>CM053792.1:887769952-889107452 GCA_028749045.1 Cupressus sempervirens | reverse complement strand
TCTAAAACCCTTAGGTGTAACATCTATAGCTCTTCCACCATGCTCTCTTTGTGGAGGAATTGTTTGCACTTTTTTTTTAAACCCTAGTGCAAACTGCCTCACAATTGGTGATCAGTCCATGTGCTCAGCCCAAACCATGATCCTAGTGTGAACTACCTCATAGTCGATGATCTATCCACACACTCAAAAAACTTGGCTCTAATTCCACTTGATGAAGGGTGCTCCCCTTAATACCATAAACCTATAATAGAAAATAAAGAAACAACAACAAATGTGAGAATAAAATATGGACTTCTTATTATTGCTACAAATGTAGAATTATAGAATTCACAAGTACAATATGCTAACCCACATGGATGCCTTCATTAAAGTAGTCTACAAGGCTAAGCTATGAACAACCACTCAAAGTTGTCCTAGACAATGTTCGAGCCTTTCTTAAATAGGCAATTTTATGCTGCCTAGGAAGGTTCTAGACATTCAGAATCAATACCTAGGGCCAACATACTCTAACAATACATATAGTGTCAACCAAATACATTTTTGATAGTTATATTAGAAATTTTGGGTAGCCCAACTTTAGAAGGCCATAACTCTTGAACTGTTGCTCTGATTGGCTATTATAACCACTTTTTGAAAATGCCAGCTCCTAATCTAAAAGAAAAAGATGGTACAAGCACCCTTCCATCGATTTTTCAAACCTCATCTATGGCCTCTAATGCCTTCAAAACTGAGTTCAAATATTTTTCTCCAAAAGTTTCCACCGAAAATCTTTAATAACTTCTATGATACTTAAGCTAGAGCAATGAGATTTTTATGGTAGGCTTAAAATTCTAAAATGAACCTTCATATAGAAAATGAGAACATTTCAAGCTTGTATCAAAAACTTACTAAAAATAGAAAGTTCCCAGAAATAGTAACCCCCCTATCTACTAGTCCTTATTAAAATAGAAAAGGGTGATTTTTTTTTTTTTAATTGGGTCATACAAGATTTCTCTTACACCCAGGATGCTCTTGCACCACAAACACAATTAAATTCAAAAGCAACATATTGATTAACTCATGGATTGTGGAGATATACTCATTTTGTATAAAAATAGTTCAAACTTGGGATAGAACCTCATTGGATTGGTTAGTTTATGTAGTTGTTGAATGCCATCATTCCTTGGAAATAAATGTAACCTAGATTACATTACAAAGGCAAGGATATTCAATTAGCACCTCTAAGTCTTTACTGCCATATGATTTTGGTGCTCTTGTTCACACTTAATTACTATTTGTATTGCTAGATTTTAGTGGCAAGTGTTTTATTTTTCCTTATGTGAATTTGGTTTTAGAAATCTCTCTTCATAGAACTTTTTACTATCAATTACTATCCCTTCTAGTCCCATTGATCTTCTTTTGGTCATTTGTGAACATTGAATAATTTATTTTTTCTTTCTTGAGAATAAAACAAACTTAATTTGAACAACATAGTGTTCTTCTTCTTTAGTATTTTAACTTTCCTAAGCTGGGTGGAGAATCATATCACAAGAAATAGCCCTATAACAATTCTTGTTTTTCTAAGAAGTCAATTTCATTTGAATGGATCCTTGTAATAGATTGGTGTAAAGATTAAAAAAACCTTGAAGCTTTAAAGTCTCCCCATTTCTAACATAATTGAAGCTAGAAAATTTTTGTTGTCCAAATATCAAGTTGTGTGAGGAATGAGAGATTACCAATTGAAGGGGAAATGGAATCCTCTAATTGTATATCTTTCAGCTCAAGCAATTGTGCCCTATTGCTTGTTGGATATAGGTAACACCAATCTAATTATAGAAGTAAACATTAAAAAAGAAAATGAGAAATTAGGCATTACAAGAAGCAAACAAAAATATTAATAACTTGGTTATCCATTGAAATTACAATGGCATGTTCTAATGAATAGTCATCACACCCATAGAATAGTTGTAGCAAAACCATCACAATTATAACGGCTAGTTTGGATTATTTGACATTGCTTCCATAGTATAGTTATCACATGGACATCCCAATTGCAATAGCAGACTAGAATATTAATATGTCATACTTATGATGGTCTACTATTGTAATTGTGATGACATCAACATGAACTCTTTCCCCTTCCTTCTTCCAAGTTATGATAGTTTTATCCATTGTAATTCAAATGGAACCCCTTTCCATCACAATTTGCGACAGCAAAAGTTAGACAACTATCTGACAGGAGCCAATTCCTAGTTTTGTCACTTGGGTGATGGGTGGGTATCATAATTGTGATGGCCTACCATCATAATTTGGGCCCAAATATTATAGTGTGACACCCCTTCATGAACTCTCAAGGTAGTGCCGAGTAGCAGCATTCCTTCACCTAGCCTAAAGAGGAAAGCAATAAAAGATGTTTTACTAGATATTGAAGTTAGTTTGGATGAAATCATTGAGATGCCACAATTGGACCTGGAAAATCTCACCTTGGAGCAAACTTCTTTGTTCCAAGAATTTTTAGTGAAGAAGAAAAGACAAGAAGAGCTTACGAAAGAGAAAAAGTAAAAAAGGTACTACATGATGTCAAGCATACTTTTGTATGCTTTCGACATTCATAATTTTGATGATGATGCACCAATCATCAACTAGCTTGTAACTATAGTTTATCAAATGAATGATAGAAATATGGATTCAAATGAGAAGCTAATTGATTCATCTTCTAGAAGATTTGAAATCAAGGTTGTGGATAAAGTTTCCATATCCATTGCTGAGAAGAAAGTGAAAATAGGAGAAAGTATAGGTTATAATTGAATTAATTCAAAAGGTACAACATTTGTACACAATTTTTTAAGATGTTCCAAAAGTCACTCACAATATTCAAGCACAAATAAATCAAATTTAGACTTAGATGAAGAGATCCAATAGAATTATTTCTGAGTCAAAAGAATCAAGCATTGATCATTTCAATAATTTATTGAATGCTCAAGGCACATTGATCAAGCTTCGAATAGCTGATAGTAGTATGAGATCCAAATTAATCTATATTCAAGAAATGATGATACTATTGGAAATATAAGAGGAGTAACTAAGAGGGGAGAGGTGAATCAGTTACTACTAAAATATATCCTAGATCCCTTAGATGTCAAATAAAATCTAGACTAATAAAACTAATTACTACTAATACTCGATAAATATACAAAAATTGTTGTAACTTAGTAAAGGAAGAGTGTGTATTACTTTAGTAGATCTTAAAATTTTATTAGTAGTTTACTTGCAAGCATAAAAGAAATAACATGAACACATAAGACACCAAGATTTAACATGCAAACCCAATTTGGGAAAAACCACCAATGCAACTGGTTACTATTTTTCACTCTTCTAAAGTGAGCCCTATTAGGAACCAACCCTATTAAAGGTTACAAAACATATTGTTAGGTGTAACCCTATTAAATAATTTAATCACCCTGTTCACAGTGGCCTTGTAAGAGGTCTTGAAACAATTCGAAGGAATTGCCACCTTGTTAGAGGATTTACAAATGGTTGTTAAACCAACTCTGTTAGGAGATTTTAGATCACTGCTACAATTGTTAAAGAGTAACAATGAAATGACCTGATTGTGATGCAATTAAATTTTTGGTTACAAATCTATGTTCTAGTTCATACTTGATCCTTCCTAATCAAATAGCACTTTTCTGCTCCACAAATCCTACTTATCCTTCAAGTTCACTTCCTTTCTCTTTATTTCTTTCAACTCATTCAACTTGCATACACACTTTAAAATTACAACTTGACCTTTTAAGTATACCTTCTAGATTTTCAAGTTGGCTCAAATATAAATTAGAATAACCAATATTCATTTCCATAGTTAGCTAGAATAAATAGGTAAAATGATTAAGCTTTACATGCCAAAATAAGAAAATCCTTTGGTAGTCAACCCAACTCGGTAGAAATTGATTCTGAAGTGATTTCCTATGTTAACCAATAGGAGCTCAATTAACACTGTGAACTTACAAAATCCCTTTGGTAATTGAGTTGACTCGGTTAAAACTTTGTTCAATTTTCTCTTCATTAATTGAGTGAGCTCGGTTAACACTCTTTTCTACATAACTTTCTTTGACACTTGAGTAAACTTGGTAGATATTGCCTTCTATATATAGTAAACTTAGGAATGCTTAGTAGACTAGTAAAACTATCTTCACTAATCAAGTGAGCTCAATATGCACTAATTGTCAACTAATATGACATTTTTGTAACATTAAAGACAACACACAATTAATCAATTGTATCCAAAAATATCATTCTTTGGCATTGATGGCAACACAACATGTCATAGAAAAATGAAATTTTGAGAACAAGACTCCCTCTATGAGAAAGTTTCTCCCTCTTTGATTTTACACATAAAACTTCTCCTATAGTATTCTCCCTCTATGAAGGAGCTACTTAACTTATCCCTTTACAAAATTTTAGAAAGATATGATAGTAAACTTCTCCCTCTTTGACAACACATTCCAAAGACAATTCTGATTAGTGCCAATGTACCTTGAGTATAGATTCATCTACAATATGTCCTTTTCAATACTACATCAATTGATTGATCTTCAACTTAGTTCCTATTGATTCATCACTAAACTTTATTTAGTGAGGTTAAGATAGGGGAATGACCCCTAGCTTACCTCTTAAATACAAAAATGCATCCTTAGGTAATGGCTTTGTGAATATATCTACAATTTGTTCTTTTGTATATACATATTTTAATCTGATTTCTTTGTCCTATACTAATTCTCTTACAAAGTGATATTTTATAGCAATGTGCTTTGTTTTGGAATGCATCACTAGATTCTTTGATATGTTGATTGTACTGGTGTTATCACAATACATGACTATTGGCTATCTGATTTCAACCTTCATTTCTTCCAACAACTATTTGAACCAAACAATGTTAGAGCAATTCACTATTGTTGTTACATATTATACTTCTGATGTGGATTGAGATGTGCAATTTTTTTTCTTACTTGTCCAAGATACCAACCTTTTACCAAGAAAGAATGCTCCATCACTAGTGCTTTTTTTGTCATCAAGATTTCCTACCCAATCAGCATTAGTAAATACTTTTAGGTCAAGGTTGCCTCCAAGTTTGTATCATAAGTCATAGTCTTCAATACCTTTCAGATATCTCAAGATTCTTTTTATTGCCATCATGTGGTTTTCTTTGGATTTTGCTAAGAATCTTGCCACTATCCCAACTGCTAAGGCAATATCAGGCCGTGTATGTACTACATACTATAATTTCCTAATCATTGATCTATATAAGGTCTAATCTACTTCTTTGGAGTCATCATCTTTTGTAAGCTTAAGTCCAATACACATGGGGGTTCCAACTAGTTTTGAATCTACCATTCCAAATTTCTTGAGTATCTCTTTGATATACTTAGATTGAGTGATAGAGATACCATTCTTGTTCTGTTGTATCTGCAATCCAACAAAGAATTTTATTTCACCAAACATGAAAATTTCAAAATCTTTATTCATTTGTTCTGAAAATACTTTGCATAAGTCATCATTTCCTATGAATAGAGTATCATCCACAAATATTTATGCCAACACAATCTTCTTATCTGGTCCATCCTTGATATATAGACTATTGTTATCATTTTTTCTTTGGAAACCAATCTGTATCAAATAGTTATGTAATCTTTCATACCAAGCTCTAGGAGCTTGTTTTAGACCATATAGGACTTTGTGTAATTTTTCAACCATGTCCTTTCTGTCTGGATCAACAAAACCTTTTGGTTTTTAAATGTAGACTTCCTCATCAAGAATTCTATATAAGAATGCAGATTTAATATCCATCTGATATACTTTAAATCCTTTGTGAGTTACATAAGCTAGTAAAGTCCTAACACCTTCTAGTCTTGCAACAGGGGAAAAGATTTCACCATAATCAATACCTTCTTCTTGCGAGTAGCCTTTAAATACCAATCTTGCTTTATTTCTTGACACTTTTCCATCTTCATTTAGCTTATTTTTTAATACCCATTTTGTACCAATCACATTTTTATCTTTGGGCCTAAGTACAATAGTCAAAGTTTTATTCTTCTCTATCTATTCTATTTCTTCATTCATAGCCTCAATCCAACTTTCATTTTCTAGTACATTTTTAACACTTCTAGGTTCAAATTCAAATTAAGCAAGTAAACATGTACCTTTTAGTTTGCTTCTTGTCATTGTTCCATCTGATTTGTCTCCAATGATCTGATTAGGTGCATGATGCCTCTAAAATATTTAGCCAATACAAGTTCTTTGACTTTTAAATGAATTGTGCTATCTTCATTTTGAATCTCAACTTCAGGCTTGGGTCCTTCTCTCTATGGCTTGGGTTCTTCAGACTTGATATGCACTAACTATGTAGCCTCTAAATGTGACTCGAGTCCCTATAACATGGTTTGCACTTCCTACAACTCAGTAACTATTGGAGACTTGGAGAGCTCGAGAGATGAAGTCCCCTTTATGTCAAATGTGTTTGGAAATGTATCAGGTTCATAGTAAAAAAATCTTCTATAATCTTCTAGTTCCTTTATGCTTTCTTCTTTTGTCTTTTCTACAAACTCATCAATCTCACATGTGCACTTTCTATGATTTTGTGAGTGGACAAATTCAAGAATTTGTATGCTTTATTTCTACAGGAATATCCTAGAAATATACCTTCATCACCTTTTACATCAAATTTTTCTTTTATAGATTCTTTAAAGATATAACATCTGCTGCCAAATACTTTTAAGTAAGTTACATTGGGTTTGTAGCCATACCATAATTCATAGGGAGTTTTGTTTGAGTCCTTCTTCAAATAAATTCGATTCAAAGTATGAACCACAATGCTGATAGCTTCCTTCTAGTATGAACTATAGTGTTGATAGCTTCCTTCTAGTATGAACATAAGACACCAAGATTTAAAATGGAAACCCAATTTGGGAAAAACCACCAAATGCAACTAGTTATTATTTTTCACTCTTCTGAAGTGAGCCCTATTAGAAGCCAACCCTGTTAAAGGTTACAAACACATTGTTAGGTGTGACCCTGTTAAAGGATTTAATCACCCTGCTAGGAGTCACCTTGTAAGAGGTCTTCAAACAATTCAAAGGAATTGCAACCTTGTTAGAGGATTTACAAATGGCTATTAAACCAACTCTGTTAGGAGATTTTAGATCACTACAACAATGGTTAGAGAGTAACAATGAAATGACTTGATTGTGATGCAACTAAATTGCTAGTTACAGATCTCTATTCTAGTTCATACTTGATCCTTTCTAATTGAATAACACTTTTCTACTCCATAAGGATACTTGCTTATCCTTCAAGTTCACTTCCTTTCTCTTTATTTCTTTCAACTCATTCAACTTGCATACACACTTTGAAATTACAACTTGACCTTTCACTTATACCTTCTAGATTGTCAAGTTGGCTCAAATATAAATTAGAATAACCAATATTCATTGCCATAGCTAGCTAGAATAAATAGGTAAAATAATTAAGCTTTACATGCCAAAATAATAAAATCCTTTGGTAGCTAACCCAACTCATTAGAAACTGATTCTGAAGCAATTTTTTGTGTTAACCAATAGGAGCTCGGTTAACACTACAAACTTACAAAATCCCTTTGGTTACCAAGTTGACAAGGTTAATACTAACTTTTTTTAGTTTTCCCTTTATTAACCAAGTGAGCTTAGTTAACACTCTTTTATGCATAACTTCCTTTGACACCCAAGTAAGCTTGGTAGATATTAACTTAGGAATGCTTGGTAAAGTAGGAAAACTATCTTCACTAACCAAGTGAGCTCAGTATGCACTGACTATCAACTGATATGACATTTTTGTAACATCAAATACAACACACAATTAATTAATTGTATCCAATAGATACTTCATTTGGAGGTCATGTAGAGAGAATTGAAAGCAGCCCAGGATCTTATCATAGAAGATCACAATCTTTCAATGGTTGATAGTTTAATTGATTTGGATGAAAGATTTCAGTTGTAGAATCATATGTTGGAAGTAGAAAGAACCACATGGGATCATGCACTATCTATGATTACTAAATTTCACAAGGAATTCATTCAAAAATATGGATTACTTCCATCGATTCAACCCCAGCAATAGTGAAATATAGTGTTCAAAAATAAGGGGGAAACGGATTTGATAAGGAGAATATGTGATGTCAAAGGTAGAAGCACAAATGTGAATAAAGGTAAGATTGATTTTCAATTCATTTTTCATTGGCATAAGTCATAAGACTAAGGGTGAGAGCTCATTTATCTGATTGTATTGTAATATTGTAAATATGACAAAGTGTTTTTCCACTAATGTCCACTAATGTCAAAGGGGGAGATTGTTTCTATCTCTAACCATTGTTGTCTATTAGTGTCAACCACTTAGTCATTCACAAGGTAGAGTTAGATGGTCATCATTGAGATTGAGCTACTCTATATAGGCTTAGAGATGTACATAAGCAAGTATGTACTAAGCTCTATAGGAGCCAAGTAAATGTATTGTCATTGAGTATTTCAAAACAAGGTGAGCTCATTAGTGATTGAGCAAGTTCCAAGTATAAAAATATGGAGTTACATAGTGTATTCTAAGCATAATACATGTCAAGCATGAAAAGGGTAATATAGGTCGAGCAAAAGTAATTTTGAGAATCAAAAAATAGTAAAGACCAAGTAACGTGGAGTTTACATAAAAGTTAGGAATGGAATAGAATTTGAGATAACGTGTTTTATAAGCTAACATGAAAGGAAGATTTAAATGACATGGATCAAAAATCCCTATCTTTTTTTATCAATGATTCAGATGGAAAGGCTATTACAGAAGGATTTAGAAAAGTCTTTACAAAACATTTTAAATAGAGGTGATGTTAACTTAGATCAGAGTGAGCAAGTGAGAGAAGTGAAGGAGAAAGAGGTGTGCAGAGTAAGAGAAAGAGTAAAGAATTATATGCATGTGAACAAGAAGTTAGTGAAGGGTTCTATTATCATCTAATAGAGAAAGTGACCTATTCATGGTAGTGAAGTTAAAGGGAAAGACAAGTAATATCATATCAGAGGAGAGGATCAATTATTAAGGAGAAGACTCAAAATCATCTTGCAAAGAAAACTGAGAGTTAGGTACCGAATTAGTTTTAACTGACTTGAATCAAGGTAAATCTCTCAATAGAGTGGTCTTAACATATCTTTGTAAATCTACTAATAGAGTCCTTACTTTATTGTAAGTTTAAATCCTCTAACAAGGTGAGACCTAGCAATCTCTTAAGCCTTTAATAGGGTAGAATGCTCATAGGGTAGATCATATTTTATGATCAAACACTGCAACCTTAACTAGTTAACTTTATTACTATAGTAGTGAAGATTTGTGAGCATCATCCCCACCCCAATTTTTCCTTCACCTTGGAGGGTTTCTAGGTAACAAATATTCTATTATTTTTTTCCTTTAATGCATGTGATTGATCAAATTTATATATCACAACATATTTACATTATAAGTTTTACACACACAAGTTATTGATAGGTGTGAATGAATTAATGAAAATTTCAAGTATTTAAGATTCTGATTCATGCCTCCCACCCAGTATCTTGTTTATTCTAATTATACCTTCATCAATCAACATGACTCAATGTACTAATTATACTTCATTGACTCCTAACTGGGTCAATCCTTTCACAATGAACTTTTATATTATTACATCATATTTTGGGTACTATCTCGACTAGGGTTTTCCCTCTAATCAAGGGTTTCCCTAGTTAACAAATATGTTGTTATTGTGTATGGTTATCTTTCTATGGTTGTTACTTCTAATATTTATATGGTTTAGAATAAATAAATATATTGAGAGTTGTTTAAAGGTATAATTTCTTCAACACCCCTCCCCCCCTCCCCTTCTTAGTTGTCTTGGTGGACTTTACTTTCTAATGATTAGTATCAGAGCATCAAGTCCTTGAAGAAAAATCTTAACATCTTAAGAAGATCTATGGCATAATTTTGGAAAGACAAACTAAATTCGGATGGAGTTAACTATGATAGATGGAAATAAAACATGAAGACACACTTGCTATGCATGGGTCCAAAATTTTGGTTGGTTACTAAAAAGACTAAAGTTGTGATTGGAGAAGACATTCTTGACAATTGTGAGGAAGAAGAGAAAAATCTATTCATGCAAAATATTTTTTCTAGATAAGCATTGCTATCAGCTCTTCCTGAAACCAAATATGGAGAGGTAAAAACTTTAAGACCTGCTAATGAGATTTGGAATGCTTTATGACGTACATTTGAGGGTGATAAATATGTTAAGAAGGATAGATTACAGTGTTGGATATGTTTATTTCAAGATGTTAAGATGTTAGAAGATGAAAATCTAAGTGGATATGTTTCTAGAATATCAGAGATTATCACTGGAATAAAGAATTGAGGAGAAAAGTCAGAAGATGAAGTTGTATGGAAAATATTTAAGACCTTGGCACCTGCTAATAAAAAGAGAGTGTGGATAACTGAACATGGTATTCCATGCACACCTAACTTTATAAGAGATACTCTTGTGAGATTGTAGAAATCTCAAATGTGGATAAAACAAAATGGAGAATTTCCTAGAGTGGAGACTACTTTCAACGTGTAGAGATATAGACCTGTGTTGACAAGAAGTGTAAGTACAAGTGGAGCCTATGCTAGTACAAGCCAAACAAAAGATGAAGAATACAAGAATATTGAAGGACTTTCACTACTTAATAAGATAGGACCTAAAGGTAAAAAAATTCATGTTTGTTGGACATGTGAATAGTTTGGTTATTAATCATCAAAATGTCCTAAAAGAGAAAATAAGTTTAAGCCTAGAAAGCCATATAAATCAAGAGTACCTAAGGATTTTTTTTTATGTTAATGAGGATGGTGAATTTGATTTCAAAATGGTAGACTTGTTGAATGATAGTGACGATGGGGATGCTAAAATCAGATTTGTTGCTATAATAGAAGAGTGCCCTAAAAAGGTAGAAATTAAAGAAGAAAGAGTATTAGTATCACAAGTTGAAAAGAAAGAAAAAAAATTAGATTATAGATAGTGGTTATTCCCATAATATGATAGAAAACATCAACAAATTTGTTGAATTGGATAGTTAAGATGGTGGAATAGCTAGAGTAGGAAATATGTAGCATGTCACATAACAGGAAAAGGATCTATTACACTTTATGGTAAGACTAACTAAATATTTTTTCTTTGTCAATGGTTTAAAATATAAACTTTTGAGTGTTGGATAGCTTGTTCATAAGGCATATTAGTTGTAGTTCAAAAAGAAGACTCATATTATAAAGGATAAGAATAGAACATTGATTGGTACTAATACAAGAACAATAGGTAATTTATTCCAATTGAATCCTACTAAAATGACATGTTTAGTTGCTAAGGTGGATGACAATTGGCTATAGCATAAGAGATTTTTTCATATCAATTTTTTATAACATTGTGAAGGTTAGTACTACATTTGTAGCTAGATAGTTTCCTAAGATTGTGAAACTTGCTAACATGATGTGTAAAGAATGTGTGTTGGAAAAATACAAGAAATGTTGTTTTCCAAGAAAAACAATTACTATTTAAGTGAAGTCGGAGATTATGCACACAAATTTGAGTGATCCTACAAAGACTAGAGCATTTTATGGTGAGAGTTATTTCATGATTCTTTTTAATGATTTCATTAGAATGATGTGGATTGCATTTCTTAAAGAGAAACCTGAAGCTTTTAAGAAATTCAAGACATTTAAGAATAGAGTTGAGAATGAATCAAGTTTGAAGATTAAATGCTTGAAATTTGATAGAGGAGGAGAATTTATTTCAAATGAGTTTAATTTTTTGTGTAAATATAATTGTATAAAGAGACGGATTTCATCCCCTAAGACACCAGAGCATAATGGGATGGCAAAAAAGAGAAATAGATTAGTGACTAAAGCAGCAAGAGAAATGATGTTAGAAAACAATCTATCACACATCTTTTGGAGAGAAGCAATAAACACAATAGTATATACTATGAATAGAGTTTAGATCAGACAAGGCACTTTAGACTCTTTGGAACTAAACATTGTATTAAGAGAGATGATGATATTGGAAAGTTTGATTGTAGAAGTGATGAAGGAATATTTCTTGGATATTCATTAAAAACAAAAGCATATAGTTTTTTTCAACTGAGATCAAAGACTATTGTTGAGAGTGATAATGTGAGAGTTGATGAAAAGTTTAGAATTCAAGAAAGGATACTTTATTATAATTCTTATGAGGAATCTAATCAAAGAACTAACAAGTAGAATTTTGAGTAGAAATTATTTTGTGAAACTAACAATGATTTGTAAACTAAACTACAAAGAGAAGAACATAAAGAAGAACCTAGATCAAAACATAGAGAAGAATTCATAATTAAAAAACTAACACCTAATAGAAATATGGCAAAGAATCATCCTACTAAATAGATTATTGAAAGTAAGGAAAAAGTTATGAAAAGAAACAAGGTACATGAAGAACTTGTTAGCATGAATGTTGATACTACATTGAGGGAGTATCCAAATCATTGGAAAGTATTGACATGTTGCATTCATGTATTTGTTTTTCATTGACATCAACATAGCAGTACGTCTATGAAGATTGGTAGAGTAGTAGATAGAGATCTTATTTGTATGAACAATATTTTGACTATTTGGTGATGTGCATTCATGGACATGTTTGGTACAATTTCCTAATGTGAAGGTTCAATGCACAGCACTTAAGTCAAATATCTACAAAAGTTGTACCTAATTTATAGAGAGTAGTACAAAGATAGAGTACTTGAGAAGTAGTTTTTGATGTTTGCATCATATCCATTGGTAGTGATATAATCTATTGATGCATGGTCAACCAGTGACTTATAATAGTCTAATGATGATGTCAGCAGATGTGCAAGCCCTAGTGTCATACATGTGAGAAGTTGTATAGACTATGAGCTGACAATGATATTGTAATTGTAAATTAATTAATTATCTTATTATAATTGATTTGGAAAGCCTCAAGGCCTACTCAAGGAATTATTTTGAAGATATGGTATAAAGAAAATATATTTTCCTTGTTTATAACATGATTAGAAAGATTTAAGTGTATGCAAAGTGTGAAAAGGAGCAGAGTGTTTACTAAATGCAAGTAAGCAATCCAAGGTATTATTAGATGTGAGATTTTTGATTTGATTACAAGATCAGAAGGAGCAAAAGTCTAGTTGACAAAAAGAGAAAGGAGTAGTACTATTCACTTCTAAGGAATAATATAGAGATCATTTGGATAGTGGGTTCATTGATCTTTCCCTTGAAATTGTTTAGGCAATGTGTCCAACTATCTTCCACAACTCTTAACAAGGTTGGCACAACTCCTTCCAGGGTTGGAATCTCCTAACATGCATTCAAAGTCTCCTAAAAGGGATGGATATGCACTGAATATTGTTATTGACTCCTAATACGGTCCATCTTCTAACAAGGAATATTTATATTAGTAAATCATCTTGTGGGTACCATCCCCACCAGGGTTTTCCCTCTAATCAATGGTTTCCTTAGTTAACATATCTAGTGTTATCATGTATAAGTTTCTTATTATGGTTTTAGATTATATTTCTCATATGTTTAAAGTTTAATAAGGTTGATATTAGTGATATTAGTTGGATAACTTATTCAACCCCCACCCCCCTCTTAATTATATTGGTGGACTATATATTCTAACATAACTATGTTTAATTATTGGAAATATAAGAGGATTAATTGAGAGGGGAGGGGTGAATCAGTTACTACAAAAATATTTCTTAGATCCCTTAGACATCAGTAAAATAATTATATCAAAACTTAATTCTGTTGATGCACGACAAGCAAAGAAATGTTGTAACTTGGTAAACACTGAGAATGCTTGGTAAAACAAGAAAATCTTAAGATGTTATTTTTTATTATCATTACTTGAACTTAATTGCAAACATAGAAAGGAACATATTTGACACCAAGATTTAATGTGGAAACCCAATTTGGGAAAAACCACCAATTGAAACTAGTTTCTATTTTTACTCTTCTGAAGTGAGCCCAATTAGGAGCCAACCCTATTAAAGGTTACAAAACACACTATTAGGTGTGACCCTATTAGGAGTGGCCTTTTTTGAGGTCTTTAAAAAAGTCAATACAACTGCCACCTTGTTAGAGGATTTATAAATAGTTGTTAAGCCAACTCTATTAAGAGATTTAGATCACTGCTACAATGGTTAGAGAGTAACAATGAGATGACCTAATTTAGATGTAACTAAATTTGCCAATTATAGATCTCAATTCTGGCTTGTACTTGATCCTTCTTGATCAAATGTATCCTTTCAACTCCACAAGGATATTCTGCTTATCCTTTTGATTCACTTCCTCTTAGCATTATCAAATCTTCAATGTATTCACATTACTTCGCACACTCTAACCCACAATTCAAACTTATATCTTTCAATTTGTCAATTTAGCTTATATCCAACTTAGAATAACTAATATTCATATTCTCAGTCGGTCAGAACCAATAGCTAAATCAATTAAACTTAATATGCCAAAATAAGAAAAATTCTTCATTAGCCAACCCTTCTTGGTAGACACTAACCCAAAAAAAAAAATTGTGTTTACCAAGTGAAGCTTGGTCAACATTGCATACTAGAAAAGTTTCTTTGATAACCAACTGAGCTTGGTTAGCACTGGTTCTATCAAATACTTCCTTCATTAACCAAGTGAGCTTAGTTAACACTCATTATCTACAAAATTTCCTTTGGTGCCCAAGTGAACTCAGTAGACATTGCCTTCTAAACTAGGAAAACTCTGGATTTCTTAGTAGCCATAGAAAACTATCTTCAATGCCTAATTGAGCTCAATATACACTAACTAATAGTGATATGACATTTGTGTAATATCAAAGACAATACACAATTAATCAATTGTATCCAACAATCTCCCTCTTTGGCATTAATGGTAACATAGCATGTCACAACACAATGAAATTTTTGGGACAAATAAAGTTTTATTCTAATTCATATCCATGAGAACTCCCTCTTTTAGTGTGAACTCTTTCTAATTCATATCCATGATCAATGAATATCAATGAACCTTAAGTACTAATTCATTTTCAATATGCCCTTACCAATACTACACCAACTAATTGATTTTCCACATGCTCTAGTTGATGCATCACAAATCTTCATTTAGTGAGCTTTAGATAGGGAAATGAAACCTAGCTTACCTCTTAGATATAGAAATGCATCGTTAGGTAATGGCTTGGTGAATATGTCTATAATTTGTTCTTTTCTATTTACATATTCCAATCTGACTTCTTTATCTAGCACCAATTCTCTTAAGAAGTGATATTTTATAGCAATGTCCTTTGTTTTGGTATGCATCACTAGGTTCTTTGATATATTAATTGCACTAGTGTTATGATATTATATGACTACTAGATCCTTGATCTCTATCTTCATTCCTAACATTAATTGTTTGAACCAAAAAATGTTCGAACAATTGACTGAAGCTACCACATAGTCTTCCTCTTTTGTGGATTGAGAGATGCAATTTTGTTTCTTGCTTGTCCAAGACACTAGTCTTTTACCAAAAAAGAATGCTCTACTGCTAGTTCTCTTCCTATCATCAATACTTCCTACCCAATCAGCATCATTAAATACTTTTAATTTTAAATTGCCTCCTATTTTGTACCATAAGCCATTTTCTTTAGTACCTTTTAGATATCTCATGACTTTTGATTGCCTTCATGTGATTTTTTTTGGGATTTGTTGAGAATCTTGCCACCATACCAACTACTAATGCAATATTAGGCCTCTTATGCACTATATACTATAGTTTTCCAATCATTGATCTATATGTGGTCTGATATACTTCTTTGGAATCATCATTTTTGGAAATTTTATTTCTAGTAGACATAGGGGTTCCAACTAGTCTTGAGTCTTCCATTCTAAATTTATTTAGTATCTCCTTGATATATTTAGATTGAGTAATATAGATACCATCTTTCTTCTACTAAATCTATAATCCAACAAAGAATTTTATCTCTCCAAACATAGACATCTCAAATTTCTTGTTCATTTCTTCAGAAAATGCCTTGCACAAGTCATCATTTTCTATGAATAATGTGCCATCAACAAATATTTTTACCAACATAATCTTCTTGTCTATTCCTTCTTTGATATATAGACTATTGTTATTATTTTTTCTTTGAAAACTAATCTATACCAAGTAATTATGAAGTCTTTCATACAATGCTCTTGGAGCTTTCTTGAGACCATATAATGCCTTATGTAATTTGTAGACCATGTCTCTTTTAGCAAGATCTAAAAAACCTTCTAGCTATTCAATGTAGACTTTCTCATCAAGAATGTAGATTTAACATCCATTTAATAAACTTTAAATCCCCTATGAGCTGCATATGCATGTAAAGTTCTAACACCTTCTAATATTGCAACAGGGGCAAATGTTTCACTATAATCAATACCTTCTTCTTGGGAATAACCTTTACATACCAACCTTGATTTGTTTCTAGATATTTTTCCATTTTCATTTAGCTTGTTTCTCAACACCCATTTTGTGCCAATTACATTTTTATCCTTGGGTCTAGGAACAAGAGTCCAAATTTTTTTCTCCTCTATTTGTTCTATTTCTTCATTCATTGCTTCAACCTAACTTTCATTATCCAATGCATCTTTAATATTTCTAGGTTCAAATTCAAAAACTAAACATGTACCTTTCAATTTGCCTCTTGTCATTGCTCCATCATATTTGTCTCCAATGATATGATCAGGTGTATGATGCCTTCTGACATATCTTGCTACCATAGGTTCTTTAGATTTGGAATGAGTTTCACTAATTTTATTATGAACTTTAGTATCAAGCTAGAGTCCCATAGTCTATGACTTGGGTCAATTAGACTCAGTTTTCTCTTGAAGTAGCTTAGTAGCCTTTGACTACGACTTAGGTCCTTCAGACTATGACTTGAGTTACACTGTCTACAACTTGATAACTATTGGAGATTTTGGGGACTCAAGACTTGAAGCCTCCTTTCTTTCAAATAGATTTGGCACAGTATCAAGTCTATAGTAAACAAATCTTTTGTAATCCTCTGGCTCTTTTTTGCTTTCTTCTTCACTCTTTTCTGCAAACTCATCAATTCTCACATGTGCACTTTCTATAATTTTATGAGTAGAAAAATTCAAACATTTGTATGCTTTACTTCTATAGGAATATCCTAGAAATATACCTTCATCCCCTTTCACATCAAATTTGAATTTTCTAGATTCTTTCAAGATATAACATTTGCTACCAAATACTTTCAAGTAACTTACATTAGGTTTGTATCTATACCATAGTTCATAAGGAGTTTGATTGGAGTATTTCTTCAAATGTACTATGTTTAAGGTATGAACTACCAGGTCGATAGCTTCCTTCTAGTATTTGATTGCAACATTCTTTTCTATCATCAATTTTCTTGCACAATCCATGATGGATTTGTTTCTTCTTTCAGGTATACCATTCTGCTCTAGTGTACCAAGGGTTGATACTTGTCTTTTGATTCCTTTTTCAATGTAGAATTCAATGAATTCATTTGAGATGTATTAACCACCTCTATCTAATCTTAAGCATTTTAATTACTTTCCAATTTCTTTCTCTACTCTTTCCAAGTACCACTTGAATTTTTTAAAAGCTTTAGATTTTTCTTTTAGATACATTATAGAACTTCATCATTCTAGAATAATCATCAACAAAAATAGTGAAAAACATTTCTCCACTATAACTCTGTATTCCAATAGGTCCACATAAATCTATATGCATAAGCTTTAATAATTCTTCAAAATGATAGTTTTTGTTGGTGTAAATACATACTTTACTATTTACACTTACTTAAGTTTACTTAGGTTTAATGCATTATTTAATTATTTTGCATTATTTTATTATTTTCATTTGTGAGACACTTAGGAGTTTGCACACCTTGTGAGTTTTCATGTTGACAACATAGGAATATGCAACTCTATTTGAGCACATGGTGTCTACAACACTATTTTGCGTGTCTCACCCTTGTAGACTTATCCTCAGATCACCGCACTTACTTCCATGCTTAATGGAGGATAATCCATATCGAGTGGACATGTGCTTGGTTGTATGACACATCATGATGCTAACTTTTATGCATTCTAGAAGCTCTCTTGAGGCCTTTATATTCAGGCACTCCTAGTGTACTCTTATGAGAACCAAGTTATTGAATACATTGTTATTCTAATCATACTCTCTCTTTGGTCTACAGTTGTGCTTGCGTTTGCTTTCTTAGTTCTTGGGTGAATTTTTCCCTTAGGAAAATTCTTACAAGGTATCAGAGCTTGGAGACTTTCTCATCACAAGTCGTTCAAGACCTCTTGCTTGCTTCATCACCTCAACCTAAATCTAGAGTGCTCCAAAAATTGGGAGCGTCCAGCACCAGATCTGACCTCTCCATTGCATTCGAAATGCTAAACCGGTGAAAATTGACTATAAGCACGCCTACTTTGGCCCATAGTCGACTTTGAGGGAAAAAAAATTTCAAATCCAAACCTAGAGCCCCCGATTTGCAATTGGGTATGATTTTTTTGGATCTATTGAATTAATTTTTTAGATCTAAAATTATTATTTTTCTCTGCATTATTTGGCTATTTTTCGAATTTATTATCCGAGTAATTGGCTATTTTTTGAAATATTTTAAATTTGAGGGCGGAGAAAAATTTTGGCAGAGCTGGGCTATCAACCCCCAGTCTACATACTTTTTCACGGATATATATTATTTGCGGCTTCCTTATTATAAAGAGCACTCACATACCCCGCAGGGTCAATGTGGGATTAATGCCCAAGATTCTAGCGATGATCTGAGGCATACCAGCAACGACTTGGACATCTTCGACGTCATAGTTGGAACTTCTGACGCGTGGGAAGTTTTGTGGCCACCACTGTTGCTTCCTCCCGACATGTGTCACTCAGTCTTCAACAGTTATTTCCCAGTGACAGTCAGTATTTTCTCGCCCTCTATGCTCTGATTTACACAATGAGATTTTTGGCAGTCACAGTGGACATTCTCGCCCGTGCAGAGGTGAATCCAGAATCCCTCTCTCTATTTTTCGATGACAACTATACCAACCTCTGGCACAACCAACAGATCCATCATTCAGCTCATAGATTTAAACAACCCACAACAATTTTCTTCCTGTGTGGACTAGATGTATTTCAACAGATTTTTTTTGAGAAACGACGCAGATAGTTTTTTCAAACTCCTGCCCACGCGGCCTAGTATGACACCGCCATGTGGCATCAAGTTATTTGTTAGCCCTCCTATACATGTCAGTAGATCTAACTAGAACTGCCACATCACTCATGGAACTCGGCGACTACCATATCATCATACAGCCAGGACATGCTAGCTTCTATACAGTATGGACAGATAGCTCAACTGCCACATCAGCCTGGGCACTAAATTTTTGCTGACATCATCTTTTGCCTATGTTAAATTTGACGTCTGTCTGAATGTCATTCTCAACCATTTTCAGACTACGTTGATGGCTGTTTGACCATAAAATTTAGACTCTCAGTTTCTCCTCCAGACCCCTCTCCAAATTTCTTTTTAGTTTGGCAGCCTGAATTTGCAAGCCAATATCTTGGACATCTAGACTCCGATTCAAGTGCAATTTTTTTTGAAATTAGGTAGAATTTCTTGAATTTTATAGCAATGGTGTTGTTTTCTTATTTTGGTGAACAAATTTTGTAGAAATTGCATTTTTAGCGACTGTACCTACATAATCTTGTGTTTTTCAACTTTAGAAGCTTTGTACGAGCACATCTGGTCATTTTTTTAGGTTCTATTTTTTTGAAAGTGTGTATTGTTTTGTCTACTTTCGAGATCTGAAGTCAATTTCTAGGGTTGTGTGGACCAATTTCTCATTTTTAGAATTAGGCCTTCTTTGGCATTATAATGCTTTGATTCTTTTTCAAAATTGTTCCAAAACTAAGCTACAGTGCTTAAGTGACAGATTTAAGCCTTATAAGGTAGTTGTAATAGCCAAATCAGAAAGTCCACTTAGTTTATTTTGAGAAGTGGCCCATTGTAAATGCACTACTTATAAAGTACTAGCAGCATCTTTTTTGGGGGGGTCTTTTGATTGAGTGAAAAGAGGGGATGTGTATTGTGTTTTTATGTCTCTGTTTTTTGCTCTTTCATTTCTACATCATGGGTTTTAAATGTCCTCCTCTAACTTCATGCAACTATTCTACATGGAAAGATATTGCATGGAGTAGATTAATGGAAAAAGGATATAGTGATACAATTATCAAACCTACTGATGCTAAAGAACTCATTGATTGGACAAATCAAGATCGACAAGCTTTAGGTGTAATTAGGAGTTGTGTACATGGGGATCTTCTCTTTCACATTAAAAATTGTTCAAAATCTAAGGAAGCTTGCGATAAACTTGAACAGTTGTATGGTAAAGTGGGTGAAGAAAAGGGATTTCAGATTGAGGATGATCTACTTCTCTTAGATCCTAAAAATTATGACACAATTCAGGATTACATCATCAAAGTCAATGAGTATAGGGCACTTCTAAAAGATTGTGGAAATCCCATGAAGGATGACAAGTTGATTCATCGATCGCATCCTAAAGAGGCTACCTTCTAAGTACACCAACTTTGTTTTGAGTTTTAATACTCACAAGTTAACCATGGGATCTGCTTACCAGAAGCCTTCTTTTGATGGATTTGCAGACATTTTGATTATTGAACAATCTCACTTGGTATATTTTGGTCTTCTCAAGTCATCTAAGACCAAAGCTTTAGTAGCTTGTGATGATCACACATCTAGTCAAGGGGGAAAAGAAACAACAACAACAAGTAGTGGAAGCACAAAACACAATTTGAGACACAACATGACTCCTCAAAAAGGTGATTCTTCTTCAAACAAGAAAGGAACTAATGACAAGAAGGAAAAACTCTTTTGTGCATACTGTAAAAAGCCAAATCATGACAAGCATCATTGCAAAACCAAAAGAATCAATGAGTTAGAAAATCTACTAAAGAAGAATAAGATTCAAGTGCTAGCTACTTCCAAGGATTCTACTCCTAACTCTTCAAAGGGTAAAGGTCAAGCACTTATGGCCAACACAAATTCTTCTTCGAAATGGATACTTGACTCAAGTGCCTCTTACCACATGGGTTCTTCAAGGGAAGACTTTTCTTCATTGAAGCAATCAAAGGTATCGCACATCTTCATGGGAGATGATGCTAAGATGGAAGTTGAAGGAAAAGGACATGTTGAAATGGAAGATGGGGAGTTCAAAGATGTTCTCTATGTTCCAAATCTAAGCTCCAATCTACTATCAATTTACCAAATCACTCACCTAGGAGATGGTCATAAGGTTGAGTTCCTTCCTGATTCAGTGATGGTGTGAAGTCTCAAAGATGATTCATTGGTAGCAGTTGGGAAATTCAATGATGACAAGATGTTATACTCCTCCCATTTTGTGCCTAAGAGTTCTTCTCAAGCCTTTTTAACTCACTCTACTTCAAACAACTTATGGCATGAGCAGTTTGGTCACCTTAACTTTCGCTCTCTTCAGCAACTTTGCTCAAAACACATGGTCAAAGGTATACCCAACATCATCTTTTCTAAGGGGGAGTGTTCATCTTTTTTAGTGGATATGAATATCAAGGAGAAGTATGATAAAGGGAAGTCTTCTCGAGCTCTAGTTTTTCTTCAGCTAGTTCACATGGTATTAGTAGGACCATTTGCTATGACTTCAGTCAACCAAGGCCGCTACATACTCGCATTTATTGATGACTTTTCCAGATTCACTTGGGTCTTCTTCCTTCATCATAAGAATGAAGTAGTTCACAAGCTTCAAGACTTCAAGACTCATGTTGAACACAAGTCAAGGAAAGCCATCAAAGTATTACGAGTGGACAATGAGAACATATATGTTGATAGAAGACTTAAGAACTTTTATAGAATTGAGGGGATTGATCTTCAGAACTCACCAGCATTCATTCCATACAAGATAGATGTTACAGCAATGAGGATTAGGACTCTCAAGACCATGGCAAGTTGCATGATAAAGGCCAAGTCTCTCAATCCTACACTTGAAGTTGAAGCCATTAGTAGTGCTACTCACATACTTAATAGATCTCCTCATCTAGCCTTAGATGGAAAGACTCCTTTTGAGGCATGGTGTGGCAGAAAACTAGTTGTGAGTCACCTTAGAGTCTTCGATTGTCCAGCATGGGCAAACCTATCTTCCAAGAGTTGCAAGGCACTAACAACTAGGCCTTGTACCTTTATCGATTATGAAGACAATGTGCAGGATTATAGACTTATGGATTTAGAGACTCATGAGTTTTTTTGGAGAAGGATGTTTACTTTGAGGAAAGTTATCCAAGCTTATCTTCTACTCCTCTCTGCGCTTCATGCACAGTGGAAACTGATAGTGACACCAGCAATAGTGCTTCAACAGGTTCAGACATGTGGGGTTTTGTCGACAGTTGCAGTGAAAGGTCACATTAGTCCAGTCCACATGCTTATATTGTCATAGTGAAAGGTCCATCTCAGCATGGTACATCTCGTCTTCCAGCTCCAGCTTCACTTGACTTGGGAGACAGACTTGAGGACTTACATCTTCTCATTGATGATGATTCTTCTACAGTTGTTGCGAGGGCTCACTCTGACCCTCATGTCCATTCTCTACATGATCAATCTGAATAGGTTGGTGTTATTGTGGATCCTTATGAACAAAAATTAGTGGAGGTCTCCTTGTTAGTAGAGGAGACAGATGGTTTAGTAGAATAGGTTCAATAGACATCCTTGCCAGATCTACATTCATTCTTTTCAGCACAGTTGGAAGGGGTGAACTTTAGCATCAGTACAGGGATACTTGAGTAGGTTTTAGGGCTAGCACACATCTTTAGGACTTTACCTTTGCCTTTGTTTCTTCCTAAGGGGAGGAACACTATTTTGCATTCTTGGACCAGCTTCTTCATCGGAGGAGTTTTCACTTGTTAGAATTGTTCTTTTGGGGGGGGAGCCTATTCTATCTCTCTTCCTTCTCTTATTCTCTTTTGTATATCCTAGATGTATGTCGTAATGTGGGGGTCTTGATTACTCCATCCCTTGATGCATCCTTCTCTATCTCTCTTTTTCGGGGAGGGTTTTTCCCATGAGGTTTTCCCTCTTTCCCCACTTTATGGGAGATTGCATTTTCATTATGTACATGGGTACTTCACATGGCCTAGTAGCCGGGACCCATTATGCATCTTCATCCTAGTTCATAAGCTTAAGGGCATTCCCCTAGTTGCACATAAGGGGGGGTGTTGGTGTAAATACATACTTTAATATTTACACTTACTTAATTTTACTTAGGTTTAATGCATTATTTTATTATTTTCATTTTTGAGACACTTAGGAGTTTGCACACTTTGTGAGTTGTCATGTTGATAACATAGGAATACGCAACTCTATTTGAGCACATGGTGTCTACAACACTATTTTGCATGTCCCACCCTTGTAGACTTATCCTCACATCACCGCACTTACTTCCACGCTTAATGGAGGATAACCCATATCTGGTGGACATGTGCTTGGCTGTATGATACATCATGATGCTAACTTCTATGCATTCTAGAAGCTCTCTTGAGGCCTTTATATTCAGGCACTCCTAGTGTACTCTTATGAGAACCAAGTTATTGAATACATTGTTATTCTAATCATACTCTCTCTTTGGTCTACAGTTGTGCTTGTGTTTGAGTTCTTAGTTCTTGGGTGAATTTTTCCCTGAGGCAAATTCTTACAATTTTTTTTTTGAAACTAATTTTTCCCATATTACCAATTTGGCAATTTTTGCATAGACCCATATCAGGTTTCTTCAAACTAGGAATACCTCTTACTCTTTTGTGTTTGCTTATCTTAACCAAATTATCAAATTTTACATGACATAACCTTTGTGTCATAGCCAAATTTCTTCTATATTAGCAATAAAATATGAACTTTCATTGAGATCAAGATAAAATAGGTTACCTTTTGTTTGCTTGCCTGATCTAACTAAATTTCCCTTTCCATCCAATAGTTTGGCCTTTCCATCCATGAATTCTACCTTGAATCCAATGTTATTCAATTGTACCACACTCACTAGATTATTTTTTAGTCCTTCAACCCAATAAGCATTATCTTATATAAGTTCATTGGTTAATGAGATAGGACCTTTTCCTTTTATACAACAAGGTTCATTATTTCCAAATCTTACACTACCTCCATCATAATGTTCCATGTGCTCAAATTTTGTTTTATCTCTAGTCATATGATGTGAATAACCACTATCAATGATCCATTTATCATTTTTTCTAACATGGGAGATAAGTACCATCTTATCTTTGCCATCATTAGATTTATCTTTTAAAGAAACATATCAAATTTCATCTTCACTGTTATCAAAATCTTTAGCCATAAAAAAAGATTTCTTACTTTTTTCCTTTTAGTTCTTGTAATTTTTGAATTTCTTCTTGCCTTTGTACTTATTTCTTTTCTTCTCATTCTTTTTTTCTTTGTTTGGACACCTAGCAGCAATATACCAACTTCTTCACAAGAAAAGCGGATTAGAGGAATCTTGCATTTGTACCTTCCTCTACCTTTGGAGTATTTCTTTGCAAGTAGGGCATCAACAATTTCAAGATCACTGTCAAAAATTTCCTTTGTTTCTTCTTCACTTCCTAGTTGATTGGCCTTTTTTTTTCTTTCTCTTTTCCTTAAGTGAGAGTTCGGCTTCAAATGAAGACTCAATATTTTTGAAACTAGGAAAATAGTTATCATAGTTATCCAATTCAAAAGTTGTCAATCTTCCAACTAGAGCATCCAAAGTTATTTTATTTTTGGGTCACATCTCATTTCTTGAATAGCAGACACTCTAATTGCATAAATAAGAAGAAGAGTTCTGAGTACCTTGCTTACAATAGTTGTGTCATCAATGTCTCCTCCAAATGCTTTGATTGCACTCACACTAGCTTTGATTCTTTCCACATATTTTGCAATGTTTTCATCTTCTCTCATTTTCATCTAATCAAATTGTCCTCTAAGACTTTCTTCTTTGGCTCTTCTTACATTTTCATCTCCTCCATAGATGTCTTTCAATTTGGTCCACATTTCATACACATTTTTATAGTCTTTTACCTCAGCAAATTCAGCATAACTGAGAGCAGATGCAATATCAATCATCATGATGTTATGATTCTTCTTTTTAGCAATATCTTCAGCTAATAATATTCCAGTGGGAGTCTTGTATTTAGTATCAAAATATTTACAACCTAAATCATTGATAGTAGCTAAATGTAGCCTCATAAGTCCTCACCATGCTATAAAATTATCTTTGTTCAACTTGGGAATATCTCTTCTATAAGACATCCTGATCTTTAGCTTAGGTCTTTGAAACCTTCTCTACAACCACCAAAAGCATACCAATTGTTGGAAATATAAGAGTAGTAACTAAGAGGGGAGGGGTGAATGAGTTACTACAAAAATATTTCTCAAATCCCTTAGATGTCAATAAAATAATTCTTTCAAAACTTAATTTTGTTGATGCCTAGCAAACAAAGAAATGGTGTAACTCAGTAAACACTAAGAATGCTTGGTAATTAATTAAAATAAAAAATTTAAGATGTTATCAGTGATTATCATTACTCTAACTTAGTTGCAAACATAGAAAAGAAATAGAATGAACACATTTGACACCAGGATTTAATGCGGAAACCCAATTTGGGAAAAACCACCAATTGCAACTAGTTATATTTTCACTCTTTAGAAGTGAGCCTTGCTAGAAGCCAACCATATTAAAGGTTACAAAAAAAATTGTTAGGTATGATCCTATTAGAGGATTTAATCACCCTATTAGGAGTGGCCTTTTCAAATTTTTGTAGATAATTCAATAAAATTGCCACCTTGTTAGAGGATTTATAAATAGTTGCTAAGCCAACTCTGTTAAGAGATTTAGATCACTGCTACAATGGTTAGAGAGTAACAATGAGATGACCTAATCTAGATGCAAATAAATTTATTGATTATAGATCTCAATTATGGCTTGCACTTCATCCTTTTTGATTGAATGTATCCTTTTAGCTCCACAAGGATATTTTGCTTATCCTTTTGATTCATTTCCTCTTAGCATCATCAAATATTCAATGTATTTAAATGTTACTTTGCACAATCTAACCCACAACTTGACCTTATACGTATATATTTCATTTTATCAAGTTAGCTCATATACAACTTAGAATAACTAATATTCATCTTCTCAGTCGGCTAGAACCAATAGATAAATAGATTAAACTTAATATGCGAAAATAAGAAAATTCTTTGTTAGCCAACTCTGCTCAATAGAAACTAACTCAAAAATAATTTTCCCTTGTTTACTAAGTGAAGCTCGATCAAAACTACATACTAGCAAAGTTCCTTTGATAATTGAGTGATCTTGTTTAGAACTAGTTCCACCCAATATTTCCTTCATTAACCGAGTGAGCTCAATTAACACTCATCATCTATAGTCTTTCCTTTGGCACCAAAGTGAACTCAGTAGATACTACCTTATGAACTAGGAAAACTCTAGATTGCTTGATAGCCACAGAAAACTATCTTCAATTCCTGAGTGAGCTCAGCATACACTAATTGATAATAATATGACATTTGTGTAATATTAAAGATAATACACAATTAATCAATTTTATCCAACATTAATGTCTCAAGTAGAGCCTAACATGTTAGGATTAACCATAGGCAGAAATAATAGTTACATGAAAATATAACCAATATTAAAAAATAATAAATCACACAAAAGAGAACACAAGACACAAGGATTTAACATGGTTGACCCAATCCCTAGGCTACATCCACCAACAACAAGTCTAATATTGTTAGTATCTAGTGATTACAATCCACAATCTCTTATAGCTCAATACTATTGCAAGAATCTACAATCTCATCATACATTATGAAATCCCTAACCCTAATCCATTTTATACAAGCTTTTGTCACTTAAAAAATTAGGGATAGAATAGAAAAATAATAGCCAATGCCTTTTACAATAGTCAGTCATTTTTGGCTTCAGGGGCACTACACTTGAAAACCCCCACAGGGGTGTTACCCCTCAACCCCACCATATACTACAATAGGGAGCACACTTGGGGTACTTTTCTAGGACCCTACAAGGGGTGCTGCCCCTTGACCCTATCTTGCAGGTGTTGCCCCCAAACCCCCATAGAAATCATCTTCAGGGAAACTATATTGAATAAACCTCCAAGTCTGATTAGGCTCCACATCACAATAATCTACCACTTAGAGACTAATCACACTCAACAGCAATAGCCTCCCACTTGGAGACTGATCATAGCACTGCTAAACTTGTAGCTCCCATGGGAATATAAAATAACCTTGGACTCTCTTTTTCTTTTACTCTATTCAATTTAAAAGACCAACCAAAGCTAAAGTGGAGTTTAGATTATCCCTTGTTACTACCTTGGTATACATATATGTTGGATTATCATATGTATGTATCTTCCCTAGCTTTAATAGTCCATCATCCAAAACTGACTAAATGAAATGGTACTATAATTGTATGTGTTTTATCTTTGAATATAGAGCAGAATTCTTCCCAAGATTAATGGAACTTTAGTTATCTATAAAAAATAATTTTCCCTCTATAGGTCTCCCAATTCTTCCATGAAAAATTGAAGCCATATCATCTCTTTGGCTTCATCTATAGAAGAAACATACTCTACCACTATGGTGGGTAAAGCATTCACCTTCTGTATCTGAGAAAACTAGCTCAATTTTGACCCATCAACAATAAATACATAACCTATAGTACTCCACCTAGTATCAATATACCCTGCCAAATCTAAGTCAACATAGCCCTGTAAATCGATAGTAGAGCCCCCAAAATATAAACACTTGTTGGATGTTCCCCTCAAATATCTAAGAATCCATTTAACTTTATTCCAATGCTCAAGCCCTAGATGACTCATATATCTACTAACAAATTCCACTACATTTGAAATATCTAGCCTAGTACATACCATGGCATACATTAAGATCCCTATAGCTAAAGCATAAAGTACCTTGGACATTTTTGTTAGAGTAAATAATTATTATTTATGCTTTACTTAAGTTTACTTAGATAAATGCATTTAGTTAGTAGTTGTCATCTAGGAGTTGTTGACAACACAGAAGTTTGTTCCTACCTAGTCATACTTATCTTCTCACCCACATGGAGGATAATCCACCTTTTGTGGATGTATACTTAGTTGTCACACTTATCTCCTAGTTCTTTCTAGTTTGTTCTAGAAGATTCTTAGAGTCCTTTATAAATAGGCCCTGTTAGTGTATTTGGACATCATATCATATTGTACAACAATTTTATTTTATTTTATTGCAATATAATTTCTCTCACTCTATTGAGATTCTCCAAGCCCTACCTTTCCTTCTTTGGTTTCTCTTTAGCAAGTTATTTGCATGCAAGTGATCTTGGTGAGCTATGAAGTTGGCTTTCACAACTTCTACATGGTATCAAAGTCTTCCTATTGCTTCCTAGTTTGAAGAATTTTTGAAGCTGTGATTTGGAGACACAAACCCTAGTTTGTTTGTGATTATTTTCTTCAATCAGGAGGAACTACATTTTTTCAAGGCACTTTGGGCCAAAAAAGATGCAGCCATTGTGCTCAAAAGGCCTATTACAATCAAAATACATATAAATTTTTTGATTTTCAGCTATTGTAGTGTCAAGAAAAAAAAGCCTCTTGGAAGGCCGTACGGATGCATTTATTGCAAAAAATTCAAAAAAAGTGTGAGTAGTAGTCACCGCTTAGTGGCCACCACTCCTACACTATGGCACCACCACTATGTGGCCAAGGCATAGCTTAGGTAGCACCACCATAGAGCCATTGAAACTCATTCATCGCTCCATGGCCATTGCCACATTGTCGAGCTACAACATTCGCCAATGGTGTCACTACTTGTCTCTACCCACCTGCAACCTCCACTAGTGGTACCACCACCAAATCGTACATAGGAATGACATCACCATTCCAATGTCCTACATCATTCTCTGATAGGCCTACATCAGCAAACTGATCATGCCACATCAATTAGGTTGTACTACCACATGGATGACATGTGGCACTACCATGTAGCAGTCTTTTTTTGCATCGACAGCCTCCGAGACATCAATTTTAGGATAGTAAAATGTCAACATTAGCATGAAATGAGCATTGCATTAGCCTTCCTACAAGCTTCGTAGGTCCTTTTTTACCTACTCTTGGTTTTTTGGTCATAACTTGAGCATACAAAGGTTTTTCTCCAATCTAAAAGAAGCACTAAAAAGTTGGTTCTGAGACAGAGACATTGGTGTAGGTATTTTTTAGTTTTGATGTAGTTTTGTTGCCTATTTTTCCAATCAAAGCTAGATGTTTTATTTTTCACTCCAATGGGCTTATCTTATGTGTCCCATCACCATTTTTTGAAGACGTTACTTTTATGGAAAGCTGGTTCTATCTACTTTTCAGAAATGCTATAATTTTTTTCAAATTTTACTCCATGCTCTTTCTATCATATTTTTTTCTTTTTTGCACCATGGTGGATATCTTGGGTGTTCCAGGTCTGAGGATCATTTTCATGGCATGGGATCTTTACTTTTGAGCTATACTTTTTGTTGTATCAACTTTTTTCATTTTCTAATCATTGTTGCTATCATTTGTAAGAATCTTTTTGCAAATGCACTAAGACAAAGTACCACTCTTGTATTTTGAGATCTTGACCATTGTTTTGAGTCATTTGTACTCGCACTAAATTATAAAGTGCCATGGGGGGGTTAGTTGTTTCCATTTTGTGCCCTATTCATTTGTCAAGTGAGTTTCCCTTCCATGACATTAGCCCCATAATGTTTTGGTGACATGTGCTTTTATAGGTGTTTGTACCTCTTCCTCTCTCTCATTATTCTTGCTTTTTTTTGTAGAGGATTTTGGCCCACTTTCTCAGTTGATTTTCCCATAAAGCTGTCTCCATTAAGGGGGGTTATTCTATTGTTTCTAATGCTTCCTTGGTTTGATGGTTCAATGGAGTGAGCTATGTATTCATTATTTTATCCTATATACTAGGAAATTGTAGTGGCTCACTACCTATGCATTTCAATTAGATGGATCATCTACCATATAGAAATTCTCTTGTTTCTAGCCTTCTATTTCTATGGAGGTTCTTCAGATCAGTAGTTTCCTTTTGAAAGAGTTTGTAGCTTCTTCATGCTTCAGTGATATTCTTCATGATCTTTTCTTTATTCCTATTTTTTGGGGCATTCCTCTAGTTGGAGGCTTCCTCAGTCCTTCACTAGGTTTTCTGCTATCTCTTTTTAGAGAGGGGTTTTTCCTACTGGGTTTTCTCCTTTTTCTCCTATTTATAGAGATTGTATTGCATTTCTTTGAATTTTTACATGGGTACCTAACATGACCTTGTTTATGGAACCCATTCTTCATTTCATCTTAGCTATTGTGAGCTTAAATGCATTCCCCTAAGTGTGTTAGAGTAAATTATTATTATTTATGCTTTACTTAAGTTTACTTAGATAAATGCATTTAGTTATTAGTTGTCATCTAGGAGTTGTTGACAACATAGGAGTTTGTTCCTACCTAGTCATACCTATCTTCTCAACTACATGGAGGATAATCCACCTTTTGTGGACATATGCTTAGTTGTCACACTTATCTCCTAGCACTATTTAGCTTGTTCTAGAAGCTTCCTAGAGGCCTTTATAAACTGGCTCTCCTAGTGTATTTGAACATCATATCATATTGTATAGAAATTTCATTTTTCATTATTGCAATATAATTTCTCTCACTCTGTTGAGATTCTCCAAGCCCTACCTTTCCTTCTTCAGTTTCTCTTCAACAGGTTATTTGCATCTCCTTAGTCAATTTTAAATGATCAAGTAAAGGTGTGTGCACATCTTTAGCATTCTCCATGGAGAAACATTGCAACATCTTCACAATATAATTAGCCTAAGATAAAGTCAATTTTCTATTTTTCCTATCTCTAAAAATCTTCATACCTAGGATTTGTTTTGTTGCCCCCAAATCCTTCATAGAAAATGAATGTGCTAACTATCATTTCAGCCCCTTAATGTGATCCATGTTAGAACTAGCTACAAGCCTATCATCAACATATAAACATAAAATAATATAGTTGTCATCATCTAACCTCGTAAAATAAAGATAATAGTCAGAATGACCCCAAGTGTAATGATGCTTGTGCATAAAACTATCAAATTTAAGATACCATTGTTGAGGAGCTTGCTTCAAGCCATATAAACTTTTCTTAAATCTACACACTAAGTTTTTCTTACCTTTGACCTCAAATCCTTATTTTTTTTCCATATATATCTCTTCATCCAAATCACCATGAATAAAGTTTGTTTTAAAATCAAGCTTCTCCAATTGCAAATCTTCAGTATCCACAATACTTAAAATAATACAAATAGAAGTCATTTTAACAATAGCAGAGAATATCTCATCAAAATCAATGCCTTTTTTCTATGCAAATCCTTTTACAACTAACTTGGATATAAATAATTTCTTACCTCCATCCTCTTCTTTCAATCTATAAACCCATTTATTCTATAAAGCCCTTTTACTTGTAGGCAACTTGCATAAATCCCAAGTCTAATTTTTCAGCATCGAGTCCATTTCTTTTGTCATCACAAACTCCCATTGAATCTTAGTATCCACCTACATATATTTGTCATAACATTTAGGTTCACCAACATTAGTTAGTGAAATAGAGTACAAAGAAGGAGAAAATATTTATGGAGGTCTACTTAACCTTATTAACTATCTAACATTCACTGGGGTGTGTGGTATTTGTTGTTGTGGTTATTATAGAGCATGAAGAATTGTTGGAACATATTCCTTTTGAGTATCATCTAGCACAACATAATCATTTCTTTATTCTCATGTTATTGCAACATATCTTTGTATAATGCTTTCTCATTGAATATGACATCCCTACTTCTTAAAATTTTACAATTTTCAAAATCTCAAAGCCTATAACCAAATTCATTAATGTTATATCTAAGAAATATACTTTTCTTTGACTTTTATTCTATCTTGATTCTATTTTCAAAATCTATATGTACAAATGCTTCACAACCAAAGGTTTTGAGAAAAGAATAACTCATCTTCTTACCAGTCCATGCTTCTTCTAGAATACCATAACCCAAAGGATTAGAGGGACTTCTATTAATCAAATATATAATAGTATTAATAGTCTTTTTCCCACATGTTTAAAGGAAACCTAGCATGCAACCCTATGCTCCTTGCACACTCTATTATTATCATGTTCATGCATTCAGCAACTCTATTTTCTTATAGATTCCTCGGAACAGGTTTTTGTCTATGAATACCATTAGTGGAGAAATAATCTTCAAATTCTTTTCTACAATACTCACCACCATTATCAAATCTAATACATTTTAATCTTTTACCAAACTCATATTTATGTCTAATGAAATAAACTCATACTTTTCTAGTTGCATCATTATTGTCCTTTCCACTCTTCACAAAACTTGCTCTCTTTTTCTTTACATATACACAACTTTCACTAAAATCCATATTGACACATTTCAATCCTGGTAAAACTTTATTTGGATAAATTAATTTCATACCTTTCTCACTAAAGTTCCCAAGTCTATTGTTTTGTAGTGTTGTATTAGAATCTACAACAACTATTTGTTCTCCCTGCTTAACTGCAACAATTCTCCCTGAATATTCATTTTTCTCTGAAACAATTAAAGCAAAAGGAACAATATGACCTATACAAAGATATAACATGCCTACTTTCACACCTTTTTCTACTATAGTGGAACCTTTTGAAAGCTTCTAATTTTTTTCATTAAAGGTGATGGGGACACAACCCAACAACAGAATGGACACAATAGAAAAGGGGAATTATATTAACTGAGAAAATAAGCTAGTACAAACAGTGCAGAGAAAATAAACTTCAAAACATGCCCTACGGGCTTACAATAGCATAAATCTAGAGAATATTTCTCCTTTTAGCACCTCCTCTCAAGCTCCAATCCAAACTGCCTTTCACAATGCCAGAAACCTCCTTCAATAGACCCCAGAGGGTTAAGGACTAGGGGTACATTCTAGAAAGTGCTAGTAGGCATCCACCAACAAAACAGAAGGTTCCAGAAGTTGCATTAGAAGTTGATGCAAATCTAGAAGAATCCAAAAACGGTAGTCAAACTTTTGGAAGGCATAACTTTTGAACCGTAGCTCCGATTGACGAACCATTTACATTTTCAAAAAGCTCTTGAAGTGCTCTATAGCCCTATGGATGAGCTTTTCTCATCCCCCATTTTTTGACCCTTTTCAAGGTCATTTAATGCCCCAAACCTGACTTTGAAGCATTCTTAGGAGGTCTCCAAAATTTGAAAAACTGCAATAATTTTCAAACCGTGGGGCCTATTGACCTGATTCTTTTTCTAGAATGCTCTAAATTATGATTACATTCATCTGTCCAATTCACACCTTCTAGTTTATCGAAATGATAGCCCAAATACATGCTCCTATTTTTTCAGGATTTTCAAACGCACTGATAGTTGAACTATGAGAGTTGGAACCTTTATCTGAGCCAAATGGGTATCCAAAAATGTAAAGACATAAAACAGAAACTAAGTCTAAGTACTTTTTTTTTTGGGTGACACAGGATTGCCCTTATACCTCTGGATGCTCCTGCATCAGACACCCAGGGTAGATTGAAAAGTGACCCTGTCACTTTATGGATGGTAGAGGAAATCCCAAATGGGAAACCTCAGCTGCTGAAATCCAAGTTGAGTCCTCGATCGGTCGTCCTTTCCATTTGACCAAATACTCTTCATACTGCATGTTTCTGGTACTCCTACCCACACGATGATCTAGAATGTCTTCTATCACCTCCTTCTTAGAAGCAGGAATTGGACATGGCTCTAAAACTAGCTCCTCATTTGCACCATCATCATGATACTCTGTTAAATTTGCAATGTTGAAAATGGGAGAAATGCGAATACCATCTGGCAGCTCCACCTCATATGCATTTCCTGAGTTATGTTTCTTCAAAACTTTGCAAGGGCCAAATTTCTTCATTTTCAGTTTGTTGTAAGTACCAACTGGAAATCTTTCTTTTCGTAAGTGCACCATGACTAGATCCCCTACTTGGAATTTCTTATGTCTTCTCCTTTGATCAGCCCTAGCTTTATACTCTTGATTCATCCTGATAATGTGTGCTTGAACCTCCTCATGTAGACGCTTGATGTGTTCAGCAAATTCCTCAGCTTCAGCACTTGTCCTCTCCCCTTGTTCTATCTTCCTCAATTCTGGTGTAGTCCTTGGGCTATTCCCATATACAATTTGAAATGGTGATTTTCCAGTACTCCTATTTATAGAGTTATTATAAGCAAACTCTGCCTGTGGTAGAATCAAATCCCATCCCTTGGGCTTATCTCCAACTAAACATCTCAGAAAATTGCCCAGACTTCTATTTACCACTTCTGTTTGGCCATCAGTCTATGGGTGATGCGTGGAACTAAATTTCAAGTCTGTTCTCAACTTCTTCCACAATGTCCTCCAGAAATACCCGAAAAATCTAGTATCTCGATCAGAAACTATACTCCTTGGAAGACCATGTAGTCTTACCACCTCTTTGAAAAACAAGTCTGCAATATGGACAGCATCATGAGTTTTGTGGCATGGAATGAAATGTGCCATTTTGGAGAACCTATCAACCACCACGAATACTGAGTCATTACCCCTTTGTGTCCTTGGCAATCCAAGAACAAAATCCATACTTATGTCCTCCCATGGCCTTGATGGAATAGCCAATGGCTGATATAGGCCAGTATTTTGACTAAACCCCTTGGCAACTTGACAAACCTGGCAACTATGTACAAACTTCTTCACATCCTTTGTAATTTGAGGCCAAAAATAATGTTCTCTAAGAATGGAAATGGTCTTATCCCGACCAAAATGTCCTGCCATCCCTCCACTGTGTTTCTCCTTAATCAGATTTTCCCTCATGGAACTCCTTGGAATGCACAATTGACTACCTTTGAACAACATGCCATCCTGAATCAAATAGTCTAACCACTTGGTTCTATCTACAGAAATAGGTTCTTTACAAGCTTTCCATGCTTCAGCAAAATCAGGATCGACAAGGTACAAATTCTTGAGTTCATCAAACCCAACTACTTCAACCTGCATTGTTGTAAGCAACAGCTGTCTCCTACATAATGCACCTGCAACCCTGTTAGATTTTCCACTTCTATGCTTCAACACAAATGTATAACTCTGCAAGAATTCTACCCACTTCATATGCCTCTGATTCAATTTACCTTGGCTATTTAGGTACTGTAATGCCTGATGATCAGTACACAAAACAAATTCCTTTGGCAATAAATAATGCCTCCATTTCTTTAAGGCCTGAACTATTGCATAGAACTCTTGATCATAAACAGAATACTTATTCTTTGCATCATTCAATTTTTCACAAAAGTATGCAATAGGCTTACCTTCTTGGCTTAATACAGCCCCAATAGCGCTACCACTAGCATCACAATCCACCTGGAATACTTTTCTAAAATCTGGAAGTGCCAACACAGGCTGTTTAGTCACCTTCTTCTTCAGTAATTCAAAACTTCTCGCAGCTGTTGCAATCCATTTGAACTCTTTTCTATCCCCTCTTATTGTATCAGTTAGAGGTGCACATATGCCATTGAAATTCTTAATAAACTTCCTGTAAAAACTAACCAGACCATGAAATGATCTTACCTCAGTAGCAGACCTTGGAGTAGGCCATTCCAAGATGGCTTTTACCTTCTCTAGATCCATTTTGAGAGCTTCAGGTGATATAACAAATCCCAAATAGACTAACTCCCTTTTTGCAAAGACACACTTCTTTAGATTAATTAATAGTTTCTCTTCCCTTAGCCTTTCAAGGACACTATGAATATGCACTAAATGTTCTTCCAAAGTCTTGCTGAAAATTAAAATATTATCCAAATAGACAATAACAAATTTTCCCAAGAACTTCTTAAGTACCTCATTCATGAGCCGCATGAAGGTGGTTGGGGTGTTCGTCAATCCAAAGGGCATGACTAACCACTCATAAAGACCCTCCTTGGTCTTGAAGGTTGTTTTCCACTCATCTCCTTCTCAAATCTGTATCTGATGATAGCCACTCTTCAGATCTATCTTTGTGAAGTACTGAGCTCCACTCAAGCAGTCCATAAGATCATCCATCCTTGGTAAAGGAAACCGGTACTTGATGGTTATCCTATTTATAGCTCGAGAATCTGTACACATCCTCCACTCTCCATCCTTCTTTGGTGCAAGTACTGCACGTACTGCACATGGACTCAGGCTCCCTCGAATCAAGCCCTTCCTCAATAGCTCCTGAACCTATCTATTTAGCTCCTCTGTTTCGGTAGGAGTCATCCTGTGAGCAGCCTTGTTAGGAAAACTAGCCCCTGAATTCAGATCTATCTGATGACTAATTTGCCTTACTGGTGGCAATCCATCTGAAACATTATCAGAGATAATATCTCCAAATTCCCCTAGTAAATCTGAAACTTCATATGGTATTTCACTACTACCTTCTTTATCTTTCCTAGGAATCAAAGCATAGCACATACGCTGATGTTTCATGCCATCTAAAAACTTCCTTCCATCAACAAGACAAATCCTAGCACTGCTACATACCTTTTCACCTTCCTTTTTCATGGGCTTCAATTTGTGGTGAACTCCATCCTTTGTCAGAGAGTATGTGTTTGCATGTCCATCATGTATTGCATGTCTATCAAACTACCATGGTCTACCCAACAATAGATGGCAAACATCCATCGAAATAACATCACAGAGAACTTCATCATGGTAACTCCCACTTTTGAATTTTACTAAACATTGTTCACTTACCAGGACCTTATGATCATCTTTTACCCAAGAAATCCGATAGGGCTGGGGATGTTTCTCCATCTTGAGCTTCAGCTTAGAGACCATCTCTTCTGATACCAAGTTATTAGTGCTACCACCATCAATGATCACATCACAACATTTATCCTCACACTTGCATCTGGTATGAAAAAAACTCCTCCGTTGTCCTGGTTCATTCTCACCACTTAGTAGGACTCTTTCATTTACCAAGGTCTCTCCTCTTTCTGTATCCTCTGAATGTGATGATTATGCATCCTCATCCACATTAGCAACCCTAGCTTGGCCCTCAGCTCTCCTATCTGTCCTTCCTTGTCGTTGAGGGAATTCAAAGGCATGATGACCTTCTTCATTACAATGGAAATAGGTACCATGGAAGCATCCTCTTCCTTGTCCATGTCCTCTACCTCTTCCTCTTTGATTTCCAAAGTCTTGATCACGGGAGCGGTTGAAACCCTCATTCCTCTGGTTCCTGCTAGTACCCTCCTCTTCATTTTTCTTTTGAGTTTCATTGCGGCCTCCAGATGATCTACCGCTTCCCCTTCCTCCTGGACCACGCCCTCTTTTTCTTCCTTCAAACCTTTTACTCAGCTTCTCTTCAACTCGTAGGGCAAACTGGTATGCTTCTTCAACGCTGGTCATTCTTACCAGACTTAATTCCTCCTGGATGTTAGGTCGCAACCCACTGATATAATGAGAAACCTTCTCCTTATTTGCTTCTGCATGCCCCGCTCTAATCAGGAGTCCGTAAAACTCCTCTGTATATTCTTGGACTGATCTTCCTGCTTGCTTTAACCCATGCATCTTCTTAAACAGATCAAGCTCGTAGTCCACAGGAATGAACTGCTTCTTCAATTTGTCCACCATGCAATCCCATCTTGTGATCTTCTCCTTTCCTCTTCTAAGTCTTTCCAGTTGAATCTCTTGCCACTAGATTTTGGCATGGCCTTTTAGTTTGGCCTTTGCAAACTTAACTCTATCTGGGTCCCTTATATCCTCATACTCAAAGTATTCTTCCAGTTCATTGATCCAATCGATCAACTCATCTGGTTTCAAATTTCTTGAAAATATACCCACTTCAATTGTAGGTCTTTTCCCAAACTTACTAATGGCCCTAAAAATTCTTTCCTCTATAGGATTCAGAACTTCCCCATCAACTTCCATTACTTCCTCTTCATTGTCATCCTCACTATTGTCATCTGCGGCAACATTTGCTCCTCTACGAAGCTCCTCTTGCAATGCTTGTACCTGTCTCTAGAGGGCTCTAACCTCCTCAATATCAATAGCTCTGGCCCTTCTGCCACACTCTCTTCATGGAGGCATCTTCTAACTCGAACCCACAACCACACAGTCCTGGTGCAAACTGCCTCACAGTCGGTGCTCTATCTACACACTCAGGAAAACTCACTCTGATACCACTTGATGGGGACACAACCCAACAACAGAATGGAAACAATAGAAAAGGGGAATTATATTAACTAAGAAAATAAGCTAGTACAAATAGTACAGAGAAAATAAACTTCAAAACATGCCCTATGGGCTTACAATAGCATAAATCTGGAGAATATTTCTCCTTTTAGCAGCTCCTCTCAAGCTCCAATCCGAACTGCCTTTTACAATGCCAGAAACCTCCTTAAATAGACCCCAGAGGGTTAAGGACTAGGGGTACATTCTAGAAAGTGCTAGTAGGCATCCACCGACAAAACAGAAGGTTCTAGAAGCTGCATTAGAAGTCAGTGCAAATCTAGAAGAATCCAGAAACGGTAGTCGAACTTCTGGAAGGCATAACTTTTGAACCGTAGCTCCGATTGACGAACCGTTTACATTTTTGGAAAGCTCTTGTAGTGCTCTATAGCCCTATGGATGAGCTTTTCTCGTCCCCCATTTTTTGACCCTTTTCGAGGTCATTTAATGCCCCAAGCCTGACTTTGAAGCATTCTTAGGAGGTCTCCAAAACCCAAAAAACTGCAATAACTTTCAAACCGTGGGGCCTATTGACTTGATTCTTTTTTTGGAATGCTCTAAATCATGATTACATTCATCTGGCCAATTCACACCTTCTAGTTTATCGAAATGATAGCCCAAATACATGCTCCTATTTTTTCGAGATTTTCAAATGCACTGATAGTTGAACTATGAGAGTTGGAACCTTTATTTGAGCCAAATGGGTATCCAAAAATGTAAAGACATAAAATAGAAACTAAGTCTAAGTACATTTTTTTTGGGTGACACAGGATTGCCCTTATACCTCTGGATGCTCCTACATCAAAAGGTAACTGCACAACCCTCATCACCTAGTTTCCCTACCAAAATTAAATTCCTACTCAGTCTTGGAACATGTCTTACCTCATGTAGTAGCCAATGATTCACATTCTACAACTTAATCTTAACTTTTCCCTTTCCAAAAATTTTACATGGTTCATTATCCCCTAGATAAACAAGTCCAAAATCCCCTTAGACATACTCAATAAAATAACCCCTATGGGGTGTAGCATGAAATGAAGCCCTTGAATCTAAAACCCAACAATCATTAACATGTTTTAAAGAAAGAAGCAAAGCATCCTCTTTGAATTTGTTACTTACCACATTTGCCTCTATGTTCCCTTCTATTTTATCTCTTTCATTTTTCTTTTGAGTCCAACAATCTTTCATCTTATGCCTTGGTTTCCCACAGTGAAGTAATGTCTTGGTCCTTTGTATTGAGACCTCTTTCCATTTGATTTTTCTCTTGATTTCCCACAATTTCCATAATTAATTCCTCTCTTAGTCATTCTACCTCTACTTTGTGCATTCAAAGCACATCCTAATGTAGATCCACCTAAGGTTTTATTATGATTTCCCTCACTCAATCACATCATCAAATTTTAGGGTATTATATCTAGAAATAGAATTTTGCACAACCATGACCAAGTCATTCCATCTTTTTGTCAAGGAACACAAAATCAATAGAGCCCTTATTTATTTGTCAAAATTAACATTCATACATGATAACTAATTAGTAACCATATTAAACTTATTTAAATGATCTACAATAGATTCACCTTCTGTCATCTTCATATTAAATAAATATTTAATGAGAAATACCTTGTTTGAAGTAGAGGGCTTTTTTTATAGATTACTATGGTTTGTATCAACTCTTCCATCATCTTTTCTTTTGTAATATTAAAGGTACTCAATTATACTAGGCATAATCAAATAATTCCAAGTGTCTTTCTATCTAAAATTCCCCACACCTCATCTATCTAATTTTCTTGTTTCTTGGCTTTTCCTTCCATTGACTACCATAAATTCTTCTAATAAAGATAGTACTCCATTTTCATTTTTCATAACTAAAAGTTCTACCCATTAAACTTTTCAACCTTTAGCTTACCCTCATCTTCCATCACTCCCACTCAATTGTGAGACATTGTTGTAGAGGATAGCTTTAAATAAATGATGACAATCTAGATCTAGTACCACTTGTTAGGATTAACCATGAATAGAAATAATAGTTTCATGCAATTATAAATAATATCAAAAAATAATAAATCACATAGAAGAGAACACAAGATACAAGGATTTAACTTGGTTCACCCATTCCCTGGGCTACATCCACCAATAGCAAGTCCAATATTATTCTTATCTAGTGATTATAATCTGCAATCCCTTACAGCTCAATAGCATCACAAGAAGATACAATCTCATCATACATTATGAAATCCCTAATCCTAATCCATTTTATACAAGCTTTTTCCACTTACAAAATTAGGGCTAGAATAAGTCGTCCAATAGAAAAATAATAGTTGATGCCTTTTATAATAGTAGGTCATTTTTGTCTTTGGGGTCTTTCCCTTGAAAAAATTCTACAAGGGCATTGCCCCTCGACCCCACCTTGTATTACAATAGGAAGTGCACCTAGGGTGCTTCCCTAGGACCCCACAAGGGGCACTATACCTTGACCTCATCTTGGGGATGCTACCCTTAAACCCCTATAGAAATAATTTTGGGGGAAACTACACTGAATAGACCTTTGAGTCTTATTAGTCTCCACATCAAAACATAAGAATGTTGGTGAAGCTTGAAATGATAATTATTAGATAAAAGATATGAAAGAGCAATTAGATCAAATTGAAAAGAACAAGACTTGGAAATTGATTCCTAGACCTAAAGATAAGAATGCTATTGGAACTAAATGGGTATCTAAAAACAACATGAATGAACAAGGTGAATTTGTGAGAAACAAAGAAATATTTGTATGTAAATGTTACTCTCAACAAGAAGGAATTGATTTTGAAGAGCTTTTTGTACCTATTTCTAGAGTAGAGGTAGTAAGAATGTTTTTGGCATATGCAGTTGATAAGAACTTTAAATTTTGTCAAATCAATTTCTTCAAATGGAGAACTTGAAGAAGAGGTATAGATTGAACATCATGATGGTTTCCTTTGACATATAAAGAGGATATATTTGTTAGATTGAAAAATGCATTATATGGACTGAAACAAGCACCTACATCCTAGTATGCAATATTGGATAGACATTTGACAAATTTTGGATTTGTGAGAGGTAATATTGATAGTAACTTGTATTTGAGAAAGATTAATAAAGGCTTATTGATTGTTTTAGTATTTTTGGATGGCAATATTTTTAGAGGTAATGATGAAACAAGTGAGATATTTTTAGAATAAATGAAGAAAGAATTTGAGATGAGTATAATTGGAGAGATGAAATACTTCTTGGGATTGTAGATTGTACCAAGAAAAGATGGAATTTTTATATTACAAACAAAGTATCTTAAATATTTGTAGAAAATATTTGGATTGGAAAGTTGTAAACCTATTGGAACACCTATGGTAACTAGATGTAAATTATCTAGCAAAGATGAAACCCTTACTATTGAATAGAAAAATTATAGATCTATGATTGACAGATTGTAATATTTGACACACACTAGGCCTAATATACTTAATGCAGTTGGAATTATGGTGAGATTTAGAGAAGATCCTAAAGAGACACATTATGCAGTAGTAAAAAGAATTTTTAGATATTTACAAGGAACAATTGATTATGGATTATGATATGACAAATTCCATGATTTTTCTTTATGTGCATATAGTGATGTTGATTGGGAAGGAAGTGTAGATTACAAAAATAGCATCAATGGTGGAGCATTCTTCTTGGGAGGAAGATTGGTTTCTTGGTTGAGAAATAAATAGGATTGAATTTCATAGAGTACAATAGAAATAGAACATGTAGCAGTAGCAAATAATTATAATCATATTGTTTAGATAAAGCAAATTTGGAAAGACATTGGGATAGAGTTCATTGAGCCTATTATCATACATTGTGATAACACAAGTAGTATAAGTATGTCAAAGGATATAGTATTTCATTCAAAGAAAAAGCATATATCTATTAAGTAACACTTTTTGAGAAAGAAAGTTATTAAAAAAAAAAAACAAATTGGAATATGTTAGTACAAAGGAGTAGATAGAAGATATATTCACATAACCTTTGGCTAAGGACATCTTTGGGTATTTGAGAGGTATTTTTGGGGTTATGACCCAACCTAATTTTTAAGTAATAGATGTAGAGATTGCATTAGTCCAACTAGTAGCAAAGCACTATTATTATCTAGCCTAGATGTTTGATGTTTTTCCTATGGGGCAGTATCTGTGTTTGACATGAGTTATTGAGGACTCTTGGTATTGGTATTGGTATTCAATAGTGGTGTAGGAGCACCCTCAAATTCATCCCTTGCAAGTAGACCAATAGAATTAAAGACAAAATTTTATGGTAGTAGTTAGATCTTCAATCCAATATTAAAAATAATGTCCTATTTGTAAGGCAAGGTGACAATAGGTGTGTTATAAACCTACTTGTCTATCTTAGCCATTTCTAGACAACTCTTAAATTAGAGTGGGTAAAATAGTCTAGGAGGCTTAATAAAGGTCAAAATTTTTTCTTAACCTCTCTATGAACCTAAGTGGAATCTAGGCTTAGAGTCCTATAGGGTTGTTGACACTTGACAACTTTTCTAAAGAAGTTGTCAATGTTACATAATGCAACTTTTGTATAAAATGAAAGACTTGAATCCCAACATTCACAACCACTTTTTTCAGTTGGAACTTCTTGTGAATGGTTTAAATAAGGTTGAGAAACCTTTCTCCAATAGAGGAGGAAGCCTATTATAAGACTATTTACTGAAATCAATAAAATTCAATTATTTTCATAGAAAATCTACCTATAAATCAAGTTGTACAGACTCCTATGAAAAAATGAAGGAATTAGAAATTTGTCCGAGTATCTTATGGGATTTTTTCAAGTGATTTGAATTTTTGAAAGAAATTAGAATTAAACTTATCCATTTTTGTGTAGCCTCTAGTCGTAGGAAGGCCCTGACTAGGTTTCGAGGCAAAATTCCTCTTTCTTAGAGACTCCACCATGGGAAAAATCTGAGCCTTGGTAGAAAGAAAGGGGGGAGGATGTAATTTAACATTTTTTGGAGTCTTATATCTAGAGGTAAGTGATGGAAGGATAAAACACCAAACCCTTTAGATAGGCATCTAAATGTGACTATCCAGAATTGGGATTTTAAGGCACAACTCTGCCCAGGGGTGGAGTAGAAGTCTAAAACCTTGGATTGAGAATTTTTTTGTAATTCCTCAAGTATTCCAATTAGTTTTGTTGGAAGTTGAATCTAAATTCAAGTACTTTATTTTTTTAAGTAACCTAATAACCCTATTAGGCCTAGGAGAGAATTGAGGACAACAGGAGTTAGGGGATTGATCAAGAGTCCTAACTTGGAAGGGGTTGTTGCTTGATGGATTGAAGATTTTGGAGGTGGTCAAGACTTTCTATGGGGGAGTTCCATGTAAGTTTCCTTCAAAATTCCATAATTTCTCCTTGTAGCCGTACATAGAAGTTTGGGTGTCTAGGTTGAGTTTCAGAAACACTTATGTGGAATCTTGTGTTTTCCCAAAATTTAAGGTTTGGGTCTTAGTGTTGATAGAATTATTATTCCATCCTTAAAACATCTAGTCTCAATTTGTTTCCTATAATGCTATAAAGGTGTTGTAGACTAGGAAGAAGGTCTAGTCTAGTTATTGTGGGTTTTGGGAACTACTATCAAAGCCCTAAATTGTATTGGGATTAGGGGTATTGTTAACCTCTAAGTGACTTATTGGATATAGTTTGGGGTTATTCTCCAACTAGTCTCTTTGAACACTAGAGCTTGAACAAATTGTTTTGGAAATTATTAAACTTTGAGAATTGACATGATGATACCTTTGTCATTGATTTCAATGGGGAGAGATGAGTACATGAAAAATATTATATTTGATATATCCTTTTGGGGAGAGATGTGTATTTTGAAAAATATTATTGATTAATGTCAATGGGGAGAAAATATTTAAGGATGTTGATGTATGTGGGAGATTAACACCTTCCTTGTGCATAGTAGTTGTTTATATTGATTGTTGATTATTGTATGGTTATGATTTGAACATAAAAAAATATTTACAACCTATCTAAGACTAAGATTCATGGATATCATGAATGGGGGAGGAAAGGAATATGAGGAAGGAGTATATTTTTTATTCATGGAACTTAGATTTTTTTCATCTATGTTTTTTATTAAGAAAATAGGTTTTCAAGGGCTCCTAAAACCTTGTACAAAGAGATCTTAAATATTAGACATTAATCCCATTAGGAAAAATAGGACAAAAAGGGACAGAGATAGTAATTGAACAAAAGCCAACTACAAAAGGATGACACATTGATCACTAACAAAAAACAAAAAATAAACAAAGAAAAAAGGAAACCAAATAGGATTCAACCCATTTTCTTTATCATCTCCACTTCTTGCTCCTCCAACTGGTCCATCTTCTCTACAGCCTCCTTGATTTAACTGATATCACAAGAGGTCATCATTGTTGTTTTCCTTGTATTTTCTTTGGTCCTCCTCCTAGTTTCTTCCTTACTTTTAGTAGCACCAACTTGATCCTCAAGAATAGTAACAATGGTCTTCTCCCCAGGAGTACTCTCCTACTTACTAATGAGAATTTTAACATTCTCATTCGAGAGCATGAGAATTTTATAACTCTGATCACCAATGTTTTTTAGAGAGCTCTCAATGCTATTTACATTATTGTCCAACTCTAGCACCTAGGCTTCCAATCTGTAAAAATAGGTCATGTCATTTAAAGAGCTCATCATAGGATTATCCCTCTTAGCAGCTTATGGCTATCAATTCTTCCTTCTAGAGAACCCATCCTATCCTTCAAGTCCATGCCTTGATTAAATAACCACTTAATGGATCAAAAATTATCCATAAAATTAATCCTGGTAGTATTTAGGACATCCATATTCTCCTCACTATAATTACTAAGAATAATCATTGAGGAATCAATAAGTTCCCATAGGTCCACTTTTCCTTGCTCCACCTCTCTAACCATAAGGTTTATATTCTTCTGGAAAAACCAAGCCTCACCAAGTTCATACTCATTCTTTTCCATGTCATTCTTTTGCCCCTACAAGGAACAAGGGCATCCTCAATAGAAGCCTTTTCCTAAGTAGCTTGGGTGGTATCAACAACCTAGTCTAGCCCCTCAATGGACACATGCACCAGAAAAGTAATGACATAGAAGGGACATCAAAAATGTACTGACACATTGTAGGCCTACTGCAAGTGTTAACATCATCATTTTTTGAGTCAAATTTTGATGGCCTTCAAACCATCTCTTTTATGATTTGTGTTGTCCTAAAAAGCTATTTATGGTTTTTTGGTAGTATCTTGGTCATACAGAAGTATTTTTTGAAAAATCTTATATCATCAAAAAGATGTTTCTGAGCTTGTCATCATGGTGTAGGTTATTTGGAATTTTGATACTGATTAGTTTCTTGTTTATGCAATCAAAGACAAAATTTCTATTTTTCACCTCGGAAGACATATCTTGAGCATCCAACCTTTGATTTGGGAATTATTTATATCATTGAAAAGGTCTTTATGAAATATTTTTAGTGATACTATTTGTTTTTCTAGATACTACTCTAGGAATATTCTATTTAGTTTTTTTCTTTTATGTACTCTAATAGATATCTTGGTTGTTTCAAGTTTGGGGATCAGTTTTTTTACTTTGGATGATTCATCATGGGTTGTATTATCTATTATACCAATCTAATGTCTCTTTTGGTCTATTTAGACATCATTTGTATGTATTTTTTGCAAATGCACTAAGATAAAGTATCACTCTACTATATTTTGGAATCTTTCACATCTTTGTGCTTTGTTTTACTTGCACTACATTATAAAGTGCCTTGGAAGGTTTCATGTTGGCCATATTCACCATCTTCCTTTGTCAAGTGAGTGTTCCTTCCACAACATTAGCCTCGTGTTGTGTCAATAACACATGCTATTATAGGTGTTTTTACTTCTTTTGAACTTTCAATGTTCATGGTTCTTTTTTATGTAGGATATATTGTATTCAATTTTATTTTTCATGTCTTACCCTTTGGCATTATTGGGGGATTATGTTGGTTCTATTTCTTTCTTGGTGCAATGGAGTGAGCTATGTATTCAATATTTGATCCTATGTACTAGGTGATTATAGTGGTTGGATACCTATGCATTTTGGTGAGATGGATCATTTACCATATAGGAATTCTTTCATTTTTTTTTTGGAGGTCATGAATATACCTTCCATCTTTGATTGATTAGCTCTTCAGACTTGGTCTTCTCTGCCTAGACATGTTCTATATAGTGGAGGTTCTTCAGATCAGCACTTTGGTAGTTTTTATAGCTTCATGCTTTAGTGGTGCTCTTCATGATCATATTTTTTTCCTATCTTATGGGCATTCCCAAGTTTGGAGGCTTCTTTAGTCCTTTACTAGTTCATTTTAACATTATTTCCATCTCTTTTTGGAGTAGGGATTTTCCCATGTGGTTTTCTTTATTTCTCCTCTTTTTCAGAGATTTGGTTGTGCTTGGGTACCTCATCAAGCCTTGTTGTGGGGACCCAAATTTAATTTTAGCAGTAGTTTCTAGGTTTTTAGCTACTTCATAATTTTATCTTAAGGAGGGGTGTTAGAGTAATAAATTGTTTTCTTATTAATTAAATTATAGAATTGATTTAATTATTAATTCACTTATTATCTCTAGTTTACTTAAGCTAAGCTTTAAGCATATAATAATTAATTTTTTTATTAATTATTATCATGCAACCTAGGATAGTTACTTGTTATGGTTTTGATCTCATTTATAAGGATGATCTCTCATTTTAATTAACATTCATTCACTTTTGATTATAGCAATCTCTCATTTTGCTCATCAAGAATGTCTCATCTATGGATATGGGAATTCCAACCTCCATAGCTTTTGCTTCTCTCTTTTGTGATAGGTGTTTGCATGTAGGTGTTTCTTGGGAGTTGTGGGGTTAATCTTACTTCAACTTTAAGACATATTATCATTCCCTTCCTCATACTCATGTGACCAAATAATAATTTTGGTTTTTTTTTTTTGTCACAGGGTTCCTACCATGCTTCATGGTTGGACTTCTCTTCTTATACTTCTCATCCACCCCCTTCCTTTGCTTTCTCCTAATATAACCAAAAACCTCAATATCAGTTTCCATATCTTCATCCTCCTCAAAGTAGTCTTCATCAAAATCCATAGTCTTCTTAGTCTACTTCCTACTCGAAGAAACTTTAATAGGTTTCTTAGGGGACTCTAGAGTAGCCTTCATAGGGGCCTTAAAGGTAGAACCCTTACCCCTACCTTTTCTTTTTGGTACCACTTCCTCATCCTCTAAGTGGATACCTTGGCCCCTGAGTGTCTCCAATTTCAAAGAACCCCTGAGATTCCTCCAAAACCTCCTCATAATCATCCTCCACATGCTTTACCTCAATAAATATTCCTCAATAATGATTTTTAATGTGCTCATAAATGAGAAACATAAGGTCATGATGGAGGGGAGGTTTGGTAATAATTTTTTCCCTTAGACCATTGATACTAGCATTCATTGATGAGTAAAGATAAAATGGAATGGATGTCTTAATGCCATGCCTAAAATGATCCAGTAAGGAGAAATAGTGTGAACAAACCCTTAAAACTATTCCATCCAAAGTAACTCAAAAAATAATATCTCATAGAACAAAATATCAAATCATCTTGATGTAATTTAGCTCAAAATAGGTTTTACCTTCTTTATTAACAAGGTCCTTGCTCTCACCTGGCTCTTTGGGAAACTCCTTAATAGCGATGTTTGGTTTTTCATCTATGTCTCCATCAATGCCAAAGGAGGAGATTTTTATCATGAATTCTAATGACTCTAGAGACATGATTTAGATCTTATGTGCACATGACAAGGTATTTTGCTGATGTTAACTTCTTGGTTATTCTATGAAGACTAGAAGAGTTACACAAGTAGAATTATTTGGTATAGTTCAAGGATTGAAGATAAGATTATGTGCATTTGAGGTTATGTTCAAAAATATGTCTAGATGTTGCAGATAAGAGTGCATATAGAAATCTAAAGATTGGACAAAGTTATGAGGATTTTAGTGAAGGTAGCTTTCAAACAATATTTCTACAAAGTGAGTACCGTTGTTTGTATTTTATCTCCTCATAGGAATGGAACTGACAAGTAATAAAATTGGGACAAAGGTTGAAGACATTTTAGAGATTCCTAGATTAAGAGGGAACAATCTAAATATCATCAAGTGAAAATTTATGAAGATATGAGATGATAGATTGTTTGTAATCTTGGATAAATATAAAATTGTAATGTAATGTGCATTTTGATATCTTAGGATGGTCCTATATTATTATTGTAAATTGGAAAAGTCTCAAGGAAAACTCAATAACAGTTTTTAAGGCTGGGTATAAAGGAAATTTTATATCCTTGTGGTAGAGATTGTATGATATACAGTCATATCTTTGTAATATGTATTGTGCAAACCTGATATGTGAACTTGTGAAGATCAAAGTAGAGCTTTTTGTGATTGAGGCATGATGAGATTATAAAGAAATATAGTTGGAAAGATAATTTCTTGGTTGGAAATTCTTTGTTTCATACTTGTATTGTTCGGAAGGAATAGTATAGAGGTCATTTGGATAGTGGGTTCAATTGTCCTCCTATCAACTCTCAATAGGGTTATCACAACTCCTAATAGAGTTGGAATCTCCTAATAGGGATTCAAAGTCTCCTAAAAGGGACTCATATGTATTGATTTTATTTCATTGACTCCTAGCTGGGTATATCCTTTCACAAGGAAGTTTTATATTAGTACATCATTTTGTGGGAACCATCCCCACTGGGGTTTTTCCTCTGATCAAGGGTTTTCCTAGTTAACATATATAATGTTATTGTGTATGAGTATCTTTCTATGGTTTTTTCATCTACCATTTACATGTTTTAGAATTAATAAAGATATTGAGAGTTATTTTAAGAGTATAATTGATTCACCTCCCCCTCTCCCATTTATCTTGGTGGACTTCTAATTTCTAATAGTAGGAAGAGAAGGCAAAAGGAAATCAAAATTATCACAATATCAAGATCTAGAAGGATAATAAAGACTATGATTGATCATCTTAATCTAACCATCATAAGGAAATTCAATGCACTAATGAATAGGGAAGCAATGGCTTGCATGGAAGTCAACCAAGGTAAACCATGCTTCACTTGGAACTAATCAAAAGTAGGAATGACAAGAAAGGTACTATTCACCACTTTACCACATAGCTTAACAAGAAAAGATATGGAACCTTAAGGGGGATACAAGAAGCCATTACAAGTCTGAATCCAAGTATCTAAAAGTCATAAAAAACATGATGTTATTTTTTAGCATATAAATGTTCCCTACTGATGACATTAACCATGGAAGTAGGATCAAAAAGTCCCCCATGGGAAGGATATTTAGAAATCTGAGTGGTAATGTAAAGAGGACCATCAAGTGCCTTGAACTTATCAACATTGGTAAATGAGATAAAAAGGGATCTAGTACACTTAGGCTTAGTTTTATCATTAGATGTATAGGGAATGTATTTCTTAGGTGGAGGTCGAGGTTTAACTACATGTTCCATGATGTTAATAGTATTATCATTCTATTAATGTAAGGTATCATAAGGAACATTCACATCAAGAGAAGAAAGACGATGTTAAATAATAGTATTAGTAGTGTGTTGAGATTAAGGTTTAGTATATATTTGAAGGTTTTCATTAGGAGGTTATATAGATTTATTTTGAGTATCATGATTATCAACAAACAAAGCATTAGAATCAATCAAATCCTGAATCTTATGCTTCAAAGAATAGTAGGCCTTACTATCATATCTATGCTGGTGATAATATTGACAAAAGGCTTAGGATAAAATTGTAGACTTGATGTAGTAGAGGGAAGAAGTACTTTAATAGGAGAAATTGTAATCATATTAGCTAATAGAATTTAAAGACTTGAAAAGAGGACTAAATTTAAAATTCATCCAAAAATAGAGGAAAAAGCAGCAACACCTCGAGATGTAGTAGTTGCATGTTTATCTATTGTATTTGTGGCTTTATTAATCTTGACATAGTTGTTAGACCTTTTAAATTTGTTACGATTAGGTGTGGCATCACTCTTATAGGTACATAATCCATTAGAGTGGTGCTCTCAAACTAACTCTCTTGTAATTGAATATGATAAAGTGTTTCTCAAAGTTGTGAAAAGGAAGTAAACTCAATAAGAAAAATCTTATCCCTATTTTTCTTTTTATAATTTCATTGTAAACATATATTGAATATTAATATCAAGCACATGATAAGAAATATGAGCATGAAAACTAGGAAGACTACCAAAAGGATTAGACAAATGAACATAGGTAATCACAATAGGAGCCTTATAAGTAGAAATTCTAGAGATAGGTGCAAAAATAGGAAAGACATGTTAAAGAGTAGAAATAGATAGAACCATTCCTATTTCAGAGGAAGCTTGAGTTAAAGGCTTAACATAAGTATGGACAAGGTGAATAAGATCACACAAAATATTAACATCATGTTCATCGTTATGGATTACTTTTGTGAGAGCATCAAAATAAGAAATAGTATCAATATTGTGATTCTTTTGAAGAAGCCAATCATATATTTTATCAATCTCAGTGGAAAATTTACCAACTTTTTCAGAAGGGACCCTTAAAGCCTTATCCTCATCATGAGATGACTGGGAAGAGTCATGCTCCATAGAAGGATTATGATGATGAGAAATCATAGGGTCACTAAGGTTCCTTAGGTGAGGAGAAGAGGAATATGGATAAAAAATATCCATGAGTCTACAACTTCTCCTAACAGGAATACTATAAGTAGGACTAAAGGTATTAAAGCTCATACACCAAACTAGGCAAGAAGATACTAAATAAATCCCAACTAACGATATGAACTTAATGGAAAAGAACACAATATAATCTATGAAATATATGAATCATACAAAGAATCTATCACCAAATAAAAAGTGGAAATGTTGATAGTCAAGTTTTCCAATAAATGTGGGGTTGGAAATGTGAATCAAGGATACAAGGCCTAATTTCATCACACAACCACTCATATGAATTACAGAGAGAGAAAATCAAGGAGAAATGTCCTTTCACTCCCAATTCTAAAGAAATAGATCTATAAAGAGTAGTGCTAACCCAAACCAAGAAAAGAAACCAATGCAAACTAGGTCTAGGAAGAATAGGGGAAAAGATAACCAAATCCTTGAAAACCCTAGATGAGATAGTAAGCTAGAGATAGATATAAGTGAATATGATAAAATAACAAGGTAAAAAAAACACCTCTTAAAGCCTAATTTATGTGTGTTGTGTTGATTGGAATGGATTGGAATCATTGCATTTGGTCCTAAAACTACACTGCAAACAATATTCAAAAATTGTTTTGTGATCTATTAGGGACAAATTAGATGATTGGGGGTGACCCAGTCACCATTGATGCATCAGGGGTGACTCAGTTGGCCCTAATAGAATGAGTGTGATGCTAATTTTGACTTAGAAGTTCTGAAGAAGGCCAAAAAAGGTACTCATATCTGCAAAATGTTTGTTGATCCAACATTTGCAACCTATAATAAAGAAGGGTTTTTGTTGTTGATGGGGATTTTTTCTTGTTCAAACCCTAGTTTAGGAACTAACCTTGAATTGAAATACCATGAAATATAAACAAAATGTATGAATTCACCTTATAATAGCTAGATCTCTTGAATCAAATGCAATGTGCTAACTTCACCAATTGATTTGGATCAAGCAGATGAAGATATATGGTTATAGAAGATGCAACAAAGGATCTTGAAAGGATTAAAGGAGATGTTAAATGTGGCTCCCATAATTTAATTCTCATTGATCTTCAATGGAGGAATGCTTGAAAGATGCTTGAATGCTTGAGGACTTGAATGCTTGGGAACTAGACTGCTTGAACTTGTGTGTGTGTGATCTTGAATTGATTTCTTGGACATCATATTCTAAATGGAGGAAATGGAAAAACTAAAATACTGTTTATAATTGACTAACACCTGTAGGGGATGACCTACCTAGGAATTAACACCTTGGGGCTATCTGGACATGGCACCAAATTAGAGGGCCCAATCAACGGTACACTACATCCCTAATTAGCCCATCAAGGTTGTATTGTGTCCTTGATTGGTTAGGGGTGCAGTGTTTACCTAACAATCAAGACTCATAACCTTTAGGATCCTAAAATAGGTCTCGAATCCAAAAAATTAGGCACAGAATCCAAGATATAGTTGTATTAGTGTTGAGAGTATATTATTATTAGATAGATGAAGGAAAGAGAGGACCTAGAAGGATAGATCCTATCTTGAGATTAGTGACATGAAAATAGGAGCTTTAAAGAGGATCTATTAGGTTTTACCCCAATATCACCAAGGAGAAAGGACAGAAAAGAGAAGAAAGAAGGAAATGTGCAAGGAGATTGATTATCTTACATTAAATAGATGTTAAACCTTAATTAAATTAGAGTTCTTCTAATTTAATATGGTACACATCCCCACCATTGTTTTCACCCTCTAACAAGGGTTTCAATGATACAAAATTCATTATGTTATGTGTGTTGGTTGTGTGCTTGTTTGACATTGTTATCTTTTATTTTATAGATTTAGTTATATGCTTTACTATTTGGAAATTAGTACTTCAACTTAGAAGATTGGTGGTTGAATTTTTACATTACCTATTTGTACTAATTCACCCCCTCCCCTCTTAGTATCTAGGAATCCTAACAAACTATATTTTTATGACACACACAAGAAATGAATTAAGATTTGGTATTGTATTTGTTACACCTCAAGCATATGTGATTCTCAAATCATATCAAATAGCATTTGACTATACATATAATATTGTACAATATGAGGCTTTCATCAAAAGATTGAGATTAGCCATTCAATAGAGTATATAGCATCTCAAATTATATGGTGATTATGAGCTTATCATCTAGAAAATTAATGATGACTATGTAAACAAAGAGAAATTGATACATTACAAATAAATAGAAGTTTTTTTAAAATCTGACTTTGTCACAATAACTTTTCACCAACTTCCAAGGATACATAATAAACAAGTTTATGTCATGGCTATAATTTCTTAGATGATTGACATACCACAAAATTTAAAATATTGTTAGTTCTTAGCATAGAAACTCTTTCTCCTTGGATTTTAGCTCTCTCAATTAGAGTTCATGTGTGAAATTATGGGTCCTAATTCTCCCTTGTATCAAGATATTTGTAACTACCTACATGCCCAAATCCTACCTCCCCAAATCCAAAAACTAAGACTAAGCCTTTATATATTAAGTTACTAGATATGCCATCATGTTTGATGCCCTTTACAAAAATCCTTTGACCAAACTCTCCTCAAATGCCTCAATTAACGATAGGTTGATAGTACAATTATATGTGGTATATGTGGAGTCTATTTCAATGGTTGAACTCTATCCAAGAAGTTGGTAAGAGCTGGATATTATTATCCCACCATGGTACAAGATGCTTATAATTTTGTAAGGACATATCACAAGTGCCAGATACAAAATATTTATATCCAAGATTCTATTAACAATTGGCTAATGAAGATATAATATTACTGTCATTTATGGCAAAACATGATGTACAATCTTACAAGAAACCTTGAAATAAAGATACTTAGCTTTTGGTACTCAAAAAATTGTCTAAGCATGAATTTGGTTTACAGCAGTGTATTGTTTTATATGTAACTTGTTACTGATGTCATATTATGACTAGCAAAGTTAGACAGAGATAGTATACATGTTGATGATGACATGTATAACCTTGGACATTAGTATAAACTATACAAAAAAGAGATATTCATGTTTTACTATTGAGACAGGATAGTGGAATTAAAGGAAAGGACTTATTTTGTTTACAAAATAATTACTTGACCAATTAGGGCCAACATCCTAGATGTTTACTTTAAGTTGGAAAAGTATATTATTTTTTTAGCTGACCTAGCAGAAATTTTTGAAAAGGCATGGTATTTATGCAAAGGATATCTTGCAAATTAAAAGTGCAAGTGATGTGTAAGTTGTGCAAGTATTGTGATATGCAAAATTTCTGTGAAAGCAATATATGTGAAGTTTGAGAAGTTATTTTTGTGATCCAAGATCAAGATGAATATTAGAGATTAGTCAATAAATAAGTTACAACACCTATATACTAGAAGTATAATTACTTGTTTGGGCAATGAGCTCTTCTTGTAATTGGAACTACATGCTTGAGAAATAAGCTCATCTTGCATCTACTGTACTAGAACTCCTAATAGGGTTAGCACAACTCCTAATAGGGTTGCAACAACTCCTAACAAGTTTGGAATCACCTAACAGGGTTGGAATCTCCTAACAATGATTCAAAGTCTCCTAACTGGGACTCTCTATACTAAATTTGCTCATTGACTCCCAACAGGATCCATCCTCTAACAAGGAACATATATATTAGTATACTATCTATTTTGTATCATCCCCACTAGAGTTTTCCCTTGACCAAGGTTTCCATAGTTAACAAAATATGGTGTTGTGAGTTATCTTTGTACATGGTTACTATTAATGTCCAGCATTACTTGTTTACTTTGTTATGTATGGTTTAAAGTAATAAGCAATATCTAGTTGGAGACTAAAGTTTGTAAATTACTAATTCACACCCCCCCCCCCCCTAGTGATTCCTATTTCTAAAAAATGGTATCAGAGAATAGTTACTCAAAAGAGGCTTAACAGCTTGAGTAACATCCCTATGGATATGGAATAGTTGATGAAGAACCTTGAAGAGGCACTTGAACAAGTTGATCTCCTTACTGAACAAAGAGATAAGATGAAGGATAGATATGAAGACTCCAAAGTATATATTGTCCAATTGAAGGACAAGATTGAACATCTCAAATCCAAGCCTAAATCTATTGAATTTGAAACTAGTGATGATGATTATTTAAAGCTAAAGCCAAAGTACAAGATCTTGAAGCATGAATTGAATATTATGAATCTAAAGTTGACTTTGAAGAGTGGTCCTAGAAAAATTCAAATTTATTTGAAGACTAGGAATAAAAATCTTAGAGAAAGTCTAGCAAAGAAGACATCTAAATTTGAAACATTGAAAGAAGATCATGAAGAACTTCATAAGTACAACACTATTGTGATAGATGAACTAACTCAATGCAAGCAGCAACTTGAGAAGCTTTATTCTAGCATAGAAAAGCTTGATGATTCTATGTCAATATAGAGACCTACCTATGATAAGATTGGTCTTGGTTATCTATTTAACATGTCTGCAAAGAAACCTGAGAATAGATTAGATCTTTTTTTTAAAAGCTAAATCTAATGATAATTAGATTGAATCTAGTCAATCTTTTGATAAATCTAAAGAAGTTGGACAAGACAAGGAAGTTGAGATATTGGATGAACCAAAGAAAGTGGAATCTCCTAAGGAAACTAGGTATGAATTTACAGGTAAGTTTTTTTCATGTAATAAAATAGGTCATATGAAAAGAGATTGTAAAAATAAGTCATTTAATCATGGTAAGGATTTTTATTGTCATAATTGTCAAGGTATGGGTCATAAAGCAATTGATTATAGGAAACCTAAATATGATAATGATAGAAGGAATAATAGAATGTTTAGAAATAATAACCCTATAGATAGAAGAAGATCTAATGAAAGGACATCAAGAGAAGAAAAACCTTATGAAGTGTTGGCACTCAAAATTGTAGCCCCAGTTTTGAGTATCATTGAAGAAACTAAGTCCTATAAGTGCTTTTTGATGTACATGTACCTAGCTATACCTTTGAGACTCATGAGGTGTTTAATGCTTCTAGCACCTTGCATTCAGTATACCTATGTGTTTCATGAAGTTAAATTGACATTCTGAGCTATTCCGCGAAGTCTTGGTTTTAGCAATTGTCAAATCTGCATTTTCACCTTAGTGTCAAACAATGATAGGAACTAGTGTTTGCAATTGAATATCTTGCACCTAGTAAAATTTCATGACTCACTACTTTGGGAGTGTTTAGTGTCCATATCTAAGAGCCTATGTTTCATATTTTGAGTCATTTCAAATCTGTTTGACTAGATTTAAAATCCCTCAAAGTTGGACATTTACTAATGTCATGTTGATGCAATTAGTTCTAAATTTTGGAAGGCCCTATTTAATAAGTTATAATTTTGACCAAGTTGACTAAAATGATGAATTTCCTTTTTCATTATATTTTAAAGGTTAGATAATTTCTATGTTTGAAGTTTGAGCTTATGACAAATCTGTTTGATTAGTTTTCAAACGTGATTCCAAATGCAATTTTTAACTTTTTATTGGTGTCAGCATATGCAAATTTGTCGAAAACCTTGTTCGTGATGTCATATCTTGAAATCTATTATAGTGAGGTTGAATGGATTGTACCACTACATTGTACTCCAAAAATAGTTCAAGTGTGCCAATTTTTAGGTCTTGACGAATCCATCTGCACACTTTCCAAGGTCCATTCCATTTGCAAAAACCACTTTTCTACCATTGTTTCCAGTCATCAAATTATGAGTAGCCCACTTTGACCACTCACCATTTGCACCCAGTTATTCCTCATGAGCCTAAATCATAGATTTATACTCTCCTTGTGACAATGAATCAATGCCCCAGTTTTTATCCTCCCAAGTGTCTATTTACCCAATTTTCAAAACCAAAATCTAAATGCAATTTATGATTTTCTAACATGTTTGGTTGTAGGCAGTTCTGAAAGGGTCACTTTGACAGTCAATATCTTTTGACCCTGAATTTGTCATGAGATGGGATTTGACAGGGTAAGAGTATGAGGAACAAAGAATGAATATTATTGATTTCAGAGCTTGGTCAGAGGTTCGGATCAATTTTTAAGGTTATTCAAAGGACCATCTGAGAGAAAATGACAATTGGATTTAAATGGGTAATTGAATTTTTAAGGATAATTCAATGCTTGATTTTGATCCCAGTCAATATCAGTTGTTCATTAGATCAATATGGAGTATCGGTTGTTCAAAAACAAAAAATTTCTTAGCCGGACCCACTTGGGGCTGGACTAATTCCATCAGATTGACAGAAACACTATGAAGTTTTTATGATGTTCTATAGTGATGATGGTTTTTAAAGATAAATTGATTATGCACTAATCATCATTTACAAATCAGAATATTGTATGAGGATAAATGAATTTATTTTGGGGCTAATTATTGGTCATGAACTTTTAGATATATTTATCACTCTGAAATGGGTTACCATCCATTGAACTAGTACCCTGATTTATCCATGAGATGGTTGCTTGCATTTTGGAAGCATGGGCCATTGAAGAGCAATGCTAGTAGTCTCAAAGAAAAAGCTCAAACTACATTCTGGAAAATTTAGATTCTAAAGATAAGATGTGTTTATAGCATACAATGTTCTTTCCAACTTGAAATCATCATCAACATAAATGAAAATTGCAGATTTGTCAACAAGAAGTAAATTGCTCATAAACATAAGCAAATTTCTAAAAATGAAACCAATTCCCTTAAGTCATTCAAGATTGTGTGAGTTCATTTTAAGCACCAATTCAAAACATTTGCTAGCCTAAGCATTCACGTCAATTTTTGTAAGGCATTCAAGAGTGTGTGAATTTTTTTTAAGCACCAAGCCCAAATGTTTGCTATCCTAAACATGCATGTCAATTTCCTATGGCATTCAAGATTGTGTTTGATTGTTTTAGCTTTAACTATGCATTCAAAGACAAGTGTTTAAACATACAAGTTCATTCCCAAAACAAACTTAAAGCAAAACTTGCAAGCAATATGGTTAGTGATTTCTAGAATTCTCCAACCTTCAATGCACAAGTGAGAACATATCCCTACAAAACCACAAATTACGGCATCGAAAATGTATGAAAAACGTGAAACAAACCTGCAATTAAAATATTAACACAAAGTTTGGTCTTTGACAGAAGAAAAAAAAATGGATCTAAATAGCATCAAAAGCTAATGAAACCAACACCATCATGATGGGCTTAGAATCAACTTTCCAACAATATTTCATTTTTCAAAAATGGAGTCTGTATGCTCAAGTTATGAGCACAAAATCAAAGATTGCTCCTTATGGTCTAGAAGGGCCTATGGAATGCTGATGTAGTGATGATGTCAGCAACTTGTGGGTTTAAAATTGGTGGTTATATGCATGTAAGGAAAAAAAAAATTGGCCTTTTTTAAAAAAATGAAATCTAGATGGTTCATTAAAAAGAAAGATAAATTTTATTTTAAAACTAAAATTGGAAAGGCAATCAATACTCATGCTTTTAATCTAAATATCAAAAAAAAAAAAAAAGGGTGGAGGGAGGGTTTAAAGTGGCAGCAGTGGTTGCAGGTGGTGCAGCAGTGGGAGGTGGAAGGGTGGAGGGATGTTTAAATGGCAGTCGAGGAGCAGTTGCGGCCAATGTTGCAAGGGCTAGATGTTATAGAGACCAGAGTGGAGGGTTGTAGCAATAGCAAATGCCACGGGAGAAGGAGGTACTAGTGGCCATGGAGGAGGAGTTGCGGGTTTCAGCAATGAGGGAGGCAAAGAGGAGTGTGGGCCGAGCAAAAGGTCACAGGCGGCTACAGGGTGGAGCGATATGGTCGTAGCCGCAGAAGCGGTAGTAGAATAGGGCATGGTGGTGGAGGGTGAGAATGAGTGTGGGGAGAAGCAGAGGGTTTGTAGGGTTACACAGGGAGCAAAGAAGGGTGGAGCGTTGTAGGAAAATAGGGAATGGTCGACGATGGTGGGAGTACAGTACTTAGCAAACGGGTGAGTGGAGATACCAAGCAGCATAATGCAAAACAAACTTCTTCTTTTTTAAATTTTTTTTAATATATATTTTTTTTAATTATTTTCTCTCCTATTTAAACTTTTGACAAGATTTTTTTTTTAAACAATTTATATATATTATATAAACATAAATGATAAGATATATATTTATATTATTAATATAGATATATAAAATGATTAAAAAAAATGTACAAACACGATAACCCCTCTCTCTTTTTTTTTTCTTATCATCAAATATGGATTTTTTTCTTCTTTTTTTCTCCCTAGTAATGAAGTATATTCAACATTTATACACTTCTATGACTTGGAAATAGAGAAATAAGCAATATAGAGTGTTATATGTCAAAAAACTTCCCTTATGTGCTTCAAGCTTGATGATGGGCTTTATGGCTCGATTAGAGGCTTCTCATGAAACATGATCTCCAAGTGTAAGCCTTCAACCTAAAAGCTTGAAAACTCACACATAAACTCAAAAATACATTAGATGATTAGTTTGAACCTGTGAAGTGGGTCCCACTGGGCATGCCAAAATGTGTTGCATAAAAATGTAACAACGAAATAAACGCTAAGCAACTAACGTCTATTCCTACATGTTCATGCAAACCTCAAATATGAAAATCAAGGAATGGATTGATTGGTGATGATTGATTAAAGATGACAAAGCTAATGATAAGCATAATGCACATCTGAGGATTAGGAAGGATGCATCCCATGATAATGTTTGAATATGGTCAATGGATTATCAGTTGATTGGGTCAAATTGATGAATTGATTAGGATTGATGCACAAGATTGCAAGATTAGATTGATTGGATTAGTATTGATTGCACATTGAGATTTTTTTTTTCTTTTGATATTTTTAATTTTATAGAGAGTTGGATGGATATATGAAATTGAAATGCAAGTTGAAGAATGAACATGGATGAGATTGGAAGAATGATGTTGACAAGATGAAGAATGATTAGAGTAGAATTGAAATTGATGTGAAAGGATTAGAAGAAGGGAAAATTAATTGTATTAGAGGATAAATGAATTTGATTGAAGTGGTGGAAGAAGTAGATGGAATGTGATATGAACAAATGTGAGATAGAATGGATTGGGACCAATGACAAGGAAGAGCAAAGGCATGATAAATGAAGGAAAAGCAACATGAGTTGGTGGATGAAAGGAATGGTGAAATGATATGAGGGGCTAAATCAAATGGTATCATAAAATGCAGAGCCAAGTACCATGTTTTGAAGGAGTCCAAATGCCCCATATTGAGGATAGGAAAATGGAAGAAAATATGGTGGGAAAGGATGCATGAAAATGGAAAGGTGGTATGAAGGCTATTGTATGGAGGAAGAGAAGGCATGTGCTCCACCAAAGCATGTATGAACAGTTTTTTGTTGCACCTCTATTATTGATCATGAGCATGGGTATGAAAGTGGAATGAAGAAGGGATATGGGAGGGAGGGTATAAAAAAGGGATAATGATATGGATAAAATGTGGGATATGAAGTGGATGAACTGAAAGGGATAACCAAGATCAAGGACATATGAAAAGGGGATGGAAGTATACAGGAGTATGGATGGAAAATGGACATGACAAGGACTATGGGATGTAAGATATGGATAACATGTCAAGATCAAAGATGTGAAAGTGGATGGAAATATGTAGGATAATGAATTGATAACAAGAAAGGGACATGGAAAGTGCATATGGATGGATGAAAGGGAAGTGAAAGTCAAGATCAAAGATGGAAGAGGATGATGAATGGTAGATGGGAGTATGGAAGATATGTAAAGAAGAGTGGTATGGATGGAGCTTGCCCCTAGTGTAGAGTGCAAGGAAAAGTGAATGGATGGATAAGTGGAAGTGGAAGACATTAGAGAGAAAGGGAGGACTCAAGCATCTAGATATGTGGATGGTATCCCTTGATATCTTTTCCTTTTTCTTTGTTATTTTCAAGGAATTTTTACTATTTTCTCATAGATGTTGGTAGGATAGTGAAAAGAAGGATGAAGTGGATTGGGGAATGGGGGACAATGACTTATGAAGAGGTTTGGATTAAGGGGGTGGAGTGGTTGGGAGGAAGACATGGGTGATGGATTCTAGGTTGGAAGACTTGTGCATGAGTCGATGAAGGAGGTGGAAAGATCGTCATTGACACACACCTTGAAGGGTGATGGAAAGGAGGAAATTTTGGAGGATATGTAGGAGAAAGTTTGAATTTTGGGATATAGGGACCCAAAATTGATGAAGGAGATGATGGATTTAGGATGGTGGATTTGGGTATATAAGGACCCAAAATGGATTTGGAACATGGGAGCTTGGATGGTTTATGAATGAGGGAAGCCTTTGAATTAGCAAGATTGGATGTCATTTTGAATCTTTCTTTGAGATTCATTGCTACATTAAGTAGCTTTGGGATCCACAAAAATTTTACATTTTTCACTTTTACCTTTTGTGGCCTTTGAGTTTTGTTTTGGATCATTTTTTTTTTTTCCTGTACATGTCTTTTAGAGGGAACATGTTGATCCTTGGGCTTTTGTGGATTTTTGGCTTTATTCACTTTTTCTTTTGCATCAAATTTGCTTCCATTGGCCATGGTATGGGTGCATGAAGATAAATGGGGTGGAGAGTGTATGAAGTTATGTAGGGTGAACATTGGAAGGGATTCAAGGATGTGTGCCTTTGTTGATCTCTACTAGGACCATGAGGGGATGAAGTGGGAAACATGGATATGGTGGATGGATGTACATAAGGACCCAAAATGGAAGGAAGGGATGAAGGGCTTCGCTTTGGAACATAAGGACCCAAAATGGATGGAAGTGAGGAAGGAAGAAAATTATAGATATAAGCTCCCAAAATGGACTTGGAATATGGATGATGGGAACATTGGGGTATGGATGGAGGAAGTGTGGATTTGGAATAAATGGAAGGAAACCCAAAATCTTGAGACATTATTTATTCAATGGGATACTTATTATTTTCAACACAAGACGTGAGTCCATGTATATGGGGTTCATGAGTGGATTGTATAGGTGTAATAGGATCATGTGGAGGATTAGGATCATGAGGGGGATTATGAGGGATAATAGGATCTGGAGATGAAGTGGGATCATGAAAGAAAAATTAAGGGGTACTTTGATCTTGACTTAAAAGAGGATCATGTGGTGGAATAAGTGGATCATGAGATGGAATAGGATCACATAATGGAGTGGAGGGAATGGGACCATGAGATGGAGTGATTTGATCTTGACGTGGAGGGGAATTAGTGGGTGGAGTGGAAGGAACTTCTTCATGAAGTGGAGGATCTATGTATGCTAACTCTTGAGATGGAGTGGAATCGGTAAGGTGTTTGGTGCATAGAATGCCTTGATCTTGATGAGGAAGAGGGTCATGAGATGGACTAAGAAGGATAAATGGATCTTGAGGGATAAGAGAACAATGGGATGGAGAAATGCTCAAATCTAGAGGAGAAGAGGACTCTATAGTATCATTCTTTGGAGGAAGATCTTGAGATGGAATGGGGGGTATGGATTTGGGTGATTGGATCACTTTATTTTGAATTTTACAGTTAGCCAAAAAATTGCATGAGAAAAACCCATTACAAGGTGGGGATGATGTTTGTGGAGGATTAGGATTGTGTGAAGGTGGAACTATGAGTAGGCAATGGGGATGATGGTTTTTGACATTAAGCTCAAAGTAGGGGGAATAGCATGGAGGGTTGGGGTTGTATGGGACATGAGGACTATGGTCTTCGAAACATGGGGGAGGAGGACATAAGGAATGGAAGGTGGATTTTTTTTTGCTAACTTGCTAGGCTCAAGATATAATTCTCTAGTTCCTCAACTTATTTAGAAATGGCATTTTTGCTTGAGGCATTGTGTGGGTTATGAATGGAATCATATGTAGGTGAAGGAGAATGAGGTGGATTTCCCTTGTCAAAGGTAGAAGAATAATGAACATGAGATGGAATAGAATTGGATATGAAGTCATGATGATTGATTTGATATGTATGTTGAAAGTGAGGTATAACTCTAGATTACCTTTGAAGATCTTCAACCATTTTATTAAGCCAATTTGTATCCATGGAACTTAGACGAAGAGTGATGAAAGATTTGAGGATGAACGAAATATGAACTTGGGACTAGGAGCAATTTTGGACTTTGTGTCGACTTGATTTGAATGGATTTGATTTGATATTGATTGGATTTGATTTGATTGGATATTGATTGGATTTGATTTGATTTGGATGAAGGTTTGATATAACTTTGATAAAAACCTTATGATATTGCAAAAAATTGAATGTTGGATTTGAATTAAAGTCTGATGTTTATGACAATGCTCTTATGTCCAAAGTAGAATTAGAAGAAGACATTACTGAAATTAGAAAGATTGATTATGGATGAAGATGTAAATGGATTGAATTAATAATTGATTATAAATGACTGAATTTGACAAGGAATTGGATTAGAAGGATGATAATTATGAAGCATTGGATGAGGGAATTGAAGCATGATGTGGATTATGCACCATGACTAGGATGAAGATTAGGAATTAGATCGAATGATTAGGAAGACAAGGGAATGATTTGGACAAATAGAGATGATTAAGACTTCAAGGAATGGTTTGAATGATGAAGACAAGAGATATGTGAGGGTGATGAATTTTATGGAAAGAAGAAATTATTATGGAATTGATGTGGACAACTTGACTAAGAGGACTTAAATGAAGACTTTTTTTTTTATGTTTTTTTTATTTTTTAGATTGTTTTGGATTTTTATGTTTTGTGATGTTTTTGGGTTTTTTCAAATTTGAGATGCAAAATCAAACAATGAAATATATAAGAGGCAAGTGTAAACGATGTGTTCCCTTCAACTACGGAGGGTTTCAAACACTCAAGAATGTCAAACACACCAACAATCCTATAAGGTTTCAACTAGGATGTACAAGGATCCACTAGAGGGTGTCCTCCATATATGCAAGGTACATGAGGCCCAAATCTATAGATGAAAGAAAATAATGCCACATAGTCAGGGGGAGATAGTATCCCAAATCTTCTCCTTCACTTCTCAAAGGTATAAAGTTCTTTGAGGCTTAGCCAAGAGTGACAAGATTTTACTTCCAAGAAAGGGGTCTTTTAATTCACCTCCCAATTTTTATACTCCACCAAAATGCTCGAGTTAAGGTCGTCCCAAGGGGTGATGAAATCCCCAAGTAGGCCTCCTAAAAAGATAAAAATAGGACCACTTATTTCTTGTGCAACCAAGATCACCTGAAGGCGTAAGGGGAGAGAATATGTAAGTGGCCTTGGGGTTTAACAGACACGCGTTCTTTCCCAATGAAGCTTTAGGTTTTGTAATCTACTTTGAAGACACACGTGTTTATAGCATACAATGTTCTTTCCAACTTGAAATTGTCGTCAACATAAATGAAAAGTGTAGATTCATCAACAAGAAGTAAATTGCTTGTAAACATAAGTAAATTATTGAAAATGAAACCAATTCCCTTAAGTCATTCAAGATTGTGTGAGTTCATTTTAAGCACCAATTCAAAAATTTTGCTAGCCTAAACATTCATGTCAATTTTCTTAAGGCATTCAAGAGTGTGTGAATTTATTTTAAGCATCAAGCCCAAATGTTCGCTATCCTAAACATGCATGTAAATTTCCTTATGGCATTCAAGATTGTGTTCGATTGTTTTAGCTTTAACTATGCATTCAAAGACAAGTGTTTAAGCATACAAGTTCATTCTCAAAATAAACTTAAAGCAAAACCTGCAAGCAATATGGTTAGTGATTTCTAGAATTCTCCAACCTTCAATGCACAAGTGAGAACATATCCCTGCAAAACCACAAGTTAGAGCATCGAAAATGTATGACAAATGTGAAACAACCTTGTAATGAAAATGTTAACACAAAGTTTGGTCTTTGATATAAAAAATAGGGACCTAAATAGCATCAAAATCTAATGAAACCAACACCATCATGGTAGGCTTGGAATTAGCTTTCAGTCAATATTTTGTTTTTCAAAAACGGAGTATGTATGCTCAAGTTATGAGCAAAAAATTGAAGGCTGCTCCTTATGGTCTAGAAGGGCATGTGGAATGTTGATGTAGTGATGATGTCAGCAACCTGCGAGCTTAAACTTGATGGTTAGATGCACATTAGGAAAAAAAATTGTCTTTTTAAGAAAAATGAAATCTAGATGGTTCATTAAAAATAAAGATAAATTTTATTTTAAAAATAAAATTAGAAAGGCAATCAATACTTGTGCTTTCAATCTAAATATCAAAAATAAAAAATGAAAAATGGGCGGGCGGAGGGAGGGTTTGAAGCGGCAGTGGTGGTTGCAGGTGGTGTAGTGGTGGGAGGTCTAAGGGTAGAGGGTTGTTTAAACGACGGATGAGGAGCAGCTATGGCTAATGTTGCAGGGAGCGAATGTTATAGAGAGTGGAGCAAAGGGTTGTAGTGGCAGCAAAGGCCATGGGTGACAGGAAAGCAGGGCCACGAAAGAAGGAGGTACTGGTGGCCATGGAGGATGGGTTGTGCATTTCAACAGTAAGAAAAGCAGAGAGGAGTACAAGCCAAGTGGAAAGTCACAGGCAGCTACGAGGCAGAGCAATATGGTCATAGTCGCAGAAGCAGCGGTGGAACAAGGTGCAGTGGCGAAGGGTGAGGATGAGTGCAGAGAGAAGTGGAGGGTTTGCAAGGTTGTGCAAGGAGTAGGGAAGGGAAAAGCATTGTAGGTAGACAGGGGATGGCTAGCAGTGGCAGAGTGGAGTACTCAACAAATAGACGGGTGGAGATACCAAGCAACGGCCACCGGGCAACACTCGTGGGCACTGCTGGTGGTGGCACCTGCGAGTGCCAACCTGCATAATGCAAAATGAACTTCTTCTTTTTTTTATTTTTTTCTCTCCTATTTAAACTTTTGACAAGCTTTTTTTTTTAAAAATTTTATATATATTATATAAACATATATGATAAGATATATATATATATATATATATATATATATAATGATTTAAAAAAATGTATAAACATGATAAAATGAAACAAACCCCCTCTTTTTTTTTGTTTATCAACAAATATGGATTTTTTTCTTTTTTTCTTTTATTTTCTCCCTAATAACAAAGTATATTCAACGTATATACACTTCTATGACTTGAAAATAGAGAAATAAGCAATATAAAGTGTTATATGTCAAAAAACTTCCCTTATGTGCTTCAAGTGCGATGATGAGCTTTATAGATTGATTAGAGGCTCCTCGTGAAATTTGATCTCCAAGTGCAAGCCTTCAACCTACAAGCTTGCAAACTCACACATAAACTCAAAAACATGTTAGATGATTAGTTTGAACCCATGTAGTGGGTCCCATTGGGCATGCCAAAATGTGTTGTGTAAAAATGTAACAATGGAATAAATGCTATATTCCTACATGTTCATGCAAACCGCAAATATGAAAGACAACATGTAAATAGTGAAAACATGACATCAAAACAGCTTAATCTACTCAAAATAGCAGTAATGCAAACCTCATAAAATCACCAAGTGGTTGATGATTCCATGTTGTGGGATGTGGTTGCTCACAAATCTTGCAGCATAACAATGGGCTAGATAGTGCTTCCTTGACAAATGAGGAGAGGACTCTCCTTTTATAGGAAATGAGATTAAATGGACAGTTGAGATTCAATGCAAGATGAAGGGCTAGGATCTCTCAGAATCAATGAGTTGTCCATGAGATGGAGGCCAAGTGGACTCCATGTGGATTAGAGTTTTTGACCATTCAAAGGGGGAAAGATGCTCACACATGTGTGAGCAACCTTTGATGTGATAGGTCAATGATAGGTGTAAGATCTGTGAGAAGCATGGTTTCTCACACATGTGTGAGACACCTTGATTCTCATGTGAAGGGAGACAAATATGCAAGAGGTGTGGAAGGTATGAAGGCTGTGGGAAGTGTGAGGGTTCCTCACACATGTGTGAGCACACACTTAGGATTAAAAGGGGATTAGCAAGGTGATTAGGAAAAGTAAGTGGGATTAGGTAGTGGGTAGGTTTAGAAGGATGGGTTAGGTTAGGAAAGTGAGGTTGGGTGAGGGTTAAAGTTAGGAGCCATGTTCTCAAATAGGATTAAATTTAATATTTAATTCCAAGTGGGATTAGAAGGGATTAATTAAGTAAACAAAGCACTTTACTTAATTAGAGTAAACGGGTTAGGATGTAAGTAAACCTTAGTTTATTTAAATCAAGGAAAGGCAAATGTAATTAAATAAATCCAAATTTATTTAATTAAAGGTAAGGTAATTAAATAAATAATAAATATTTATTTAATTGGTCATGAAAATGGTATTTGAACAATTTTAGGTGTCAACATTTTGCCCCTCTTTGATATAACATTAGTAATGTTATATCAAAGAAGAATAAAATATAGTGGATGGAAGGATAAGACTAGTAGCATGATGCCCCAGTCATGGAAGGATGAGGAAAGATGACAATTTTAGGTGTCTATAGGAGGGAATAGCGGGAACAAATTGAGCCAGTAAAAAGAGGAACAACCCCATGCATTTAAAGCCCCTCGCATGAAGCAAGTATTAGGGATGACTATAATGAATGGCTATGAACAACAAGGTAGTTAGCCACAGGGGAACCACAGAAAGCACATGCATTTTTTAGAGAAAAGAGTAGATCACACTAGATAAGGGAGCAATGTAAAAAGTCACCCAGTGATAAAAGGGAGCTCACGCCAATGCATAAGAAGTAGCTCACGCAAACATAAATAGAGTAAGCCACCAATTAAAAAGAAACCACAGTGTTGGAAGTGTAAGATTTGTTAAAACTTTTTTCAAATAGCAAAGACCATGCATTTGAAGAGGAAGAAGCCACCAATCAAAAAGAAAGGAGTAGACTTAAGCAAGAGGAGCTTCACGCTGACAAAGAAGAGCTCACAAACATGAAAGGAAGTTGTTGTGACATGGAAGAAGTAGCAAAAGTAAAAAATGGAACCATGGGAGTTGTCATTCTGGAGGTGCTTACAGGGTGATTGCCAGCATTCCAACTCACATTTTTTGACATGGATTTGGTCACTTGGGTTAAGATGTTGCATAGAATAGGGGTCTCCACACATAGAGAAAAGACCATATGCAAGAGCTGAGAGGAGGACAATTTGAAACTATTATCCCACATTGTCTGTGGTTTAAAGTTTTTAATCTTTAAATACTTTTGCACACTATTAGTTTGATGTCTTAAAGGATGTGGCCTTTTGAAAGGTAATGAAGCATGTAGAGGGACCCACTGTGGATGGTTAGCTAGTGAGGAGTCCAACAAATTTTGAATGCCCAAAAATGCAATGAAGTATGATGACATTAGCGGGCTACAAAAAAAGTTAGAATCTAGCAAGTCACCATGTCGCTTGTCATAAAATCCAAGGTTTTTTTATAGCAACATAGCGACCTACTCGAAAACCTTGGAATCTAGCAAGAGTTGTTGTGGGGCCCGCACAGTGCAGTCAACAAACCGTTGGATGACAAGTGGAAATTTGATAGTGTGCATCAACAAGGTAATGATGTGGTGATGATGTGGAGTTTTTGACCAACAACAAGGTGCCACATGGCATAGACTTCAAGGATGTGATGTGGCGAGCATATATCTCAAATGCACTAGATTTTGCCATGTGGCAGATCTAATGAATGCCGCTATGTTGCAAAGATGAAGTTGCTCGACAAATGACATACCAACATAGTGACACAATAGAAAGTTGACATGTGGCAGTGACATGGTGGCAAGGTGGACCGGTCTAATGGTGACATGTGGCAGAGGTTCCTGACATGGCACACTTCCTGAGGTGCTAACGTGGTAGAGGATGACACATCTCACAATGTTTCTATGTTGTTGATGATGTGGAAAATGCTGACTCAGATAGTGACATAGTGACCATGACATGGCGTGATGATGTGGATTGATGACTAAATACTGAGGTGGCATGATGATGTGGTGCCAGTTGTGCAGGAAATGACCTAATAGAAGATAAACACGTGTCACCAGGTGGTCAACTAAGTTTGACCAAAATTTAAAAGGGAATGAAAATTCAAAGGCTACAAATAAAATTTATTTTATTCCTTCTCAGGGTTTCATGTGCAGGACCTAGTTTTTTTTTTAAATAAATTTAGAATTCATTCTATTGGTGTTTGAAAACGTTAGAGGGTTTTCAATTATCCCAATGAGAATATGACATATCTAGGGGTAGCTAACTCCCATTTTCAACATGTCATTTCAGATATTGGGCCAACTATAAGGCATGACCCTTCTTCTTCTTCAGGCTCTGCAAAATCTAGGTGGGTGGACCTATAGATTCTTTATATGGTACCAATTATCAAAGCATACATTGAATCTAATGTAAAGCAAATAAAAACTCCTAAATCTTCTATACTTAACTAGGAATCACAAGCATGAAATAGCTAAGAACATAACTCATGAAACTAGCAAGCTAAGTGTGAGTTAACATTGAATAGCTTTCAACATAAAAGGGAAAATTGATTTAATATGTTCATATCAGCAAGACCCAAGTATGAGCAACAAAACCTAATGATCCTATCTCTGATCAGTGCCTTATCTATTGGGCAATTAAATAAATTATAACCATACATCTTCTAGAAATCTCAGACATATCTCTACATCAAGATCATTGATCTATCATTCATCTTGTGAATAGATATCTGCTTCATATTTGAATCTCATACTTAGACAATCCTTTCATGAAATCAGTAAACCTTGTGATAAACACCAAGAAATTACATGGCTCTTTGTTCCATCTACAAGATATTTCAATCACATACACCACTAAATGAGATGCAACCTAATCTATGCTCTTTGATCACAAACTAGAAAAGATTACAGATCCATAAATAGGAGACAAGATTCAAACTGAATTTGAAACCATTATTGTTCTTTATTCTCTTTCCTTGAAACCAAATACATGAAATGTATAGAAATTAACTCATAAATCACCTAATAGAATAAAACTATCTATATAAAACATAAAATGTTGCTCAATACAACAGAGAAATGTTGGGTGTGTGGCTTTCACAGCCTAGGCAGAGCTCCAAGAACTGGAAATAGAAAACCAACCAACAACCTTACAATGGAACAAAAATAGAAAGATATAGACAAGAAAGAATTCCTAGATCTGATATGCAACTAACATCTGTCCACTTGAAATTCCCTCTCTTAGCAACTGAACAACCTCTTTCTTCTCTCTTCCATCTTGATTTGATCTGGTTTTTTATCATTACTATTATTGATCTGAGAAATATCTCTGTTGAAATGATGAAACCTTGATGAGTCATCAAAATATCAGATTACTTATTGAAATGCTAAGTAAAATTCAAACTTTTACTAAATGAATCTAAAAAAATCCAACCCTAACTGCATTTCCATTGCCTTTTAACCATACCCAGGTCATCATCATGCTAGGAATCAATTCTGAACTTCCATACCTAAATACAATTGCAAAAAGGGAACCTGATAGAAAACCTCATGTACAATGAATCAGTAGCATTTTGTGCAAAAACTAACCATAGAATCATAAAACTCAGTTTCTCACAATTCTGGCAGTATATGATAAGGCATACTTTGCCTTCCGAAAATGCCCAGAATCTCAATTTGAAAAATGCTCCCTGGTAGAAACACTCAATCTGCAACATCTTTGAAAATTAAATTTTGAAAAATTTAGATAAATCTAAAGTTAAAACTTTAGAATAATGCCTGCTTTGATTTAAAAGTTGGATTGCACGTGCATTCTTCGTAAAAAATAATAAAATATCATTTTTTACTATCTCCAAATTGTTGCTCATCCTCTGAATTTGGGGTCAACCCCAAGTTTGACCAGCTTGATGACACATGTCACTCATTGATTGGCTCACCTATTCTGCATCACTTGCCACGTGTCATCACCATATCAACCCTCGCTTTATCGCCATGTTATTGTGTGAGCAACTTCTCCTTAGCGAGATAGCGAGGACCATCGGATGTGCCACGTGGCATGATCTCCTTCCCCTATCTCCGACCTCGCCATATCATCCTGCTCACTCCACTTGGCATTACCTGATTCGTTGCTTGCACTGTAGGTGGGACCCATGTAGCATTTTGAATCTTGTTGGATTTTAAACTTTTTCAATGACCTCGCTATGTCGCTAGCAAGATTTTTTGATATTTCCTGGCTAGCGAAGTAGTGAGGCACCAATTTTTGAGTTTTTCGATCGCCTTCTTCTTATGCTGATGTCATCTCTATTTTTCATTTTCCTAGTCAAAATTTAACCTTTGACTTTGTTTAACTGGCTCGCCGACCATGGGCCCACCTGCACTTCACAGCTTCCAAAAGCCTCCACTTTTAATTCATATAAGATCAAGTGCTATGTAGTATTTAAACATTCTAGAGCCTACTCGCCTATTGCATGTGGGATATTGTTATCTCAATGGATTAGCTTTCTTTGACTTGCGTGAGGCTTTCAAGCTTACTACCATTGGCAAATTTCTTCATTTAGAATAGCAAATTCCTCCTTTAGTATGCATGAGTCCCCTTCTATGCTCTGACTGGCAGATTGGTGGCTACCTTTTCTTTTGCCATGAACTTCTATTACATGCCATGGACTCTTTCCCCTCTCACTCGCATAGAGTTGACTGTTAAAAAGAAGTCACTTTTCTTTTATGCTAGTGGCTTGTGCTTTGAATCTGCCCTGTCTCAAGAACAGTCCTCATAAAATCAATTCTTCTCCTTTAACAGGTATCCCTGCTAATGTGGACCCCTATCTTAAACTCGCTAAAGTCTACATCTTCACATGGGCTACGGCATCTATGTTTACTACCACAAGCCATTGCTTCTCTTCCAAGCATGGGTGTCTTTTTCTTTGCATTGTGTGGGTCTTTTATACATTCTATGGCTACTAAGCACGAGGAGCTGTGCCTGCGACTTTCTATATGCATGGGTTTATGGTCTGGTGTCTGCCTTCAAATATGTCTTACACTTTCAATGCATGGACTTCCATGTTTAACAATAACAAAACTAGCCTCCCATTTGCTAGCTGCTCCCTTTCTTTAATGTGTGAGCAGCCCTTTTCAAGCTCGTAGATCTCTTTTTGCATTTAAAAAACTAATTTACTATGAGTTTTCAAAAGACTAGACTTATTCTGTTGAACCTACTACTTGTTCCTTCTAGCCATCCACGTGGGCTCCCCTACCTCTCTATGCATTTTCCTACTTGCTCAGCGTAATCTACTTCCAACATGCCTTTGGCGTGAGATGTCCAGTTCCTTTTAATATGCTTCTTATGATGAATGCCTCCCCATAATAATAATAATGCAGCCATTATATTTTGGAGAAATTTGTCGTTGTCTCCTTTTAATATGAATGAAATTCTTTGGTAAACTATATTTACTCCATAGTTTGATTATAAAATCAAATCAGATCAAAGCATATCCCAAAAAAAATATTTTAACATTGATCGTTTGTGAGTGCTGATTTGGCTCCTCCCCTGCTGCTCATGGCTTCAAGATGGGGTTGTTTCTTTTTTAATTTATGTAAAAATTTTTGCCTTTGACCTCTACAAAGAGTCATTCATTCATTTTTTAAAAATTAAAAATGAAACTACATTTCCTCTTTAAACTGGCAGCCTTACTTGTCCTTTAACGCCATAGGGTGTTTTCATAAAGTAAAAACTCCTTCCATGCATTTGAGAACTTTAATCATGCATTATCATAATTTGAATTATGATAAAATTTATTTAATATTGATCATCCATGCCTGAAGAAATTAGTCGGACCCCAAAGTAGGTCCAGCTAAAAAAAAATTCTTTACAAATAATTGGCATCCTCATATTTGTCCCTTGACCCCATTGGACATCTTAGATTGATAGGATTCAAATGAAATCATCGATTCATTATCTAAAACTGACTTTTAATCAATTTTGCAAATTGTGAATTTGTGTCTGGAGGCCTACCAGCTAGCCTTAAAAACTGTTTCAATCAAGTAACCAAGCCACAAAAATTGGCATGAGTGTTCAATCCTACACACTCTATCATACTGCAAATTCTCAGCCCATGACGAATTTCCAATCAAAATGTTTTAATTTCCAAATATCCATACTTCAAATATCCTGTAGGCAAACAGTGTTAAAAACATAAACTGGGCCCGAGTTTGGCATTATAAAACTGGGTTATTGATCACTTGGGGTTCTAAAAACTAGGATATAAGTTCTTTCCCATGAAGAGAATATAATTCTATAGTTTAGGCTCATGAAGAATCACAGGATGCATTTGACGAATTTTCAAAAACAAGCACTTCGAAATTTTAACTGGGAAATGTGTCAAAAAGTGGTTTTTGGTAAACAAACGGACATAAGAAAGTATGCAGATGGATTTGTCATGACTTGAGAATTGGCATAATTCAAGAATTTCTAGGACCCAACATGATGGTACAATTGATTTAGGCTAGCCAATCACAGGATCAAAGTTATAATGTGTCGAACAGAGGTACGAATCAATCTAGATATCTTAGTCATAACAAAACAATGTAAACTAGGTTTTTAATCATTTTAGCAAATTGATCAAATGGATTCGTCATGATCTCAAAATTGGAACATATGAAGTATCTAACCCCTAGAACATAGTGCAAAAAGAATTTCTTCATTTGGGTCAACTGGGTCAAAGATATCATTGGTCAAATAGGGCTTCCTAGAATTGTGAATAACTACACATGCACAAAACAGTAAATGACCAACTTTGAGGGGTTCGAAACCTAATCAAATAGATTCAAAATGACTTGATACTTGGAACATAGGTTCTCTGATATGGACACTAAACATCCCCAAAGTGGTGAGTCGTGACACAATCCTAAGTAAGAGATATTCAAAGACAAACTAGGCCTCCTGTCACTATTTGACACTTAGGCAGAAATGCATATTTTGACACTAGCTCAAAATAAGACTTCACTAAATGATTCAGGGAGGCAAAATAACATTGTGGATCACATGCATATGTCAAATGAAAGGTATTAAGTCACTCAAACACCATCTAGGCCTCAAACTAACAATCGGGTACATATGCACTAAAAGCATTTATAGGGCTCAAAATTCTCAACGGTGCTTAAAATTTGGACTACAATTTTGAGCGTCAACACATTCCATAGTCTTAAATTTTGAAAAGTTAAAATTTATGCAATATATTTCTTTGAAAGCTATAAAAGGAGTATGAACTTCAAAGAGGCATAACAGGGGCATTTTTTGCTCAAAATAGGTGCTCCAATATATCGTTACAACCATAACGATTTGAATTTTTTGAATTTGAGGTTGGTTTTTGCATAGGTGCTCACCGGTTCACGTTATAAGCCAATTTGTGATTACTAGGGCATTCTTAGTAGAACGGGTAATTTTCACTATGGAGCATCAAAAGTGGTTAGAGGGCAGATGTAAAGGCTTGTTGAAGTTTGAATGTGGAGAAAATTGACTTTAAGTAGTTTTCTTGCATTCTAGAGGTCATATTGAATTGATTTTTCACTTTTTCCTTAAGTTAAAATTTGGCATCAAAATTATTTATGATTCTCATTAGATATTTGAGATACTTTATATTTTATGAAGCCAAATGATGAGGATTTGATTTGCAGTTATAAAGAGAAGGTAGAGAGAGGCTTTTTAACTTCTTGGGAAAGAAATCTAAGTTGACACATGTCAGTGGAATAATAGATCTAGGAATTCACTTATTGCTATATCTTTCTTTCATTCATTCATTGTAGGGGTTGGAAAATATTAGAAAGTTTCTCTAGAATGAAGACATATAGTAGAATTGGCCCTGGAATTGATAAACTCTAAATGGAAGATCTGGGATGTGCTAGTTCTAGACCATGAAGCTTTTGCTTTGGCTATGACACCCCCTTCCCATCCCATCAGTTTCTCATTCCTACCATTTTCTCTCTTGTATGACAGCATTTGTTCACTGTATAGTCTAGTTTATTAGGTTCCTTATGAGTTAATTTCATGGATTTTTATGTATTATTTCAAGGAAATTAATACAAAGAACAATAATAATTGAGTTTTAGTTTAAATCTTGTCTCCTTTCTCAATGAGTTGTGATGTTTTATGATCTTTGAACAAAGAGCCTAGATCATAGTTGCAGTCCCTTAAGACTATATGTTGCTTTGTTGTTGCTTGTAATTCAAGGAATTATGTAAATGCTTTAGAGAAATCAACAGGGTTGCAGGTTTATTGAGGAGGATATTGAGTAAGAATGAGATTTAGATTGAACATTGATATCTCATTTACAAGGTAAATGGATAGATCTGGAGTCTTGGCATAAGATATGTGTTCTAGATATCCAAAATGCATGATGGAGATTCATGAATTACCCAATGGATGAGGCACTGATCTATTACAAGATCATAAGTTTGTTGTTCATACCTGGTTTTCATCCACTTTCCCCACCCACATAAAATGAAATCAAATTCAAATCATCTTTACATTTTATGTTGAAGAACTAGAACAATCTAACCCTCACTCAGCTTGTGCATTTCATAGAGTTGTAATTTGCTATTGCACTTCTTTGATACTACATAGGTCATTAGGAGAAATAAGGGTTTTAATCTGCTTTGTGAGATTTAAGAATATGTTTTCCACTACTACCATATGAGTTGAATCTGAGGTCCACCCACCTAGGTTTTACAGAGCTTAATGTAGAAGAAGGGTCAAGCCTTATAGTTGGCCCAGTGTCTGAAATGGCATGTTGAAGATAGGAGTTAGTTACCCCTAGATGTACCATATTCTCATTGGGGTAATTGGAAACTTGTAGTATTTTCAAACACCAACATGAAGAAAGAAGATAGACCATGTGTTATAAGTGTAACAACTTTGGACACATAGCTTGAAATTGTCATGTACCAGTTGATGAACACAATCCTAGAAGTAGAACTCTAGTATGTTAGTTATGCAAAAACTTTGGACATATAGAAAAGTATTGTAGAATGGACAAGAACTTCGGAGAATATAGAAGAAATAATGAAAGAAACTTCAGACATAGAAGGAATGATAGAAGAAACATTAGAAATGATAGAAGGAACCATGAAAGGAACTCCAAAACTAAGAAAGATAATGAGGAACAAAGAAATGTAGTCAGTGAACTTTGAGAAGAACTCAATGAAGCATTTTTAAAAAAATTAGACATCTCAAAATAAAAGCCATAAGATGATGAGACAAGAAGATTGAGGTTAGTAATCGAGTTTGATTCAACTAAGTTGAATTAAGCTTGTTCACAGCACTAGAATTTGTAACTTCACTCAGAGATTGAAGTATGCATAGCGAAGTTGGGAAAAGGTGTATCGAGATAAGTTTAGATTGTATCTAAGCTCACTTGAAATTTGGAGCTTATCTAAACTTTTTATCAAGGAATTAAAAGTTGTTGTTATTACAAAGAAAATTAATTATGTAGTAAAAGATGAAACCTATGCTTTTATAGAGAATTTCATGAAGCAAAGTTTTGTGGAGGATTGTCATGATGGAAGGAAGCTATAGTAAACTTCGGGTAGCATCTAAAGATTGGATAGAAAATCTTGGGTAGATATTTGATTTCAAAATGTAATTGATAGCTTTTTCATGTTTGTAAAGTATGCAATTAATGAAAGTTCAAATTAGATGAATAAAATGGAGTACAGACTTGATTACCACATCATTGCAATTACATCTAAAGCATAGAGCACTTAGAATCAACTTTATAAGGAAATTTCAAAGTAAATCCTCTTTTTGGATAAAGGTATTTTATCTTTTATTCATAGAATTTCTTTGATAAAGTTCATATTTTTTAGAGTCTTGGATATGTTAGTAGTTCATTGGTCTGCCTCACAATCAGTGTATCATAGTCATGCTCCAGGATATGCTTAGGAATAATTTATTCAAACTAAGGACTATTTTTCCCACTATGAGGTGTATTTAATCTTTTCTACCTAGGGACGTATACTTGAAATGGTCAGCACAGTATGTGCACTAGGTCACTTAATGAGACACTAAGCTTATGCTACAAGAAAGTAAAATGCAAGGAAAAGAAATTACACTATTTTTGTAGGAAACTAACACACTTAACTCTATGAATACTAGAAATACAATGAAAAGTTAACAAATATTCCAACTTAGTTCATCCACTATAATTGTTCTCACATATGTTGCAGGAACGTTCACGAAGTGCGACGCTACAGGAAGGAACTTACAACTTCTACTTACAATACTAAGAATTCTTGGAAATAAATCTATTCTATCCTAATCTAATCCACCTTCCAAGTGGGCCCCCTTGGTCAGCTTCACTAAACTACTAACATCTGATATAAGCCAAAAACTATTTCATTAGATTTCAAAAATTCATTACATAATGTAGAACTAAAAAAATACAACTGTAAAAGTCAACAGTCTATTCTCATAAACTATTTATTATAATTGGCTGAAAACTAACACACTTGGGTCAATTTCTATATATATAGGAGATCAACACTTATTTCATAATAGAAAATTAAATTACCTAGCTTAAAATCCATAGGAGACAAAGAAGGAAATAACAACTCAAGATGGGAAGAAGAAATAACGGATCAAGGCAAGAAAAATAAAGTCTGAACATCCATTGGCCATGGAATAAATGGAGAGAAGGTAATAAGTCTTCATAGCTCCTCCTTACTTCTTGTCATCTCTTTTGGAACTGTTACAACTTTCCTCCACTGTGGTTGCTCCTAGTGATCTCTTCTCATTGAATGTTATTGGCACTCATCTTTCAATCTTCATTAACAAGTTAGTTACAATAAAAAGACATGTTTACAAATAAACATTTATCAAATTAAATTCAAATATAAGAACACACATTTTGATAACTATATGAAATATTGCATACTATATATAATATTAGCAAAAGATGGTATAGTTTCTACCCATAAGTTTGTCATATGTTCAGTAAATATAGGTCCACAAATGTCTTGTCAAAGATAAAATAGAGTATCAATAAAGTATCTTAAAACTATTATGAAATAAAGGCAATATTTGGTCTCATCATCTACCCCCTACTAAACTAATGCTTGTCCTCAAGCATTGCACTTCCTGGTTAATGACGTGAACTCTCCAATCTCTGTCCTTCCTTTCCTATTGCTCTTGAAAGTGTAGTAAAATCCTCTAGTTCTCTCCCACACTTCCCTTATGTGATCTTCCTACAACTTGTCAAGTCTATCAACATTAATGTCATATAATAGCCATAGGAGCATTGGAGGTTGCATGGTTAGGGGACACCACAATTCTGGTCAAGTTTGCTTCCCTAACTCTAAGTATTTTGGAACCCTATGAAGTGTTGCCTCCAAGTTGATAGGACTATGTGGTTCTAAATTTTTAAGAGATTCAGTCAATCTAGCCCATCTACTCCTAGCACTAGTCATAGCTCTCTGAAAAGCAAAGTAGGGCAAATTTTAATAATTAGCATAAACCTTAGCTCTGGCAAAAAAGATCCTATCCCTTACTTCTAGATTTTTCCTTCCATAGGTTAATGTGAACCAATCCCTAAGAACTTCATCTAGATTGCTACTCTCTACTCTTAAAGGCAAGGGTTTTGTCATTTCCTCATCTTTGTAATTATTTAGCTACCTATCATAGTTTGCTTCATTGGACATCTAGGACATGAGGGCTCTTAAGTGTATAACCCCTATGTAAAGAAAGGGATTCCATTGAGTCTTTGAAGGGATGAAAAAAATTATGAACATATAATTCACAAAGTAAATTATGCTACTAGGGTGGTAGAGTTTGATATAGTCCATAAAATTCTTGTGCTGATTTGAACTCTACATAACATTCTTAAGAGTTAACATTAATTGAAACAAAAGAAATTGCTCTTTTAAAAAAAGAGCATAAAATCTTGGTGGTGGTCTACAAGTAAGGGCCTAATCAGCTAGCTTGAGGGCATGGTCCATTTGTTTCTTTTGGCTTGCCAACTATTCTTTAAATCTGCAATTCCTTCACCTTGAGATATTATAATCTTATTCATCTTTTTCTTCTCTTCTTTCCAGAAAGCCTCAACAAACAAATGTTGTTCATACAACTGAAAAAGGGTTTTTCTAGTGTGATAGAATTGTTGTCTTCTTCATGATTTATTTTCCTCTTCCTTTATTCCTTCCATAAATGTTCTACAAAACTAGTAATCCATGTTGATTTATTGGGAACTAGGGTAGTGTTTGGATCAACATATTTAGGAACTATTTCATACCTATAGCTGGAAGTACCTGGTAGGTCTACTAGGGTGTCATCTGGATTTTCTTTGATTTTATCCCTACATTCCTTAGTAGGATTTTTGCAATTGCTTGTAATCTTAGGATGCGGAGGAGAGTGATCAGAAATAATTTGCACAAGGGATTCCCTAGTAGATGTTTTAGACAAAGTAGAGTCCTTGGAAACTTTCCCTCTCATCCTAGGGCTTCTCCTTATGAGGGTTTCTTCTTGCATCATAGCCTTTTTCCTACTTTTTCCTTTCGGTGTCTCTACTTCAGGAGTAGTAGTTGTAGTACTTTTCTTTTTCTTTTTTGTCTCACAATTGTAGGGTTTGGCTCTTCCTTTTCTTGAATAGAAGTTTCTTTTGATAGTTTTTGTTTCCTCTTGGCTCTGCTAGAAGTTGGTTTTGGGGTTCCTTGCACAGGTGAAGGCTCAGTTTCTTGAATAGGAATAATTTCTTGCACATTTCCTTGGGTATTTTCAGCTTCAACCTCTGGGGTATTTTGTTTAGTAGGCTCATTGGTGGGGATGTTTTCTTCACTAGGCTATTCACTAGGGGTAGCTTAGGGTTGCAGAGTTTTGGCTTGCACAAATTCATCTCATGTCATGGGAGACACATCCCTAAGTAACCTCTCTATCAGTAACTTGATTAAGGCATGATGAGTAATGAAATTATCTTTTCTTTTATGATTCTCTTCTGCACTAATACAGAGCATATTATACAAGAAATTTGGAATGTTTACTACAAGATTATGCCTTACACAACTAAGTAATTTGAAATGATGTGCATTAAAGTAAGAGAATTTTCCTCTACATGTAAAATACCTAATTATGTGCATAGCTAATTCATTGTATGGTGGTGGTAGTGACATTCTCTTGCAACCTTTGCTTTGTAATGTCCATTTGAGGATCAAGCAGCCTACTAAATTGAGCTCTTACTAACCTCACATCATGTATGTTGGGGTAATATTCTCTAGCTGCAAGCAACCCAGTCACTTCAGCAATGTGTTCCTCTATTGTAATCACCTTTAAACCCTAAACAAAAGCTTCACACTCATCAAATTTCCTTATAAATTCTGCGACTGCCTCTTCATCATATGTAGTCAAACTCAAGAAATACCCTAACCATCCTTAAAGTTTTATGTTCAAATTAAATTGCAAGCATTGCTACTTTTCCATACAAGATCTCAAATAGTGTAAATCCTATAGTAGTCTTCCAGGTTGTTCTGTAAGCCCAAACAGCTTCTTGCAATCTGTTGGTCCAATCCCTATGATGTAGATGAACTATTTTGTTAGGATGTTTTCCAATTCATGGTTTGTGACCTCTGTTTGTCCATTAGCTTGAGGGTGATAAGGATTTAATTTTTTATGCTTGATGTTATTTTGTTTCATCAATTCTAAGATCAAATTAGAGGTAAATTGTGCAGCTTGGTTAGTGACTATCTCTTTGGTTACAACATAGCGAGTAAAAATTTCTTCATATAGAAATTCAGCAACTTTTTCATCACGAGCATGCTTCATGGCCTTGACTTCAACCCATTTTTTTAGGTAATCTGTACACACAAGAATATAGAATTTCCCATTAGATGGAGGATCAATTGGGCCAATGAAGTCCATGCCCCATTTTTCAAATGGTACTAGTGCCATCTGAGGATTAAGAGGCATTTCATCTATTCTTGTTGGTCTACCCATCCTTTGACACTTGTCACACTTCCTTGTATAGTTGGTTGTATCTTTGTAAAGTGTAGGCCAATAATAACCAGTTGTCAAGATTTTCAAGACTATTCTCTTTGCTACAAAGTGTCCTCCACATGGTTCATTATGATATGCATGCAGAATATCATATGTCTCATCTTCTCTCACACACCTTCTCATAACTTGATCAAGTCCAGTGTAGAACAAGAGATTATCTATCCAGGAAAAATAGAAATTTTTCTCTACAAGCAATTTATTTTCCTTGTAAGAAAAATATTCTGGTATTTTATTGGCTGCAATGTAGTTAGCAATATCTACATACCATGGATTTTGAATAGCAATATGAAAAAAATTCTCATCTAGAAATGCATCATCTACCAAAGTAGTGTCAGTATCACCATGGTAGATTCTTGATAAAGAATCAGCTGCATCATATGCTTTTCCATGCTTATCAACAATAGACATATCAAATTCTTGGAACAACAGTAACCATCTCACTAATCTGCCTGTTATAGCAGGTTTATTCATGAGATATTTAATTGTTGCATGATCAGTATGAACAAATATGAAATAGCTAGTTATGTAAAGTCAAAATTTGTTTAGGGCATAAACTACTACTAACAATTCTTTTTCTGTCACGGTGTAGTTTAATTCTGGTCCATGAAGGCTCTTGCTGATATAATAGATTACATTTTTAAGATTTTGGGATTGTTGTGCTAGGACTACACCTGTGGCATAATCAGAGGCATTTGTATATATATGAAAAGATAAATTCCAATCAAGGCCTTGTAAGACCGGGGTTGTAGTCAAAAGTTTCTTAAGCTGCAGGAAGGCTTCATCACATTCAGATATCCAACTAAATTCAGCTTCTTTTGTGAGTAACTTATACAAGGGACTACCTATTTTGCTAAAATCTTTTATGAAATGTCTATAATATCCAGCATGGCCTAGAAAAGATCTTACATCTTTTGACTTTGTAGGTATGGGCAATGTTTGAATCACCTCTATCTTAGTTGGATCCACTTGTATTCCTGCAAATGATATGAAATGACCAAGTACCACTCCTTCTTGCATGAGCATGAAACACTTTTCAATATTAAGTGCCAAATTATGTTCTTGAAACCTTACCAAAACATTTTCAAGATTCACCATTGCTTCTTCAAAAGTGACTCCAAATGTTGTGAAGTCATCCATGTATATTTCCATATGATCATTTGATATATCAGCAAACATGCTAATGACTTCTCATTGGAATGTTGCAAGAGCATTACATAGACCAAATGGTAAAATAGAGTATGCAAAAGTACCCATGGACACATAAATGTGGTTATTTCTTGATCTTCAAGAGCAATACTAATTTGGTTATAACCACTATACCCATCTAGAAAAGAGAAATACTTCTTTTCAGCTAGTGTGTCCAGAACTTGGTTTATGAATGGTAAAGGAAAGTGATTCTTTTTGGTGGCCTTATTTAATTCTCTATAATTTACACAAATTCTCCATTTTCCTCCTTTTTTAGGCACTATGACTAGAGGTGACACCCATCTACTATGAAATATAGGATAAATAAAACTAGCATCAGCAATTTTCACAATTCAGTTTTAACTATTTCTCTGAGGCTTGGATTTATCCTTCTTTAGGGTTGATGAAGTGGTAGAAAACCTTCATTGATGTATATCCTATGGGTGCACAACATAGGACCCAGCCCTTTCATATCACTATAGTCCCATGCAAAATCTTTTTCATGCCTTTCAAGCAATTCTTTCAACTATTCCATCTGTGTGGGTGTTAATTTGGGATTAACATGGAGATTATGACCTTTAGTTAGTTCAATAGTAGTGGTGGACTCTATTATAGCAGCTTTAGAGATTTGACTTGCTTCTAATTGACATGGTAAGAGTGGATAAAAAATATTAGGTTCTTTGAGCAAAGTACAATTCTTATCACATTCTTCATATGTGATTAATTCCAATGTAGAACTTTCAGATACATCTTTTTCTACCACACAACTATTAGTGAGGATACTCTGCAGTACTGAATCTTCCTCTTGCAATTTTAGAAAAGACTATCTATTTAACATCATAAGCTATACTATAGAGTTTAACTCTTCTTCTTCATCTCCTAAATCTAGCCAAATAGATGCACTTAGATGTTGTAATGGTTGGGCTGGAGGATATAAATCAAATTTCTTTGTTGCTTGGCCATTTGAGATGATCATATTCCTTGATCTGCAACTTATATTTGCATCAGTTGTGGCTAACCATAGTCTACTGAGGATGATAGGGTAACCAAATAGATTATCTTTGGGGGATAAAATCATGAAGTCTGCAGGATATTCTAGAGAGTCTAAGGTTACAACTATATTTGCTATCATCCCATCAGGGGTAATAGTAAAACTATCTCCAAGTTGCAAAATTATTGGTGTAGCCCTTAACCCTTCTATTTTCAACTTCTTCATAGTATCCTTGGTCATAACATTTATAACAGCTCCAAGATCTATTAAGCATTTTTAACAAACTAACCATTTATACTGGCATTTACTACTGGACTTCCTGGATCAGAATATTTTGGTGTGATCAATTTCCCTAGCATGATGTCAGCCAATTGTCCCACAACATAGACTGTGGTGGGGTCCTTTTTTTTCCTTCCAGGCTTCTTCAAGAAAGCTTCCCTAATAGCTTTTCCATAAACTAGAACATCCTTAATGGCTTGAAATAGGGGTATTTAGACATGTATTTTTTTTAGCTGATCAACAATATTAAAAGGTTGTTCCTCTATTTGTTCAAGTTTCTTTTGTATCAACTTTTCTAGAAAAGGAGGTTCCACTACTGGTTGAGCTTGGGTTGACATAGTAACATTGGTTGAGTCAATGGTTTCACCAACTAAGGGTTCTGATGCTACAAGAGGGTTTGGTATTTCAGTTATAAGAGGTAGTTTAGGTGTTGGTAAAGTCATACTAGATCTCAGATGCATATCTACAACACCCAAATCATAAGTAGGATACTACTGAGCATCAGCACTATACATGGGCTGTTGTGGTTGTTCGCTATTTGGGTTTGGCTGAGGTTCTGTAGGTAACTGTGCTTTCTTTTGAGGTCCAGGATTTGTAGGTGGTGGCATTAGCACAATTTGTTGAACTAGAGGTGGTAATTGTGGAGCACCACTATTTTGATTAGGCCATTGTTGAGATCCCCTCCATTGGTTTGTAGAATGCCAATTCCCTTGGGGTGGTTGCCATTGGTTCTGGTAGTTTTGCCAGTAGTTTATTTTATTCTGCCATTGGTTACTCTATTGGTTAGGCCAGGGTGGTTGGGAATTCTAAGGCCATTGGGATTGTTGTTGACACAGGTAAGAGGATGAATAACTAGGGCCAAAGGCTCACCCATCTATCTAAACCATCCTGCAAGAGTTAACACAACAAAAATGAACACAAAGGACAACAACCAAAGGAGAAAGAAGAGTGAATTAATTTTATTGATTCATCAAGAATATCTTCATACATGCCCAGCTGTAAGGCCTTCTAGGTTATGACTAATTACAAACACATTCACATTCAAAGATCCAACTGCAAATTCACACTTTTAGTTCTACTCTCTAATCTTCTTCCCAAAAGCTTCTCCAAAACTTCTCCCAAAACTTCTTCTCTTCAAAAATTACTTAGCTCTAAGCTTAAACTCCCTATTTATACTTGCCAAAATGGCTTACAGACCATTCTAGAATCATTACATAAGAGGAAGGTCAACACAAGATTCTATCATTAAATTCATGATTAAAATTAAATACGCAAGTTGGCTCCACTAAGAACCAAAAATAGACAACTTGGCACCTACTAGATAACTTGGCACCCACTAGGAAACTAGCACTCGACATCAACTAGAAATTGGCACTCAGCATCAACTAAAAACTGGCACTCGGCATCCACTAGAAATTGACACTCAGCATCAACTAAAAATTGGTACTCGGCATCACTTGGCATCAACTAGAAACTGGCACTTGGCATCAACTGGAAACTAGCAACTCGGCATCACTTGGCATTAATTGAGTAACTTGGCACATGAAGGAATGCTACAGTAACTTGGCACATGAAGAGTGCTATAGTAACTCGGCACATGAAGAGTGCTACAGTGACTCAGCACCAAGTAGGTAACTCGGCACCAACTGTAGAGTGAACAAAAATGAGTAGGATAACAAGGCAACCCAGGATGCTCCTGCATCAGACAAACAAGGTTGAAAGAAATGATTCTCCTCAATCATTGAGATGTCCCAACCTAAGCTAAATCCAACTCAAATTGAGAAATCCATGAAGCATCTTCAATAGGTCTATTCTTCCACTTCACCAAATATTCATAGTAATCTTTTCCTCTTGTACTCTTGCCAACTCTCTAATCCAATATCTATTCAACTTCCTCAATCTGTTTCTTAGGATAATCATTTGGTATAACAACTTCATCCTTTGACTCATGATACTTATAAAAATCAGCAATATTAAATATAAGATATATATCCATGTCATCAGGTAACTCAATTTCATAAGCATTACCACTATCAAACTTCTTCAGGATCTTACAAGGTCCAAATTTCTTCATCTTTAGCTTATTGTATGTTCCAACTGGGAATCTTCCTTTCTTTAGATGAACCATCACCTCATCACCAACTTGAAAATCATGGTGTCTTCTAGACTGATCAGTATTCTCCTTATCCTTCACTTCCTTATGCAAAAACTCCATAAAATCAGCAAATTCTTCTCCTGCAACGCTTTTCTTTTCTTCACTAGTAACATCTCTCAAATCTGACATACCTCTAGGATGAATTTTGTTAACAATCTCAAAAGGTGTCTTCCCTGTACTCCTATTCACAAAATTTTTATATGCAAATTTAGCTTGTACCAATACCATCTCCCAATTACTCTGCTTATTCCCAACTAAACATCTCAGCAAATTAATGTGAACAGATTTCCACTATCCATGATAGTTATACTAAGTTTTTAGATTAGATTGTGTGAAGATTTTTCCATCAAAGTTTCAAATCACACTACGTGATCCATCATCAAGATAAGAGAGTAGGAGGTGCAAAACAATGTGTCTCTCCCCAAGCTTCTATTCACAACCTCTGTATGTCCATCTGTTTGTGGATGGAATGTAGAACTAAACTTCAATTCAGTACCCATCTTCTTCACAAAGTCTTCCAAAAATAAACAACAAACTTACTGTCTCTATCTAAAATAATGCTTCTTGGTAATCCATGCAATCTCACAATCTCTTTAAAGAAAAGTTCAGCAACATGCTCAGCATCTGATGTCTTCTTACATGGTATAAAATGAGCCATCTTAGAAAATCTATCCACTACAACAAATATAGAATCATACCCCTTCACTATTTTATGCAATCGAAGAACAAAATCCATACTAATGCCAGTCCAAGGTTTCTCAGGAATAGTAATAGGTGTATACAAGCCAATATTTTGACTCACTCCCTTTGCAACTTGAAAAACTCCACAACTCTTTGCAAATTTTTGAACATCCTTATACATTTGTGGCCAATAATATTTCTCTTTCAGCAAACTCAATGTCTTATCAATTCCAAAATGTCTAGCTAATCCACCACTATGTTTTTCCTTAATCAAATTCAACCTCATAGGACTTCTAGGAATACACAACTAAATACCTTTGAACAACATACCTTCTTGAATGAAATATTCATTGTACTTACTTATGTGATCTGTCAAATTTGGTGCTCTGCACTCTCTCCATACCTCAGAAAAATCAGGATCAGCATCATACAATTCTTTCATTTCATCAAAACTAAGAACTTCAACCTTAATTTCAGTCAACAAAGAACGTCTTCTACTCAATGCATCAGCAACTCTGTTAGTAACTCCACTCTTGTGCTTGATCACAAATGTAAAACTCTGCAAATACTCAACCCACTTCATATGTCTTTGATTCAATTTATGTTGACTTCCCAAGTATTGTAAAGCTTTATGATCAGTATACAACATAGATAATGTCTTCACTTCTTCAAGGCTTGAACAATGGAATAAAATTCTTGATCATACACTAAATATTTCCTTTTAGCATCATTCAACTTTTCACTAAAGAAAACAACAAGTTTACCTTCTTAACTTAATACAGCTCCTATTGCATTACCACTTGCATCACATTCAACTTGAAATACTTTGTTGAAATCAGGCAAAGCCAATACAAGTAATTCAGCAACCTTTTGTTTCAAAGTCTCAAAATTCTTATCAGCTCCATGTGTCCACTTGAATTCCTTTTTATCTCCCCTCATTGTTTCAGTCATAGCATTACAAATAGCATTGAAATTATTTATAAACTTTCTATAAAAACTAACCAAACCATGAAATGATCTTACCTCACCCACATTCTCCAATGTAGGCCATTCCAAAATTTCTTTAACCTTCTCAGGATCCATCCTTAATCCATTAGTTGAAATCACAAATCCCAAATACACAATCTCCTCTTGCATAAAAGAACACTTTTTTACATTAATCAGCAAATTTTCCTCTTTCGACCTCTACAATACTTGTCTAATATGCTCAAGATGTTCTTCCTTAGTCCTGTTGGATATCAGAATATCATCCAAATAAACAATCACAAACTTACCCAAGAATCTTTTCAGAACTTCATTCATCAACCTCATGAAAGTACTAGGTGCATTAGTCAAACCAAAAGGCATAACCAACCATTCATACAAACCATCTTTTGTCTTGAAAGTAGTCTTCCATTCATCACCTTCTCTGATTCTAATCTGATGATAGCCACTCTTCAAATCAATCTTGGTAAAATACTTTTTTCCACTCAAACAATCCATTATGTCATACATCCTTGGCATAGGAAACCTATATTTCACTATTATCTTGTTAATTGCTCTGGAATTAGTACACATTCTCCATTCTCCATTCTTTTTAAGTGCTAATATAGTAGGTACATCACATGGACTCAAGATTTCTCTGATCAAACCTTTCTACAAAAATTCATGCACTTGTTTGCTAAGTTCTTCCTTCTCTGCAGGTGTCAATCTATATGGTGCTTTGTTTGGCAAACTAGCTCCAGGGATCAGATCCATACAATGACTTATACTTCTTACTGGAGGTAAACCATTAGGAATATTAGCAACAATAAATTTTTTACTCATTCAACAACTCTATAATTTCTTCTAGCATTTGGTCAATACTACCATCTGTCATTCATTCACCACTAACTAGCACTCGGTTAACACTATTTTCTTGCACTCGGTCTTTATTGACAAAACTCAGTTTTCTTGGAAGTATAGAAAAATAGACTTGATTCTTTTTCATTTCCTTTTCAAATTGTTTCCCATTAACCATGCAAATTTTTATAGCAGTACAATTAACCTCATCTGGACTTTCGATCAAAGGCAACAATGTATGTTTCTTCCCATTTACCCAAAGAGTATATTGATTCAATCTTCCATCATGTACAGCATATCTATCATATTGCCAAGGTGTACCCAACAAAATATGATAACAATCCATGGGCATAATATGACATAAAACTTCATCAAAGTAATGTCCAATTTTAAACTTCACAAGGCATTGCTCACTTACCAATATCTTATGCTCATCTTTGATCCATGAAACATGATAAGGTTCGGGATGTTTCAGCCTCTACAATTGCAACTTTGTAACTAGCTCTTCAGATGCCATATTTGTAGAACTTCCATTGTCAATGATCACTTTATAGTATTTTCCAGCTATCTTACATCTTTTCTTGAAAAGACTTCTCCTTAAAATAGGTTCCTCATCACCTCCCTTATTACATAAGGTTCTTCACCATCAAATTTTCTCCAGCCTCAGGTCCACTTGGTGAACCCTCATCATCTTTTTAAATCATAGCATTTATTTTACCTTGCCTACTTTCAGAAGATCCACATTCAAAGGAGCTATGCCCTTCTTTGCCACATCTAAAACAATTACCATGAAATCCACCTCTATAACAAGAATTACCTCTTCCTTGGTAAGAATTAGTGCCTCCTCGGTAAGAATTACCACTTTTTCATTCAGTGTTTCCTTTGTCATCATTCGTCCATTTAGATTGGCATTTATCCTACATAAAACTCTCAGATCTTCCACTTTCTCCATAAGATCTACCTTTGCCTCTCTAGAATCTACCACCTCTACCTCTCTATCTTTGTTCATGCTTCTTTTTCAAGATCTCCTCAGCTTTCAAGGCATATTGATATGCTTCTTCTATACTTTTTAGCTTCACAAAACTTATTTCATCTTGTATTCTAGATCTCAATCCATTAATGTACCTTGCAATTTTCTCAACATCATCATCCACATGTCCAGATCTGATGTCTAATCTATAAAATTCGTCGGTATATTCTTTCACAAGCATGTCCTTTTGTTTCAAATTTTGCATCTTTTTCAATAAGCTAACTTGGTAATCAGCAAGAAGGAATTTGTTCTTTACCTTGTTCACCATCTTTGGCCAAGTTCTAATCTTCTCCTTTCCTCTTCTTTGTCTATCAGTTTGCAAGTGCTCCCAACATAGTGATGCATGACCTTTCAACCTAGTGACTGCAATCTTCACCTTTCTATTATCAGGAGTGTTTTCATACCCAAAGAACTTCTCCATATCAGACATCCAATCCAACACAACACTGGTGTCCAATTTTCCATCATAAGGAACAATTTCTACAGCAAGTTTTGAATTCACTCTAGACAATACTCTCAACAATCCTTCTTCATCTTGGTCTTATTTAGGTTCTTGATTAGGGTTTGGTGTTGCTACTTCATCATCACTTACATCATCAAGATGTGCTCCTCTCCTCTAGGCTGTCTCCACAGCATCTAATATGGCTGCAATTTGTCTCAACTAATCCAATATAGCATTATCAACATTATTTCCTCTACTATGAACCATCTTTACAAATCAGGTTCCTGCAAGACTGTAACCCTCTACAAGTTATAGGTCAAATCCGCAGATCTGCCACCCTACAACCAAATCCAAATTAGGGTTCTACAAGATCCAATCTCCATAAGAAAGAACCTCAAGCTCTGATACCAACTTGCACAGGCAAGAGGACAAATAACTAGGGCCAAAGGCTCAACCAACTATCCAAACCACCTTGCAAGAGTTAACACAATGGAAACAAACACAAAGGACAGCAACCAAAGGAGGAAGAAGAATGAATTAATTTTATTGATTCATCAAGACTATCTTCATACATGCCTAGCTATAAGGCCTTCTGGGTTATAGCCAATTACAAATACATTCACATTCAAAGATCCAACTACAAATTTGCAATTTCAATTATGCTCTCTAATATTCTTCCCAAAAGCTTTGTTGGTGCTCAAAATTGTAGCCTCAATTTTGAGCACCATTGAAAAATTGAGCCCTATAAATGCTTTTAAATGCATGTGTACCTAACTATACCTTTGAGGCCCCTAAGGTATTTAATATTTCTAGCACCTTCCACTTAGCCTATCTAAATGTTCCATGAAGCTAAATTTCCATTTTGATCTATTCTGTAAGATCCTGTTTTGAGCAATTGTCAAATCTGCATTTTTCACCCAAGTGTCAAACAGCGACTAGAGGCCTTGTTTGCATCTGAATATCTCACACCCAAAAATTTTTTGTGATTCACCACTTTGGGAATGTCTAATTTCCATACCTAAGAACTTTTATTTCAAATTTCAAGCCGTTTCAAGTCCATTTGGCTAGGTTTTAAATCCCTCAAAGTTGGTCAGTTACTGTTTTCATGCTGATGCACTTTGCAAACATCAACTTTTGACCAGTTGATCTAAATGTTGAAATTATTTTTTTGTTGCATTGTAGACGTCAGAGATTTTTTATGTTTCAATTTTTAAGTCTTGAAAAATCTATTTGATAAATTTTCAAACGCGATTCGAAATGCAATTTGTAACTTTTTACTGGTGTCAGTATTTGCAGATTTGTCAGGACCCCTGTTTGTGGCGTGATAACTCCTAATCCGTGATTGGTAAGCCTAAACTAATTATACCATCATGTTGTTCCTAAAAATCCTTGAAGTATGCCATTTCTTAAGTCATGATGAATCCATTTGCATACTTTCATATGTCCGTACATTTGCCAAAAATTACTTTTTGACACATTTCCCAGTTAAAATTTCCAAGTGCCTATTTTTAGAAATTCGCCAAATGCGTCTTGTGATTCATCATGAGACCAAACCATAGAATTATATTCTCCTCATTGAAAACAACCTATACCATGGTTATTAGAACCCCAAGTGATCAATAACCCAGTTTATAATGCCGAACTCGAGCCCAGTTTATGTTTTTTAACATTGTTTGCCTGCAGGATATTTGAAGTAAGGATGTTCAAAAATTAAAATATTTTGATTGGTAATTCGTCATGGGATAAGAATTCTTAGTATGATAGAGTGTGTAGGATTGAACACCCATGCCAATTTTCGTGGCCTGGTTACCTGATTGAATCAATTTTTAAGGCCACCTGGTGAGTCTCTAGATGCAAATTCACAATTTGCAAAATCGACTAAAATTGGTCATGGCAAATGTCTTATTCAGAAAAAGTATTTTCTTTCCAATCACAAGTCTCCAATTTTTGGATTAAAAAAGATATTGTGAGAATGAACTACAATCTTCTTCCTATTTTGCTACATCTACAACAGGGAGAAATACGTGGTGATTGAGCTCTCATATGGTATGGTACGAAATGCTTTGAGGAAATGGCATTTTCATTTTAAGGCACAATATATGTTAATGGGATTTTGAAGAAATTTTCTAATGCTAGAAAGTTTTAAGAACTTATTATTTAAACAGCACGTTATAAGTTTTAAGAATAATAAACTATTTGGATAAATGTTTTTCTTTAAAAATGTGCTAATGTTTATGATAAATAAACATTCAACATATACAATAAGAAGCCCTTTCTATTGGATGATTTTTTAATATAAAGCAAAGTCCATAGGCAAAATCATGTTTTAATAGAGCAAGGAAAAGTTAAAAATGCAGGTCAAAGCAAGAATGAAGCCAGCAATAAAGAGGCATCTACAGCTCAGAGAGCTCACACCAATTTAAGACACATCTCCACACAATAGTGAGAGCTCACACCAAGAGAAAGAAGCTCCACATGCAAGCATAGAGATTTTCCTCTGGCTAGAGATGCCATACAAGGTAGATTGCACACCATTAAAGAATAATAATAGAAAGAACAAGCTACCAGTCCAATAAAGGATTTTGCAACAAGGGGTCAACTTCAAAAAGAAGGAAGCTCTGCAAAAAAAAAAATGAGTAAGGGAATTAGCCCACGTGTAGGGGCATAAATATTATAAAGGAGCAAGCTGTTGATTACAAAAACAAATGGTAGGTAGGAAAATGAGGCCGCCTATTCTCTTTCAAAAAAAAGAGGAAGTCAGTAACAGGAACTCCACATCAAATGGCAGTCAATAGGAAGGAGCACACATTCAATGCAAGAACCATAGATTCAAGCTGAGAAACAAAGAATAATGTCATATTTATCATGGTGCCTATAGAAACCTAAATTGGAAGTGTGCAAATCTACCTTATGAGAAAAATTACTTGCAAAGAAAAGGAAGAGAGAGGAACATGCAAGGGAAAAAAGGAAAGTCGTAGGGTAGTTTGAAGAAACAAGGGGAAGAGTACAGTATAAAACAATAGTCCCACATTTGCAACACAAAAAACACTTTATGTGTTTAAATACAAATCCACCCATCATGTATTATGAATTGAAGTTGGTGCCTTTTGTGAAGGCCAAGTTGTGTTCTGGTCCGTTAGGTGATTTATGAGTTAATTTATGTACATTTCATGTATTTGGTTTCAAGGAAAGCAAATAAAGAGCAGCAATGGTTTCAAATTTAGTCTGAATCTTGTCTCCTATTCATGGATGTGTAATTTCTTCTAATTTGTGAACCAAGAGCATAAATTTGGTTGCATTTCATTTTGAAATGTATGTGACTAAACTAACTTGCTTATGGAACAAAGAGCCATGTAATTGCTTGGTTTTTATCACAAGGATTGCAAATTTCATGATGGGATAATTTGAGTATGAGATTCAAATCTGAAGCAGATGTCTATTCACAAGGTGAAGGATAGATCAAGGATCTTGATGTAGAGATACATCTGAGATTTCCAAGAGATGTACTATTGTAATTCATTTTAATTACCCAATAGATAAGGCACTGGTCAGAGATAGGATCATTAAGTTTTGTTGCTCATACTTGGGTCTTGTTGTTATCAAAATATTAAATCAATTTTCCCTTTTATGTTCAAAGCTTTTCAATGTTAACCCACACTTAGCTTGCTAGTTTCATGAGTTATGTCCTTAGCTATTTCATGCTTGTGATTCCTAGTTAAGTATAGAAGATTTTGGGGGTTTTTATTTTCTTTACATTAGATTTATTGTATGCTTTGATAACTAGTATCATATAAAGAATCTATAGGTATACTTGCCTAGGTTTTGTAGAGCCTGAAGTGTAGAAGGAGTGTAGCCTTATAGTTGGCCCAGTTTCTTGGTGAAGTGTGTCCATTATTGGAGATAGATACCCATAGATGCATTCTTGCCTTGCATACTTGGTTGTTCAAACACTATTAAATTAGGAGCCAACAAGCTTCTCCAAAAATTCTCTCAAAACTTCTTCTCTTCAAAACTTACTTAACTCTAAGCCTAAACTTTTTATTTATACTTACCAAAATAGCTTAGAGATCATTCTAGAATCATTACATAAGAGGAAGACTAACGCAAGATCCTATCATTAAATTCATGATCGAAATTAAATACACAATTCAACTCCCACTAAGAACCAAAAATAGACAACTCAGCACCCATTGGATAACTCAGCACCCACTAGGAAATTGGCACTCGGCATCAACTAGAAACTGGCACTCGGCATCAACTAGAAACTAGCACTCGACATCTGCTGGAAACTAGCACTCAGCATCAACTGAAAACTAGCACTCAGCATCACTCAGCATCAACTAGAAATTGGCACTTGGAATCAACTAGAAACTAGCAATTTGACATCACTCAGCATCAACTAAGTAACTTGACACATGAAAGAATGCTGCAATAACTCAACACATGAAGAGTGCTATAGTAACTTGGCACATGACGAGTGCTACAGTGACTCGGCACCAACTAAGTAACTTGGCACCAACTGTAGAATGAACAAAAATGAGTAGGATAACAAGGCAACCCAAGATGCTCCTACATCAGTTGTGGGTTGTTTTGCCCAGCATTATTCCAATTAGGTTGATTTTGTGGAAGATCTTGGGGATTACAATTTTTCCATTGATTACCATATGAATTTGAATTTTACAAAGGTTCATGAGGCATACCTTGATGTTAAGCCCATGGTTGGCATTGAGAAAAAAAGAATACTTGCTCATCATCTCCATCTATCTTGATGTACTTAGTTGGAAGATGTTGGTTCTCCATGCTTGCAACCAGTTTATATTGGCAATCCTTCTTTTCTTCTAGCAATGAGGAAAATATTCAGCTCATTGTAACTCGACTTCTACATACTTATTCTTTGTAGTAATGGTATCAAGATGTGTAATGACATCATTGATGATGTCTTGTTTGAAATCTAACAATAGGTTAGATATCTCGAGCTTTGAAATGCCTTGACTGATTTCTTTAGTGACTGTGAATGAGGTCCTCAACCTTTCTTCATGGTTGACCTTGAATAGTTCTAATAGATCTTCTTGAGCTCTTCCCAAGAAGCTTGATATACATCACCACCATCCATTAGGTCTAGTGCTTCTAAGTAGTCATCATTCACACCTCTTAGAAAGACTATCTTTTATAAATCATTGAACAAAAAATGTTGAGGGTTCTTCTACAATGTATATAGAAAATGTGAAACATAGTCTTCTAATGTTTCTTCCTCCTTCTGGGATATCTTGATGACATCATCTCCTCTTGAACTAGATACTTTGTAATACTCTTTGTACTTATCTAGAAACAGAGTTTGCATCTCATCCCAACTTCCTACTACATTGGCTCCTAAGCCCATGAACCATCATAGAGCTAAGTCTTTCAATATTGTTGGAAACAATTTAAGCTTATGGGCATTAGTGTTGTAGTCAAAACTATGACAAAGTATGTCAAATTTGAACAAGAAAGTATTAAGGTCTTTGGTTGTAAGGCCATAGAACTTTGGAAGGGCTGTTGCAGATATATTCTTGAGATTATCAGTATTTACAAGGCTTGGGATAGGATATGGAAAAGTAGGTTGTGCCATGACTAGAGGTATTAGATTATGAGGTTTCTGCTAAAAAGGGACATTGGATACTAGATGATTAACAACTGGTGGGTTCAGAGTAGTGTTATCAAGAAAATTGGCCAATACTTTAGTGAAAGGTTGAAGACCACTTGTATCTATTGGTTCATCTCTTGATGATGATGCTATGAGAAAAATAGGACTTGCATCCTCAAAAGGTAACTCAACTTATTCTTCTTCAATTTCTTCGTTCAAATTAACAAACTCCCTTGGAAGAAATCTACAACATTCATCTCATCATATTCCTTTTTGATGCATGCAATTAAACTTTTCACACTGGTGAAAAAAACTTCAAACTGGAGATTTCTATAAAAAAAAAATTATCTAAGAATTATGACTCAAAAATGCTCCTAGCTTGACACCATCCCCAACAATAGTGTCGAAAATGGTTTGCCTCACAATACGTGTATCATAGTCATGCTCCAGGCTATGCTTAGGAATAATTTATTCAAACTAAGGACTATTTTTCCTACTATGAGGTGCATTTAATCTTTTCAACCCAAGGACATATACTTGAAATGGTTGGCACCATATGTGCACTAGGTCTCTTAATGAGTCACTAAGCTTATGCTGCAAAAAAGTAAAATACAAGAAAAAGAACTTACACTATTGCTATAGGAAACTAACACACTTAATTCTATGAATACTAGAAATACAATAAAAAGATAACAAAAATTCTAACTTGGTTCATCCATTCTAACTATTCTCAAATATGCTACAGGATCATTCAAAAAGTGCAATGCTATACGAACTTAAAACTTCTACTTATAGTACTAAGAATGCTTGGAAATAAATCTATTCTATCCTAATCTAATACACCTTCCAAGTGGGCCCCTTGGTTGGCTTCACTAAACTACTAACACAAGATAGAAGCCAAAAACTATTTCATTAGATTTTAGAAATTTATTACGTAATGCAGAATCGTAAAAACACAACTTTAAAAGTCAAGAGTCTATTCTCATAAACTATTTCTTCTAACTGGCTAAAAACTAACACACTTGGGTTGATTCCTATATATATAGGACATCAACACTTATTTCATAATAGAAAATTAAATGACCTGGCTTAAAATTCATAGGAGAGAAAGAAGGAAATAACAACTCAAGCCGAGAAGAAGAATAACCGATCAAGGTGGGAAAAATAAAGTCTAAACATCTACTCACCATGGAATAAATGTAGAGAAGGTAATAAGTCTTCATAGCTCCTCTTTAATTGATGTCGTCTCTTCTGAAACCATTACAACTTTTCTCCACCATGGTTGCTCCTTAGCGTTCACTTCTCCTTGAATGTTGTTGGCGCTCATCTTTCAAATTCTTCCAATCATCTTTTAGTCTTCATCTTGTTTAGAGCCATGTAGTCAATGCACATTCTCCAAGTCCCATCTTTCTTTGGAACCAACACAATAGGAGAACCACAAGGAGAAGTACTAGGACGGATAACTCCTTTCTCAACGAGCTCCTGAACTTGTTTTTTTTATTTCTTCATTCTGCAAGACTGATAAACAGTACATGCCGATATTAGGAAGTGGTGCATCTTGCTGCAACTGAATCTCATGTTGTATCTCTCTCTTAGGAGGCAATCCCTTTGGTTCCTGAAACAAGTCATTGTAAGCAGAAACAACTTTGACCATTTCAGCCTTATGTTTTGGATCTCATCCCTTAAATGCCTTAGATGTTTCATCTTCTTTGGCTTTTACAAGCATTAACACAAAATTCTTACTAGAGTTGACTAACATTTTCATTTGACCAGCATTGACTAATGCCAGATTAGTCTTAACCTTATGTGCCCGTACAATGTATTCAATCTTGTCTTTAAACAAATGATATTTATTTCCCCCGTATAGAAGATAGCCTGGCGATCATACAAATAGGGACTCCCAAGTACAAGACCACAAATATCTAAAGGGACTACATTAGCTTCTATCTCATCCACAAAGTTTGCAGTGATAGAAAATCTTAATTTGCATTGTTTAGTTACCTGTAATTGTGCATCATTGCAAACCCATCCAAGAGGATATGGTTTTGGATGAGGTGTTGTAGTCAAATTAAGCTTTTTAACAACTTCTTTAGATATCAAATTAACTTGAGAACCAGTATCAAATAATGTATCAACCTTAGTATGCTTGATAAAAACTCGGATGTGAAATAATTCATTCCTTTGCTTATCATTCTTAGGAGAAGATTCTTTACTTGTACTTGCACTTATACTAGAAGAATTTGTAGTTGACGTGAGAGATATACCTTTTCCTTTACCTTGAATCCCGGTAGCAACAATCTTTGTCTCATCTCTAGAGTCAGATCCAAGATCTTGTTGAGTTATAGCAGCAGTCTTTTGTTTGCCTTTGTTTCCACCATATCACTTTGGCCTCTTTTCAGGATGCAGCTTCCAGCACTTAGAATCGTCATGCCCTTCTTTCTTTCAATGTGAGCATGTGGGTTTCTCACCCTCTTTCTTTACTGTTGCTATCTTTTTACCCTTTCCTTTTCCTTTGGACTTTTCCTCAAACTTTGATGGCTTTTTATTAGACTTATCAATGAAAGTACCATTACCCCTTGATTCTAAATTTGTTGCCTGGACACATACTTCATCCAAATTACAAGGATTTAGGATGAGAATAGAATGCCTTAGGTAAGAATGAAGACCACCTATATACTTGAGTAAAGTGTCCTGGGTATATAATGGGACATTTAATGAAATAGCCTTTTTACAAAATTCATGGGTGTAACCCTGGATAGATTGACCTTTCCCTTGCCTAAAATGTTGCCAGTTCATCATTAACTGTTGCATATGGCCTAGGGGGTAAAATTGTTTCTTTAAAGCAGTAACAAATTCTGACCAAGACAAACCAAACTTACCATGTTGTGAAGTTTCATCCTGAGACCTACTCTCCCACAGAGTTAAGGCTACACCACCTAACCGAAGAGTGGCTAACTAAATTCTATCAACATCATCTACAAGGTTTTGAACTCTACAGTAGACTTCTACTTGCTGAATCCAATCATCTAGTTTCTCGGCATTTAACTCCCCACAATATTTTGGCAAGTCAAATTTTACATCCAACTTGATTCGAGGCTTATGTCCACCCTTAAAAATATTAGAAGACTCAGAATGGGTAGAAGAAAGAGAAGAGGGGGAAGAAGGAGAAGAGGGAGAAGAAGGAGAAGATGGAGGTGTCTTTGGCGGATCACGATCAGCGCCTTTCTTTTTTTCTTTGTCCTTTCAAGCTGCACGTCTTCTCATTTTCTCTTCTCTTTCTTGTACCAAAACTTCTACCATTGTCTGCAAATTTTGAAGAGTCTTCTGAATACTCTTATCTTGAAAAGCTTGTCCACCACCTTCATCTGCCATTTGTGATGATGGTTTAGTCCTTCCCTTAATATTCTATATACCATAAATAGCCCATTGGTTGGTCTTAGTTTTAGGAGGCCAATGGTTAGGAGTTCAACTCCCATTATCTCATTCCTTTAATTCGAATTAAATAGCTATTTTAGTTCGAATTTGAATGTTTTCCCTCTCTTTATGATTTTGTGATGTCATGTTGACATCATCAAAATCCATTCTTTTGCTTGAATTTGAAACCATCATAACTTTTATATTCGATATCCATTCTTGATGAAACAAACACCATTGGAAAGCTTTTGACGAGCTGTTCCATTTGAAATCCATTGTAAAATACTTTTGAGATGATTTTTTTTTCACCCTTTTATGGCCTCTGGTCCTTGGTTGACCAAACTTTGACGAGTCATACTTTTTGCACCTGAACTCCAAGTTTGCTCGTTCAAGTTATGTTGGACTCAAAATTGTGAAAACTTTGTAATGATGTTGACTCTTGGAGCATTGGGACATTTTACTTTTCAGTAATTTTTTATCCCCTGGATCATTTATGTGGTGGGTGAGAAGGATAAGATTAGAAGTAAAACAGTGGTAGTCATAATTCAAATGATGAAAAAGTCTAAGACAACACCTTCACCTACACACAGAACCTTGGAAGTGTCAGTAAGTGGTGAAACAATGTAGATTGATGAGACCAATATTACCATTAACATTGATGATACTAATCCTTTTGAGAGTTCTGAATAGCTTGAATCTCATGTTGAGGATATTCAAGAACAACCTAAACAAATTAAAGAGGAGAAAAGGCTATTAAAAGAAGAAAAGGGGAAAATAGAAGAAGCTAAGCAAAAATTGCTTGAAGAAGAAAGGAAGAAAAGAGTTGAGGAAGAAAAGAAGAGGAAATTAGAGGAAGATAAGAAGAAGAGAATAGAGGAGGAAGAAAAGAAGAGAGAAGAATCAAAGAGGTAACTAAGAAGAAGCAAAGGGCAAATGAATCTAAACTTTCTAGTTCATCTACTTTACTTTTGCTTGCTAGCTTGACAAGTGATGATGATGATCAAACTGACTTGATCTCATCTCTAACCAAACTTATTCAAAAGAACATAATAGTGAAGAGCCTACAAAGAACCTTAATGGAGGTTAATGATAGATTACATAGTACTCTGGAAGTCCAACATATAGAGGCAGATCCTAAACAGAGGGCACAAGTAGTTCTAAAATCTTTTGATGAAGAATTCACAAATTTATTAAATGTTGCAAAATCAAGAGCATAGATTTCACATGATGCTAATTTATTTAGCACATATAAAGAATGATTTGATAAGTTTTGATATTTGTATCAAGGAACTTCAAAAACATCAACAAGATGGCAAGGTATTGTACATTAAGTGTACCCTATCTCATAAGTTGACTAAGGATCTTGATAGTTAGATTGAAGGTAAGATAAGTGAGCTAGAGGCTCTATCTAGCCAGATATAGCATCCTTCTAGTAAAATTGATGACTTTGAAGGACAAGTGACTAGTATTCATTGTGATATCAAGAAACTGAAACTTTGGAAGGAACAAATTTTGAAGAGATTATCAAATTTTAGAGAGTCTATTGCTCTGAAAATATTTATTATTGAGAGAAAGTTGGAGGAGTGTGTCAAAGCTAAGGATACCTATTCAAAAAAATTATACTCTAATCTTAATGCAGTTGAGATTGCATCATATGCCCTATGTGCAATTCTCACCTCTACTAAATTATCCAAGGATGCATAGATTAAAAATTTAACCAATCTTAAGGAAAGTTTTGATGATTGCATGAAGACACTATCAGTTTAAGGTAGAAGAACAAAGATTTTGACAATAGTTTCAATAGTTTTTGACATGACCTTTGTCATTAATGTTAAAGGGGGAGAAAATGCATAAGAAAATTTTATATAAGGTAAAAGGGAGAAGATAAAATTGTAAGGTATAAAATCATATTGTAAGGGGGAGCATATGTAAGATGGACAAGTTGTAATAGATGATTAATGTAATTGTTTGTGACAAGTTTTTAATACTTAGCCAATTTTCCCTATTTTGTTGTCATCAATGCCAAAGGGGGAGATTGTTGACAATTGGCTAATGAAGATATGTAATTTTTTTCATTTATCACAATACATGATGTACATACTTACTGGAAACCTCAGAAATAAAGATACTTAGCTTTTGGTACTCAGAAAATTGTCAAAGTATGAATTTGGTTTACAGTAGTGTATTGTTTTGTGTGTAACTTATTACTAACGTCATATTATGACTAGAAAAATTAGATGGAGATAGTATAAATGTTGATGATGATGTATATAACCTCATATATTAGTATGGATTGTACAAAAAAGAGATATTCATGTTTTACCGGTGAGACAGGACAACGAAATTAAAGAAAATGAATTATTTTATTTACAAAATAATTATTTGACCAATTAGGGTGGACATCCTAGATGTTTACTCTAAATTGGAAAATTATATTATGGTCTTAGATGACCTAGTAGAAATTTGTGAAAAGGCATGGTATTTATGCAAAGGACATCTTGTGAATTAAAAGTGCAAGTGATGTGTAAGTTGTGCAAGTATTGTGATATGTAAACTTTCTGTGAAAGTGATCTATGCGAAGTTTGAGAAGATATTTTTGTGATTTGAGTTCAAGCTAAAGTTCAAAGATCAATCAAGAAAGAAGTTATAGTACCTATATACCAGAAATCTAATTACTTGTTTGGGTAGTGAGCTCTTCTTGTAATTAGAAGTGCATGTTTGGCAGTGGGCTCATCTTGCATCTACTGTACTACAACTCCTAACAAGGTTGGCACAACTCCTAATAGGATTGGAATCTCCTAACAAGGATTCAAAGTCTCCTAATAGGGACTCTCTATACTAAATTTTTTCATTGACTCCTAACAGGGTCCATCCTCTAACAAGGAACATATATATTAGTATATTATCTAGTGGGTATCATCCTCATTGGGGTTTTCCCTTGGCTAGGGTTTCCCTAGTTAACAAAATATGGTGTTATGAGTTATCTTTGTACATGGTAACCATTACTATTCAGCATTACTTGTTTACTTTGTTATGTATGGTTTAAATTAATAAACAATATCCAGTTGGTGAGTAAATTTTTTAAATTACTGATTCACCCTCCCCCCCCCCACCCCGCCTTCTTAGTATTTCCTATTTCTAACAACTTTAGCACAATAACTTCAACTAATTATTTCTCCATGGCCTTTCTCTTAGTGGGAATTTGATCTTATAGGGATAATTACTTTTCCTTCATCTAATGACCATAAGCATATTCTCACTACAATAGAATATTTTACCAAATGGGTTGAGGTTGTCCCTATGAATTATATCACTGGAAAATAAATTTCAAAAATTTATATTGAAATATTTCATATGTTTGTTGAGATAATGGGTGTTGCACATATTACATACTATTGTTACATTGTATTATTTTATTTTATTATGTAATGTTGCACCTAGATGGACATGCAACATGTAAAGATTCCCATGGGATATACTTGATTAGTTGTATTGTAACATTGTGATAATATTTCATGTAATTATTTAATATTGGGGAAAAGAATTAAATTTCCAATATTAAATGTGGGGTCATTGGATTAGATAGCATATGGTTTATATAATACCACTTGGTGGTTTTGTGGGACTTGTTACTGTTGGTGCTCAAAATTGCATTCTCATTTTGAGCGACCATCTAAAATTTTGAGTCAAATCAAGCCTTATGAATACCCATAATTGCATGTGTACCCGGCTATACCTATGAGGCCCTTGAGGTGTTTAATGTTTCTAACACCCTCCATTCAGCCTATTTATGTGTTCCATGAAGATCAATTGTCATTCTGAGTTATTTGGCAAAGTCTTGTTTTGAGCTAGTTCCAAATTTGCATTTTCACCTAAGTGTCAAACAGCGACAGGAGGTTGTGTTTGCCAATGAATATCTCACACCCAGAAAATTTTTGTGATTCACCACTTTGGTAGTATCTATTTTCCATATCCAAGAACCTATGTTTCAAATTTTGAGTCATTTCAAGTCCGTTTGACTAGGTTTTGAATCCCTCAAAGTTGGCCAGTTACTATTTTTATGCTTTTGCACTTTGCACCTATTTCTAGGAAGCCCTGTTTGACACGCTGTAACTTTGACTCAGTTGACCAAATGCTAAAATTCCTTTTGCGTTGCATTATACACATCAGATACTTGTTATATTTCAATTTTCAAGTCTTGACAAATCCGTTTGATCAGTTTTCAAACATGATTCCAAACGCAATTTATAACTTTTTACTGGTGTCAGCATTTGCAAATTATTTGGTACCCCTGTTCGGGACATTATAACTTGAGATCCATGATTGCCTAGATCGAATGGTTTTGTTCCCCTGTGTTATACTCTAAAAATACTATAAGTGTGTCAGTTTTTAAGCTTTGACGAATCCGTCTTCACACTTTACTAGGATCATTCCATTCGCAAAAAATGTTGTTTTACTGATGTTCCTGTCCTACAAATCCAAGTAGTCAGCTTCAGATGCTTGCCAAATTCGACCTGTGTTTTTTCATGAGCTGAAATTATAGAATCATACTATCCTCATGAAAGGGAAACAATGCCCTAGATTCTGAATCCCCAAGTGCCCATTTGTTCAGTTTTCCAAGCCATTTCCAAACACACTTTCCAATTTTCTAACATGTTTTTCTACAGGTGAATTTAAGTTGGCAACTTCAGAGGTCAATATCTTTTGATGTTGATGTCGTCATATAATGAGATCTGGCAGGCATGTTCAACATGTCAGAGAGAATAGAGATCATGAGTTTCAGAGCTTGGTTAGTTGTTCGGGTCAGTTTTTAAAGGCAGTCAATGTACCTTCTAGCACTAAATTCACAATTTACAAAAGGTGGATAAATAATTTTTTAATGATCAAATTAACACTTGGAATTAATTCTAGTGGACATTAAAAGGTTAATGGGCCAGTTTGAGGTTTTAGTTGTCTGAAACTAAAAAAAAATTTAGCCGGACCCGCCTTGGGGTTCGACTAATTCTATCAAACTGATAAATAACGGAGGTATGAAATTGCTAAAATATTTTAAAATTGTTTTGATCATGGAATGTTTTGATGTGTCGAATCATGATTTTGAAGTTGAAGTTACATGCAAAGAGGGAATTTGCAAGTGATAGTTATGAAGCCGCAGGCAAAAGAGGAAAATGGTATTGCTTTAATGGAGCACATTTTCAATAGAGGCATCATTGTCTTTGATACCATAGACATGTATGGACCTTTCTCAAATGAGGTTCTAGTTGGCAAGGTTTTGAAAGACTGCCTTAGGAGAAATTTCAACTTGTTACAAGGTTTGGCAACATCAGAAGTGTTAAGAGTATAATTCGCATTTTGAACTTCAAGATTTAGAATGTGAAAAGCTAGAGGGTATACTTGAAGCCGAACAACTTGTCTTCCCTGAAGTCAAAGCTTTTGCAATAGTCATGAACATTTGAAACATATCATAGAATTCTAAGATCATTGGTTATTGGATTTGTTGAGAAACACAAATAATTATAAAGTTTGAACCATACATCAAATGCTATATTCAAACAAGAAGTCATTCAATGATTGTTACTTATACATATAAAAAGGAAAGAGATTGTGGAATACATGGCTGGCAAGCACATTAAAATGAGCAACCAAGAAAATCGTAGCAACAAAACTGAAGGCAGCTAAGTTAGAGAAAAGGGCCCACACCTTGTCAAAAGGAAGCAGCCTCAAGAGAAAGCCATGCTTTCTTATAAATGTTTCTAAATAGAACACGCATTGGAGAGTATCACAATTAGAAAAATCGTGGTCTACAACATCTGCACAAAACAAGTGAAAGGCTCACACAACGTGATTAACAAGAAACGACGCAGACCATTCAAGAGCATTATTGTATGATTAATATTGATAGAACATACAATCTCCTCAGTTTTCTCTGGCCTACAGTTATTGAGGCAATGCCAACAATCATCGCCAAAGTTAAAGAAAGTAAAGAGCTCCACAATCGGCAGTTGATCACAGCATTAAGATGCATCATTAATTCAAAGCCCCCACATTTTAAAAAGAAGAGACCCAAGACGCTATGTGTTTGGGGAGTCAACGACAGGAGAAGTTCTCTATTAGCGTTTGAAGAGGAGGAGACTACTTCTTACAAAGAAAGTGGGTAGCGCAGGTCAAAAATGGAGGAAGACATATTAAAAAATGAGTCCACATGCACAGAAGGAGTCTTCACGCCATTAAAACAAAGATTACTCAAGTAGACCCACATTAAAAGAGGAGTTGATTTTAAAAAATACAGGCAGCCCACGCAAATTTGAAAGGTGCCAAAGATGCCTAGTGTTACAAATAAAAAACACAGGCAGGGGAGCCAACAACAAAATTTGGCAGGGTCTCGACATTTTGAGGCAGTGGCATCCATATTTTGCAGAGTTTCCAAGGAGGCAAGGGTCGGCATTGGCAGGCTTCTCATGCCGAACGCAGAGGAGCTCCGAGCAGTTTTGATCCCCATACAGGAAGGAGGATGGATCACATTTTTTCAACGCGCTTGCAGGGGTCTCTGTGATTGTCTTCCACGTCCCTGCAATATCCCACATTGTCTATGGCAAAAATATTTTAGTCTTTAAATGATATTGTAGTCATATGTAATGTGTCTTTAAAGAAAGGGCTTATGGAAGCTCACGTGTGGTGGGGCCCTATGCACGAGGATGACATTAACAGGTGGCCAACTAAGCATAAATTTTAAATGAATACACACAGATGCTGATGTGGTGCATTCGGAGGGGAGAGGTGAGATTGCAACATGTGGCGAGATCCAACGATTGGCGCAATCCCGCAAAATGGAGATGCTCACCTGATAAAGAATGCGGGCATGCGAGATTGCACCACGTGGCATTAGGGCTGCGCAAGTGATGATGTAGTAGGTATGCAAAATGCAACGGATCAACCTATAATGAGGTTACATGTGGCACCCAGTCAGAGAGAGGTTTGACCCGAAATTAAAGAGGTTGGGAAAAATAAAAGTAATAAAAATAATAATTTTTTATTATTTTCTCAAAGGAATGACGTGCATGATTTAAATTTCAAAAAGGGGATTGTTTCTAAAGTTTTAACTTTAGGGTTTTTTAAAATTTTCAAAAATAAATTTAAAAAAAAATAAGATTTGCAGACTTTGAGTTTTTCAACCAGGGGAGTCGTTTTCAAATTGATTTTTAGGAGGTTCCTGGTATGCAAAATAGGCAATGTTATATATCGCCGGAATTGGGAGAAGATGAATTATCCGATTTTGTAGTTGGTTTTTGCATAGGAAGTAGCTAGTTCATGCTACAAGAGGTTTTCTACTAGGTTCTTGTCTCGCAACTGTTTTCAGGTATCAAAGCTCAGAACTGATTTCTAGCATGGAAATGACCTGAATACGGTTAAAAGGCAGTGAAAATGAGGTTTGAGGTGTTTTTAACCATTTTCAAATTAGTTGAATCTCAATTTCATCAGTATTTCATTGAGGCAGATCAGATATTTTAGTGGATCAAAAGGTTTCATCATTTCAACAGAGATATTTTGCAAGACAGTAACAGAAATGATGAAACAAGATCAAATAAGAATGGGAGATGGAAGGAAGAAGTTATTCAGTTACAGAGGATTGCATTTCAAATGGACACTTGTCACTTGAAGATCAGATCCGAGATTCTTTCCTTTGCTATATCTTTCTATTTTTCATTCTTTCTAGAGGTTCCAATTTTTGGGAAGAAAAAGTTCATTGCTGTGATACCATTAGGGTTTCCAGTTTTTGCACTGTGAGACCATTGGTTCCAGTATTTTGACATGTTTCCATTACTGTGATACCACATATTTCTTCAGCAATTTCTCTCATGTGAACAGCAGTAGGAAGATAAATACAAATAGTTCAGATCTGTTAGGTTGTTTCATGTCTTTCATTTCATGCATATGATTGTATATTTTCAAGGAAATAATGCAAAGAGCAGCAGATAATTAAGTTTCAGTTGAATCTTGTCTCCATTCAAATTGATTTTTAGGAGGTTCCTGGTATGCAAAATAGGCAATGTTATATATCGCCGGAATTGGGAGAAGATGAATTATCCGATTTTGTAGTTGGTTTTTGCATAGGAAGTAGCTAGTTCATGCTACAAGAGGTTTTCTACTAGGTTCTTGTCTCGCAACTGTTTTCAGGTATCAAAGCTCAGAACTGATTTCTAGCATGGAAATGACCTGAATACGGTTAAAAGGCAGTGAAAATGAGGTTTGAGGTGTTTTTAACCATTTTCAAATTAGTTGAATCTCAATTTCATCAGTATTTCATTGAGGCAGATCAGATATTTTAGTGGATCAAAAGGTTTCATCATTTCAACAGAGATATTTTGCAAGACAGTAACAGAAATGATGAAACAAGATCAAATAAGAATGGGAGATGGAAGGAAGAAGTTATTCAGTTACAGAGGATTGCATTTCAAATGGACACTTGTCACTTGAAGATCAGATCCGAGATTCTTTCCTTTGCTATATCTTTCTATTTTTCATTCTTTCTAGAGGTTCCAATTTTTGGGAAGAAAAAGTTCATTGCTGTGATACCATTAGGGTTTCCAGTTTTTGCACTGTGAGACCATTGGTTCCAGTATTTTGACATGTTTCCATTACTGTGATACCACATATTTCTTCAGCAATTTCTCTCATGTGAACAGCAGTAGGAAGATAAATACAAATAGTTCAGATCTGTTAGGTTGTTTCATGTCTTTCATTTCATGCATATGATTGTATATTTTCAAGGAAATAATGCAAAGAGCAGCAGATAATTAAGTTTCAGTTGAATCTTGTCTCCATTCTCATTGAATTTCAATGTTTCACGATCTTTGAATAAATATTTTAGGTCGTAGTTGCAGTCCCCTAAGATTGTATGTTATTTCATTGTTGTTGATAGTTCAAAGAATTGTGTAAATGCTTCATAGAAATCAACAGGGTTGAAGATTTATTGAGGAGGATATCAGGTAAGAACGAGATTTTAAACTAAACATAGATGTCTATTTACAAGTTAAATAGATAGATCTATGTCTGAAGATACACACATGTCTCAGATATTCATATGTATGTTTGTGATCCATGAATTTTCCCAATGGACTAGGCACTGATCAGCTACAGGGTCATTACTTTTTCACTGCTGCATATCTGAGGGTTGTTGAAATCAACATCTTTAATCAAATGAATTTTCCTTTTATGTTGAAGAGCTATAAATAGAATGCCCTCACTCAGCTTATGAATTTCATTGTTTTGCATCTAGCTACAGCAGATATATGTTATTTCATAAGTTATTAGGAGAAATAATGGTTTATATCTGCTTTGTATTAGATTTAGTGTATGCTTTGATAACTAGTACCATATAAAGAATCTATAGGTCCACCCACCTAGGTTTTGCAGAGCCTGAAGAAGAAGAAGGGTCTAGCCTTATAGTTGGCCTGATGTCTAAAATTTCATGTTGAAAATGGGAGTTAGTTGCCCCTAGATATGTCTTGTTCTCATCGGGGTAATTGAAAACCCTCCAACGTTTTCAAACACCAACAAAATGGTGACTCTGCTGGGGAGATAAGATGGCAATCCATTTTGTTGAAAGAACAGGAGCCTCTGATGTGAAACAGATTGGATATATCATATCAATAGCAAGATGTGTTCCTTTTCCTTGCTAAAGTTTCATGTTCCCCAGTTAAGCTTTATTCATTATCAGCAGTATGTTGTAAAATTGGATGAAAACTGTGTTCTATGACTATCATAGGTATATCTTATATCAATCCTATTTGTAAATACTATTGAGAAAGTTTCAGAGTCAAGAATTCATTTATAAAGTATATTTTCTTTCCAAGATAATAATGATCTGCAAGTTTTTCCTACATTGAAAGTCTGGTTCAGATTTGTCAAGTGACTAATTGTGTTTTATTTCTCACAAAATGTGAGTGGCAACTCTCAAATCTCTGTACCAGTTGTTCCTAGTTGATTTCATTGCAAAATCTTGAAGGACTTTCAGTCGCATGGGCAGATCTAAAACGGTTGGTAGTTTCTTGGAAAGGAATTCTAAATTCTCTATAAGTTTTGAAGTGCTGTTTGAAATCTGTTGTTATAAAGAAATTGAAATGTAAAAAGTAGATCAAAGCAGTGATCTCTTTATCCTCTTGAAAGGAGGTGGTGACTCTACAAAGTTTGATCAGTGGTGTGAAGGATTTTCAGTCTTGCACCTGTGCCAAATCAGCAGATCCAAGTTCAGTATCAGCACTGGAGGTATTTTGGTTTTCATGTTTTCTTCTTTTCATGGAAGTCAAGTGTTTAAAAAAGTTGCCTCTATTCAGTGGATTTTCAGCACTAGAAGGAAGAGGTAGAAATTTTGTTCTATAATGGAGTCAGATCTCAGATTTGAGATTAGTTTGCCAAATTTTGAGAGTTTGAAAATTGTGAATAATAAAATGTTGAATAGACTGGTCTACAAAAGGATTGTCAATCTTATAAGATTTCAAGTAGGAAGTACTCAAGGTTTAAGTGCCGAACAATGTTATTTAAGGCTTAAGTCAGTAATTAGTAAGATGCCTTTTCATTGTAAACCTAAGGAATCTTCCCTACCAAATGTTTTCCTTGATGTTCTAGTACCTAATTCAGTCAATTGGCCAGCACCTATAAGATTAAAAAGGTCTTTACAAATTGAAAGATTCATTAAGGAGATGGAAGATGATGATTATAGATTTCATATTATGTCTTCTGATGATAATGAGTGTGCTGAAAGTCAAGGTAGTAATGAATACAATGAGTCCGTAGAGCAAGATAATCTATCTTTCGAATGTGAAGAGGTGGATTCAAATGTTAATGAGTTAGGTAATAGCAATCAACATGAAAAAGATGGATATGAAAGAGAAGATAAATTTTGTTACAGTACATATGAAGTTGAAGAAATTTGTAACAACAGTAGATCTAGTTTTATATTGGGCATATTCCTTAGACTAGGAATGGTTTATGAGTTTGATCTTCTTATGAGAGGCTTACATCCATAATTAGTTATATGGTATGATTTGGGTGTTCCTATAGCTTCTTGGTTGAGATTTTATGGAGGAGATCATACTTGCATAGTTTACATCTAGAGGTGTGTGTAGAAGGACATGATACAGGTTATGATTTGCATGGTTTCTCTTTGGTCTTGGTTATCTTCCTAGATTTTTAGTTGTCCTTACATTGGATTTGAGATCCCTTAGAGATTGTGATCACTATTTTGTGCTCATGTATGTCATGTGAGAGATGACATGGTTATTCCTTTATCTCTTTCCTCTATTGGTTGTGGAGAGCTTGGGAGACTATTGGAGATTTTTTATGACAGTTCTTGTGGATTATTATTTTATGTGTTGTGGCTTGAGACTACATGGATTCATTTCTTTGAGATGTTGTGAGTGGATTGGTTATAGATTTGATATTATCTTTTGTAGTGGGAGCTTCTTGGTGTATATGTGGTAGGTATTTCTCTTGACTCTTCTAGAAAGTCTTCATCCTCATCCTAGGAAATTGTAGACTATTCTAGAAAGTCTTTATCCTCATCCAAAGTCTAGACTCTTCTAGAAGATATCTTTAAACCTAATCCTAATCCCCTCCTAACATTGTCACATTCCCTAAACATGAGTTAAAACTTACTAACCCAAGCCAAAGTTAACAAATATCTCCTCCTTCACCCACCCTCATTAAATGCCATCCACTTGCCTATCCCTAAGCTAATCCTAAACCATCCTAATCCATCCTCTAATCATTTTCACAAGCCTAAGCAAGCTTAAAACCCTCCTAATCAAGTCCAAGTCTAAATTTCTCTCATCACCCTCAAAATATCTCAACCATAAAACTTTATGAAGTCCACTAGGTCATAAATGATTCTGACAAGCCCTTTTATTGCTCTTACAAGTCATTATGAGGGTCTTTATGAAGATTTTATCCCTTGAGCCTCCTTTTTTGACTCATCCTTCCCCTTTCCTCCATCCTCTCACCATGTGACATGTGTCACTCCTTGATTGGTTGTAAGGAAGCACAATCCATGTGCTCTCCTCTCATGCAATCTAAGCCCTCCATGAGCTTTTTCCCATCCTTGCATCTTAGCCCTCAATCCCGCAAGCCTCTTGCCTATAAATTGGATCCTTCCCCTTTGCAAAATAACACAATCCATGAAGTAAAGTCATAATGCCATTTTAAGAATCCATTTTACATCAAAACCATACACTCACACCCAAATTCCAACTTCATTTGAAGCCCTTTTTGAAGCATAAGCTTGAGCATACATCCTATCTATTTAGACAAAGCTACTCAACAAGAGAGCTTCTCATTGAGAGAGCCCATTAATGACTCATATTCTCAATTGAGAGCTCATCTTAGTCTATCTTGAAGTTTATGAATTTTGTTTAGTTTGTAGAAGCTTTATTTAAATTTGGTTTCTATTAGCATACTAACATTGCTCATATACATTTTGGCACGTCCGGTGGGACCCCGTATGGGTCATCTTCATTAGCTTTTTTAGTCAAGTTTTGTATGTAATTTGCTGATTTTGGCTAATTTTACTTGTTTTTGTGATTGGTAGGATTGTATAAATTGGTTTTGTAGGTCCACATGAGCATGAAGAAGATAAAGGAACTCATAGTATTTGCAGATTTTTCAAGCTTATAGGTGGACAAACTGGGAATTCTTCTTCCTCTTCTTGTCTATATTCTTCTTATTCCATCTACTTCTTCTTCTTCTTCTTGTGGGAGATCTTGGCCATTTTTATTTTTTAAAGAAGCAAAATCATACACACTTCTTTTTAGTGCTTAAAATGAACCCCCAAATCATACTTAAATCCATTAAAAACTAAAAATTTGCCAAAAAAAAAAATCTTTTAACAAGTGAAACTAAACCAATCCAATCATTTGCATCCTTGCAACATCAAGGTTTTAGATGCATTCATGCAAAGTTAGGAACACTTCATTTTTGGGAATTTAAAAATAACTTCAAGTTTCCATTTCAAAAGGTTCAAAATCAACACTAAGTGCACACTAAAATCTAAATTAAACTCAAAGCATCAATCAAGGATAAAATGAACCTCATTTGAAATATGTTAAAGTTCTTTTAAAAATCTCATGAAAACTAAGAGTCCTAAATGGTTGCCAAAATTGTCCTAAAAAGCTTTGTTATTTGTTCCAAACAAATGTCTTGTTGCAAAATCTTGAATGTTTCTTAGGTTTTTCATGCATCAAAACAATCTAGGAATATCATTTTTGGGCTTAAAACATGCAAACTAGAACACAAAATCTTGAATGAAAAGCAAAGTCCAAAGAGTCATTTTCACTTTTGAGTCCAAAAACAATCTTGAATGATCTAAGGTTAAAACAAAGCACTTCAAAGTTCTTAAAACAACACACAAAATCTCAATCTTGAATGCTCAAAGGAAAAAACTTGAATGTTTAATCACTTGTCTTTGAATGCATGTTGCTAAAATCACTCTTGAGTGCCATGGATTAAAATAAAAGTTTGTTTTTTTATGAATGCATGATTAAAACAACAAATCCAATCTTGAATGCCATAGATAAAATAATCATCTTTTGGAGCATAAAAAGAATCTACATTTTTGTAATCTTTTAAGTTATAAAAACAAATAAAAATGCTTTGAGTGAGTTTGTCATTGGACTCACCCTCTTTAATCACCCATCAATTTAACCATTGGTTGCAATCTCAGTGCCATCTATGGGGATGGGTTCACCTAAGAGGATGCTAAGTGCTCCACGCAAATCAAACTCCACTCACTTGGGTTTTTAGTGGTTTTTCTAAGTTAGAAAATTCCTTGAATGCGCATTAATCTCGCTCACACTTCATTTGGGCATAAAAATTGGACAAATCTTGACGTGGAGGGCCTCTAGGTGTGCGCTTGAAATCGAATCTCACACACCTTTGTTTTGGGCTTAAAATAAACTCACACTCAATCTTGAATGCCTTAAAGAAAAATCAATCGATACTTGACGTGGAGGGCCTCTGGGCGCGCGAGTTTTCTTTTGTTGACCCTAACTCTTCTTCTTGTTCGCATTCTTCGATCAATTTTATTTTTGTCGACACTTCAAAGTTGGAATAAACATTGTATCTTAAACATGAGTGCTTGCAAAGTCTAGATCAGAAAACTTAAGCGTCAGTTGGTAAAAGAACAAGTGTGTTTTTTAGCCCAAGATCATCCAAGTCTTCTCTCCCCTTGTCGTCTTTCGAGGCCATCTTGGGTCCATAAGATTAGGATCCAAAATCTTGTCTTAGCTTTTTAGGAGGCCTTCTTGGGGATTTCATCACCCCTTGGGACGACCTCAACTCCAGCATTCTGGCGGAGTATAAAGATCGGGAGGTGAATCCAAAGACACCTCTCTTGGGATTAAAATTTTTTCACTCAGGCTAAGCCTCAAGGAACTTTATACCCTTGAGAAGTGAAAGAGGAGAAGTGAGTTACCGCTCCTCTTGGCTATGTGACATCTTTTTGGTTTCATCTACAAATTTGGGCCTCACGTACCTTGTGTATATCGAGGACTCCCTAGCTAAACCAAATTTCATCCTTGTAGAAAGCTTCCTAAGATGTTGGTGTGTTTGACGTGCTTGCTCAAAACTTTTGTCTGCTTGTTTGTTCATAGCTTTTGAATGAATGTTTGCCAATTTTGGTTGAAATCCCAGAAAATCAGAAATCTCCCAACTCAAGGCATACTTAGCGTAGTCACTACCTTATCAGAAAATCATCCAAGCTCCCCCGATGCAACTGAATCTATCTAGTTCTTTGCCTTAGAACAATCCCAAATACAAAGTCCATCCAAATCATCCCCCCAGCCAGCTAGCAACCCAATCCAAAATCACCCAAGCCTTTAAAGAGTTGTTGTCACTTTGCTAGATTTTGCTATCCAATCAATCCTACCAATCAACCAATCTCACCAAGGTTATCCCTTTGACAGAGCATTGTCTGGGGTAATCTAGCTTTGTCACTTGTATCCCTCATCACCTTGAGCTAAAGGTTGGGATCCACAAGTGATCAATCTCATGTCATGCCCATAGGATCATTAGTCTATCCTCAAATTGACACAGCCACCACCAAATCTAGCGCATAGGAAAGCAAAACTCTCACTTTTTGATAGCATATCCTTTAAGTCTTCCATCCACAGGAAAGCCAAAAATCTCTAGCCAATCCTCCTTAGGTCTGTCATGTAGCTTTGACTCTCCCTAGGAAATCTTTCATCAGCCAATCCAAAATGTAGGCTTAATCCAAGTCCAACCATGAGCTTCCATTTTCATCCATATGCAAGACCCCATCCCCATCAAACTCATCATCAAAGCATGAAGTACCAATCCTATCATGATGTGTTTGGTCGCATTTTCCTTGCTCCCACCACCTCCTATTCCAATGATGTTGAAAATCTTGTTGACTATGACGGGTATATTGAAAGCCTTAGAAACATTCCCCCAAGCATCCCCCAAAATTCAAGAGTTATTCCAAACTATCTAGTCATGCCATCCGATATTCTAGCTTCCCCTCCATCACCCCATCAACCAAGCTTCCAATCTTCCACCCCCATCACACTAGCTATTCCTGTCAATCCACCTCCACCTTCAACACACGAGTCTCCAAGGAATATCCTAGAGGAAATACAAGAAAAGTTGCCTCCAACAGTCGATAAGCCATGTCATCTAATCCAACCATGTGAAGTAGTCAGTGATGAAGCTTCCCCATCTATAATATCACCTCCATCTCCCATAGCTATCATCCCCATACCATCCATCAAATTGCTTAAAATCCTTCCACTTCCTACAAGCATCAAAATCCCATCACCTATCAAATCCCTCCAAATCCTATCCACATCGCCTCCAAGCATTTCCCAAATCTTTCGTAATGACCCTTATGCATCCATCTTCTACTCACCCATCTCCACTACTGAATCTCCCATCTATCCATCCGCTACCTTTGAAGAATCCATCCCTTCACCTCTTGTCGCACCATCCACTCCAAACCAATCCTATCAAGATCCTGCCCAAAAGCATGTTGACATCCCCCAAAGCATAAATGAAGATATCATCGTACCATTTCTTCCATCCATACTGCAGTCACCATCTCCTCCATCTGCAAAACCTTGAGCCATATCTCCTCCACTACAAGATATCTTGTCATCCCACCAGCTACATCAAGATCCTATCCTTCCATCTCCCCCACTCCATGCTTCCATCTTACCACCTATCCAAGCTATTCCACCATCTATAATCTACCCTCTTGGTTCACTTACATTCATCCACGATGGCGCTCTCTCAGCAGAAGAATTAAGAACAGTATCTCCCCATTGCAATACACCTAATAAATCACTTCTACCATTTTCTGCAAGCAAAAAGTTTCCTCAGCTTGTTCAAATGCTCAATCAATGGCATTATCAAGGTCAAGGTTTAGGACCACAAGAGCAAGGAATTAGAGAGCCTATTATTGCACAAAAAAATCTAGGATTTCATGGTCTTGGATATGTATCCAAAGGCTCACCATCTAAAGGTGTTGGTACACCACACCCCCAAACCAAGCCTATCTCCAAGCCCACCATGCCAGCCTCCCATCACTCCTTCAAGAAATCTTATGTCATCCCCCCTCCACCATCTTTGCAACCCAAAACAACCTACCATATCCCCCCTTCATTCGCTAAATCCATTTTGGGTCCCTATGTCCCAAAATCTACCATCCTCCATCCTCCTATCAACCATCATAAAAATCCTATTCCATCCATTCCTATGCAAGATCAACAAAGGCACATATCAGGGCACATCATCCATCATCATCCCCCTACATGCTCTTTCATATCCTCTCCATCTCACAAAGCTTCTCCTAACCATCTTCCCAAAGCTTACCACAGCAATGTAAATGCCAACTTCAAAATGCATAAAGCTAAAAATCCACATCCTAGGCAATCATATGTCTATTCTAAAAGACATACTCCAAAAAGGAAAAATCCAATCAAAGAATGCAAAACAATGCAAAAGCCTATGAAAAGAAAATCCAAAACCATGTGGATCCCCAAGAAAAAAGTTGAAACCCAATGCATAATGGCATCCACCATTGCTAATCCCCCATCTAGTGACTCATGTCCCCCATCTCCTAACTCCATCTTGGGTGCCTATATCCCCAAGCACACTTCCAAAAAATCCTCCATTACACCCGCATCTACCATCTATCCCCCATATGCTCTTTTCACACCCATCCCAACATGTGCCAATGTTGCTCTTGCAAGCATCCCCATCTCATGCTCCTTTCCAGCATTTTCATCCCTCCATCTCCTACCATCAATCCCATCTAATCCGATCTATTGCATAAATCACACATCTGGTGTACCAACAGCTAGCAACAAAATTGAACATTCCAACAGCCAGTGAAAAATCTCAAACAAGCCAAAATAGCTGAAGAAAGCCAAAATCATTCCAGCTAAGTCCAAAGTCAAAAAGTCAAAAAAAGAAAAGAAAAATAAAGCGTCCACTGGTGAAAAATTGGCAATTCAAGCACCTTGGACAAGTACCATGATGAAAACTTGGCAAACAAGCGTCATGCATAATCCTGCCATCCCCAGCTTAGCCTATCACCCTCATGCTTTTGGTCATCTCTTGACATCCACCTCCATCTTCCAATCTATCCACCTATCCTCCATCCTCCAACTTCCATCTCACACCATCCACTAATCTTATGCAGCTTCAGCCAATCATCTCAGCTATCATCCATCTCCCTAGCCCCTTCAGCTTTTTCCATCCTAGCTTCAATCGTATCACATCCATCATAAGACCTCCTTCTGCATGTTATCTTCTGATTGGGGGCACTATATTCCTTGGAGATCTTGTCTTTTCCATCCTCCCTTGTCATTGGTATCTAGCTCTAGACTATCCTCATGCAAACCCAATGTTATCTCTTTATATCCATCATAATCCTAACTATCTACCATCCTATCCAGCCATCTCATCCTGCTCCTCTAGCTATCCTTGGTCACAAAATCTCTCATCATTATTGGATGCATCTTGCCAAATCCATATATTTCGCTATCACCCCACCCTTAGCTTTCGCATCTTGCACAACATCGAACCATCCCACTATCCTATCATCCTGAGCTTTTTCCTACTTGTAGCTATCTTGGTCAGCTTCAACTTGTAAATATCTTGGTCCATCAGCTTGTACATCCTCTTTAGCTTAGTACCATTGTATCTATCCAGCATTCGTGTCAGTTCATCTTTGATCAGCATCTTGCACACATCGCACATCTCGGTTAGCTATTCCAATGCATCCTTTAGCTAGATCTCCTGTCACCAAAGTGTTATCCTTCTTAGTTTAGCTTGCCAGACGCATCACTCACCCAGATCCATCAGCTTTGGTGCTCTTTGATAGGTCCTTGTAGATATAGCTTTCCTCATGTCTGATCTTGGTCCGTTAGTACCTTGTCCTACCCATCTCATTGGCAAACGGCTCTCTTTTGGATTTTCACTTTCTTTTGATTCGGGATCTTCCCTTTTGGGTCTTGAAGTATCTTTTCCAAGAAATCTCCTTGTTCCCTCCTCAAGGTTGCCATGATCTTCCATATCATAGTATGTTGTGAATGGGGCAATTAGAGCATAAGGTCTTGATCAGGTCTTTCATTTGTTTTTCTTTTCTGCTTGTGGGTTCTCTAGTGTCGTTTCCACGCTGCTTCCTCTAGGATTCATGTGTGATGCTGGGGCAATCCTTGTGTGTTTGTTTTGAGTTAGTTTGTCAGTCCTTTGGACTATTGGTGAAAAGGCCTTGATGTTCTTGGTAACCTTGGCAATTAACCAATAGTCCTATAGCAAATCTAGTGCTCAACTACATGGTGGTACTTCTCTTTGAAGTATCCCCCCCGCTCAAAAAGCTTCAATGGTTTTCCTTCATCTCCATTATCCGCCATCCATATCCAGCATCCATCTCTCCTACCCTAGCTTATGCATCAGTATCTCTTTGAATCACTCCTCACCTTTAGCTTTAGGGATCCACAATCCTAGTCTTAGGGATCCACCAATCCAATCAATCCACCAAGCCTCATCTTTCGAGATCCACAATCCTAGTCCTAGGGATCTCCGAAACCCATCTTCCACCAATCTAACTCTTTGAAATCTTGTTGCATCAGCTTTTTAATCCCCTCATCCATCTCCCCATCCTGGATTCCTTTTATAGTGCTCTTCTCCTTCATCCTCTGCAATCCCTGAGATCTTAAGCTTGCTTCCTCTTGTGCCTCTGATTCTCCCTTTATCATTCTCTCGTAGTGAGAGTTTGAGCTAATTCAGCCCCTTCTCTTTGTCAATCTGAGTTTCCTTGCTCATCCAAGATTCTTGTACTTTTCAAAAAGCCATCGAGTCTCGCTTTCTCTCCTTGTCGCCTTCTTGAGGGGGCATCTCACAGTCCATTCTCTCCTCTTCTGCTCTAGCCTTAGGCATCTTATTTTCTTATCTTTGATGCCATGCCACTTGCGGCATCACATCAAAGAGGGGAAAAATGTAGACACCTAAAAACCTTTAGAAAATAAAGTATTTTTATTTTCTGAAAAAGTCCTGATGACATCATCATTTATTAATTATTTATTTATTTAATTAATTAATTAATTTTTATGCCATTAAATCCCTTTATCTTAATTAAAAATATTTAATTAAGGAATCCCTCCCAAAAATGTTTAAATCTTATTTAAACATTATTTTCTTATTTATTAATTATTTAATTAATAAATTGACCAAAAAACCCAAAAAAAATTTTAAAAAAAATTTTGCCCAAAACTTGGCCAATTTCCTTAAGATCACTAACCTCTTCCAAAATCTTCTAATCCTTCTTTAATTTTAATTAAAGGCTAATCCCATCATTTCCTACCCCTAATCCCAACTCAAAATATTTAATTAAGATTAAATATTAATCCTCATGTTTATTAAAAAAATTTTAATAAATATCTCCTCAACCCAAACCCTTGAAATAAATAAAACTTTATTTATTTCCTTAAAATCTAATTTATCCTCATCCTAAGAAGTTCTAGACTCTTCTAGAAAGTCTTCATCCTCATCCTAGGAAATTGTAGACTATTCTAGAAAGTCTTTATCCTCATCCAAAGTCTAGACTCTTCTAGAAGATGTCTTTAAACCTAATCCTAATCCCCTCCTAACCTTGTCACATTCCCTAAATATGGGTTAAAACTTACTAACCCAAGCCAAAGTTAACAAATATCTCCTCCTTCACCCACCCTCATTAAATGCCATCCACTTGCCTATCTCTAAGCTAATCCTAAACCATCCTAAACCATCCTCTAATCATTTGCACAAGACTAAGCAAGCTTAAAACCCTCCTAATCAAGTCCAAGTCGAAATTGCTCTCATCACCCTCAAAATATCTCAACCATAAAATTTTATGAAGTCCACTAGGTCATAAATGACTCTTACAAGCCCTTTTATTGCTCTTACAAGTCATTATGAGGGTCTTTATGAAGATTTTATCCCTTGAGCCTCCTTTGTTGACTCATCCTTCCCCTTTCCTCCATCCTCTCACCATGTGACATGTGTCACTCCTTGATTGGTTGTAAGGAAGCACAATCCATGTGCTCTCCTCTCATGCAATCTAAGCCCTCCATGAGCTTTTTCCCATCCTTGCATCTTAGCCCTCAATCCCTCAAGCCTCTTGCCTATAAATTGGATCCTTCCCCTTTGCAAAATAACACAATCCATGAAGTAAAGTCATAATGCCATTTTGAGAAGCCATTTTACATCAAAACCATACACTCACACCCAAATTCTAACTCCATTTGAAGCCCTTTTTGAAGCATAAGCTTGAGCATACATACTATCTATTTAGACAAAGCTACTCAACAAGAGAGCTTCTCATTGAGAGAGCCCATTAATGGCTCATATTCTCAATTGAGAGCTCATCTTAGTCTATCTTGAAGTTTATGAATTTTGTTTAGTTTGTAGAAGCTTTATTTAAATTTGGTTTCCATTAGCATACTAACATTGCTCATATACAGGTGGTTTTATGGGATTTGTTACTATATAAGCAGCCACAAGGGTAGTTGTAGAGACAAGACAAGAAGAAGGCAAAAATTCAAGAGTCAAGCAAGATAATGCTTGATAGGTTAGCCAAAGCAGCATTTGTGAAGGTTGGAAGCATGGAATGGGATGTGTGGATTCATGCTTGTTCACATAGATTCCTTGGTAGTGGCTATGGCTTCAAAGGCATCCATGGTTATATTGCAATGGTGTTTTTGTTGAATAATACATGGTGATGGATGCTTTTGGAGACTAGGTTTTTCTCTCAATGAGGATTTCCTTGTATATTTCTTGTGTCACAATTTTTGTGGGTATGTTGTCTATTCTCTTGCATGTGGATTTAAATTGCATATTTATTTCATATCTATTATGGATTATATGAAAATGGTTATATTACTTGTTGAAAGTTTCCTTACAATGTTGTTATGGAGTTCCCCAAGCTATCATTACTGATCATGGTAGTGCATTTTAGGATAAGAATATCATAACACTGTATGAGAATTTCAAAATCTACTATGGATCTTATGATATCTACCATCCATAGGGAAATGGCCAAGTTAAAGCATCCAATAAGACAATAATTAAGATCCTATAAAATACTATCACTAAATATGAGTGAGACGAGAACCTACAATTGAATCTAGCTCTTTGGGCCTATAGAACAAGTTTTTGTACTCCCACTAGTACAACAACATACTCTCTAGCCCATCATGTTGAGGTAATCCTACCTCTTGAGGTTGAAAAATTATGACTGAGAGTATCTTTACAAAAAATTGTTGATGATGGAAACTACAAAGTTTCTAGACTACATGGTCTTGAAATGCTAAATGAGTGGAGACAAGTGACCTTAGTATATTTGAAAGCTTATCAAAACTAACTCAAAAGAAGATACAATAAGAAATTTAGAGGTCTTCATTTTGAGATTGATGACCTAGTTTTAAAGATGAATTATAAGACTCAGTAGCAAAGAGACAAACCAAGAAAATTTGAACAAAACTAGGAAGGACCCTACATACAACAATATTTGGGTCTAGAATCTACCGACTTGTAGCACTAGAGGGAGAACCATTGCCACCATTAGTGAATAGCATGCACCTTCACAAATCTTGTACATGACCTTTTTAAAAGTCCTAAAAAATATCCAAAAACAAATTGAAAAAAGTACTAAAAATATATCAAAGAAATAAAAGAAGTCCTAAAAGATGAAAAAATACAAAAAATAAAAATAAATAAATAAAAAATGATGAAAAAATGGATGCCTTGATGAAACCTAGCAAACAAGTGCCTTGTGATGAAAAAAAAAAGAAATAAAGAGAAAACATTTTTACAAAAGTGAAAACTTGGCAAAACTACACCATGTGTAATGAATTATTGCTCCTCCATCTATCAAGATTCTATCTAGTTTTTCTTCCATTATTCCTTAGTCGTATCCTTTATATTGTGATGCATTCTTAGTTTTGTTTTAAGGCATGTGAACTAGTTGATATCTCTTGTTATTCCCTCAAGTGTCACCAACATGTACATACTTTTTCCTTGGCCTATGTAAATAGTCCTTAAATTTCATCTAGGAGCAAACCTTCAAACATGGTCAATCCATTAGATTCATTTCTTTATCAAACTAAAGCCCATAATTGTAAATACTCTAAAGACCTAAAATAAATAAAAACATCACATATAATCCTAAAAGATCCAAAAATATCACATATGATCTTGAAAATTTTCAAAAATATCATATATATGATACTAGAGAAATCTTTAAAACTTGAATATGATCCTAGAAAAATACCTCAAAACTTGAATAGGATCTTGAAAAAAGACGAAAAAATTGTATATGATGCTGAAAAATATCGCTAAAAAAGTTATAAAATGTCTTAAAATAATAAGTGAAAAGCATCAAAGGTTCTCAAAAAAATCATCAAAAACATAAAAAAGACTTGAAAAAATCATTGAAAGTTATATGAAGTCCTAAAAAAATCCCTAAAACTCATATAATGTCTAGAAAAAATCCTGTAAAATTAAAAAAATAACTTAAAAGGCATCAACAACAAAAAAATTAAAAAATCTTCAAAGCCCCTAAAAATCACCAAATTAGTAGTAAACCTTGTATATAATCACTTCCCTCTTACACAATGAGCTGCATATACAGCCTTAGATTCAAAAATTATGCTTCAACAAAATCACACTTTAAAAAAATACAAATTGAATCATCTTTGAACCAAAAATCACTCTTATTTGACAAATTAATCAAAACACTTTAAGCAAACAATTAAACCTTTCAAAAAATCAATAAAAGAAAGTTTTAACAAATAAAAGAACTTAAAAAGAAAGTAAGAGAAGGATCAAAATGATTTTTGGATCACTCTTCTTTTGTGATTATTTTACTTTTTATTGATTTTTATTTGATCATGTTCCTATGCTACTCAATGATATAAAGTGACTTATGAGAGTGGTCAGGATGGTTCATGGTTGTTTCAATTGTTTTATGTATGTTTGTACCATCTTAAAATGGAAGAACTCATAACTTAAGACCTTTTAACTCCTATCCTTTAGTGACCTTATAGATCATGGATGGATTCTCATTCAATAAAATCTTTCTACTATTCTTTTATACTTCTTCCATTTTCATCAGTGTAGTTTCTTAGACCTCATGGTTAGATCCTTATAGGCCAACCCCAAAATAGGTCAACTTGGGTTGATCTATTTTAGAATAGGTTGATGAAGGTTGATCGTTTCTAGGATAGGTTGACCCAGGTTAACCTATTCCCCAAGAATTTTGAGTCTCAAGGCCAATTTTGTCTTAGGGTTGAAAATTTAGATATTAGGTAACTCGATCGACTTGCTTTGTTTTCGTGCTCAAAACCTAGTTTATAGGAAATCCTAGGCACCTCATCTTCACATCCATCAATCAATATACTTCCATAAACATCAAAATTCATTCAATAATTCAATAAATTAGATTCTATCAAACATTCAAGGCATTCAAAGATTCAAGGATCCTTTCTAAGTGTTTCCTCTTCAAGATCTAGCATTTTGTTGGCCATCAAGGGAGGGGATCTACATTGAGGAATTCATCATCTTCATTTGATGAAAATATACATATATGGCTCCATGATTTAATTTTGGTAGATGCATTATATTTTTGGATATTTTCTATATCCTTCATTGCAAATTCAACATTGACAATGTACAAGCATTGTGAAATCCTTATTGAGAAGAGTTTCTTCAAGCAAGGTGAATACTTATTGTACCATCTTAAAATGAAAAAAAATCATTTTGAGCCCTTTTATACCTCCTTAGTGTTATTTTCATATCTTTTATCCTTCTTCTTTCCATCTTGTGCTTCTTTATAATCCCTCGCCTTCCAATATTGTCTTCTAGGTGTTGTTTTGCCACCTTTTTTGTCATAGTTCTTGGGAGGCCTTATATTTCCCAATCTCATATGCACATTCTTATAGGACTTTCTGAGGCTTTTTTCTCCCTCCCTTGGGTCAAGGTTTGCATAGTCCAATTCAAGGTTGAATCAATTCGACCTGGTCCAAGTCAAGTTCTACCAAGTTGGCCTTGTCCCCAATGATTGTGGGGTTCAGGCTAGAAAGGCCTAAAGCTTTTCAATTGATTTATTTTGTTTCATGATCAGCGTTAATTTCTTTACAATCTAAAAACTAGGATAAAAAGAGGCTTGGGGCTTCATTTTCACATATGATATTTACAAGTCTTTAACAAGCAAACAAGAAATCAAGGTATTCTTCTTAAAGAAAGAATCTTCAAGCATTCAAGTGTTCAAAGCTCCTTTTTGCATCAAGCTTCTTCCTTCAAAATGGTAGTGGATTTTGGTTCTAAGGAGAAGATCCATCATTCCAATCCATTCAATTTCTTTTGTTATTCATCTATGGCATGTCACATACATGAGGTTTTGGCTTCTTTGATTTCCTTATCATTTCTTTGAGTCAAGGCTATTACACGTATATACTTGATCACACATGAAATGTAATTTCATCCATGGAGGTAACTCTATCTTTTAATTGATATGATTTGGTCTTACTATATGAAATTATTTCCTTTATTAATTATATTTCTATTCAAGGTTGATTCATAAATCTAGGGCTTAACTGAGGAAAGCCCTCATCCACCGAACATAAAAAACCATTTTTTTTATGTGTGTAGGAGTAGGATAGCATAATTTTGATTGTGGATCCAAAAATAAGTCCCCAAGATATTGCTAGAGAAGTTTGTTCAACTTTTTTATAGTGCCATGTCGGTCTTAGATTGGATTTGACAATTGAGTGTCAACATGCTTAAGAAAATTATAAGGTTGATTTTGAGTATAATATAGATGTTGAGCTACATTGTGTGCTGAGCTAAAAATTCAATAGGTGTTAAGTGAACTTGAGTGGAGAAGTTGAGTGGAAGAGAAAGAGGTCATGTGGAAATGCATAAGCAAAGTTTTGAAGGAAGCAAAAGGGGTTGTAAAGACTTAGAGGAAGAACAACACTATAGAATCAAGTTTATTAGAATAAAGTATTAGGACTATGAATAGAGTTATATTAGATTAGGAAGAATCAAATTAGATTAGATAGAATAGGGATCTAGAATCAGTAATTGAAGATTGTAAGTTATCAGGTCTAGACATTCTACTATACTTTCTAACCATTGTATTAGGAGAATGAAAATCCTATGATGATAGGTTGGCTTAATAGCTATATTGTAGATCCTTAATAGGGTTGTAAATCCTTTACTATGGTAACATTCCAAGTGAATTTTTATAAATCCTTTAACTAGGTCACTTTTAACAGGGTGTAAAGCATTTAACAGGGCAGGCCTTTCACAGGGTACTAGTTATGGTGGTCAAACGTTGTAACCTTAACCAATTACATATTGTTGTAGTGATAATTTTTGGGTTTCATCCCCACCCTAGTTTTACCTTCTCATTTTGGAGGGTTTCTAGGTGACCAAATCTTGTGTTATATATTTTCATGCATGTCTTTACTTTCATGTTAATTAGATGTGTTAGATGCATGTGAATGATCTTAGTTAAAAAATTTAGAGGTTAAAGTTTGTTACTTCTGATTCATCCCCCCTCTCAAAAGTAAATCTTCCCACTTGTAAATTTCAACAATTGATATTAGAGCCAAGTTCTCACAAGGAGAAGCCTTATAGCTTGGAGAAAAAGATTTGGAAATGGAAGTCTACAAACTTGGGAAGATCATAGAGAACCAAGAAATTGAGATACATCTCATTCTGCATTCTCTGGAAGAAGCCAAGGAAGAACTAAGGAAATCTTTAAAGAGAAGAAGAGAGATTTCCATAGCCAAGAATGATACACAATACAAGGAGATTGACACCTCAAAAGTGTTTGCAAATGGATATTCCAAGGAGTTTGATGTAGCAATAGAAAACTTGATGGATAAGAATAGAGCTCAAGTAGAAGAGATAAGAACTCTCCAGCTTGAACAAGAATCTCAAGCCATGATGCTTTGTGAAGTGACTGAACAAAAGAAAAGAGCCATTGAAGATAAGGCTATGGTAGAAAATGACAAGAGAATTCTTGCCAACATATTCGAAGAAAAGTCAATTGAACTTGCAAGAATTTCCAATATACAGGTAGACACCCTAAGCCAGATGATGAATGCACATCATGAGTTGAATGTCAAGGACATTGAGATCTCCACACTGAAGATGGAAAATGAACAATTGCAAAATGACCTAAAAAGAGAGAAGGAGATTATAGAAAGCTTCAACAAACCCAATGAGGCTATCAAGTACTTTGAATAGCTACTAAAATCACCAAGAGCTAGAAATGATACTTCAGGACTAGGATAAACTAGCACTGAAAAAGGAGAGTCATTCAATACTGCAGAAGAAAGAAGTGACAAAGGTAAGAACACTAAACCTACTTGTCATTTTTGTGGTAAAAAAGGACATACCTCTAATGTGTGTAGGAGCAAGAACATCTATCAGCATGAAAAACCTAAGAACATGGATCACTGTCACAAGTACAACAAGCAAGGACATCAAGCACATGATTGTAGGACTAGAACTATTAGGATCCCAAGATTTGAAGGTCACTGTTACAATTGCAAGAAGTATGGACATATAGCTTTTGAGTGTAGATCAAAGCCTATGTGGACACCCAATAACCTAGCAAGGGGAAATAATTATGGATATCACTACATTTGGGATTACAACACCAGGCATAGCTATCAATACTATTAGGAATATGGACACATTCCTAAAAACTGCATAAGAACACATTTCAGTGGAAACTACAATAGATGTTTGAGTCAAGCCACATGCTTTAGTTGTTTAGAGACTGAAGACATTAGCAAAAATTTCCCAACAAGTTCAAAGGCACCCAACTCAGAGTTCAACAAAGGAAAAGAGAAGGTAGATGTTGAACACATCAAAGGGGAAATAAATAAAACATGGAAGAAGAAAGATGGAGGCAACACATCCAATGAAGGGATCACTTCACCAAAAAGGTCAAGTGGTCACACTTCATCCAACTAAGAAAAAGAAGGTATGTGGGACTGATATTTAATGTTTTATCATACATCAATTCCAAGGCAAGTAAGTATTGAAAAGGATAGATCAGAATGAATAAAGATGAAAATTTAAAGTTTCAAATTTTCACAACTATTGTTGAGTTGCCTTCAGCCATCAGTAGAAGCCAAGTTGGTAGTGGATGTCGAGTGAAAGGAAATTTTAGTTGAAGTTGAGTAAGGGAAACTCTAGTATATGTCGAGTAGTGGAAAGACAATGGAAGTTGAGTAAATCAGAATTGCTTAAGGAGCCGAGTAGATAGTTTTAAATGCACTAAGCATTAAATGCTATAAAATAAGGGCATATGTTCACATTTTGAATCATTTTTCACCATCATGAACAAAAGATAAAAGATAAGAAGAAAGTTGCACAATTTCCAAGTAGAGTTTCAAACATTTAAGTAGATTTTTGTAAAGATTCATCATAGTTTCTTCAAATCCAAGGTATTTACACTAGTGTCAAGCTATGTAGTTTCAAAATTTCTTCTGGTTTAAACCCTAGTTCAAAGAAATGGCATCAAGTTCTAGAAAACCTTGGGAGAAAGAATTGTTTGAAGTTCAACTAGTGTCAAATAAAGTTAAGCAACCTAATTTTTGACCTATCCCTAAAGTTAACTACAAGAATGACCTAGTTGGAGCCCTATCCATAATTTCTCCTAAGGTAGTAATGGTGCAAGATATTAGGAGATGCTATAATTGCAAGATAGGTGCTATAGGAGACATGGAGATTAGGGAAGCATATGATAGATTGTGTTAAAATGGAGTATTCAAGGAAGAGTGCCAAATCATTTAAAGGAAGGGCTTTACTCATGCCCTAGAGTTCCCTACTATCTTGAAGATCGAATGGATCAAAATTGTGTTGAGTAGGATACATGACGGTAGCTTGTGGTTAGAACATGGCCCAATTAAGATATCAAAAAGGATTGTTTATAGGGTAACAGGGTATCCAACCCTAGATTGGCCTAAAACATTGAGGAGTGACTCCAAAGAACCCATTGAGAAGAATACAAGAGCCAAATGGAACAAGAGAGGCATGACCATAGATACCATTTAGGATCCTCTTATTGATTTTGCTATTAGAGTCATATCTCACAAATTTTACCAATCTAGTAGACTCAACAGTGTACCATGCATTGTAGTAGATGTTGTCTACAAGCTTGTTAAAATATCATCATACCTATGATCTAGCTAAACTACAACTATAGCAAATCAATTAAAATTTGGGAGCTATAAGAAGAACAAAGGGACCCTAATGTAAATTTGGTGAAATTTTGATATGTATATTCTTTTATGTATAGAATGAATTCCCATCTTTTGGAAAAGTTAGTTGGAAGACAAACAGGTTCATAGTAGCCTAGGTGAATGAATACATTGAACAAATGAGGGAAAATTTTAAGACATTAATGACTAGCTATTTTGAAGATTTCAAGAATTCAATGAAACAAAGACTTAGGATTCTAGTCTCACTTGTGGAGAAGCACACAAATGACATTTTTTTTCTTGTTGACATTGATTACACCTATATTCAAATAGCCATACCAAGGGTAAGATGGCTTAGACCTCTTGGATATGAGATAAATATTGATGAGGCATCTGCAACAATAATAGCATTGTTAGTAGAGGAAGGGGATAAGACTACCCACATTTTGTCACATCTGATGTGGTGAGATCCAAGGTGGATATGGAGCTAAAAATAGCTTCTAAAATTAAGAAAAAGGATAAACTAGTGAAGAAGCTCAAAGAAAAAATTGGAGAAGGCATAGTAGAGGCAAAGGAAGAGGAAGATGAAGAAGAATACGGGCAAGGGCCACTAGCATTAACCCAAGGAATGGGTGAAGATGTTGAAGAAGAAGAAGGTGCCAAGAAGGAAGAGGAAGCACCTAAGGCAAAGCCCAAAAGGAGGAAAGCACAAAAGCAGCCTACTACACAACCTAAAGGCAAGAAGAAGATAGCCAAGCCAAGCCTAGCAAAACACACCACAAGGGTAGATACAAGGACTAGAACAAAGGTAGCCAAGGAATAGGAAAAGAAGAAAGCTATGCAACAAGGAGGGCCAATAGAGAAGAAGAGGAGAAAATATGTGGCACCTCTAGAGTTAGATGAGGAAAGGACAGAGTCTGATGATAATGACCGATTTAGAGTGGTAAGTCACACCACTAAATCTGACTTAGAAAATATTTGTGACAATATTAGGGATAATACAGACTTGTCTAGATTGAAAACTATTGACTTCAATAAGTTAAGTAGAGAGGAGAAAAACATAGTGGAAGAATCAGTCTACACTATGATGGCTAAGTTCAAGAATACTCCACTTGAACTTGATAATACTATGCCTAAGGAGCTATACACCATTGTAGAAAATAAATGGCATTATTGCCTAAACATGGAGAAAGAAATAAGAGAGTCAACATTGGCTTGAGTGATGCCTGACCTCACAAAAGGTCAAATAAGCAAGGCAAGCAAGAAACATGGGAGAAAATTTGCACCCAAATATAGAACATTTAGCATATTATAAAATAAGATTGAAGATGTTGTGAGGAAGTCCACTCTCATGTAGAAAGTGATTTATGACCTTCAAATAGTAAAAGAAGGACAAGAAGATCTCTTTGAGGGAATAAATAATGATGAGGAAGAAGAGGAAAATGAAAAGGAGGAAGAAGGAGAGAAATAAAAGGAAGAATTTTTAGTAGAGAAGGAAACATAGAAAGGTGATATGGCAATAGCCGAAGAACAGCAATAGGAACAGAGTGTGCAAGACACACAAATGCCACCACCTAGTCCTCCACATGCAACACCTACATTTGCAGAGACAATTATTGTGAAGAATTTTCCTAGCACCTCTAGTCAAAACATCAACCCATTGACTATAGAGGATCTCAAAAAGATTCTTCACTAGACTACTTTACAAGCACAATGATGTACCAATCTAGTCTTGGTGAGTGTAGAAGAACTTTAGAAGGCAGTAGCTAAGATAACCAAGGAGAAGGTGAATCCACAAGAACCACCTTCACAAACTCCAATAGCTACAAATGGACAACCACAAGAGCAACAATCAAAAGATGCATTTGATAAGGTTGATTCCACAGTTACAGTAACTTCAAATGTTGAGGAGCAAGAAAAGGAACAAATAGGATAGAAGGATACCTCTACTCCTATAGCAAAAAGTTAAGGTGCACCTCCTCTGATCACTATAAGTGATCAAGGTAGAACTGAAGAAGATAAGGAGGAGAGCCCTAAGGAGAAGGAACAAGAGGCAATCCAAACATTAGTCAATTTTCCTACTCTAGGGAATCCTACTAGAACTACAAAGTGGTCGAGCAGTAATGCAGTACCACTACAAATATCAACACCAGGCTTGAGCTCTACCAACATAGCAAGGGTACTTCACTATGGAGACCCTGCACTTGATGAGGAGATAGTCATACCATGCTATGACTATAAAATAATAAACATAGAGAAGATCAATGAAGTGTAAGAGGTACTAAAGAAGAAGAAGAAGCAAGAAATACTCAGGAATGAGTATAGGCAAAGGCAAGCACTGATTAAAATCAAAGACATCTTTCTTGATGCATTCAGCTTGCAAGTACATTATGATACAAAGCCCATCATGGAGCAACTATCCAACATAGTGGACTAGGTACAAAATGAAGACCTAGACACAAATGCTAAGTTACTTGAATGGTCTAAAAATAAATTCTAGATGAAGGTAAATGAGAGAATATCTAGTGAAATAGCACTCTCTCAAGTGGTACTAGCTAAGAAGATAGAAAAATTGAAAGTAGTACTTGAGAACATATTCTCACTGTACTCCAAATTGTGTGATTCCTCATACTTCACACACGAACCAAGCTAGAGGATATTGAGATTGCAAAGGAACCTTGAGGTATCTAGCACGCAACTACCAAAGGATCCAGCTCAAAGTGAGAAGCATTTTGCTACAATGCTTCACACTCAAAATGAATTAGCTATACTCACAGAAAATGAGGCTAACACCAAGGCCAAGTTGATACAGATACAATTTTCTATAACCCCTCACATGGAGATTTTTCACAAAGAAATGGCCTATGCAGAGAATGTCTTGAAGAAAGATTCCAATCTTTCTACATTAGAAGGCCTTGTACACCTTGCAAGATAGCCATCCAACATAAAGCACTGGAAATTGCATTAGACAATTGGGATGATGTTATGAAGATTATTATGTAGGTAAATAAATCATTTTTGGCTAATATTCAATTCATTCATAGAACCCTTTAACATAAGTGTCAAAAAAGGGGGAGATTTAATAAACTGAATTGGAGTTTAATAAATTGGGGGAAATAATAACCCAAAGGGGGAGATAATAAAATTTTGAGTTTTGAGAAGAAATAAGGAAATAAAGCCAAAAGGATATAAAACTTGCAAGGGAAGATGTGTGAAAGGGGGAGCAGAAACAGAGCAGACAAGGGAAGGAATGATAAGGCAAAGATAAAGAGTATTAGAATAATCAACCTGAGACAAATCTAGCATAAAGAATTTTGGATATAGAAATGGCACATCAGCTCAGGGGGAGTTACAAGTTTTTAAGGTATATAATCTTCTATGAAATTTTGAACAAGTTTTTGAAGTTTTGTACATATGTCAAACAAGATGTGTATTATTTTCATAAAGATCAGATTCATAATGTTTAGTTAAGTGTTTTTGACACTCATGTCAAAGAGGGAGATTGTTGGTCTCAGATTGGTTTAGACAATTGAGTGTCAACATACTTAAGAAAATTCTAAGGTTGATGTCAAGTATAATATAGATGTTGAGCTACAGTATGTGTTGAGCTAGAAATTCAATAGGTGCCAAGTGAACTTCAGGTGTTGAGCAAGTTTCAAGTGTCGAGTGACAAGTGATGCTAAGTCATTGTAGGTGTTGAGAAAAGTATAGATGTTGAGTGAGACAGAGTTACTATAGGAGTTGAGCAAGACAAAAATCCTATATGTGTCGAGCATCAATAAATAGTAAGTGTGGAGTAACATAGAATCAGCATATGATTTTGTGCCTTCACAAACTCAAATGTAAATCATTTTTGAGCCAACTCAAGATGAATCTCAAAGGATCTAAAATATAAGATTGAATCTATTACATTTCCTATGTAATCAGCATGCAACCAATCAAAAAAATGGAGGAAAGATGCAACCAATTAGGAAATATGAAAGAATTGAGCAGGAAAGATAGATGAATCTCGATCATAGATTCATACCTAACCCTAAGTCTCAAAAGCCTTTAAAAGGAAGTCAAAACCCCATAAGTGAATGATAGCAAAGTTTTGAAGGAAGTAAAAGGGGGTGTAAAGACTTAGAGGAAGAGTAGCATTGCAGAATCAAGTTGATCAAAATAGAGTATCAACACTATCAAAAGAGTTATATCAGATCAGGAAGGATCAGATCAGATTGGATAGAACAAGCATCTGGAATTAGTAATTTAAGATTGTAAGTTATCAGGTCAAGACATTTTACCATACTTTTTAACCATTGTATTAGGAGAATAATAATCCTATGATGATAGGTTGGCTTAATAGCTACATTGTAGATCCTTAATAGGGTTGTAAATCCTTTAATAGTGTAACATTCCAAGTGAATGTTTGTAAATCCTTTAACCAAGTCACTTTTAACAGGGTGTAAAGCCTTTAACAGGGTAGGCCCTTCACAAGGTAGACCATTGATGGTGGTCAAACTTTGTAACCTTAAATAGTTACGTATTGTTGCAGCGATAATTTATGGGTGTCATCCCCACCCCAGTATTACCTTCTCATTTTTTAGGGTTTCTGGGTGACCAAATCTTGTGTTACCTATTTTCATGCATGTCTTTACTTTCATGTTAATTAGATATGTTAGATGCATGTGAATGATCTCAATTAAAAATTTTAGAGGTTAAAGTTTATTACTTCTGATTCACCCCCCCCCCCCCCAAACTCTCAGAAGTAAATCTTCCCACTTGTAAATTCCAACATGCCCCTGGTACATGGTGACCTCATAGAAACCTGGCCAATTAGGTTACAACTAAGTTGACATAGACCCTACTATTTTTCCAAAAACAATAGCTTCTTGGTTTTGTGTAACTCATCATTTTATTTGGGAATCCATAGTTAGATATTTTTAAATAGATTTGGATCTATTTTATTCAAATCTTAAATACATCCTCATTTATGGATTTTAAGGTGATTCTTTCATATTTTATTTCCTTTCATACTTTCGGTTTAAATATATATCTTAATTGGGTTACCCACTTACATTTAGGGACCTAAACCTATCTTACACTCTTCATTTAATAAATTATACTTGTATATATTTACACATCCTCAATCAGATCTACATTGCATGAAAGGGGACTAGCTAGAGTACTTTCTTGATAAGTCTTTAGGTTTTTTATTAACATCCCTTTATCACACTTGGGTTTTTCTAATTAAACCTAGGTCTTATTGAGAGTTATGCTTGGAATCCCCTATTTCTCTTTTATTTGAATGGCTTAGTGCAAGTAAAGTGGAGGCTTGAATCCATTTTACCCCTAGACACTTATGTTTTTATTTCTTCCTTTCATTTTTATATTTCAATTCCAAGGTTTATTCCTTATTAGAGGGATTGATCAAGGCAAGCCCTCATTAGACCAAAACAAAAACCAAAATTTTATTGTGTGTGGGAGTAGGGTATTCAAATTGTGACCAAAGATCTAGAAACTACTTATTAAAACATTTTCAAAGAAGTTGAGTCAAATTCTCTACTATGTCCTAGGAACATGTCCATCTTCTCATAAAGTATTTGAAAACTTTACCACTAGGTCGACATTTTCCTAGAGGCCTAAGAAAAAACAAAAAAGAATGGGTTTTGTATTATGATCATGAATTTATAGTCAGAAGTTTAGTCACAGGTTCAAATCTATGACTTTCAAAGTGAAAAGGTATATTCCCTTGCACATTTGAGGTGATTACTTTATTATTTATTTCACTTTTTATTATGCACTTATTTCCATATCTTAATTGTGTGGATTGCATTTATTTAGCATTTGTATCTATATTATAATTCTCACTAAATTAATTAGTTCAATTTCACATTTACATTTACATTTCTTTAATAAAATTTACATTGCATGAAAGAGGACTTGCTTACTTCCTTCACATAAGTTGGGTTTAGTAGTTGCATCCCTTTATCCCTTTGGTATTTGCTAATAAAACTTAAGTCACACTGAGATTTATGTTTGGAAGCCCCTCTTTCTCTTATATTTTGAGTATTAGTGTCGAAGTGGTTAGTTAATGGGTTCATATCACATAGTTTATATAGTTAAATTCATTGATGCCCATTTCACCTCCTAAAAATTTTGGTGATCCCAAATTTTTCCCCTTCTTATTGGATTTAGGCTCATGTTTTTTACTTTGGATTTATATCCCTTGATCTACTATTGGGTACATTATAACTCTTTTCATGTTTTTTTAATTTACTTATATTGCATTCTTAGATCTATATTTTTATGCTCTTTATTACATTTATATGTTGTGGTTACATCTAATTAGAGTTCATTTTTTTAATCTCCCCTTTTATGAGCTTTATTATATTAAGTCTAGCCTATAGCATTCTTGTTAGGAGAAGTCATAAACTCATGAGCTCTTTTAATCATGATTCCTCTTTTCTTCCTAGGACTCATGATGATACCAATATTTTTATTCAATACCTCAATCACATCAAAGGGAATAACTCTTCTCATTCTTCCCATGATGAAAGTGAAGCCTTAAGAGTTCCTCCTTCCCAATTTTATTAGCTCTTGTAAATTTGATAAGTTTGAAAATTGGTTTGTGCAAGAGAACCAAAATATTGATAGTGTTACCTCTATTAAGGCTATTAATAAGCTTATTAATCATAATTATAATAATATCTCCATCTTGTGTGGTATATATCACCTTATTAATACTCATGCTATGCCTTTGATGAGATGTGCTCAAGATTTAGGCTACACTCCTCCTTCCACAATCATTGAATCTTCTATTCATATTTCCACCTTTATTTCTAGCATTTCAACTTATGTTCCACCTCACATGAAAACTTTTACACAAATCTTTAATCCTCTAAGTTTGGGTTTTCCTAACCTTTCACTTCCCTTGAGTGTTCCTCCTACCTCCATACCTTCTTCATTACCTTCATATAATGTAATTCCTTTCACATATTCCAATCATCTTCATGTTCCTTTACATCCTCCACCAACATGTGTACATATTCCTTACACTTCCTATAAAAAATTTTTTAACACATCCACTATTTCTATGAGTAATATTGTTTCTTCTAATCCTACAATTAGTAGATTGGTTCAAATGGTCACCACTTTGCAACAACAAGTAGCTCAGTTCACTCAATCTAAGTACAACATCCCTACATGTGATATTTCCAATCCCCTTTCCTTAGACATCTGTCATGTTGCTAACCCAAAACATGTTGAGATAACTTGTCTTGAGACTTATAATGGTAAGGTGGTCCTATGATTCATGTTAGGACTTTCCAAACTATATGTCATTTTTTTTTCATGACTATAGGCTCATGGATAAGTTGTCTGCATGCCCTTTTAGGGAAAAATATTTGAAATGGTGTTTATCTTTACTCTCTTATTCTATTGATTCCTTTCATACTCTTTCCAATGCTTTCATTCAAAGATTTCAAAACAACATTGTTCCTCGAATTGTTTTGACTAATTTGATGCATTGTAAGTAAAATGTTAAAGAAAAAGTTAGTGATATTATTGGTAGATTAAAACATCTATATGCTCAAATATATTATAATTTTTCTAATCATTATATTTAATTTACTTTTATTTATAATTTTCAAACAGATGTTGAAGATCAAATTCTCCTTATTGAGTATACTTCATTTTCACATCTTTGTGTAACACTTGACCATTATTAGTTACAAGTGATCCAGTTTGAGAGCACCACTCCAATGGCTCATGTTACTATTGATAATAGTGATGTTTATACTCATCAAAATAAGTTCTCTAATCCTACTACCTACATAAAAATCAAAAAATCAACAAGAAAAGTTGATGATTAAGTGGCTACTAAATCTAAAGTTATCAATACATTTTACTTTGTGTAACATCCTAATCATAAATATAATGCATTATTAGAATCTTTTCTTTTGGTGATGATGAAGTTAATTAATGATAAAATTCTTAAACTTTATCCATTCATCTTATTGACACTAGAAAACTAATGCCTAAGTCATTTGATCAAAATACTTTTTGTTAGTACCATCATCAACCTAGTCATGATACTCGAAAGTGTTATGTTTTGATGAATGTTATTCAAGATCTTATTAATTCAAATGCTATATCTATTGATGGTGAATTTAATAGTACAAATAAAAAAAAGTACCTCCTAATCACAATTTGAAAATGTGCACCAACTCTTTGCCTTCACATTGAATTAATGGCATTTATCAACCTTCTTCTATTGTTATTAATATTAGTTATGATGATAAGGTGGAAAAGCCAATCATGTTTAGACTCAACCTCAACCTTCAATTTTACATTCACTCAAGCCTAAACCATCACTTTAAATTACCTTTGATCATTCTAAATGTGATGAAAATAGATTGATACAAGTATGAGAACGTGTTTCAATCATTGTTGTGTCACTAATAAAAAACCTACTACTTGTTGGTAAGACAATTTCTTAGTTGATTTGGGTACTATCATTTATTTGATTGATGAGGAGGTATTGATCAAATGAAATAACAAAAGCACCTAGAGGAAAGGTTGAGTTATGGTATGAAAAAAGAGTACAAAGATCAATTAACATCGTGATGTTATAGTGCATTGATTATTTACTTAAGGTTGTAGAGGATGGATACATTGATTAAGTCTAGAAGAAAAAATAAGAATAATTGATTATACCAAGCTTGACTGAGTGGATAGTAGGTGTGATCAAAGTTAGTACAAGTCAAGCAGAAAATCAATTAGAGCTGAGTAAAGTGAAAGTTTGGTGTATGTTAAGTGATAAAATGTAAGCCAAGTAAAGTTTAGTTGATGTTGAGTACTAGTAAATTTTAGTGTTTGTTGAGTTATCTAGTGGATGATGAGTGGAAGAATAGTTTGGAAGCTAAGTGATAAAATATTGATGTTGAGTGCTAGTATTCATGTTAAATCATAGATTTGACAAATCTAAGCCAACCATTTTATTTTCTTGAATTTTGTGAAGTGTGTGGAAGATAACTATGATGAGTTGGTGGCATAGAATTCATGGTAAACCTTTTTTTAACTAAACTCAAAGAGGATTGAAGAAGAAGTTTCTAGAAGGGACTCAAATGAAAAGATGGGTAGATTCATTGAATCCTACCTAATCCTACCTAACCCTAAAATGGACCATAGAGGTTGAATGGAAAAATATCTTAATTTTTCTATTTATAGAGATGGCTAGTCAAAAGGAAAAGTTCCCCACTTGGTTGTGAAAGTCATCTTTAGCCTATCTTCTTCATCAACCATCACCTGATTATATCCTAAATATCCATCTAGGAAAGACATCATTTTTGAACTATTTACAATTTTTAGAACCTCATCTCGTAAGGACAAAGGATTGTTGTCCTTTTGAGATACTAGATTTGAGTTACAAAAGTCAACACAAAGACAAATCTCTCTAGTCTTCTTCCACACAGGAACCAAATTTTCCACCCATGTGGAATGGTGGATAGGAAATATGATCTTAGCATCCAATAGCTTATTTACTTCTTTCATGACCAATGGTTCAATGATAGGATTTACTAGTCTCTATCTTTGTTGAAATAGTTTGGCATCAGGCTTCAGCGAGATGTCATGTGTGATTATCTTAGGATCATAAGTCTTTAATTCTTCATAGCTCAGAGAAATGGTATCCTTATAATCAATGAGTAATTCAAGCATGTCCTCCCTTTCCTATGAGTTGCACACTTTTCCTATCTATACCATTCTTGGTTTTTCATCAATACCCAAATTGTATGAGTCACATTCTTTGATTCCCTTTTCTTGAGTTTCTCTTCTATTGAGTGCTAATTCATCACGATCAAAGATGCATTCTAGTTCAACCATTCCTTTTCGAATAGTGTTAGTTTTTAAATTTAGAATCCCATCCTCATCCTCAAGCTCATCATCTTTAGGCTTGTCATATGGTGTATCATCAATCTCTTGTCCCTCAAAATGGTGATTGCACATGATAAACTCAAGTATATATTGATCATCTTTAAAGACTTGAAAGTTTGTGATATTATTAGGAATGGATGTAATAGCAACCAATTCCACTGAGAATAATTTTAACTTGGTCCTTTCAACTGGCTGTAAAGCACTTGCTAAAATGGCAAGAGCATCTTCTACCATGTTCTTTCTTCTTGGAATTGATTTGATGTTTAAAGCTTTAAAATCATCCAATATATCCCATACCCTTTTTCTGTAAGCAAGTAATCTTTCATCGTTGCAAGAGTATATGGATTTTACTTATCATATAACCAATTGAGAGTCTCCTTTGATTTTGAGAGTTGTGACTCCTTTATCCAGTGCAAAGAGAAGTCCTTGAATTAATGTCTTGTAATCTGCAGCATTGTTAGTACATCTAAACTATAATCGATATGCAACATTGAAAGACCTACCTTTTGGGTTTACCAAATTGATACTTGCACCAACTCCCATCTTGCACTTGGAACCATCAAAGCAGAGTGTCCAAATTGCATTTTCCTTAGGTTTTCTAACTTTATGCTTATTCATCCTTAACTTCTCTTTCACTTGAGCCTCAAATGATCATTTCTTAGGAACCCATTGTAACTTTCCTTGTGTAAGACTTGATGAGTCCCCTTCATAATCTATAGATAGAGGAAGTGTATATTTTTCTTGTTTATCTTGAATTGCCCCTATCAGTTCTTTGAATTCCTCAACTTTAGGTTCAAGATGAATGACTACTGAAGTCCATCCTTTACCTTTCACATATCATTTTCTCCTTTGTACTTTAATCATCCCTAGAGGAGAAGAAGAAAATCCTCCCCCATCTGAGGAGGCATCACTATATGACACATTTAAATCTTAAATTTCTTCTTCGATCTTTTCAATAAGGTTGGATGAGTTCACTAAATTTTGGCTTTTTGTGAGTTCATCTGTTGAGCTATTTTTATCCTTTTTTTCCATTATGTGTGTCAGTACCTTTGCTACTACTTCTTGACATGATGAACATTCAAACTTAGAGTGACTAACTTTGTGTAACTGATAAAATCTTGGAAGGAGGAGGATGTTGGGATCAGCTTCCTCTCCTAAACATTGTAAATCAGTCACCATACTATCTATGAACTATGTCATGGTTTCACTTTTGGGTGGTGGCACCTTAGGTTCTTCATTTTGATCTTGAGGTGTATTGGTTGGAACCATATCCAATACCATCATTTTGTATGAATCCAAATCTGATTGTAAGAATGTTATCTCATTTGGGGCATTATAGTCTATGATCATTTTTTTCAATTTGGTCTCAGCATCTATCTTGATTTGATTGTTCAATCCTTTCCATGGCAACCACAATTGAGTGAAGTCTATAGAAAACTATCCTCTCAGACATTTCATCCATTCCCTACTTAGGAGCAATGTATATGTTTCCAGGATATCAACCACATGTTTATCAATAACATCTTGAATTCAAGGGTCAACTGTCAACTATATCCACACATCTTTCAACACACCAATAAATTTTACCTCTATTTTATCCAACTATATCACTACTCAATTAGAGGGTTGAGGACTAACTCCTAGCCTTTGAGCTATTGATAATGGCATTACATTACATGAAGCTCTTGAATCAATGAGGAAATTGTGAAGATTCTTCTCATATATCCTGATACTAAGCAAAAACAAGGGTACCTCAACTTTGTCTTTGAACATAATGGGCATCACTTCTAGAGCATTCACCTGTTGAGATACTATCTTTTGAGGAACAGTATTCATATTGTGGGAAACCTTTGTATGATCCAATGTCTTCATAAGAGTTTCTCATTTTTGTGGGCAATTCTGTAACATGTCAAATATGGACATATTGGCCTTAGTCCTTTTCAAATCCTCTGTCGCATTGTTCTTCTCAGTGGACCAAGTGGGATTCTTCAGTATTGTTGGTAGATTAACTAGATTTTGATTTTGTTGTCCTCCATACATGGGTCTTAGTGGTGGTGGATTTTTACTTGCTCTGGGATCAGGTGGGTTTGGTTGTAAACTTGGAGGAATCCCATCCATCAAAGGTTCCTTTCTATTTCTCAGATTATACATATTTTCTTTGTCATCTAGAAAAGAAAACATCTCATCATGTTGAATATCAAGTTCTTGACTAAATGGGAATGAGAATTCCTCACTTGCTAGTTGTTCCACTTGTGCATTCTATGTAGAATCATAGATTCCAATAGCATAGCATTGAATTGTACAGGAGGAGGATTATCATTTACCTGTAAATTTTGATTCATCTCCTAATTGCTATTATAGTATGAACCATCACTGTTAAGCACATTTTACCTATCATCATATTGATTGATATCAGTATATTGAACATTATTGTCATTGTTATTAGCAAGAATGCTCCCATTTTTTGGATGGGTGTTCTATTATCAGTTCTGCCTTTGGAAGCCATTGTTGTGATCAAGAGGATTGAAGTTATTTCCTCTATTGTTTCTTGCATTGTTGTTGTTATTGTTCCTATTGAAGTTTCTGTTGAAATTCTAACCAAAAAAAATTTTGTAGGGGCTAGTGTTATTTCTTTGGAAGTTGTTATTTTTTCCTTGTGACAATCTAAGGCATGTCAATTCATTGTTCATTTGTGACATAGTCTTCTTCATTTGACCAACTTCTAAAATAAGGTTATTGTCTATTTCCATGAGAATTGTAGCCTTCTATTCAAAGAAAGTTGTTTTTGGAGGCTCATACCCTGGATATGTTATCGCTTGATTTTGTGGAGCAGGTGCCTCCTATAACAGAACTGGATTCATAGGTATGAATTGGCTAGGCACCATGGGTGCTCCCAAAGGGTATGTTGGCATCGTAGTGACTGCTTGTGCTGGAAGCATCATTCCTCCTCCATTAGGATTGGCTTGCTTCATAAATGTGATATCCTGTATGAATACTTTATCCAATGTGTCAATATTTGTTGTAGGAAGTCTTCTCAAAAAAATCATGGTAAGATGATCCATAGCATTCAGATAAATCTAAATAGCAGCTTCAACTGGTATAGTGTATAGCATTTCCAACTTGTGGTAGGCCATATGAAAGTGATGGTTGAAGTGAGAAACTATCTCAACTGGATCCCTTTTGATTGATATAAATTTTTGATGTACCATAGTTGGATTAATGATGTTTTGAATTTTTCCAAGAACAATTTTTCAAATGTGTCCAAATCTCCAATGCCCCCAGGTGGAAAATTAATGTACCAATTGAAGGAAATTTCCCCCAAAGATTAGGGAAATAAATGAAGAACCACGTCCTCATTAGCAACCTGCTTGTAGTTGAAAACTTCTTTGAATACCTTGACATGATCTTCAACAGTTCATGTGTCACCATAGATCAACCTAGGGCAAAACTTCTCAAGATTCTTAGGGAGGTCATGGAGTGCACCTCTCAAGTTTATTGGTGAGTCTACAATTTTTTCTTAAAAATTCCATTGGGGGGTTTGGAAAACCTAACAGTGGTTGTTGAGGAGTAGCTATTGGAATATGTGGTGGTCCACCAAGTGGTTGGAGTGGAGGTGGAGTTGAAGAATATGATGAAAGTTTGAATGGAAGTGGTTGAACTCAGGATGTGCCCTTGTCACTATATGGTTTATGGAAGTGGGTAAGCTTTAGAAACTCATGTGCACTTGGCATAGACCTTAATGCTCTCTAAAATGGGGATTTTGAATCAATATCCTCTAGCTTGCATCAACTCTTGGAAAAAGTGCACCTGTGTAGAAGTACACTTTCTCATCTCTCTAAATTTTGCACACCACAGAGTTTTACGCACCTATTAAGTTGTGGATCTACAAACCTACGTAGCTCCAAACCTACATACCTATAGAGCTGTGGAGCTGTGGACCTAAATTTGTCAAAAAACTTAGGAAATTTTTTGAACTTTTGTGAAGTGTAGATTATTGTAGAAGTGCAAAATTTTGAAACTTGGACAAGTTTTCTTCCTTTCTGAGAGTCTAAAGGGGCCCTCCTTCTATCGTAACTTCTGTTGAATAGTCATTTTGCACGAGGTCAATGACAGGAATCCATTGTGCAATTCCTCTCTTGAAAAGCTAATCTTTTTGAGATCAACTCCAAGGTTTAGTATTTATCTTGTGACATACCAAAATCCACTCAGTTGAAGATAAATGTGATTGTTCACGAGGAGGCCCTTGCTGGTTCTATTATGATCTTAGAATGAAATAAATCTATTTGCTATCTCAAAATCACACACAAAAGAGCAATATTTTTGTATTTTTGAGTTTTTTAATGAATGCAATCTAACAGTACAACTAAAATGAGTTCCTATTCTAACAAGGGGTTAGCAAAGAAAATAAGGAAACTGAAAGAAAATATCATGAAATTGAAATAACTTGAAATTGAAATCCTAAATAGACATAAGCTACAAAGAACAACATGCTACGAGTTAAACTTTCAAAGAAATCAGTAGGAAACCAATGAAAACAGGAGTAGCACTTCCTAGAATCCACTAATGCAATTGTTGATTAGTCACAAGCTAAGTGACAGAGGGAGAAACTAAAAATATTCATATCTACATGTTGAGATGACAAGTCTTTGGCATTGTTGTCAAAGAGGGAGATAATGGTATACCAATCAAAGGAAGAAACATGGAATATCTACTCATAGGGAGATAGTGTACCTGATGATTACTACAAAGAGAGAAATGATTAAAACACATACATCTACCTAGTAAGAGGGAGATAGTGCTAAGGAAGATATAAGAATAGAATAGATAGAGATAGATTCTTGAATATTAGAATGAGGAAGTGATCAAGAGGGATTCATAAGGATGAGTTGATTGTTTGTTGATCAAAACAAAATCTTGTAGCCTATACAAAAGATAGTTGTTGATAGAGGGAGAGATTCAATACAAGGAATTATTTTCCTTTTTGATATTGTTAATTAGTATTGGTTTTTCATCAATGTCAAAGAGGGAGATTATTGAAAACAGATTGATACAAGTATGAGAATATGTTTCAATCATTGTTTTGTTACTGATGTCAAACCTACTACTTGTTGGTAAGATAATTGCTTAGTTTATTTGAGTACTATCATTTTTTTGATTTATGATGAGGTTTTGATCAAATGAGACAACAAAAGAACCTAGAGGAAAGGTTGAGTAATGGTATGAAAAGGGAGTACAAAGATTAGTTAAGATAGTGATGCTATAGTGCATTGATTATCTACTTAAGGTTGTAGAGGATGGATACAATGATTAAGTCTAGAAGAACAAGTAAGAAGAATTGAACCTGCCAAGCTTGACCAAGTGAACAGTAGGTGTCAAGCAAAGTTAGTACAAGCTGAGAAAAAAATTAGTTGGAGCTGAGCAAAGTGAAAGTCAAGTGTATGCCAAGTGATATAGTGTAAGCCAAGTAAAGTTTAGTTGATGTTGAGCACTAGTAAACTTTAGTGTTTACCAAATTATCTAGTGGATAATGAGTGGAAAAACATTTTTGAAGCGAAGTGATAGCATATTAATGTTAAGTGCTAGTATTCATGTTAAATCATAGCTTTGACAAATCTGAGCAGATTACTTCATTTTCTTGAATTTTGTGAAGTGTGTGGAAGATAACTATGGGGAGTTGGTGGTACAAAATTTATGGTAAATCATTTTTGAGCTAAATTCAAAGAGGATTGAAGAAGAATTTTATAGAAGGGACTCAAATGAAAAGATGGGTAGATCCATTGAATCCTACCTAACCCTACAATGGATGATAGAGGTTGAATAGAAAAATATCTTAATTTTTTGTTTATAGAGAAGAATGGTCAGAAGCAAGGTGGGTCAATGTTTCAGAACCTAAGTTAAACAAGAGGTCTAAGGTATTGCTTCATTCAGTGACCAAATAGAAAAGACTACTATTGGAAAGAAAAGAAAGAATACATGAGAGTATGAATGCTTGAAGGGTGGACAAGCTATCAAATTTGAAGTGTTTGAAAGCCAAACGAAATCAAGGACTGAAATAGAGATCTATAATCTGCAAGTGAGTTGTAGTTTGATAAGTAGGATATAATTTCCATAGCAAGTCAAATTGTGATATTGTTATTAGGACTTAACTATGTGATTTTGAGTCAAACTCATTGACCCATATTTCATGAGTAAGTCTCGGTGCTTCACCCCTGTGAGCATCACCTAGATCCAATGAGTGCTAAGTGTTCCATTTATTCTCATGAGAGATTGATTCATGTTGAATCACTACTCATGAAATATGGGTCAATGATTTTGACTCAAAATCACACAATTAAATCTTGATAGCAATATCACAAGTTGTAGTTTGTTATAAGATTAAACATTACTGTTACTTTCTAATTATTGTACTAGTATGGGGTAAATCCTTTGGATTAAGGTTTACCTAATAGTCATTTGTAAATACTTTAACTAGGTATATTCCAAGTGAATGATCTAAATTCCTCTAACAAGGCTTACTCATAACAAGGTGATTGAAATCCTCTAACTAGGTCACATTTAATAATGTGTATTGTAACCTTTAACAAGATTGGCCTTTCATAGGGCATCACTTTAGAAGAGTGAGAATGAGTAGCATGTTACTGGTAGTTTTTCTCAAATTAGGTTTCCATGTAAAATCCTAGTGCCAAATGTGTGATTGAATCTATTATGTTTCATGTTTACGTTTCTACAAATTTGTTTTGACCTAGAATAGTAAACTACAAGTTTAAGTGATTGTATGATCTAATGAATGCATGCATGAATATGTTTTATGGAAATGGGTTCACTAAGCTATGAAAAGTTTTATTTGTACATCTAGACCTTGGATAACTAATTCACCCCCTCTTAGTTATTCTAAAGAATTCCAACACTGATTGTCCTCTTTCCATTATTGCTAGTGTTTCTCACATCATTTCTTTTGGTTCTTTGATTGATTCCTATTCATTCATGAATGTTATTACTAAAGAGAATATCTTTAATAAGTGGTTGCATAAGGGTAATCTATGACATGTCTGATGTTTGGATTCAAACCTTTAATAGATTTATTTTACCTCAAGGTTTTAACAATCTTCATGTGGCCCTTTCTGGTAGGTTTCTGCATAAATCTTTTTTTTTCATTCCCATTTCTTACCAATTTTAAGTTAATCTTTATACTTAATGGATATCTTCTATGAAAGTTGTAGCTTCTCCTATTTTAAGTACATTTAATTTCTCCAAAATGGAGAATTTTTCACCATTAATCATTCTCTATATAAACTTGTGCATCCTCAAGATTGTGCCAAAATAGATTTCTATTAGCCATCTCTCCCTCTAAAACCACCTACGTGTCTCAATCATCTTTATTGATCCTATCAATAATATAAGGTAGAAAATATTCTTGATCTTAGACTTCCTAAGGTTGACCCTCATGTAGTCTTTCCTAGCCCACTTATTCCTCCTCCTATCATTTATCAACACATATTTGTTCCCTCTTCAGGACCTATGTTAGTTGATCATAATCCTTCATGTTTATCTTGTAAGACTATTTGCAATCAACATGCTCATAAGTGTTGCAAGAAATATCAAGCTAAGGCCAAGTTTCCTACTCTTGCTTCTCAAACTACTTCTTCATACCAACCTTTCCCTTCTTTTTATCAACCCATTATTGAGTCTTTAGAGGAAGTTAATCATAGCACAAACATGAAAATGGATAAGTAATATGATTGTTTTTATTTTAGATTCTATTAATCTTGATATGGAAGATACTCTTAATGATGATTATAATGAACATGTTAGTGATGGTGAAAATGAAAATATTAATAGTTATTATAAATTCTCTAGCATGATTTCTACACACTTAACACTCACTACTAGTGACAAGCACACTGACTCCCACTAGACTCATTGCTTGGATCTAGTTTTGGTTCCTACAATGTTATAATATGTTGTTCCTCTTGTAGGTTTCCTACCTTGCACTAATGATATAGATTGAGATGGCAGGGAGGGGGGGTAGATAGTTAGCATGCTTGAATTTGACTTCTCTAGCATGGTAGTCTTTTTATGTCTATGTTGTGTTCTTTGTTATATTTTTTTCTAGATTTCTTTAGATGATTTTTGTTGCTCTAGTGGTGTAAGACGATAAAGTAATGAAAAATGGCATATGTGTTCTTCTATTTGTACATATCTTCTTCTATATGTTGTTACAAGTTCTGTTGTATATGTTGGATCTAATTCATTAATTATGTGTTGTCTTTAATGTTACACAAATTTCATAATCATTATCAGTCAATATATGTCGAGCTCACTTGGGTAGTGAAGATAGTTCTCAGTGTCTACCAAGCATTCATGTGTTTGCCTAGTTCAAAAGGTAGTGTCTACCATTGAAGGAAAAGTTGTGGAAAGTGAGTGTTAATTGAGCTCACTCGGGTAATGAAGGAAAGTTGGATGGAACCATTGCTAACCAAGCTCACTCAGTTTCCTTAGGATTTTTGTAAGTTCGTAGTGTCAACCAAGCTTATGTCAATTAACAAAGGAAATTGTTTCAGAGTTAGTTTCTACCGAGCAGGGTTGGCTAATGAAGGATTTTCTTATTTTATTTTATTAAGCTCAATTGATCTATCTATAGATTACAGCCAAATAAGGTGATAAATATTGATTATTGTAATTTGTATTTGAGCTAACTTGATAAACTAGAAGATATAAGTATAAGGTTAAGTTGTGATTTCAAAGTGTGTGAAAAGTGCAGGAGAATGTGTGAATTATGATGATGTGATTGAAGATCTATTAATGAGTAGAGGAAGCAAATTTGAAGGATAAGTAGAATATCTTTGTGGTGTAGCAAAGCCATATTTAATTAGGAAGGATCAAGTACAAGCTAGAACAAAGATCTAAAATTAGTTGCAGTCAAATTAGGTCATCTCATTGTTACTCTCTAACCCATTGTAGCAGTGATCTAAATCTCCTAATAAAGTTGACTTAATAGCTATTTGCAAATCCTCTAACAAGGTGAAAATTCCATTGAATTATTCTCAAGACCTCAAACTAGGCCGTTCTTAATAGGGTGATTAAATCCTTTAATAGGGTCACACCTAACAGTGTATTTTGTACCCTTTACTAGGGTTGGCTCCTAACAAGGCTCACTTCAAAAGAGTGAAAATTAGTAACTAGTTGCTATTGGTGGTTTATTCCAAATTGGGTTTCCACATTAAATTATGGTATCAAATGTGTTCATGCTATTTTCTTTATGTGTTTGCAACTAAGTTAAAGTAATGGTAATCACAGATAACATCTAAAGGTTTATATGTTAATCTTTTACTAAGATAATCTAGTTATTACCGAGTTATAGCATTATGTGTGTTTACTGAGCTTCAGCAATATTCAGTTATATGTTTGCATTATGTATTGACATCTAAAAGATCTAGAATTTATTTTTGTAGTAACTAATTCACCCCTCCCCTCTTAGTTACTCCTCTTATATTTCTAAAAATTGGTATCAAAGCTTTTGGTTCTTGTGGAGAAGGTTTCAAGGACCTAAGCTAAAGATCAAGATGTCTTACAAAAGAGAGATTCCCAAGCTGAATAGAGACAATTTTATAGCATGGCAAGGACTTATGAGATTACATCTAGCCACCATCAATGATTCAGGTTGCAAGTATCTTGATGCTGAATATAAGACTCCCATTGGAACATTATCAATTGAAGATATCGTTGAAAAGAAGAATCATAATATCATGATGATTGATATTGCATCTACTCTCAGCTATGCTGAATTTGATGAGGTAAAAGATTGCAAAATTGCTTTTGCAATGTGGAACAAACTAAAAGATATCTATGAAGGAGATGACAATGTAAGAAGAACCAAAGTAGAAAGCCTTAAAGGACAATTTGATCAAATTAAAATAAGAGAAGATGAAAACATTGAAAAATATGTGGAAAGGATCAAGGCCAATGTAAGTGCAATCAAAGCATCTAGAGGAAACATCGAGGAGGAAACTATTGTAAGTAAAGTATTTAGAAGTCTTCTTCCTATTTATGTTATTAGAGTATCTTCTATTCAAGAAATGATATGTGATCCAAATAATAAAATAGGTTTGGATGCTCTAGTTGGAAGATTAATAGCTTTTGAGTTAGACAATTATGATAACTATGTTCTTGATTCAAAGAATATTGAATCTACATTTAAAGCTAAGCTTTCACTCAAAGAAAAGGGTTAAAAGTCAAAATATAGTCAATCAAGAAGTGAAGAAGATGGATCATCAAAAGAAAGTTTAGATAGTGATTTTGAAGTTGTTGAAGCCCTGCTTGCAAGGAAGTATTCCAAAGGTAGAGGAAAGTACAAAGGTAAAGCTCCTCTGATCTACTTTTCTTGTGAAGAAATTGGTCACATTGTTCCTAGGTGTCCAAACAAGGAAATTAAGGATGAGAAGAAAGGAAATAAGCATAAAGGTAAGAAGGACTCCAAGAACTACAAGAGCTTCAAGGAAAAAGGTAAGAAATATTGTTTCATAGCTAAAGATTCTAATAACAGTGAAGATGAAATGGTATATATTATTGTGAAAGATGAATCTGATGATGAAGGAGATAAGATGGCACTTATCTCTCATGTTAGCAAAAATGATTAATATATTACTGAGAGTGGTTGCTCACATCATATGATTGGTGAAAAAAAAAAATTGGGCACATGGAATATTATGATGGAGGTAGTGTAAGATTTGAAAACAATGAACCTTGTAACATAAAAGGAAAAGGATGTATCTTGTTGACTAAAGAACTTGTGTGTGATAATGCTTATTGGGTTGAAGGGCTAAAGCATAATCTACTAAGTGTGGTACAACTAAATAACATTGGATTTAAGATATAATTCATGAATAGACAGGTCAAATTGCTGGATAGGAAAGGAAATTTGGTTGGTTGTGGCAAGCAAGCAAAAGGTAATCTATTTTATCTTGATCTCAGTGATTGTCCATGTTTTATTGCTCAAGTAGAGGAAAGTTGGTTATGGCACAAAAGGCTATGTCATGTGAATTTTGATAATCTAGTTAAGATAAGAAAACATAAAAGAGTAAGAGGTATTCCCAGTTTGAAGAAGCCTGACATGGGTCTATGCAAGAATTGACAAATTGGTAAGATGGGAAAGAGAAGCTTCAAAAGAAAAGACTATCAATCAAAAGAAGTCTTGGAAATTTTTCATATAGACTTATGTGGACCTATTGGAACAGAGAGTTATAGTAGAGAAAAAAAAATTATTCTCTTTATGGATGACTACTCTAGAATGATGACAGTAATGTACCTAAAAGAAAAATTAGAAGCCTTCCAAAAATTCAAGTGGTATCTGGCAAGAGTAGAAAAAGAAACTAGAAAGAAGTTGAAATGTCTAAGATCAGACAAAGGTGGTGAATTCATCTCCCATGAATTTAATAATTTCTACATTGAAAGAGGAATCAAAAGACAAGTATCTACCCCTGGTACACCATAGCAGAATGGTATAGAAGAAAGAAGAAATAGATCTATCATGGACTATGCAAGAACATTGATGATTGAAAATAATGTTGCTCTCAAATATTGGAAGGAAGCTATCAGCACTGTAGTTCATACCTTAAACAAATTTTAGTTGAATAAAGATTCAAACAAGACATCTTATCAGTTATGGTATGGCTACAAACCTAATATAAGTTACTTGAAAGTATTTGGTAGAAAATATTACATATTGAAAGAATCTAGAAAAGAAAAATTTGATGTAAAAGGTGATGAAGATATATTTCTAGATACTCCTACAAAAGTAAAGCATATAGATGTTTGAATTTGTCTACTCACAAAATTATAGAGTGCACATGTCAGAATTGATGAATTTGCAGAAAAGAGTGAAGAAGAAAGCAACAAAGAACCTAAAGATTATAGAAGATTCATTTATTATGAACTTGATACCTTTCCAAATCTATCTGAGAGAAAAGAAGCTTCAACTCTTGAGTCCCTAGAAACTCCAATAGTTACCAAGTTGCAGGCAGTGCAACCTGAGCTACAAGGACCCAAGTCACAATCATAGGCTACCAAGCTAGTTCAAACCAAGCCTGATGGACCCGAGTCACAAACAAAAGGACTAGAGCTTGAAACTAAAATTCAAGAAGAAGATGATGGAACTCATTCAAAGACCAAGGAGCCTATGTTAGCAAGATATGTCAAAAAATAGCATGCACCTGATCAGACCATTGGAGACAAATCAGATAGAACAATGACAAGAAGCAAATTAAAAGGTAAATGTTCACTTGCTGAATTTGAACCTATAAGTCTTAAAGATGATCTAAAAAATGAAATTTGATTGAAGCAATGAATGAAGAGATGGAACAGATAGAGAAGAATAAAACTTGGACTCTTGTTCCTAGACTTAAGGATAAAAATGTAATTGGTACAAAATGGATAGTTAGAAATAAGTTGAATGAAGATGGAAGGGTGTTAAGAAATAAAGCAAGATTGGTATGCAAAGGTTATTCTCAAGAAGAAGGTATTGATTATGGTGAGACTTTTACTCCTATGGCAAGACTAGAAGGTGTTATAACTTTACTAGCATATGCAACACATAGAGGTTTTAAAGTATATCAAATGGCTATTAAATATGCATTCTTGAATAGAATTCTTGATGAGGAAGTATACATTGAACAACCAAAAGGTTTTGTAGATTCTAGAAAAGGAGACTTGGTTTGCAAACTACACAAATCATTATATGGTCTCAAGAAAGCTCCCAGAGCTTGGTATGAAATACTCCATAATTACTTGGTATAGATTGGTTTTCAAAAGACTAATGATAATAGTAGTCTATATATCAAGGAAGGACTAGATAAGAAGATTGTGTTGGCAAAAATATTTGTTGATGATACTCTATTTACAAGAAATGATGACTTATGCAAAGCATTCTCAGAAGAAATGAGTAAAGAATTTGAGATGTCCATGTTTGGTGAAATAAAATTCTTTGTTGAATTGCAAATACAATAGAACAAGAATGGTATCTACATCACTCAATCTAAGTATATCAAGGAGATACTAAAGAAATTTGGAATGGAAGATTTAAGACTAGTTGGAACACCTATGTCTATTGGGCATAAGCTTTCAAAAAATGATGATTCCAAAGAAGTAGATAAGACCACTTACAAATCAATGATTGAAAAATTATAGTATGTAGTACACAAAAGGCCTGATATTGCTCTATCAGTTAGAATAGTGGCAACATTCTCAGCAAATCCCAAGGAAAATCACATGATGGAAATCAAGAGAATCATGATGTATCTAAAATGTACTGAAGACTATGGTTTATGGTACAAACTTGGAGGCAATCTAGACTTGAAAGTATTTACTGATGTTGATTGGGCAGGAATTCTTGATGACAGAAAAAGCACTAGTGGTGGAGCATTCTTTCTTGGCAAAAGACTAGTATCTTGGACAAACAAGAAGCAAAATTGTACATCTAAATCCATAGCAGAGGTGAAATATGTAGCAACAGCAGTCAATTGTTCTAACATTGTTTGGTTCAAACAACTGTTGGAAGGAATAAAGGTAGAAACCAAAGATCCAGTTGTCATATATTGTGATAACACTAGTGCAATCAACATTTCAAAGAATCTAGTAATGCATTTCAAAACAAAGCATATTGCTATAAAATATCACTTCTTGAGAGAGTTGGTGCAGAATAAAGAAGTTAGATTGGAATATGTGAATACAAAGGAATAGATTGCAAACATATTCACCAAGCCATTACCCAAGGATGCATTTCTATATCTAAGAGGTAAGTTAGGGGTCACTCCCCTATCTAAAATTCACTAAATGAAGTTTAGTAAATGCATCAACCAGAACTTGTTGAAGATCAATTAGTTGGTGCAGAATTAGCAAGGGCATATTGCAAATGAATCGGTACTTAAGGTACATTGGTATTTATAAAGTTATTATCTTTGGCATGTGTTATCAAAGAGGAGAAGTTTACTATCATATCTCTAAGAAATTTTTTGAACTAGAGTAAAGTTAGAAACCAAAGAAGGAGAAGTCTTCTAAAGAAGAAGTATGCTGAAAGAGGGAGGATGTTCTAAGTGAACTTGGTAATAGCTATTGCAGATAGAATTTAGTGAAAGGAAGAGCTCATACTAATAGAGGGATTTCTCAAATCAAAAATCAAAAATTTAATTGCTCTATGACATGTTGTGTTGCCATCAATGCCAAAGAGGGAGATTTTTGGATGCAATTGATTAATTGTGTATTGTCTTTGATGTTACACAAATGTCATAATCATTATCAGTTAGTATATGCCAAGCTTACTTAGGTAGTGAAGACAGTTCTTATTTTGTACTGAGCATTCTTGTGTTTTCCTAGTTCAGAAGGTAATGTCTACCAATTTCACTCGGGCATCAAAGGAAAAGTTGCAAAAAGCAAGTGTTAATCAAGCTCACTCGGGTAATGAAGGAAAGTTGGATGGAACCGGTGCTAACCAAGCTCACTCAGTTGCCAAAGGATTTTTGTAAGTTTGCAGTGTTAACCAAGCTTCTATTGATTAACAAAGGAAATTGTTTTAGAGTTGGTTTCTACTGAGTAGGGTCGGCTAATGAAGGATTTTCTTATTTTGTTGTATTAAGCTTAATTGATTTATCTATAGATTCTAGCCAACTAAGATGATGAATATTGATTATTGTAAGTTGTATTTGAGCCAACTTGACAAAGGTCAAGTTGCAATTTCAAAGTGTGTGAAAAGTGCAAGAGAAACTTTGAATTATGATGATGTGATTAAATATTTATTGATGCGTAGAGGAAGAAAATTTGAAGGATAACTAAAATATCCTTGTGGTGTAGCAAAGCCATATTTGATTAGAAAGGATCAAGTACAAGCTAGAATAGAGATTTAAAATCAGCAAATTAGTTGTAGTTAGATCAGGTCATCTCATTGTTACTCTCTAACCATTGTAGCAATGATCTAAATCTCCTAACAAAGTTGGCTTGATAGTTATTTGCAAATCCTCTAACAAGGTGGCAATTCCATTGAATTATTGTCAAGACCTCTAACCAAGCCACTCCTAATAGGGTGGTTAAATCCTTTAATAGGGTCACACCTAACAGTTTGTTTTGTAACCTTTAAGAGGGTTGGCTTCTAATAGGGCTCACTTTAGAAGAGTGAAAATTAGTAACTAGTTTCTATTGGTGGTTTTTCCCAAACTAGGTTTCCACGTTAAATCCTAGTGTCAAATGTATTCATGATATTTTTTTTATGTGTTTGCAACTAAGTTAAAGTAATGATAATCACTTATAACATCTAAACATTTATATGTTAATCTTTTACCAAGCTAATCTAGTTATTACTAAGTTATAGCATTTTGTGTGTTTATCAAGCTTTAGCAGTATTCAGTTATCTGTTTGCATTTTGTACTGACATCTAAGGAATCTGAGATTTATTTTTGTAGTAACTAATTTACCCCTCCCCTCTTAGTTACTCCTCTTATATTTCCAATAGCATATGTGTTATTGTTCATGCATGTTCCCTTGTATAGTTTTCTTGGTTGCTTGTGACATGGTAGCACCAAGTCTTTTTGGCCTCTGTGTTGTCCACCCAAAAAGACTCTTCTTTGTATCTCTTACATTTTTTTCACTCATTGTGTTATAGTTATACTTCCTTTGGGGAATTATTTCATTTCATACATGATATAATATTATATGTTATCATATGATCATAATGAGCCCAAAGTTAATACATCCCTTTGCGCTCTCTTTTTGTCATGTGCTTATCTCCCTTAAAGTGTTCTCTCTTGGGAGGGATTGCATAGTGGAAATGCTCCTAGTGGATGCATGTATTCTTTAGTTAAATCTATTGCTCTAGTTAAGTTGTTTTCAATTTTTTTAACATCAGCGCATACACTCCAATCACTTGTGCGCACACACACTTTGATAGTTTGGATTCCTTTATTTAATTTCTAGCAATTCATGGGGCTTGATCCTTAGTGTTTTTTTGTATCTCTCTTTGGAATACTAACATTCTAGGAGGTTGGATCATTGATTTTGATCCCTCTTTAGATTATTAATAGTTTGGGAGGCTCAATCATTTTTTGATCCTTCTTTGGACTTTGAAAGTCAGGGAATCCTGATCTTGTTTCCAATCCCTTAAGAACACACACATCCTTGTCTAGGTCATTTTTTTATTCTTATTTTGGGACATGGATTTTACATGATAATGAGTACTTTTATGGATTCACTAGCATTCTACACACTTTCTAGATTTTTCAATTCTTCTTCAATGAGTTGACTAGCATGCCACACACACTTGCTAGACCATTCAATATCATCTTTTGTTGTAGCACACCTTTCTTTTTTTGTAATTCATAATAAGGGACACAAACCTTATTGGGTGAGTTGGCTACACTTTTTCTTCTCAACAACATCCTTCTTGGTGTGATTTTGGATATGATGAAGAGTCAAGTCTATTGAGGGATTTTTTTTTTTGTATCATTTGTCATGATAAGGTCAACTTTTTCCTTTGATCTAATTTTCCATAAGTTTGAAACAACTTATACTCTTGCTAAAGTGGGGGCTGAATGTACCATCTTAAAAAGGAAGCACCCATAGTTTAAGATCTTTTAGCTCCCATCTTTTGGTGACCTTTTGGACCATGGATGGATTCATGCATAATTAATTATTTCTCCTATTTTTTCTCTAGTTCCATTTTCATCAGTGTAGTTTTTGAGACATCAGGGTTGCCTCCTTATGGCCCAACCCTAGAATGGGTCAATTCAAGTCAAAATTTTCTAGAATATATTGACCCAAGTCAACTTGTTCCTTGAGGATTTTGAGTCCCAATGTCATTTTTGTATCAGAGTTTAAAATTTAGAAATTAGGTGACCCAATCAGCTTGCTTTATTTTTGCACTCAAAAACTAGTACATAAGGAAGCCTAGGCACCTCATTTTCACATCCATAAATCACAAGACTTCCACTAATATCAAGTGGCATACAAGAAATTTCAAGGCACAATTCCAAGCATTCAAACATTTAAGCAAATCAATTTTATCAATAATTCAAGGCATTTAAAGATTCAAGGATCCTTTGTGAGCATTTCCTCTTCAAGCTCTAGCATTTTGTTGACCATCAAGGGAGGAGATCTATATTGATGCATCCATCATCTTCTTCATTGATTCTATTTACATCCCTAGCTCCATGATGTGGTTTTGGTAGATCCATTGTATTTGAGGAGGTCTTTTACATCCTTTATTGTAAATTCAACATTGACAATACATGAGCATTGTAAAATCCTTATTGATAAGGGTTCCTTTAAGCAATGTGAATATTTATATTTTTCTTTATTTCCTTTCATGTTATACACTTCAATTACAAGGTTGATTCCTCAATCTAGGACTTGACCAAGGAAATCCCTCATCAAACCAAAATAAATATAAAATTTTAATATGTGCAAGAGTAGTATATATGAATTATGACCATAGATCAAGAAACTACTTGTTGAAACATTTCAGAAGAAGTTGGGTTGAATTTAATACTTTGTCTCAGGAACATGTCCATCTTCTCATAAAGTATCCGAACATCTTACCATCAAGTTTATCTCTTCCTAAAGGCTTTGAAAAAAAATTATTTTATGGTTTTTTTTGTTATGATCACAATTTTGTAGCTAAAATTTTAGTCACGGATTCAAATCCATGATTTGCAGAGGAAAAAAGAATATTTTATTGAAAATTTTGAGGTGAGAACTTTATCATTCATTTAAATCTTTACTCTAGACCTATTTCCATATTATAATTGGGTTGATTGCATATACTTAGCACCTAGATCTATCTTACACTTTTCATTTAATCAAGTAATTCAATTTCACATTCATATTTACATTTGCATTTTTCAAAGATTCAAGGATCCTTTGTGAATATTTCCTCTTCAAGATCTAGTATTTTTCTTAGCCATCAAGGGAGGAGATCTACATTGATGTATTTTTCATCTTCTTCATTGATGCTCATTTACATACCTATCTCCATGATGTGGTTTGGTTAGATCCATTGTATTTTTGGATATTTTTTACATCCTTTATTGCAAATTCAACATTAACAATACATGATAATTGTAAACTCCTTATTGATAAGGGTTCCTTTATGCAAGGTGAATACTTGTGTTTTTATTTCTTTCCTTTCAAGTTATACATTTCAATTCCAAGGTTGATTCCTCAATCTAGGACTTGACCAAGGAAATCCCTCATCAAACCAAAATAAAAATCAAATTTTAATCTGTGAAGGAGAAGTATATATGAATTACAACCATAGATCTAGAAACTACTTGTTGAAACATTTTAGAAGAAGTTGGGTTGACTTTAACACTTTGTATCAGGCATGTGTCCATCTTCCCATAAAGTGTTCAAACACCTTACCATCAGGTTGATGTCTTCCTAGAGGCTTGCAAAAAAAAAAAATTTGGGTTTTTTGTTATGATCGCAAATTTGCAATCAGAAGTTTGGTCACAAGTTCAAATCTGTGATTTTTGGAGAAAAAAGGAATATTGTATTGCACATTTTGAGGTGAGTACTTTATCATTCATTTCACTCTTTATTCTACACCTATTTCCATATGTTAATTTGGTTGATTGCATATACTTAGAACCTAGTGTTGATCTCATATTGGTTTTGACAAGTGAGTGTCTACACACTTTAGTCATTTACTTAGTTCATACTGAATAAATAGTACATGCCAAGCACAACATGTATATAATAGAGAATTTTAAGCTCACAGTGAGTGTCAAGCCCACAGTGAGTGTCAAGCCACTCATGTATCGAGTCACTCAAGTGTCGAATAGACAGTATATGCCAAGTAATTCAGGAGCCGAGTAAGCAATGCATGCCAAGTGATACAGATGCCAAGTTAGAGTATAGAGAATAGTATATGCTAAGCATCAGAGACTTTAGATGTCAAGTAAGATAGTTTTTTTTTCTTTTGTAATGGTACAAATAACTAAGTAAACCATTTTTTATCTGATTTAAAGATTGAATTACAATATTTGGAGATAAGGATGAATCCTAATTTGGATTCTCAATGCATTGCATGCAGCCAATCAGAACAAGGGAAGTTTTAAGTGGCAAAATGGATGAATCATAGTCATTGATTCATACCTAACCTTAAATCACCAAAGTATTCTTAAGGAGGACGAACCCTAAACTATCTATGTTGCAAAGAAGGAGTGAAGGGAGTGAAGAGAGGAGTTTGCATAGAAAAATAGAGCATTCATGGTAGCTAAGGAGTTATGAACTAAGATTGCATTGTAGAATCAGTTAAAGGAGAATAGAGGAAAGAAATAGTATATAATAGCAAGACATCCAATCAAAAGGATCAAGATTACATTAGTATAGAGCTGATATGTCATTAGGAAATCAAGTGGTAATCGCAAGATCATTGTTGAATCATTCTAATAGGTGAATCAGTCAAATCTCTTAACAGAGTTGTCCTAATAGCCTATATTGAAATCCTTTAATAGGTTACTTACTTAATTATGAGTTGAAGTCCTTTAACAAGGCACATTTCTAATAGGGTTTTGAAATTCTTTAACAGGGTAAGACATAACAATCTTTGTAAGTCTTTAACAACGCAGAACTTTCATAGGGTAGATCATGTCTCATGATCAAAAAATTGTAACCTTCATTGGATACACTTTATTACTGTAGTAGTGAATATTTGTGGGTGTCATCCCCACCCCAATTTTACCTTCTAATTGGAGGTTTTTTGGGTAATCATATCTTGTGTCATACATGTGTGAATGTTTACTTACTTTCATGATTTAGAAGTACATGCTTTACATGGTATCTCAGTTTACTTAGTGAATGTATGAGATGGATGTGTGGTGAATGCTTTTATGGGTAAAAGTTTAAACTACTGATTCACCTCCCCCCTCTTAGAAGTTTACCTTTCCTATTATAATTCCAACAATTGGTATCAGAGCCTAGTTCTCTAAAAGAAAATATTTGCAGCTTTGAGGAAAGATCTTGAAAATGGAAGTCTACAAATTGGGAAAGATCATTGAGAATTAGGAAATAAAAATACAACTCATTCTACATCAACTGGATAAAGCAAGAGAAGAACTAAAGAAATCTTTGAAGAGAAGGAAGGAAATTACCATTGAGGAGAATGACACACAATATACAGAGATAGACACTACTAATTTATTTGCTAATGGAGACTCCAAGTAATTTCATGCTATAGTTATAGATCTAATGGAAAAGAATAGAGCCCAAGCTAAGGAAATTAGAAATCTCAAGTTAGAGCAAGAATCACAAGCCATACTACCATGTGAGGTGACTAAATAGAAAAAGAAAGCTATGGAAGACAAAGCTATGATTGAAGATGAGAAAAGAGTTTTAATAAATAGACTAGAAGAGAAGTCATAAAAGCTAACAAAAATTTCCAATATGCAATTGGACACTCTAAGTCAAACGATGAATGCGAACTATGAATTGAATGTCAAGGACATTGAGATAACAACATTGAAACTATAGAATTAGCAATTGAAGAGTGACCTAAAAGCGTAAAATGAATTTTTTGAAAGTTTTAACAAACTAAATGAATCCATCAAATACTTTGATAAATTATTGAGATCCCCTAGATCCAATAATGATACATCTGGACTGTGATACACAAGTACTGAAGAAGGAGAATCATCCAAAAGTGCTGAAGAAAGGAACAATAAAGGTAAGAACTCTAAAACTACTTGTCATAATTGTGGTAAGAAAGGACATACTAGGAGCAAGATTGTAAATTAGAATGTCAATCATAAGAGCATGGTTCACTTCCATAAGTGCAACAAACAAGGACATCAAGAAAATCAATGCAAGTCCAAGAGCATGAACACACGAAGATTTGAAGGATATTGTCATAATTTTCACAAGTATGGACATAGAACATTTGAGTGCAAATCCAAACCCATGTGGTCATCCAACAGGCAAACAATAGCAACTTTTATAATAGGGATTATAATACAAGATATAGTTGTCACTATTGTCAAGAATATGGACATGTTCCTGAGAATTGTATTAGGACACACTTTAGAGGTGACTACAAAAGGTGGTTGAGTCAAACCACATGTTTTAGCTAGTTGAAGATTGGTTGCATCAGTCAATATTATCCAATAAAGTCAAAGGCACCAAGTTGTGAATTTGATAAAGGTAAAGGTATGGTAGATGTTGAAAATATCAAAGATGAGATGAACAAGACATGGAAGAAAAAGGGTGGTTGTCGCACATCAAATGGAAAAGGGATCACTTCACCCAATAGGTAAGGTGGTCACACCTCATCAAATGAAACAATCAAGAGGTATATGGGACTGATATCCATAAGTTATATCATACATCAGTTCCAAAAGGACTTAGTACTAAAAATACTATATAAGCATGAATAAAGATGCAAGATGTTATTACGAATCCAAATAAATCTTTAATTTTTTCATGTTACTACCGAGCATGAAATGTTTCCTATGACTGATGAGTGGAATGCTAGAAGATGTTGAGCTAACAGACTAGTTAGTTGATGCTAAGCTCGTAATGGTATCTGAACAAATGGAATGATTGTGATAATTTTCTTTAGGAAAAAATCAACCAAGATCAAGGAACTCAAGCACAAGCACAAGAATAGACCAAAAAGAGTATGATCAAAATAACAATATAGTATTGAATTATGTATCAAATATACTAGGAGTGCTTGTATATAAAGGCCTCTAGCATGCTTCTAGAATACCTGGGAGTCATCACACTGATAAGTCTTACAACTAAGAACATGTCCACCAGAAGTGGATTGTCCTCCATTAAGCACAAGAGTAAGTGTGATGATGAGAGGATAAGCCTACAAAGGTGTAGCACACAAAATTATGTTGTAGACACCATGTGCTAAAATAAGAGTGCTAATAACTGTGTTTTCTACATGACAACTTAGTTAATTATGAAAACTCTAGTATTATAGACACCATGTGTTGAATTAGAGTTTCTTACTTCTATATTGTCAACATGACAACTCATAAGAGTACGCAAACTCCCAATTATCTCTAAGAAATAATAAAATAATGCATTGACCTAAGTAAACTTAAGTGTAATAAGTAAATACATATTTACACCAACACCCCCCCTTAAATGCAACTTAGGGGAATGCACTTCAGCTTATGAAAGCTAGGATGAAATGCATAATGGGTCCTGGCTACTAGGCCGTGTTAGGTACCCATGTAAAAACCAATGCAATCTCACATAAAGCAAAGAAAGAGGGAAAACCTCATGGGAAAAACCCTCCCCCAAAAAGAGAGATGAAAAAAAACAAGATGCATGGATGGATGGAGTAATCAAGACCCCCCATTACAAGATACATCAAGTATATACAATAGAGAAGTATGAGAGAACACAATTCCAAAGGAGGAAAAGGTCCCCCCCACAAGAGAGAGAAGAAGAAAGGAGACAAGATAGTCCCCCCCCAAATGTAGAATGTCAATCAGTGATAACTGCTCCAATGTAGAAGTTGATCCATGAATACTAAATAATGTTCCTCCCCTTTGGAAGAAATAATGGCAGAGGTATAGGTGAGATGCTTTCCCTATGTGTAGAAATAATCTTGATGATGAATGGTGTCTCTGAAACCTACTCAGTTGTCCCTATGTCGATACTGATAGTCGCTCCTTCCAACACTACTAAAAAGAATGAGTGAAGATCTAGCAAGGATGAATGTAGAACCTATCCCAAAGAACCAATTTTCTCCTCAAATGATAAAGAGACCTCCTACAACTATTGTTCATAAGGATCCGCAATCATATCAGCCTATGAAGATTGATCATGTAGGGAATGGATAGGAAGGTCAAAGTGAGCCCTCACAACAACTAAAGAAGGATCTTCTTCATCAAAGAGAAGATGTATTTCATCAATGGTGTCTCCCAAATCTGCTATGAGTGACTCCACAAACAAACCTAAAATATCTATCAAGAAGTCATCCACTGATGCTGGAGCTAGAAGACTAGGTGTATCATGCTATGTTGGACCTATCACTATGGCTATATATGTATGTGGAATGTGTTGATGATGTGACTATAGACTACAACTGTCAATAGGATCCCACATATCTAAATCTATTGAATCACTATTGCTAGTGTCACTATTAGTTTCCACAGTGTATGAAGTGCAAAGATGATTAGAGGATAAGCTAGGTGAACTTTCCTCAAAGTGAACATTCCTCTCAATAAAGATCTCATGAGTCTCAAGATCCATAAGTATGTATGCCTTAACACCATCTTCATAACCAATGAAAGTACAAGGCCTAAGTGGTGGTGCCTTGCATCCCCTAGAAGATATGTTTTCCCATGCTAGACAACCGAAGACTCTGAAGTGTCTCACAACTAGTTTTCTATCACACCATGCCTAAAAAGGAGTCTATCCATCTAAGGCATTATGAGGAGACCTATTAAGTATGTGATTGGCACTGCTTATAGCTTCAAATTCAAGTATAAGATCTAAAGACTTGGCTTGTATCATGCAACTTGCCATTGACTTAAGAATTTGTATCCTCAGTGCTGCAACATTTGTCTTGTGCAGACTGAATGTTGGTGGATTCTGAAGATCAATACCGTCAAGTTTGCAAAAGTCTTTAAGTCTTGCGTGCATATATTTTCTTTTACTGTCCATTTGAAGAACTTTGATGGCTTTCCTTGATTACTTTTCAACATGAGTCTTGAAGGCTATAAACTTGTCAAACACTCCATTCTTATGATCAAGAAAGTAGACTCAAGTGTAGTGTGAAAAGTCATCAATAAAAGAGAGGATGTAGTAACCCTGGCTGACTGATGTCACTACAAAATGACTTGCTAGTACCATCTAAACCAATTAAAGAACAACTGGTGCTCTTGAAGACTTCCCTTTATCAAACTTCTTCACTAGATGCATATCCACTAAACATGTTGAACATTCACCCTTAGAAAAGTTGATTTTAGGTAGACCTTTGACCATATTGTTTGAGCAAAGTTGATGAAGATAGCAAAAGACAAGATGGCCATACTGCTCATGCCATAATGTGGTTTTTGAATGAGATTGAGTCAACAAGGCATGTGAAGGAGACTTTAGCACAAAATGGGAGAAAGAATAAAGCCTTTTATGATGATTGACTTTACCCACTGCAACCAATGAATCATCTTTCAGAGTGCACACCATTACTAAATCAGGTTGGAACTCAACTTTATTGCCATCTCCATAGTGAGTGATTTGGAAGATTGAGAAGAGACTTGAGCTAAAGTTGGGAACATAGAGAACTTCTTTGAACTCCCCATTTTCCATTTCCACTTGTCCTTTCCCTCCAACTTCTATTTTTGTATCATCTCCCACAAAGATGTTTGGTTCCTTAGACTGCTTCAATGAAGAAAAGTCTCCTTTTGAAGAACCCATATGATATGAGGCACCTGAGTTAAGAATCCATTCCATTGAAGAACTTGAGTTTTCCATAAGTGCTTGCCCTTTGCCCTTTGAATCTAAAGATGAATATCCTTTCTCCTATAAGTATTAGGCAATGGGATATTGTGCTTCTTCATGATGGTCATCAACTCATCAATCTTTTTATGATAACACTCATGTTCATCATGACCCAACTTCTTACAATAGGCACACTTTTTCTTCTCCTTATTAGTGTACCCCTTCTTGTTTGAATTTGAGAAAGACTCACATTGTTGATTTGATGGCAGTGTTGTCTTTTCTATATCCTCTTATTTGTTATTTTTCCTCTTCTTCTTCTTGCCCTTTCCTTTATTTGAAGTTTGACGAGCTAAATTTTGAGAACCTTTATTATTGGCCACCAATGCCTTGGACAAATTGAGAATCCCCATTGATTGCAACTTCTTTTCTTCATCATCCAATAGATGAGCATAATGATCAAAAGTGACTTTTTGATAGGTAGCCCCTAATGTACTCTTTGTGGTGTTGTAAGAAGAAACAAATGTGGAGTACTCAGATGGTAGCTTATTATGAATGAGATAGATTAACATGTCATCTTTAATAGGACTACCACTATCATCAAGCTTCATTCTTAATTCATTCACCTTAATGATGAAATCCTATATAGAATCAAATGTCTTAGGATCTAGGGAGACAAGCTCATCTTCAATTTTGTAAACATCCTCCTTAAACACTTTATCATATAGGTTTTTGAGGGCATCCTAAGCATCCTTGGATGTCTTATACTTCTCGATCTAATAGAGGATTTTGTCTTCAACCCCCAACATAATATCACCTAGGGCTTTCCTATCTGCCATTTTTGAAGCATTAATTTCACTTTTAGATACTTGATCACTTGTTGGTTTAGGAAGGGTGCCATCTACATATTGAGAAACTTCATTATGCATTAATTGACACCACATTTTAATGGACCGTGTAGCATAGTTATGTGGTGTTCATTTTGGAAACTTAAAATTTCCCATGATGCAAGAAATGAAAAATAAGAGTAGAAAAAGAGGAACACAACACCAAGAAACACCCCCCTTTTCACTCAATCAAGAAACCCCCCAAATGAAAGATTTTGGCACTTTATACTTAATGCATTTACAATAGCCACTTGCCAATTTTGGCCATAGTGGACTTCTAATTTTGCCTTTTTACAACCTCCTTATAGAGTACAAATCTAGAACTTTACAATGTACAACAATTTTGAAGCAATATAAGTCAAAGAGAGGACCTATTTCTAAAAGTGATATTTTTGTCCACACAAGCCTATAATATGATTACAGATCTGGAAAGTAGACAAAAAATTACACACTTTCAAAAAAAAGGGAACCTATTTTTGAGTCTAGATGAGCCCGTATGGAGCAATTGAAGTTGCAAAATGCAAGATGGAATAGGTATAGTCACCAAAAGATGTAATTTTTAACAAATCCATAAACTAAAACTAGAAAAGAAATACACCACTAAAAATTTTAGAAATTCTAGCTAAAATAAAATAAAATTGCACCTAATTTGGAATCTAGATGACTAAGTTATGGCCTCCCAAAGTTGAATTGTCAAATCAAAATTGAATTTGGAGAGGGGTCTGATCAACAAAAGATGAGGTTAAATTTGATAGTAAAACAGTCATTAAAATAGCTCAAATTTACCTTAAAATGATGGTTATATAGTCATCAAATTTAAGATAGTGAACTACTGACATCAGCAAAAAAATCACTTAGGTGACATGGCAAATAACATGTCTAGCCAACTAGGTGTACGAATCTGACATCACTATGTATTGAACCTTGTGTCAGGGTACAGATTGGCCAAGGTGACTTGCTAACATGTTTTTGGTAGATGTCATGTGGCAGCCCTCGATAGGGACACGTGGACATTGGGCATCATGCCATGTGACAGCATCTTTCCATGTGCAACCTTGTTGGAAGAGCTAATGCATGGCAGTCTAAAGATGACAGGGCTAACAGCTGTCACTTGAGAGTTTGATTTGATGGATACCAAAAAGACTTGGTGGTTGGGTTTTTAAAGTGCAGCAGGCTAGAAGTCAAAGTCGTGCTAGAAACAGAAAGGGCCAAAAGATGCAGTGAACTTTTTGGGAGTGGGAGTAGTTGCGAATGTTGGCGACAAGATTTTTAATGCAGTGTTAGGAAATCATGTAGTACATCAGAGTGTGGATTTGACATCCACTAATGAATATTAAGAAACCATCAATTTTTGGGAAATATCCCACATTGACTATGGGTTTTATTTCCAAGTTATATAAAAACAACTACCCACAAGTTCAAAGCAAAGCACATCTTTTTTGTAAGGCTTGTGAAGCCGTTGCCAGACTTAGATGTTGATCAGAGGGAATTTGTGGGTTAATTGTCTGATAATGTGTGCAGTCTAGAATGTATGAAGGAATATGCTATGATCCAATAATGATTATTTCGTGCAAGGCCGGGGTGTCACTTCCCAGTTCCTACACACACAAAAAAAATTCTCTGTAGCCCCAATGAGCTAAAAAAATTCCAAAAATTTGCACGAAAATGGCAAATAAAATCTAACAAAAAATTTAGAGAAATTAAATCAAATATGAAGAATTAATTTGCAGATCTAAAAAATGATCATACCAAATTTGCAAATCAGGCCTTTGGGTGCCAGTTTGCAAAAAAAAATTGCCTCAAAATTGAATTTGGCCTAGCATAGGCAAATTTATAGTCAATTTTCACCGAATCAACACTCCGGATGCAATGGTGAGGTCTGCTTTAGCTCTAGACACTCCTAATATCTGTGGATACTCAAGATCTGGGTCAAGATGCTAAAACAAGAATGGTCTTAAACAGCTATGTGAAGAAAAATTCCCCAAGCTCTAATACCATGAAAGAATTTTCTTTAGGGAAAAATCACCCAAGATCAAGGAACTCAAACACAAACACAAGAATAGACCAAAAAGAGTATGACCAAAATAACAAAATGGTATTGAATTCATGTATCAAGTACACTAGGAGTGCCTATATATAAAGGCCTCTAGAATGCCTAGGAGTCATCACACTGATAAGTCTTAAAACCAAACACATGTCCACTAGAAGTGGATTATCCTCCATTAGGCATAGGAGTAAGTGTGATGATGAGAGGATAAGCTTACAAAGGTATAGCACACAAAATAATGTTGTAGACACCATGTACTAAAATAAGAGTGCCAATAACTATGTTTTCTACATGACAACTCAATTAATTATGAAAAATCTAGTGTTATAGACACCATGTGTTGAATTAGAGTTGCTTACTTTTGTATTGTCAACATGACAACTCATAAGAGTATGCAAACTCCTAACTGTCTCACCTAAAAAATAATAAAATAATGCATTGACCTAAGTAAACTTAAGTGTAATAAGTAAATACTTATTTACACCAAAAATGATAACTGATTCCAAGTGAGCCTGAAATTGGTTTATGCTGAGCTTACAGCTATGTAAGCACTCAGCATTTATTACAGATTTTCAAAGGGTATTTGATTAATTTTCAACTCATTTCACATCATTCTAAAATCAAGAAAGAGCAAGGAGAGTAGAAGGTGATTAGGAAATTCATCAAAAGTGATTGTAGGAAGATTTTAGCAATGATTCTACATTATTTCATTGGATCTTGCAAGGTATTTATCAAGTGTTGAGTTATGGTGTTTATATTTTCATAAACCCTAGTTTCACAAAATGGCATCTAGTTCAAAGAATGCAAAGTGAAAGGAAGTCTTGAATGTTTAATTAGTTGGTAATGAGGTCAAGCAACCAATATTCAAAACCATACCAGATATTTCTTATAAACAAGACCCCTCTGATGCATTATCAATGATACCATCGAATTTTTTACTAGTGCAAGATGTTAAGAAATGCTACAATTGTAAAATTGGAAGTATAGGTGATATGGAGATCAAGAAAGCATATGAAAAACTTTGTGAGAATAGTGTGTTAAGTATACAAAATTATAAAAAGAAAGGGTTAACTCATGCCCTAGATTTCCCAAATGTGTTCAAAATTGAATGGATTAGGATTGTGTTAAGCAGAATTCATGACAATTCACTTTGGTTAGATAATGGACCCATCAAGATAACCAAAAGAATAATCCATAGGGTAATAGTGTATCCAACCCTAGATTAGCCTAAGACTCTAAGAAGTGACTCAAAAGAGGTTATTAAGAAAAATATTGGAGCTATATGGAATAAGAGAGGAATGACAATTGATACCATCACATATCCATTGATAAACTTTGCAATAAGGGTTATTGCACATAAATTTTACCAATCTAGCAGATTAAATAGTTTGCCCTATATTGCAATAGATGTTGGCTATAAAATTGTCAACAAATATCACACATATGATCTTGCAGAATTACAACTACAGCAACTAATTGAGAATCTAGGAGCAATAAGGAAGACAAAGAGTGCATAATGTAAATTTAGTTACATTCTGATATGCATTTTATTTTATGTTCAAAACACTTTTCCTACATTTGGCATAGTTGCATGGAAAACCAATAGCTCAGTGGCAGTATAGATTAGTGAGTTCATTGAACAATTGGGAGAGAACTTTGAGTTAGTTATGAACAACTATTTCAAGGATTTTAAGAAATCAATGAAGAAAAGATTGAGAATACCAGTATCCCTATTAGAGAAACATTATGATGATTTTTTCTTTCTAGTGGATGCTAATTATACTTTTTTTCAAGTAGTAACTCCAAGGGTAAGATGGTTGAGGCCATTAGGATATGAAGTCAATGTAGATGAAGCCTCTGTAGCTATTATAGCATTACTAGCAGAGGATGTTGATAAAAATACAAAAGCATTTGGAAACTATGAAATGGGTAAATCCAAAATCACTATGGAACTAAAGATTGCCTCTATTATTAAGAAAAAGGAGAAGTTGGTGAAGAAATTAAAAGCTAAATTTGGTGAAGGTGTTGAGCAAGAAGAAGAAGAAGAAGAAGAGGATGAAGAGGAAGAAGACATCTAGAAAAAAGTACCACTTGCATTAACTCAAGGAATGGGTGAAATTCAGCCAGAGGAGGAGATAGAAGTTGCTAAAGGTGTTATAGGAGAAGAAGTTGAGGAAGCACCTACACCCATTGATCAAAAGAAGAAGAAGGCTAAGGCCCAACTAGTGACAAAAGCCAAGAATGTCACCAAGCTGAGTCAGCCCAAATCTATAGCACCTACTACAAGGGCTAGTGCACGTGTCACTTTACTAAAGGAAAAAGAAAAGACAAAACCTACATAATATGAGGTGAAGTGTAGAAAAGACCAAGGAGAAAGTACATTGGACAAGCTAAATCTAATGAGGAGAAAATAGAATCAGATGACAATAGCCAATTCAAAGTGGTGAGTCACAATCCTCTATTAGACTTAGAAAATCTTTGTGAAAATATTAAGAATAGTACAGATTTATCAAGATTTACTCATGTTGATTTTGATAATTATGGTAAAGTTGAGAAAAATCAAGTGGAGGAAGCTACATATGCCATGATGGAAAATTTTAAGAAAACCCCACTAGAAATTGCCAACTCAATGCCTAAAAGTTTATATGAGAGAGTTGAGCGAAAATGGCACTATTGCTTGAACTTGGAAAAACAAATAAGGGAGACTTCACTTGCACAAGTGATGTCTAAACTTAGTAAGGCACAAATTTATAAGGCTATGAAAAAATATGTAGTTAGGTTTGTACCTAAATATAGAACCTTTAGCATACTACAAAACAATATTGAAGATGTAGTTAATAAGTCTACTCAGATGTGGAAGATAACTTATGGACTTGCTATAGTGAAGGTAGGTGAAAAAGAGCCTATTAAGGTGAAGGATGATGAAAAAAATGACAACAATGAAGACACTATCGAGGGAGATACATAAATGAAAGTAGATGACAACTAGGCAACGGCTAAGGAAAAATAGCAACAAGAACAGAGTGTACAAGATACAAAATTTCCTAATGTCGGCCCTCAACATGTAACAAGTAATAAAACAATATCTCATAACTTATAACATCAATCCCCTTACAAAGGAAGATCTAAAAAAGATACTTGATCAATCTATACTGTAGGCAAAACTATGTGATAATCCTATATTGGTAAGTGTAGATGAGATATAGAAAATAGTGACTGAAACTACAAGGGAAGAGGTGAATATGCAAGAACCACCTACCATAACCCCTCAAGTCACTAATGTAAAACCTTTGGATAAAGTACCTAAAGCTATATTTAAAAAGGTTGATACAATTATAAAGGACATAGTGGAAACTCAAGCCACTACAGAAACACAGAGTGAAACAGGTCATATAGACTTATTTGCATCATAAGGCATTGTGGAAGCAAAGAACAAGCTTGAAGAGATTGAGATGACATTAAAGGTGAAGGAGAAAGTAGCAATTTAAGACCTGGTAACTTTACTAGAATTTGACACTCCTTCCAGTCACACTCTTCAAAAACTAAGCACAGATGCAACACCATTGCAAATCTTAGTGTCAAGTCCAAGCTCATCAAAGGATGAAGAACTGATACAATATAGAGATGTAAGCCTTGATGAAGAGATTATTTTACCAAAATATGATTATGATAAAATACAAATTGAGTAGATGGGCATATTACAAGAAGCCCTAGCAAGAAAGAGAAGACAAGAACTGCTCAAAAAGGAGCATAGGCAGAAGCAAGCATTGCAAGATATCAAAGACATCTTTTTAGATGCATTTAAGCTATTGACTCCAAATGAAACCAAATCACTTATTGAAAAACTAACAATTATAATGGAGAAGGTTAGTGATTTAGACCTAGACATAAATTCAAAACTATTAGAATGATCAGAAAAGAAATTCCAAAGCAAAGTAAATGAGAAAATATCAGGTGACATAGCACTCACACAAGTTGCATTGGCAACAAAGGTAGAAAGTTTGAAGAAGGTACTTGAAAATGTCTTCTCACTATACACTAAATTGTGCAATCTAACACTCTTCACACAAGAGATAAGAAGTCACATTTTGAGTTTGGAAAGTCAGATTAATGCATTAGGTGCAAAACTACCAATGAAACCAGCTCAGAGTGAGAAGCAGTTCAGAACTTTGTTACAAACCTAGAGTCAGTTAGCTACATTTTTAGTAGATGAAGCCAATACAAGGGCTAAACAGATTAGCATCCAAATAACATTGACTCCACATGTGGATATTTCACACAAGGAATTAGGCCATGTTGAAACACTTATGAAGAAAGACCCAAATCTTTCAACATTAGACGGTCTAGTACACCTTGTTGTCGAGCTAGCCATCCAAATTAAGTCCTTGGATGTGGCATGTGAAAATTAGGATGCAGCTCTCAAGATTATACTATAGGTTCATAAATCCTTTTTGGACAAACACACAATCAATGTATAAGCCCATTGACATAAGTTTCAAAAAGGGGGAGATACATAGATTTTAGCAGAGATATAGATTTTGGGAAGATATGAAATTTTGGGGAGATTAAAAGGAGATAGAGAAAGAGAAGAATAAGAATGAGAGCAAAAAGTAAGAGAAGGGACAGAGAAAAGACAGAATAAGCTAAGGGGAAGCAAGCACAAATAGCATCAGTTTCAAAGAGCATCAGTTGAGGCACATTTACTCAGTAGGAGTATAGAATTTTGAATATAGAAAAGACTTATCAATTTAGGGGAAGTTATCAGATTTTGAGGTACAAGTTGTTACAAATTTTTGAAATTTTGAAGTTTTGTATATAAGCCAAATAAGAGATATGTTATGCTCGTAAGAATAAGGATATTAATGCATGACCAAGTGTTTTTGACACTCATATCAAAGGAGGAGATTATTGATCTTGGATCAGTTTTGAAAAGTGAGTGTCTACACACTTTAGTCATTTACTTAGTTCATACCAAATAAGTAGTACATGTTGAGAACAACATGTATATAAAAGAGCATGTCAAGCTCACAATGAGTGTCAAGCCCACAGTGAGTAACGAGTCACTCATGTGCCAAGCAAATAGTAAATGTTGAGTAATTCAAGAGCCGAGTAAGTAATGCATGCCAAGTGATACAGATGACAAATCAAAGTATAGAGAATAGTATATGTCAAGCATCAGAGACTTCAGATGTTGAGTAAGACAATTTTATTATAGTTGTTTGTAATGGCACAAACAACTATGTAAACCATTTTTTAGCCCACTTAAAGATTGAAGTACGATATTTGGAGATAAGGATGAATCCTAATTGGGATTCCCAATGCATTACATGTATCCAATTAGAAAAAGGGAAGGTTTAAGTAAAAAAAATGGATGAATCATAGCCGTTGATTCATACCTAACCCTAAGTCACTGAGTCTTCTTAAGGAGGAAAAACCCTAAACTATCTATGTTTCAAAGGAGTGGAGGGATCGAAGAGAGAATTTTGCATGCAAAAATAGAGCATTCGTGGTGGCTAAGGGGTTATGAATTGAGATTACATTGCAAAATCAGTTAAAGGAGAATAGAAGAAAGAAATACTATACACCAGTAAGATATCTAATCAAAAGGATCAAGAATACATCAGTAGATATGTGATCTATCATCAGGCAATCAAGTGCTAACTATAGGATCATTGTTGAATCATTCTAATAGGTGAATCAGTTAAATCTCCTAACAGAGTAGTCTTAATAGACTATATTGAAATCTTTTAACAGGGTAATTACTTAATTATGAGTTGAAGTCCTTTAACAAGGCACACTTCTAACAGGGTGTTGAAATCATTTAACAAGGTGAGACCTAATAGTATTTGTAAGCCTTTAACAGAGTAGACCTTTCACAAGGTAGATCATGTCTCATGATCAAAACATTGAAACTTTCATTGGATACACTTTATTACTGTAGTACTGAAGATTTGTGGGTGTCATCCCCACCCAACTTTTACCTCTTCATTGGAGGATTTCTAGGTAATCATATCTAGTGTCATACATGTGTGAATGTTTACTTTCTTTCATGATTTAGAAGTACATTATTTACATGGTATTTTAGTTTACTAAGTGAATGCATGAGATGGATGTGTGGTGAATGCTTTTATGGGTCAAAGTTTAAACTACTGATCCACCACCACCCCCCCCCCCCCCCCCTACCCTCTCAAAATTTTACCTTTCCTATTGTAATTCCAACACCTAGATCTATCTTACCCTCCTCATTTAATCAAGTAAATCAATTTCACATTTACATTTACATTTTTCAAAGATTCAAGGATCCTTTATGAGCATTTCCTCTTCAAGATCTAGCATTTTGTTGGCCATCAATGGAGGAGATCTACATTGAGGCATTTTTCATCTTCTTTATTGATGCACATTTACATCCCTAGCTCCATGATGTGGTTTTGGTAGATCCATTGTATTTGTGGAGATTTTTTACATCCTTTATTGCAAATTCAACATTAAAATACATGAGCATTGTAAAATCCTTATTGGCAAGGGTTCCTTTACGCAAGGTGAATACTTGTATTTTCCTTTCTTTCCTTTCATGTTATACATATCAATTCCAAGGTTGATTCCTTAATCTAGGACTTGACCAAGGAAATCCCTCATCAAACCAAATTTTAATCTATGCAAGAGAAGTATATATGAATTACAACCATAGATCTAGAAACTAATTGTTGAAATATTTTAGAAGACGTTGGGTTGATTTTAATACTTTGTCTCAATAACATTTCCATCTTCCCACAAATTGTTCAAACACCTTACCATTAGGTTGATGTCTTCCTAGAGGCTTGTGAAAAAAACATTTTCTTGGTTTTTTATTATGATCACAAATTTGCAATCAAATGTTTGTGTTGATCAAATAAGTAAGATTGAAAAATGAGTGTCAACACACTTAACCATCTTCACTATACATGTCAAGTACACAATAGAAGTCAAGCTAGAATTTCTTCATGTGCTGAGTCACAGACCATGCTGAGAAAACTAAAGTTGCTACTGAGTAGAACACATTACAGTATATGTTGAGCTATACAAAATTCAACATGTGTTGAGTGACTCAGGATCCAACAAGTGTCGAGCATTGCGAAGTTAATAGGTGCCAAGTAACATAGGAATTCTATAGGAGCCAAGTAACACAAGAAACATAGTGGTTGTCGAGCAATCTAGAATAGATGGTGCTAAGCATCATTATTACTTCATGTGCTGAGTAATGCAGGATCACCATGAAAGTTTGTGCAATTGCAAGCCAAGATGTAAAATGGTTATGCATGACTCATGATAGGATAAAAGGAAAAGATCAAATCCTCACAACCACCTATGCAATCTTCAAGAAGCCAATTAGAAAATTGGAGACTGTATGCAGCCAATGGGTGAATTTCAAGGGTTTGAGCGGGAACACTTGAATCAAGGATGCATAATGAACCACTAATCTTTATAAGGGAGTCTTGATGCCATTGAACAAAGAGGTGAATTGAAAGAAGAAGAAAAAGTAGAGCCTATTAAGGTTTTTGATGTCAAAGATTTAGTGGAAAGGATGGCATTTACACATCTAGTTGATCAGAACAAAACAAGGAACACAATTAGCATATCAGATCTAGCAGAGATCAGTGATAGAAGAGCAGATCAAGAGCCTGAGATCAGCATTAGAGATTGCATTAGATCAGGTGTATTATTCTAATACTCTCTCATAATTGTATTAGGAATTTGGAAATCCTATTGAGTTAGGTGGGTTTAACAGCCTTAAGTAAATCCTTTAATAGGGTGGCATTCTAAGTTGAATGTTCTTAAGTCCTCTAAAAAGGCACACTCCTATCAAGGTGTAGAAATCCTTTAACAGGGTCAAATTTAACAGTGTGTTGTAGCCTTTAACAGGGCAGGCCTCTAACAAGGCAAACCATCAAAAGTGGTTGAAATCAATTACTACAATAATTTTGTGGGTATCATCCCCACCCCAATTTTACCTTCTTATTCCTGGAGGGTTTCTGGGTCACCAAAATCTCAAGAGCTATGTGGTGATGCATGCTTTCTTCTCATGATTGTTTAATGATTATATGCATGCATGTTAATTTCAGTTATATGTTATTAAGGATTTAAAATTGATAAAAAGGTTAGTACTTTTGATTCACCCCCATTCTCAGAAGCACTCTTCCCATTAAGACATTCCAACAATTGGTATCAAAGCCAAGTTCTCTCAAGAAGAAGGCTAACAGCTTGGAGGAAAAGATCTAAAGATGGAATTCTTCAAACTTGGGAAGATCATTGAGAACCAAGTGATAGATGTGCATCTTGCTCTACGCAAGGTAGAGGAAGCTAGAGACGAATTAAGAAAATCCTCAAAAAGAAGGAAGGAAATAGCTATAGCTGAAAATGATATTCACTACAAGGAGATTGACACCACACAAGTATTTTCCAAAGGAGATTCCAAAGAATTTGATGCAGCAATAGCAGAATTGATGGAGAAAAATAGAGTTCAAGCAGAAGAGATAAGAACTCTTAAGATGGAACATGAATCATAGGCCATAATGTTATGTGAAATCACTGAGAAAAAGAAAAGAGCAGTTGAGGATAGAGTCATGCTTGAAGATGACAAAAGAAATCTTGCAAACAGACTTGAAGAAAAGTCTACTAAACTAACAAGGATCTCAAACATGCAAATGGATACACTTGCTCAATTGATGAACCTTCATCATGAACTCAATATGAAAGATATAGAGATCTCTACTTTGAGGATGTAGAATGAACAACTGCATAATGAATTGATAAGAGAAAAAGAAATAGCAGAGAATCTCAACAAATCAAGTGAAGCTATCAAGTACTTTGAACAATTGTTGAAATCCCCAAGATCAGCCCATGATACATCAGGACTTGGATACAGCAGTACTAAAGTTGGGGAATCGTCAAAGAGTTTTGAGCAAAGAAGTGACAAAGGTAAGGATTCTAAACCCACTTGTCATTACTATAATAAAAATGGGCTTACTACTAATGTTTGCAAGAGTAGAAGAATCAATCAGCCAAACACACCCAAAAGCAAGGGTTACTATCACAAGTGCAACATGAAAGGTCACATGACACAAGAATGTAGGTCTAAAGTCACAAGGACACAAATATTTGATGGACACTGCCATAATTGCAAGAAGTATGGACATAGAGCCTTTGAATGTAGATCGAAGCCTATGTGGACACCAAATCAGCATGTAGGAAGGGACAACTGTGTACACCATTACAATTGGGACTACAAGACAAGACAAAGTTGTCACTATTGTCAAGAGTATGGTCACATACCCCAAAATTACATCAGAACACATTTCAAGGGGAACTATAAAACATGGTTGAACCAAACTACTTGCTTTAGTTGCTTGAAAATTGGACATGTTAGCAAGAATTGTCCAATAAAGGCCAAGGCACCCAAGACTAAAGTAAATAAGGGCAAAGAAAAGGTTTATGAGGAGGCACACATCAAAATAGACATGAAGAAGACATGGTGAAAAAAAGATGGACCAAGTACATCCAATGAAAGGGTCACTTCACCCAAGAGGTCAAGTGATCATATCTCATCCAACTAATCAAAAGATGAGCCTATGGGGCTGATACATATAAGCAAGTATCATACATCAGCCCTAAACCATGTTGAAGCACTACAAAGTATAAATTTGCATGAGATAAGATGCTAAGACAAAACTTGAATAATGATGTCGAGCTGTCTTTGGTTGCCAAGTGAAACTACTTTGGATGTCAAGTCAAGAAGTTTAGTGGAAGCTGAGTAAAACTACAGTGGTTGTGGAGTTATCGACAAAGTCAGAAGATGTCAAGAAAGAATAGTTGTCCAATGGATGCTGAGTTGAAAAACCTTTGGAAGCTGAGTGACAGGTGAAGGTACAAAAATGCATTAAATGCAAGGTTTTTGAGATGCTTAAAGGTGAAAATCGATTCATTTTGAGCCATTTAAATGAAGAGCGATTACCAGAAGCACAACTAGGAAATTTTCAAGTATTCAACCAGCAATTTGCAATGATTCAGCATCTACCCAAGCGATTTAAGCATTTAACTAGGTATTTCCTGAAGGTGCTGAGTTGTACAATTTGTGAAGTTTATTTTAAATTTCAAACCCTAGTTTGGTTTAAAATGGCATCTAGTTCAAAGTCCACCAAAGGGAAAGAGAGCCATGAAATTCAACTTGTCAGCAATGAGGTTAAGCAACCCGAATTCAGGCCAATCCTAGAAGTTGCATATAAAAATGATCCCGTTGGTGCCCTATCCACCATCCCTGATAAAGTTGTTATGGTTCAAGATGTGCGAAGGTGTTATAACTACAAAATAGGAGCCATAGGAGACTTGAAAATCTTTAATGCCTTTGACAAACTTTGTGATAGCGGTAGATTGAAGGATGAATTTTCAATTGTAGAGAAGAAGGGTTTAACCAAAGCCCTAGTTTTTCGATCGTATTCAAAACTGAGTGGATACGCATAGTACTTAGCATAATCCATGATGGATCATTCTAGTTAAAGCAAGGATCAATTAAAATTACTAAGAAAATGGTTCATAGGGTCACAGGTTTCCCAACCCTAGATTGGCCCAAGACACTGAGAAGTGATAAGAAGGAAACAATAGAGAAGAATACATGCGAAAAGTGGAATAACAGGGGAATGATAATTGATACAGTAAAAGACCCCCTATTAGATTTTTCTATGAGGATCATATCACACAAATTTTATAAGTCCAATAGATTAAATAGCGTGCCTTGTATAGCTATTGATATTGCATACAAACTGATAAAGAAGGATCATACATATGACCTTGCAGAGCTCATGTTGTAACAAATTAATGAAAATCTTGGAGCTATTAGAAAGTCCAAGGGAGCTCAATGCAAATTTGGGTCAATGTTAGTTTGTATGTTATTTTATGTGATGAAGGAATTCCCTTCATTTAGCAAAGTCAACTGGAGTTAGAACAAAACAATTGTTGATCAAATAAATGATTTTATTGCACATATGGGAGATAGCTTTGATGATCAAATGTCTGTCTATTTTGATGATTTCAAGAATGTAATGAAGAAAAGAATGAGGAAACCAGTCTCATTGGTGAACAAACATGTGAATGACATATGCTTTCTTGTTGAAATTGATTATACTTACATCCAAGTAGTCCGTCCAAGAGTAAGATGGGTTAGACCATTGGGATATGAGCTTGATATTGACCAAGCTTTAGCAGCCATCACAACACTACTTGCCGAGGAGATGGATAAAATTGCAAAGGCATTTGGAACCTATGACACTGTCAGATCAAGAGTTGTTACAGAACTCAAAATGGCCACAATAGTGAAGAATAAGGACAAATTAGTAAAGAAAATAAAGAAGAAATTTGGTGTTGATGAAACAAGTGTAGCAGGAGACGTAGAAGAAATTAGTGAAGATGAAGAAGAAGGTGATGATGAGAAAGATGAAGATGACCCAGAACAAGGGCCACTTGAATTAACACAAGGCCAAGGTGAAGACAAAGATGAGAGTGTCGAGGAAGAAGAAGCCAAGGAAGCACCCATAAAAGGCAAAGTCATCAAAAGGAAGGAAAAAAACCTCCCACTTCTCAACCTAAACCAAAGAAAGCTACCATGCAAACACCCAAGAAGCCATCAACCAAAGCTACAAAAAGGGCCTCCATACAAAAATCCAAAGAGGAAGCTACAAAGAAAAAGAAGACAACCAAGAAGGCACAGGAAGAGCCAAGAAAAAGTAAAAGATATGTGGCTCAACCTAATACTGACAAGGAAGATTAGTCTGAAAAGGTAAGTCATCCTCCTAAGTCTTCAGTTGATACATTATGTGAAAAGATTAGGAATGGAGACTTAAGTGACATGAAAAAGATTGATTTCAATAAGTTCACCAAAGAGGAACAAAATAGGATAGAAGAATCAGTCTATTCAAGTATACACCTCTTGAACTAGGTGGACAATTGCCAAAGGGATTGTCTAAAATTGTAGAAGATAAATGGCATTTTTGTCTGAAAATGGAGAAGGAGATGAGAGAATCAACCCTAGCAAGCATACTGCCTGATTTGACAAGGGAACAGATAACTAAAGCAGTCAAAAGGCATAACACTAGGTTTATACCTAAGTATAGGGTATTCCCCATTCTCCAAAACAAAATTGAAGAATTTGTACAGAGAACCACAAGATCATGGAAGAATTTATACAAAAAGGTTGAAGATGTCCTTGAAGAAGAGTGCAAAGAAGAAGCTACTGCTAAACCAAAAGAGAGAAGAAAGAGGAGAGAAGAGAAGATAGAAGTAGAGAAAAAGGTTGAAGAGGAGGAAGGCAAAGATGAAGACAAAGGTACTAATGAGTAGAAAAGTGTCCAAGACACACAACTACCACCTCCTAGCCCTCCTCACTCTACTACCACACCTACAGAAATCATAAAGATTAAGGATGTTGTTGACACCTCAAGTCAAAACATCAATCCACTAACTGCAGAGGATCTCACTAAGATCCTTGACCAAACAACTCTTCAAGCACAATTGTGTGCAAGTCCCATATTGGTCAATGTAGATGAGCTCCAAAAGTCAGTAGATAAAATCAAGAAAGGTGAGGTGCCAACACAAGAACCACCTCAAATCACTCAAATTATTGGACTTTCATCACCACCAGGAATAGCCATACAAGCTTAATAGGAGTCGAGTGCAATAGCAAAGGAAGTCATAGGTACATCAGTATAGATAACAAGTACACCCCTAGTAGCAGTGGCACAAGAAGAGGATAAGGAAGAAACACAGGATAAGGAGGAGTTTGTAATACAAACTTTGGTTGAATTGCCAAAAATAGCAACTCCTACCAAATCTGTTCAACAACCGAGTACTGACATGTTGACCTTACAAGCCAGTACACCAAGCTCAAGTTCTACTAAAGTAGCCAAGACCATTCATTATGGTTTTCCTGAGCTTGATGAAGAAATTCAAATACCATGTTATGATTCAAGCACTTTAACTAAGGAAAAGATGAATGAAATACAAAGTGCATTAGACAAGAGAAGGAGGCAAGAGGCATTGAGGAAAGACTTCAAATATAAGTAGGCAATGAATGAGATCAAAGATATATTCATGGATACTTTCAGCCTACAACCTCCAGATGCAAGCAAGCCAATCCTTGAGCAACTATCTAATATAGTTGACCAAGTGAATAATGAAGACCATGATACAAATGTGAAACTCATGGAATGGTCAGAAAAGAAGTTTCTAGGCAAGATCAACAAAAAGATAGCTAATAACATTATTTTGGGATAGGTTGACCTAGCTAAGAAATTGGATAAGGTAAAGATTGTATTAGGGAACATCTTTTCCCTTTATAGAAAATTGTGTGATTTTTCTAGGTTCACACAAGAAATAAATCCTAAAATTCTGAACCTTGAGAGCAAACTAAAGCTCTCTAGTATGCAACTACCCTCAAATCCTGCATAGATTAAAAAGCAATTTTCTCAAATGCTTCACACTTAGAGGGAATTAGCTGCATTATCAGTAGAAGAGGCCACTATCAAAGAAAAGCTTATGCAAATACAAGCCTCTATCACTCCTCACTTGGAGATATTACATAAGGAGAAAATGTATTCTGAAACAGTCCTCAAGAAAGATCTGAATATTTCTACTCATGAAGGACTTATTGATCTAGAGAAAAGCTTGCAATCCAACACAAGTCATAGGATATTGCATTAAATAATTGGGATGCATCTCTCAAAATACTCCTTGAGGTAAATAAAACATTTTTAGTCAAGCATGGCATTACCATTTAGAACCATTTGACATAAGTGTCAAAAGGGGGGAGATAATATTCTAAGGGGAAGATAATGTAGGAGATAATATTCTAAGGGGATAGATATATTAAAGGAGGAGAAATGCATATATAGAAAAAATACAAGGAGATAATAGGGTCATTAAATAGAATGCAGGAATAGCTTAGAAATAGGTCAAAGAACAGAGAACATCGGGCACTATGACACAAGACATCAGAATTCATGACATGATCAACTCAAGGGGAGTCATAAGGTTTATTTTTGTTCACAATATCTTTTTTAAAATTTTTAAGTGAAGAATGTACACATAAGGATTAGATCATGAATGATTAGTTAAGTGTTTTTGACACTCATGTCAAAGGGGGAGATTTTTGATCAAATAAGTAAGATTGACAAATAAGTGTCAACACATTTAACCTTCTTCACTATACATGTCGAGTACACAATGGAAGCCGAGCTAGAATTTCTTCATGTGTCGAGTCACAGACCGTGCCGAGAAAACTATAGTTGCTACCGAGCAGAACACATTACAGTATATGCCAAGCTATATAGAATTCAACATGTGTCAAGTGACTTAGGATCCAACAAGTGCTGAGAATTGCAAATTTAATAGGTATTGAGTAACATAGGAATTCTATAGGAGTCGAGTAACGTAGGAAACACAGTGGATGTCGAGAAATCCAAAATAGATAGTGCCAAGCATCAGTATTACTTCATGTGCCAAGCAATGTAGGATCAGCATGAAAGTTTATGCAATCGCAAGCCAAGATGTAAAATGGTTATGCATGACTCATGACAGGATAAAAGGATAAGATCAAATCCTCACAACCACCTATGCAATCTTCATGTAGCCATTTAAAAAATTGGAGACTGCATGCAACCAATGGGTGAATTTCAAGGGTTTGAGCGGGAACACTTGAATTAAGGATGCATAATGAACCACTAATCTTTATAAGGGAGTCTTGATGCCATTGAACAAAGAGGTGAGTTGAAAGAAGAAGAAAAAGTGGAGCCTATTAAGGTTGTTGGTGTCAAATATTTAGTGGAAAGGATGGCATTTACACATCTAGTTGATCATAACAGAACAATGAACACAATCAGTAGATCAGATCTAGCAGAGATCAGTGATAGAAGAGCAGATCAAGAGCTTGAGATCAGCATTAGAGATTGCATTAGATCAGGTGTATTATTCTAATACTCTCTCACAATTGTATTAGGAATTTGGAAATCCTATTGAGTTAGGTGGGTTTAATAGCCTTAAGTAAATCCTTTAATAGGGTGGCATTCTAAGTTGAATGTTCTTAAGTCCTCTAACAAGGCACACTCCTAACAGGGTGTAGAATTCCTTTAACAGGGTCACATTTAACAATGTGTTGTAGCCTTTAACAGGGCAGACCTCTAATAGGGCAAACCATCAGAAGTGGTTGAAATCAATTGCTGCAGTAATTTTGTGGGTATCATCCCCACCCCAGTTTTACCTTCTTATTCTTGGAGGGTTTCTAGGTCACCAAAATCTCAAGTGTTATGTGGTGATGCATGTTTGCTTCTCATGATTGTTTAATTTTTATATGCATGCATGTTAATTTCAGTTATATGTTATTAAGGATTTAAAATTGATAAAAAGGTTAGTACTTCTGATTCACCCCCCCCTCTCAGAAGCACTCTTCCCATTAAGACATTCCAACACTTTGGTCACAAGTTTAGATCTGTGATTTGTGGAGAAAAAAGGAATATTGTATTGCACATTTTGATGTCGGTACTTTATCATTCATTTCACTCTTTATTCTAGAGATATTTCCATATCTTAATTAGTTTGATTGCATATACTTAGCACCTAGATCTATCTTATGCTCCTCATTTAATCAAGTAATTCAATTTCACATTTACATTTGCATTTTTTAATCAAATTTACATGACATGAAAGGGGACTTTCTTGTGTACTTCCTTGATATAATTGGGGTTTAGTATTGGAATCCCTTTATCACTTTGGGTTTTTCTAATCTCACTTGAGTTGTATTGAAAGTTATGTTTGCAAGCCCCTCTTTCTCTTGTATTTTGGATGTTAGTGTGGAAGTTGTTAGTTATTGAATTCATCTCACATAGTTTATATTGTTAAATTCATTGACCTCTATTTCACCTCCTAAACAATTTTGAGTTTCATATTGATTTTATAAGGAAAGTATGTTTTAGGTGTCTATGATAAGTGTGATTTCTTTGTAAATTTTGCATATACCTTGGTTATTTACGTAATATATATTAATTCTTCAAGGTGGATATAGTGATTTCATGTTTGTATCATGTTTTTTCTTGTGCAAAAGGATTTCATTCTCTTTAAATCTCTATGCCATGATATGTTGCATCCATTTTCCAATCAAAATAAAGCTCTTATGACATAAGTACACTTGTGAAAGAAAAACCCATCAATACTAACATGTCCCTATCTCATTTCCTCTGCCCACTAACACTTCTTATGTTCATCTCCATGATCGCCTTAGTCTGGTACTCTGGTATGAAAAAAATATTTGTATGTTGCATTCCTACATGTATAAAGTAGAAATCCTAAAACATTCATTCGTAGCATATTTGTATCCATTGTATTTATCATACAAGCTTGCAAAAATACAAATAGAGATAGCATGACATAAATGCATCATAATTAAAAATATGGCACTCATATACATTGGCAAGAATGTCCACATAAAAATTAAAAATAATACACATAAGCATGTAAATAATCCATCTCATACAAGCATCATAACTTAGTTGTGCATGCACATACCTACACACACACACATAGACACATCTCACACTGTATCAGAGTACAAAATCATGGTGTCCATCAATATTAATATCCTGTAGGGGTGATCTACATCATATGTCCATCAAAAAATCCCTTACCACTACAATATTTGGGGTCAAATTGCAATGATAATTTGCGACAGTGGTGTTATTTGTGTTTGATTTTTATGTTTTTTTTCAAGTTCCCTTGATGCCATCAAAATACCAACCTTGGCATCATACTTGCGAAGCTCACGTGATTATAAAGAAAAAACACATTCCTTATTTGGTCAACATTGATCATTCCCACATGAAGAGTTGTGAAGGAGTTGAAAGAGTGTGAAGGGAGAGTTAGAGGGAGTTGAAAGATGCTAGTACTGGCCAGAGATACCAATTTTTCCATGCCCATGCCATTTCATTTTTCCCTTCCTCTGCATTTCTCATTTTCTGATCGTCAAATGTGGCTACACGTGAAGAGGAGCTGGGGAAAAGAGTAGCTAGGGAGAACTCAAGCCAAGAGGATGCATTTGTGCTCCAACTTAGTGTTGCAAGGATGCATATATGCTACAATAAATTGTGTTTCTTAAAGAAGTGCGTTAAAATTTCCTTAGGGCATCATTGACAGTGTTTTGTTTTATTCTGGTTACAAATGGTATGCATACTATTCTTGCACCAATTTTTTTCTTTTCTTGATGCACTCTCTCCCTCTCTGACTATTTCATTTTGAATCCTCATTATCATGTTATTGTATTATCTTCAAACTAGTATTATCATGGGTTGGATGTTCTCATAACACAGTATCAATATTGATTCTATTTAGACAAGAATGAATCTTCAAATAATTGCATATTAAGATGATCGATAGGATATCGAGTCAGAACCAAGAACTCATTATTTCAATCTGAGGGAACTTCCTAATTTTCACAATTATCGATGCCATTTAAACTCCACAATTTTAACTCACAGAAACTCCTTACAAAGGCATAGACAATCCTCTTCTTTTTGCAAATACTTGTGGCTTATCATGTTGTGAGTAATGATGTAATCTTGTGAGTTGTTTGTTACTCCTAGATACAGAGGGCTTTACTTTTAAATTGTTATATCACTACCAGTAAACTCTTTGTGTATATCAAACTCTCTATGTAGTAAATGATGTTATCAAATTAGGAAGATATTCACCGATAACTCACCATAAAAGTTCATATTTAACATACTATTTCTCGTAGTCATCAGATTATACCATTTTGATAGCGCATACTAGTAATGAAGACAAATGGTATAACAAAGTTTATAACACAAAATTACATTTTTTTCCCTCTAACTAAGTTTTATAATCTACAACTTGAAACCCTTATGGTAGTAGGGACTTGAGTTAAGCATGTGATGTGTAAAAAATTTGGGTATTAGAACTGATGGTTACATAATATTAATGGTATTCATGTTCGTCCTGATCATAATTATGTTTGAGATTCTTGAGCCTCATTGAAAATCATGGCATGATAGCTAAACAATTTCTTTGGCATACCATGTAAATGAAACTCTCAAGAGTGGATGTTGACCTAAGTGCATATGCTTCAACATTTTTATACAAGCAACAGTAGAAACTATTGTTTTTTGTATGTGATATTCAAAGGATGGAAATAAAGCCACTGTCAATGACATCTTATGTGCATTATGTTGATTTCTTAATACTATTTGAAGGGATGTCTATAAGATAGATTTAAATATGAGTTTTCTTCTAAATTCTAAGTTTAATATCATTCATTGGATGTAATACTAATTTTGAAATTGGAAGAACAATTTCCCTACATTTCCTAGTCTAAGCTCGATGTCTATGCCTATGCTACGCTAATTATGCCCCAAAAAAACTATAAAACAAAGAATTTCAAAATATATTTTATTAGCAAACATTTGACATTTATTTAGATCAAACATAAAAATAAAGATATAGCTATTTATTTTTAGTAAATACCTGAAGAAACAAAGTATCTATGGAGCTTGAGAATTCAAAAGCCCAAGGTTGTGGTGTTGAGATATGTTTTGTATTCACCCCAATTCTTGTTGCATTGAATTATAAAATGTTATTGACTTGTAAAAATAGTAATTTTATGGATGGAATGCTATTATAAGAAGAAATAGAAACAAACTTGTAAACCAAATCAAGGGCTTGTTTTATTTCCATTTCAAAATGTCAATCTATTCTAAGGCATTCAATATTATCAACCAGGGAAAGAAGTTGAGAAACATTATTTTCAGCAACAATAACATGTCTTTTATCTCGCTGATAAGTCTCCCACAACATTCAACATTAAAGGACGTTGTTTTAATTTCAAGAACAATTTAGTTTAGTACTAAAATACTATAGAAACATTTGATTTGAGTTTAATTTAATTAATCATAATAAAATATTAATATTTTGATAAACAAAACTATTTATGAAATATAGATCAATGAATTTGATTTAAAAACTACACAATTGAATTCTAATACGAATATCATAACAACAAGAAAACTTAAATAAAACTATACCACTATTAAATTTAGGCCTTACAATCACCACCAACTCAACTATAATTATTCTCTTAAAACATTATCATATTAACATAAAAAATAGCAGTAGCTCCTAAACATCCCAACCCAAATTAATTGAAAATAAACTAATCACAAAGATAGAAAAGTGAGTAGCTTACCTTGTGAAGATGCTTTGGAATGGGCTGAAAAAAATCATCCTCCCACAAGTTTAGGTGATAATTGTGAGTGTCTAGAAATGGGATTTCAACCTTAGCAATCAAGGCCTGATTTACAGATGCATTTAGGCTTTTTCTCTATGTTAATGAAAATGCTTTGCTAGATAGGCGAGCACAATGGATGTGGAAGGTTCATATTTGAGCACTAGGCTCAAAGTAGAAGAAAATGTAGAATAAATAAGAGCCATTGCAAGATTTTGTGTTCTAAGAAAAGAATGTTTGTTCGTGAAGATTTCCTATAAAAAAAATTTAATGAATTGTAACAACAAGAATTTTTAGTTCCATATAGAAATTTGATGATTTGTGACAACAAGAATCCTAAGTTCGATATGGAAATTTGATGAGTTGTAGTAACAAGAATTCTTAGTTCTATATAGAAGTTTGATGATTTATAAAATATTGGTATGAACAGACCTCATGTCTTCATAGTCTTAATGATGAACATTTAGTTATTGATCACCCTACAATTATTTGTAATCCATGATCTAATAGTCACTCTTCTTTTCGACCTAAGCTTCTGATACATTATACTCTCGTGCAAAAAAGGAGCCTCTCAAATTAGAGCTTTATCAAAACTGACAAAACTTTCTTATGAAAAGAATCAAAAAAAAAAAGGATTAACATCTAAATATGCCCCCAAACACACATGCTCACAAATCATAAGATCAAGGAGAAAATCATATTTTCCAAATAGGTAATGAAGATGTTTGACTTAACCAAAAATGGCATAATATGCATGTTTCACAGGGTAATATGCATGTTTCAGATGCGTCTGATATGGAAGATATGGGGTTGCTACAAAGTAAGGTATTTAAAGATAGTTGTGTTAGATGAAAATGCATTATTATTGTCTTAACTTTGTTTTATCTTTTACCTTTTATCTTATAAATTCCAATTTTGAAGTGATATAATAAGAAGCTCTCAAAACTATGTGATAAAATAGTTCAGGTAGGACATCTAGGGTTAGACAGATGATTGGACCTTCTTGCTTCTAAGGAAAGTATAGAAGGAATTATAACCCAAATGATAAGCATGTTATATCTCTAAATTCAAATTTTATCCCATTGGATTCTAATAAGTACTTTCATCATCCAATTTTCTTTTTGGGTTGTCAAATACGAGGATCCTTTTTAAAATAGGAGAAATTTTGAGGACATTTCTTAATCCTAATTGTGTAGGTTTCATGATGCATTTTCCATTAATGTCTATGTCTTAATGGACCCAGTTGCTTGATTCCTCGTTCTGTTAATGTTAAATCTATTTAACGAGATTTGACATTAGGAAATTATTCATGATAAATCTATCTTTTGTTAAATCGAACATTATTTTTTGATATAGATATATTCTTTGTTCTTAAGAAATCTCCTTCTTTCATTGATAAATCTTTGACAGGATTCCTAGTTTGGGAAAAAACTAAAGGGCTTAACTTTTTTATATAAATTTTGTAAAAGTTTGTGTTCTATTAGCATCCAGAATTTTAGTTAACCTGAATAGGGATGAAATGCAAAAGGTAGGATGTTGAAAAGGAATAATTATTAATTTGAGAGAGTTAAGGTGAAATGCATTTTCCCAAAATTAATTTGAGTTTTCCTACCACTTATGCGTTTAATCGAACACCATATTTAAGTCTTTCTTAACCCACAATAACTATTAGTTTCATATGGGTTTTTTCATTTGAATCATAGATGATAGATCACAAAATCCAAACAGTTTTAATGTAATTACTAGATGCAAAGTAGGTTTTAAAAGACTAAGTTGTTCAATAATTCTACCATATCCAAAACCATATATGCAGATATAAACATTAAGTACAACATGTCCAATATTTTTGCAAATACACACATTAATTAAACCATTTTTTTCTTTCAAAACCATATGCACAGATATAAACATTAAGTACAATATGTCCATTTTTTTTTTTGCAAATATTCAAATTAAGTACACCAATTTTTTTCTTTCAAAACCATATGTGCAGATAAAAATATTAAGAACAACATGTCCAATTTTTTTTCAAGTTTTTCTCTCTAATGTCAATGTGTATGTTGAAATGGTTATCAATGATAGATTTAGCAAGTACAACCAATTCAATAAGGGTACAAGAAAAATTTATTCCTGTGAAGAAGGATCATGTGAGGTAATACAAGACAATTTGATCAAAATAGGGAGATAGTCACTAGATCGTTGTCTAACTTTCAAAAAGAAGGCGATGATAAATGTTATTGTCCTTGCAAGAGTTGTAATGGCTGAAAGACAAGAAGAATTAAAATCAAAACAAATAAGAGACATTGTAGGGAGAATGGTCACATTGAAGAGGGGTTTGATTATCATCCATCAGTAAGTTTGTTATATTGTTTTTGCAATTAATATACATGTGAACCATGGAAGGGGGTTTGATTATCATCATTTTCTATATAGGTCGATCTCCCTAGGGAAGTACGTGATATGGACCACCACATCTTAAAAGAACATGGAGGTGTGAATATGGAAGAACATGGAGGTGTGAGTAATAAAGTTGAAGATCATGATTCCATGGAAGATGACAATCATGCACCAAAAAACATATTTGAATATGATAGTACAAATGCATTGATCCATGATACATTTGGTATTGGTGTTGTTGTTGTTGATGATGATGATGATTATGATGAGGATGAAATTGAGGCCATCCATGGTATACCTCTACTTGAAAAGGCAAACACAGCCCTTTACGAAGGGTCCCAATCAACTCTTGTCTCTATTGTATTGTTGTTGGTGAATTTGAAGCTTATGAATGGGTATTCCAACATAACAATGTCACATATGCCAAGGTTTATCATATACATCATTATAGTCTATAAAATGTGAAACATGTACCATTAAGATTTTTTATACTAACGACTTATATTTTTGGTTGTAGATTGGTAGGTGACTTTTTGTTACCACTATCAAATATTCTCCCTCGCTCATACCGAGAATTATATGCCACTATAAAAAATATTGGAATGGAGTATCAAGCAATAGATGCTTGTCTTGAAGATCACGTTATTTATCATAAAGAACACAAAAATGCAACAGAATGCCCCAAATGCCATACGAGAAGATATTGAGATGATCAAGTGACAAAAAAGGTGTCTCACAAGTTTCTTCATTACATCCCCATTATTCCATATCTTAAATTATTATTCAGGTACAATAGCTTGGCATAATTTATAGATTACCATTCATGGATGATAGAAGTCAAGATGACGTTATTCAAAAACTTGTGGATGGTTCAACATTTATGGACATAGAGGAAAAGTGGCCACACTTTAAAGAAGAACCTTAAAATCTTAAGCTTTCTCTAGCAACTAATGGTGTCAATCCATTTGGAGAGATGAGATCTATTTACTCGATGTGGCCTATTTTTTTTTATCAACAATAACCTTCCTCCATGGATGTCAATAAAAAGGGAGCACATTATGTTGGCAATGATTGTTCCAAGTATTTTATTATTTTATTGTTATATAAATGTAATTATAAGTCTTGGAGTGAAATGACCACATTAATTATCTGATGTTGTTCATTCAACTAAGTAAGTACCAAGTGAAAGATATGAATGTATATATTGCGCCTCTTATTGACGAGTTGCTAGTGTTATGGAATGGCACTATGTATGATATATCTAGACCAATTGGACAAAAAAAATTCAATTCCATACAATGCTTGTGTGGACAAAGCATGATACCCTTGGATTGACACATTTATGCGGTATGTTATGCTGAAATCTAGTTGTACATGATAATACTAATTCTAAAAATTGACAGATTTAATCCAATTGTATTGTTATCTTGTAGGTCTTCAAACAAAGGCCAAAAAATTTGCATGTCTAATGTGTGGTCCAAAGATGAAATCTCGTCATTCCAAAAGTTTAAGAAAGCAAGTGTTTGATGAGTATAGGCACTTCCTCCACAAAAATCATAAGTATCAAAATGCCAAAAAAATATTTTCAATGGGAAAGAAGAGACTATATCAAAGCCATGAAGAATGACACCTCACCTATGGCAGTTGGAATATAATAAAATTTGAGGTAGTATCACTCCACCTAATGGTTTATGTTTGGAAATTATATATTTTGATTATGTTTTGTTGACTAATTATGTTATTGATGATCGTGAAGGTCGTCAAGGCATCACTAACCACCTTCCAAAGGGACTAAAATGTTATCCCAGAGAATTTAGTAGGTTACCCTACTACGAGTAGCTAAAAATTGTGCATCTGTTTGATACTATGCATATTAGAAAGAATGTAACAAAGATACTATGGAAAATATTGGATGGAGGGTGTGACAAAGAAAAACTTGCCAAAATTTGTAGTGACATTCATGATTCCAATCATGCAATGAAAAATATCATTGAATCAAATAGCAATGGAGATAGGATTAAGGCAAGTGTCCTTCCTTGGTTATTAATGGAGAAGCAAAGTAATGTCATAGAAGAAGTCATACAAAAAAATTGATATCCTACAGGATTTGTTGTGAATATAAGCAATCTCATATCAAAGAAAAGTGAATTTGGCCCAAGGCTGAAAAAACATGATTGGCATACCTTTACCAAGGTAAGTCACAGCGTTTTGTATTTACAATATATTTGTAAAGTTGCATTCAATTTTCATTGTATTACGTTAGAAAAGCATGAAATGATTAGATGACAATTGTTGCAGTATGTGCTACCCCTATCACTCCCAGACAACTTTGGCAATAATATCAAGCAAGTGATGTATGATCTTGAAAACTAAATGAGGTAAGAAGTGATACTTTTTCAAAATATTAAACAAGTAATATATTGTAAAGTCTCATATTTATACATTTTTCTGTCTTGAATCCCTTGTAGGTGGTTTTCATCTAAATAAATCCATAAAGAAGATATAAAATATTGGAAGAAAAGAATTTGTCGACTAAAGTGTGAAATGCAATTTTTTACCTTCAACTTGTTTCAATGCACAAGAACACTACCTCATACACCAAGTTGAGGAGATTGAGTTGTGTGGACCTATAAAGCCTAGGTCAATGTGGATGGTTAAGAGACACTTGAAATTTTGAAGGGCGTGGTTCAACAAAGAGAATGTCTTGAGGGTTCTATGGTTGAGGGATATATGGTATACCTATATGTTACTCAATATCTTCCTAATCTTGCAGCAAAGACCCATATAGATTGCACTTGGGATCTTGACTCCATTAAAAAAATTGAAGGGGAGTACTTGGTGGGGAACAGTAGTTTTAGGAGAGTGAAAGGTAATAAATTATGAGATGTTATTGTAGTTAATTAATTCTTAATCTTTAAAATAAATCTATTTAAAGTCATTTATTTACTTGTGTACAGTTGCTAAAGAGTGGGATGCAATACATTTGTTTATTGCAAACAATCAAAGACTAGATGATGGTATGCATTGAACGATGTCAACATTCTGGTCATAGATTAAAATGGGAATCTATGTCTACATTGGTTATACAAGCTCATTTTAATGGAGATACCAATGTTACACAAAAGGAAATAGATTTAGCATATGATTTAAGAGATCTTCAAGTACTTATAAGTTTGTTAGTCAACTATATGTTTTTAAATTGTGATGCAACAATTTATACATGTTTGACATTATTGTAGGTGAAACACCACAAGGCTATGTTATGCAATAGTTATAAATTTCCATCAAAAAATTTGATGACATAAAGAGAACTTGTGATTCTGCAATAAGTGCAGTCTTCCAAGTGATCAATATTTCATCCAGAAATTACTTACACCCTTGAGAGTCTCAAAATTGATACTATGGCATTTTGGTTGATATACTTGATTGTGACTTTAATTCCTTCAAATTAGTTCTTTTCATTGACAAATGATACAGACTAAGACTCAATCAAAATGATCCTAATAGAATTTTTATTGAGCATGAGAATGGATTTCCAAATATTAATACAAAGTTGTTTGAGCCAATTGGGGATGAGCCCTATGTTCTTCCAAGCCAATGCGAGAAATTATTTTACTCAAAGGTTCCACATAAATTGGGTTAGTCATTTTTTGTTAGACATGATCCAAGAGGAAGGCTGATAAAGTATAATGTGATGGAAGAAGAAGATACCAAGGAAGAGGAAGAAGTGGATCACGATTGAGAGTTAGTCGATGTTGCTCCTAATGTAAATGATGATGCTATTGATCACGATGATGATGCTTCTATTGATCACGATGATGATGATGATGATGATGATGATGATGACGATGATGGTGATGATGTTGATGATGATGACGATGATGATCCTGATGATGAGATGGATGAAGAATAATATCAATAATGGGGACATTTGATTAGCTAACATTGAAGGGGGTTTTATTATCAATGACATGAATGAAATATAGAGTTATGTGATCAATTCCCATGCTATTCAATATTGAGTTCTTGATAGATCAATGATTAATTTTATTAACTTGTCATGTACCTTTTAATTTTTATAATTCATATATGATGCTAATATTCGATGTAATTTTGAGTATATATATCATGAATTTTTTAGCTAACATAAGATAATTGATTTACATATGCAAAAACCCGAAGCCCTTTCACAAGCATCCCACACAATTTCATGAATCATCAGGTATAAGTCAATACACCCCATAGAGATTAATATTTGTTACCATTTGTAAAATATCTCTCTCATTGCCACCTATCTCTCTTATTTCATGGAGTACAAGTACCAGTGAATGGGTATTTTTCAGATTTGTTTTCCTTGAGTGAGGAAAATGTAGGAATGGAAGAAGAAAATGTGACATTTAGTATGTCTAAATCAAGGAGATCAATTGAGGTTAAAATATCGGAAAAAAATTCAATAAGTGCAAGAAAAATTTCTTTGCTCAATGCAGGTCATGTTCTTATGATGATAAGAATGAAGGCGACTCTGATGTGCCCTTTAGGTACTAACATCTACTTGAACAATGGGTCCCGACAAACTTCCTCCAATAAACACTGATTTTTGTGTTAGAGAGAGGATATATTGCATAGCACCATCCTCATTACATGGTTTAGGCCTATTTTCCATGGATGGCATAAAGGTCTCTTACAACAAAGTTGTTATATTGATGGAGTATGTTGGACCTTTCTATGATTATAGCAGTTGGCTACAGATCATTAGATATTAAAAAATATGTGTAGGTATGCACTTGTGGAAAATTATATACAACAAAAAGTTAGTGAAAAAAGTAAAATAGTAGCTATATACATTGATGGAAGGCCAAAAGCATCAAAGAATATTTTAGGTTTTATAAATAGTACACAACCTTCATCGACTAAGAAGTGACCCAATTGCATATTTGAGGCGTGCAAGGGAAATCGTAGAAGGCAGTTGCATGTGCATTCTTGATTCAATAATGTATACAGAATGCAGTTGCATGTGTATTCTCAATTCAGAGTGGGTGAATCTTATTTTGGATGCGAAGGAAAATGACATGCACCAGAAGATGGGAAAATGATATCACTTTTGCATGTCTGGAACCTTTTTTTGTTATATTTTTTCACATGTATCCATATGAATATGAATATGTTGTCACACAAATCATTTAAGAACATTGTTTTCTTTATATTTCAGGTTAAAATAGGTGTATTTTTTCCATTGATAATCTTACAGTCCCTAGATAGCTGAGATAGCCCACTTCACCAAAGGAAATGTGTTACAAGGTACGTGTTCTAGAGTATATATTTTTCATGGATGATGTAGGAATTCTTAGAGATGTATAATCTAGAAGAACCAACTTATCAATGTTGTATTATTTGGTTTCTTTTTTCATGTATAATTTCATCGTTTGATGCGATATGGGAAAGACAAACAATCTCTAGATATACATCATTTATTTTCATAACTTTAAAATAATTAATTGAAGAAGTAGACTCATCAAACATCAAAATATTCAAATATTGGAACAAAAATAAGAATGCAATTACTAACAGAGTAGTAGACTCATCAAACATCAAACCTAACAAACCCATCTTCAATCTCTCTATTTGTATTTAGGATAGTAAGAAAAATGTCAATGTATCATCAAATTTATGGTCGCATCACAATGCAAGACCATTATCCAAATTTGCAACTCCTTCCTTTATGTGGATGATAGCATGTTGTGTTTATGCAAAACTCTAAGGAAGAGATTTTAAATGCATTGGAATTTTTTTACCTTTATTGTTCTATTTCTTGGTCAAAGTTAGCACATCATAAAATTGAATTCCTTTTGACATAAACAAAAAATATACTTTGGTTTTACTTTGAAATTATTTCAGATTTTTTTTACATTCTCATTTGTAGAAAGATGTCAAAGATGAATTAAAAACCAATGAACACTTGGATAGAATCAAGTACCAAATTCTTCAACTTCATAGTTATGATACATTATGTTCAAAATAGTTTCAACAAATGTTAATTCATATTATGATCAAGAATTGTAAGCTCTTATTGAACCCTTTCCATTGCTAATTTATCAATTATTATGCTTCAAGTTTTTAAATAGTATTATGCTTTCTATAATGTTTTCAATCTAGACTTCATGTAATCTTATGAAAATGGCTCTCTTTTGGTAGCCTGTATTACCTTCCATATTTTCTCTTACCCCCTTATTGTTTCAATTTATGAGACCTTGTTTTTCCAATTCATTTTTGCCTATCTATAAAACTTTAGTTCTATTGATATTGCTCTCAAAAAACCAAAATAATAGCTCTAACATGATATTCAGCAACATCATCAAGTAGTTGATATTCTATAGTTTCATTGTGTTCCTTTGTTGAAAAATATTGAATCTATTCATCTTCTTCAATACCTTGGTTTGTCGCTTTGATCTTCGTAGTGAATTCATTTTTCATAGTCGCATTGGAGGTTTCTACTACTCTCGTGTGATGATTTTCTTCTATTGCAAAATCATGCTTTGTTTTAGGTCTTAGCCCCGTTGAAAAAAATATCCATGTGACTACTAGAAACTACACTACGATTTGTTTGTTGTTCCTCATCTTCTCAAAGTGTCTTTTCTCTTCTTTCTTTACTTTTCCAAGCTAGTGAGCTTGGCATGTTGTGCCTATTGGCAATATGACCAATCAGTCAAATAAGGCAAGATATGTGGTTTTCATTTATGGCAACATTTTTTTTGCAGTTTAGTCATGATTACTTGCAAAGGAAAATTGTCTAAGTATTGGACAATGTTATAGCAGCATGACAAGATTTGTTGATAGTAGAATATTTTGTTGGAATATTCTCTTGCACAATTAACTCTAGATGCATGATGCCATCTTGATGATTCGTACAAGTGCGCATGTCCGTAGAATCAACCAAGTTCAAGTTATGGAGGAAATACTAATGCAGATACCTCACAATGTAGAATAGAGCATGTCAGCAAATTGACTTGTACGACTTGTAGAATTGTTTTGATTACTAAATCTTGATGAGCCGACTCTAAGGATGATATGTGAGGCAACTTAGGAAAAAATTATTAATATGTTTGATACAAGTAAAGAACTTCAATTGTGAATTTAAAATGTGAATGTAATGAGATATTGTGATATGTAATGTGAAGTAATGTTATGTGAGATATGATGCAAATTGATATGTGTGTAGTCACTCTTTATATGAAGAACTGACAATCAAAAGAATTGCAAAGTATAGCAAGTAATCTAGTATTGTATATATACCTATTCTCTTGAAGAACTTATTATATAGTTGCATGTTAGGGCAGTGGGCTCTTCTTGCACACATTTGTATATGTTCCACCAACTCCTAACATGGTTGAGGCTTCTAACGAGGCCTAGTCTCCTAACAAGTACTTGAGACACTATACATTTTTCATAGACTCCTAACAGGGTCAATATCCTTAACCAGATCCTTTATATAGTGAATCATCTTGTGGGTTTCATCCCCACTGGGGTTTTCCCTTGGCCAGAGTTTCCCTAATTAACAAAATATGGTATTATGAGCTCTCTATATGTATGGTTGTTTTTACTGTTCAGCATTGTTGGTTTATTTTCTTATGCATGTGGCAAAGTAATTAATAATATTGAGTTGTGGGCAAAAGGATTGAAAATATTGATTCACACCCCCCCCCCCCCCCCAGTATTATCTATTTCTAATAGTACCTTCTGTAGAAATTTATCTTTAGTTTACCAAGTCATTTCTGTCACTCTATTTATTATAGTGGAGTTTGTAGTAGCTAGAGATAACTTTAAGAAACTCCTTTTTGTAAAACTCTATAAAACTTTCACAAATCCAGCATTATTTTAGGGGGAAAATTTTATTTTCTACTGGCAATTTTTTTTCCAAAGTAAGAACAAATTTAATCTTATTGGCAATTTTTTCCCAATCCTATTGAATTTCTATAAAATATTGGCAATTTTTCATTATTGAAGAAAATCAAAGCTAATAAGCCATAGGTGCATAAGTACACATACCTAGAAACTATTATTCTATTATTATTATATGTAGCCTAATTAATTATCGAAGTTGAAGGTTAAATGAGCCTAAGTTAATATTATATTGTATAACATATAAAAACCTTATTTTTATAACCGTTGGATGATCCTTAATCAATGGCCCAAATCCCATTTCGAGAAAAAAAATTTGAAGGACACCAAATTTTAGAGAAAGTTTCCAAAATAAAGACGTGTATAATAATTAGGGACAACTTTAGTGGTGAATATTCGCAATTGGAAAATCTCACTCACTAGGGACCCCAAATTTGGCAATAAAATTTATACTTTTAGGATTACGCTCTTATGCTCTACTAGATTTCCCTTTAATCATTAGTATGTGAGCTTACTTGTTGGAGACCTCCGCTCTTACACTCAATAGCTTATCAGATAATCGGAGCCTTTAACTGTTATGTCTCTTTTAAATTGCAAACTTATGCTTAACTATCAGCTACCTTTCTTGTAACATCGTAGCCTTAAGGAAATAGAGCTCCACTCTTACACTTACCTTCAATCATAACTCTGGGGATCTTCAGAATTGACTTTACGATGTTATGTCTAACCCTCAATCGTCAAATCAAACACCTTTTAAAATAGACGTACACTAAACCCTCAATCGTAGCATCAAAAGTGCAAATTGTTTCTCCAAATCCGAGGTCCCCAGTGAGTGAGATTTTCCAGTTGGTGAATATTCCCCACTAAAGTTATCCCTGATTATTGTAGACATGTGCCTTTATTTCGAGAACTTTCTCTAAAACTTGGTGTCCTTCAAAAAAATTGCCCAAAATGGGATTTGGGTCATTGATTAAGGATCATCCAATAGTTATAAATATAAGGTTTTTATATGTTATACGATATAATATTAACTTATGCTCATTTAACCTTCAAGCTCGATAATTAATTAGGCTACATATAATAATAATAATAGAATAATAGTTTCTAGGTATGTGTACTTATGCACCTATGGCTTATTAGCTTTGATTTTCTTCAATAATGAAAAATTTGCCAACATTTTATAGAAATTCAATAGGATTGGGAAAAAATTGCTAAAAAGATTTAAATTTTTCCTACTTTGGAAAAAATAAATTTGCCAATAGAAAATAAAATTTCCCCCCTAAAATAATGTTGGATTGGCCAAAGTTTTATAGATTTTTACAAAGGGGGGTTTCTTAAAGTTATCCCAAGCCAAAATGAATCTTTTTAGTCTAATATGGTAGTTTAATTTATTTTACAAGCTTCAGTTGACCAATACAAAGACTCGCCCCTTGAATTGATGAAGACTATTTGGGCTTTATCTACAAGTGTATTTTTTTTAATAATTCAACTAGTCATCACAATTATAATGGACCCATCTTGAAAGTGATGGTCAATTCCGATGGCTATCCATCCCTTGCATAGCATAGTTGTCATAACTACAATGGAAAGCTTAGGCAAATAATCATGGCTTGTATAGCACAACTGTCGCATATATGGCACAATTATTATGGCTGAGTGGAAGTTTAAACTATTGTAATTATGAGGGCATACTATTGCAATTGTGACATCGTGAACATGAAGTCTTGTCCCTCCCTTCTTCCAAGTTACAACAATTTTACCGTCATAATTACAATAGATTCCCTCGTCGTCAAGTCCGACGAGAGCTAACGAGCAAGTTTGGCACTATGGCGACGGTTGGACATCACAACTGCAACAATTTGCCATTGCAAAATGACTCCAAATGTTGTAGTGTGTCAACTTGTGTTATCTATGTCATCCTGGTCTCTATGTGGCCTTGATGGTGAAACATTTGTTGTCTAATCTGACCTAAGTGGCCTCTTGGATCCTACCACTGTCCCACTCCTTCATGTCCTCCAAGAGTGTGATCTTGAATCCTTATAGATCGGTTCCCTCTGATCCTTTGACATGTCTTTGGTATACTTATTTTGCTAGTATTGTGAGTCTTCCTGTGCATCTCCGAGAATCCTATATCTCACACACACCCACATCTCTAATACTACTAACAAAATCATGTGCATCATCTACTTCTCTTTGTGCTCTATACATAGTTGTATCTCGAGAGGTTTTCATTTTATCCCTTTCTACTATCACCTTGTCCAATTCAATTGGCACTTGGTATTTCTCTATTATAAGCATTGACTGCTCTTTGTCCCATGTTGTTTGGAAATCCTCTAGCTGACTCTTCAAATCACTGATAATCTACATCATTCTCTATTTGGATAACCATATCATGTACCTGCATCTTATTGGGAGCCTTTGCATCCTCATCCTCTACATGTATAGGAGTTGCATATGTTCCATCATCGTCACCACTACTAGACTATGTTATGTTCTTTATGTCCTCACTATACTCTTTGTCCTCCCCTCCTCTTTGTCCCCCTCCTTGTCCCTTTCATCCTCCTCATCATCCTCTCCTCCCTCACCCTCCTCTCCTTCATCTCCTCCCTCCTCCCCCTCGTCCTCCTCATCGTCCTCTCCTCCCTCACCCTCCTCTCCTTCATCTCCTCTCTCCTCCCCCTCGTCCTCCTCATCTATACTCTCATCTAAAGACACTTGTATCCTCGGTACTAGTATAGATAGATCTATCACTGGAATAGGCCTATGTCATGCAAATAATCTATCATACATTTTGGCAGTACCTATGTCTATCACATTTGCTCCTAGTCCTCACTATATCAGTTGTAGATTTTTGTAACTATGCATAAGCCACATGTGATCTAATTAGTGCTCCCCATGCTCTAACCTCTTCTCTAGAATGCGTAAATAATGTCATCCCTATCAAGACATCTTGTCTCTCACTAAACTATTTGCGTACTCTCTAACAACAGCACCTTGATGACCAAATGACCTTTAATTCTGTCTGATTAAGTATCTCTAATTTTTTCAATATGGTAGGTGTTCATCATCGTCATCCCACCCAGGGCAGTCTTTGAAGGTCTCCATGTTAAATCTATCAATGTATCCATAAGTATCTAAAGTGTAAATTTGTACCCCATTGGTCCCTATGAAAATGCACCCACATAGCAATATACATAAGACATATCCTCAATCAATACTCTCTACTATAGGTCTAAAGATTGGTATGTGCTCGTTATCCCATACATGCAGTAGTGTCACTCGTGCTAATAGACAAACCTCATTTGTAGGCTATCAGATGTAAGTGATAATATCATATGTCACCATCCGCTCAAGCATTCTACCCCATCCAACACAAAAACTATGACCCCTCTTATCCAGTACTAGCAATCCTTTGGTAACCCAACATAGTACCACAATCAGTCACTCATGTGATGTTACATGTAACCAGGGACTCATATTGGGTCTCATAGTCTTGCATCTCTAGCTTAGCATCACTGCAATTGAACATCTTATGTAATGATGTTGTCCCTATAGTTGGGTCATACTCTGCCAGCTCCCTATTGATAGGAAATTCTAGGATGCGCTAGACATCCTCCAGCGTAATTGTGGCCTATTCGGTTGCTAAGTGGAATGAGCTCATCTTTAATGTCGCCACTCTTTTAGTGTTGTGATTAACCCTCTTTCCTAATCTTGGGCATGAATATGATGTAATACATTAGTAAAATTGCAAGTATCTCACTCTGATGACATCATCTTATGACGTAGCTCCAAGCTCGGTGGCATTTGTCCCCTCATTTGCAAGGAAAACAGCTCTTCTTGTATTTACCATACACTTTGCATCAACTTTATGTTGCTTTTTGGGATGTTTGATCAATTTGACTTTTGTTTGACCATCTTGACCTGATTTTTTACTTATTGTAAGGTTTTGACCATCTTTTAAACATTCTAGGGAATTTGACTTGTTTTTGACATGTTTCTGCATTTTGGGCTTCCTAAGTGCACAATTGGTTTGGCCAACTACACACCTTGCACAGTTGGGCCTCCCAACTGCATAAGTTGCACATTTGGGGCATTAGCTACAAACTTTGGGCACTTTGACCCTCAAAAATGCCCCCTAACTTTGACCCTTTTTTGACCCCCTAGATACCTAAAAATGCATGAAAATAAGAATAATCAATGGGAGGCCTCAAAGTAATCACCTGTGGTCCTAAGCTCACCCAGCATTGGTAGCTCTACAATTGTTCCCCATGATGCTTCTCCATTAGTAGTATGTCCATACTCCTAGCTTTAGAGCTCAAATTCTGCTAAATGATAGAGTGAAAATGACTCCAAAACTCCTCTCCAAGTCCTTTTATAGCCTAATTTCTATCTAATTGATGCAATGGAACCAGTAGTGGGTTTGAACAAGGTTCCTAGAATCCTCTTCACTAAAGGTTATGAAACAATAAATGTCTTTACAAAGCCAATATACCTCAAAATTCCTATCACAAGTGTTTAAGATGGTAATGGTTATCACAAACCAATCCACTCCTAGGAATCCCTAATCGCAAGGAAGACCTAACAAAAAGACAATTAATCACTAGTTGTTCTTAAGGGTATCACAAGGCATATTTTGACACAATACTCCCCAAACACATATAAGGACCACGGGTGACCCTAAAGCCTAGACATGGTCTATTTAGGTCCTAAGAAACATGAATCAAACATCATATTCAAACTGTGCAACATTTCCTTAGTAGTTGCTTCACAAACATAAGGCAAGGCTTGTAGCCCTTTAAAAAACTAAAAACTTGATTTAGAATCAGAAATCTCCGCATAACCCAAGGAATGAATCATAGATATTCAAATACCATTTTTGGGTTTACATAACATGCCAAGGCACTAGAATCCCAAGATGGGAATGCAGCAAGTAAAACTTGAAATCTTGCTTGGTAGGACTAGGCAATTAGGTCTCCATTTACAAAGGAAGTACTCTAATCCCTGAAAAAAAGATCAATTCAACTATTCGAACATGAGGGGTCTCATATGAAATGATCACAAACCAAATCTCAGGCCTTGAGACCTTCTTTGTGTCGAGTTATGTGAGATGCTACTAGGGATTCCTAAACATGCACATGGATCTTGCATGTCTGGGGCATCAATTTTCTCTCTCTTGTCTGCCTCTTTTGTCCTAAAACCAAAAGAATCCTAAAATACATTTTCCAAACAGGGATTCCTAAACATGCACATGGATCTTGCATGTTTGGGGCATCAATTTTCTCTCTCTTGTCTGCCTCTTTTGTCCTAAAACCAAAAGAATCCTAAAATACATTTTCCAAACTTGGATTCCACCCAGGGCCATTAAATTCCCATGGTGGAATCTCAAGATATGAGAGGAAATTGATGAAACTATAGGTATTTGCACAAAACTGTGATAGCAGTCACTAAATTTAAGATATTTGGAGTTATACAATGAGTTAGGATCTCATTCCAAGTGAAAATGAAAGGTTATTCACAAGGCTATCCAACCATGTCAGAGTTTCATACGTATGTGTTAGAGGGCGTCTGTAAAACTTGCTACAGCATCATAATTCACAGAAAACTTTAGTATTTTTATTGATTTAGAACAAAATTACACATTGTCTGTCTACCACCCACTTGAAAGGGCTATGTAGACCTTCCCAATGGTTATAACAACCATTTGAAATAGATATGAATGTTGGGGATTCGAATTACAACTTCTACAAAAAGTTACTTTGCAATTTTAGTGCAACTTTTTCCTATAACAACCAAATTGGTTTCTAATCGATCCAACATGGACAAAAACATGTTAAAACATGAAAACTAATCTATCCTAAGAATCTAGGCTATATGACACCTTTGACCATAGTTGACCAAGGGCTTATAGGGTGCCAATCTTGGAACTAGGTCTCACAAATGGGTCAATATGAATAGCCAACATTCCCAATCAATTCTAAAGATTTAAAAGACTTCAAAGGAGTCTTATCATTGCATATTTATAGCATTTATTAGTGTGCCCATGAACCATAATCCCCATGAACTTTAGAGCTCAAGTTCCCACTTGAGTCAAGTTGAGCAATTGTAGTGCCATGTTGAAGGCTCTGTTCTTCAATCATCCAAGTAGAATCTATATTAGGTAGTCCTTTCCATTTAACAAGGCACTGCAAATATGTTTTGGTCTTGGTCTTCCTAAGGACTTTAGATTCCAACATCTTTTCCAATTGTACTAGTTTGCTAGGAGGGAGATTTGTAACAAAATCTAATGTATTAGCATTATCTAAATTTGTAGAGGTACGTACATCACAACCTGCATCACCTTTGTAGAGAGTTAGGTCAGCAACATTAAAGATTGGAGAAATAGACAAGGTAGGGGGCAAGGTTATTTCATAAGCATTTTCTCCCATTTTGCGCAATATTGTACATGGGCCAACTTTCTTCATGTGAAGCTTAGAATATATACCCTTTGGTAACCTTTCTTTTTTGAGATATGCCCATACTTTGTCTCCAATTTGAAAGTGAACTTCTCTCCTTTGATCTGCATGTTCCTTATATTGTTGACTGGTTTGTTGCAGTCTATTATTTACCTCTTCTTGGACTTAGTTGGTGATTTTTGCTAAGTCTTCTCCCTGAGCACTAGCTTTAAAGTCTGATGGTAGGTATATCAGATCTAATGGACCTCTAGGATCTAGACCATAGACTGTTTGAAATGGTGTTTTGCTAGTGGACTTATTCAAGGAATCATTAAAAGCAAATTTTGCTTGAGGGAGTATGACATCCCAACTCTGATTGTATTTTTTAGGTAGGAACCTAAGAAGATTCCCAAGTGACCTATTCACCACTTCTGATTGGCCATCAATTTGAAGGTGATAAGAAAAGTTGTGTGTCAGATTTGTGCCAAATTTCTTGTGAAGTGTACACCAAAAATGTCCTTGGAACTTCACATCCCTATTTGAAACAATTGTCTTAGGTGAACAATGAATCTTAACAATTTCCTTAAAGAAGAAATGAGCAATATGTGAGGCATCATTTGTACTTTTGCATGGCGCATGGCACAAAATGCACCATTTTGTTGAACCTATCAACAACAACAAATACATTTTCAAAACCTTGTTTACTTCTAGGTAGTCTCATTACAAAATTCATTGAAATGGACTCCCAAGGTCTAGAAGGTATTGGAAAAGGTTGGTATTTGGATCCAGAAGTGACGTATAGGAACTTGACTTCATTCTAGTGATGCTCTCGATTATACTTATAATTTGCATCTTGAGGTGGGTAATAGAAGGTAAGTTGCATCCAGAAGTGGGGAATAGAACTCAAGGACAAGAAATATCAAAGGTTGGGTGCCTATGTGAGCCAAGTGTAAGGGTGTCAAAGGGTGACGAAGTGTTAAAAAGGTGTTGTGTCGAAGGTGCAAAAGGAAGTGTGTTTGAGTGCTTTAGGAAGGGTGTCAAAGGTTGACTGCTTAAAGACACACAAAGTGTAGTGTAAGTGTGTCAAGGGTGCCAAAGGAAGTGTGTTGAGTGCTTTAAGAAAGGGTGTCAAAGGTTGACTACCAAAGGACACACCGAGTGTAAGTGTGCCACGAGTGCCAGAGGTGAGTATTAAAAGGTGTCAAAGTGTTGGAAGTGCCAAAAGAAGTGTTTATGGTGCTAAATAGAAGGTTGTCAAAGATTGTCAAAGGCTAAGTGTTGGGCACTGTAGACACCTAAATTTGATTACACTGCTTTGGTAATCTAATTTAGCCATCTCTAAAGGCATCATTTATTAAATTCTTATTTAATTAATCTTTTGCCATCCCTAGCTGATTAATTTAATTAATCATCTATAGTCCTAATTGATAAATCAAATAACCTATCATTTATCAATTAAATCCTATTCTTCTATCTAATTCCAAAAATCCTCATTTATTAAATAAATCTATTTGATAAATGAAATCCTCAAATTCAAAAACCCCTAACCTATCTCTAATCCTCCATTTAGCCTAATCCACCCCATCCACCCATACTAACCAAGCTTAGCCACTAACTCACCCACCCTCATTAATGCCATCCACTTGCACATCTCTAACATTCTTAATCTAATCCTAAACCCAAGCCTAATCCACCCCCTAATGTTGTCACATTCCTTAAACAAGTTTAAGACTTTCCTAATCCAAACCAAAGTCTCCCCTCAAAAATCCCAACCACCAAGTCATGAGTGCTCTTACAAACCATAAAAGACTCTTACAAGCCCACTCATGACTCTTACATCCATCTTCCACACTCTTCCCTCTTCCACACTCATTCCTCTTACATCCCTCTTACATACTCAACCCCACTCATCATGCCTTTAACCAACCCTTTACCCTACCCTCTCACACTCATCCTCCTTGTGACAAGTGTCACCTTTCCATTGGTGCTAAACAAGCACAATCCATGTGCTCTCCTTTGAGTGCATCCTAGCCCTCCTTAAGCCTTCATCCATCCTTGCATCTAAGCCCTCCATCCCTCTACCCCTTAGCCTATAAATTGAATCTCGTCCCAAGCCATTTAAATCAACAATCTTTGAGCTAAAGTTACCATGCTATTTTGAAAACCAAAGCCATCAATCATACTCTTATAATGTCAAATTGAGAGCTCACAAAGCTACCAATTTGCCATTACCCATCTCCACCATTGAAGCAACTTTGAGCATTTGAGCATACATCCCCAATCTACACATAGACACATCTCAAAAACAAGAGAACAAATCTCATTGAGAGAGCCTATCCATGGCTCACATTCTCATTTGAGTTTGTCTTCTCTTTGTCTCTCTTATATGTTATGTTAGTTTAATGTGTAAATGCTTTCATTAGATTAGTATTTCTAGCACATTAGATTAGTGTATACATTTTGGCACGCCCGATGGGACCCCGCTATGGGTCATTTTTTTTCATCCATTTCAATCTACATGTTGTTTGAGTTGTTGCAAGTGTGTTTGCTTATTTTTGCAGGTTGAAGGACGCACTAAAGAGAAGGACACACTCTTTAAAATCTGAAAATAACCAAAAAAAACAAAAAAAAAAGGAAAAAAATTGCGCCCGTCAGTTCCCTTCACGCAGTGTCATCTCTGCAGTTTGGCGTCTCCACCTGTCGTCTCTGCAAAACGTCGTCTGCGCAAACTCAATCGTCGTCTCTACAAGCTCAATCGTCGTCTGCGAAAGGTAAACTATCGTCTGCGCATGCACAACTGTCGTCTGCACCTGCACAACCGTCGTCTACGCGAGCTCAACTGTCATCTGCGAATTTTAGGGTCTCCGCCTGTCAAACTGTCGTCTCCGCTGCCGCAATCTGCCAACTGTCATCTTCGACGCCGCCAGCTACTTTCTTCATCAGACTGTCGTCTACGCAGATCAGCGTCTGCGCAGATTGGCGTCTCCGCCTGTTGTATTGCTTTCCAAGATTTGTCGCCTAATTTTTGGCTGTCTTGTCCAAGTCATTGTCTTTGCATGCTTTCAAAACTCTAACAAATGAACCTGTATGTTTAAGAACACCAAAAATCACTAAAATAAAAATTAAAAAATTAAAAAATTAAAAAATTTAAATTAAAAATTTAAAAAAAATAAAAAAGAGTATAAATCAAAATTTGACTTTTAGTGGTTCTGTAGGAAATAGACCATTTTAAGCATTTTTACGCATATTAAAAACAGCAAAAAAAGTTAAAATTTATTTTTTCATAGTTAAGCTTTCATTTTGGAAGATTTTGGGTAACTAATCAAATTGCTTTTTTTTGTCTTATTACAGGTTGGAGCAACGAACTTAATCATGTTTCTTGCAGGTTCTCATGTTGATAAAAAATGAACTTGAATGTTTAACCATTTGTCTTTGAATGCATGTTGCCAAAATGAACTTGAATGGTTAAACACATTTTCCATTGAATGAATGTTGCTCAAAACACACTCTTGAATGCCATAGGATTAAAATCAACTTTCTTTGGAATGCATGCTTAAAACAACAAATCCAATCTTGAATGCCAAAAATCGACTAATCATTGCAATATCTCACACTTCCAATTTGGGCTTAAAACACTCTAACACAATCTTGAATGCCTAACAATCAATGAACATTGCATGGTTTTGACGCATCTCAATGACGCTTGCATTTCTTGCATTGACGAATTCTCGATTTCCATTATGTTGACGATGCTGTCAAGTTGGAATGAACATTGTATGTCATAATCACGAGTGTCTTCAATCATAGCTTACAAAATCTAAGTCATCAATTGGAAAAGAACAAGCGTGTTTTTTAGCCCAAGGTCATCCAAGTCTTCTCTTCCCTTGTCGTCTTTCAAGGCCATCTTGGGTGCATAAGATTAGGATCCAAAACCTTGTTTTCTTTTTTTAGGAGGCATTTTTGGGGATTTCATCACCCCTTGGGATGACCTCAACTCCAGCATTCCGGCGGAGTATAAGAATCGGGAGTTGAATCGAAAGACACCTCTCTTGGGATCAGGATTTTGTCACTCGAGCTAAGCCTCAAGGAACTTTATACCCTTGAGAAGTGAAAGAGGAGAAGTGGGTTACTGCTGCTCTTGGCTGTGTGACATCTTTTTGATTTCATCTACGGATATGGGCCTCACGTACCTTGTGTATATCGAGGACTCCCTAGCTAAACCAAATTTCATCCTTGTAGAAAGCTTCCTAGGATGTTGGTGTGTTTGACGTGCTTGCTCCAAAATTTTGTCTGCTTGTTTATTCATAGCCTTTGAATGAATGTTTGCCAACTTTGGTCAAAATCCCAGAAAAGCAGAAATCTCCCAACTCAAGGCATACTTAGCGTAGTCACTGCCTCATCAAAAGATCATCCAAGCTCCCTTAGTTCTTTGCTTTAGAACAATCCGAAATCCAAAGTCCATCCAAATCATCCCCCCCCAGCCAACTAGCAACAAAATCCAAAATCACACCCAAGCCTTTAAAGAGTTGTTGTCACTCTGCTAGAATTTGCTATCCAATCAATCCTACCAATCAACCAATCTCGCCAAGGTTATCCCTCTGACAGAGCATTGTCTAGGGTAACCCAGCTTTGTCACTTGTATCCCTCATCACCTTGAGCTAAAGGTTGGGATCCACAAGTGGTCAATCTCGTGTCATGCCCATAGGATCATTAGTCTATCCTTAAGTTTGACCCAATCTCCACCAATCCTGCACATAGGAAAGAAAAACTCTCACTTTTTGACAGCATGCCCTTAAAGTCTTCCATTCATAGGAAAGCCAAAAATCCCTAGCCAATCCTCCTTAGGTCTGCCATACAGCTTTGACTCTCCCTAAGAAATCTTTCATCAGCCAATCCAAAATCTGAGCTTAATCCAAATCCAACCATGAGCTTCCGTGTTCATCCATATGCAAGACCCCATCCCCATCAAACTCATCGTCAAAGCATGAAGTACCAATCCTATCATGATATATTCAGTCATATTGTCCTTGCTCCTGCCACCTCCTATTCTAATGATGATGAAGATCTTGTTGACTATGAAGGGTATCTTGAGAGCCTTAGAAACATTCCACCAACCATCCCCCAAAATCCAAGAGTTATTCCAAACTATCTAGTCATGCCATCTGATATCCTAGCTTCTCCTCCATCACCCAATCGACCAAGCTTCCAGTCTTCCACCCCCATCACACTAGCTATTCCTGTCAATTCACCTCCACCTCCGACACACAAGTCTCCAAGGAATCTCCCAGAGGAAATACAAGAAAAATAGCCTCTAGCAGTCGATAAGCCATGTCATCCAATCCAACCATGTGAAGTAGTCAGTGATGAAGCTTCCCCATCTATAATATCACCTCCATCTCCCATAGCTATCATCCCCATACAATCCATCAAATTGCTTAAGATCCTTCCACTTCCCACAAGCATCAAAATCCCAACACCTATCAAATCCCTCCAAATCCTATCCACCTCACCTCCAAGCATTTCCCAAATCTCCCATAATGACCCTTATCCATCCATCTTCTACTCACCCATCTCCACTACCGAATCTCCGATCTATCCATCCACTGCCTTTGAAGAATCCATCCCTTCACCTCCTATCGCACCATCCACTCCAATCCAATCCTATCAAGATCCTACCTAAAAGCATGTTGACATCCCCCAAAGCATAAATGAAGATATCATCGTACCATGTCTTCCATCCATAGTGCAGTCACCATCCCCTCCATCTCCAAAAACTCAAGCCATACCTCCTGTACTGAAGGATATCTTTTCAGCCCATCAGCCAAATCAAGATCCTATCCTACCATCTCCTCCGCTCCATGCTTCCATCTTACCACCTATCCAAGCTATTCCACCATCTATAATCTACCCTCTTGGTTCACTTACATTCATCCATGGTGGCCTCCTCTCAGCAGAAGAATTAAGAACAGTATCTCCCTGTTGCAGTACATCTGATAAAGCACTTCCACCATTTTCCACAAGAAAAAAGTATCCTCAACTAGTTCAAATGCTCAATCGATGGCATTATCAAGGTCAAGGTTTAGGACCACAAGAGCAAGGAATCATAAAGCCTATTATTGCACAAAAGAATACAGGATTTCATGGTCTTGGATATGTATCCAAAGGCTCACCATCTAAAGGTGTTGGTACACCACACCCCCAAACCAAGCCTATCTCCAAACCCACCATGCCAGCCTCCCATCACTCCTTCAAGAAATCTTATGTCATCCCCCCTCCACCATCTTTGCAAACCAAAACAACCTACCATATCCCCCCTTCGTCCGCTAAATCCATTTTGGGTCCCTATGTCCCAAAATCTACCATCCTCCATCCTCCTATCAGCCATCATTCAAATCCTATTCCATCCGTTCCTATCCAAGATCAACAAAGGCACATATCAGGGCACATCATCCATCATCATCCCCCTACATGCTCTTCCATATCCTCTTCATCTCACAAAGCTTCTCCTAACCATCTTCCCAAATCTTACCACAGTAATGTGAAGGCCAACTTCAAAATGCATAAAGCTAAAAATCCACATCCTCGGCAATCATATGTCTATTTTAAAAGACATACTCCAAAAAGGAAAAATCCAATCAAAGAATGCAAAACAATGCAAAAGCCTATAAAACGAAAATCCAAAACCATGTGGATCCCAAAGAAAAAAGTTGAAACCCAATGCATAATGGCATCCACCATTGCTAATCCTCCATCTAGTGACTCATGTCCCCCATCTCCTAACTCCATCTTGGATGCCTATATACCCAAGCGTGCTTCCAAAAATCCACCATCAAGCCCGCATCTACCATATATCCCCCATATGCTCTTTTCACACCTGTCCCAACATGTGCCAATGTTGATCCTGCAATCATCCCCATCTCATGCTGCTTTTCGACCTTTTCATCCCTCCATCTCCTACCATCAATCCCATCTAATCCAATCTATTGCATAAATCACACATCCGGTGTACCAACAGCTAGCAACAAAATTGAACATTCCAATAGCTAGTGAAAAATCCCAAGGAAAAAGCCAAAAATAGCTGAAGAAAGCCAAAATCATTCTAACTAAATCCAAAGTCAAAAAGTCAAAAAGAAAAAAGGAAAAAGAAAAATAAAGCGTCCACTGGTGAAAACTTGGCAATTCAAGCACCTTGGACAAGTACCATGATGAAAACTTGGCAAACAAGCGTCATGCGTAATCCAACCATCCCCAATTCAGCCTATCATCCTCATGCTTTTGGTCACATCTTGCCATCCAGCTCCATCTTCCACTTTGTCCACCTATCCTTCATCCTCCAGCTTTTATCTATCACCATCCACTTACCTCTTGCAGCTTCAGCCAACCATCATAGCTATCATCCATCTCCCTAGCCCCTCAGCTTTTTTTCATCCAAGCTTCAATCCTATCACATCCATTGTAAGACCTTCTTCCACATGTCATCTTCTGACTAGGGTCATTGTATTCCTTGGAGATCTTGTCTTGTCCATCCTCCCTTGTCATTGGTATCTAGCTCTAGGCTATCCTCATGCAAACCCAATGTCATCTCTTTATATCCATCATAATCCTAGCTATCTACCATCCTATCCAGCCATCTCATCCTACTCCTCTAGCTATCCTTGGCCACAAAATCTTCCATCATCATTGGGATGCATCCTCCCCAAATCCATATCTTCTGCTATTACCCCATCCTTAGCTTTCGCCCTTCCATCCCGCTATCCTATCATCCTAAGCTTTTGCCTGCTTGTAAATATCTTGGTCAGCTTCAGCTTGTAAATATCTTGGTCAGCTCCAGCTTGTAACTATCTTGGTTAGCTTCAGCTTGTACATATCTTGGTCTGTCAGCTTGTACCTCTTCTTTAGCTTAGTATCATTGTATCTATCCGGTGTTTGTGTCAGTTCGTCCTTGATCAGCATCTTGCACACATCGCACAACCCTTGGTTAGCTATTGCAATGCATCCTTTAGCTAGATTTCCTGTCACCAAAGTGTTATCCTTCTTAGTTTAGCTTGTCAAACGCATCACTCATCCAAATCCACTAGCTTAGGTGCTCTCCGATAGATCCTTGCAGGATATAGCTTTCCTCATGTCTGATCTTGGTCCGTTAGTACCTCATCCTACCCATCTCGTTGGCAAACGGTTCTCTTTTGGATTTTCGCTTTCTTTTGATTAGGGATCTTCCCTTTTGGGTCTTGAAATATCTTTTCCAAGCAATCTCCTTGTTCCCTCCTCAAGGTTGCCACGATCTTCCATATCATGGTATGCTGCGAATGGGGCAATTAGAGCGTAAGGTCTTGATCAGGTCTTTTGCTTGTTTTCTTTTTCTGCTTGTGGGTTATCTAGTGTCGTTTCCACGCTACTTCCTCTGGGATTCATGTGTGATATTGGGGTAATCCTTGCGTGTTTGTTTTGAGTCAATTTGTCAGTCCTTTGAACAGGTGGTGAAAAAGCCTTGATGTTCTTGGTAACCTTGGCAATTAACCAACAGTCCTATAGCAAATCTAGTGCTCAACTACGTGGTGGTACTTCTCTTTGAAGTATCCCCCCGCTCAAAAAGCTTCAATGGATTCCCTTCATCTCCATTATCCCCCATCCATATCCTACATCTGTCGCTCCTACCCTAGCTTATGCATCAGTATCTCTTTGAATCACTCCTCACGCTTAGCTTTAGGGATCCACAATCCTAGTCTTAGGGATCCACCAATCAAATCAATCCACCAAGCCTCATCTTTCGAGATCCACAATCCTAGTCCTAGGGATCTCCGAAACCCATCTTCCGCCAATCTGACTCTTTGAAATCCTGTTGCATCAGCTTTATCATTCTATCCTCCATCTCCCTACCACGAATTCCTTTTATAGCGCTCCGCTCCTCCATCCTCCCCCCCCCAATCCTGGAAAGTCTTAAGCTTTCTTTACTTTTGTGCCTCTGATTTCCCTTTATCATTCTCCCGTAGTGAGAGTTTGAGCTAATTCAGCCCCTTCTCTTTGCCAACCTGTGTCTTAGCTCATCTCAATTTCTTGTACTTTTCAAGAAGTCGTCGAGCCTCATTTCTCTCCCCGTCGCCTTCTTGAGGGGGCATCATCTAAGTCTAGTCTCTCTTCTTCTTATCCGAGACTGGGGCAACCTTGTTGCTAAAACATCTTCTTCGTGTCGTCTTCATTCGAACTTCTTTGAAATAGTGTTGTCTTAACACTATGTCAAAGAGGGGCAAAATGTAGACACCTAAATTTGATTACACTGCTTTGATAATCTAATTTAGCCATCTCTAAAGGCATCATTTATTAAATTCTTATTTAATTAATCTTTTGTCATCCCTAGTTGATTAATTTAATTAATCATCTATAGTCCTAATTGATAAATCAAATAACCTATCATTTATCAATTAAATCCTATTCTTCTATCTAATTCCAAAGATCCTCATTTATTAAATAAATCTATTTGATAAATGAAATCCTCAAATTCAAAAACCCCTAACCTATCTCTAATCCTCCATTTAGCCTAATCCACCCCATCCACCCATACTAACCAAGCTTAGCCACTAACTCACCCACCCTCATTAATGCCATCCACTTGCACATCTCTAACATTCCTAATCTAATCCTAAACCCAAGCCTAATCCACCCCCTAATGTTGTCACATTCCTTAAACAAGTTTAAGACTTTCCTAATCCAAACCAAAGTCTCCCCTCAAAAATCCCAACCACCAAGTCATGAGTGCTCTTACAAACCATAAAAGACTCTTACAAGCCCACTCATGACTCTTACATCCATCTTCCACACTCTTCCCTCTTCCACACTCATTCCTCTTACATCCCTCTTACATACTCAACCCCACTCATCATGCCTTTAACCAACCCTTTACCCTACCCTCTCACACTCATCCTCCTTGTGACAAGTGTCACCTTCCCATTGGTGTTAAACAAGCACAATCCATGTGCTCTCCTTTGAGTGCATCCTAGCCCTCCTTAAGCCTTCATCCATCATTGCATCTAAGCCCTCCATCCCTCTACCCCTTAGCCTATAAATTGAATCCCATCCCAAGCTATTTAAATCAACAATCTTTGAGCTAAAGTTACCATGCTATTTTGAAAACCAAAGCCATCAATCATACCCTTATAATGCCAAATTGAGAGCTCACAAAGCTATCAATTTGCCATTACCCATCTCCACCATTGAAGCAACTTTGAGCATTTGAGCATACATCCCCAATCTACACATAGACACATCTCAAAAACAAGAGAACAAATCTCATTGAGAGAGCCTATCCATGGCTCACATTCTCATTTGAGTTTGTCTTCTCTTTGTCTCTCTTATATGTTATGTTAGTTTAATGTGTAAATGCTTTCATTAGATTAGTATTTCTAGCACATTAGATTAGTGTATACAGGCACCACCAAAATATCACAAAGACCAATGTAGTTAGAGACTACTTAATTTCTTTATGTTGAGAAGACCCACATTTTAAAACATAAACAAATTAATTTATATTTTTGGATTATGTAACATTATATCATGGCGTATAATTCGAGATGTCGATGATTAAATAACATTGTCCACAATCTCAGCCTAGAAATACAACTGAACAATGCAGTAACTTATAACACATTACATTTGTTCTTTTATTCCATTACTGGACCTCTTTTATATCATCGTAAGGGTTTTGGTAACTTCCAAAAGTCGTATGCCGCAAAAAATGGATGTATATCTACATCCCAAACCGAAATATCTCTTCAATTCTCAACTTACAATTCCAAGGTTCATTATGATAAACAAACTCATAAATATAATCAAGAGCATGATATAGGATGATTGAGGCTATGGGGCTCTTAAACATATGCACTAGGGGAGTAGTGACATTTTGTTGGCCTAAAAACACCTGGCCATTCAAAACATATATTCCCAACACCACATTCCCCATCTTTGCCTTCCCCTAACCATAACTTGTTTTCTTTAATCCTGCAACTACAAGTATATGGCAAGCAGGAGTTAAAAAAGAATTGGGGGAGTATGAGTTCAGTAAAGTCTAATTTAAGCATTTGTCCAATCTCAATACTTGTCATTCTCACCCCACCCATTCAAAGGATCGAGGATTAGAGTAATAATTGAGTGCATGTCTCACATCCTTTCTTCTCCCACGACACTTCTATAAGACCAACTCATTCAACTCAATCTCATAAAACAAGCATTCAACAACTCCCTTTTCCAGCTCTCTAAATTCTCCCAACTCATTCAACCCAATCTCCTAAAACGATTACTCAACCAAAGCTTTCTCAACTCACTACCAATCAACTCATTCAACACAATCTCGCATAACAACCATTCAACTGATTTTAAAATGTTTTGTTTATCAACGACTCAACTAGTTTTCCTAACTCTTTGAATTCCCCATCTCTACCCCAAACAATAACCATAAATTTCTTAATTCCTTCCCAACTAAACGGTAAGGGACAATTTTTTAAGATGGGACAAAAAGAGCAAGTCAATTCTATTTTAGGCATTTGTCCAAATCTCAATCCAAGTCATGCTCCCCCTATAATGTCAACGGAGTTCTTAGCAAGGCTAAATGAAAAAATAAGGGCAAACTAATTAAATTAATTTCTTATTAAGTCGTTAAAAAAAATTAAAATTAAAAGGTCACTTTATATTTAATTAATTTAATTTTTTTTAAACACAATTAGTTATTGTATTGCAAGAGAAGCCTCTAGAGTGCATTTTTTAAAAATACAATTAATTATTGTATTGTTAAGGGGAAGCTTCTAAAAAATGCAATTAAATAATATTTTATTTCTTTCTAGAAGGGTGAAGGAAAAAAATAAAAGTGAGAGCTTCATTGTCAATCATCCAATTATTGTGAATTGCATTTGATATAAAATTAAGAGAAAAAACTATAAAAAATTATTTCAATCAGCCATTGAAGAACGTCAAATCTTCAGCGTTGCATACATTTATAGTTGGTTGCTATAGTACACAAGAAAGATGCCGCATTACAGTACTTACTCTTAATTCATCTCCATCCTTGGGTATCACTATTATCAGGTTCCTCTTGCAACTATTAGCAGTTAACATTGTAATTTTTTTTTATGGGATATGATTTCGCTGTGACAATTCAAAATCAGATTTTGGCATTATTGTAATCATTATTGTAAATCATTTCTCTTGGCAAACTCATAGCAACATTGAACACAAGAATGAATTCAATAAAAAAGATGCATGTTGCATACCATTTGTTTGACAAAATGTCCATCTAATAGCATATATGATCAACATAATAGTTGTATCTCAATTGTTTGTCAACATGTCAATTGGCTGTAAATATGCATTCCATATCTAGTTTCCATGTATATGCATTGAAATATCCAAAAAAAAGCACTTGCATATTAGTTTATTGTAAGAGGCATTGTAATATCATTTGCGAACATTCTAAATTTCTTCGCATTGAACGGCAGCAATACAAGTGTTTGACAATATTCCTTGAGCTAAAATCAGTCAGTTTGGACAAGGGATATTACACCCCACTACCCATATAGAAAAGATCAGGGATTGGACCATAATAAACAAATGCATGTCACCCATGCCTCTCCCTAAAGACCAACTCAATCAAATCATAAACCACATTTGTGTGAACAATGCTATAACAGATCCACATCTCACTATTACCTAGCCCCAATTGGGCGTCTATTGAATATGGCATCCCAAATATCCTCACATTGTATTGGTCGGCAAGGCTTTTAGATGAAAGGAAATTAAAATTTGCTTTCAAATAAATCAAACTTTGTCATGCCAGCCCCACCTTCCAAACTGGTAAACTGATCTAGAGGCCAACTTACTACCGCCCAAGCCTCAAACTGTTTTTACTGTAGAGGCAATAATAGTAGCTCAATCAACAAAAGCTAAGCTAAGTATAGCTAAGTATAGTCTGTTTAATATGTACATTTCAAAAGTCGTTCAGTCATTGATTATTATAAACGTCCGGAGAAAGTTTATATGAGATAATCTAAAACATCATAAAAATCATGTACATGAAAAAATATAAAAATTTCTTTCACCTGGAACTTAAATTTTCGTGCTCTCAAAAAATGCATTCCACTGATGCACAATCCCCAGAACCAATATGATATACAACATCCATATGATCATCTAAGATCATTATCATCATATCAATTTAGTTCAAATAAATTGTGAAACGCCATATAAATCCATCCTTTAAAAACCCACATTCCATAAACTCCAGGGCAGGGGCAATTATAATAAGCCAACACAGAAATTCGTAAAAAATCCCCAAGTGAGCAAGGACAATATAATAAGCGGACAGTGAAGTAATTCATTAAAAACTGTGTTTACAAGTCTCTTCACTTGGTATCAAAGGACAATATAATAAGCGGACAGTGAAGTAATTCATTAAAAACTGTGTTTACAAGTCTCTTCACTTGGTATCATCCCAACCCATTCCATTCAGTCTACCATGAGCTCCATGGGTCGTAAACATCAGTAGTATGCTGGGAAGATTGGAAGAATGGTAGATTGAGCTTGTGTGTATCCTGTTCGCTATTGATATATAGCATAAACAATAATTGAAATAAAAAGCACAAGTAGTCCAATCTGTAAAATACCACGTCTTTCCAAAACAACCAGTTAAGCCAGTACCCGGGTGGTGATCCAGCTCATAAACCTCCAGAAAGTACACATGTTCATATACTACTTTTTGTTCCACAGAATTAGATTGCATATAATAATGAAACAGTAACATAGTAGCCAGCAGCACTTTGTAGATTGAGGGGCAAAAATGATAAATATTAAAAACAAACCTAAAGTAAAGACCTTGAACTGTTAAAAAAATCAAGACTGATAATTTGCACAGAACAATAGACCTATTCAAAAATCAATACACCTTTTCCATAATATATAGCCCCAAGAAAAATCTAATCTGAGAAAACCAACTTTTTAACGCAAATGATATATTAGCTTTAAATATCAAATTTTCTGTACTTTGAAATCCATAAAGAAAAGTTTTGCATTCTCCATTCAAGTTAGTGAGGTTTCAAGTTGCACCTACACAAATGCTCCAACATCCTGAAAGGGGCCTACATTCAAGATCCACCAAACCAAAGGCAAGGATGTTTTGGTGATATAAAACCTTGTCATGTATCATTGAATCCTACACAACATAAACTAAACTGATGGTAAAAATCATCAGTGCACAAATAGCAGTGTATAACAGAGAAACAACAGTTTCAGCACTTTAAAAAATGCAGCTACAATACCCTACATAATGTACCTGTATTCTTTTTTAGAATATCTTTTGGGAACACATCATATGTAGCTCGACAACTTTCAGGGAATTGCCAACCCTTCTTAAATTGTACAGTCTACCGAAATAATAGAGAAAACAAATTTGTACTTTCTCACCCTGAGCTCAATACCCAATACCATTCGTATAAGAACAGAAAATTTTACACCTGTAACTATACCAACTTGTATGGTGTGAGGGTTTTTCTCCAACCACTCAACCTACAAGGAAAAAAATAGTACTTGGTTCGAAAAAAGATGGACAGGAATACAGCTTCCTAGCTGTCACTCTTCATCTTCATCATCCTCTTGATCTTCATCATCTTCATCAAGACCATCAGTGCTTTTTCCCTTTCAAAACAAGAACAATCACAGCAGAATAAACAGATTAGGTAAAGTTCTCAAAACACACAAAGAAGTCATAACTCAAAACCCATCCATGATTGACATGACAGTTTCCCGTAGTATACCTTGTGTATAAAAATAAAAAGCATTCTAAAAATAACAGTGGAACTTATGCACAATCCCTTTTTACAACAAAAGAAAGGATCTATGTTTTTTTCCCTTCCAAAAAGAGAACAATCAAAGCATCATAAACAGATTAGATAAAGTAATCAAAACAAGGAAAGAAGACAGTAAAACTCAAAACCCATTCATGAATGACATGACATTCCCCATAATGATCTGTTTCTGGATTCGATTGTGTATATAATTTTTATCATCAACGTTTCGGATCACACTCTGTGTTAATGATGATGGATCATCGAGTGTGATCCGAAACGTTGATGCTAAAAATTATATACACAATTGAATCCAGAAACAGATCATGTTGTTAAAAATGGATTGTGGAAACCTGATAAAATTCATTCCCCATAATATACATTGTACACAAGAATAAAAAGCATTTTAAAAATAGCAGTAAAATTTAGCACAGCTCCTTTTTGCAACAACAAAAAACTCGAAGGCAATGCACAATCCCTTTTTACAACAAAAGAAAGGATCTATGCTTTTTTCCCTTCCAAAAAGAGAACAATCACAGCATCATAAACAGATTAGGTTAAGTTATCAAAACAAGGAAAGAAGTCTGTAAAGCTCAAAACCCATTCATGAATGACATGACATTCCCCATAACGATCTGTTTCTGGATTTGATTGTGTATATAATTTTTAGCATCAACATTTCGGACATCAGGATGAGAGAATGCAAGAATAGATTGGTAATATATACACAATCGAATCCAGAAACAGATCGTGTTGTTAAAATGGATTGTGGAAACCTGATAAAATTCACTCCCCATAATATACATTGTACACAAGAATAAAAAGCATTTTAAAAATAGCAGTAAAATTTAGCACAGCTTCTTTTTGTAACAACAAAAAACTTGAACGGCAATAACACTTACAGGGTCCTCATCTTCACCGTCATCATCTTCATCCTCACCGTCATCATACTCTTCATCAGCTTCCTGCAATTTTACAAATTGTAAGAATATAATCAATCTACAACTACAATATCTCACATCAATATCAGATACTCACATTGTTGAAATACTTCAAGGGATTTGGCCACAAATCTTCCTTAATTATTTCAGCCACCTGTTACAGAGAAAAGGTAAGACATTAGATGTGGATATAAATCATATAATTGTCTCGTTAGTAAATAAAGATACAATATTCAATGAGAGTTTTAGTCACAGATAAATCAATACAATATAAATGATAAATCGATACAATCATCAGCAGAAAATTAGGTTTAGCTTGCAAGCCATAAAGCATCCGGCCAAACTACAACTGAATATGGCATCAATACAGCAACAGACAGGTTTTATCTAGAAGTGACATGAATGATGGTAATTTTACTCATGGTCACCGTTGTCTATGAGTTGCAAAATAAGCATATTACAATGAGAAGATCTTGAAAGAAAATAAAGTGGAACAAGTAACAAAAAAATAAAAATTGGAAAAAACTAGAAGACACGTTCAACGGTACATGTTTATGTAGGAAAAAAAGCATTCAAAAGGTTGGCAAGACAAAAAGATTGTAGCTTATGACATGCTCGTGTTATCTATCATGACCTTGATGTATACATATAGAAAACTACCTAGTAAAGAATTGAAGAGTCCATAAAACTATCAAAGTCAACTTTGTAAGATTCTAAACATTATTATATAATTAACGACTACAGAGACAGTTTTGACTGCAGAGGAACAAAACAATTGTTACAAATTCAACTCATAACAGAAAACAGATGAAAGCAAGGTTTCCCCAACTCTACCACAGAATCAAACACAAACACATAATGAATTTCAGTACCTTAAACTATCAACAAAAGTAAACCTATACAAATGGTTAGAAACAAAAATGACGAAGTTCTACCTACTAGCATCAAGATTACCAGTTTATTTACTCCGAAAGCCTTGCAATCAAAAACCATCAATCACACTGAAATAGTTAAAATTAAGACACAGTAATCAAAAAGGAATAATAATTGTTGAGGGTGCTTATTCAGACCTCATCATGTATACCATCTGAAGGGTCCTTTTGCTCTGTTTCACTAAACCATGTAAAGAAGCTGTGCACCATAGAGAGGGAAAATTAGATCTTTGCAAAAATGCTTGGATGAATACCAAACAGATGTATTGCTCCCAAGAATCAAATATTCAGTCAGGCCCAATATAATCAGTTTAACTGAACATTGCAATTCTGTTGTACTAAGGACAAACCTTTCTTCTTGAAAAGATCTCTTATTCCCTTCCTTTTCTGGACTAATCCCATTTGTCACATCCTGCAGTAATTACTTAAAACATAAGTAGCATTTACTGGAGCTACAAAAGAAGAAATAAATCATACAATAGAATATATGATTAAGCATAATATGAATCACTGGCACATGAGAGCATTTGGCAAATAAACAAAATGCTTACCATTCCATCTTTCCATTTCACAGTGGTGCCCGTTATTTTTGTGGTTCCTTCATCAGAGAAAGAAAACACCTTAACCAGCTTTGTATCTTCAAAATAAGGATTGGGGCGAAATGTCTGAAACATCAAAAACATATACATTGACCAATAACAGGATTAAGTTACATCTGCACTATCAACTTCAATAGAGCAGATTTAAAAGCTACAAAGAGCATGCAATACTTACAAATGAGATGGAATAACCAGACTTAACATCTTTAAAGTCTTCAACATCAAGAGATTGCAAATATTTGAAAACCTGAACAAATTAGGAGAAAAAAACTAAAAAATACATTAAAATATAAATTATCAATCACGCAACATCAAAGATTAAGTCTTGAAGAACAAAACAGGAAACCACACATAATATGACATAAATGAAATGGTGAAATGATTTCAAAGGGATAATAAAACACAACCTTTTGGTCTTCTTCAGTTAGAAGATCTCCTAATGCAGGATGGCTCAGGAACTGTAAATAAAAATAGTAATCATCACAAATTTCACTGGGTTTATCAACAATTCCTCTGAGATATATTACAATCAAATTGCACAATTAAGGGAACAAAGTTGTCCAATGAAAAATGAAAAACATACTGCAGTCAGCCAAAAATCAGGAATTGTCTGAATGACTTCATTGCGTTTGGCATAAAATGGCCGCCGTATTTCATTATATTTTTGTTCCACCTCTAGCACTTTATCACTTGCTTCCTCATTAACCTGGTCCAATACAATAAAGTCAATGAATTAGACATGTTCCATTTCAAGGTTTTCTTCCCAAAAACACATAATATATTAATAAATAAAAATATGCTTAGAAGAAAGAAAAATCTAACTATATAATTGTTACTTATGTATTGTTCCAATAAAGCAGAATACACCCCTGTAAGATCACCAATCAATACCAAAGATTCTTTGCATAGGGTGAGAAAACCACAGTCCAACACATTTTTATATAAAGCAATGTAGGGTTTGTCTTCTTTTATCTTTTTGTTTGATCTCATTCCCTAATTGTACCTGCTCTTTGTGAAAGATAAGACACTAGCTAAACATAGTAACCAGCTTAATTAGCTTTGCTTTCAATTCTTGATTTAGAACAGAATGGCCAGCGATTACAAATCAGCAGATCTAACGATCATAACAACCTATGCTACCAATTCATCCCTGTTACCAGTTCAGGTACCATCTGTTTCGGGTTCAAACGCTAGTTAAGTGCAGGCAAGGGTGCATCCAGGATTCATGATTTAGCCTGAGAGTTTGTCCCAGACAAACCCGAGAAAACCCACAAAAGAATTTTTACAGTCTTCTACATTACCCTCATCTTCAATGACATCTGTGTTCATTTTGGGTGCTAGAGACTGTCAAAGTTTAGGCAGTTACCCTAGACTATGAACAAACAAAAATGCCGAACAGAGAAATGATGCAGCATAGTAAAAGGTTGTGTACAGAACCCGACATCCAAGAATCAAGGAAAGCCTATAGAGAAGTTACATGTCCGCCTTTACATTAATGTTCGAAGTCTAGACAAGGACAAACACATTTATTTGATATGACACTAGTATCTACGTAAGGGGGCAACAATCAATCATGAAGTAATAATCAGTCAATTTATATTTAAATATTATAATACTAAATATTAAAATATTAATATATTAGTATAAAATTAATATATATAATGCAGCTTATATTTAATTTATATATATTAGACTAGGTACTCAAACTTGCTTAAGTCACAAAAAAATGAAAACACAATAATAATAAATATATAGAGATTTTTCAAGGATTTAATTTTTTTAGTATGCACCCTTCTCTAAATTAACATTAAAAACATAATAAATTAATGAAATAGTAGCTACTTCACTGGCATGCACAAGTAAAAATTGACCAAATGAATAAGCAATTTGAACATGAGGAAACATTTTTTAAAAACATAAATAACATCAAGTATTTTGTCTTCAGAAATATAATTTTGAATATGTGCATGCACAGATACAGTTAACACAATCAAATTCCAACATCTATCTGACAAGTACCCTCTTCCATATCTAACAATTTTGTTTTCCTCTTCTCAAATACAATTATTTGTTCACGAATGGTGTCTGACATGAAATAGTCATGATGGGGACATGCTTGTGCATGTGAAACTCTATTTTTTCCTTAAGTTTATCATAATATAGTCCTTAAAAGAACTGTTATAGACCACTCTAGAAAAAACAGAAAGAAGAGAACAGAATATAGTCCTGGGACAAGATTTGACCAGCTCCACAACTACCAAACATAATGCTATTATGCACGACAAAGATCTTTGAGATTTACACAAGCAACTGCAGATCACATCATATGCTGGTCCATTGCAATTCATCACACTAATTGCCAAAATAGCCAAGCTTACCCAGGGACTAGTTCCCAAGGTCATTTCAGGCATCTGTGTGATGGAAGGGCACAACTGTCTCCCTTTGATGAAAAAACAAGGAAGGTCTCCTTTCCCAATGCACAATTTTTTCATACTTAAATACCTTATTTCTGATCATAAGTGAGCTCTAATACTGCTGTTCAGTGTGTTCCAGGTTTGCATATATAGCAGTTTTGGTTGTTAAATGCAATTGACATAACAGTGACACTCGAACTCAAAGATATAAATAGACAGAAATATAGAACGCAGAAAAAGAACAAACTATTCCACAAAATATACAATCTGACCTCTTTTATATAACAACAACAAAATGCAAGTTCACCAGTCTCATACAAATTAAACACACTTCCTTCAAGATTATGAATTCTAAAAGCAATTTGAATTAAGGTGAAATGCAAGTTTCCTACCAATCTCTACAAATTAAACACACTTCCTTCAGGATTATGAGTTCTGAAAGCAATTTCAACTAAGGTGAAATACAAGTTCTCTACCAATCTCATACAAATTAAACACACCTCCCTTCAGGATTACGAGTTCTGAAAGCAATTTGAAATTTTGAACTAAGGTGAAATGCAAGTTCCCTACCAATCTCATACAAATTAAACACACTTCCTTCAGGATTATGAGTTCTGAAAGCAATTTGAATTAGGTGTGAGTTTTGCAGACTTGTTTGACCAACTCTCATGTGAACTCTCAATTTAACACAAATGTTAGATATTAAAATTTCTATAATGTATGGATGCATGCCGTATCCTTGTTTTCATGCGATATTTTTAAATTTCCTTATTTTCTATATAGCCATCCACTTTGCCCAAAAAATAAGGGACTCAGGGATGCACTCCTGTCCCAGAAACTCAGGGTAACATAGAGAATACATTCCCATCACATTCTATCTCACATTCCACTTTGCCTGACCAAGATCTTCTCGTCAACCTTCCATTTGTCACCACATTCTTCACCCCCACAAATGATACAGAAAAAGCTAAGATGAACCAATGGTCACCACTGAATTTTCCAGGCCACGTACGACAAATCCCCTGTGTCTACAAACTCAGCAAGTCTAACCAGACTTAAGAGGTACTTCTTGTAGTTATAACTTACAATATATATACCAAGCTTCCAGTCATTGTATGGACATGGGCTTGGGGTTTTTTTTTTTGGGGTCCCTTGAGTACAGGTTCAGGATATATCCAAATGCAAGACATCACTTCCATACATATATAAATAATAATATCAATATGTAAGTTTGGATAATAAATTAATTAAATGAAAATATAGAATTTTATAAATGTCTTTTTTGTATTAGTTAAGACTGTAAACAATTTAAGGAGAGTCAAACGGCCTCACAGGTTACACATAAGCCTGGCTTTATCTCCACTGAATTGTTTTAGTTGGCTCTCTAAATTTCAGTGTTGTAGGATGATGACAAGGAGATGAAGAGGGAGATACCAAAGTTGCCGGAGTTGTGGTCTACAAATTTGTGGGCACAATCATCATTAGGACATATGATGTGGTTGCCAGCCATGTCAATTGAAATTCTCACAAAATCTTTCTTGGCTTGTATAGGGTTAGGAACTCTATGATCCCTACCTGTACCCAGTTGTGAACAAGCACAATTCCAAAATCAGATTCATTCAAGTCAGGTACTCAATCTACTATTAGCAAAAACCCCATATATTAGTATATATACATATGTTGCTTTGTTACTTTTATTTAAAAGGTTACTTTTTTTCCCGCTCGATTATACAAGAAGGAATAATTTTGTTCATTTGTAGAAAAATCATGAGCATACTTTCAATCAGATAAAATGACAAAGTTCAATAAAATCTTTGTAACTTATTTATGTGCAAACCAAGACCCATGATTAATGAGAAGATAGACTGACATTGTGGGTGTTAATTTTTGTTGTCAGTTTAAACTCACCCAATGACTACCATTAGAGAACTTTGGGCACCATCAGATTATACGAACTTGCCAGCAAGACTCTTGAGGCTCATGTAACATAGATGGCTGTTAGACATGATTCTAATATTGCACCTGTAGTCTTCTACCATTGATAGAAACTAGAGAGATAAGAGGGTCAAGAGCCATGCTGCCCTTTTTCCAGTAAGCATTAGAAGGGTCAGTTTCTTCCACTAGCAGAACTTACAAAGCAAGTGTCAACGTTTGTTCTTCACCCTGGCTTCTCCCAAAAACAACTGAGTGGCCTAAATCCAGCCGTGACTTCCCAATACCAAAGAGCAAGACTCTGAATGTTCAAACGCCACTCCTAACCGTGATCACTCCCACTTGATATGGCAAAGATAACAATTCTGTAAGGACTCTAAACTATTCAGGCACATTTTTTACACTAGTTTGAATTTACATTAAAAAATAAGTCGGAAGTAATAAGAATTTAGAATTATGTCTGTTGGAATCGCAATACAATACTATCAATGTGAGTACTTATACGACATCACCAGGAGTAGAACATTTTTTTCCTGCTATTAATATTCCTCTAGTGTTTTCATCCCCTTAAATTTTACCGCATTGATACATTTTTATACTTCATTTACTTTGTTAGTCACAAAAAAAATTCCAAAAGGATACTACAGGCAATAGTTTCAAGGACTTTGGAGGACAAATATCTTTCCCAAATCACCTCCAAAAAGTGGATTAGATACCCACTTTTAAATACTTTTGAGTCTAGTCATACAAACATGTGAAATATAAAGCAGATCAAGTAGATATAATAAACGGAATAAACTAAACCACAAAAGAAAAGATACGTCAGATAATAGTGCATGAGAAACAATCTTCTTAGTTTTTCTGTACTTCCCTGTATTTCAAACTTCAAGTTTAAAATTTGCAAACCCTGTGACAGAAATCATGCAGCAAGATTTGTAATCTCTGACCTATTGAATGTCAACCAAACTAATAATCTAATCTTATTGGTTGTCTTGTTCTGGTTGAAGGTTAAATCAACACTAAACTACTAAAACATGGGAAACTTTCTACAAGAAGAGACCGTTATCTTATACTTCCAGAGGATATTATATTCGACGGTTCCCGTTTTCAGCAAGCGAGATAAATACACCAACATCGTAATTGATTCCATTTCAGACTGGAACATCTAAAGGATTTCTCACTTACAATGTCAAAAATTCTCAAGCTATATATGCTGTTTGCATGGTTTAAATTTTTGTCAAAATATCTGAACATTCACTTTTTTAAAAATCCTGGTTTCTTTTAGTTTATTTAAGTTATTTTAAGGTACTTTATATTTAATTGTATTTACTATTTACTATTTAAAATTCAAATATCAACTTTTATAAATCTTTCTGATAAATATGGGAAATTTTCTACAAGGGACCTTTATCTTATGCTTCCAGAGGATATTATATCCCACAGTTCCTGTTTTCACCAAGCAAGATAAACACATCAACATCATAATTGATTCCATTTCAGACTGGAACATCTAAAGGATTTCTCACTCACAATGCCAAAAAGCTGTCAAGCTATATATGCTGTTTGGGTGGTTTAAGTTTTTGCCCAAATATCTAAACATTCACTTTCTTTAAAATCTCCTCAATTTTAGAAATGTATTTTACACCCAAATTCAATCAACATTTTTCCATCACATGGATAGTGCCAAAAGTCCCAGCACCACTTATTTTATATTTATCCTCAATTTTAGAAATATATTTACACCCAAATTGAATCAACATTTTCACATTAAAAAGGTAGTGCCAACAGTCTCAGTACTATTTATCCTCAATTTTTGAAATATATTTTAGACTCAAACTGAACCACTTTACAGAAATCAGTACAAATATGCATATGTGATCCATCCACGTATAAATAGATATTTGCATGTGCATATCATCACATGTACATGAATGTGTTTATAAATTTATAGGCATGTATGAATAATTATTGATTGATCTAAACAAATTAAATGCAACCATGACAATTAGCAATTAGCCAACCCACAGCTACAACCAAATGTAGTCAGTTGTTGGTAAAAGATTGGAAACAATCTATTTCTTGCATACATGTTTATGGACTTTTCCCCTTTTCATTCTTCTGCATATCATCACATGTACATGAATGTGTTTATCAATTTATAGGCATGTATGAATAATTATTGATTGATCTAAACAAATTAAATGCAACCATGACAATTAGCAATTAGCCAACCCACAGCTACAACCAAATGTAGTCAGTTGTTGGTAAAAGATTGGAAACAATCTATTTCTTGCATACATGTTTATGGACTTTTCCCCTTTGCATTCTTCTAAATTTCAGCTAATCTAGCTATGTTTTGAAATAGTAGATTCAGAATGCAATGAGCAACCTGTTTCCATTATAGCTACAGCAAACAAGAACATAACAAACTAATATTCCTGTACAGCCGTCAATTACCTTGTATCCTAGATGTATAGCTCTGCTACAACAATCTATTAACTCTCTTGTTTGCAAAACTTTTCAACCTCGATTTTGGGCAACATAAGCTTAAAATGAGAACATCAAAAGGACAGCACTCAAGTAATACATGTTTGCACAGACATTATTAGCCTGCACATTGGAAAAAGTAAAATGTATTTCATACAACAAATAGTCCGGAATGGTGGTACAAGGGTAAATTAGTAAGAACCAGCCAAGGTTCCACCTTGCCCCACTCCCCACAACCACAATAATTAGGCCCAAATAATGATTCTGGAGGTTGCTCATTGGAGAATATGCCAGACTTCAAATCCTCCATCACAATGAGGGTGTCTGACATAATAGCTCTGGTCAATATCTGTGAGCACTCCATTTTGAAAAGGTAGTTTTGCTTATATTGAACATGAATGCTAAAACATTACGATGAAGTAAAAGCAGGAGCGAAATGAGAAGGGAGTTAAATATTGAGATGTGACCAAATTTATCAGAAAGGCTTACGAGTGATAGAAAATAAGGTCAAATTCCTAAAAGCACGTCTCATCTAGCAAGCTATATTTTTAGTGCATGAATTTGACGTAAGTACAAATGCAATGCCTAGTACATGAATTTGACATATATTCAAATAGAATGCTTAACTCAGGCACCGCATCATTTTGACGAGAGATAGGGTTAACAATTATGGTGCAAAAGTAACAATAGCTCTTAACACGGTGTTCCAAGATTAAGTTGACCTAATGAATCTCAAGAATGCAATCCACGCTTACTCCGCACGGAGTCAGGGAGCTTACTCAGGCACCCATCATTTTGACGAGAGATGGGGTTAACAATTGTGGTGCAAAAGTAACAATAGCTCTTAACACAGTGTTCCAAGATTAAGTTGACCTAACGAATCTCAAGAATGCGATCCAGGCTTACTCCGCACAGAGTCACAGAGCTTACTAGGACACAGACTCGTAGCAGATAAAAAATAAAGATACAAAGGATTAAGCATTAGAAACAAACAACATGAATCGTTACCTATAAATAAAGAATAAACAACAACATTAAAGGGTTTCCTTCAGACAGGTAAAAGCCCCAACTCAAAACCACTAGGTCAGTCTACATACACGTCCTAAGAAAACCCTCGAGCGGCTATTGAACAGTAAAGATGTTCCCTGTGCAAAAACATACAATCTCCCACATAATGCCCAATCAAGATCCCATCTTTTCCACTATCTAAGTATAGTGGCTGTCTATAAACCCCCATTACTGCTACAGTCTAAAAAGCAAATCCAAAAAAGGTGATATAACGAAGCCCAAAAAAAAGTAGCATTTTTTTACTGATGGGTGTAAGATTAAACATTCTCTCGATCTCGTGCTGTATTTTCCTGCAGTTTCTCAATGAAATGCTGGCAAAAACTAATAACTTATTAACGAAATAACTTCAAGAAACAATTTTTTTGCTTAAGGGTATATGATTACATACTTTCTCGAGTTCATCCTGGATTTCCTGCAACTTCTCAATAGAGAGAACAAGTTCTCGGTCTACGTGTTCATCCTCTTCTTTCTTCGCCCTTTTGGACTTGTCCATTATGCCCAAAACCCTTCTCACCCACAACAGAGTAATACAGGTCGTGGCACTTTTCTTATGGTAGTCTGGCTACAGTAATGACTATAAATTGAACACTGCAATTCCTTCCTTTAACGAAGGAACCATTTATGTACAGCCTAGTAAAGCCCTCTATAAACCCCTCTTCCCAACAGGTCGACAAATATACCTCTCAAGTTGATTTTGGCACAAAAGGACAACTTGCCTCTAATATTTTTTTTTTCAGTAATTATGTACTTCAGTCAACCCTAACCCTAATATTATTATCTTATGGGACACGCAATATTTGGCATTCCTTATAACCCCGACCACTTGCCACTCCTGGTTTGAAGCGGACTGAGCCTCCCTTATTTTATACTGAGGTTTGAGTTGAGTTAATCTATGAAAACAAGGTTCAGAAGTTCATAATAGGGCATAATGATTGAAAGAGCAGTTAGCTTTTGATGGTTGAGATGGGATATTTGTTATCTTCAATGGTTAAGATGGACTGTTTGTTGCTTGCGTGATTCAGATTATTTTAATAATTTTATTCATGTTATCAATTCAATTATTTGTGAGTTAATTATTTGAGATGATATAGTGTTTAACGAAAGTAAAGTAAAATATTGATTATAGTCAATAAGAGTGGTTCCAATTTAATCAATGTATTAGGCATAAATTGTATTAGAGAATATTGTATTATATTATATGAAACATATTTTAGTATGTATAACTTTATATATATAAATGTAATTATAATACATTGAAAAATGAGTATTATGATTTTTGTAAGTATTTAAAATAAATATTTGTTCTAATAACTTTCTAACTCTCACACGTAAGTGTTAGTTTTTAGATTACATACAATAAACAAGTGAAAAAACCACTCTTCGTTAATGAGCATGGCCCCAACAAAAGGAATATGCAATGGGTCGCAATTTTAGAAACCATCTTATGTTGTTTGAGTAATAGATTTAGATAGAGTTTTAAAATTTATGAAAATATACTCTAGTGAATTATATAGATAGATAGATAGATAGGTGGATAGATAGATGGATGGATATAAAATATAGATATAGATATAGGTAGATGTATATTCTATTTTATGAAAGTATTTGAGGATCTTTTCATTATGTTGCGTGAAGTTTGTTTAAGGTTAATATATAACTTCATATTTGAAAAAAAAATGTAATTTTATTACATTAAAAAGGGATTATCTTGATTTTTGGAAGTTTTTAATGATAAAAAAATAATCTAACAACTTTAACCCATGCAAATACACAGGTGTTAGCTCGTAGACCACGTAAAACAAACAAGTAACAAAGACAACTCGTCACATGTGCATGACCATTACAAAAGAGGAATTTAGAAACTACTTAGATCATCTAAGTATTTAATTTAGATAAAGTTTTAAAATATATGAAAATTTATTCTAGTAATACACATACACACATATAGATTGTTTGGTTGATAAATTAGGCTTTCTTAAATATGTCTTTATTGAGTTTCTTTAACTCTAACTCTAACATCATTTCATGTCTTCATGTTTGTGGCTTAATTCCCTGGGATATTTACATGAGAAGCAAAGTTTCTTTCTTTTAAGCTCGATTTTGGTATCATCCTCCTTTCTTGTGTAAAGGAGGATTTTCTTATCAATTATAACAATTAAAGTATAACAATTATTGTGCAATGCAAGTGGGGACAACATTTGCAATTGCAATAGCTCATTGAAGCATTATACTTAAATCCATAAAAATCACTACAAACTACCAAACTTGAAGCAAGATGGAACTTATAGCCATGAAATCAACTATTCAAACCTTTGAGTGAGATTGTGTTATAAACCCAAACGATTTTCATTCTCTAATATCCACAAAACTTGCAGTGTCCTAAAATTGTACCCCTACATTTATGTCAATTGCATGTTGTACCTTGCACATTAAAATTAAAGGATCAAAGATCAAATGGTTACACTTTGATATCATGACCTTTTAGAGCACAATGTCCATGATCTCTCATCCAAGTTTAAGCCTCGCACTATTGAATGTGAATGTGACATGTCAACATCTACATGATGCACTCGTATCCCCAAAATTCAAATAAATATAGTCTAATGTATTTTTTATACATGTCTATTTAAAAAGTACTAAGAACTCTCTCTCTCTCTCTCTCTCTCTCTCTCTCTCTCTCTCTCTCTCTCTCTCTCTCTCTCTCTCTCTGTGTGTGTGTGTGTGTGTGTGTGTGTGTGTATGCGTGTGTGTGTGTGTGTGTGTAATCTTTAGAATGTCTATATTAGTCTATAAGCATAGTAGTAGTAGAAAATGAGCCAAATTTGACTAAAAAATTCTTCGAGTTCAAAGAGTTTAGGCTTATGCAACTAATGTTGCTAAGACAAAGAGGAAACATCATGACCTCCAAACCTATTAATTCTCAGGGTCTCTTCCTTTTCTATATTTAAATGGTGCTAACTAGTACTTAGAAAAGTATTCATTATATTGGTAAAGATTACTCATATAGATTTTGTGTGTCCTATAAAGTGGCAAGTGGTGAAAACAAAAAGAAATATGTGAATAATAAAAAAACTTAAGTTTGAACGAGACCTAATTGATCAAGAACAAGATTTGAGTTTCCAGTAATAAGAAACCCCTCTTCTTCCATGTAAATCATTCCACAGTATGTGAATCACAATAAATTGTTTTTTGTCTCCTTTGGATGGATTTCATTTGTGTTCAATAGTTCCCCTGGCTTCAATTGCCATCTAATTAATATAATACCATCAAATAAAAATTGATCATTCAAAAAGTAACTAACTCTTTTTCTTATATATTTAGTAAACTTTACCTTGTATATTTAGTAAAATTATGGTGAGTGTATAACCCAATCAGGTAGACTCATACATTTCAACATTATTATAGCGACATTGTTTGACTTTTATTGACTTGGTCAGATGTTTGTCAGCCCAAGTCATTTTGGATAACTGTTTAGACACATAGATTATTATTGTGCAATGATATACTCCGGACATGTTATTGCTTAGAAAAATTATCATCTATAGGAAACAAATCCTATGTTGTTAATTTTATTTTGAGATTAATTGATAAATTGCTATGTAAATGTTTAATATTATGCAATTTTATCCAATTAGATTTTTCGCAAACATGTTGATATTGAATTGAGTGGCTCACTTAAATGAACATGACTAAAGGAGGGGTGTGGTCTAAGTAGAGGAGATTAGCTCCTCAATAAGATTGCGTTAAAAAAAAGGTTAAATTCACACACTATGTAGATTTTTACTATTTTTCTATAGAAACTAAATGATGTGAATCAAATGATATTGCAATTGTGAATGGGTATATAAATAATAATATGTTAGTTTATGTTTATATGTGATACATGATTTATTTGTATTTAAAGTATTTAAATTTGATTTAATTAGAAAATTTAATTGAAATGTGAAAAAAAAATGTTCATGAATCTCATGTTCACAATGCTTAGTAATTTTTTTTTTTAACTACATTTTCACCATTTGAGTTGTGATTTTGAATTGAAGTGAGTGGGGAATTTAAAACTAGTAGTTACTAATTACTCAATGGAGACTTTGCATGATTCAATCGGGGCATTGGTGCTAGATGTCATTAGGGTTGAATTAGGGAGAGGGTCATTATAAATAGATGATTTAGAGGAGGAAGAGAATGGGAACTAGTAAAAAAGTGCAATGAGAGGACATCTAGAGATAAAAGATTAGAAAATCTCTAGGGGAACATCATGAGTTATGAATTTTCCAAGTTCCATGGTTATGCATACACTTGATCATCTTTCTAAATTAAAATCATAGTGAAAAATGGCTACAATTAAGTTGTGAACTTATCTCTATTAGTGGTTTCATTTGAATATTCAATTGAATAACATGACTTTGTGATTGTATAAATGCCCATGTATTTGTTCTAATTATTGGTCAAAAACCCTTATGAACTCCATGCAATGACAGTAAAATTGCTTAGACTAGCATGGAAATCCTCCATATCTTAGCAGTAGGTGTTATGCGGGTCAGTGTCAGATTGTTTGTGCTGGTATGAAATGGTACTTAGAGGGTGGGTGAAGCAATAAGGTAAGCTATTAATTCAAACTATTGATTCAACTTTACTTCCAAAAGCATTAACCAAATGGTTGTTGTAACAAACAAACTCAATCCATCAATCTATCATAGGCGTACAACACATAACACAGTCATTTTGGTTCATGGAAGCCCTTGTTAGAAGGTAAAAATCATGGTGGGGATGATACCCTTAACTCTTTCATTACAGTTAAAAGGTTGCCATGTTAGGAGCTTAGAGATACCCTCTCTAGGGGTTTATAGTGTTAGAAGTGTTTTGTACACTACTAGGAGTAGAAGAAGATTTGTTTGGTCTATCTTAGTTAGAGGATTCAAAACTTTTTCTAAGAGTCCACCATGTTAAAGGGTTCGCAATAGAGAAGGTACACCCATTTAAGGGATTGAACTTGCTACAACTATCAGGTAATAAAAATTTAAATGTTATCTCTATAACATTTCTTGCATGTTAGATCCTTTCTACTTTACACATGTTGTAGCTTCTCTGTACTCGGTCCTTTCTCCTTTGCTCATTGAAATCACACAAACACTCTATATTCACCTCTTGTTATCTCTATATTTTTCATATTTATCTTTCCCTCTTATTTTCAACATGTACTTGTTGTTTTTCTTAATCTTCACCCTTCATTCAAAATAAAAACTTGTTACGCTTATACATTGTTTACTTCACATATCCATATGTCCTTAACACATTTTTTATCACTGACTTGATCATCATTAGGTTTTATTGTGCAATTCCCTAGAATAGTTAAAACATGTTTGACATGTATAAGCTTCTACTATAGGAGAATCATGGGGAAGTTTGCAATCTTGCATGTTGGAGTTGTTTTGACCTTGGAATCAGAGAACTTAGTTATAGGTGGGTTGATGCTCAATCGTTATTGAGAAGTTCGTGGTTATAGTGTTCGTCAAGGGGCTCATTCTATGAAGGAGCTCGGCGTAAACTATTACTCAGTTGTGCCTAGTATGCTTGGTCACTAAAGGAGCTTGACATATACTATGTTGTTTAGCTTCTACTGCATTGCTCAACTTATACCATGTTACTCGACATGTATTGTTTCTCAGTGATGCTTGTTGATTTTGCTGATGCTCAGCAATCTGCCACATCGTATGGTGTTTTTGTGGATTGGATTGACCAACTTGGTGCATTTAATGCATGTAACATATGATCATGATGTAGATCGATCTAGAGACGTGTGAGGACTTCATTAGGCCTTGGATCTTTATCCTAGGTTCATTTAATGGGTGTTGTAAGCCGACCAAGGTATTTTGTATTTAATATCGACTACAAGTCGACTTGTGGCTCACATATATATTTAATGTAGGGGTCTATTTAATTTGTAACTTTTTAGGCCAACTTGTTGCTTAGTTGGGTATAAGTACAGGGTCTTGTGGAGTCTTGAATCATCATTGAAAGGGAATAGTTGAGAGGAGCAAAGTTGAGTAGAGCTAGTAGCTAAGTGTAGCTTGGACACAAGAATGTTACTTGGTGGCTTGCAAGCATAAGTTTAGATTCTTCTTGGGGTTTTCTATTAGATTGTGTATCCAAACTAGCTAGGAGTTGCATCTTGTGAGATCTTATGGAACTATTGTTGTAATTGCTTTGTATTTGGTCATAACGTGGAAGGCCTTACATTCGGGCATGTTGGATGTAAATCTTATGATTCTATTGTGAGAGTTGGCATTATTTGGATCTAAGTCTATGTGTTATTGTTTATATTTCATTATGTGGTTAATTGCTAGGGGCTTGGACATCTCCTTTGGGGATTCTCTCGCCTTGCACTACATCAGGTGGTATCAAAGCAAAGGTTAAATCTAGTTGGATATTATTAGAGCTTGGTTCCTGAGCGTGTGGATAGATTGTCGACTGTGAGGCAATTTGCACAGGACTTTGAGTTGGAGCAAGTTGATTTGAGTGGTGATTTGTTGCATAGGGTTTTTGAAGATCTTGGAATATGCCTCCAAGAAGATTGGACCCTAGGGTGATTGATGCTCTCTACAATGTTGTAGAGACCAAGATTTAGAGAAGGTAAGATTAGATTTCATATATGAGCTAGAGATGATGAAAAATGAGATAAAGAGAGTTATTAGTGGTGTACCTATGAATGTAGGTATTGAAGATGGTTATGAGGAAGCTCAAAAAGACTTTGAAGTTATTGGATTGAGTGCTCAAGATTGAACCAATCGCATGGAAAGATCTATGGAAGACAGAGTTGACTAGTCAAATAGATCTGACACTTGGTTGAAGCTAAAGCACAACATGGATGCTTCTAATTTCTCAGGTGCTTTGAATCCCAAACACCTGATTAATTAGATTGGGGAGCTAGAAGATTACTTCGATTTACAAGATATTGGCAACTTGCTCTGAGTGAGGTTGGCACAAACTAAGTTGAAAGGACATGTTGCTTTATGATGGAAAGAATTATAGTGAAACGAAGAAGAAGAAGAAGGTGAAATGAAGATCACTCATTGGAGATTAATGGTGACAAAATTGAAGGCTACATTCATTCCTACTAATCGTGAACTTGTGTTGTTTAAGAGATTGTAAAATCTAAAACAAAAGGATATTACTATGAAGGATTATACTAAGTAGTTCTACAAGTTGACCATTGAGTTTAGGCATAGAGAACTTTCTAAGGAGAAGGTTTATCGGTACATTAATGGTTTAAGATTCAATATTTGAGGGTTCTATTTTGAAGATTCATTTGGTTGAGAATGCTTATCAATATGCTCTGAGGGAAGAAGATAAGTTGAAGAGGAGAAATCAAGGTCATTCTCGTGGAGAGGAGAACCAAGATCACTCAAAAAAGGATAAACTTAGTGTAGAAGGTGAACCAAAATCCATTGAGTGGAAGAGGAGGACAGGTAGAAGTGAATTTAGAGGTACTTGTTTTCATTGTGGTCAAGAAGGACATAGAGCTTATGAATGTTCCCAAGAGGCTAGTGATAGAAGATATACTATTGTGAATGAGGTCAAAGACTTGGTCAATGAACCCGAGAGGGAAGGAGAGAACTTGCTGGCTCGGCAAGTACTTTTTGGAAAAAGGATAATGGAACCTTGTCAAAGCAGTAATTTGTTCAAGACTTGTTGTAAGTCTATTGGTAAAATCTACAATGTGATTATGGATGGTGGTAGCACTAATAACATTGTTGCTGAGGAGATGGTTCAAAATCTTGGTTTGAAGAAAGTGAGACATCCTTTTCCTTATAGGATTGGTTGGTTACAATATGAACATGCTTTGAAAGTGAAGGACTAATGTCTTGTTGATTTTTAGATTAGGCAATATAAGGATCAAATGTTGTGTGATATTGTGGACATGAGTAGTTGTCAAATATTGCTTGGTAGACCTTGGAAGTATGATTACAGAGCTATGCATGATTGTGTCAAGAATGTATTTACATTTGAGAAAGGTGGCAGTAAGTTTTCACTAATTCCTTTACACTATAAGAAAACTCGATAAGAGGAACCTAAGCTTTGAGATCCAAGTTGAGCTAGAGGATTATAAGAGAGCTATAGATTAGTGTGGAAAATAGACATGTGCTACACCAAGAAAGGATGTACAGAAGTAGAGCAACCATGTGATTATTGCTAGAAAGGATTGGCAAAAGTGGAATATAGGGAAGAGTGTGCAAGTTGATAACTCAGAGTACATGTATGCAAACAACTAGTTTGGGATTTATGTGTTGAATCCTACAACATGTTCTTCCAGCCTCTAAGAACGTCTTTTCACACCTAAGGTGTTTAATGTAGGATCATCCTGGGGAAGTTGACAATAATGCATGTTGGAGTTGTTTTGACCTTAGAGTAGGAGGACTCGATCATAGGTGGGTTGATGCTTAATCACTATTGAGCAGTTCTTGGTTATAGTGTTGGCCAAGGGGCTTAGTCTCTAAAGGAGCTTAGTGTAAACTATTTCTTAGATATGTCTGGTGTGCTCGATCACTAAAGGAGCTTGACATATACTATGGTCTTTAGTTTACATTACATTGCTCATCTTATGCTATGTTGCTCGGCATATATTTCTCAACAATGCTTGGTGATTTTGCTAACACTTGGCAATCTGGTGCATCGTATGGTGTTTTTGTGGATTGGATTGATCAACTTGGTGCATTTAATGCATGTAGCATGTGATCGTGATGTGGATCAATCTACAGATGTGTGTGGGCTTATTTGAGCCTTGGATCTTTATCCTGGGTGCATTTAATGGGTGTTGTAAGTTGACTAAGGCATTTTGTATTTAATATATGTTGTAGACCAACTTGTGGCTCAAATATGTAATCAATGTAGGGGTTTATTTAATTTTTAGCTTGTTAGGCTGACACGTGGCTTTGTTAGGTATAAGTAAAGGGTATTGTGGAGTCTTGAATCATCATTCAACAGGGAGTAACTGAGAGGAGCAAAGTTGAGCAGAGCTAACTTAGCTAAGTGTGGCTTGAGAAACAAGAAGGTTTCTTGGTGGTTTACGAGCACAAGTTTAGATTATTCTTGGGGTTTTCTTCCAGATTACGGATCTAGACTAGCTAGGAGCTAGATCTTGTGGAATTACTATTTTAATTATTTTGTATTTGGTTGTAACCCGAAAGGCCTTACAGTCAAGTGTGTTGGATGTAAATCTTATGATTATGTTATGAGAGTTGGCATTATTTAGATCTAAGTCTCTGTGTTATTGTTTATATTCTGTTGTGTGGTTAATTGTTCGGGGCTTGGACATCTCCTTTGGGGATTCTCCTACCTTTCATTGCATCAACTTCATGAATCTTCTCACCCATCTTTATTTCATCTACTAACTTCCAAGTCAGAATTATTCCATCCCAAAAAGTACATCATCACTTTTTTGCCTTTGACTATATCAGACATATCCATCACACCAATCATCTGATCATCGTTCTATCATAGGTAACTTATGAACATATTACTCAATCATATTCTAAAACGTAGATTATTATTCACCTCTCATCACTACAAGTTGATATCACAAAATTTATGTGTATAGACATCATAGAATATTCTCCTATGATCACTTCTCTTGATTCATACTTCCTCATTACTACTCCTTGACACATTGTTTGTGACTAAGAGTCACTAATCATATGCATTACCTCATAAATAGTTCCTATCACTTAGTTTCCATCAATGAAAATATATCACTAGTCATATTTGTTTAGAACAACCAATAAATCTCCTCTTATCAATTTCAAATGCCAACAATCTTCCTCTTTGGCATTTTCAATCAATGGGTCTATTTCCTTTTGATTTGTACACTTGTACTTCTCTAAATCACTTGCAAATTTTGATAGTTTTGATACTTTGAGTATCAATTGTCCAAATTCGTTTAATATTGTATTTTCTCCATTAACCTATTTAGACAAAGTTATCATGTCTTTGTCTATTATTCCCAATAGTTTCTTTGTCTTCTTCCTCTCATAGTTATTCTCTGCCATCTTGAGTGATGTTTTCTCCAATTGCAGAACTTTCTCTGCAATGGCTTTGATCAAGATATCCATCTAATCAACTATACTTACATTTGGATCACATTCAACATTAGGAACTAATTCTCCAAGAATGTCTCTAGTTTATTCCATTATTATGATTTTATTCTTCTTAGCCTCCAATATGTTCCCTACTGCCTTTCTCTCCAACTTCTTAAAACACTCAAGTAGTTCCTTGGGTTTTAGCTCCATGATGACAACATTTTTCTATGCTTTATCTATTGGAAACTACAATTAGAACAATTGCTATGTTGTCATTGATGTCAAACTTACTGGTGAGACATTGTCAAACCCGCTAGAGAGACATTTACTAATAGTGTAGAGTGCCATATCATTTGATTGATGAAGAGGATTTAAATAGAGGAGATAACTATTGAATTTGATAAAAGCTCAACCCCATAACTCCCAAGAATCACCTGCATTCAAATACCTGTCACAGAAAGAGAGAAGAAAAAGCTGTGGAGGCTAATATTGCTAGATCCACAGATGAAACATTCTTGATGAGCAAAAAAGAGATTTCTATAATCAAGAGTGAATGAATAAAATTAGAAAGAGATCAATCCTTGTAAAAGGAGATCAAAACCCTAATAGGGTAAAACCTAGGTTGCATGATAATAATTAATAAAAGAATTAATTATTATATGCCTAAAGTTTAGCTTAAGTAAACTAGAGATAATAAGTCACTTAATAATTAAAATTTAATAATTAAATCAAAATGATTTAATTAATAAGGAGATATTTTATTACTTTAACACCCCCAACCCACCCACCCTTCCCCCCCCCCAAAAGATAAACTTAAGGAGTAGCTAAAAACCTATAAACTATTGCTAAAAGCAAATTGGGCCTTGATAACAAGGCCTAGTGAGGTACCCAAGCATAACCAAGTCTCTATAAAGAGAACAAATAGAGAAAACCACATGGGAAAAACCGTACTCCAAAAAGAGATGGAAAGAATGTTACAAAAGATAGGAACAAAAGATGATCATGAAGAACACCACTAAAGCATGAAGTTGCAAACACTGCCAAACTATTGCTTTGAAGAACCTCCACTATACAAAACACAACCAGGTAGAGAAGACTAAGTCTAAACAGTTGATTAATCAAAGATGGAAGGTATCTTCATGGCCTCCCAAAATAGGAATGAAAAAATGTCTATATGGTAAATGATTCATCTCACTGAAATGCATAGGTATCCAACCACTGCAATCGCCTACTACATAGGATAAAATATTGAATACATAGCTCACTCCATCGAACCAAGAAAGCAATAGAACCAACATCGCCCCTATAAGAATTTGGTATAGCTCTAATACCATGTAAGAATTTGCCTAAGGGCAAGATTCAACCCAAGATCATAGAACTCAACAGAAGCACAATTGTAGACCAAAAATGGATATGATCTTATTAATTAGAGTATGTCCTAATACATTTCTCTATTTCGTATGTTTAGTATATGATGTGTAAAAACACACTAGGAGTGCCTGTATATAAAGGGCTCTCAGGAAGCACCTAGAATGTCTCTAGAAACAACTAAAAGATAAGATAAGCATTGACAACTAAGCACCTTATCCAACATTCTAGATGAATGGATAAGAATGACGAAGTGTCATATGTGTGTAGAAGACTCTTGTGTTGTAGACAACATTGCTTAAAAGAGGTGCGGACCCCTGTGTTTTCAACATGACAACTCATAAGAGTGCACAAACTCCTAGGTGAAAATTAAATAAATAATAAAATATGCATTAACCTAAGTAAACTTAAGTAAGTGTAAATAGTAAATACTTATTTACACCAACAACCCCCTATAATGTTGAGAGGTAAGACATGAACATGAAACTGAATTCAATATCTCCTGCAAAAAGAAGAACCAGGAACATCAAGAGTGCAAAAGAAGTACAAACACCTATACTAACACATGTCATGGACACATCATGAGGCTAATGTCATGGAAGAAATGCTCACTTGACAAAAAAAGATGGCAAATATTTCCAATATAAAACCCCCAAGGCACTTTATAATATAGTGCGAGTACAACAAAACACAAAGATGTCCAAGATCCTAAAATGTAATATAGTGACCATTTATCTTAGTGCGTTTGCAAAAATACTACAAAAGAATGTCAACAAAGATCAAAAGAGACATAAGACTGATATAATGGATAGTACAACCCATGAAAAATCATCTAAAACAACAAAATCAATCCCTAGAGCTGAAACAACCAAGATATCCATTAGAGTGTAGAAAAGCAAATAAATGGAATAGGATGTGCCTGGAGCAAAATTTGAAAAATAGAATCTCTTAAAATATGTCTCTCAAAGTGCAAAATATAACTTCTGACTTTGATAGAAAAAATAGGCCACCAAATAGCAACAAAAATCCAAATAAATTGCACCATCACAATGGGCTTGGAATCAACTTTTTGACACTTCTTTTGGACCGAAAAATGGAATCTGAATGAGCAAGTTATGCCAAAAAACCACATGTAGGTCAAAAAAGGGTTGGAAAAGAAAATGTATAAGAAATTTACCTCATCAGGATCCGTGCCAAAATGTCTCAAAAAGTGTGCCCACCAATGACAAATATTGCACTAGGAAGCATGCTAGTTCTATAGCAAAACTATCTTGATTTGCATGCCCAAAAATCTTGATTTTTGTGCCAAAAAACACAAAATCACAGCCTTAGGAACAAAAAATATTGATTTACACACCAAATTTCAAAAAAATTGCCACCCCAAGAAATATGCCAAAAATATCATTTTGCGTGCCAAAAAATTTGAAAATTACTACCTCAGGAAATGTACCCAATCTAGGAGTGCATTTTTTTTGCCTCTGATTCTAATTGTGTCCAAATTCAACAAATTTTATATGAAACTAAGGGTTTTTGGGCACTTTGAGCTCAACAGTGATGTCCATTTGGGCTCAAAGTGCACCAAAAATTAGTGACCCCCCAAATTCAATACAAAATAACTCTAAAAAATGAAACCCTATGAAAAAAGGCACAGATCTGAAAGCCAATCCAGACCTCTCATAAATAGAACAGGGGCATGAAGATCTAAAGCTCTGATACCATGTTGAAGTTGATGAAAGCTCAACCCCATAGCTCCCAAGAATCATCTACATGCAAACACCTATCACAGAAAGAGAGAAGAAAAAGCTATAGAGGCTAGAATTGTCATATCCACAAATGAGATATTCTTGATAAGCAAAAAAGAGATTTCTATAATTAAAAGTGAATGAATAAAATTACAAAGAGATCAATCCTTATAAAAGGAGATCAAAACCCTAATAGGGTAAAACCTAGGTTGCATGATAATAATTAATAAAAGAATTAATTATTATATGCCTAAAGTTTAGCTTTGGTAAACTAGAGATAATAAGTGACTTAATGATTAAATCAAAATGATTTAATTAATAAGGAAATATCTTATTACTCTAACAATAACATGGTAAGCTAGTAATGTTGGTGAGAAGAAAGAAGTTAAGTATCATGGAATTACAATGGGCACTTGATACATTAGCCACTAATAAGATAATGTGTTGTTTAATCACCACATGAAATAAAGAAGACACGTGAATTGATGTATAAGTGAAATAATGAAAAGTTGAGTTAAACTCTAACAAGTGATAGAGATGATAATGAAGGCCAATCAATAAACCAACATATGAGTGAATGGAGATCTAAATTTGCAAAGTGAGTTGTATTTTATAGATTAAACGTATTGTTACATTCTAACCATTGTGACAATCAAAATCCTTTAATCAAGGTGACATTCTAATGGAATGATCCAAAGTCCTCTAACAAGTCCACTCCCAATAGGGTGCTAAAATCCTTTAATAAGGTCACATTTAACAATACATTTTGTAACCTTTAACAAGGTTGGCTCTTGACCTAGCTCACTTCAGAAGAGTGAAAAAGTGGTAGCTTGTTCTTGGTGGTTTTTCCCAAATTGGGTTTCCACATTAAATCCTGGTCTCAAAGTGTTATTTACTTGTGTGAATGTTATCTTATGCATGTTATTTTTATAGTTGCTTATTTTATTGTTAGGCGACACACATATGGAAAACATAGAGTTAAAGAATGCTAAATTATTGATGTATTGCTACATGGATCGAGTTTTTTAATGGGATTGTTTGAAGTTGTTAAAAGTGAAGGTAGTACATCTAGACCCGATGATAACTAATTCACCTTCCCTCTCAATTATTCTAATCATTCTAACATAATCATTCTAACAATTGGTATTAGAGCATTGGTGCGTGTAAGGAAAGTTTGAAGGGACTTAAAATCAAAGATCAAGATGCACAAGAGAGAGATACTTAAGTTGAACAATGAGAACTCCCTAGCACGGGAATGATTGATGAGATTGCACTTATCTGATATTAGAGATTCTAAATCATATTACTTGGATAATGAATATATTGAGGCACCAAGACCTATGACAGTTGAACAAATGAAAGAGAAGCAGGAGCACAACCAAATGATAAATGAACTGGAAGCAACTCTAAGTTATGTTGAACTTGATGATGAACTTAAGGAATGTGCTACTACAAAGAAAATGTGGGAAAGTTAGCACAAATCCATGGAGGAGACAAAAATGTATTGAGAGCTAAGGTAGAAAGCTTAAGAGACAAGTTTGATGATATGAGAATGAAATAACACGAGACCATTGCACAATATTGTAGCTAAATCAAAGAGGTGGTGAATGCTATTAGAGGAGTTGGAGGCATCATATCTGATGAGACTATTGTAAGTAAGGTATTGAGGAATTTACTCCTTATCTATACAATTAGAGTATCTACAATTCAAGAATGTAGATGTACACCTAGTAATGATCTGACCTTGGATAGTCTAGTTGGAAAACTCACTACATTTAAATTGTCAAATTTTGATAATTATTCCCTTGGTAGTGTTGAATCTACTTTTAAGGATCAACCAACCCTTGATGGATCTAGAATAAAGAAGAAGAGTAAATATGTAGAAAGTGAGAGTGAATCTAATGATGACCTTGATGAACTTGAAGCATTACCGGCCAAAAGATTACTAAGAAGAAAAGGAAAATACAAAGGTAAACTTCCTATAATTTATTTTACATGCAAAAAACTTGGTCATATTGTTGCTAGATGTCTTAACAGAGATGACAAGGATGAAAGGAAAAATTTCAAGTACAGAGGAAGGAGATAAAATAGAGACAACCAAGGTAACATAGACTATAAAGATAAAGATAAGAAATCTTTCTACATTGCTGAAGAAGATGATTTTGATAATGATTATTATGATCATGATGAAGAAGTTCTTTATATTGCAATGAAAGATGATTATGATGAAGACAAAAAAACTACATTGATTTCACATGTGACTAAGAATGATAAATAGATAATTGATAGTGGTTTCTCATCATATGATCGATGATACAAGTAAGTTTGAGAAGCTAGAACATTATAATGGAAGTGATGTTAAGTTTGGAAATGATTCACCATGTTATGTGAAAGGTAAATGATCAATTATACCTAAATGATAAGATCGGATGTGACAATGCATATTGGATTGATGTACTAAAGTATAATCTGTTGAGTGTGGCACAATTGATCAATTCAGGCTACAGAGTTGAATTCCAAAATAAGAAGGCAAAGATCTATGGTGCTACTGGTGAACTAATTGGATGTGGATAAAAAACAAGAGGTAACTTGTTCTATCTATGCCTATATGAAAACACATGTTTATTTACACAAGTTGAGGATGTTTGGCTATGGACTAAGAGGCTATGTCATGTGAACTTTGATAATTTGGTAGGCATTAGTAAGATGAAAAGAGTTAGAGGATTACCAAAATTGAGAAAAAATGATAAGGTGATGTGAAAATATGCCAAATGGGTAAAACGACAAAGTCTAGTTTCAAGAGCTAGACCTATTGTTCATATGGTGACAAATATTTCATTCTATTTGTTGATGACTTTTCTAGAATCATGATTGTGATGTTTCTCAAAGAAAAATTTGATGGATTTCAAATGTTCAAGTGGTATTTGGCTATAGTTGAAAAGGAAATAGGAAAGAGTTTGAAGTGCTTGAGATCATATAGAGGAGGTGATTTCATATTAGATGAGTTCAACATATTCTACAATGACAAAGGAATCAAGAGACAAATGAGTTCACCTAGGACTCCACCACTAAATGGTATAACTGAGAGAAGGAATAGATCAATCATGTGTTGTGCAAGGACATTGATGATGGAGAATAATGTTTCACAAAAGTACTAGAGAGAAGTTGTAAGTACTACAGTCTATACTCTGAATTGAGTTCAAGTGAAGAAAAGTACAATCAAAACACCTTTTGAACTTTGGTATGGATATGCACACATTGGATTATTTCAAAGTTTTTGGAAGCAAGTGTTATATATTGAAAAATGTAAGAAAAGGAAAACTTGATGCAAAAAGTGATGAAGGCATTTTCTTAGGACATTCCACTAGAAGACAAGTTTAGAAGTGTTTGAATTCTAACACTAACAAAATTGCAGAAAGTGCAAATGTTAGAGTTGATGAATTTTCATAAAAGAATGAAGAAGAATGCAAGAAAGAATATGAATACTATAGGAATTTTGTCTATGTGTATGAAGGTGAACCTAGAACCTCATGAGAAACAGAGAAGGTGGTTTTTAAGAATTAACAGTTAGGCACTACTAAGGTTTTATAGAAGGGCTCTGTCAAGCATTAGGCTATAGGAGTCGAGTTATAGATAGAGACTAATGACCATTGGATAGAGAAAATTGAGTTGTAGCTAGAAATACCTATAGAAGAAGAGCAAGCAAAACCCAATGAACAACAATAAGAAGAAAAAAAAACCTAGACTTATTTTAGAAAAATATGTGAGAAGACATCATGCACCAGATCAAATTATTAGAAACAAAGATTCAAGAGTCATGAAAAGAAGAATGATACATGCTTATTGCATGAATTTAAGCCTAAATATGTCAAATAAGCTATAGAAAATAATGACTGGAAAAGAGCAATGAATGAATACAATGAGCAGATTAAGAAGAACAAGACATGGAAATTAATACCCAGACCAAAGAAAAATAATGCGATTGGAACTAAGTGGGCTTTCATAAATAAGTTGAATGAGAAAGGTGAAGTCACAAGGAACACGACAATATTAGTTTGTAAGGGATATGCACAAGAAGAAGGAGTTGACTATGGTGATACTTTTTCCCTAGTTACAAGGTTGGAAGGAGTGAGAACTTGGCTTCCATATGTTGCTTACAAAGGATTTAAAGTATATCAAAGGGATGTCAAATTTGCATTTCTGAATGGAATCTTAGAAGAAGAAGTCTACATTGAACAACCTGAAGGTTTTGTTGATACAAGCAAGAGGAATATTGCATGTAAGTTACAAAAAAATTTATATGGTTTGAAGTAAACCCCTAGAGCATGGTATGAAAGGTTACATAAGTATTTGGTGAAAATTGGTTTTGCAAGAACTAATGACAATAGTAATATGTATTTGAAAAGTGAATCTAAAAGAAAGATATTGCTAGCTAATTTTTTTGTTGATGATATCATATTTTGAGGAAAAGATTCAATGCGTAAGTCATTTGTTGATCAAATGAAGAAGAAATTTGAGATGTCAATGTTTGGGGAGATCAAATTATTTGTTAGATTGCAACTCTATCAAATGAAAGGTGGCATATACATTACACAATCTAAGTATGCCAAGGAGATCTTAAAGACTTTAAGAATGGAAGATTCAAGTCCAGTTGGAACACCTATGGTTACTGTACATAAATTGTCAAAGAATGATGACTCAACTAAGGTGAATCAAACATTATACATATCAATGATTGGAAAAATACAATTTGTTGGACATAGCAAACCTAATAGTGCATTAGTAGTTGGAATTTTTGCTATATTCTCTACTAATCCTATAGAAAATTACATGATGGTAGTGAAATGAATTATGAGACATCTCACTACTACATTTGATATCTAAATTACCACGACAGATGCATCACAATTTTGGCGTCGCAACCTATCGTCATTGCAATTTCAACGGTAAAGTGGATAGCTTCAAACCTAAGTGGTTGCCTTTTGTCTATCTTGATTTTATCTATATTTACAAATATTTGGCTTCTTAGTATATCTCTTAGATCATAAACTACAACTTCTTTTACCATTTTGTATGTTGCATGAATTGATCCACTAAGCACGATGTTCAATTTGCTCGATTGGTAGACTTTATTTAACCTATCACCATTCATGCATATTGTATTACATAAAACATAACTAAGGAGTAAACAATAAGAAACTAAAACCTATTCCTACATATTCATGCAAACCTAAAATCATGGAAATATTGATGAAATGAAATCAAAAAGAATTTAAACTATTCAACAAAACCTCCTAAAATCACCAAGTGTTGATGATTTTGTTTTTGTGGGATGTGGTTTCTCACAAATCCCACAACATAACAATGGACTAAATAGTTCTTATGGAAATGAAGAGAGGGATCTTCTTTTATAGGAAATGAGATGAAGTAGATGGTTGAGATTCAACAAAGGATGAAGGGCTAGGATCTCTCAAGATTAATGAGGTAACCATGAGCTAGAATACAAGTGGACTCCATGTGGATTAAGGTTTTAACAATTAAAAGAGGGAAATATGCTCACATGTGTGAGCAACCTTTGATGTGATGGGTCAATGACATGTATGAGGGTTGGGAGCTAAAGGTTTCTCACACATGTATGAACCACCTTTGAAAATGATGGCTTAATGATAGGTGTAAGAGGTTGGAAACTCAAGGTTGCTCACACATGTGTGAGCCACCTTAATTCACATGTGAAAGGGAACAAACGTGTAAGAAGGAATAGATTGGGTAAGTGTAAGATGTGTAAGAGACTTGCCTATCCAAAAGGAGAAAGTCGTGAGAATGGTCTCTCATTTGGAACATGTGCGAGCACATGATTAGGATTAATAGATGTAGATTAGGATTAATTAGGGGGTTTGGTTTGTGCATTGCTATTGGTCTGAAACAAGCACTTTTTGAAGATGGGGTCATAACTCACCTTCCCACCATGGTAGTTTTATGGTAGCTTGGAATGTGTGAGGTGACTCCTTGTACTATAGGCATGCAAGTGCACAAGCCCTGGAAAGAAAATTTGGCCTCTTTGCAATGATTCCCTAGGCAAGCCAAGTGAGCATGGTTAGGGATCACAGTGATGGAACCATCCTTTAATGGGGTTGAATACATTGGTAGCTTCAAACCAAGTGGATGGAGAGAAGGTTATGAGGGTGGAGAAGTCTTGTGACCAAGGATAAGCCTTGGTGATATGTTTCAATAGGGATTTGAGAAAACCCTTGTGGTTTCTGTCAACAAATTAGCAAACCCTCAATTTTAGACTTAAAATCAACATCCCACTAAATAGATAGGTTGGGAAAGTGAGACAAGATGAATCTCAAAAGTCTTCCAAAATGGTATCCAAATATGAAGTTTTCTTTCCCCCTTGTTAAGCCTTTTTCTAATTTATATGTCATTTGATGAGTTTGGAGGCGTAATTCCTTGTAGCCCTATTAGGTCTAGTTTGGAGCAATTTCTTGAAATTGATAGAGTTTTATATGAATTATTGGTGGATGTGCATTGGAATAGCCCCATTTCTCTAGGAACTATCCTCTCTCTCCATTTTGGGTAGCTTCTGTTCATGTGTGGATATTTTGGTTTGGATGAGTCAACAGGACAATTAGGGACTGTTGATTGGATGGAGTTGAGTTCTACATTGGTGTGGACAAGTTGAAAGAAGGGAGGATTGAAATTGTAATCCTTCCAAGTTAGGGTTAGTAAACCTTAATAGGTTAGAGAAGTGGCCTAGAAGAGATCCTAGGAGAAGGTAGGGTCAAGGAGCAAGACTTGTCCTTACATCATGAATTCATATCTTATGTGCTAGAGTCTAGTTTGAATCCCATCCATCAAAATATAATGTTAAATTAATTGAACTTTAAATATTTTGTGTTGGTTTTGTCGATTCTAAGATCTGGGTCATCTTTTATTTCTCAAGAAGACCAATCTCAGAAATTTATGGAGAAAGCAATGTATTATTTAGAAAATAGTCTTTGGAAAGTTGAAGATTATGCCATAATGAATGACACTTCTAGAGTAAAGTTGGAGGTTGGAATTGCAGGAAATTGATTAGTCTATTTGATTGTACCCCATTTTTGTAACATATGTTTTAATTCTGGTTTATATAATTTGTTGTAGATTCCGCCAATGAGAAATGGGCTTTGATGATAGATAAGAAAGTCTACCTAGTGATAGATGAAAATAGGTTTTAATTCAAGTAGCCTTAAAAGGTATGTGCAAACAATTATACCTTACTATCATCAGCCCAAGAAAGTACATATATTATGATTATATGCAAGTTTCTAGGTTAACTAGTTTCCTTTTCTATTTCTCCAAAGATTTGGATTACAACATAAAAGAGTACTATTTGATTTAAGCATGCATAGTTAAATAAATTTTTAGAAAATTAGTTTCCTATGGGTAATTTACCCAATGTTGTTTGTCAAAATTTCATTAGCATTTCATTATATTTAATAATTTCTTTATTTACATAAAAGTAAGGTAGGTTGGGATTTTTTTTACAATTTGAAGCTACAAGGATAATTTAATAAAAAACTAAAGTTTCTAGTTTTATGAATTTTGTAGTGTATTTCTTTAAATTCCAACACTTAAGAAAGCCTCTTGCTTTTAGTAATCACTTTAGTATTTTACCAAAAGGGGACAACTATTAGGAAGAGATAGACATAATTATAATAGTAACTATTCACCCAATCCCTAGGCTACATCCACCAAAAAGTGATTCCAGTATTGTTATCCAGTGATTCAACCCAATTACAATTTGCATTCACTTGTAACTCAATACCAATGCAGAAGCTACTAAATCATCATTTCATTCTAAAATCCATAACCCTAAGCCATTTTATACAAGACTTATGTCAGTTACAAAATAGGGCTATACTATGTTGTCTAGTAGGAAAAATAACTCTGGATTCCTTTTATAATAATAAAGTCATTTTTAGCCTTGGGGGAGTTGTCCCTCGAATCTACCCTATATTGTGATAGAGAGTGTACATGGTGCTCTGCCTTAAGACCTCCTCTTGTGTGTTTCCCTTGGACCTTGCAAGGGGCATTGCCTAGTGACCCCATTATGGGGGCATTGCCCCCAACACCCATAGAAAAATATGGGGGAAACCACACTGAAGGAAGTGGGGAGAAACTAACCTCTATGTTTGATTAGGATCCACATAAAAATATGAAGCTCCTTGAAGTATCTTAAATCATGAATTGCAAAGTTAATTCTTGGAATAGGGATGAAAACATAATGTTATTTTTCTTCAAGAATTTAAAATTTCTAGCTCATACCATGTTGCGTCTCAATGAAAACCTATGAATTATTTTTCATATACTTTATATAGAAGGTAGGGGGAGTTGTACTAGGTTTGTCTTCTTGGATGAACAAATTTGTGATTGCTAAAGGTGAAAATCCCTCAAGTAGTTGATTTTTGCTCATTTTATGCTCCTAATAATGCAACAGGAAGATGTGAACTTTGGGATTAGATGGAAAAATAATTGCCTGATGTTTTTTGTGATAAGAAGTTGAGTTTTTGTACTTCTTTAGGGGTTGTTGATTCTATCCATAATAAGTTCTCTAGTCATATGTGTAGAACTTATAACAACTCCTATGATTTTGTGCATTTTGGTTTTACCTATCCCCAAGTTGAAGTTGAAGTCAAACCTTCATTTTGTCCTAAGTTCAAGTTCAGGTTCAAGTTAGCCATACATAACTTAGAAAAAACCTTTCTCTCTCTTTAGCCCTCAGTTGATGATTCGCCAACTTAAGAAGTTGAAGCTGAACCTCCTAGTTTCAAGTTCAAGTTCAACATTATGATATTGCCAATGAATTATGACTCAACAATTTTTTCTCTATAGGTCTTATTTCCAAAAAAAGATATCAGTCCCAAATCTTGGAAAGCCTTACATGATGGAATGGTCAGATATTGAGGCATGATGATAGTGATAGCTAGAAGAAGTGTGTCAAATTACAAGTCATCATTAAACAAAGTGTGACTATAAGTCGAGGTCATCCAAAAGTGAGATCCTATGCTGATTTGACAAGTGTATTTAATTGAAAATACTAAAACTTCTTGTCAAATAAATCTTTGCATGGATGTATTAATGATTTCACACTCCGATATCCATTTGTAATCTTTCTAAAAAATGTACCATAAGTACTAATTTCTTTGTCATTTTCCCATAATTTGCTACTCTGGAGGTTCAAAGCAACTAAGCTAGTAAGGGTTTTTAGGAGTAGTTTGACACACAAAATTGGTGAGTACCAAGTAGTTCCTTCTGTAATTTTCTATTTCTGGTTTTCCTTTAAGAATTCTAGATAATTGTATGTGGTGGGCCAGTTTCATTTTCAAATTAACATGTCTCTGTTTTGACCAAAACTCCCAATACTTGAAAAGACTTATTTATTGAGTTCTCTTCCTTAAATTCGAGATACATTTCTAGTAAATGTTAACAGAGTTAGTGGAAAGAGCCAAAAGTGCCCATAGTGGAACTACAACTCAGAAATTAACCATTAGTGGGTTATTAGAGGCTGCAACTTTTGCTCTTTCTTTGGGGTGCCCTGAGCTAGTAATAGAATATGCAAATAATTATGACCCCCAAAATAGGTGCATAAAGAAGATTTCAGGGGAAGTCTTGGTAAGGATTGATAGGGTTACTGTAGTATCATCTTTGAAAATTCCTTAGAAAAAACCTTGCAAGCCTTGGACCTTTGAAGAAGTGGCATGACTGTATGAGGAAAATAAGAAAGATTACAATTCCCTGGTCTCATAAAGTTGGCTTTTGAGGCTAGCAATAGGAGGTCAAGGTTGCCCAAGCCTTTAACTATCAAGCATTTTAGTAAGGAAATTGCAGATATAATTTTCCACTTGAATAAGGTGAAAGGAAATGAACATACTTTTCACTGGGAGGACTGTATGCATTTCTTCATACAGAAGATTGTAGAAGGTGAAAAATTCATTTACTAGGCTGATTTAATAGCAAAAAGATTACATAAAGGGCTATTGGGTTTGGCTAATTTTGTTCCTTTCTTCATGTCTTCATACTTTGTCTACATTTTAGCTATTTCAAAAGAGTGAGAAGGTATTCCTCAAGAGCCATGAATGGAAGACATGGAAATATATCAATACTACAAGCATTTACAAGAAAGAAAACCCTCTCAAGAGTTTCGAAGAATCAATGATGTATTTTTGGGAAGGTTAGTCTTTGAGCTCAAAGGGAAAGAGAATAGAAGACTCTTAGAGGAGGCCATACAGGTGATTGATACCTATGACTACCATTTCATTCAATTACCAAGATTCACCTACCTCAGAGTTAGAGCTTTTGATGGAAAATCCTTTAAGTTACCCCGATATTGCTTAGACAATATTGCACTATTAGAGATATGCAAACAACTAATCATTGTTGAGAAATTATATGAAAGTACTAAGAAGGCATTAGGGGTACTCTTCCCTATAGAATTGGGTCATTACATGTGTCCAAACCTCAAACATGCTATGATGGTGAAAGAGGAGATGATCAATGCCTATCTTAAACCCTATGTCGTTGGGAAAGGTTTTGATTATGTAGGGTTCGCCAAAAAGAGTTTCAATGTCACACTTAGATTCTGGCATATTCCTCATATAGAGGATTATTAGGAAAATTGCTATGATGAATTTGAAATCAAAAAAAGATTATGGTCGAGGATGACCTTAGATCAAGTGATAACCTTCAAGATTGGCCTGGACACTAATGGAGTTAAAGATGATGAGAAGGAAGAAGTGATAGACCCTTGGTATCTTGAACAAGTAGAATGTTTCCTGATTCTTGAACTAGATTGGAGCAAGAGGGAAGAAGATGATTTACAATCCATAATTACAGACATGTTCAAAAGGATAGAAGAATGGCTGGTAAAAAGGCAGATCTCGAACATTGTCATTAAGTTGTCAAACCAACTTTCAAAGTCTAAGAAAAATAAGTCTTTTGAAAGATTTATTTCTTTCATTGACCATGTTGTAAATGATTATGTTGCAGGTAAATAGGAACTTGAAGTTGAACCATCTCCATCTAAAGTTCAAGTTCAACTTAGAGTGGGGCCTAACAAAAGGGTAACTTGTTCGAGCACTAAGAAGAAACAAAAGGAACACAACTCCAAGAAAAGCCATGAGACATTGGTAGATTTGGATCCTCTAGAAATGGAACTTGAAATAGAGCAAGTCCCTAGCTGTAACATTTCAGATATGGTAGAAAATAAAAAAATTAAGGGTAGAGAAGGTAACATTCATATGGATCCTCTTGCCTTAACTAACAGCTTCACAATTCCAGAGAAGACTGCCATAGCACCCAAATGGCTAGATACTTTAGTTTCTAAGAAGTGAAGTATAGTGCCTCTATCCTTACCTATCGATGACTTAGTAAGTACATGTCTAGGAAAGTCATCTAAGACCAAGAAAGTGAAAATTGAATCTAGGTTGGAGTTCGATAAATAAACAGGATATTGGTTGGTAGAGATTGCGAAGCCATTTCATGATAAGGTAGTATCAAAGGTAGATCTTGGAAGAGGAAGCATGATAGAAGATATGAAGATCTTCAAGGTTTCTAACAAGAAGATTGCTGATCGGGTCTGGAAGGATGCTAAAGATAAGCAAGATATGCAAGAGACAATGAAAAGCATGGCCCGATATATCAATGCTATCCAACACCCATAACCAATGCCACTTAGTGAGATGCCTGCTACCGTAGATGGGAAGTCCCCAATTAACCAAAATTTTCTAGATCATCTGTAGAGGAGCATGATAGTTACTAAAACATTTCATAAATGGGTTCAATTTGTCTAGGTTGAGACAATTAAATAGGTAAGTCTTCTGAATGAAGCACAAAAAGAAACTACTAATGTGACCAGGAAGATAGAATTCAACATTGATTCTCATGAGAAGGAAAAATATAATTGGGTCAAATAAATTTCATGGATACAAGAATTATAGGAGTACAACTTGCATAAATTCCTCACAGACCGACCAGTCCTAGGACTAGATTACAAAACTTTCTATGTGATTAAAGACTGCATCGAATGGAGGAATGAAGCAATTGCACAAGGTGTCTCTGAAATCAAAGAATTGATGAACGGGCTCAAAATTGTGGATGATATTATCCAAGGTGATCTTAAATGGTTTGACAAACAATGCATTGGTGAAGAGAAGGATTCAATCAGGTCCAACAAAGAGATTACCAAAGATGTGCAAAGGGAATTCTAGGAGGTGAAAGAAAAGAAAACTTCAACAACACATGATTTCTCCAATGTAGCCCATGTAGAAGCCATGTTGATAATCAATAAAAAAACATCTAGAAATGCATGAAGAAAAGGTCAAAGAATTTTGCAAAGAAAAGGAAGTGTGGTAATAGAGGATTGCATATCTTGGTCTACCTCATAAGCCAATTATCTCTTCTTTCACTTTCATGTATGAAAACTAGAAAACAACCTAACTTGTTGCTACTTCGGTGGAGAAATCCTAGTGCCTAATGACACCTAGAGTTTCCTAGTTGGTGATGATTGCCATAGTTTAGTTTTGACTTTTATTATGCTTTAGTAGTTTACATAGTTGGGTAGCTAAAAAACTATTAACTTCTGGTGGAGTAATTTTGGATCAGGGTTTATTGTAGCCTCATGGGGTTATATATGTAATAACTTGTTATTGGTAAAAGGTCAATTCTGAAGAGATACAAAGAAGAACTATTTTTTATTAGTATCTATGCTTTTAAATTTGACAATAAAGATTATAAAATTTTGTTAATTTTATAATTGGAGCCTCTAAAAGATGGATATTGCTATCTATTTTAGTATGTGATTTGTTTTCCTGTGGAAATAGATTATATATGAAGATGCTCTTGATTTATCATGGATGAATTCTTATTTTGAAATAGAAAGAAACCGAGGGAAGAAAAGTTGAGTTTACAGTTTTAATTTCATAATAGTAAACAGTCATGTGGTTGATTATTGTTATTAAATTCAAATGGTTTTTCAGACTACACAGTCTTTTCATTTTGATGAATTAAGTATTATGACCTTTAGTATTTTTTGGTATAAATGCTTGTTAGAGACATTCTCTCATAATGGGAAACTAATGAATATCTTTCAAAAAGGTAGTTGTGCCTAATAGTACTAAAACACACACACACACACACACACACACACACACACACACACATATATATATATATATATATATATATATATATATATATATATATATATATATATATATATATATATAAGTAGGGAGTTTCACTTTTGTAGAAACTCAAACAGTTGGTAAACTAATTTGATCCTTTCCTCAAAAACAAAGATATCAAGCTCATATGTGTAAAGGAAAAACTATTTGCCAACAAAATGCAAAATTAGAATACATGTTCTAATTACAAACTTGGATATGTGAGAAAACTCAACATATTAGATGAATTTTATATTTCTCCCAACTTGCATCTGAATCAATTTTCTTATGGGATATTTGTTAAGGTGAACTATTCTACTTTCCATTTGCATCATTTTCCTATTATTTGTTCTATCATGGGGGTTGATCTAAGAAATGTTGACTCCTAGCTTCCTTGTAAGATTAATGTTTTCCATCTCAAAAACCCTTCTTGTTTGGTTTCTCTTGTGGACATCTAGAACCTTTTCTAAGCTAAAAGATGATTTTTTTAATAAATATTATTAGTATTTTATTTCACAATGTGTTGAATTCTTATGAGCCTTTGGTAAAATGATGAATTGATAACCAAAACAAGTGGAAAAATCTCTCCAAGGGATATTGGAGCAAAGAAACAAAATAATAAAAGTCAAGGAACCAAAATTAGGGCCAAATTATATTGGATTAAAAAATAAAATTGAGAATGTAAATATTTTTAATTTTTTTAAAAACTATTTAAACATAAAATAGAATACATTTGATTAATTTTAGGTAAGATCTAATTTTATTATTATTATATTTTATAGAATAATAACAATGAAAATAAAAATAATTAAAAAATAAAGATTATGATTTTAATTAATTATAGATTATAATTTATTATGATTATCAATAAAGGCAAATATTTTAAGTAGTACTCATTTTTTTTATTTTTTTATTTTTAAACTTTTATTTCTATTTTTTAAAATATTATAGTGGAAAATGGTATGATAAAAATATATCTAAAATAAATATAGTTTGGTGAAATAAATATAGTATGGTGTCCTGGTAGAAAACATATAAATAGACTTAAGCTTAATTGCTGTTTCAAGAGCATTCATAATAACAATATTTTAATTTAAATAACCTTTTCTAAATAAATTTAAAAAATTGTTGAAGACATATTTTCAAAACTATATCTTGGATGCCACATTTGTCAAATTCATTGAAGACAAACATGACAGTAGTCCTGCAATATTTGCGAAGCCCATGAATAGCACAATAGGAATTCAAAATCACTTTTGAAAAAAGGCATTTTGTAATAGGCCCAAAGAATGTAAAACTGAAAAATATAAAATGAAAGAGCAAAAATATAATGCTGAAACTATTGATTCAGATCATCATTTAGATACAAACTGAATTGATGCTGAAACCATATTGAATATCATACTGGAATGATATGAATAATAATATTGAATAATACTGTATCATTACATTGATGTCTGGGCATGTTTATATAGTTTTATTTTTCCTTACAACAACTGCTTATGGGAATAACTTCCCAGCAACTATATATTGAACTAATTTCATTTATCTAACCTAAACCCAAAAACTAACCTAATAAATGTAATAAACCTAATATTCCCCTCTTATGACATTAATTCAACAATCATTCTCTCTAACCTAATTAATGTAATAAGTCCAACATTCCTAACCTAATTAATGTAATAAACCTAACATTCCCCCCTTATTACATTAATGCAATAAAATTGAAAAGCCTTCACCAATATTACAAACTTTGATGAAGCTCCATCTTTGAAAGTAGTCTACAACTTTAGATTGCAAATCTTAACCCTGAAGTTGCCCTCCTATCTCAATATCCCAACTTCAGACTATAAATCCTAAAGTTGACCTCACAATAACATTGTTTCCACCTCCCTTACACAATGAGACATAGTTCCTCCACAATTTCACATCTCCATGGAGTGTGTTTGATGCTTGCTCTATGCTACACATGAGATGCCTTTCCTCTGAAAGTCCACATCTCCTCCGAGTGTGTTTAACGCCTCCTCAAGGGCCGTAGAAACAATCACCACTAACATATGGACGTCTTTCCTCCGAAAGTCAACATCTCCTCCGAGTGTCTCAAATGCCATTCTTGAAATCCTACCCCCCCTCACTCAATAGAAGGACAATCATGTAGCCAAGCCCCCTCTTTTCTTCAGGGACACAAATCTATCAATTACCCTCTTATCTTCAGGGAGGAATTGGCCAAGCCACACAAATCTATCAATTCCCCTCTTATCTTTAAGGAGGAATTGGCCAAGCCCCAACTTTACAGGGACACAAATAGTTGCTTCTCATGCAGTAATCACCTCTAAGTGAGAAGCTAGCTTGAGATAATAAAAATCCTCCAACCTCCATTGCCTCCAGCCTCTTATTTTTTTAGACTTTGATCATCCAAAATCCATCAAAAGCACTCTTCTCCCCATTGATTAACCTGCTCTGATACCACTGTAACAGGCCCAAAGAATATAAAACTGAAAAATATAAATGAAAGAGCAAAAATATAATGCTGAAACTATTGATTCAGATCATCATTTAGATACAAACTGAATTGATGCTGAAACCATACTGAATATCATACTGGAATGATATGAATAATAATATTGAATAATACTGTATCATTACATTGATGTCTGGGCATGTTTATATAGTTTTATTTTTCCTTACAACAATTGCTTACGGAAATAATTTCCCAGCAACTATATATTGAACTAAATTCATTTATCTAACCTAAACACAAAAACTAACCTAATTAATACATTCATCCAGCAATTGTACTTCTTTTACCCCTGTTTCCATTGAAGCTTCAGTTGCCACCAAAATTAATATTTCAGAATTCCATGGCCTGGTACATTATGTTGATTTTGCAAATTGGTAGACTATTGAAGATTTGTTGATATATAAGAAACATACAATTATCTTACAGATTTTTTAAGATCATCAGCTCATGACGTATCATCTATTGTATTTCTTATGTGGATAATTGCAGAGAAATGTTATACTTATCTGTACGAAATTTTATATAAATTGCTCTAGACAGAAGCCTTGATGATGACAATCTTGGGAATACAAACCGGTGCAACTAAAAAATATGGCCTTAAAATCTCCAAGTTTTGTCATATTACCTCAGATTACCAATGTGCAGCCATTTCATGCGGATAAAGCAAATCCAAGTCACCATATCCAACTTAGAGATAATCGAGTCTGCTGCATTGTTCTCGATATTATCTATAAACAATGTTTTAAGAACGTTGGTATTTCATCACAAATTGTCCTCTTTTGTGCACTTGACAGAAACAGGAAGGGTTTCATAACATCAGATGAACTCATATCTTGTTTGCCATAGTTTGAGGTGAATCCCATTTGTCAGACAGTTAATTTAAAATTATTAGTATTTACATTATGATGCAAGAAGAAACCAGAAAGCCTTTATGTAACTCCTCTATTTCCTTTCCAGGCTGCTATTCCTTTGTTTTCTCTCTTTTCAACTTATGAATTTCTGTGGCCTTCTTCACTTTGGCTGCAACTACACATCCAAGCAGCGTGCACAATGTTAATTAGGTTAAAAAGTGTTAAATATTAAAAAAAAAGAAAAATCAGTGTAACACCAGCTCTGGGGTATATTGGGATGGCGGGACATTTTCCAGGGGACAATAGATCTGAATTTCGGGATGGTAAGGGGTGATGGCACGGGATCAAGGGTGCACAGGGGGGCAAGAAGGAGTATTGTATATAATACATATAGAAATTGAAATGCTAGTTATGAAATGATGTTTCAGTATAAGATACTAAATTTTAAAATAAGTGAACATAGCAAAATTGCAACACTAACTAGAACAATGGAACACTCAATTAACATTGTGCATACTCAATAGTAACATTAAAAAATAAAAATAAAATAGAAATCCAAGTACCCATCTTAGTGGCCGCTGGATTGCGAAATGACGGAGGTGGGGGTACTCTACTCCAAGTAGCCCATGCAGAGACATCTCAGAAACAGATACATCAAAGTTTGGAAGGGGATGCAAATCTCTGTATTTTACTGAAAAAAAATTGTCTGACATCCTCTCAACTTAATATGTATAGTTTGATTGTATTTCTAAAGCTTTCTACATATCCTTTCTTTACATATCCTACAATCACAAAGTCTCTTTGAGGTATTATGTTAAAGTGTCTATGCTTCCTTATTTGATAGCTACTATCAAATGATTGAAACCAATCATTGCAAAAGACAATCTTAGGGATGCACCAATCCTGTGAGAGGAGAATGATGTAAATCTATCATGAATTTTCTTAGGCTCCTAATGAAGACAAGCCTTTAGATGCATTTCATGGATACAACACTAGAAGCAACATAACCAAGAGATTTAGCTACTGCAACAATCTTATTTTGTCTTTTGTAATAATCTAGCTTAACCTTCCACATTCCTACAAACCTTGCTCTAAGACTCCTATTTTGGCTCAAGCTAAGAAGATGCATGCCATAAGCGTTGGTTGTAGTTCTATATATTCCTTGCAAAGTAATGAATCTTTAATTGTCTAACAAAAAAAGTGTAGAACCACCTTTCTTGAGCTGAAACTAACAAGAAAAAGGTCATGCAGATTGCTTATCTGACTGGGTGTTTGTGCACTAGACATGTAAAGTATTGAAATTTCTTGTGTAGAAGTTACAAAATGAAGTTGGTTAAAAAGATTATTTTGTAGGTTGTAAACTGAAGCCAACTCCATTACTGTGCTAGATGCATAAAGTCACTTCTTTTTCCTTCTCCTCTAGCATATTGCTGAAACAACTGTCCTCCTACTACAACTCTTCTCTTCTCTCATGAACTTCATCCACAATGTGCTATCCTACTAGACCAATGGCTCTTTCCTCTGCTATTCTCATTCACAAGATTCAACCCACCCTTATTTGACCTCCTCCAGCAAATAGTCTCTCCACTCTTTTCCACTCTTTCCCCCTCTTATGCATTTTACTCCACCATGAGTTGAACACCTCCACTAAGTCTCACCACTACAACTGTTCACATTTTCTACATATGAATTTTTAACATCTGTATTCCACTCTGTCCCTACACAATCCTTTTTTTTGATTTTTTCAACACACAAATCTACCTCAAACCCTATATCACAAAACTATGCCTTCTTTCTCATCTTCACTCATATTGAATAACTCTTCAATCTTTATGATCTCCTCTCCAAGCAATGCCTCTTCCTTCTAAACTTCTTCCTCTTCTAGTAGCTCAACCTATGAGCTATTTTCTCCTCCATCATATTCTTTGTATTCACTCACTTGCCTTTACTCTTCCTTTTGGCTTCAAGCTCTCAATTTCTCATGACTCCATACAATTGCAACAATCTTTTTGAACTCTTCACAAACACTTCTCACTTTCACATGCAAATTGCTTCACGATTGACAATCTATAGACACAACTTCATTCTTCACTCAAAACTTCTAGTATAGGCTGTCTTATATCCACTGACTGATAGTAGTCTTACAACCTTAGTTATATACAAGAGACTTGCCAAATAAACTACTATAAAAAAATGGGAGTGAATCATAATTGTGACATAAGATTTTGAGAGATGAGAACTTAACCATCGAACTTGTGCTTGTAAAAGTGATGTCACAAGTACAAATATCACAAGGTATAAGGTATGCACACTTTGTTTGTGGTATAGTTAGGTGCCTCCCACAAGGATTTTAGGATTACTGCCACTATATGTAAACCAATAAACCAAAGGCATAGTATTATAGACTATAAAAACCCCTTTCCTTCCCTTCCTCTACCATACAATATATAATACAATTGATATTCCACTGTTCTTTAATCACTAATTTAATTGAAAGATGACATACTGAATATTTAACAAGAGCTCTTGTAGAGTTAGAGTCCCTACCTATTATTTTCAGAAAAAAATATACGCTTCAATTTAAAATTTTGAATATATACGACTGTAATTTGTGCTATAGTAAAGGGACTTGCTATTGCTTTCTTGCAAATACATTATTTATTGGGCTCTAGAAGTCCCTTTCTTTCATATAAGAAGACCATATTCTATGGGGGGTTTGATTTAAACTAATGACCACTGAAAAATATTTGGTCCAGAAAAGCATAGGGGAAGACCTAACTTGACAGTACCTAGCATGAGCATGTGGTCTGGGGATTGGCTCTAGGTGAGGAAGAGTGAGTGGATGCATCAACCACTCTCAAATTGTGTGACGGGGCCTTTGTCCAATGTATTCCAGGGATCTCGTGATCTCTATATTTACATCCAGTATTAAAATTATATCATACATTTTTATTACTTATCAAATTTACCTCTATAATGAAATTATAACAATTTAATTTGGTATTATTTAATTCAATTTAGTATACTAACAAATTTAAGAAATTTTAAATGGTTAATTGTATGTTTTCTTAATTGAATTGAACATGAGAAAATAATATTAATAGATATACAAAGATTTTTAATTCTATTGATTCAAACTCAAAAGCAGGACACGTTGTAATATTGTATATTGGTTGTAATTTTCTCTATCCTACATATTTACTAGGAGAAAAGATAATGACTATAACCTAACAAAATTCCAATTTCACTGAGTTCTTCCCAACCTTGAAAAAATAATGTTGTTTAACCTTTAAAAATTTAAATTAGTTTTTATCAAATTTAAAAAAAAAAAAAAAAAACTACTAGCATCCAAATTTTTATTTGAGAATTTTTTTTTTGAATTGAAATTGTAAAATTAACACATATCTACTATCGAAAAGTGTTGCTTGTTATTTATTGACTTGACATCCAAAAAACTATTTGCACTTCAAATTTTGCTAAAACAAACTATTGAATTACGACCTCAATTTTAGAATATTAAACATGGAAAAAATTAATTGCTGGACCCTAGTAGGAACATTAGTTCCCTGTCTATATACAAATAATAATAATAAATGATGCAAATAATGCAGCCAGGGAGCACAAACCAGTGCAGCTAAAAATTGTCCCCGGTCCTTAAATTTCCACGCCTCAAATTACGTCATATTACCTCAGATCATGCCAATTTGTGGATAAAACAAATCCAAGTCACCATTTCCTATCATCCAACTTAGAGATGATCGGTCTGCCACATTGTTTTCGATAATGTTAAAAAAAACGTTGGTATTTCATCACAAACTGTCTTCTTTTGTCCATAAATTTCATACCTCTGAAGAGAGAGGGCAAGCCCAAGAGAGGTGAAGTGGCATAAATTTGCTCTGCTATAATTTTGAAGATCCGAGAATGGGAAACACATCATCAATGCTCACAAGCCATGAAATAGAGGAGGTTCAGCAGCACTGCAATTGCATGTTCTCACACCAACAGATTGTTTCCTTTTATCACCAATTCTGTGCACTTGATAGAAACAGGAGGGGCTTCATAACAGCAGATGAACTCATCTCTTCTGTGCCAGAGTTTGGTGCGAATACCATCAGTAAGACATTAATGGGTAGAATGTTAAATGGCTTGAATTTCAAAGATTTTGTATTGGTTTTGTCAACTTTAAGATCTGGGTCTTCTTTAATTTGTCAAGGAGATCTGTCTCAGCAGGTTATGGAGAAAGAAGGGTATTATTCACAAAACAGTGTTTGGAAAGCTGAAGATTCTGTCAGAATGAATGGCACTTCTGGGGTGAAGATGGATGTTGGAATTGCAGGAAATTGATTGTACTCCAATTCTGCCACATGCTTTAATGGTGGTGTATATAATTTAGCGTACAGATGGCCAATAGCAAATGGGCTTTGATCATAGATTTAGTGAGACCACCTATTGGTAAATAAAACAGGTTCTGATTTTAGTGGTCTTAAAAATAGGTGTAAGCAATTATCCCCTTCGTCATCAGTCAAAGAAAGTAGACATATTATTATTGTGAGTAAATTTTAGATGAAATTGTATCTTTTTATTTAATTAATATTTTGGATAATACTGTTTGGAATATGGTGGATAAGGAACAAAATTGTCTCTTGAAATGTTTCATATCTTGGATCATTTAGTGGATACTAACAGAGTTCTTTAAAGCTCGTTTCCTATTGAACAGTCTATCCTTCTCTCTATCTTTATTGTAATTGAATAAATGTTTACCCATCTTTTAATTCAAAACACTTCATGCTATGTTTTAACTAAATTACAGTATTATGAACCTCGTGCAACCCAAATCTGTAGCATTCTCTGTCTGATAAAATGCAGTAAACGGTTTTGTCTGATTCATGCAGCATAATGAAATTAAAAAACTGAAAAAATAATTTAAAATTGTTAGTATTTACGTTATGATGAAGAAATTATGGAGCCTTTTCAGGCGACCCTCACCCAACTCGTATCCAATCATTTCATACACAAATCCACTCGTTCAAAATCAAACCCATACCGATTATTTTAATATTTTTTTTTCTCCTTTCAGGGGACCCTTCTCTTCTTTTACGTCACTCTATTTCTTTTCCGGGGTGCTATTCTATTGGTTTCTGTCTTTGCAACTTATGAATCTCTGTGGCACCAACACATCCAAGCAGCTCCCCATACACACAATGTCAAATTGAGAACGTCTGCTTGATTTTTAGATTTTAATTACAGAATAATCAAAATCGATTGACATTTTCAAAACTTTCATGAGATTTCGACATATCCATTCTTTGCATATCCTGCAATCATAATGTCTCTTTGAGAAATTTTCTCAAACATCTCAGATGTCCTGTCTATGCTTCCTTATTTCAGAGACATGCTTCATTCCTGCTACTAATTATCAAATGATTGAAACCAATCATTGCAAGTGACAAAAACAGGGGGTACACCAACCTTTTGAGGGGACGATGGCGCAGAGTATCGCTAGTTTGTTTGAGCTGGTTTAAATGTTGCACACTAATGACTGATTCTTAGGTTAAAAGTGTTTGGGCTGGCTTGAATTATTAGAAAAAATAGGACACCAGATTTTTAAAACAGAGAAAAAAATAACTTCCACTTTTTTTATTCTTCAACAATAGATGTATATTTATACAATAGATTGACACACCAACATTCTTAAATGACTACTAATTAGATTGATAACAAACTAAACAATAGATGTATATTTATACAATAGATTGACACACCAACATTCTTAAATGACTACTAATTAGATTGATAGCAAACTACTTGATGATTGACAACACAAATAAACTTGATAGCGAAACTCAAACACATCTACAACTAGTCATTGTTTACAACTCAGACTCTATGACTCACACTTGAACTGAATTTATGTTGGCAGCAACTCAAAATAAGGTTTGTTACATGTGCAGCAATAATTTATTTAACACTGTTGGAACATTAACTCCAACACCCCCACTTGATGTGATAACTAAAGAAAACATTACACAGAAATTACACTTTGAAAATAGGTCATAGAGAAGTAAGACTTCCTTAAGTTGCTCCCAACTACTGGCATAGTCATGCAGCTATCATCCAGTTTCGAAATAGCATTGGACACACCATTTCCACATGAAATGCCTCATAACCCTCATAAAGATATGATGCCCAGCTTCTAAACTTCTTCCTCTTTCACCACTTCAGCCTATGAGGTATTTCCTCCTCCATCGCATTCTCTATAGTCCAAGATCTGGGTCTTCTTTAATTTCTAAAGAAGAGTCTCAACAAGTAGGGTTTTATTCAGAAAACGGTGTTTGAAAAGTTGAAGATTTTGTCAAAATGAATGGCACTGCTGGGTGAATATGGATGTTGGAAATGCAGGAAATATATCGATCTATGTGATTGTACTCTAAGTCTACCCCTTATGCTTTAATGGTGGTGTATATAATTTGTGCATTTTGCCAATGGCAAATGGGCTTTGATGATAGATTTAGCGAGACTACTTAGAGGCAAATGAACCAGGTTCCAATTTTAGTGGACTTAAAAATAGGCGCAAGCAATTGGTCCTTTAGGCCCATTTGGTTGCTGATATAGGAATTGAAAATTAGAATAGAAAAATGAAATGGGAATGGAAATGGGCAATGAGAATAGAAAAGGGCAATTCCAATCTTGTTTGGTTCACTTGGAATTTGATTGGGAATATGTTAATTCATTGTTTGGTTGTACAAAAATGGAATAGTAATAAGATTAAGTTTTGTATTTTTAAAAATATTTCCTTTAAATTTTTTTGTTTTAATTTATTGTTTTTGGTTAATTTTTTCAATACTGGTAAAAAGGTTAATTTATTTTATTCATTGAAATTAATAAGAAATATAATTTACTTTAAAAAAAAAAAAAAAGATATAATAAAAAAAAAAGTTATAAAAAAAAGTTTAAAAAAATTAATTAATTTTATTTATTAAAAAAAGAAAAAGAAAAAAAGATCGGGAATAGGAATAACCTATTCCAATAACAACTATTTTTTGGAATGGACATATGTTCTTTTTAGGGGCAAAATTAGAATATGTATGCCTATTCCTTATCCCAATTCGGGGTACCAAATAGAGAATACATTTCCTATTTCAATTTTCCTATTCCTATTCCAACAAACACACGGGTCCTTAGTGTTATTGGCCCAAAGAAAGTAGATATATTATGATTGTGAGAAAACTTGTTATTTAATTGACATTTCGGATAACTTTTAGGATATGTTATGGTTTAACTAAGTTAAAATATGGATTGTGCCTCTATAAAACCTATATGTATTCTGAACCTTGTGGAAACCAAATCTCTGGCATTTTCCATCTGATAAAATGTTGGTAAGAGTATTGTCTGAATCATATATGCATAATGAAATTAAATAGTTGAAAAATTAATTTAAAATAATTATTATTTACATTATGATGCAAGAAGAAATTAGGGAGCCTTTTTAGACTACCTAATTCGTACCCTATCATTTAATTCATAGACCCACTCATTTAAAATCAAACTCATACCATTTTTTCCCCTCCTCGAGCGTTGTCCTTCCTCATAGGAAACCCCTATTTCCTTTATCATTTAATTCACAAACCCACTCATTTAAAATCAAACTCATATAATTTTTTCCCCTCCTCGAGCCTTGTCCTTCCTCTCAGGAAACCCCTATTTCCTTAATGTAACTCCTCTATTTCCTTTCCAAGCTATTATTCTCTTATTTTATCTCTTTTCAACTTATGAATTTTCCCTTCTTCACTTTGGCTCCAACTACACATCGAAGCAACACACAATGTTAAAAATTGTTAAAAAAAAATCAGTGTAACCCTAGTGTTGTTGTACGTCGGGACGAGTTTTCGGGATTGGAGAAAAAATGATAGGGGATGGTGACGATCAGGGAGGGGTGTTGTATACCATACATATAAAACTTTAAATGCTAATTATAAAATGATGTTTCAGTACAATATACCAAATTAAAATAATTGAACATAGAAAAATTGCAACAAGAACTAGAACTATGGAACATTCAACTAAGTAACATTATAGTAACATTCAAAAATAAAATTCAAGTACCCATCCTAGTGGCAATGTGCTTGTGGATACGAAAACATCTCAAGGATGAGCACTTCAAAATTTGGGAGGAGTGAGAATCCCCAAGATTCACTAAAAAAAATTGATTGACATCCTCTCAACTTAATATGTATAGCTTGACTGTATTTCTAAAGCTTTCTTCATATCCTTTCTTTACATATCCTGTAATCATAATGTCTCTTTGAGGAATTGTGTTAAAGTGTTTATGCTTCCTTATTTCATAGCCGCTGGTTATATTGTTCACATGGTTAAGGATTATTAAGGTTGATAAATGTTTTAATAGTTGGATAATGGACTCATCCCCCCTCTTAGTTATCTTAGTGGACTTTACTTTCTAATAATTGGTATCAAAGCATCAGTTCCTTGAAGGAAAAGATTAACAACTTAAGGAGATCAATGATGGTTCATTTTAGAAAATAAAGTCCTAATTTTGATGGAGTTAACTATGGCAATTGAAAGGAGAAAATGAAGACTCATTTTCTATGTATTGGTCTAGGGTATTGGCTAATGACAAAGAATGGAAAGAAGATTGTGGAGGAAAGCAAACTTGAGGAATGTAGTGAAGCCGAAAGAGATCTATTTATGTGCAATATGTTTTCCAAAGAAGCATTAGTGTCAACTCTTCTTGACAATAAATACAGTTAGGTAAAATCCTTAGAGACATCCCATAAAAATTTGGAAAGCTTTAGAAACTACATTTGAAGGTGATGTGCACGCCAAAAGAATCATATTATAGAATTGAATATGTTTGTTTCAAGATGCTAAAATGATGGGAGATGAGTCTATAAGAAGTTATATTGGTAGAAATTCAAAAATTATTGTGGGAATTTGAAGGATTTGAGCAATACAAATCCACAAAGCTCGAAAAATACCTGCATGTAAAAACCTGTCATAGAGAAGAAAAAGACAAGAAGAGGCAAGGGTTTTCTTTGAAAAATATGCAAATTGTATTCTCAGATATGAAAAAGATAAGAGATAATTACAAAAGATCAATCTTTATAGAGGGAGATCGTAGCCCGAAAAAGGGTAAACTAAAAAGGAAAATCCATTTAATAATTACTAATTAATTATTAAATGTGAAATGCAAGGTGCATAAAGTGAAATCTTAAGAACGAAGAAAAGGTAATTTAATAAGTTAAATTAAATTAACCTTTTTCTCTAAGACCCCCTCTTAAGATGAGCAACAATACAGAAAACCCAGTGGGAAAAATCCTATTCTAAAAAGAGATAGAAAATGATGCACAAATGAAACATCTCAAGAGAATCTATCAAGGCCATAAGTACAATGAAAGCCTCCATGATAGAGGCTTGAGATTCTATAGCCCCCCCAAAATGGTAGAACTCCTATGTTGATGAGCATACCAATATGGCTCCAATCTTAAGGAAACAAAGGCAGTGGAAAAGGATGACTAAACCCATGTATGTAAGGTGTGGTTGGAAGTCCCAACTGATTCTCAAAGGAGAAAGCATGAGAATCCTGAAATGGAATCTCCAATGGAGGTGGGATAACAGGTGTAATGAATTTATCATCTGAGAGGAGATGTGTATCCTTTGATATATCCTCAACAACTGCAGTAGGTGGCTTGATGTCTGGAGCTACAATAGTAGGCAATGTTGAAGAGTAAGCTTGTATAAGAGATAAAATCTGAATAGGAGGTGGAGGTATTGAAGTCACAACACTGGTCTCAGGAACAACACATAAGTTCAAGCGACCTGACATCACCTTAGTACACTCTTGTGAAAAAAGAGAGTGAGTCTTTGATAGTGGAGATGGTAGGCCAAAATATGATAAGGAATATAGGTGGGAGGCATGATCAATAGTCCCTACAATAATAATAATGCTTGTCTCACTATCTCTGGTGTGCACTGAATCCTGTGCAAACTCAACTGTCTTCCCTATCCCACTGTGTGTAATATGATAAATAGAGAGAAGGTTAGAGGACAAAGATGGATCACAAAGTACATCATGAAATGTACCATCATCAATGTCAATAGAACCTTTCCCACATACAATCATTGTTGGAAATATAAGAGGAGTAACTAAGAGGGGAGGGGTAAATCACTTACTAAAAAAAAATCACAGATCCCTTAGATGTCAATACAAATCAAACTATGATTAAACTATATTCTTCTGTAACTAAATAAACACACACACACTCGGTTTACACTAGCAAAATATTGTAACTCAGTAAACACTAAAATAACTTGGTGACTGCTTAACATAAAAATCTTAAGATATTATCTATGATTAATCTTACTTTAACTTAGTTGCAAACACATAAAGGAAATAGCTTGAACACATTTGACACCAAGATTTAACGTGGAAACCCAATTTGGGAAAAATCACCAATTCCAATTAGTTACTGATTTTCACTCTTTTGAAGTAAGCCCTATTAGGAGCCAACCCTATTAAAGGTTACAAAACATGCTATTAGGTGTGACCCTATTAGAGGACTTAATCACCCTGTTAGGAGTGGCCTTGTTAGAGGTCTTTAGACAATTCAATCTAGAAATGTTAGCTTGTTAGAGGATTTACAAATAGCTGTTAAACCAACTCTGTTAAAAAATTTAGATCACTACTACAATGGTTAGAAAGTAATAATGAGATGACTTGATCTCGGATGCAACTGAATTGCTGATCATAGATCTCAATTTTGGCTTGTATACTTGATCCTTCCTGATCAAATATATCTTTGCAGCTCAACAAGGATATTCTTCTTATCCTTCCAATCCACTTCCTCTAAGCATCTTCAAATCTTCTATTATGTTCTACACATTCAATCCTCAACTTGACCTTATATTTATATCTTACACAAATTGTCAAGTCAGCTTGAATACAACTTAGAATACTTAATATTCATTTTCTTAGTCGGCTAGAACCAACAAATAAAATAATTGAACTCAATATGCCAAAACAAGAAAATCCTTCGTTAGTCAACCCTACTTGGTAGACACTAACTCAACAATGATTTTCTTGTGTTAACCAAGTGAATTTAGTTAACACTACATATTCAAAAAGTTCCTTTGATAATTGAGAAAGCTCGGTTAACACTAGTTCCATCCAATATTACCTTCATTAACTGAGCGAGCTCGGTTAACACTCAACTTCTGCGAATGTCTCTTTGTCATCCGAGTGAACTTGGTAGATTCTAACTTCTCTAGAATTCTTGGCATACACAATAAATTATCTTCAATGCATGAGTGAGCTCGACATACATTGACTGATAATGATATGACATTTTGTGTAACATCAAAGACAATACACAATTAATCAATTGTTTCCAACAATCTCCCTCTTTAGCATTGATGGCAACACGTGTCATAATATAATGAAATTTTTAGAGCAAGAATAAAGTAAAGAACATATCCTTAGTTTCATTTTGATTCTCATCTATGAGAACTCCCTCTATTAGTGTGAACTCCCTCTGCCTTCAGTTTCTCCCTTTGTCAGCAAAACTTTGTCTTCAACATCTTCTTCTGGTAGCAAACTTTAGACCAAGTTCTCCTTCTTTGACATCTCTGGGAATATATAGTCTTACTCTTGATAAAATTTCTGTTAGATATGACAGTAAAGTTCTCCCTCTTTGACATCTTATGCCAAAGACAATATTTGGTGAATATCAATGTACCTCATGTACTGATTCATTTGCAATGTGCCTTTGTCAATACTGCATCAACTGATTGATTTTCAACATGCTCTGGTTGATGCATCAGTAAACATCCTTTTAGTGAGCTTCAAATAGGGGAATGACCCATAACTTACATCTTAGATACATAAATGCATCCTTAGGTAATAGCTCGGTGAATATGTTTGCAATTTTCTCTTTAGTATTCACATATTCCAATCTTTCCTCTTTATCATGTACCAATTCTCTAAAAAAATGATATTTTATAGCAATGTGCTTGGTTTTGGCATGCATCACAGGATTCTTTGATATATTAATTGCACCGGTGTTATCACAACATATAACCACTGGATCCTTGATTTCTATCTTCATACCTATCAATAGTTGCTTGAGCCAAACAATATTTGAATAATTAACTACTGCTGCCACATATTCTGCCTCTACTGTGGACTAAGAAACACAATTTTGCTTCTTGCTTTTCCAAGACACTAGTCTTTTACCAAGAAAGAATGCTCCACCACTGGTGCCTCTTTCTATCATCAACACTTCCTGCCCAATCAACATCTGTGAATGCTTTCAAATCAAAATTGCCTTCCTTTTTCTACCATAATCCATATTCTTCAGTACATTTCAGACACCTCATGATTCTCTTGATTGTCATCATGTGATTTTCTAATTTGCTGAGAATCTTTCCACCATGCCAACTACTAATGCAATATTAGGCCGTGTGTGCACTACATATTGCAATTTTCCAATCATTAATATGTGTGTAGTTTGATTTACCTCCTTGGAATCATCATTTTTTGAAAGCTTATGTCCAATAAACATAGGTGTTCCAACTAGTCTTGAATCTTCCATTCCAAACTTCTTTAGTATCTCCATGATATATTTGGATTGAGTAATGTAGATACTATCTTTCTTTTGTTGGATTTGCAATCCAATAAAGAATTTTATCTCTCCAAACATAAGCATCTCAAATTCTTCACTCATCTCTTCTAAAAATGCCTTGCATAAGTCATCATTTCCTGTAAATAAAGTGTCATCCACAAAGATTTCTGCCAATACAATCTTCTTGTCTGGTCTTTCTTTGATATACAGTCTGTTGTTATAATTTATTCTTTGAAAACCAATCTTTATCAAGTAGTTATGAAGTTTTTCATACCAAGCTCCGGGAGCTTTCTTGAGACCATATAATGCTTTGTGTAGTTTGCACACCATATCTATTTTGCTAGGATCCACAAAACTTTCAGGTTGTTCTATGTAGACTTCCTCATCAAAGATTCCATTCAAGAATGCATATTTTACATCCATTTGATAAACTTTAAATCCTTTATGTGCTACATATGCTAGTAAAGTTCTAACACCTTCTAATATTGCAACATGAGAAAAAGTTTCACCATAATCAATACCTTCCTTTTTAGAATAACCTTTACAAACTAACCTTGCTTTGTTTCTGGAAACTTCTCCATCTTCATTTAGCTTATTTATGAAAACCCACTTTGTGCCAATTACATTTTTATCCTTGGGTCGAGGAACAAAAGTCCAAGTCTTATTCCTTTCTATCTTTCCAATTTCTTCATTCATAGCTTCAACCCAACTTTCATTATCCAAAGCATCTTTCATTGATCTAGGTTCAAATTCAGCAAGTAAATATGTACCTTTTAATTTGTTTCTTGTCATTGTTCTTTCTAGCTTGTCTCTAATGATTTGATTAGGTGCATGGTGCCTTCTAACATATCTTGCTAACACAGGTACTTTGTATTTGGAGTTTGTTCCACTAACCTCTTCATGATCTTCTACATCAAGGTCAGGTCCCACTATCTATGACTCCGGTCCATCAGACTCAGTTTTCTCTAGCAACAACTCGGTACCTTCTAACTGTGACTTGGGTCCTTGAGACTATGATTTGGGTTTCATTGGTTGCAACTCGGTAGCTTTAGGAGATTTAGGAGACTTAGGAGGTGAGGCCTCCATACTTCCAAATAGATTTGGTAATGTATCAAGTTCATAATAAACAAATCTTCTATAATCCTCAAGTTCTCTGTTGCTCTCTTCCTCACTCTTTTTTGCAAACTCATCAATTCTCACAAGTGCACTTTCTATGATTTTATGAGTAGATAAATTCAAATATTTGTATGATTTACTTCTATAAGAGTATCCTAGGAATATGCCTTCATCACCTTTGACATCAAATTTACCTTTCCTAGATTCCTTCAAGATATAACATTTGCTACCAAACATTTTCAAGTAACTTAGATTAGGTTTGTAGCCATACCATAGTTAATAAGGAGTTTGATTTGAGTCTTTCGTCAACTATACTCTATTCAAGGTATACACTATAGTACTGATTTCTTCCTTCTAGTATTTGATTGCAACATTCTTTTCTATCATCAAGGTTCTTGCATAATCCATGAGGGATCCATTCCTTCTTTCTGCTATACCATTTTGCTGAGGTGTACTAGGGGCTGAAACTTGTCTCTTAATTCCTTTTTCAATGCAGAACTTATTGAATTCATTGAAAATGAATTCACCACCTCTATCTGATCTCAAACATTTTAGCTTCTTTCTGATTTCCTTCTCTACTCTTGCCAAATACCACTTAAATTTTTGAAAAGCTTCAAATTTTTCTTTTAGATACATTATAGTCATCATTCTAGAATAATCATCAACAAAAAGAATAAAGTACTTATCTCCACTGTAACTCTCTATTCCAATAGGTCCACATAAATCTATATGAACTAGTTCCAAGACTTCTTTTGAATGATAGTCTTTGCTTTTGAAACTTGTCTTTCCCATCTTGCCAATTTGACAATTTTTGCATAGACCCATGTGTGGTTTCCTTAGGCTAGGAATACCTCTTACTCTTTTCTTCTTGCTAATCTTGATTATATTATCAAATTTTACATGACATAACTTTTTTTGCCATAACCAACTTTCTTCTATTTGAGCAATAAAACATGAACTTTCATTGAGATCTAGGTAGAATAGATTACCTTTTATTTGTTTGCCAGACCCAACAAGATTTCCTTTCGCATCTAGCAGTTTGTCCTTCCCTTTCATGAATTCTACCTTGAATCCAATGTTATTCAACTATGTCACACTCAGTAGATTATGCTTTAGTCCTTCAACCTAGTAAGCATTATCACATCTAAGTTCATTGGTTAGTGAGATACAACCTTTTCCCTTTATGCAACAAGGTTTATTGTTTCCAAATCTCACACTATCACCATCATAATGTTGTATGCATTCAAATTTTGTTTTATCACCAGTCATATGATGTGAGCATTCATTATCAATAATCCATGTATTATTTTGCTAACATGAGAGATAAGTGCCATTTTATCTCCTTCATCATCAGATTCATCTTTTATAGCAATGCATACCATTTCATCATCTTCACTACTATTTGAGTCTTTAGCTATAAAACAATATTTCTTACCTTTGTCCTTGTAGTCCTTGAAATTCTTGAAATCCTTCTTGCCTTTTTATTTGTTGTGCTTCTTTTCATCTTTGTCTTCTCTATTTGGGCACCTTGCAACTGTTAGAAATAAGGTGTCTCAACCTTGGATAATTCCTATTCTTATTATTTGTTTTGTAAAATGTATTTCTTGCAAATAATGTTGATGTGTCAACATCTTGAATTGTGTATAAGGAGATCATCGCTAAAACGGTTATGACAGATTCCTATGACATGTAAGAGCTATGTCAGGAAGATTCAATGACAGGTGAAGACATGTGGCAACTAATAAATTTGAGTACTATACACTCTACCCCAATAGTGGGGTTCGGGGCATCGGCCTGAAATTTTTTTTGGGTTTCCTATTTTCTCGGAGAATGGTAAAACCCTAATACTGTTACCTTTGGGAGTAGCCCTAAAAGTGAAGCACATGTTATAAGCGTTTTTAGGGTTGCAAAGAGGTGGGATGCGAGAAAGTGTATTGTTGGTACTGTGAATTGCTACTGGAGTCTTCTGTTGTTGCTATTGAACTTGCATTGCAAGTGTACTGTAACCTTGTGTTGATGATAATACATTGTGCAAGTTCTAGAGAGGTGGGGTTGTTTTACCGAAAGGTTTTTCCCCACCGAAAAATCTTTATGTTATGTGTTTTCTTTCTCTATCTATTTTTCTTTATGCTTAGTTGGCTATAATATTGTTGTTTGCATGATATTGAATCTATAAGTGTAAAATATTTTAATAGGATTTGCACCATACTTCTCTTAAGAGATTAGTGTAGGAAGTTGTTTCCACACCTGAGTTTCCTTACAAGTGTTATCAGAGCCTGATCAACTTTTGATCCTAGTTGTTGGGTAGGGTTTTTTGAGCTAATCTCAAGTTGAGTGGGAGTCTTGTGTAGAGCATCCTAAATCTTATTTGCAGATTGAGATGGCGAGTTCATCATATGGAAGAATGGAGGTGGAGAAATTTAATGACACTAATTTCGAGTTGTGGAAACTCAAGATGGAAGACATGTTGGAAGATCGTGACCTATGGGAAGCGACTTCAAGCGCTACAAGACCAGCAACTGTAGCTCAAGCAGATTGGGATATCAAAGACCGTAAAGCTAAGGGTCTCATAAGACTTCATTTAACTGATGTAGTTCTTCTGAATGTTCTAGATGAGAAAATCGCATATAGTTTGTGGGAAAGACTTGGGGCCATGTATCAGGCCAAATCTTTGGTGAACAAGTTGTTTCTAAGGAAGAAGTTTTACTCTCTGCGAATGGAGGAAGGTGAATCCTTAATGGATCATTTAAATGCATTTAATTTGCTGGCTACACAGTTGACATTAGCTGGTGTCAAGTTAGAGGAGGAGGTTCGTTGCTACACACTTTTGTGTTCTTTACCAGATTCATGAGACCATCTTGTGATGGCTCTCGGAAGCACGTTAGTCACTTTCAAAATTGATGATGCGACATCTTCGCTGCTATCAAAGGAGATGTGGAGAAAGGCTTCTGTTTCAAAAAAAGAAGCCCTTGCTGTTCGTGGGAGATCCATGGAAAGAGGGAAGCAAAATGACAATAAGTCTGACAATAAGGGTAGATCCAAATCCCGTGGGAAGTCAAAGACTTCCACTAAGTCCAAGGAAAAATGTTGGAACTGTGATAAACCTGGGCACTTTCGTAAAGATTGCAAAGAGCTGAAGAAGAAGAAGAAAGGTTCAGATTTAGCTTCAGAAAGATCTCAAGAAGATGGTGATGCATTCATTGTAGCTTTGGTAGCCCATGCATCTGATGATGTGTGGTTGGTTGACTCAGGTGCATCTTTTCACATGATCTCTCATCAAAATTGGTTCTCAAAATATGAAGAGTTTGATGGTGGAAAGGTGTACTTGGGTGATGATTCTCACCTAAAGATAGTTGGACGCAGAAGGGTCACTATCAAATTTCCTGATGGATGAGTAAAGGGAATCAATGGAGTTATGCACATTCCAGGTTTGGCACGAAACCTATTATCTGTAAGTATGTTGAATGATGTAGGTGTGCAAGTTGTTTTTTCGAAAGAAGGATGCAAGATGATGAGAGGATCGATAGTGCTTGCAAGGGGTACTAGGAGAGGTACCTTATTTGAGCTAGATGCATGTATTCCTCTATGTAATAGTTCTTCATCCTCACCATCTGAACGAGCAGTGAAGAATTATGTGGTTATTGGTTCCAATGGCAATGTAAACACTTTGGAAGGAAAGCTTCCTGCAGAAAAGACAATGTTGTGGCATATGAGATTTGGTCACATTGGTGAAAAGGGTCTCAGAACCCTGAAAAATAAAAATATCATTGAGGGGTTAAATGATTGCAATCTCGAGTTCAACTTCTGTGAACACTGTGTCTATGGTAAACAAAATCGTGTTCAATTTTACTCTAGTTCTCACCAATCTTCTGATGTTTTGGATCTTATTCATTCTAATGTATTTGGTCTTGTAAAAGTTCCTTCAATCTCCAAGTCTATATTTTTTGTATCTTTCATAGATGATTACAGTAGAGGGACATGGATTTATTTCCTTAAAAGTAAGACACAAGTCTTTAGTCGATTGAAGGAATTTAAAGCCCTTGTAGAGAATTAGACTAGTAAGAAGATTAAGTGTGTGAGAACTGACAATGGTGGTGAGTTTTGCTCAGTAGAGTTTGAACAATTCTGTAAAGAACAAGGTATCGAGAGGCATAAGAAAACTCCTTATACCCCACAAAAAAATGGAGTTGTAGAGAGAATGAACAGGACACTGATGGAGAAGGCTAGGAGTATGCTTAGTGGAGCTAGTTTAGAACAAAGGTTCTAGGTCGAAGTTGTGGCCATTGCTTGCTATCTAGTTGACAAATCTCCTACATCAGCCCTTGTTGGTAAGACACCCATGGAGGTGTGGTCTGGTAAGAAGCCTTCAATTAGACATCTTCATATTTTTGGTTGTGAAGCTTATGCACATGTTCCAAAGGAGAAAAGATCTAAGTTGGAAAACAAAGCTGTTAAATGTATTTTCATCGGATATAGTGCTGGTGTGAAAGGATACAAGCTTTGGGATCTTGTGACTAGTAAGTTATTCTATAGTAGAAATGTTATTTTTAGAGAGCTAACATCTTCTCCTATTGTGCTACAACTAGATGAAAAAGAAAAGGAAAAAGATGTTGTTCAGTTGCCTCCTACCCTTGAGAAGATTGAACAAAGAGACCATGTTGGGTCTAATGATGAGGAGAGCTCTAGCAGCTTTGATAGTTCAGAAGAAGAGGAAGAACAACCTCAAAAACAACCCTTGAGGAGATCCACAAGAGAAAGAAAGCAACCTGAAATGTTTGGTTATTCTATGTTAGATTCCAGTTGTGCTTTTGCTTTGATTACTAACACTGATGAGCCTAGATCCATGAAAGAGGCTTTGGGCATGGAAGATGCAGGTTCCTAGATTGAGGCTATGGATGATGAGATGGCTTCATTAGAGAAAAAAAAAAAATGGGACCTTGTACCTTTTCTTAAAGGGAGAAAATCTATTGGCTATAAATAGGTGTACAAGAAGAAATTTTGTGCAGACAATAGTGTTGAAAGGTACAAAGATAGATTGGTTGCAAAGGGGTATTCACAGGTAGAGGGAATAGATTATGGTGAAATATTCTCTCCTGTTGCAAAGTTGACATCCATTAGATTTCTGTTATCTCTTACTACATCATGTGATTTAGAGATAGAACATATGGATGTGAAGACAACTTTCCTTCATGGTGATTTGGAGGAAGAGATTTATATGTCACAGCCTGAGCACTACATTGTTAAAGGTAAAGAATCCTTTGTTTGCAGATTAAAGAAATCTCTATATGGTTTGAAGCAATCTCCTAGGATGTGGTACCTTAAGTTTGATGCCTTTGTGTTGTCAATTGGATTTGAAAGATCTTAGATCATTGTGTTTATTTCAGAGTTGAAAATGATCATCTTCTTATTGTTGCATTATATGTTGATGATATGTTGCTGTTTGGGAAGGGTAAGGGTATGATTTCTGATTTTAAATTTCAGTTGTTAGCACAGTTTGAGATGAAAGATCTTGGGGCATCTAGGTACATCTTGGGTATGGAAATCAATAAAGACAAGTTCAACAGAAAACTTTGGTTGAGTCAGAGTAAGTATGTGAAGTTTGTGTTGGACAAGTTCAGCATGGCAGATTGTAGACCACTATGTGTTCCTATTTCCATGGGAACAAAGTTATCTGTAGATGATTGTCCAAAATCTCCTAGTGAGATGGAGGACATGAGTAGAGTACCTTATGCTAGTGCAGTTGACAGTCTTATGTATGCTATGGTCTGTACTAGACCAGACATTGACCAAGCAGTGGGAGTCCTGAGTCGGTTTATGGCTAATCCTGGACAGGTACATTGGGATGTAGTTAAGCGAGTATTCAAATATTTGAGGGGTACATTAGATTACTCCATATTTTATCATGGTAACTCTTCTGGATTTCCGCATTCAATTTGTATTTGTGGGTTTGTGGATTCAAATTGGGCAGGTGATATTGACCGTAGGAGATCCACCAGTGCTTATGTGTTCACTATGTTTGGTGGTGCCATCAGTTGGATGAGCAAGCGAAAACCTGTGGTTGCTTTGTCCACTATAGAAGTTGAGTACATGGTTGCTACTTATGCTTGTAAGGAAGCCATTTGGTTTAAGAGATTGTGTTCTGATGTTGGTGTTGATGCAGAACAGATTACTATTTGGTGTGACAATCAGAGCGCTATTTGCCTTGTGAAGAATCCAACTTTCCATGCTAGAACAAAGCACATTGATGTGCAGTTTCACTTTGTGAAAGATATGGTGGAAGATGGAAAGGTAAAATTAGAGAAGGTAGATACTGCGAAGAATTTTACAGATGCATTAACGAAACCAGTGCGCATTGAGAAGTTGAGATGGTGTTCAGAGTCTATGGGCCTTTTGGCCTATAGTGGTTAGTTCCTGTTACGTTCATGTTGCTCTTACAAGGTGTTCGAAAAGTGGGAGAATGTTAGGAATAAGGTGTCTCAACCTTGGATAATTCCTATTCTTATTATTTGTTTTGTAAAATGTATTTCTTGTAAATAATGTTGATGTGTCGGCATCTTGAATTGTGTATAAGGAGATCATCGCTAAAACAATTATGACAGATTCCTATGACACGTAAGAGCTATGTTAGGAAGATCCAATGACAGGTGAAGACATGTGGCAACTAATAAATTTGAGTACTATACACTCTACCCCAATAGTGGGGTTCAGGGCATCGGTCCAAATTTTTTTTTGGGTTTCCTATTTTCTCGAAGAATGGTAAAACCCTAATATAGTTACCTTTGGGAGTAGCCCTAAAAGTGAAGCACATGTTATAAGTGTTTTTAAGGTTGCAAAGAGGTGCGATGTGAGAAAGTGTATTGTTGGTATTATGAATTGCTACTAGAGTCTTCTGTTGTCGCTATTGAACTTGCATTGCAAGTGTATTGTAACCTTGTGTTGAAGTTAATACATTGTGCAGGTTTTGGAGGGGTGGGGTTGTTTTACCGAAAGGTTTTTCCCCATCGAAAAATCTTTATGTTATGTGTTTTCTTTCTCTATCTATTTTTCTTTATGCTTGGTTGGCTGTAATATTTTTGTTTACATGATATTGAATCTATAAGTGTAAAAGATTTTAATAGGATTTGCACCATACTTCTCTTAAGAGATTAGTGTAGGAAGTTGTTTCTGCACCTGAGTTTCCTTACATCAACAATGTGTCCAACTTCTTCACAAGAGAAATAGATTAGAGGAATCTTGCCTTTATATTTTCCTTTGCCTTTGGGGTACCTTCTTGCAAGCAATACTTCAATGGCTTCAAGATCACTGTCATAACTGTCTTCCTCTTCACTTTTAGATTTTTTTCTTGTAGACCTTTTAGTCTTATTTTTGAGTGATACTTTAGCTTCAAAAGCAAACTCAAGATTGTTAGAATTAGGAATATAATTATCATAGTTATCTAATTCAAATGTAGTCAATCTTACAACTAGAACATCCAAGTTTATCTCATTATTTGGATCACATCTTATTTCTTGAATAGCAAATACTCTGATTGCATAGATAGGAAGAAGGGTTTTGAGTACCTTGCTTATCATTGTCACATCTTCAATTATTCCTCTAGAGGCTTTGATAGCACTGACACTGACTTTGATTCTATCAACATATTGTGCAATGTTTTCATCCTCTCTCATTTTCATCTGATCAAATTGTCCCCTAAGACTTTAAGCTTTGGCTCTCCTTACATTGTCATCTCCTTCATAGATGGTTTTTATCTTGATCCACATTTCGTAAGTAGTTCCACAATCTTTGACCTCATCAAATTCGTCATAGTTGAGAGATGAAGCAATATTAATCATCATGATATTATGACTCTTTTTCTTTGCAATTTCTTCAAAACTCATAGTTCTAGTAGGAGCTTTGTATTTGGCATCTAGATATTTCAGCCCTGAATCTCTAATGGTTGCCAAGTGTAGCTTCATGAGTTCTTGCCATGCTTTGAAGTTATCTTTGTTCAACTTTGGGATCTCCCTTTTGTAAGACATCCTGATCTTTAGCTTAGGTCTTTGAAACCTTTTATGCAAGCACCAAAAGCTTTGATACCAATTGTTAGAAATATAAGAGGAGTAACTGAGAGGGGAGGGGTGAATTAGTTACTAAAAAAATAAATTCTAAATCCTTTATATGTCAATACAAATCAAACTGTGATTAAATTGTATCCTGCTGTAACTCGATAAACACACACGCACTTAGTTTATACTAGCAAAAAGCTGTAACTTGGTAAACACTGAAATAACTTGGTAATTTCTTAACATGAAAATTTTAAGATATTATCTGTGATTAATCTTATTTTAACTTAGTTGCAAACACATAAAGGAAATAGCTTGAACACAATTGACACCAAGATTTAACGTGGCAGCTCAATTTGGGAAAAACCACCAATTACAACTAGTTACTAATTTTCACTCTTTTGAAGTGAGCCCTATTAGGAGCCAACCCTATTACAGGTTACACAATACACTTTTAGGTGTGACCTTTTTAGGAGTGGCCTTGTTAGATATCTTTAGACAGTTCAATCTAGAAATATCACCATGTTAGAGGATTTACAAATAGTTGTTAAGCCAACTCCGTTAAAAGATTTAGATCACTACTACAATGGTTAGAAAGTAAGAATGAGATGACCTGATTTCTAATGCAACTAAATTGCTAATTACAGATCTCAATTCTGGCTTGTATACTTGATCCTTACTAATCAAATGTATCTTTGTAGCTCAATAAGGATATTTTGCTTATTCTTCCAATTCACTTCCTCTAAGCATCTTCAAATCTTCATGTTTCACACATTCAATCCTCAACTTGACCTTATATTCATATATTACACATTGTCAAGTTAGCTTGAATACAACTTAGAATACTTAATATTCATCTTCTTAGTCGGCTAGAACCGACAAATAAAATAATTGAACTCAATATGCCAAAACAAGAAAATCCTTTGTTAGTTGACCCTGCTCGATAGACACTAACTCAACAATAATTTTCCTATGTTAACCAAATGCATTTGGTTAACACTAGATATTCATAAAGTTCCTTTGGTAATTGAGTGAGCTCGGTTAATACTGGTCCCATCCAACATTTCCTTCAATAATTAGGTGAGCTTGGTTAACACTCAACTTTTGTGAACTTTTCTTTGTTGCTCAAGTGAACTCGATAGATACCAACTTCTAAACTAGGCAAACTCTAGAATGCTCAATAGGCACAAGAAACTATCTTCAATGCATGAGTGAGCTCGACATACACTGACTGGTAATGATATGACATTTTTTGTAACATCAAAGATAATACACAATTAATAAATTATTTCCAATAGTCATAACAGTGTTGTTCCCCATCAAAATATGTGGAGTAGGAGAAGCCTCAAAAGAAGAGAACAAATCTTGAGAAGATGCCATATGGTGTGAAGCACATGAATCTAGTAACCATCTAGAAGAATGAGGAATAGTAGTTGCATATAGTACATGACCCTTTCCTATATCTTTGCCATCTGACTAAAATAATGATGGTGAAGAATATTTGTGAGAAGTATAAGGAATATCAATGTTTCTCTTTTGAAGGAGAGCTATCAAATCTAAAACCTGTTTGGCATAGCTATCTAACTGCTTCTCATAGCAATGTGACTCATCATGATCAGGATCATTACAATAAGAACACTTCGGTCTTTCTAGTTTTGGTTTATCCCCCTTAGGAGGAGGTGGCCCTAATGAACTATGAGTGCTAGAATCAGTTTGATACTCTGTAGAATGAGATTTTTGTGTTTTTTCCTTCATCCTTGAAGGTGGCCAAGCTACCAATGCATAAGTCTGTGAGGCTTTGAGAGAATCCAACTAAGAGAGCTTAGCTTTCTCTCAAGTCAAATGATCACAAAAAACCTCAAAGGATGGCATGGTAAACCTATTACCCAAAACATGTTTGGCGGAATAGAAGATGGAAGCAAGAATCTGAAAATTTCCAGGAAGCTTAGAAAGAATAAGATAAATGCACTTAGTGTTCATCTTCATCTTCCCACAACCTTACAATAAAGATTTATATTTATTGAACTTCATCGAGAAGTCCTCAATGGAAGGAAAATAATTTGGTACAAGAGAGGTAAGTGCTGCCTCAATCTAAAGTGCCCTGAACTCATTCAGTATACCAAACAAACCTTCAAGCTTGGTCCACATAGTTAGAGGGGTATTGTACCCATCAAGATGCAATTGTAGATTGTCAAATACCTATAAAGAAATCAATTTTATTGCCTCATCCATGTTGTTTCTGTGCTGCATGACCTCAAAAGGCCTATGCAAAACTGGCTGCATTGAATCTAAATAAGACCACAACCCTTTTGATTGGAGAAGTCATGTCATCAAGGTCTTCCATGTGTGATAGTTATGAGGGGTCAGAAGTTCTAGACAACAAGATATTTTAGTCATTTTTTTAGAAGGTGTTGGATTGTTTTTTAAAAAATTCTGGTTTATTGATGTAAATAATAGAAACAATAATACAAAACACCCTCCACAATGCAAAAAATTGAACCTCAGCTGCTAGAAGGAATGCATAAATGAGAGAAGAGAAGAAAGTTTAAGATATGAATAAAAAATACTAGTGAAATAATAAAAATATAGACAGTTCTCGAGAAGATCTTTCCAACACTTTTTTGGATCGAAAAATGGAGCTATAGTGAAGAAGTTATGCCTTGTGAAAGTTAGAAGTCATCAACAGACTTCAAGTGCAAAAATAGGTACCAAACTAGAAACAAATCTCAAAAATACCTATTCCATCATCTTTGTCTCAGAACAAGCTTTTTGATGCTTCTTTCGGATTGAAAAATTACCCCTATGTGCTCAAGATATCTCGAACAAACTAATAGGACCCCCAAAAGCACATTAAAAAAAAATATTTTAAGAATAAATAAAAATTAAAAAAAACCAAAAAAATCATTGCTTGGGTGGTGGCTAGCGGAGTGGCAAAGAGGCTGAGAGCTGAGCAACGGATGGGAGGAGCAGTGGCTAGTGGAAGAAAATGACGTTGATGCCTGAAATCTGAATGTGGTGCTGGAAAAGTAGAGTGGGCTGAAAAATATTTGTGGGGATCAAGAAATGACTGCAGGGGTCAAAAGGTAAAAGCAATGTCGAAAGGTGCCTTTATGGTGCTAAAAATTGATTTTTTGAGCCAGTTTTATATTTTTAAAAAATCATCTTGAGATGCGTGTAGGAGGCCATACGGCCCTACTGGGCAAAAAAAATTTTCCTCCCAGATCAAAGTTGTCCAAAATCGACAAAATTTATATGAAAATGGGGGGTTTCATGCTTTTCTAAATCAACCATGAGGTTTGTTTGGCCTCAAAGTGATCTGAAAATCAGAGATCCCACTATTTTCACAAAAATACCTAAAAAACATCATATCTATTTTGTCAAACCCTTATTCTCCTTTTTCTCCAAATTCAAAACAAGCTACAACATATTTGACTCTAATACCATGAAGGATTTGAGTAATACAAGTCCACAAAACCTGAAGAATACTTGAATGTAAAAACTTGTTACAGAGAAGAAAAAGACAAGAAGAAGCAAGGGTTTGCTATGAAAAATATACAAATTGTATTCTTAGAAATGAAAAAGATAAGAGATAATTACAAAAGATCAATCCTTATAGAAGGAGATCAAAACCCAAAAAATGGTAACCTAAAAAGGAAAAGCCATTTAATAATTACTAATTAATTATTAAATGTGAAATGCAAGGTGCATAAAGTGAAATCTTAAGAAGGGAGAAAATTTAATTTAATAAATGAAATTAACCTTTTTCTCTAACATAATTAAGTCTTGCAATGGATCCAAAATTGAAGATGAGATTATTTGGAAGATCTTGAAAACTTTGACTCCACCATTCAAAACAACATCGCAAATGATTGAGTTAGTGATACCCTGTACTCAAAAGTTTACTAGAGAGACTCTACTTGGAAGATTGGAAGTAACAAAAGTAAGCTTGAAGCAATATGGAGATTTTCCTATAGTAGAAATATTTTTTAGTGCATTAAGTGTTAACCCTTCTTTATCAAGAAATGCAAGCACTAGTGGAGACTATACTAGTAGTAGCAGATCTAGATTTGAGGAGGATAGAAGAATTGAAGAAGGAATTGCCCTACTTGTAAGGAAAGAAACATACGGTAAGAGAACCTTTAAATGTTGGACTTGTAATGAATTTTATCACTACACTTTTAAGTGTCCTAAAAGAGAGAAAAAGTATAAGAAGAACTTCAAATATAGAAAGCCTAGGGATTATTTGTATATGAATGAAAATGATGAGTTGGAAGAAAGAGTTCATAGTGAAAGTGATGATGAATTAGGATTTGTAGCTATAAAAGAAGAAAATCCTGAAAAAGAAGTTAGACAAGTGAAAGCCCTAGTTTCTTAAGTTGAAAATAAATTTTATTGGATTGTAGAAAGTGGTTGTTCAAATCATATGATTAGAAAAATGAATAAGTTTTTTGAGTTTAATAGTCATGATGGAGGAATTGTTATAGTTGGTAACAATGCAACTTGTCATATCAAGGGAATATGATCTATTACTCTTGATGGAAAGACTAACACTAGCAATTTCTATTTTGTTGATGGATTAAAGCATGACCTATCAAGTGTTGGACAATAGGTTGATAAAGGTTATCCATTGTAATTCACAGAGAAGACATGCATTATAAAGGATAAAGATGGTAAGTTGATTGGAAATGGTACAAGATCCAGAGGTAATGTTTTTCAATTGAACCCTACAAAGATGACATGTTTGATTGCAAAAGTGGATAAAAATTTTGGAGTTAAAGAAAGAATGTTGGATTATAATTATGATGAAGAATAAGATAATCCTAAAACTATTATAGAAAATGCTAAAGTTTTTCTTTGAGACTAAAAATGATTTGAAAAATAATGTTCTGTTGGATACAATTGTTCAATTGTGTGTTGTCTTTGATGTTACACAAATGTCATATCAGTTATCAGTCAGAGTCTACCGAGCTTAGTTGGTTAGCAAGGCAAAAGACAGAGTCTACCGAGCTCAGAAGGTTAGCAAAGAAGATTTATAGCGTCTATCAAGCATTCTTAGACTTTATCTTGTGCAGACAGTAGTTACCAAGCTTCGAAGGTTAACAAAGGAAATTCAACATCTACTGAGCTTACTCGGTCATCAAAAGAAAATGTGGCAGCAAATAGTTCTTACCAAGCTCTCATGGTCAGCAAAGGAAATTCAGTTCTTACCAAGTTCACTCGATAGCCAAAGGATTTTGCAGAATTTGCAGGGTTAACCGAGTTGAGATGGTTAACTCAAGAAATTGTTTCTAGAGTAGTGTTTACTGAGTAGGGTTGGCCAATGAAGGATTTCATTGTTTTGGGAAATAAAATTTATTTGTTTAATGTAATATTTGTAGCCAACTGATGTACAATTTATTGGTAAATGTAACTTGTATTTGAGTTGACTTGACAATTTGTAATGCATAAATAAAAGGTCAAGTTGTGAATTCTAATTGCAAGTATCGAGTATGCAATGAGCTAATTGTGTGAAAAGGTAGTGCAAGCAAATTTTGAAGAAGGATCAGATATCCTTGAGAAGAAGTAGAGTTGTATTTGATCAGTTAGGGTCTATTGAAGCAAAGCAGAGATCTGTATCAACAAAGTTTAGTTGCATCTCATTTAGGTCACTCATTGCTACTTTCTCACCATTGTAACTATATTTCCTAAATCTCTTAACAAAGTTGGTTTAATAGCCATTTTGTAAATCCTCTAACAAGGTGAATAGTCCAGTTGAATTGTTCTAAAGATCTCTAGCAAGGCCACTCCTAGCAGGGTGATTAAATCCTCTAACAAGGTCACACCTAGCAGTGTGTTTTGTAACCTTTAACAAGGTTGGCTCCTCAAGGCTCACTTTAGAAGAGTGAAAATTGGTAGCTAGTTACTTGGTGGTTTTTTCCATATTGGGTTTCCTCATTAAATTTGGTGTCTCTTGTGTTCATGTTATTTACTTTTGCATGCATGTTAATAATTGTGAATGCTTAAAGATTAGTAACAAGTTAATCTACCAAGTTACAACATTTTTGTGAATGTTTACGGAGTGACAGTAGTAAGTAACTTGTTTGAAATCTAAGGGATCTGTGGACTCCTTTTTTTTCTAGTAACTAATTCACCCCCCCCTCTCAATTACTCCATCTATAATTCCAACAATTGATATCAGAGCTTTTGGTACTTGCAAGAAAAGATTTCAAGGATCTAAGCTAAAGATCAGGATGTCTTACAAGAGGGAAATTTCAAGACTTAACAGGGACAATTTCTCAGCATGGCAGGGACTAATGAGACTTCTTCTTGCTTCCATTGGAGATATAGGACTAAAATATCTGGATGAAGCATATGTAGAACCTGCTGACACATTATCTGTCAATGATATTGCTGAAAAGAAGACTCACAACAACATGATGATAGATATTGCTTCTGCCCTAAGTTATGAAGAATTTGATGATATCAAGGATTGTAAAACTGCTTTTGAAATGTGGAACAAGCTAAAATAAATCTATAGTGGTGATGATAATGTAAGAAGAGCCAAAGTAGAAAGTTTAAGAGGTCAATTTGATCAAATGAGGATGAGAGAAGATGAAAATATTGCAAAATATGTTGAAAGAGTCAAAGCAAGTGTTAGTGCAATCGAAGCTTCTGGAGGAGATATCAAGGAGGAAACAATTATAAGTAAAGTTCTTAGAACACTAATTTCCATTTATAAAATCAGAGTTTCTACAATTCAAGAAAGAAGATGTGAAGCAAATCATAAGATAAATCTAGAGGCCATAGTTGGAAGATTGACTACATTCGAGCTAGATAACTATGATAATCATGTTCCAACTGCCAAGAACATTGAATCAACATTTGAAGCCAAGCTTTCAGTCAAGGAGAAAGGAAAGAAGATAAAGGATTCTTAGTTAGAAAGTGAAAAAGAATCAGAATAGAGTTCAGACAGTAATCTTGAGGTGGTTAAAGCTCTGCCAGCAAGGAAATATTCAAGAGGCAAAGGGAAATACAAAGGTAAGGTCCCTCTAATCTATTTTTCTTGTGATTCAATTAGACATATTGCAGCTAGGTGCCCAAATAAGTAGAACAAGGATGAGAAGAAAGGTCACAAGTGCAATGGCAAGAAAGACTTAAAATCATTCAAGAACAAAGGTAAGAAAACATGTTTCATGGCTAAGGATTCTAATGATTTTGATGATGAAGAAGAAGATGAAATTGTTTACATTGCTGTAAAGGATGAGTCTGATAACAATGAGGAAATGACACTTATTTCTCATGTGAGAAAAAATGATACATGGATTATAGATAGTGGTTATTCATATCACATGACTGGTAATAAAACTAAGTTTGGACATTTTGAAGATTATGATAGTGGTAGTGTGAGGTTTGGTAATAATGAACCTTGTTGCATAAAAGGAAAATGAAGAATCTCACTAACCAAAGAACTTGTATGTGATAATGCATATTGGGTAGAAGGACTTAAACACAATCTATTGAGTGTGGCACAACTACTCAATAACAGATTCAAAGTGAAATTCATGCATGGAAAAATAAGACTACTGGATGGCAAAGGAAAGCTGATTGGATCAGGCACTCAAACAAAAGGTAACCTATTTTATCTTGAACTTGGTGAATGTTCATGTTTTATTGCTCAAGTTGAAGAAAGTTGGTTATGGCATAGGAGGTTGTGTCATGTAAACTTTGATAACTTGGTGAAAATAAGTAAATTCAGGAAAGTAAGAGGCATTCCTAACATAAAGAAACCTGAGGTTGGTCTATGCAAGAATTGTCAAATTGGCAAGATGGGAAAGACTAGCTTTAAAAGTAAGAACTATCAGTCTGAAGAAGTTTTAGAAATTGTGCATACTAATTTGTGTGGATCTATTGGAATTGAAAGCTATACTGGTGAAAAATTCTTCATTCTTTTTGTTGATGATTACTTAAGAATGATGACTATCATGTACCTAAGAGAGAAATCAGAAGCATTTGAAAAGTTCAAATGGTATTTGGCTAGACTAGAGAAGGAAACAAGAAAAAGACTGAAATGCTTGAGGTTAGACAAAGGTGGTGAATTCATTTCACATGAGTTCAATAACTTTTGTAGTGAAAGGGGAATCAAAAGGTAGGTTTCAACACTTGGAACTCTTGAACAAAATGGAATAGCTAAAAGAAGGAACATATCTATCATGGACTGTGCAAGAACTTTAATGATTGAAAAGAGAATTGCTATCAAATATTGGAAGGAAGCTATCAACACTATAGTTCATACTTTGAACTGAGTGCAACTGAAGAAGGACTCATTCAAAACCCCCTATGAGTTATGGTATGGATACAAACCCAATGTAAGTTTCCTAAAGGTATTTGGAAGCAAATGTTACATTTTGAAAGAATCCAAAAAAGGTAAATTTGATGTGAAGGGTGATGAAGGAATATTTTTGGGATATTCTTGCAAGAGTAAAGCATATAGATGTTTGAATTTGTCTACCCACAAAGTCATAGAAAGTGCACATGTGAAAGTTGATGAGTTTGCACAAAGAACTAAAGAAGAAAGCAAAAGGGAACCAGAAGACTACAGGAGATTTGTCTTCATTGAACTTGATACAGTGCCAGGTACACCTGTCTATCAAAAATATTCTACTCCACAGTCTTCAGTAACCGAGTTGCAAAAAGTTCAAATTGAGCTAATGCTTATCGAGTTTCAAGGACTCAAGTTGCAAATAGAAGCTACCAACAACTACCGACCCTGAGCAACCAGAAGCAGAAGTTGCAACACAAGAAGATAACAATGCAAGTCATTCAAAAGGCAAGGAGCTTGTGCTAGCTAAGTATATCAAGAGGTATCATGCACCAGATCAGATCATTGGAGATAAATCTAAAGGAACTATGACAAGAAGTAAGTTGAAAGGTACTTGTTTACTTGTTGATTTTGAACCTAGAAGTGTCAAAGATGCATTAGAAAATGAAAGCTAGATTGAGGCTATGAATGAAGAGATAGATCAGATAGAGAAAAATAAAACATGGACTCTTGTACCCAGGCCTAAAGACAAAAATGTAATTGGAACTAAGTGGGTATTCAAAAACAAGGTAAATGAAGATGGTAAGATGTCAAGAAACAAAGCTAGATTATTATGCAAAGGATACTCTCAAGAAGCAGGTATAGACTATGGAGAAACTTTTGCTCCTATTGCAAGATTGGAAGGTGTCAGAACCTTACTTGCATATGTTGCATACAAATGATTCAAAGTTTATTAGATGGATGTCAAGTCAACATTTCTCAATGGTATACTGGATAAAGAGGTTTACATTAAACAACCTAAAAGTTTTGTTGATCCAAACAAGAAGGACATGGTCTGCAAATTACATAAAGCATTGTATGGTCTGAAACAAGCCCCTAGAGCATGGTATGAGAAATTGCATAACTATCTTATTCAGATTGGTTTTCAAAGAACTAATGATAATAGTAGCTTGTATATCAAGGAGGGACCAGATAATAAGATTGTTTTGGTAGAAATATTTGTAGATGATACTTTGTTCATAGGAAATGATGATCTTTGCAAAGAATTTTTAGAACAAATGAACAAGAAATTTGAAATGTCAATGTTTGCTGAGATCAAATTCTTTGTTGGTCTTCAAATTTAGCAGAATAAGAATTACATCTACATCACTCAATCTAAATACATCAAGGAGATACTAATTTTTTTTGGTATGGAAGACTGCAAACTAGCTGGGACTCCTATGTGTACTGGATTGAAACTTACCAAGGATGATGAATCAAAGGAAGTGGATCAGACATTGTATAGATTTATGATTGGAAAGTTACAGTATGTATTGCATACAAGACTTGATATTGCCCTTGTAGTTGGTATTGTAGCAAGATTTTCAGCAAAACCAAGAGAAAATCATATGATGGCAATCGAAAGGATCATGAGATATTTGAAAGGCACTAAAGATTATGGATTATGGTATAAACTTGGAGGAAACCTGAATTTAAAAGTGTTTACTGATGTAGATTGGGTAGGAAACGTTGATGACAAAAAAAGTACAAGTGGAGGAGCTTTCTTTCTTGGAAAGAGGTTGGTTTCTTGGACAAGTAAAAAGAAAAATTGTACATCCCAATCCACAGCAGAAGTAGAATATTTTGCAGCAGTAGTAAACTGTTCAAACATTGTTTGGTTTAAAAAATTATTGGAAGGCATGAAGTTAGAGATTAAAGAACTAGTTGTCATGTTTTGTGACAATACAAGTGTAATTAACATATCCAAAAATCTAGCGATGCATTCAAAAACCAAGCATATTGCTATAAAGTATCACTTTGTCAGAGAATTGGTGCAGGATAAGGAGATTAGATTGGAATATGTCCATACAAATGAATAAATTGCTGACATATTTACAAAGCCTTTATCTAAGGATGAATTCTTGTATCTAAGAGGCAAGTTAGGGGTCATTCTCCCATCAAAAGCTCACTAAAATACAAGTTTTAGTGATGCATCAACAAGAACAAAATTGAAGATCTATTAGTTGATGCATAGAAGTAATGAAGACATTGCATATGAATCAATACTTAAGGTACATTGAAATTCATTTTGAGTTGTGTTGTCTTTGGCATGTGTTGTCAAAGAGGGAGAGTTTACTGTCATATCTTTCTGAAATTTAAAAGAAAAAGAAAGTGTATGCAAGAGGGAGCGATTACTATGAAAGAGGGAGATTACTGTATTTGAGGAGTTTTGTGGAATGAAATGCAAGAGGGAGAAGCATTCTGTCAGAAAAGACTTGTTTTCAAAATTCATTCTGCTCTGACATGTTGTGTTGTCATTAATGCCAAAGAGGGAGATTTTTGGATACAATTGTTCAATTGTGTGTTGTCTTTGATGTTACACAAATGTCATATCAGTTATTAGTCAGAGTCTACAGAGCTTAGTTGGTCAACAAGGTAAAAGACAGAGTCTACCAAGCTTAGAAGGTTAGCAAAGAAAATTTACAACATCTACCAAGTGTTCTTAGACTTTATCTTGTGTAGATAGTTGCTACCGAGCTTCGAAGGTTAACAAAGGAAATTCAGCATCTACTGAGCTTACTCGATCATCAAAGAAAAATGTGGTAGAAAATAGTTCTTACTGAGCTCTCACAGTCAGCAAAGGAAATTTAGTTCTTACCGAGTTCACTCGGTAGCCAAAGGATTTCGCAAAATTTGTAGGGTTAACCGAGTTGAGATGGTTAGCTCAGGAAATTATTTTTGGAGCAGTGTTTATCGAGTAGGGTCAGCCAATGAAGGATTTCATTGTTTTGGGAAATAAAATTTATTTGTTTAATGTAATATTTGTAGCTAACTGATGTATGGTTTATTGGTAAATGTAACTTGTATTTGAACCAACTTGACAATTTGTAATGTATAAATAAAAGGTCAAGTTGTTAATTCTAATTGCAAGTATCAAGTATGCAATGAGCTAATTGTGTGAAAAGGTAGTGTGAGAAAATTTTGAAAAAAGATTAGATATCCTTGAGAAGAAGTAGAGTTGTATTTGATTAGTGAGGATCTATTGAAGCAAAGTAGAGATCTGTATCAGCAAAGTTCAGTTGCATCTCATTCAAGTCACTTATTTCTACTTTCTCACAATTGTAACAATATTTCCTAAATCTCTTAATAGAGTTGGTTTAACAGCCATTTTGTAAATCCTCTAACAAGGTGAACAGTTCAGTTGAATTGTTCTAAAGACCTCTAGCAAGGCCACTCCTAGCAGGGTGATTAAATCCTCTAATAGGATCACACCTAATAGTGTGTTTTGTAACCTTTAATAGGGTTGGCTCCTAATAGGGCTCACTTCAGAAGAGTGAAAATTGGTAGCTAGTTACTTGGTGGTTTTTCCCATATTGGGTTTCTACATTAAATCTGGTGTCTCTTGTGTTCATGTTATTTACTTTTGCATGCATGTTAATAATTGTGAATGCTTAAAGATTAGTAACAAGTTAATCTATCGAGTTACAACATTTTTGTGAATGTTTACCGAGTGACAACATTAAGTAACTTGTTTGACATCTAAGGGATCTGTGGACTTGTTTTTTTTTTTTTAGTAACTGATTCACCCCCCCCTCTCAATTACTCCATCTATAATTCCAACATGTTCAAGTTGCTGAATAGAGAGAAGAACCAAGATCTAAACTTAGAGAAGAACCAAGATCTAAACCTAGAGAAGAAGTAAGAGTTGAAATTGTAATGCGTACACCTAACATGAATATAACAACGAGTCACCTTGCTAATGAGATTATTGGAAGTGAAGAAAAAAAGTTATGAAAAGAAACAAAGTACATGAAGAATTGTGTTTGATTTCTCATATTGAACAAAAGAGTGAAGATGAGACATTAAAGGATGATCATTGCATTCAAGCAATGAAGGAAGAACTAGATTAGATTGTGAAGAATGAGACATGGGAATTCGTTCCTAGACCTAAAGAAAAGAATGATATAGGAACTAAGTGGCTTTTTAGAAACAAGATGAATGAACAAGGTGAGGTTGTGCAAAATAAAGAAAGATTGATATGCAAAGGATTTTCACAAGAAGGTATAGACTATGAAGAGATATTTTCCCCTATTGCCAGAATTGAAGTAGTAAGAATGTTCTTAGCTTATGCAACAAGTAAGAAGTTCAAAGTGTGCTAAATGGATGTAATGTTAACATTTTTAAATGGAGAACTTGAAGAAGTCTACACTGAACATCCTAAAGGATTTCCATTGACAAAAGAAAAGGACATGGTATGTAGATTGAAGAAAACATTGTATGGTCTAAAGAAAGCACATAGAACCTAAAATGCGAGGTTGGACAAGAATTTGGAAAAGTTGGGATTTTCTAAAGGTACAATATATAGAAAATTTTATTTAAAATAAATTGAAAAAATATTTTTCATTATTATAATATTTGTGGATGACATAATCTTTGGACGAAATGATGAATCAAGTGACAAATTTTGTAATGAAATGAAGAATGAATTTGAGATGCGTATAATTGGTGAGATGAACATTTTCCTAGGCCTATAGATTGTACAAAATAGTAATGGTATCTTCCTATCACATACTAATTATTTGAAAGAGTTGTTGAAAAGATCTGGCTTGAAAAGTTGTAAGCTTGTTGGTACACATATGTGTTAGAAACAATAGTGCACCAAGATAACTGAGGAGGGCGCGGGGGGGGGGGGGAACCAATTATCTAACAATTAATACATTTATCTTCTTTAAACAAACTTAACCATTCAACCAAAGTAAAAAACAAACTACAATAAGATGCACATAGATAATTACATCAAATATGTTAACTAGGGGAACCCTTGATTAGAGGGAAAACCTGGGAATGATGCCCACAAGATGATGTACTAATATAAATATTCCTCATTAAAGGATGGACCTTGTTAGGAGTCTATTACAACATTTATTACATAGATTCCATGTTAGGAGACTTTGAACCCTTATGAGGAGTTGTAGTACAATGTATGCAAGAAGAGCCCACTGTCCAAACAGGCAATTTCAACTACAAGAACAACTCATTGCTCAAACATGCAGTTTACTATTATTTTCTTCTTTCCTTTGTTCTGTCAACTAAATCAATCACTATTAGACCTTGTAGACTAGGTCATGAACCTCAAATCCAAATATCAAACCTCAGATCACTCAACAAAACCTTGACAATAAAGTTTCCTTCACTTCCGTACTGCTCTGCTCAACTTTGCATTTCGCTATTGTGTTGCTTTCAAATATCCTCCACATCCATATCATGATAAAGGAAAATGTACTTCCTTTATACCAATTCCATAAAATAATTCCTTGAGTCAGTTGTTATACCTTTTCAATTAATTATTATAGGACCACACTAAGAACATGTTACACTTAGCGATAACATAAATCTTCTGCCTTGCAACTTGAATATCTTTCCATACATGCAATATTATGATCAGTAAACTTGGACACAACATCACCAACATGTCTTCTTCATGTCCTCAACCTCAATGCTCAGGATAACAAATCTTCTAAGAGATATAACAAGTTTACCAAAACATGCCTCTATAAACTCTAACTCATAACAAACATCACCAGAACTTACATAACTTCTTCTAGACTTATAATTTCATCTTTTGATGTTAACTACATATATGAAATACTCAGATGAATCTCCCATAACCTCAGATAGTTAGAATACTCAACTAGCCATCTGTATTAACTTGGTCTTTCTGTTGTTCTTCTATCAGACACCACAAAAAACTGCTATGTTGACATCAATGAAAAACTCAGTCATAAATGTAACATATCTACAATACTCCTCCATAGGAATATCATCCAAATTCATCCTTGCAACAATTTCCCCTTTGGCATTCGTAGAAACATAGATGAAAAACATCTAGTTCCAAGAATACCAACAAAAGACTATTAATCTACTTTTCAAATCCTCTTCATCAATCATTCTCCTTCATTGATATGCCTCAATGTACTTTCTGTCAAACTGTCATTCCATGCCAAGCTTCTCCCTCAATATAATGTTTTTCATGCAATATTTCTCCCCCATTGACATCAATGTCAAAGGTTTCAACAACCAACTTTACTGCATTAAACTTTGTAATAACTGATTCTTACTAGGTCAAGTGTCAAAAGACACTGTTGAAAACAATATCCAACAAGAGTCCTAGATGACTCTGTCCATCACAGATACTCCCCCATACAGGAAGTATTAGTATTCAGTCCAGACAACAATGGTGCTTTGTTACACAAGATTGATGCATTCTTGCATCTACTACTCTGATGTAGGAAGGGGCATAACCCCAAGAATACCTTGAAAATTCTCAAAAGTCTCTTTGGGAAGAGGCTTAGTGAATATATCTGCCATTTTCTCTTTGGTGCTCAAAACTCCAATTTAATTTCCTTTTTTGCAACTTTCTCTCTCAACATGTGATAATTAAAATGTGCTTAGTCCTAGAATGCAATACTAGATTCTTAAAAATATTTACCATGCTTGTGTTGTCACAATGTATAACAATAGGTTCACAGATTTCTATCCTTATATCCTTCAACATCTGCTTTATCCAAACAACTTGATTGCAATTGTTTGCTACTGCAACATATTCTGCTTCTACTATACTTTGTGATGTACAATCCTACTTCTTTCTTAACCAAAAAACCAATCTTCCTCCAAGAAATAAGGCTCCACTAGTGATGCTCTTTTTTTCATCCATACTACCTACCTAATCAACATCAATATAAGCACTTAGAGTAAAATTATTAGATCTGTCATACCACAATCCAAACTCAGATGTTCCTTTTTGGTATCTAGATATTCTTTTGACTGCTACATAATGTGCTTCTCTAGGATTAGCCTAGAATCTTGCAACAATTCCAACAACATTTGCTATACCCAGGCTTGTGTGAGTTAGATATTACAATCCTCCAATCATAGATTTGTACTTCTTCTACTCAATAGTAGGTGGCTCATCCTTTGTAGATAACTTGTGTCTAGTTACCATAAGTGTTCCAATAGATTTGCATGTTTCCAAACCAAACCTTTTTAGTAAATCCTTCAAGTACTTAGTCTAAGAAATAACGATTCCTTCTTTATTCTGTACAATCTATAATCCTAGAAAATATTTCATTTCTCCTATCATACTCATTTCAAATTCTTTCTTCATCTCCTCAACAAACTTCTTACTTTCTTTATCATTTCCTCCAAATATGATATCATCAACAAATATTACCAAAATCATCAAACCATCATCATTTTCTTTCCAAAAAATATTACTATCTACCATACCTTTTCTATATCCAAGCTTTGTCAAATGTTTGTCCAACCTTGCATACTAGGTTTTGGGTGCTTGCTTTAAACCATACAATGCTTTCTTTAGTCTGCATACTACATCCTTATTATTTGTCAAAAGACAACCTTCAAGATGCTCAATGTATACTTCTTCTTCAAGTTTTGCATTCAAAAATGCTGACTTGACATCCATCTTGTATACTTTGAATTTCTTCTATGCTGCATAGGCTAAGAATAATCTTACTATTGCTATTCTAGCCATTGGAGCATAAGTCTCCTCATAGTCTACCCCTTCTTGTTGTGAGTAACCTTTACATACAAATCTTTCTTTGTTCCTTACAACTTCTCCTTTCTCATTCATCTTATTCTTGAATACCTGTTTAGTTCCTATTACATTCTTGTCTGTTGGTCTGGGGACCAATTTCCATATCTCATTTTTTACTATCTGATCAAATTACTCTTTCATAGCTTGTTTCCAATAATCATCTTTACATGCTTCATCTATATTCTTAGGTTCAACTTGAGATATCAAAGATAGTTCTTCATTCACTCTTCTTCTTTTCATCACACCTTTGTCTTTGCTTCCAATGATCTACTCAGATGAGTGATTCTTTATAATATTCTTTCCTAAAGTAGGAGTTGCTATCTCAACTCTTGTCTCTACTGAAGGTTCTAAGCTTTGTTTCTACCTTGGCTCCCCTTCATTCTGCAAATCATTGTTAGTCTCAAGAAATACTGCATCATTCCTTTGTTTAGTAACAACATCATCACCTGAATTGTAATCAATTATTCTCTCTTATATCCTAAATTTCTCATCAATTCTCACATTTTCACTTTCCATAATAGTCTTAGTTCTCTGATTATAACATCTACAAGCCTTGCTTTTCAATGAATAACCAAGAAACATACCTTCATCACTTCTAGTATCAAACTTACCAATATCATCATCTCTTTTGATATAACACTTACTCCCAAAAATTTTGAAATAATTAAGTGTAGGTGAGTGACCAAACCATAGTTCATAAGGTGTCTTGTTTGTGTGTTTCTTGACTTGCACTTTGTTCATAGTGTAGATTGTTGTATTCACATCTTCTCTCCAAAATGTCTTGGATACATCATTCTCAGCTAACATATTTCTTGTAGATTTTGTAACTGACCTATTCCTTCTCTTTTCAATACCACACTATTCAGGTTTTCTTAGAGTTGATAACTATCTTTTAATTCCATTTTCTTTACAAAACATGTTAAACTCATTTGAGGTAAATTCTCCTCCTTTATCTAACTTTAAATATTTAATCTTCATACCAGATTCATTCTCAAATCTATTCTTGAATATCTTAAACTTATCAAATGCCTTAGATTTCTCTTTAAGAAATGCAACCCACATCATTCTAGAAAAGTCATCAACCAGAATCATAAAATACCTTTCACCATAAAATCCTTTGGTCTTTGTAGGACCATTGAGATCTATGTGTACAATCTCTAATTTTGCTAAAGTAGTAAACTTCTTGCAGGGAAAAGAAGTTTTATTATGCTTTTTCAAAACACACTCCTTGCAAATTGTGTTAGTAGGCTTTACAATCTTTTGCAAATCTCTAACTACAAACATATTACTAGTCTTCACAACACTGTCAAAGTTTATATGAAAAAATCTCTTATGCCATAACCAACTGTCATCTACCTTAGCAACCAAACATGTCAGATCAATAGGACTCAACTGAAATACATTACCTCTAGATCTGGTTCCTATTCGAATTACCTTTCCATCTTTATCTTTGATCATGCATGTCTTATTTGTGAACTGTGACTGATAACCTTTGTCCACTAGTTGTCCAACACTAAAAAGATTGTTCTTTAAATCATCAACAAAATATACATCCTTAGTGGTAGTTTTACCATCAAGTGTTATAGATCCAATACCTTTAACTTGGCATGCAACATTATTTCCAACTCTGACAATCAATTATCCAATTAGATTTCTTCTCAACTTGTGACGCCATAGCTACCTTTGCTAGAATTTCTTCTTTAATTGCCACAAATCCAATTTCATCATCATTAGCACTTACTGCTTGTTCATCAAAATCATTCTCTTCATTTGCATACAAACACTCTCTATATTTTCTAGGTTTGTAATTTCTTTTATAATTTTTCTCTCTTTTAGGACACTTAGATGCATAATGACCATATTCATCACAAGTCCAACATTTAAAGATTTTTTTACCTCCTTTTTCTCTTCCTACTAGAAGGGATACTCCTTCAATCTTCCTATCCTCCTCAAATTTGTTATTGCTAGAAAAATCTCCTCTAGCACTTGTGCTTCTTGATAAATTAGGTCAAATATTTAATGCATTGAACACTGTCTCTATTCTGGTCAATTCTCTATACTATCTAAGTTCATTCTCAATTGCTTCAAGTCTTCCAAGCAATGTCTCCTTTGTGAAATCTTTGGTACAAGATATCAACAACTGTATCATCTGAACTATTGACTTAAATGGTGGTGTTATAGTCTTTAATATCTTCCATATAACCTCATCATCTTCTTTGGTTCCTCCTTGAAATCTAATATCTACAGTAATTTTTGATATCCTGCTTATATATGTTCTTATAGGTTCGTCTTCCATCATTTTGGCATCTTGAAATGCATAAATCCAACTTTTTAGTCTCAACTTCTTAGAATGTGCATCACCTTCAAAACTATTTTCCAAAGCTTTCTAAATCAAATGTGAAGTAGAAAGTGATTTTACCTGATTGTACTCAATTTCAAGAAGTATAGTCAATATTTCTTCTCTAGCTCTCATATCACACATAAAAATATCTCTTTCATCCTTGGTACAATTTTCCAAATCCTTTTCAGTGATGATTCTTCATTGATTTTTTCAAGATCCAATATCCCAGACCCGTACATAACAAATGTGTCTTCATCTTTTCCTTCCAGTTGTCATAATTTGTTCCATCAAACTTTAGACTATCTTTTCTAAAAATTATATCCACATATCTCTCAAAGTTGTTAAACTTTATCTTCAAGGACCTAATGCTCTAATACCAATTGTTAGAAACAATAGTCCACCAAGATAACTAACAAGGGGGTGTGAATTAGTTATCCAACAATTAATACATTTATCTTCTTTAAACAAACTTAACCATTCAACCAAAGTAAAAAAAAACCACAATAACATGCACATAGACAATTACACCAGATATTTTAACTAGGGAAACCCTTAATCAGAGGGAAAATCCTAGTGGGAATGATGCCCACAAGATGATGTACTATTATAAATATTCCTTGTTATAGGATGGACCGTGTTAGGAGTCTATTATAATATTTAATACATAAAGTTCCTATTAGGAGACTTTGAATCCCTATTAGGAGATTCCAACCCTATTAGTAGTTGAGCCAACCCTGTTAGGAGTTGTAATACAATGTATGCAAGAAGAGCCCACTACCCAAACATATAATTTTAGATACAAGAAGAGCTCACTACTCAAACATGTAGTTTACTATTATTTTCTTCTTTCCTTTGTTCTATCAACTAAACCAATCACTATCAAACCTTGTAGACCAGGTCATGAACCTCATATCCAAATATGAAACCTTAGATCTGAGCAAAACCTCGGCAATGAAGTTTCCTTCACTTCCATACTACTCTGCTCAACTTCACATTTCGCTCTTGTGGTGCTTGCAAATATCCTCCAAATCCATATCATGATAAAGGAAAATGTCTTTATTTTATACTGAGTCCATAAAATAATTCCCTGAGTCGACTGTTAGACCTTCTCAATTAATTATTATAGGACCACACTAAGAACATGTTACACTTAGTGATAACATAAATCTTCCACCTTGCAACTTGATTATCTTTCTATACATGCAATATTGTGATGAGTGAACTTAGCCATGTCATCACCAACATGTCTTCTTCATGTCCTCAACCTCAATCCTTATGATAATAACTCTACTAAGAGATGTAACAAGTTTACCAGAACATGCCTCTATAAACTCTATCTCAGAACATACATCACCAAAACTTACATAAATTCTTCTAGACTTGTCATTTCATCTTCCAATGTTAACTACATATACCAAATAATTAGATGTATCTCCCATAACCTTTGATAGTTAGAATACTCAATCAGCCATCTATACGAACTTGATCTTTCCATTGTTCTTCTGTCAGATACAATAGAAAATTGCTATGCTCACATTAATGACAAACTCAGTCATGAATGTAACATATCATCATAGTAAGATATCTACAATACTCCCCCATAGGAATATCATCAACATTCATGCTTGCAATACTATGTTAATTGGTCACAAATTATCTCACAAAGATGAGACACCTATAGTTAATCATAAGAAGTACATATCCATGATTGGAGGCTTGCAATATCTGACTCACATGATACAAAAAATAGAAAATGCAACTGGTATAGTAGCAAGATTTAAAGTAGATCCTAAAGAAGTACATTATACAATAGTATAGAGAATATTTAGATATTTGAAGGGTACATTTGATTTTGGTTTGTGGTGTGACAGATCAAGTGATTTTACTTTGTGTGCTTATATTGATGTGGATTAAGCAGGCAGTATGGATGACAAAAAAATCACTAGTTGTGGAGCATTTTTACTTGGAGTAAGATTGGTTTCTTGGCTAAGCAAGAAACAAGACTATATTTCACAGAGTATAACATAAGTAAAGTATGTAGGAGCAGAAAACAATTGTAATCAGATTTTGTGGATGAAGTACACGTTGAAGGACATTGGGATAAAGTTTTCAAAATCTGTTATCATACATTGTAATAACACAAGTACAATAAGTATGTCTAAGAATCCTATGTTACATTCTAAGACTAAGCATATATCAATTAAGTATTATGTTTTGAGAGAGAAAGTTGTAGAAAGAAATCAGATTAGAGTATGTGAGTACACAATATTAGATTGTAAACATCTTTATGAAGCCTCTATGTATAGATACATTTGATTATTTGTGAGATATACTTGGGGTTATGCCCCTACCTACTTCTGAGTAGATGATTTAGAGAGTGAATCAGTCTAGTGGTACAAAGCTCTATTGTTTATCTGGACTGAATGCTAATTCTTCCTATATGGGGGAGTATCTTTGATGAGAAGATTCATCAAGGACTCTTAGTAGTTGGTATAAAGCAGTGTCTTTGGACACTTAAGTTTATTGAAAACTTGGAGCAGATGATTGACATAATGAAGACTTCATGATTGATGTTAATGGGGAAGGCATTGCATGATAAACATCTCCTATGTATGGGGTAGAAGTGTTGTAGATAGGGGAGAGATTGTGTACATGAAAGACATATTCTAATAATATGTGGGAAACATACGTATGAAGGAGAATTATTGATGCTTATATCAATGGGGGAGAAATTATGAATAATTAATTTCCATCCATATCAAATAGATGAGAATGGAGAGTTATTCTTGTGAGTTAGAGTGTGAACAAATGATGTTGATCCTAAGAATAAGGAAGCACAAACATAACAATGTTCCTGTGAGTTTCAGATTTGATTGATGAAGAGGTTTTGAAAAGAAGAGAGCAACAACAACAACAAAGTTTGGTTTGATATTCTTGGAACTTAGATATTTTTAATCTATATTTCCATCAATGCCAAAGGGAGATATTGTTAGCATGAATGCTGATGGTATTCCTTTGGGGGTGTATCCTAAGCATTGAACATTTGGATAGCATGATTGACATGTTGCATTCATGACCATGTTTGTCATTGATGTCAACATAGTATTGTTTCTTTGAAGATTGGCATAGTAGAAGACTAAGAAGGAGGTCATACGAATTTTGTATTAATGATTAGGTCAAGCATAGTTGAGAACATATTCTATATTGTGTCCTAATGAAGTGGACAAGTGCGCATATAATGAATCAAAAACATGTGAGAGCTATTCAAGAATTACAAAGGACAATGTGTAGACATAGTATCTAATAAGTAATTCCTAATGTTTGGATTGTATCTCCTAACAAAGATAGAAATATGATGATCAGAGTTAGACACTGGCAAAAGACAACTTGATGATGACTTCAACAAGTGTGCAAGGTTTTAAGTCACACATGTGAGTAGTTGTAAAGACTGTAAGTTGACAATGTTGTGTAATTGTAAAATTATTGTTTATCTTAATAAGGTACTATTTAATTAATTGGGAAAGCCTCAAGGCTAAATCAAGGAATTATTTCGAGGATGTGGTATAAAGGAAGATTAGTTTCTGTTGGTCATTTTTGCCTTCCCACCAGAATCATTGCATTTGAATTTGACGTAGTAACATTTACAAGTTTTAAATATTCAAATATTCAAAAGGGGCACAAAAAAATTTACGCTCAACCTTATATATTTCTTTCCTTGTGCATTTTAATGTTTTTGCGAGCTCGCAAGTCCCCATCGTTGGATTGAGATAGATCAACAGTTGGCGCTATCTCGCTATGGGAAGTTGCACATTGTTTTGCCATAGTGACATAGCACCTTTTGGCCGTGTGGCCAGTGGGTCCTCCTTTTCCTTGTTGTTTCTCTGGTGCCAGTTTTGATAGATCCACGATGGGTGCTATGGTGCTATCAAAAAATCTGTGTTCCTCACTGTTAGTGACATAGCGCCCAGACGAAAAGTGATACTACAATGACATCAAAAGGAAGGTGGGTCCCAAGAATGCCTCGTCGAATATTAGTGATGAAATTTGGCACACACAATGGGACCTTAGGCAATGTGGAAGGATGACTGTGCTTGGAACGAGTCTTTGATTCGTCGCCAGCTGGGCAGTTCGTTGATGTCAGCAGTTACCTGGACCCACGCCCCTTTCAAATGCATGAAGATTTCCTCACCCTTAGATCAGTCTGGATCAATGGTGGTTGCTATCTCACTATGGGAAGCTATGAGGATATTACCCATAGCAACATAGAGTCATTGTGTCATGTAGATCAATGGGGCTAGGTCACGCCAAGATGAAGATGCCAGGTTGTGCCAGGTGGTTGCCAAGTGTTTCGTGGGCCCAAAATTTTGAGGAGGCAAGCGCAGTATTATGAGGATCTTCCATGATCATTGATCTCATGGAGATCAACGATCGGTGCTTTCCCGTGAGATGAAACTACAAGGACTTTTCAGACAGGTTGGCACATGGCCAGTTTCTTATTGGTTGGTATACTGATAGGTTGGATCCATCTTGCCCGTCGCCAGATCTCAGAAAATCAACGGTGGGGACTATCTCACTATGGAAAGCTGTGAGGATATTACCCATAGCGACATAGCACCTTAGAGATGCATGGCAGGGTGGGGCCGAGTGTTATGAGACCACAGGGATGGTACTAGATTGGGCCGAGTCGGATGCCAAGTGTGCTAATGTTGGTTCATGGGCCTAGAAGTTTTAAGGGTAGAGCGCAGTAATATGGTGGGTCTTCATGATCGTCAGATCAGTTTGGATCCATGGTGGGTGCTATCTCGCTATGGGAAATTACTTAGAGGATATGCATAGCAACATAGCACCTTGGTGACACGTGTCCTAGTGGGTCTGGTGGAGGCAGTAATGGTTAGATGCGCTGGTAGTTAATGTGACCGTTGTAGTTGGAGTTTGAGGAATTGGCGTAGTTAGTAAAGAAAGATTGGTCAACCTTGGGAAGACCTTGTGGGGGTGGCAAAGTGAAAAGAGATTGTTGGTCTACATGGCTCATTCTAGTGCTAGGGTTATGTTGACCTATTGACCATGCTAGTTCGTGAACTGGGAATAGGGGATACCAAGGTTTTTTGCATAATCCAATCTTATGATTGATTCCAACCACCCTAGAGTAAATACAAAACAAAGAGGAACACTCTACCCCATGATCCAACCTATCTACCTAGTCAGAGTGGCTTAATGGCACCATTTCTGTCTTCTCAAGGCATTATTTGACACAGAGGATCAGATATCATTGCATCTAGATCCGTATCCAGATCAGATTTTCTCCATGATTGTTCTCTATAGGACTTAATGTAGTAGTTGTGGAGTAATTGTAGGGAGAGGACATCTCAATTATGCCTGAACTATAAAGGAAATTTTTTATGAATTTTGCAGGGTCGACCTTTCTCTTTTTTCTCTGTTACTGCTCTACAGGTTCTTAGTGTAAATTCCCCTGTGCCTCTGAACTACATAATTTTCTGTCTTATCTCTTTCAGCCATTGGCATGAAAGTGCAAGAACTCTTTGCCTCTTACTGGTGTTTTGTAGAGATCTATGATCTGCATGACTGTATCTCCTTGGCCTATGAATGATAATATAAGTGAATCTCTTTTTCCTTGTGTCATTCATCTTGGTCTTCTAATCTGCATGTGATTATTAGATTAAAGCAAGTCTGAATGTGTATATCCTTAGTTTCATTCTGGTTCAATAGTGCATAAATGGGCAAAGTTTGGTCTGAACACTCTATTTTGGTGCATCACCTCTTTAGATTAGATTAGGTAGATTTGCTTTCATGTTCTCCTTCTCCCTTTTCCTCTCCAAGAATAGTTAGGTGTGCCCTGATAGTAAGAGGAAGCCGACCTTCTCCAAAGACTCAACCTCACAGTTCAAGTCCCACAGCTTGGAGGTTGTTTCCATGTTTCACTAGGTTGTCCTCATGCATAGGCTTTAGACAAGGGTGCAAACCTTAGTGACAATAGTTTCCTTATGGTAAAGAGTGATCAAGGGTGAAAAAGTATGAATTGTAAAAGTGATATGCAAAGTTGGCAAATGTGAGTAAGTAATCCAAGACATTAATTAGATACAAAGTTCAAAGATTTGATATTGAGATCAGAAAAGGATTGGTCTAGTCAAGAGGATAGAGGAGTTCAAGTTAATCATTTCTATTATTATGCAACGAATAATACATAGACCAGTTGAAGAATGAGTTTGGTGGTCTTTCCCCAAAAGTTGTCTGGACAATGGGTTCTTCTACCTTCTACAACTTGTAATAGGGTTGGCACAACTCCTAACATGGATTCAAAGTCTCCTAATAGGGATTGGAATTGATTGAATGCATTTCATTGGCTCCTAAAAAAATCCATGATCTTACAAGGAACTTTTATATTAGTACATGATTTTGTAGGTACCATCCTCAATAGGGTTTCCCTAGTTAACATATCTAGTGTTATTGTGTATGTGTATCTTCTTATGGTTTCTAGTTATATTTTTCACATGGTTAAGGATTAATAAGGTTGATAAATGTTTTAATAGTTGGATAACTGATTCACCCCCCCCACCCCTGCCCTCAATTATCTTTGTGGATTTACTTTCTTCTAATAGAATGAGAGAATTATGATCTAGAGGAATACCCAATACCCCTTCCATATTTTAATAATATTGGAATGATCCAACATGATATAGGAAATGAGTTCATCCCACATGGTGCCACTGAAGATCAATGGTTGAACTATGTAGATGACTACAAAGTTTGAGTCATGACACAGTGCAAGGGAGGAGAATCCCCAAAGGAGATGTCCAAGCCCCCCAAAAAAACCACACAGTGGAAACAACACAACAATGCAAGAGGAATGCAAGATCTGATACCAAATCACAACTCTTTATTCATATAATAACTAATTACATGTAATATGCCTAACTGTAAGGCCTTTCAGGTTAGGGCCAACTACTTATAACAATTACAAAATTAATTCTGCAAGATCGAATAAGATCCATTTACAAATCCAATCCCAACTAGTCCAGATACACAACTGGATAAGAACACCAAGAAGAATCCACACTTGAACCCTCAGGTCCACCAAGCAAACTTTTGGTTCGTAAGTTACAACCCTAGCTCTTCAAAATTTGTATCCATAGTTCATCCCCTTCTCCAAGTTGGAATGATCACTACTACCTAAAGACTCCACAAAACTCCTCACTAATACCCAACTAAGCCACAAGCCAACCCAACTCATTACAAACTAAATTAAATCCCTTACATTAATAATAGGTCAAGCCACAAGTTGACTACAACACTAAATTAAATACCCATACATAAATTAAATTCCAAAAGTTGGCTCACATACAACTTAGCACCAACAAAAACCAAGACCAAGCTGAGCACTAGTAAATTCCTAAGCAAAGTTGAGCTTCATAGACCATGTCGAGCTCCCAGACCATGCCGAGTCCATAGACCATTTCGAGTTCCATAGACCATGCCGAGCTCCTAGACCATGCTGAGTTCCATATATAATGCTAAGTTCCCAGACCATGCCAAGCAACCAAAGACCATGCCGAGCACCAGTATCTACCGAACTCCATAACTTCAAGCCAAAATCCTTCCAAATATGCAATATTGCCAGAAAGTGTAGGATGCTCTTGCATCAAATCAAGAACTATTGTAGGATGAGTCTATCGCTAGTAGAGAAGGCACTCAATCTGTGTATACCTCTTAAGGTATGGAGAAAAGATAGCCTAAATATCCAAGATCCTCTCTACAATATAGAAAATATCTTTAAATGTCCCATTATGAATGTAGAGGTGAGTAGAGAGGAGAATGATGATATCCAGAATTGGACTAGGCATATCATTGAGATGTCAAAGGAATGGGTTAAGAAGCCTTTCAACTTGGATGCGATACCTAAAGTTCTGATTCTAAAGGGACCCACTAGGCCAAAAAAGGGTAAAGGGACCAAATTCACTATCCCTACCTACTAAGAAAAGTCCTTGGTCAGACCCAAGACCATATATAGATATGTACGATATTTGGAATATATTCAAAGGGATGATAAGGTCAAGAGAAAGAAGAAGAGGGAGTTTTTTGAGGTAGAAGAAGTATAATAGTTATGAGCATCATTTGAAGTAGTGTCCTTTGAGGATAATGTTAGGCACATTTCCAAACCTAAGGAGACATTAAGGGAGTTGGAATCTAAACTAGATGATTTTGTAGAAGTAAGGGAAGAAGTTCATGATTTCTACAAGGAAGTAAGGAAAAATTATGAAGCTTTAGACTTTCTAGATCCTCAAGAAATCCTTTCTTCCATCCAAAAGTTCAAAGTGGCACATTCAAACATCATTTTGGTTGAAGGTCAACAAGACCCATATATTGGAAACTAAAAATTGTGGACTTAGAAAAATCCTGCTAGTTTTGGTCTTGTCACCCTTGAAGATGCGTAGGTAGGCCAATTTTAGAACACTTGAGGCTACACAGAAAATTAACTACTAGTTCCTATTTTTAAGTGTTTTCATGCATTGAAAATGCATTTTTTGATGTCTTGTGGTGATTAACTAATAGTTAAGCATAGTGGAAGCTAAGAAGCTATTTTTGGAAGGCCCATAAGCTCTAGTTTGCACTTAGAGATATCTATCTCCAATCTTCTTCTTCTTTTCTTTTTTTAAGTCATGTAAAGGCTCATTCACCATTAATGGATACAAATAAGGGTAAAAACCTATTTAGCACCTTTTTAGGAGTCAGTTTGTATGTGATTAGATTTATTTAATTAGTTTGTAGCATAATCTTTGAATGAGAAAGACACTAACTACTAACATCATATAAGGGTGAGGGATATAAATATTACATTGTAACATGTATTCAACGTGGAATTTTTTGCAATAAAGTATGTTATTAGTGCTCTAATTCCCTGTGTAGTGATTCTTGTTGGAATGTACATTGTCTTTGTGAATTAATAGTTTACAAATAACGAAGGAGCTAATAGTCTTATTGTGTGAGCGATCATGCGATTTAAGTATTTATGGCAGTTTGTCACATATATCTGCATAATGCCTCTACTGTGACTAATTGGACAAAGATATTTTCTCACTTGTATTGCATAGAAATTTGTCTCATGTGTGTGAACTTTCTATAGATACACAATTTGATAAATTGTGAAAAATAATTTTGATGCAGGAGCATCCTAAGGTAGTTAGTAATCCTGCATGTTGGAGGGACTTTGGCTTTGGAGTTGAGGATTTGGTCACCAAAGGAGTGGTGCTTGGTCATTACTGGGTCTAGTATTGGCCAAGGAGCTTGATCATTGAAGGGGGATCGATCACTGAAGGAGCTTACATATACTATTTCTTGACATATACTATTTCTCAACATAACCTATGTTACTCAAAAATGCATGTGGTAGCTCGATGATTCTTGTGGTGGTTGATGATGCTTGGTAGTGTGGCTTGCAGGGTAGAATTCTCATGGATTTTCTTAGCTAACTTGGTTCATTTATCGCATGAGGATTGAGATTGTGATGTGGATCAATCATGGGAAATTGTATGCACCTATTTGAGTCTTGTTTATTTGTTCTAGGTGTATTTAATGAACGTTGTAAGCCTTCCAAGGCATTTGGTATTTAATATTTGTTATAGGCCGTGTAGACACCTAAAATTGTCCAAATCCCATTTCCTAGCAATTTAAATAAATATTTATTATTTATTTAATTACCCTGCCTTTAATTAAATAAATTTTAAATTTATTTAATTATGTTCACCTTTCCTTGATTTAAATAAACTAAGGTTTATTTGAATCCTAGCCGTTCCTTGATTTAAATAAACTAAGGTTTATTTAAATCCTAACCCATTCACTTTCATTAAGTACTTTGTTTACTTAATTAATCCTTTCCTAATCCCACTTGGAATTAAATATTAAATTTAATCTTATTTGAGCACATGGCTCCTATCTTTAACCCTCACCTAACCTCACTATCCTAACTAACCCATTTTGCTAAACCTACCCACTTCCTTAATCATGCTTGCTTTTTCTAATCACCTAGCTAATCCCCTTTTAATCCTAAGTGTGTGCTCACACATGTGTGAGGAATCCTCACACATGTGTGAGGGATGTTCACACTTTCCTCATCCCTCATGTCTTCCATGCCTCTTGCACACTTGTCCTCTTGCATGAGAATCAAGGTGTCTCACACATGTGTGAGAAGCCATGCTTCTCACACCTCTTGCATACTTGTCCCCTTGCATGAGAGTCAAGTTGTCTCATGCATGTGTGAGAAGTCGTTCTTCTCAAACCTCGTTGATCATGTCACCATCAAAGGTTGCTCATACATGTTTGAGCATATTGCACCCTTTGAATGGTCAAAACCCTAATCCAGTTGGAGTCTACTTGTCCTCCACCTCATAGACACCTCATTGATCCTGAGATATCCTGGCCCTTCATCTTGCATTGAATCTTAGCCGTCCATTTCATCTCATTTCCTATAAAAGGAGAGCCCTCTCCTCATTTCCATAAGCACTATCTACCCCATTGTTATGTTGAAGGAATTGCGAGCAACCACATCCCATAATGTGAAATCATCACCACTTTGTGATTTCATGAGGTTTGCATTAGTAGTTTGAGTCATTGTGATTTCATGTTATGCTTATTTACATGTTTATCTTCCATATTTTGAGGTTTGCATGATCATGTAGGAATAGATGTTAGTTTCTTAATGTTTATTTCGTTATTACATTTTTATGCAATACATTTTGGCACGCCTGGTGGGACCCACTTCACGGGTTCAAACTAACTATTTAATGTGTTTTTGAGTGTTTTGTGAGTCTAAACATGTAGGTCAAAGGCTTGCATTTGGGGATCAAGTTTTATGAGGAGCATATAATTGAGCCATAAAGCCCATCATTGCATTTGGAGGACATAAGGGAAGTTTTTTGACATAAAACACTCTATATTTTGCTTATTGCTCTATTTTCAAGTTGTAGAGGTAGGTACACATTAAGTATACTCTTTGTTAATAGAAAAGTGAAAAAAAATAAAAATACTCCTTTGTCAATAGATAAATTGTTCAAAAAAAAAAAGTGGGGGCTGGGTTTCCTTTATTTTTGCTTTATGTTATTTATGTTTAAAAAAAATAAAAAATAAAAAATAAAAATCTTCTTTTATTTATGCTTTGTGCTTTATATATATAGAGTTTCATTCTTTTAAAAAAAAAGAAAAAAAAAGTGGGGTTACTTTAAATTTAAAATCTAAAACAAAAAAAAAAAAAAAAATTCAAAAAAAAAAAAAATTAAAAAAAAAAATTAAAAAACAAAAACAACAAAGCACTCTTTTTTAACTCTATTTTTGTTTGCTATAGGCGACCGCTGTGGTGCCTGCAAGTGGCGCAACTGCTGCCGCGGCCCCCACTCCCCTTTCCTACAACCCGGCGGCTCCCTTCTTCTACCCCACCACTTTCTCTCCTCTCTATTGCCCAGCCACTTCACCTACCTCGGCCCCTGCTCTTTCTGCGCAGTCCCTATCGAGCAACCTCCAACTTTGCTCATCCCACTACCGATGCCTTTCTCACTCCGTTGTTGATGTTTCTCCCATTGCCGATGCCTTTCATGACCATTGTTGACATTTTCTTCGCTCAGCCTCCCCAACACCCCTTGCGGCCACCTTGCTACGTCCACCCCTGTTGCTGCACTTCCTAACATCCTGTCATCGGTCACTCAACCGTTGATCTCTCTACTAGAATAGGTTTGACGCTCCCCTTCGCAGTCACCTGTCCATTACCTCTCGTCCATGGCTTAGCCTGAAAAACCCTTCGCCGCCCTTCCCCTGTAAAACCCTCTGCTGCCCTTCCCCTGTAAAACCCTCCACCGCTCTTCCACTAGCCCTCCGCCATTCCCGCCTCTGCTCGTGGCTCCACTTCGAGCTCTGCCCACACCACTGCAGCCACATTCCCTGCATTTTCCCCACCTCCTTGCAACCAACCCAACCACCAGTCACAACACCTCCCATCGCCCGTGGCTAACCTGTAATTGCCATTGCCACTTCCACCAACTGAAACCCCCGCCACCCACGACACTTCTTCCCTCCCCTGCTCGCTACACCCCACACGGCTCCCAAAACCCTTCCACCACTCGGTTTGCTTGGCCAAATCCCACACCCTGCTCTGCCACCTACCTGCAACTCCATCTCCGCCCACCCTTTGCCATTAAACCCTTCTACCACCTGCATTTTGTTTAGAAAACAAAACAAAAATAGATATTTTTTTTTTTACATTCAATTTATAAAGTGTATTTGCATTGTTCTTTATTTTCAGCAGAACATCTAGTTATTTATTTATTTATTTTTAACACAGAAATGTTAAAAAAAATAAAAAAAATTTGCTTGACGTGCCCTTTACCATCAAATTTTTGCTCACAAATCATTGATGTCAGCATTGCATCAGTAGTCCACATGCCCTTCTAAGCCATAAGGAGAAACCTTTGGTTTTTTGCTCATAACTTGAGCATACAGACTCTGTTTTCACAAAATGAAATATCGTTGGAAAGCTAATTCCAAGCCTATCTTAATGGTGTTGGTTTTATGAGATTTTGATGCTGTTTAGGTCCCTAATTTTTCTATCAAATACCAAATTTTGTGCTAACCTTTTCATTGTAGGGTTGTTTCACATTTGTCCTACATTTTCGCTTCCCTAACTTATGGTTTTGCAAGGATATTTTCTCACTAACCATATTGCTTGTAGATTTTTGCTTTAATTTTGTTTTGGGAATGAACTTGTATGCCTAAACACTCGTCTTTGAATGTATGGTTAACGCTAATACACTCAAACTCAATCTTGAATGCACGGTTAATTGAACAACACTTTTTCTTTGAAATGAATAATAACACAATCTTGCATGTCTAAGTATCAATGAACATTGCAATACACATTTCATTTTGGTGCTTAAAATGAACAATCACTCAATCTTGAATGCATAATGGAATTGGTTCTTTCCTTGTCGAATTTGCTTATGCACACGCTCGATTTACTTTCTTATTGATGAATCCACACTTTTCATTTATGTTGACAACAATTTCAAGTTGGAAAGCACATTGTATGTTATAAACACGTGTGTCTTCAAAGTAGATTACAAAACCTAAAGCTTCATTGGAAAAGAATGCGTGTCTGTTAAACCTCGAGGCCACTTATGTATTCTCTCCCCTCGCACCTTCAGGTGATCTTGGGTGCACAAGAAATAAGTGGTCTTGTTTTTCTTTTTTTAGGAGGCTTGCTTGGGGATTTCATCACCCCTTGGGACGACCTCAACTCCAGTGTTCTGGCGGAGTATAAAAATTGGGAGGTGAATAGAAAGACACCTCTCTTGGAAGTAAAATATTGTCACTCTTGGCTAAGCCCCAAAGAACTTTATACCTTTGGAAAGTGAAGGAGGAGATTTGGGTTACCGTCTCCCACCGACTATGTGGTAGTATTTTCTTTCATCTATAGATTTGGGCCTCACATACCTTGCGTATATTGAGGATGCCCTCTAGTTGATCCTTGTACATCCTAGTTGCAACCTTATAGGTTTGTTGGTGTGTTCTACATGCTTGAATGTTCAAAAACCTCCCCATTCGAAGGGGACAAACACCATCTAAACTTGTCTTGTATATATTTCCTTGTTTGATTTTGCATTCCAAATTTGAAAAACCCAAAAACATTATAAAAACGCAAAAAATCCAAAAACATCATAAAACATAAAAATCCAAAAAAATTATAAAAACATAAAAAATCCAAAAAAATCATAAAAGTTCCAAAGTCCAAAAAAAAAAATAGAAACACTTCAAAAATAAAAAAAACAACAAAAAGAAGCTCTCATTTTCTCCATCACTTCTTCTATCCATCCATCTCATCATCATAATGCATCTCTTGTCTTAATCACATTCTTAATCGTTCAAATCTTTCCTCAAAATCTTAATCATCTCTATTGGTCTAAATCATTTCCTTGTCATTCAATCAAATCCGTAATCTTCATCCTAAGCATGGTTCATAATCCGCATCAAGATCCAATTCCTTCATTCAATGATTCATCCTCATGATTCTTAATCCAATCCCTTGTCAAATTCATTCCTTTCTAATCAATTCTTAATTCAATCCATTTACATCTTCATCCATAATCAATCTTTCTAATTTCATTCACATCTCCTTCTAATTCAACTTTGCATTACATCTTCTACTTTCAACAAAGGAGCATTTTCATGAATATTGGACTTTCATTCAAATCCCACATTCACTTGTTGGGAATATCATAAGGTTTTTATCAAATCATATCAAGTCAGATAAAATCCAATCCAATCCATTTCAAATCAAATTAACACAAAGTCCAAAATTTCTCCTAGTCCCAAGTTCATCTTCCATTCATCATCAAATCTTTCATCCCTCTTCATCTAACATCCATGGATTTGAATTTTCTTAATCATATGGTTGACAATATTCAAAGACAATATGGAGTTATACCTCTCGTTCAACCTACATAGCAGATCTATCCTCAACATTTCATATCCAACTCTAATCCATCTCATGTTCATTATTCTTCTACCTTTGACAAGGGAAATCCACCTCATTATCCTTCAACTATGGAAAATTCCATTCATAGCCCACAGAATGCCTCAAATAGCAATGCCCTTTCCATGGAAATGGAATAATTAAAGCATTATCTCTTAGCAAGTCAACAGAAAGAGTCCACCTTCCATGCCATGTGTCCTCTTCCCCCATGTTTCAAAGACCATAGTCCTCATGTCCCATCCAACCCCAACCCTCCATGCAATCCTCTACCCATAGTTAAACCTTCACACACTCCTAATCCTCCAAAAACATCATCCCCACCTCGTAAGGGGTATTTCACATCACTCTTGGCCAAGTGTAAAAAACAAGATAAAGTGAGCCAATCACCTAAAGTTCTTCCTCCAAAGCATGTCACTATAGATTCCTCTTCTCCTCTAGATCTGAGCATTTCTCCATCCCATCCTTCCCCTATCCCTCAAGATCCATTTATCCTCCCTAGTCCATCTCATAATTCCCTTCCTAACGAAGATCAAGACATTCCATGTACCATGCACATTACCGATTCTGCTCCATCTCAAGAGTTAGCCTCCATAGCTCCTCCACTTCATGTAGAACTTCTTTCCATGCCATCCATTAATACTACTCCATGTCAAAATCAAATCACCCCATCTCATGGTTCCATTCCCTCCACACCATTCAATGATCTTATTCCATCTCACGATCCACACATTCCACTCCATGATCCTCTTCTAAGTCAAGATCAAAGCACCCATTCCTTTTCCTTTCATGATCCCACTCCATATCCAAATCATATTACCCCCCATAATCCCCTTCATGATCCTAATCCTCCACATGATCCTATCCCGCCTATCCAATTCACTCATGAACCCCATATGCATGGACTCACATCTTGTGTTGAAACTAATAAGTATCCCATTAAAGAAATAATATCTCAAGATGTTGGTACACCTTCCACAATTCCTCCTTCCAAACCTAAAGCTTCCCATCATTCATCTTCCAAATCCATTCTAGGTCCTTATATTCCATCCATTCTAGGTCCCTATATTCCACTGCCAAACCCTTCATCCCTTCCTTCCATTTTGGGTCCTTACATACACCCATCCACCATATCCATGTTTTCCACGTCATCCCATAAAGCTCCTAATAAAGATCAACAAAGACACACATCCTTGAATTTCTTCCAACATTCACCATCTCTAAGCTCTCCATCCCATTTATCTTCATGCACCCATACCATGGCCAATGGAAGCAATTTGGATGCCAAAGATACAGTGAATAAAGCTAAAAATCCACACAAATCCAAGGATCAACATGTCCCCTCTAAAAGACATGTCCAAGAAAAGAAAATCTGATCCAAAGAAAAATCAAAAGGCCACAAGGGCTAAAAATAAAAAATGCAAAAAATTTGTGGATACCAAAGCTACTTAGCGTAGCAATGAATCTCAAAGAAAGATTCAAAATGACATCCAATTTTGCTAATACAAAGGCTTCCCTCATTCATAAATCTTCCAAATCCATTTTGGGTCCTTATATACCCAAAATCCACCATCCTAAATCCATCATCTCCTTCATCCATTTTGGGTCCCTATATCCCAAAATCCAAACCTACATATCCTCCACAATTTCCTCCTTTCCATCACCCTTCAAGGTGTGTGCCAATGATGATCTTTCTACCTCCTTCATCCACTTATTCACAAGTCTTCCAACCTAGCATCCATCAACGATGTCTTTCTCCCTCCCACTCCACCCCCTTAATCCAACCTTTTTCATAAGCCATTTTCCTCCGTTCACTATCCTACCAACATCTATGAGAAAATAGTAAAAATTCCTTGAAAATAAAAAAGAAAAAAAAGGAAAAAAATATCAAGGGATACCATCCATATAAATAGATTCTTGAGTCCTCCCTTCATTTTCCTATCATGTATCCATTGTCTTCCATTTCCACTTATCCATCCATTCACTTTTCCTCTTCCACTTGCACTCTACACTGGGGGCAAGCTCCAACCATACCACTCTTCCATACATATCTTCCATACTTCCATCTATTGTTCATTGTCCTTTTCCATCTTTGATCTTGACTTTCACTTTCTTTTCATCCATCCATATGCCCTTTCCATATCCCTTGTGCTTTATCATACATTCTACTATATACTTCCAAAATCCTTATATATATGTAATCTTGACATGCTATCCATATCTTACATTCCATAGTCCCTATCATGTTCATTTCATCCATTTTCCATCTATACACCTACATACTTCTATCCTTATTTCATATGTCCTTGATCTAGGTCCATTTCATCCACTTCATATCACATTTTTTATCCATATCATCACCCCCCTTTTCCATACCCTCCCTCCCATATCCCATATCCATTCCCCTTTCATGCCCATGCTCGTGATCCATACTAGAGGCACAATACCAAAACGTTCATACATGCTTTGGAAGAGTGCATGCCTTCTCTTCCTCCATACACTAGCCTTCACACCCTCTTTCCATTTTCACACATCCTTTCCCACCATTTTCCTATCCTTGGTATGGGGCATTCGGGACTCCTTTGAAACATGGTCCTTAGCTCCGCTTTTTTTGACACTATATCATTTGGTCCACATATCCTTTCACCATTCCTTTCATCCACCAACTCACATTGCTTTTCCTCCATTTACCATGCCTTGGTTCTCCCTTGTCATTTGTCCCAATCCATTCTATTCAACATTCGTTCAATCAATTCCTTTCTATCCATTCTATCCATTCTATCTCACATTCATTCAATCTAATTCTTCCAACTCACTTCAATCACATTCATTTATTTTCTAATCTGATCAATTTTCCCTTCTTCTAATTCTTTCACATCAAATTAATTATACTCTAATCATTCTTCATCCTATCAACATCATTCTTCCAATCTTATCCACGTTCATTCTTCTATCTGCGATAAAATCAAAAAAATCTCAATCACTATGCAATCAATACTAATCCAGTCAATCTAATCTTGTAATCTTGTACATCAATCCTTAATCAATTCATCACTTTGACCCAATCAGCTGATAATCCATTAACCATATTCAAACATTATCATGGGATGAATCCTTCCCAATCCTTGGATGTGCATTATGCTTATCGTTAGCTTTGCCATCCTTAATCAATCATCATCAATCAATCCATTAATTGGTTTTCAGCTTGACTAGGGGCAAAATGTTGGTTTGCTTTTGGTTAATTGTGCATGATTGATTGTTAATTGTCTGCATTAGTATTTTTTGCATTTATCATGGTCTTTGCATCCTATTGACCCAAGAATCATGGTCTTCCATATCATGGTTTCACAAGGCATATGGTTGTATTAGACCCTTGTTTTCACATACTTGACACATTGTTATCTTGGTTCCTCATAGCTTGGTGCATAGTGTTGAGTACAATATCAAACTTAGGTTGTTCACACCATTGCAACATAACTTTTCCCCTCCCTTCCATCTTCCTATCCATTTCAAGAGAACATCTGTGTTCTCCTAACCCGCATGTCCTCTCGAGGGGGCATACCATTCCACCCTTGTCATCCTTCCTCATCCTTCCATGACTGGGGCATCATGCTACTAGTCTGACCCTTCCATCCACTATATTTTGTTCTTCTTTGATGTAACATTACTAATGCTATATCAAAGAGGGGCAAAATGTAGACACCTAAAATTGTCCAAATCCCATTTCCTAGCCAATTAAATAAATATTTATTATTTATTTAATTACCCTACCTTTAATTAAATAAATTTTACATTTATTTAATTATGTTCACCTTTCCTTGATTTAGATAAACTAAGGTTTATTTGAATCCTATCCGTTCCTTGATTTAAATAAACTAAGGTTTATTTAAATCCTAACCCATTCACTTTAATTAAGTACTTTGTTTACTTAATTAATCTTTTCCTAATCCCACTTGAAATTAAATATTAAATTTAATCCTATTTGAGCACATGGCTCCTATCTTTAACCCTCACCTAACCTCACTATCCTAACTAACCCATCTTGCTAAACCTACCCACTTCCTTAATCATGCTTGCTTTTCCTAATCACCTAGCTAATCCCCTTTTAATCCTAAGTGTGTGCTCACACATGTGTGAGGGATGTTCACACTTTCCTCATCCCTCATGTCTTCCATGCCTCTTGCACACTTGTCCTCTTGCATGAGAATCAAGGTGTCTCACACATGTGTGAGAAGCCATGCTTCTCACACCTCTTGCACACTTGTCCCCTTGCATGAGAGTCAACCTGTCTCACACATGTGTGAGAAGCCATGCTTCTCACACCTCATTTATCATGTCACCATCAAAGGTTGCTCACACATGTGTGAGCATATTGCCCCCTTTGAATGGTCAAAACCCTAATCCACTTGGAGTCTACTTTTCCTCCACCTCATAGATACCTCATTGATCCTGAGAGATCCCGGTCCTTCATCTTGGATTGAATCTTAGCCATCCATTTCATCTCATTTCCTATAAAAGGATATCCCTCTCCTCATTTCCATAAGCACTATCTACCCCATTGTTATGCTGTAGGAATTGTAAGCAACTACATCCCATAATGTGAAATCATCACCACTTGGTGATTTCATGAGGTTTGCATTAGTAGTTTGAGTCATTGTGATTTCATGTTATGCTTATTTACATGTTTATCTTCCATATTTTGAGGTTTGCATGGTCATGTAGGAATAGATGTTAGTTGCTTAATGTTTATTTTGTTATTACATTTTTATGCAATACAGGCTGATTTGAGGTTCAACATGTATTTAATGCAAGGGTTTATTTACTTTGTAACATGCTAGGCCGAATTGTGGCTTAGTTAGGTATAAGTAAGGGGTTTTCTAGAGTCTTAAGTCATAATCATCATACTAGAATTATAAGGTAGGCTAGGGTACTGAGAGGGGAGGGGTGAATCAAGAACCAATAAAACTTTTAACTTACTTCACCTATTAATCCTTCATATATTATTCTATTCTAATTGCATGCATGAAAGAATGAAAGCAATAAAACATTCATAACACTTTGACACACTATTGGTAACCCATAAACCTTCCAAAATAAAAAGTGAAATTAGGGTGGGGATGATACCCATAAGCTTTATGACTGTAGTATAAATTTGGCATATTAAGGCTTACAATTGACCACTTTTGGTGATCTTCCCTTTTAAGAGCAATAAGGACTATCATGTCCACCTGGTTAAAGGATTTACAAACATACAATGAAGTATGCACTCTATTAGAATATTTGGAATAAGACTATTATGTTCACCTTGTTAGAGGATTTGACTAATGCATCTGTTAGGATGAACCGATGATTGATCTCTAATCTACAAATTTTATTTGCTGAATGAGATTCCTTGAATTACAATGATCACCTGACTGTGATAGATAAGTCACTACTTTTCCTTACACAACTTGTAGCCTTCTTCATTCACTCTCATCTACTTCTTACTTATTGACATACATGTTACATTTGGATATTATACAATGTATTACATATATATCAATCCATTTAATTATCTTACAGAGTCTGCTACAATACCAAATTTATCATAATTCACAAAGTCACCCCACTGCTATAACTCTAGTTTTGAAGAAACTCATTGATGTTTTAACACTTAGAAAACATTGCCAACACTTGGTAGATTTTGGCAGTTGGTTGATTTTGAAACTTGGCCCATACTTATCACTAACAGTAGCAAGAACTTAGTTAGAATTGTATGACTTAGTGAACATTGAGAAACTTGGTAGATACTGAATTTCTTGGTTGAAACTGCATGACTCGGTCAACACTGAATTCACTTTGTTAACATTGAAATCTCATTAGATAGTGGCATCCTTGGTTAACACTACAGAGCTCGATTAACACTAAGATCTTCATCACTTACACTAGAAAGATTGGTAGACTCTGCTATGCTTGGGCAATACTATAAACTATCTTAGATGCTCAATAGACATTGTGAAGCTTGACATGAATTGTAGTCTAAATATTTAGCTCAGTAGCAACTAAAACCAACTAACTAACTGTTAAGTCACTAATAGAAAAATTGACCTTAATGTCATCAATCTCCCCCTTTGGCATTAGTGACAAAAATACTTATCATACCAAAAATCTGAATTCTCAAAATTACAAGTCAAAACTCCCCTTATCAACAATTTGGGTCATCAACTTGGTTTTAACTGATGTCTGCTGCTTCTGTTTGGTAACCTCTTACTCTATTTTACTCTATTTGATTTGATTTTTTAAAATTTATTTTGTAAACATGTTTTCTATTATCTTTACATGAATTTCCTTTCATATTACTACTCCCCCATACACATATCTCCCATACATATATCTAGAGTATGATAATATACCAATCATCTTCTCCCCCTTTTTGACATAAATGCCAAAGGTGTAAAATATTTTTACAAGTTAATATGAAATCACTATGTACCTTCAAAATGATAACCATGGTCTCGTCTCAATTCTCTTGCAATACCTTAGATGCATGCAAGGCTATCTATACTTCTATTAAAAGTTCCATCATGTGGTTAACTATGGAGAAGTTATTGTCATGAATTAGTGTCTTTGCATGTGCAATATGCTTTTGTAGTGCATCCATGTTGGGAAGGATCATGCCTTGAATATCTATAAGTGTGGCCCTAATATTAGCTTCTTCCCTTAATAATTCTTCCTGAAGATCTGTCAGGTACCTGATCTTCACAAAATGTGTAGAGCTGCAACTAGGATCAAGTGACAATTGTTGTACACTTTCCTTCATGTCCTCATCTATCTTGGATAGTTTATTTTTTATTTCCTTAGTGAAGATAGATGTATCACTTAACTTGACAAATAAAGAAACAACATTATTTACATAAGTTTCAAGTGTAGCAAGAATAGTAGATAATTCTACTTGATTAGTAGATGCTACTTGCTTCAAAACTTTTTTTTCAAATTTTCTCTTTGCCCTCTACAATAGTTCTTCTTGTCCATTCAGTTCATCATTATACTTGCGAACAATTTCAACAAGTTGGTCCAAAATTCATTACTTCTCATCAACCTCAATACTTAGTGCATTAATGAATATGCTTTTTGTGTCCTCAAGTACTTGATTTTTCTTTTTCTTTTCTTCTCTGAGCTCTTGTTGTTTATCCCTTTTCTTCCATAGCTCACCAAGGGTATCCATCTCTTTAGGGCTGAGGTTAAAGGTATCCCAATTTGGAATAACAATGTCCTCATCTAGATCAATCTCTTCCTCTTTCCCCTTTTCTATAACAAAAGGAACAATATCCTTTCCTTTGTTCTTTACTTTTGTACTTGGTTGAGGCTTAACTTCAACTATCTTAGCACTTATTTTAGATTCACTCAGTAATGAAACAATAGTAGAATCAATAAAATTAGCAACAAAAGTAGAAGAACTAATACTAATAGGAGGAATAACTTGTTGTTTCTCAACAATACCTCATGCTGGAAAAAAGGGAGCTTGTTGTTTAGTAGATGAAGTGACAATAACTTCACTCATCATGACACTTGATAATGTTTCTCCAGAGATTGTTTGGGTGCTTGGTAATGCATTTTTTACCTCAACTAACTCACTAGAAGCCTTCTTTGAGCTAGGTTGCACTAAGGTTTTGCTCAGAGAATGAGGAAAGGAGGTCATAACCTTTGTTGATATCTTCACTCCATTAGATTCTTGAGTGCTTTGAATCTTAGGAAGATCTCCTTCTATAGCCTCTTGATATTCTTCATTCTCAGCATCAACATTATCAATGTCATCAATTTCTTCATCATCCATTTCTTCATTGTCTTTCACCACATTTTCTTCTTCATCATCCTTATCATCAATCTGCACAACTTGATCATCAAGTTTGTGTAACCCATAGATGTTTTTCCATACTATGGTGTTGGACTTCACAACTAATTCAATATCCTTTGATAGGATCAATTATGCATTGAATTTCAGAGTCAGCTTTATTTCATTCTCCTTGAGTGATTTCTTTACATCTTTATCACTGAGACTCAACATGAGTTGTCTCAAGGTCCATTCTCTGATGTCTCTTGCAACATTTACTACATTTTCCCATACTGGTTCAACTTCCTTGAGAATTACATTGGGAACTTGAACTTTTAGTTCATCAAGAGAGTATTTCCATTTTTCCATTTTTGCCACTAGGGCATCCTCAATCTATTTCTTCTCCTCTACACTTCTAGAGTCATATCTAAGAGACTTGAAGTATCCCATGCTACCTCCTTCTAATATTTTTAATCTCTCTTCAAATGTAGGGGTAGTGTTCCAAAATATTATCTGTTCAGCTTCATCTTCATCCTCTCCAAGCATAATTTTCTTCTTGGATTTTGCTGCTCTTCTTGTTAACACAATAAGAGATGACTTTGTAGGTTTTCTTATAATTACCTTCCCTTTCTTCTTGGAAGGCTCTTCCTCTTTAGGTTTCTCTTCCTCTACATCTTCTTCTTCTTCTCCTTCAAGATCATCACCTTGTCCTTCAATTATCAAGAGAGAAGAATTTGAAGATTTGGTGTTCTTCAATAACTTCTCCACTTTATTCCTTTCTCTCTTCACTACCTAAGGTAACTTGATCTCAAGTTCAATTTTGGCCTTAGACTCCTCATAGGTGCCAAAATAAGGTGTCTTGGGGTCTACTAGCTCATTCAAGAGAGCCTCAATGATGTACTTGGTGTCATGTCTATATAAATGAGTTTTCAAGGCAATGTGATGGTTCGAAACTGGTATAATTTTTGTGTTTCTCAAGAAAAGTACAGACAGTCAGTCCAATAGTATGTGGTTGTTTTGAGTTTGCTTTCACTTGTACTCTCTGATGACACATTGAAATGATAGAAATAGCAATCTGTTCTAGGCTTTCAATTGATTTCTATTGGTCATTGTATTAGTCATCTAAAAGGATAATACAAAGGGGTATTTACACTATATTTGTGTCATCAATTTCCGTCTACTTTTAATGGGTTTTTCTACTTTGAAGTCATTTTAAATAAGTTTTAACTTGGCTGAATGCAATTTGGATGGGTTCTATGCTGATATCGCTGTTGCTTTTAATTCAAGGAATTATAGAAATGCTTTAATGAATCAATAGGGTTTATGATTTTATAGAAATGATACTTCATAAGAATGGAAATGGGTGATTACAATTGATTAATTCATTTACAAGTTATTTGAATTAGATCTCCCACCAATAGTTAATTTTTTGCCCTGTGGATAAGGCACTGGTCACATAAGTCAGAAGTGAGCAAGGGTGAATTCTGCTACTGCATATCAAATCATTTAAAAAAAAATCAAAACCATTTCATCCATTTTTTTTAAAGTTACAAATGCTGGTTACCACTCGTTTGCATATAGTTTTTTGAGTCTTAGATAGCCACTAACTCAAGGAATACTTGTAAACCATAGGAGATTTATAACCAGATTTGCTTATAGGGGATGCATATAGATTTGAGAAGCTTTTAGAGAAAATTGATAAATTGTGTATGTGCCTAAGGGTAAAAGATGAGAATCAGAATGAAACTAAGATAATTTCATACCATAGTTTGCATTAAAATCATCCCTAGGTATACCCACCTTGGTTTAGTAGAGTCTAAAGAGTAGAAAACCATTTTTGGTTTTGTTGAAGTTGGGTCAAAGTGGTTTATTCATATAATTGCTATTAGGAATTGGCTAATCCTTAGATTGTGTGAGTAATTTCATTGTGATATTGAGTATTTTGTTGCTCAGTAGTTTCAAACACCAACAACATACATGTTACATTTGGATATGAAACAATGTATCACATATATATCAATCCACTTAATTATCTTCTAGAGTTGGCTGTAATACTAAATTTATCATAATTCACAAAGTCGGCCCACTATTGTAACTCGAGTTTTGAAGACAACTCAGTGATGTTATGACACTCAGAAAATACTGCCAACACTCAAAAGACTCTAGCATTCGGTTAAGATTGAAGCTTACTGATCACTTTGAGTAGTATGAACTTAGTCAACATTGCATGACTCAATGAACACTGAGAAAATTAGTAGATACTAAATTGCTTGGTTGACATTGCATGGCTTGGTCAACACTAAATTCACTTTATTAACACTGTGAGTGTGGTAGACACTGACATACTTGGTTAACACTACAGAGCTTAGTTAACACTAAGATCTTCATCGCTTACAGTAGAAATCTTGGTAGACTCTACTATGCTCGAGAAATATTGTAAACTATCTCAGATGCTTAATAAACACTATGAAGCTTGACATGAACTACAATCTGACAGCTTAGTAGAAACTAAAATCAACTAACTAAATGTTAAGTCACTAATAGAAAAATTTACCTTAATGTCAACACAACTAACTTGGAGAAGAGGATGTGAAAGAGGAGTGAAGTTTGAGAAGAGATAGTAGCTTGGGAAACAAGGAGATTGCTTGGTGGCTTGCGAGCACAAGTTTAGATCTTTCTTGGAGGTTTCCACTTGAGTGTTGTGGTTCTAAAAATCTAGACTAGCTAGGGTTTGGGTTGGATCTTGAGGGATCTTGCAGAACTATTACTCTCTTTGTATTTGGTCATAACTAGGAAGGCCTCATAGCCCGACATGTTGCATGTAATTAGTTATTTTATGATAAAGAGTTGTGTTTAATATCAAATCTTATACCTTGTGTTGTGTTCCCACTATGTTTTTAGTTTTTGGGGGCTAGGAAATCTCCTTTTGGGATTTTCTTACCTTACACTACATTAGGTGGTATCAGAGCTAGTTTTCCTGAGCATGTAGACAGACCACCAAAGTTGAGGCAGTTTGCACCAGGACCTAGGGTGAAGATCATCAGAGCGAGCATCTCGTTGATCTTGTGGATATTTTGGAGAGGGTTTGCAAAGATGTTGGAAGATTCCTCCAAGAAGATTGGACCCTAGGAAGATTGAAGACCTCTATGATGCTATGGAACCAAGGATCTTAGAGAAGGTTAAAACAAATTTCAGATTTTAGATGGAGTCATTGAAGAATGAGACCATGAGGGCTATTGTTGGTATACCTCAACATGTGGGTATTAAAGATGGCTACGAGGAATCACCTAAAGACTTTGATTTTTCTAGATTAAATGGTGAGAATAGAACTAATCATGCGGAGAGACTTATGGAGATAGAGTTAGTTAGTTTGCTAGATTTGGATCTTAGGTGAAGTTGAAGCATAAAATGGAGGTTTCTATTTTCTTAGGTACTTTGAATCCTAAAGACCTAATTGATTGGATTGGTGAATTGGAAGACTAATTTGAGTTAGATAATATTGGGGATCTGCTTAGAGTCATGTTGGCACAAACCAAGCTAAAAGGGCATGCTGCTCTTTCATGGAAAGAATTGCAAAGAGATAGAGAATAGGAAGTTGAAATAAAGATCACTCATTACATATTGATGGTGAGAAAATTGAAAGATAATTACATATAGGAAGTTGTAGAATCTAAAGAAGAAATATATGTCTGTGAAGGACTATTTGGTCTAGACATAGAGAATTTTCTAAGGATAAGGTGGCTCGATACATTAATGGTTTGAGATTAAATATATTGGATTAGGTTGGTATGATGAAGATTGATTTGGTTGAGGATGCTTATCAATATGCTCTAAAGGAAAAAAGATAAGTTGAAGACGAGAAATCAAGGAAGTTCTCGAGGGAAAGAGAAATAAGATCACTCAACAAAGGATAAACTAAGTGCAGAAGATGAACCAAATCCTATTGAGCCAAGGAAGAGAATGGGTAAGGTTTCCTTTAAAGGTATTTTTTTTTGTTGTGATGAAGAAGGAAATATAGCTTATGAGTGTTCACAAAAAGCTAGTGATAGAAGAGCTACTATGGTGAATGAAGTTGAAGCCCATGTCAATGAACCTAAGGAAGGAGAGAATTTTCTGGCTCAACAAGTACTATTTGGCAAGAAGGCACTTGAACTTTGTCAAAGGAGTAATTTTCTTAGGAGTTTTTGTAAGTCTAGTGGTAAAATTTGTAATGTGATTGTGGATGTTGGTAGTACTGATAACCTTGTTGATGAGGAGATGGTTCAAAACTTGGTTTAAAGAGAATGATACATCCTTGTCCTTATAAGATTGGTTGGTTATAAGAAGATCATGCTTTGGAAGTAAGGGAACAATTTCTTGTTGATTTTTAGATTGGCAATATAAGGATCAAGTGTTGTGTGATATTGAGGACATGAGTAGTTGTCACATATTTCTTAGTAGATCTTGACAATATGATTGTAGGTCTATGCATGATTGTGTCAAGAATGTGATTACTATTGAGAAAGGTAGTAAGAAGTATTCCCTAATTCCCTTTTAGAATGAAGAACTTGGTAGAAGGAACCTAAGTATCAGTAGTCGAGTTGAGTTGAAGGATTCTAAGAGGGTTAGAGATCAACATGAAAGAAAACCTATGGCAGACAAAGGATAGATGTGAAGAAGCAAAAGTGAACCAAGGGAAAGAGTGTGAAAGTTGAAGACTTGGAGGACATGTATGTGAAGAAATAGTTTGGAATTTATGTGTTGAATCCTAGAAGATGTTATTCCAACTACTGAGAACATCTTTTCGCACTTGAGGTGTCTAATGCAAGAGCATCCTAAGGTAGTTAGTAATCTTGCATGTTGGAGGGATTTTAGATTTTAAGTTGAGGATCCAATCACCAAAGGAATGATGCTCAATCGTTACTAGGTGTAGTTTTGGATGAAGAGCTTAGTCACTAAATGGGGCTTAGTCACTAAAGGAGCTTGACATATATTGTTGCTCGATATATACTATTTCTTAACATATACTATGTTCCTTGGCAATGCTTTTGGGAGCTCGATGATACTTCTAATGGTTATTGATGCTCAACAATGTGCCTTGTAAGGTAGAATTCTCATGGATTTTCTTAGTTAACTTGGTACATTTATTGCGTGAGAATTAAAATTGTGATATGGATCGATCATGGGAGCCTGTATGGACCTATTTGAGTCTTGATTATTTGTTCTTGGTGTATTTAATGAATGTGGTAAGCCTTCTAAGGTATTTGATATTTAATATTTGTTGTAGGTCGACTTGTGGCTTAGCTGGGTATAAGTAAGGGGTTTTGTGGAGTCTTAAATCATAATCATCCAACTTGGAGAAGAGAATGTGGAATATGAGAAAATTTTGAGAAGAGCTAGTAGCTTCAGGTTGGGAAACAAGGAGATTGCTTGGTGGCTTGTGAGCACAAGTTTAGATCTTGCTTGGAGGTTTCTACTAGAGTAGTCTAGTGCTATAGATCTAGAATAGCTAGGGTTTTGGTTGGATCTTGAGGGATCTTGTAGAACTATTACTTGCATTGAATTTGGTCATAACCAGAAGACCTTACCACCCAAAACATTGCATGAAATTAGTTTTTTTATGAATAAAGAGTTGTGTTTGGTATTAGATCTTATATCTTGTGTTGTGTTTCCATTATGTGGTTATTTTTTGGGGGCTAGGACATCTCCTTTGGGGATTCTCTTGCCTTGCACTGTGTCACATTTGATCTTTCAAAGTTCTATTGATGATTGCATCAGAGAGATTATGGGGCACTACTTTAAATTTTGTTAGTTTTCTACCATCTCCTTTGAATATTTAATTTGTAGATGTGTTTCCATTGTGGCTTATATCTATCTAGATTTCCCATTTTCAGAAATTCACTTATCTTCTTGTTACCTTATCTTTGTAATTTATTTTTCATAGAATAATGTATAAGTTAAAAAATCATGTTTATTTAGGCTTCCATGCAACATCTTAAAATTTAGAAAATAAAAAAAAAATTATTTTTTCTAATTATTCTCCAAGTGTTAAAAGGTTACAGATTGGACTTCTACAAACCAAAAAGGCCTCCTTCTTAAATATAAATATTTATCTTCAATTGAACTATAGTCAATTGAAAAAGAACCTCCTGGAATGTTGGAGTTGGTATCTTATTGAATTTTGAAGAGATAGATTCTCATGAATTTTTGTTGTTATCATCATGTATACATGATGCTCAAAAATTACCTAATTGGGGCTACTAGTCTAATTGGACTTTGGTGTGTTGCAAGTTATACCTAAGCTTCCTATTAGGATGACCTAATTGGGACTACTAGTCTAATTAGGGTCTAGTGTTTTGTGGGTATCTAGGAATCAAAAAAGTTGTTTATCCTCCATGAGAATAGCCTAAATAAGCCATCCCAATCATTAGGTTGAGTCTATGGAGTGATTTGGTTATATTTCCTCATTTTTCCTTAAATAGGGAAAGAGTCTCTAAAGCCTAAATTTGGCTGAACTTTTATTTGATCCTTAGGATTTTGTAGGAGTATTTTTGGTGTCCTAATCACTTGATTGGATAGAGGAAATATTGAAAAAGGGGTATGCAAATCTTGGAACCAAGAATCCAAGTTTGAAGGCATATAGAATCAAAGGCCCATAAGGAAGAATTCTTGTTGTGATCTCTACATCATTATGCCAATTTGTGGATAAAATAAACCCAAATCACCATTTCCAAAACCTTGCATCCCTATAATCAAACTTAGAGATAATCATGTCTACTGCATTGTTCATGTTGGTCAAAAGAATAGTCTTGGCAATTGAGTGTCAACACACTTAACCATTTTTCACTATACATGCCAAGTACACAATGTATGTTGAGCCAAAATTTCAATAGGTGCCAAGCCACAGTTGGTGCCGAGCAAGTCTAAATATAGTATGTGCCGAGTAATCCAGGAAATGTAGTATGTGTTGAGTAATTCAGAAATGTTTAGATGTCGAGCAACACAGAACATACATGTGTCGAGCAATATAGTATTTAACAGGTGTCAAGAAATATAGTGTTTAACAGGTGCCGAGTGGACTAGGAAAGTAATAGATGCCGAGCAATCTAGGAATCAGTTCATGCCAAGCATCAGTAATGTAAAGAGTGCCGAGTAACTTAGGATCAACATAAGAGTTTGTGCTTTCACAAACTAAGATGTGAACCATTTTTGGAGCCAACCTAGAGATATTTTGAAGGAGAAAAAGGATAAGGATGAATCATTTACATTCCCTATGCAATCTGCATGCAACCAATCAAAAAAATGGAGAAGGCATGCAACCAATGAGAAAAATCCAAGGATTTGAGCGAGAATTTGAGATTCAATATGGATCGCAGATCCATAGCTAACCCTAAGTCTTCACATTATTTATAAGGAGGTCGAATGCACCATTGCATGTGTGGAAGAGAATAGTGTAAGGGGAAATTATAGCCAAATTTTAGTAAGAAGAAGGAAAGACTTAGTGGAGTAGAGCAGCAATTTCATATCAAGTTGGTTAGAACAACACAAGGAACAAGGAACACATATAGAGATTAGATCAAGAAAGGATTAGAATGAGAAGAGTAGATCTAGTACCTGAATCTAGCAATTTGAGATTGCATTCAACCAGGTCAAATGTTCTAATACTCTCTCACAATTGTATTAGAGGTTGAAATCCTATGTTGATAGGTTAGCTTAACAGCTAGGTAGGAGAACCTTTGGAGAAGGTCTTGAAAATCCTATGTATTAGGTGGGTTTAACAACCTATTGTAAATCCTTTAACAAGGTGACACTTCATGTAAGTGTTTGTAAATCCTCTAACCATGTCACTATTGACACAATGTAAAGCCTTTAATAGGGTAGGCCTTTCACAGGGCAGACCATCAAAAGTGGTAGAATATTGATTGCTGCAGTGATTTTTATGGGTGTCATCCCCACCCCAATTTTACTTTCTTATTCTTGGAGGGTTTCTGGGTTACCAAATCTTTGTGTTATGTGTTGATACATGCTTTCATTTCATGTTTGTTAATATGTTTACATGCACGCAATTTTTTTTTTAGTTATGTGTTAATAAGGGTTTAAAAAGGATAAAAATTGGTTAATTATGATCCACCCCCCCTCTTAGAAGTACTCTTCCCATTTGAATATTCCAACAATTGGTATCAGAGCTCTAGTTCTCACAAGGAGAAGCCTAGCAACTTGGAGAAAAAGTTCAGAAGATGTAAGTCTTCAAACTTGGGAAGATCATTGACAATCAGGTGATTGATGTGCAACTAGCTCTACATAAAGTAGAGGAAGCCAGGGAGGAACTGAGAAAATCCTTGAAAAGAAGGAAGGAGATAGCCATAGCTGAAAATGACATACACTGCAAGGAAATTGACACCTCACACATGTTTTCCAATGGAGATTCCAAGGAATTTGATGTAGTAATAGCAGAATTAATGGAGAAAAACAAGGCTCAAGTAGAAGAGATAAGATCTCTTAAGATGGAACAAGAATCACAAGCCATGATGCTATGTGAGATTACTGAACAAAAGAAAAGTGCTATTGAAGACAAGGCCATGATAGAAGATGACAAGAGAAATCTCACCAATAGGCTAGAAGAGAAGACAATTGAATTTGAAAAGATCTCAAACATGCAGTTAGACACCTTAAGCCAGATGATGAATGTTCATCATGAGCTAAACATGAAGGACATTGAGATATCCACCTTGAAAATGCAAAATGAACAATTATAGAATGAATTGAAGAGAGAAAAGGAAATAGTAGAAAGCTACAACAAACCAAATGAGGCCATCAAGTACTTTGAGCAATTGTTGAAATCACCAAGGGCTAGTAATGATACTTTAGGACTTGGCTACATTAGCACTAAACAAGGAGAATCATCCAAGGCTGCAAAAGAAATAAGCAACAAAGGTACAAACACTAAACCTACTTCTCATTTTTGTGGTAAAAAGGGACATACCTCTAATGTGTGTAGAAGTAAAAATAGTCATCAACATGATAAGCCTACAAATGCAAACTTTTTTCACAAGTGCAAGAAGCAAGGACATTCAACACAAGACTACAAAACCAAGACCATGAGGACACCAAGATTTGAAGGTAACTGCTACAACTATAAAAAATATGGACATAAAGCATTTGAATGCATATCAAAGCCTATGTGGACACCTAGTCAGCTTACGAGAGGAATCAATCATCCGCATCACTACAATTGGGATTACAATACCAGGTATAGCTATCACTATTGTCAAGAGTATGGACACATTCCTAAAAATTGCATAAGGACACATTTCAAGGGAAGTTATAGTAGGTGGATGAACCAAACTACATGTTTTAGTTGCTTGGAGACTGGTCACATTAGTAGAAACTGTCCTACAAAGACAAAAGCACCAAAGCCTGAAGTCAATAAAGGAAAAGAAAAGATTGATGTTGAAAAAATAAGAGGACAAATGAGCAAGACATAGAAGAAGAAAGGTCAATGCAACACATCAAATGGAGAGATCACTTTAACCAAGAGGTCAAGTGATCACACCTTATTCAATTAAGCACACGATAGGTACAGAGGGCTGATACATATAAAGATGTATCATACATCAGCCCAAGAAAACATAGAAGTACTAAAAAGAAGAAATATGCATGAGAAAAGATGTCAAGTTAAAAAATTAGAGGATGATGCCAAGCTATCTTTGGTTGCCAAGTAAAATTCCAGTATATGCCGAGTTGAATAGACAAGTGGATGTCGAGTAAAACATGCTAGTAGTTGTCGAGTAGATGAACTTCAGTGGAAGCCAAGTTGATAAAATCTTTGGAAGTTGAGTGTACAACTATAATCACAAAATGCAATAAATGCTAGGTTTTTGAACCAAATAAAGTTGAAAATCATTCATTTTTGAATCATTCGAACACAAAGCAAAGTTGAGCAGAGAAAAAAGGTGATTCTACAGCGATCAAACAATGATTTCTAGTGATTCCAACAATGTTTCAACTCAATTTCATCAAATCACAAGTATTTTATTCAAGTATCAAGCTATGCAGAGTTTGAAAGCTTATTTAATTTTAAACCCTAATTCGGTAAACAATGGCATCTGGGTCAAAAACCACTAAGGAGAAGGAAATTCATGAGATTCAATTTGTTAGTAATGAAGTCAAACAGCCTGAGTTTAGGTCCATTCTTGAAGTCACCTATAAGAATGATCCCACTAGTGCCCTATCCATAATTCTTGATAAAGTTGTTATGGTTCAAGATGTTCGAACTGATAAACTGTGTGAAAATGGAAAACTTAAAGATGAATTCTCGATAGTTGAGAAGAAGGGTCTAACCAAAACCCTAGTTTTCCCTATTGTTTTCAAAATGGAATGGATACACATAGTGTTGAGCAGAATCCATGATGGAGCTTTTTGGTTAGAAATAGGGCTAGTGAAGTTTACAAAGAAAACTATCCATAGGATTACTGGTGTTCCAACCCTAGATTGGCCAAAGGCCTTGAGAAGTGACAAAAAGGAGGACATAGAGAAGAACACTGGTGCAAAATGGAATAATAGGGGTATGACAATAGACACCATCACAAAACCCCTACTAGATTTTTCTATGAGAGTCATATCCCACAAATTCTACCAGTCAAGAAAACTACATAGTGTACCATGTATAGCAGTAGATGTTGCCTATAAATTGGTGAAGAAAGATCATACATATGATCTTGTAGAGCTTATGTTACATCAGATCAATGAGAATCTTGGAGCTATAAGGAAGTCTAAGGGAGCTCAATGCAAATTTGGTTCAGTTTTGATTTGTATGTTTTTCTATATTATGAAAGAATTCCCTTCAGTAGGCAAGGTGAAATAGGATTAGAATAAGACCATTATTGAGAAAATCAATGGATTCATTGAGCAGATGGGTGAGAATTTTGATGCCCAAATGACTAGCTACTTTGAGGACATCAAAAAATCCATGAAACAGAGGATGAGGATACCAGTCTCACTGGTTGAGTAGCATGTAAAGGATATTTTATTTCTTCTGGATATTTATTACACGTATATACAAGTAGTCATACCTAGAGTGAGATGGCTTAGGCCACTAGGTTATAAACTTGATGTTGATCAAGCCTCAACAACAATAACAACTCTACTTGTAGAAGACATTGACAAGGATGCAAAACATTTTGGAACCTATGACATTGTCAAATCAAGGGTGGTGAGAAATATTAAGACAACTACAGTAGTGAAAAAGAAGGACAAATTGATCAAGAAGATCAAGAAAAGATTTGGAGTTGAAGAAGCAGGTACTGCTAAAGAAGAGGAAGCAGATGAAGAAGAGGATGACAATGAAGATGAAGAAGAAGAGCCTCTACAACTGACACAAGGTCTAGGTGAGGATAAAGAGGAAGGTTCCAAGGAAAAAGAAGCCAAGGAAGCACCTATTGGAACTAAAGTCACCAAGAGGAAGGCTAAAACTCCACCTGCTCCTCAACCCAAAGCAAAGAAAGTGACAAGACCTACACCAAAGAAGCCCACTACCAGAGCCACCACCAAAGCTAAAACACAAAAGGCTAAAGAAGAGGCAGAAAAGAAGAAGAAAACCACCAAGAAGATTGAGGAGGAGCTAAGAAAAAGAAGAAAATATGTATCTCAACTTGAATCAGATGAAGAAAAGATAGAAATAGATGATAACAGTTAGTTCAAAGTGGTAAGTAGTCCACCCAAGTCTGCTATAGACAAATTGTGTACAAAGATTAAAAATGATGACTTGAAAGATTTAAAGAATTTAGATTTTAATAAGCTCACTAAGGAAGAGAAAAATAAAATAGAGGAGTCTATGTATGCTATGATGGCCGAGTACAAGCACACATCTCTAGAGCTAGATGGCTCAATGCCCAAGGAGTTGTACAAAATTGTTGAAGACAAATGGCATTTTTGCTTGCAAATGGAAAAGGAAATAAGGGAGTCTACTTTAGCTAGATTGTTGCATGATTTGACTAAGGGTCAAATAACTAATGCAATCAAATGGAACAATAATAGATTTACTCCTAAGTATAGAGCATTTTGTATTTTGCAAAATAAAATTGAAGACATAGTCAACAAATCCACAAGATTGTGGAAAATAATATACAAGAAAATTGATGATGTGTTTGATGAGGAATACAAGGCAGGAGCAAGTGCCAAGAAAAAGGAAATGAAAGAAACAAGGAAGAAGGAGGAAGATAAAAAGGAAGAGGAGAAGAAGGCTGAGGAAGAGAAGAAAGATGAAGAGGAGGAAAAGAAAGATGAAGAGGAGAGTAAAGAGGAGAAAGAGGAAGAAAAGGGTACAAATGAGCAGCAAGAGAAAAGTGTGCAAGACACACAACTGCCACCTCCTAGCCCTCCTCATGCCACCATCACACCTATAGAAATTATCAAGATTAAGGATGTTATTGACACTTCTAGTCAAAAAATCAATCCATTAATTATAGAGGATCTAGCAAAGATCCTTGACCAATCAACACAAGCAGCTAGATTATGTACAAGTCCAATAGTGGTCAGTGTTGATGAGTTGCAAAAGGCAGAAGTAAAATCAAAGGGAGTTAAGGTGCAAACAAAAGAACCACCTTCGACCACTCAAACTACTGTGCTCCTATTCCTTCCTCCATAATCTCCACTAAAAGTAGTCACAATGCACTTCAAGTGTTGAGTGTAGTAGCAGGGGAAGACAAAAAAAAATTAGAATAGCCAACAAGCACACCCCTAGCCATTGATAGTCAAAAGGAGAAACAAATAGAAGAGAAGGAAGAGACAAGAGATGAGGAGGAATATGTAGTACAAACTTTGGTTGAATTACCAAAAATAGGTACTCCCACTGAAACTCTTCAGAAGTCAAGCACTGAAATGCTAGCATTGCAAGTTAGAACACTAGGCTCGAGCGCAAGAAAAGTAGCTAAGAAACTTCAGTATGAAATTTCCTAAGCTTGATGAGGAAATCACAATACCCTACTATGAATCCAACATCCTCACTGAAGAGAAGATTAATGAAATATAGAGTGCATTAGATAGAAGAAAAAGACAAGAGGTATTGAGAAAGGAATATAAATATAGGCAAGCACTGAATGAGACAAAGGACATCTTTATGGATGCCTTCAACTTGTAGACACCTAATGAGTCAAGGCCAATAGTAGAGAACCTATCTAATATAGTTGACCAGGTGACTAATGAAGACCAAGATACAAATGCAAAATTAATGGAATGGTCAGAAAGGAAGTTCCATGGAAAAGTAAATGAGAAAATATCTAGTGATATAGCACTATCTCAAGTTGAATTGGCTAAGAAATTGGATAGAGTAAATATTGTACTTGGGAATATATTCTCCCTGTACAACAAGTTGTGTGATTTTTCCAACTTCACACAGGAAACTAGCCAGAAGATACTGAGTTTGGAGAGAAATTTAAAGATTTATAGTATGCAACTCCCCATCAATCCAGCTCAGAGTGAAAATAATTTTGCTCAAAAACTTCACACACAAAGAGAATTAGCTATATTAATAGCAGAGAAGGCTAATACTAAAGCTAAGTTGATGCAAATGCACTCCTCTATAACCCCTCACTTGGAGGTACTCCATAAGGAGCAAATGTATGTAGAAATAGTCCTCAAGAAAGATTCAAATATTTCTACCTCTAATGGACTTGTACATCTTGCAATAGAGGTTGCCATCTAGCATAAGTCATTGGACATTACACTAGCCAATTGGGATGCAGCTCTGAAGATACTCTTAGAGGTAAATATCACATTTTTGGGTAAGCATGGTATTACTCCATAGAACCCTTTGACATCAGTGTCAAAAAGGGGGAGATAAAGTAAGGGGGAGATATATGTATAAGGGGAAATATGTATATATGAAAATAATATGAGAGAATACCAAATTTTGAACCATTTTTGATTACATTCTTTCATTTTGAGAATAATGTGGAAAGTTTGTAAATAGCCAAAAAGGAGGAGACTAATAATAAAGGAGAAAGGGGAAGATGAAAAATTATAAACTTCAACAAATCAGATACAACACATAGGCTTAGAATGCAGAAACAAGACAAAGGACAGAGAGAATCAAGCACATTTACACAGAATTTTAGTTTCAAGAATGGACGAGGCATAATCAACTCAGGGGGAGTCATAAGTTAAGTGTTTTTGACAGTCATGTCAAAGGCATAGATTGTTGGTCAAAAGAATAGTCTTGACAATTTAGTGTCAACATAGTTAACCATTTTTCACTATACATGCTGAGTACACAATGTATGCCAAGCCAAAACTTCAATAGGTGCCGAGCCATAGTTGGTGCCAAGCAAGTCTGAACATAGTATGTGCTGAGTAATCTATGAAATGTAGTATGTGCCGAGTAATTTAGAAATGTTCCGATGTTGAGCAATATAGAACATACATGTCTCAATCAACACAGTGTTTAATAGGTGCCGAGCAATATAGTGTTTAACAGGTGCCGAGTGAACCAAGAAAGTAATAGATGCCAAGCAATCTAGGAATCAGTTCATGCTGAGCATCAGTAATGTAATGAGTGCTGAGTAACTCAGGATTAGCATAAGAGTTTGTGCTTTCACAAACTAAGATGTAAACTATTTTTGGAGCCGACCTAGAGAGATTTTGAAGGAGAAAAAGGATAAGGACGAATCATTTACATTCCTTATCCAATCTGTATGCAACCAATCAAAAAATTGGAGAAGGCATGCAACCAATGAGAAAAATCCAAGGATTTGAGCGAGAATTTGAGATTCAATATGGATCGTAGATCTATACCTAACCCTAAGTCTTCACATTCTTTATAAGGAGGTCAAATGCACCATTGCATGTGTGGAAGAGAATAGTGTAAGGGGAAATTATAGCCAAATTTTAGTAAGAAGAAGGAAAGACTTAGTGGAGCAAAGCAACAATTTCATATCAAGTTGGTCAGAACAACACAAGGAACAAGGAACACATCCCCACCCCATTTTTACCTTCTTATTCTTGGAGGGTTTCTAGGTTACCAAATCTTTGTGTTATGTGTTGGTGCATGCTTTCATTTCATGTTTGTTAATATGTTTACATGCATGCAATTTGTTTTTTAGTTATGTGTTAATAAGGGTTTAAAAAGGATAAAAATTGGTTACTTCTGATTCACCCCCCTCTCAGAAGTACTCTTCCCATTTGAATATATCAATAGTTCAGAGACCACATTGTTCTTGACATAATCTACAAAAAATGTTAAAAAAATGTTGGTATTTCATCACAAATTTTCTTCTATCCATAAATTTTAGGGTTCTAGAGAGACATGGAAAACACAAGAGAAGATAAGTCACATAAATTTTCTCTGCTATAATTTTGAAGATCAAAGAATGGAAATTATATCATCAATGCCTACAAGACATGAAATAGAGGAGGTCCAATAGTATTGCAATTACATGTTCTCATACCAACAAATGATTTCCTTTTATCACCAATTCTGCACACTCGACAAAAATAGGAAGGGCTTCATAATAGCAGATGAACTCATATATTTTGTGCTAGAGTTTGGTGTGAATCCCATCAATCAAAATATAATGTTAAATGGATTGAATTTCAAAAATTTTGTGTTGGTTTTGTCAATTTTAAGATCTAGGTCATCTTTTATTTCTCAAGAAGACCAATTTTATAAAGTTATGGAGAAAGCAACATATTATTTAGAAAATAGTCTTTGGAAAGTTGAAGATTTTATCAGAATGAATGACATTTCTAGAGTAAAGCTGGAGGTTGGATTTGTAGGAAATTGAATAGTCTATATGATTGTACCCTAGTTCTACAACATATGTTTTAATAGTGGTGTATATATATTTTTAAAAGATTCTGGTAATGGGAAATGGGCTTCGATGATAGATACTACCTAGTGATAGATGAAAATAGGTGTTAATTCAAGTAGCCTTAAAAGGTAGGTGCAAACAATTATACCTTATTGTCATCAGCCCAAGAAAGTACATATATTATGATTTTATGCAAGTTTCTAGATTAACTAGTTTCCTTCTCTATTTATCCCAAGATTTGGATTACAATAGAAAATGGTACTATTTTATTTAAACATGCATAGTGAAATACAATTTTAGAAAATTAGTTTCCTTTGGGTAATTTACCCAATGTTATTTGTCAAAATCTTAGTATCTTTTCATTATATTTACTAATTTATTAATTTATATAAAGCTAAGGCGGGTTGGGATTTTTTGTCCTGTTTGAAGCTGTAGGGATAATTTAATAAAAAATTAAAAGTTTCTAGTTTTATGAATTTTGTAGTGTAGTTCTTTAAATTGCAACACTTAAGAAGGTCTATTGCAGTTAGAAATCACTTTAATGTTATACTAGAAGGGGAGAACTGTTAGGATGAGATAGACAAAATTATAACAGTTACGGTTCACCCAATCCCTAGGCTATACCCACCAAAAATTGATTCCAATATTGTTATCCAACAATTTAACCTGATTCAAATTTGCAATCCCTTGTAACTCAATACCACTGTAGAAGATACTATATCATCATTTCATTCTAAAATCCAAAACTGTAAGCCATTTAATACAAGACTTATGTTGGTTACTAAATAGGGCTATACTATGTCATCTAGTAGTACAAATAACTCTGGATGCCTTTTACAATAATAAAGTCATTTTTAGGCTTAGGGGAGTTGTCCCTCAACCCTACCCTATATTATGACAGAGAATGTGCCTAGGGCTCTACCTTAAGAACTCATCTGCACATTTCCCCTAGAACTTGCAAGGGGCGCTGCCCCATGACCCCATCATAGGGGCATTGCCCAAAACACCCATAGAAAAATATGGGAGAAACTACACTGAAGGATGTGGGGAGAAATTAACCTCTAAGTTTGATTAGGCCCCAAATAACAACACGATCCTCCTTGAAATATCTTAAATTGTGAATTACAAAGTTAATTTTTCGAAGACGGATGAAAACATAATGTTATTTTTCTTCAAGAAGTTAAACTTTGTGGCTCATGCCATGCTGTGTCTCCATAGACTTTATATAGAAGGTAGGGGGAGTTTTACTATGCTTTTCTTCTTAGACGAACAAATTTGTGATTGCTAAAGGTGAAAATCCCTCACATAGCTGATTTTTGCTCATTTCATGCTTCTAATAATGTAATAGGAAGATGTGAACTTTGGGATTGGATGGAAAAATAACTACCTGATGTTGTTTTTGATAAGAAGTTGAATTGTCATAGTTCTATAGGGGTTGTTGGTTCTATCCATAATAAGTTTTCTAGTGATGTGTGTTGCACTTATAACAATTCCTATGATTTTGTGCATTTTGGTTTTAACTATCCCCAAGTCAAAGTTGAACTTGAACCTTCATTTTGTCCTAAGTTCAAGTTTAGGTTCAAGTTAGCCATACAAAACTTAGAAAAAACCTTTGTTCATATTTATCCCTGAGTTGATGGTTTGTGAACATAAGAAGTTAAATTTGAACCTTGAACCTCCTAGTTTCAAGTTCAAGTTCAACATTCTGCTTTTACCAATGAATTATGACGCAACAATTTTTTCTCTGCAGGTCTTATTTCCAAAAATGATATCAGTCCTAGATCTTGGAAAGCCTTACAAAATGGAATGGTTAGATATTAAGACATGATGATAGTGATAGCTAGAAGGTGCATGCCAAAGTACAAGTCATCATTAAATGGAGTATGACTATAAGCTGAGGTTATCCAAAAGTGAGACCGTGTGTTGATTTGTCAAGAGTATTTAATTGAAAAGACTAAAACTTCTTGTCAAATAAATATTTGCATGGATGTATTAATGATTTCACACTCCCATATCCATTTGTAATCTTTTTGAAAAATTCCCCATAAGTATTGATTTCTTTTCTATTTTACCCTAATTTTCTACTCTGGAGGTTCAAAGCGACTAAGCTAGTAATGGTTTATAGGAGTAGTTTGACACATGAAATTGGTGAGTACCAAGTAGTTCCTTCTATGATTTTCCACTTCTAGTTTCCCTTTATGAATTTCAAGCAATTGTTTGTGGTGGGTCAGTTTCATTGTCAAATTAACATGTCTTTATTTTGACCCAAACTCTTGAAACTTGAAAAGACCTATTTATTGAGTTCTCTTCCTAAAATTCTAGACACATTTCTAGTGAATATTAACAGAGTTAGTGGAAAGAAACAAAAGTTCCTAGAGTGGAATGATAGCTTAGAAATTCACCATTAGTGGGTTATTAGAGGCCACAACTTTTTTTTTTTTTTTTGGGTGCCGTGAGCTAGTAATAGAATGTGCAAATCATTATGATCCCCAAAATAGGTGCATGAAGAAGATTTCAGGAGAATTCTTGGTAAGGATTGAAACTGTTACTGTTGTATCAGCTTTGAGAATTTCTCACAAAGAACCTTGTGAGCCTTGGACCTTTGAAGAAGCTACATGACTATATGAGGAAAATAATAAAGAATACAATTCCCTGGTTGCACAAAGCTGACTTTTGAGGCCAGCAACAGGGGGTTGGTCAAGGTTGCCTAAGAAAATCTATGACATTATGACTATATTAAAATGCAAGAAAGAGTATTTTGATCTGAGTCATGCATGTATAGTTTAAAAATTAATTTAAAATTATTAGTATTTACAATTATGATGCAAGAAGAAACCATAAAGCTTTTTTGTAACTCCTCTATTTCCTTTCTAGGCTACTATTCTTTTGTTTTCTCTCTTTTCAACTTATGAATTTTCATGACCTTCTTCACTTTGGTTGCAACTACACATTCAAGCAACATGCACAATGTTAATTAGGTTAAAAAGTGTTAAATATTCAAAAAAAAAAAAGTGTAACACCAACTCTAGGGTAGTCGGGATGGCCGGACATGGTGACAAGTTCCCTTGAGACAATAGATCTGAATTTTGGGATGGTAAGTTGTGATGGCAAGGGATCAAGGGTGCACAAGGAGTAAGAAGGGGTGTTGTACACAACACATATAGAAATTGAAATGCTAGTTATGAAATGATGTTTTAGTATAAGATAATAAATTTTAAAATAAGTGAACATAGAAAAATTGTAAAACTAACTAGAAAAATGGAACACACAACTAACATTGTACATACTCAATAGTAACATTAAAAAAGAAAAAAAACAAATACAAATGCAAGTACCCATCCTAGTGGCCACTAGATTGTGAAATGACAAAGGTTGGGGTAGTCTATTCAAGTACCCCATGCAAAGACATCTTAGAAACATATGCATCAAAGTTTGGAAGGGGATGCAAATCCATGTATTTTACTGAAAAAAATTGACTAATATACTCTCAACTTGATATGTATAGTTTGATTGAATTTCTAAAACTTTCTACATATCCTTTCTTTACATATCCTGCAATCACAAAGTCTCTTTGAGGTATTTCGTTAAAGTATTCCATTAAAGTGTCGATGCTTCCTTATTTCATAGTTGCTATCAAATGATTGAAACCAATCATTGTAAATGACAATTATAGGGGTGCACCAATCCTTCGAGAGGAGAATGGTGTAAATCTATCATTAGTTTTCTCAGGTTGCTAATGAAGACAATAAAGGGAAATGAGAGCACCCCAGAAAGTCATCTAAGATTAGTATGCACATCCTGTATACAATAGTTTATTGAATAGCTTCTAATAAGCAAATACAAGTGCATACAACTATTGCACAAAAGTAGAAATAAATATATTTGATTTTCCACAATTAAAACCTTAAAGGAAAGTTATTGCAATTTATTGATCTACATAAATTTTAGAAGCATTACAACATACAGATTATTATTCTACAATAATGAATCTAGAAGAATGAGATAGAATAAAGAATACATAAATACATGGAGAAAATATTTCTAGGTAAAAGCCCAACCCTCCAAACCATCAAGCTAATGTATTGTTCAACAACAATTTATAATATATTATCAGTCTTCACATGGAGATTTACATCTTGCTCCATTATAGAGAAAATTTGGTAGCATAACCTTGTGCAAATAATATCTCATCTCTCTCTTAATTCTCTACAACAATGCTTTGTACTCATAGAGTTTTCATACAAGAGGAAACAATTTCTAAAGTGCCTACATTCAACGCATCTACAAATTATTTTAGAAATTTCCTTATGCACAACCCTTGCATAAAAATAAAGCATAAGAGAATAAATTGCCAAAAAATAGAACCTTTCTATTTTTCTACTCCAAGTCTTTTCTTGTGGAAGAATCCAACTTCATTTAGCAACTTTCCAAGAAAGTACAAATAAAGCAATAAATCATGGTAAGGCTGAGTCACCTTATCCCAACAATCTCCCACTTGACAAAGACCTTACAAGATTCAAACTGATGAAACTATATCATCAGAACCATCCATGAAATGACATAAATCATAACATATGCTCTCATGCTCTAACTAGACACCTATCCAAATAACAAAAACATAAGATCCATGTGATAACAAAGGATACACACTACTGCCACCACTCCATTGCACTCATGAGCTACATAGAAGTATATAAAAAATCATCAACTTGTTAGCCCAACAAAACTATGAAGTCATCCTCTAGAAAACAAGCTAAAACATCAACCAAAACAACAACCACAATGATTTGTCCAATCCAACTAATAAATCCATGAAATTGAGAAAAAATAATCCATAGTAAATGCGAACCCATCCAATCACCCATACCTCAAAGATATCCAACACCAGAAAACTCATGCGAACAACATAACTAACCCATAAACTGTAACCTATGTTAGATTATGGTGACTGATTAGGAAAGTACTGTACATACTTCATAATTAGTGGGGTTCGGGCCATGGCCAACGTTGTAGCTGACATATGGCCGGCCTGTTGTAACCCTAAAATAGATAAAATACTTGTATAAAAGGGTTTAGGGTTAGGTATTTTTCATTATGTTGTGATGCAAAATTGCTTCTTGCGGCGGTATTGAGCTGTAAGGGATTACAAACTATAATCAAGTTGTAATCATTGGATTGTAATAAGATCGAACTTTCTGTTTGGTGGATGTAGCCTAGGGATTGGGTGAACCATGTTAAATCTTGGTGCCTTGTGTTCATTTCTGTGTGATCTATTGTTTTCTGTTATTGGTTATATTTGCATGTAGTTTTTATTTCTGTCCGTGGTTTATCCTAACAAGTGGTATAAGAGCCTAGTTGTTTTTTCACTTATCCTCTGTAGGAAAGTTTCATGGTTGAGTGGGAGTCTCACAGTTGAGTGAGAGCAATGGCAGATGAGGGTAAGATGAGGGTTGATAGGTTTAATGGGTAAAACTTCCAGTTATGGAAGACATAAATGGAAGACTATATGTATCAGAAAGATTTATGGAAGCTGTTTGAAGACAAAGCCAAGAATTAGGGAACTATGTCAGATGCTGAATGTGATCTTTTGGATAGAAAGGCACTTGGAAGCATTCGGTTATGCTTGGCACCTGTCAGATGCTAAATGTGATCTTTTGGATAGAAAGGCACTTAGAAGTATTTGGTTATGCTTGGCACCATCAGTGGCATTTAATATTACAAAAGCGAAGATGACAGAAGAGTTGATGAAAACCCTAGCGACATTGTATGGAAAGCCCTCCACTTCGAACAAGGTATTTCTCATGAAGCGTTTATTTAATATGAAAATGGTAGAAGGTGGATCTATTGTAGATCATTTAAATGAGTTTAATACAGTTACTAGTCAGTTATCTTCTATGGGTATAGATTTTGATGAATAAATTAGAGCTCTCTTGATTTTGTGTTCTTTTCCTAATAGCTGGAATGGCTTGGTAATGACGGTGAGTAATTTTGTTCCTGGATCTAGTAACCTAAAGTATGATGATGTGATCTGTGTTGTTTTGAGTGAGGAAACTCGTAGGAAATCCTCAGGTGGATCTACATCAAGAAGTGCTTTGAATGCACAAAGCAGGGGCAGAACAACTAAGAGAGGAAGTAACTCTGGAAATCATGGTTAATCAAGAGGAAAGTCAAAGGGGAAGAGGTCTCAATCGAGAGGACCAAATGACTGTTGGTACTGTGGGAAACCAGGGCACAAAAAGAAAGAGTGCTGGAATCGAAAGAAAAATGAAGGAGATAAATCTGATGGAGATAAGGAGGCAAATGTGGTAAGTAACAAATCCAAAGAGGATGTTTTGCTTCTATCTTTAGAAAGTGTTGATGATTCATGGGTTTTAGATTCTGGTGCTTCATTTCATGCTACACCTCATAGAGGTTATTTCATTGATTATGTCCAAGAGGATTTTGGGCTTGTTTATTTGGGGGATAATGAACACTGTTAGATTGTTGGAAAGGGAAAAATTAAGATTAAGTTGCATAAGGGGAATCATTGGCTACTACATGAGGTAAGACATGTTCCAAGGCTGAGTAGGAATTTGATTTCAGTAGGGCAACTCAGTGATGAGGGTTGTGTAGTTACTTTTAATGATAAAAATTGGAAGGTTTCAAAAGGTTCCCTTGTAGTAGCAAAAGGTGTGAAATTAGGTATCTTATATCTTTGTACAGGTCATATTGTTCCTTCTACTTTGATTGTTTTAGAGAAAAATGAATGTTTAGGAACAATTGCTGCAGTTGAGCAAGGAGAACTAATAACTGTTGTAGATTTTGATACAACACTATGGCACAACAGACTTGGGCACATGAGTGAGAAAGGTATGAAAGTACTTCATTCAAAGAAAGTTTTACCAGGTTTGAAATGCATTAATATGGATTTCTATGAAATTTGTGTGTATGGAAAACAAAAGAGAGTGAGTTTTGTGAAAATTGGGAAGGAAAATAAAAAGGAGAAATTAGAGCTTGTGCATACAAATGTATGGGGACCAGCTCAGGTATCTTCCCTTGGTGGCTCTCATTATTATGTTACATTTATTGATGACACAACTAGAAAAGTATGGGTTTATTTCCTTAGACAAAAATCTGATGTATTTCAAAATTTTAAGAAATGGAAATGCTTGGTTGAAAATGAGACTGGTAAGAAATTAAAATGTCTCAAATTTGATAATGGTGGTGAGTATTGCAGTCATGAATTTGAAGATTATTGCTCTACTAATAGTATTCATAGATAGAAAACTATTCCAAGGACTCCACAGAAAAATGGAGTGGCTAAACGCATGAATAGGACTATAATGGAGCACGCAAGGAGCATGAGGTTGCATGCTAGGTTGCCCTAATACTACTATATATTTGATTAATAGAGGTCCCTCTACTCCTTTGGGCTGTGGTATTCCAGAGGAGGCATGGACTGGTAAGAAGGTGAGTTATTCTTTTCTCAAGACCTTCGATTGTGAAGCTTTTGCTCATATAGACTTTGAAAATAGAATCAAGCTAAAAGCTAAATCAAAGAAATGTGTCTTTGTTGGATATGGCATTAATGAATTTGGTTATAGGCTTTGGGATTTTGAAAATCATAAATTGTAAGAAGCTGGGATGTCATATTCCATGAGAAAGTGTTGTACAAAGATCTATTGCAGCAACATGAGAAGAAAGAAGATGATTATGTAGTGCTGGATGATACTCCAAAAGCTGATGTTCTAGCCATTCCTCATGATGTGCAACAATTGCAACAACAAATACCACACACATCGGTGAACGTTAGATGGTTAACAAGGTAAATTAGACCTCCACAAAGATTTTCTCCCTCTTTGTATTCTATTTTACTTACTAATGCTGGTTAACCTAAAAATTATGATGAAGCTATGTAGGTGAATACTAAGATTTAGTGGGAGTCTACAATGAAAGATGAAATGGACTCTTTGCTGAAGAATAAGACATGGGATCTATGCAAGTTGCCTTCAGGTAAAAAGGCTTTACAGAATAAGTGGCTTTACAGGTTGAAAGAAGAGGAAGGAGGTCAGAAAAGATTTAAGGCCAGGTTAGTTGTAAAAGGATTTGCACAGAAAAAGGGAATTGATTTTGATGAGATATTTTCTCTTGTTGTTAAAATGACTTCTATCCGTACTGTTTTAAGTCTTGTGGCTACTAAAAATTTTCATTTAGAGTAGTTGGATTTTAAAACAACCTTCCTTCATGGTGATTTGGATGAATAAATATATATGGGTCAGCCACAGGGATTTGAGGTCAAAGGTAAGGAGAACTTAGTGTGCAAATTGAAGAAAAGTTTATATGGCTTGAAGCAAGCACCTCAGCAATGGTATCTGAAATTTGATAGTTTTATGCATGAGCATGGATATAATAGGTGTCATTCAAATTACTGTGTTTATTTTAAGAGGTTGGATGATGATAGCTACATTATTTCATATTTATATGTTGATGATATGCTTGTAGCTGGGTCTAACATGATCATATAAAGGGGCTAAAAAGCTAGTTAGCACATGCATTTGCTATGAAGGATTTGAAGGCAGCAAAACAAATCCTTGGTATGAAGATTTGCAGAGATAGGAATAATGGAACATTAACACTATCTCAGGCTGATTATGTTGAGAAGGTGTTGCAACAATTCTCTATAGAGAATGCTAAAGCTATCAGCACACCTTTACCTAGTCATTTGAAGTTAACTAAGGAGATGTGTCCTAAGACACAAGATGAGGAGGATAAGATGTCCAAGGTACCCTATGCTTCAGCTGTAGGAAGCTTGATGTATGCTATGGTATGCACTAGGCCAGATATTGTACATGCAGTAGGAGTCGTTAGCAGGTATATGAGTCATCCAGGTTTTGAGCATTGGAATGCTATCAAGCGGATTCTCAGATATTTGAGAGGAACATCCAATAAGTGTTTACACTTTTGGGGCTCTACTACTGATTTGCAGGGCTATGTTGACTTAGATTTGGTAGGGGATATTGATACCAGGTGGAGTACTATAGGTTATGTCTTTACTGTTGGTGGGGCAACCGTGAGCTAGGTTTCTAGGTTACAGAAGATTAATGCTCTATCCACTACAGAGGAAGAGTATGTAGCTACTACAGAGGAAGCCAAGGAGATGATATGGCTTCAGTTCTTCTTGGAAGAATTGGGACATCCTTAGAAGAATAATTATTTGTTCACAGATAGTCAAAATGCCATTCATCTTGCAAAGAATTTAGCTCTGCATTCTAAGACCAAACACATACAGTTGTGGTACCATTTCATTCAGTCAGTTTTGGAGAATGGATAGTTAAAGCTGGAGAAGATTCATACAAATGACAATCCAACAGATATGTTAACAAAGGTTGTAACAAGGGAGAAGCTGAAATCCTCTTCAGTTTCGGTTGGTCTTTTAGACTGAACATGAATCAAAGAACAACACAGTCCAGGGTGGTTTGAACCAGTGGGAGCCCCATGTGGTAGTGGTATTGCTATAGGATCAGTCTCCAAGTGGGAGATTGTTTTTTATTGTGGAGCCTGATCAGTCCCCAAGTGGGAGATTGTTAGATTATGGTGACTGATCAGGAAAGTACTGTACATACTTCATAATTAGTGGGGTTCAAGCCATGGCTGACATTGTAGCTGACATATGGCCGACATGTTGTAACCCTAAAATGGATAAAATACTTGTATAAAATGGTTTAGGGTTAGGTATTTTTCATTATGTTGTCATGCAAAATTGCTTCTTGCAGTGGTATTGAGCTGTATGGGATTACAGACTATAATCAGGTTGTAATCACTAGATTGTAATAAGATCAAACTTGCTATTTGGTGGACGTAGCCCAGGGATTGGGTGAACCATGTTAAATCTTGGTGCCTTGTGTTCATTTTTGTATGATCTATTATTTTTTGTTATTGGTTATATTTGCATGTAGTTTTTATTTTTGTCCGTGGTTTATCCTAACAACCTAAAGCTCTATATGCAAACTAGTTGATGAAGACCAAACACATGCAAGAACTCCCACTGCATTGCTAATGTTGAATCTGAAAAATCAAGAGCATATCGAGTCTACTGATAACAACACAAAGAAAGTGCAAAAATGTAGTACCAAGGACCATCCACAAAGACATACAAATCATGTAACAAAAACATTTCAAGAAACATCTCCCTCATCTAGTCTCCACAACTCTCTCATATTCTCCACATCCAAAAAAGAAAAGAGATAAATGATCCACCTTCTCATCACAAAAAATAATAAAGTAAAAGTGATAACAAATGACCACAAAAGAGTGACCACCATAGCTAGTCCAATAGATCTAAAAAATAATGTTATGTGAACCAAAACATCCAAGAAGATAACCAAGAGCAAAGAAAGAAATTGCAAATCATAAGCATGTAGCATGTCCTTCTACAAACACTTCTAAATGTCAACTGTGTTAAGTATGATCTCCTTCACAACCTTAAGAGAAAATCCACAACAACATCCACAACAATTCAACCTCAAGAGATCAAACATAACATGATATCATGAATCTGCATGGATGTAAGACTCTCAAAGAAGATCAAACTATTAACATTGTAGTCAAGTTTGTTATTAGTGACACACACTTATTCAGATAGTAAGTATCTAGCAATCGTATTGTATAGTTAACAATGTTAACCAAACATTTTAGGCTTTATCGAGTTCTCTAATTGCTACCGAGTTCAAGGAACAATATTTAGTTTGTGTCGAGAAATTTCTACCAGGTTGGTGATTATTAATGTAAACTGAGCTTCTTAGTGTTTATAGACTTCTTTAGTGCAAACCTAGTTGTTTAGTGCTTACTGAGTTTGTATCTTCAGTGATGTGAATCTAGTGTTGACTGAGCCACTCAGTGTCAACCAAGTGATTCAATTTCTACCAAGCTTGTAGTGATAGTATTGATTGAGCTATGTAGTGTGAATCAAGTAATTCAATTTATATGTCGAGTCTCATAGCATTCACCGAGTCATTAGTGCATACCAAGTTTAGACTACTTGGAAGTGATCAATATGGACCAATCTTCTACGTCTATCGAGTGCATGATGATGCTGAGCATTGATAGTGGATGTCGAGTATCAGAAACTCACTGAGTTAGTCTTTAGAACCTGAGTTCCTACTATTGGGCTAACTTTGTGTAAACTTGTATTGTAACTGACTTTTTGAATTATTATTGGATTGGTATATATGTAATGTATTATATCACATCCAAAGAATATATGACATAAGTATGATGCAAATTTGAAGAGCAGAAGTGTGAAATAAAAAGGCTATAATAGTATAAGAAGTAGTAAAGATTTATCTCTCTTAGCAAGGTGATCATTACGCTCAAAGGAATCTCATTCAACAAATCAAGTTACAAATTAGAGATCGACCACTATTTCGTCCTAATAGGTGGATCAATTAAATCCTTTCACAAGGTAGACTTAATAGTATTTTGTAAATCTCTTTACTGAGTGCATACTTCATTGTATGTTTGTAAATCCTTTTACAAGGTGGACCTGACATTCCTTATTGCTCCTAATAGGGAAGATCATCAGAGGTGATCATTGTAAGCCTTAACAAGCCAACTTTATACTACAGTACTAAAGCTTGTGAGTATCATCCCCACCCCAGTTTTACTTTCTATTTGGAAGGTTTCTAGGTCACCATATTGTGTGTCAAAGTGTTATGAATGTTTTAATGCTTTTAGTTTTTTATGAATGAAATTAGATCAGAATTCACATGAAGGATTAATTGATAAATAAAGATTAAGTTTTATTGGTTGCTGATTCACCCCTCCCCTCTCAGTAACTTAGTGTATCATATATATTTCCAACAATTGGTATTAGAGCTTTGTGGTTCTCAAAGAAAAGTTTAAAAACTTGAGCAAAGATCAAAAGCAATGGAGGTATTTAGACTTCATAAGGCTATTGACAATGAAAAGATGGATTTGGAATTGGCTATTAGGCAACTTAAGAAAGAAAAAGAGAAACTCTTTCAATTCTTGAAAAGAAGAAAAGATCTTGCAATCTAGATGAATGACCAACTCTACATTGAAGAAAGAATAGAAGACATCCATTTAGAAAGCAATTTAGATGAAGTTAATGAAGCTATTAGAGAACTATTTGAAAAGAACGATACACTTCAAGAAGTAAGGAAGTTGAAAAGAGAGTAAGAAATTAAATCAATAAGATTGTGTGAAGTCATGGAAGAGAAAAACAAGACAAAAGAAGAGTTAGAAGGAAAGAATAATGAAATTCAACACCTATCCCTTTAGCATGCATACTTCATTGATAAGCTTACTAATGTAAATGAAGAAATAATGAATCTAAGATAAGAGAATGAAAGATTACAGAATGATCTGAACATTGAAAGACAAACCAATGAGAGGATGATGAAATCTCAAGCAGACATGGATCAACTAAATGAGAAAATCCAATACAAACAAAAAGGCAAAGCATGAATTGGATATACAAAAGAAGGTGAATCATCCAAGCAAGGAGCTCAAAAGAATCAATGACCTACTTACAACCACTATGGTAAGTTAGGTCATACATCAAACAAATGTTGGAGTAATGGGAAAGCTAAATTCAATGGAAAATGCTACAATTCTAATCCACATGGTCATAGATCTAATGAATGCAAAGAGAAACCTAAATTTGAAGGCAAATATCACAAATGTAAGAAGCATGGGCACAAATCTTCTGAATGCAAAACTAAGATATTGAATCTAGTAGAACAAATTATAAAAGCTATATTTGGTTGGGACTATGACACTTGGTGCAGATGTCATTACTATGGAGAATTTGGAAACATTGGAATGAATTGTGTAAAACATCACATGTGGACAAGAGACATTAGTAGAAGATGTTTTATTTGTACACAATTTGGACACCTTGCCAAGAACTATATGAATACTAGAAGAATTGGAGATAAAAATAAAGCCAAGGCTGATAACATCAAAAAGAAGATGAGACAAAAATGGATTCCAAAATCTTCTGAGAATGCAAGTCCAAGCAATGAAGCAAATGTCACTTAAGAATTGGGTGACTCAAGCATTTGTACTTGATCTCCCATAAGGAGAACTGGAACTAGGAATCCAAATTAGTCATCAAACATTAGTTGCAGTCAATAGAATGGAAATATCCATATCAGCATTCAAGATTTAAAGGGATCACCAATTATCACAAAAAATGCTGGTCATTATCAAGTGAGGTCAGGTTGCAGACCCTACGAAGCAAGATTGAGAGTTACTAAATTATTGTGTGGACACTGAGTCATGGATGACTCTTCCAAGAATTTAATGCAAGCTGAGTGAAAGATAATCTATCATTGAGAAAATGATCACACTAGGAATTTATGGTGATTGAAAGGAAAAATTTGATAAATAGGGTGAAATCAAATTCATTTGTCACCGCAATTTTTCAAGAGCTATTTGTGCAGAGTGATTTCAATGCATCTAGGTGATCTGTGCAATTTATTGTTGATGTTTTCCATATTTTTAGAAACCCTATCGAGTGATGGCATCCTCCAACAATAAGATAAAGAAAGGGTTAGAAATGCTAGTTTCAGGCATCAAATGGAAAGCACCGGATTTCAAGCTTTGTCACACTATTGTGGAAACCCTAGATCCAACCAGAGCTCAATCTCAAATTCCATCTAAGGTACTATTGATTAATATATCCACATGAATTTTTGATGTTGTATCCAAGATATAGGAACCCTAGAAATGGATGAATCTTTGAAAGAATTGTTTGTGAATGGTGTGTTAAAACCAGAGCATCAACACTTTGAAGCGAAGGGTTTGACTCACATTCCACATATGCCATGAGATTTTGAGATTAAGTGGATGAGATTTATCCTCATCCATATGCATAATAGATAGTTGTGGTTGGAGCAACCTATTTTGATAATGAAGAAAATGATAGATTAGATCACAAGGCTTCCAATTTTGGCCAAGGTTAAACCCATCAAAACCCTAGGTCGGGTGGAACTGGAGAAGAAAACCCTTGCCGAGTGGGATGGAAGGAGAATGAAGATTAGTTGTGTAACTCATATGGAGCTGAAGTTCAAAATACATGTGATTGCACATAAGATATACAACTTTAGTCATCTAAATAGTGTATCTTGTGAAGCAGTAGATCTTGCATTCAAAGTGGTCAAGAACAATATTTCATTTGACCTTGCCAAGTTGATGTTGAACCAGTTCAAAAAAAATATGGAGAGCATACAAACTTCAAAGAATAATCCTTTTAAGTTCAATTCACTCTTTACTTGTCTATTTTTCTTTGTGCAAAAGTTCTTCCCATCAAAAGGTACAGTTGTGTGGAGAAAATATATACCTATTCTTTACCAAATCAATGAGTATATAGTTGAAATGGGAGGAAACTATGTTAGTATAATGGACAACTATTTTGATGCATTTAAGGATAAGATGAATAAAAGATTTAGGATCCATAAGAAACTTTTTGAAGACTACAAAGATGATATTTATTTTATGGTTGATTGTAATAAGTGTTTATTCAAGCAATCAGACCAAGAATTGTATGGGTCAAGCCTCTAGGTTACAAGGTTAATATAGATGAAACTAAGGATACCATTGAAGCACTATAAAATGAGCCCATTGATCCAATAGATACATATTTTGGCACATATGATGAGGCCAAATCAAGAATTGAACTAGAAATAAAACTCCCTAAGGTGGTCAAAAAAGGGAAGAAGAGAATAGAAAAATTGAAACAATCTAGCTCCACTCTCTGATTAGCTAAAGGTAAAGGGGATGCTATTGAAGAAGATGATGTAGAAGATGAAGAAAAATTAGAAGAAGAGCCTATAAATAAGAAAGGTAAGGTTATTATAACAAAACCTATAAAGACATCTACTATAGTGTTTACAAGGGGACATCTAGAAAGAAACTAAAGTTGGGTGAAGAAGCAAAGGATGTAATTTTAAAGAAGCCTCCACTCGCCTTTCAAGAAAGATTGAAAGAAATTGATTTAGGAGCCAGGATAAAGAAATTTATTTTGGAGCCAGCATAACAAACTTCAGATCATTAAGATATGAAATAAGAACTGTAGAGCAGAAGCAACAAGTTGATGACATGATTTTGTCAAAGCTAGGTAAATGGAAATACTCTCTAGATCAGCCTGCACAAAGATTCCTAATGAACCAATGAAGAAAATTAAGCTAGGATGGGAGCATGCAAAGAAAAATACAAAATATATTTATGAGAAAACCCTAAGGAAACTCATGTCAAGCTTGAGTGAAAAAGAAGTCAAAAAATCCATTAAAATGAATAAAGAAAAACTTACTTTGAGATTTAACACTTGTTTGATATTGATCAATGACATTAAAAATGTGTTAAGGAATGCCACCAACACATGGAATAACATTTATAATCTTCACAAATAGAGTGATTTTGTTGTTAATGTCATTGACAAGGATGAGGATGATGGTGAACATGACAAAGAAGAGGAAATTGATAATGAAGAGGTAACACATTATGATAATATAGATGATGAGAAAGAAAAACAATAAGCTACTAAGGAAGATCTCCTTGAGATTCAAGACATTGAGAAGACTAACTCTAAGAAGATTACAATAGTGGTCATAGCCTCAGTTCCTCATTCTCTGAGCATAGCATTGAAGACATCAAGCTTCAAGAAAGCTAATGCAAAATTGGTTGTGTCAAACATTGCAAGTTCAAGCACTCAACCAATCTCTGCACCTATTTAGCTCAGTATTTCATTGACAGAAGTGATAAGTGTAGACACCTAAATCTGATTACACTACTTTGGTAATCTTATTTATCTATCTCTAAAGGCATCATTAATTAAATTCCTATTTAATTAATCTTTTTGCCATCCCCTAGCTGATTAATTTAATTAATCATCTATAGTCCCAATTGATAAATCAAATAACCCATTATTTATCAACTAATTCCATTCTTCTATCTAATTTCAAAACCCTCATTTATTAAATAAATCTATTTGATAAATAAAGCCCTCAAATCTAATAACCCCTAAACTATCCTAAATCCTCCATTTAGCCTAATCCACCCCATCCACCCATACTAACCAAGCTTAGCTACTAAATCACCCACCCTCATGAATGCCATCCACTTGTATATCTCTAACAAGACTAATCCAATCCTAAACCATCTCTAATCCCACCCCTAACCTTGTCACATTCCCTAAGCAAGCTTAAGACTTTCCTAAGCCAAGAAAAGTCAACAATCTCAACTCTCTCCAAAATATCCCAACCACCCAACAATGAATGCTCTTACAAAGGCCATAAGGACTCTTACAAGCCCATTCATTTCTCTTACAAGCCATTTATGAAGGGTCTTTATAAAGATATTATCCCTTGAGCCTCCTTTGTTGACTCATCCTTCCCCTTTCCTCCATCCACTCACCTTGTGACATGTGTCACTTCTTGATTGGCTGTAAAGAAGCACAATCCATGTGATCTCCTCTCATGCAATCTAAGCCATCCATAAGCTTTTTCATTTCCTTCCATCTTAGGCCTCCATACTTCAAGCCTCTTGCCTATAAATTAAATCCCCTCCCAAGCCATTTCATCACAACCTTTAAGACAAAGTTATAATGCTAGTTTGAGAACCAAAAGCCATTAACCATACCCTTATAATTCCAAATTGAGAGCTCACAAAGCTACCAATTTTCCATTTACTCATCCCCACCATTGAAGCATAGAGAAAGTTTGAGCATACATACCAATCCTTTACTTAGACTCATCTCTAAATCAAGTGACCATCCTCATTGGGAGAGCCATTCTATGGCTCATATTCTCATTTGAGGGGTTTCACTTTGTCTCTCATATATGTTATGATTTTTATGCTAGTTAATGCTTTGTTATCTTAATAGATTAGTATTTCTTGCTAACATATTTCTCATATACATTTTAGCACGCCCGGTGGGACCCCACTATGGGTCATTTAATCATCCATTTCTATCTATATGTTGTTTTTTCTAATAATCTAATGTTTCTTGTTGTTTGAGTGAGTTGTAGGGTGTTTCACTTGTTTTTACAGGTTGAAGAGCACACTTGGGAAGAAGACATACCTTCTAAAATCTAAAAACAACAAAAAAATTAAAAAATTTTGGAAAAAATTTGCGCATTTTAGTTCTTTTCGCGCAGTGTCATCTTCGCAGATTGGTGTCTGCGCTTGCAAACTGTCGTCTCCGCCAGCTACTTTGTCATCTCTGCAACCAAACTGACGTCTCTACAGTTTGGCATCTCCACCTGGTCTTCTGTTGTCGGTGCCGCCACTAGACTATCATTTTTGCATCCTTAACTATCATCTTTGTAGATCAATGCCTCCACCAGCTACTTTGTCGTCTCTGCTGCCGCCTCTAGTCTTCTGTCATCTCCACCGTCGCTAACCTAAAAAATCATCTCCGCAACCTAAACTCTCATCTTCATAGATTAGCATCTCCACAGTTCAGCATCTCCGCCTGGTTTCCTATTTTCTGCACCGCCAAACTGAACTTTCATCTCTACCTCTTTCTTTGTCATCTTTGCAAATCAGCATCTCTGCAGATCAGCGTCTCTGCAGTATGGTGTCTCCGCTTGATGAACTGTCATCTCCACCTGTCTTTGTTGCATTTTTGTTTCTACACTTTGTAGTTATTAAAAAAAAGAAAAAAAAAAAAGGTATAAATCAAATTTTAACTTTTGGTGGTTCCATAGAGTAGAAGTTTTTTAAAGCATTTTTACGCCTAGAAAAAAGAACAAAAAAAGTTAAATTTTTTTTTTCCCATAGTTAAGCTTTCCTTTTGGAAGATTTTGGGTGACTAATTAAATTGCTTTTTTGTCTCATTGCAGGTTGGAGCAACGAACTTAATCATGTTTTTTAAGTTTTTCTTGGAATAAACTTGAATGGTTAAACACATTTTTCTTTGAATGAATGTTGCTCAACATAACATAATCTTGAATGCCATTGATTAAAATCAAATTTTTTTGGAATGCATGACTAAAACAAAAAAACTCAATCTTGAATGCAAAAGATCAACTAACCATTGCAATATCTCACACTTCAATTTTTGGGGCATAAAAAGAATCTACATTCTAGGAACTTCCTAAATTATAAAAATTAAATAAAGATGCTCTAGGCGAGTTTGTAGTTGGACTCACCCTCTTTAATCACCTATCAATTTAACCATTGGTTGCAATCTCAGTTCCATCTATGGGGATGGGTCCACCTAAGAGGGTGTTAAGTGCTCCACAAAGATCAAACTTCACTTACTTTTATTTTTATTACTTTTTTTAACTTAAATTTTTTTTTGAATGCACATTAGGTTCGCTAACACTTCATTTGGGCATTAAAATTTGAACAAATCTTGACGTGGAGGGCCTCTGGGCGCGTGCTTGAAATTGAGTTTTACACATCTTTCTTTTTGGGCTTAAAACAAAATCACACCAACTCTTGAATGCCTTAAAGAAAATTAATCGATAGTTGACATGGAGGGCCTTTGGCCCACGGGTTTACTTTCTTATTGACCCTAACTCTTTTTCTTGTTCGCATTCTTCGACTGATTTTACTTTTGTTGGCGCATTTCAAGTTGGAATTGAACATTTGCATCTTAGACATGAGTGCTTGCAAGGTCTAGATCAGCACACATAAGAGTCAGTTTGTGAAAGAACAAACGTGTTTTTTAGCCCAAGGTCATCCAAGTCTTCTCTCCCCTTGTCATCTTTCGAGGCCATCTTGGGTGCATAAGATTAAGATCCAAAACCTTGTTTCTCTTTTTAGGAGGCCTACTTGGGGATTTTATCACCCCTTGGACGACCTCAACTCCAACATTTCGGCGGAGTATAAAAATTGGGAGGTGAATCTAAAGACACCTCTCTTGGAATCAAGATTTTTTCACTCGGGCTAAGCTGCAAGGAGCTTTATACCCTTGAGAAGTGAAAGAGGAGAAGTGGGTTACCGCTCCTCTCGACTGTGTGACATCTTTTTGGTTTCATCTACGGATTTGGGCCTCACGTACATTGGGTATATTGAGGACTCCCTAGCTAAACCAACTGTCAGCCTTGTAGACAACCATATAAGATGTTAATTTGTTTGAAGTGACTGATCGAAACATTTTTAGAACATACACACTCCTCGGCGCAAGAATCACATTCTGAGAATCAAAAACTTCTATCTATTTGTTCCTATCTATTGCTTGATTTTTTTTATCTGTTGAATGAATGTTTGCCAAACTTGGTAGATCCTAGCTTAGGGCACACTTAGCGTAGTCACTGCCTATTTTAGAAGTTGAAGGAGTTGAAGCAAAAAAATCGAGATCTCTCAAAACCAAGCAGATTCGAGAATTCATGTCAGAACAACCCACACTCAAACAGAAGTTTTACAAAGTCAAACTCAAGCCATCTCATGCATACCAAGAACTTTTAGCCAATAGAAAGGAAATAATACCAAGCCCTCGAATTGCCAAACTCCACAAAGCAGAGGACAAAGCTACCATCGAAGCCCTTCAAGATACCTAGTTAGATCGTACTATCCAACTTAACCAACATCCAGGAGTTAACCCTGCTTATGCCTTACCAACTAGGCATGATTTCTATGATTAGACCCCCTTGTTTCTCCACATCTTCTTGCATAAGCTTCACTTTAGAGTCATCTTTGTAGGTAAGCTAGCCATCTTTAGTCCTCCACTTAAGCATTTTAGCTCATCCATCCCATTTAGAACCAAACCATCTATCCAGCAATCCAAAAATCTTCACATCCAAGCCTTCAAAATTGTGTTCACCTTGCCAAAAGTTTGCCATTCCTAACATCTTCCAAATCCACCAGCCTCACCAAGGTTATCCCTTTGACAAAGCTTTGTCTAGGGTAATTTAGCTTTGTCACTTGTTATCCCTCATCACCTTGAGCTAAAGGTTGGGATCCACAAGTGGTCAATCTCGTGTTCTTCCTAAAGGATCATCGGTCTATCCTTAAGTTGACACAATCACCACCAAGATTGCACATATCTTTGGCAACATATCTTTGAAGTTAGAATCCCCAACCCAATCCTCCTTAGGTTTTTTCATAGAGCTTTGCCTCAACCTAGGAAATCATTTGCATAGAAAAGCCTTTTCCTTTTGCATCCATCAGCATTGTTGCATCTCATCCCTAGGAAACATTTTGCATTTTCATGCCACCCGTCACTCGCTTAGGCAAGAAGAAGAAGGAAACAATGGAGCCCTATCATTTGGATCAAACAACATCGCTCCCCTTGAGCAGTCAACCATTCGTCAGCCTAAAGAACACCATACCGACCCGACCTAACATTGAAGCTTTCATGAACCAACCAGGAAATGCAGTATTGGTGAATGCCATTATAGACAAAAACAAGGAAACAATCATGGCTAACTTTCGAAGGGACAACATTGGAGCCTTCAACTTTGGAAGACCTCCTCCCCTATCAGAGCTATCTCACCCATTGTTTGGACAACTCCCACCACCCATAGGCTCTTATGATTCAAATTATCCTCAATATGTGTCAAAAGAAGAACCTCAACCCACCCCATATGATCCAACAGACCCAAACATACCAGCCTCCACTCAAGTTGAAATCTCCCTTCCACAAGCCAATCCAACCACCACCACTCCACCACTAGTCCATACCACTCCATCCCAAACCCATTTTTCCCAAAACACCTCACCATTAACTCCCTTCACTATTGCTACTGATACTCCCCAACCCAGCCTTCCAAATCCACCCATCTCCCAAATTAGTGCTAGTATCTTTGGCCAACCTCAGCAATATACAACCAGGATGCCACCCATGGGGCCAAGTAATAAACCGTTCATCACCCCCATCTTTTTACCTTAGCTTAGAATACAATTCCATCATTCCCACTAGGTCCTTGGAGCTCAGTTCCATCAACCACAAATCTGCAAGCTACTACCCTCACTCCACAAAGCTATCAAACCCCACTAGCTACTACCAATGTTCCGCCAAGCTCTCAAGTGACCCAAGCTCCTACCACCACTCTACCAAGCTTTCAAATCCAGCCACCAAGCTATCAAACCCCATCAGTTCCATTTCCAAGCTTTCAATTCCCACCACCTCCACCACGAACTAATCCATTACCTCCTATTACCAACTATTTTTCTATGCCACTTCTGGGAGGAAATCCACCACCACCAACCACCAATTATTTGGCTTCTTTTGCCATGCAGATACCTTCCCAGATGGGGGAACAACCTACATATATTGGCCAAACTCCTCAAATCCAAAGTCAAGTTCCACTAGCTCCCCGATCCTTCCCCCAAGCCTCACAAACATCTTCTACCTTACCTCCACAAAGCAATCCATTTATCCCACAGCTAGCCTATGTTCCTCAATCCCAACCTCAAATCCAATATTAGCAGCAAGCCTCGCAACACATGCAACAATATGTGCCACCTCCACCTCAACAACCCATCATCCACCATTCAGTTACCCAAGCCATGTACAATCCCTACCAGCCCATACCTCAAAGCGATCCATATTCCATTAACCCATCTAGCACATACCTACCTCAGGGCACTCCTACATTGGGGGCACCCCAGCCATCATCCATTAATTCAAAATGGGAAGCCATGAAAATAGCTTTGAAGAATATCCAAGAGGGAAATGATCCAAAAACCTTCAAATTTGAGAATGTGTGTCCTTACCCATTTGACAGAGCCATTACCATGACACCATTTCCCAAACACTTTGAGACACCCAAGTTTGACAAATTTAGAGGAAAAGGAGACCCTATCACACATATCAAAGAATTTTACATGCATTGCCAAGAAGTGGCATACAATGACATCTTCCTCTTGCATCTCTTTCCCAAAAGCTTGGCCGAACCAGCTCTTGAATGGTTTTATAGAATCCCCTATGGCACAATTAAAAAATTTGCTAAATTGTCTGAGGCATTTGTAGCCCAATATGCCCATCTTGTTGAAACAGAGCTATCAATAGTTGATCTTGTCCACACTAAGAAAAAAGGTGGAGAAAGCCTTCCCGAATATTTGCAAAGATGGAAAACCCTTACCATTCACATATATTGCACCTTGCTAGAGCGCCATTTGGTGAAAATTTTTATTGATAATGCCCATCCTAGCTTGGCTCACCACATGACCATGAACTATTTGCAGACCTACACAGATATCAAAGAGAAAGGAATGATCCTTGAGCAAGGACTCATTAAAGATGGTGTGGTCAAGATTTACAAGGAGGCCAACCAAAATCAATCACATTCCAATGAAAAGTCTAGGTATTGGAACAAAAACAAGCATGTTGCAACAGATGGCGTCAATGACACCAGACATGTGAATATTGTTGGTCCTTCTCAAAACCAGTCCAACCCACCATATCAACCAAACAATCAGCAAGCTATCAACTACCAACAACACAATAACCAAAGCTATCAAAACCACAATCCAAGACCCAACTTCCAAGGGTCTAGCAATCAAGCTAATGCCATCAATGTAGCTGCAGGACAAAAGCCTAGATTCCAACCTGCACCTAGAAACTATACACCCCTTGGTGAGCCATTGGATGTCATTTTTGAGAAATTGACTAAGGAAAACCTCATCAAATTTCCTCCTAGCCAGAAAATTAACCCAAGCCAATCCAAAGCTACATGGTACAAAGATAATGAGCACTGCAAATTCATAGGATAAAAGGTCACACTACCCTCAGATGCATGAAACTGAAAGATTATGTGTAGGACCTCATTGATAAAAAAGAAATCACCATTGGTGCTCAACCCTCTCCCAATACAGGCTTACAGATCTATCAAAATGCTTTTCCTCCTCACAACAACCAAAATCATAGAAAAGCACCTATCCAAACCAACAACAACAACACCAACAATCACCAACCAAACCAACAGCATGGGAAGAACAATGACCACACTTCATCCTATATAGACTATGGTAGCCTCATAGGTTGTATATCATAGAAAGAGCCTTCTATCAATGTTATCAATATCCAAGGCCCAAACAATGAGTGTGCAGTCACCACTCGAAGAGCTCGATTTAACATCACAGGCCCACCAGTTTCACCAGCACCATCAGCTCCATCAAAAATCCAGTACAATATCTTGGAACACCTTGGGAACAGGCTAGCCCAAATCTCCATTTTAGACCTTCTCCGCACTAGTCCTGTGTACAAAAGCATCATTGACAGTGCTCTCATAGAATCTTGTGTCCCTTCAAATATCAATGCTACTGATTTTTGTAATCTTGTTGGAAACCTTTCATCCTCATGTGCCCTATCTTTCAAACCCACCGCCATACCTATGGTCGAGCTAGATTACACCCTTCTGCTTCGCATAGCCATCACGGTATCCAATTTTGCCGTAAAAAGAGTAATGATAGATAATGGATCAGCCTTGAATATTTGCACCCTAAAATTCATAGAACAAGCTGGGTATACTGAGGCAAATATCATCAGTGAGGTTATCACCATCAAAGCTTATGACAACTTGGAAAGAACCACAGAAGGAACTATTTTGCTGCCAATCAAGGTTGGGCCAGTCATCCAAGAGACACTCTGCCATGTTATTTATCTAAACCTACCATTTAACATCCTCCTCGATCGCCCATGGATTCATGCCATGAAATCCGTTCCATCCACTTACCATCAGTGTGTCAAATTTCTGCATCAAGGCACTGAGGTAACCATCCATACCGATCCAGAACTCTTTGCTTACTGCAATGTGGTTGAAGCTTCATATACAAACCATTGCCCTGGAATTGATATCGACACAGTCATCGCTAGCTCATCCCACACTTATAATGACCCAAAAACCATCCTCGCCTCCACCCTATCTACCATGAAGATCAATAACAAAGGTTGTGGAGAGTATAGTCTGTCAGATGCATTTGCTGTCGGGGCAGTCCCACTTGATCCACATGCGCATGGACGATTGACATATCACAAGGCTAAGGAGATTCCACCTCCTCAATAAAAATAGTTTGGCCCAACAACATTTGTATCCTCAAAAATCCCTCTTCATGAGGAGCTCACTTCAAATATGAACAATTGGTTACATAAGGATGTACCTACAAGAAATCAAGCACGCCTTGATCACTTCAGCTAGAAGTATCCTCAAGAACATAAGCTCATCACTGAAAAATGGAACTATTAAGGTGGTGGTCTAGGACCAGAAGAAAGAAGCATACAATGCCCCATTGATGCACACAAGTGGGAATCAAAGTTAGGTCTTGGCTTTGGCATACCCACAACTGGGGGCACCAATACGGACGGTCACGCTTTTTCGAACATTCACTGCGACCTTGTCAAAATTGAAGACATTCTTGAGGAAGTTGAAAAGAGAGCCTACGATGATATCCCAGACCAAATCTTCCTCGGAGACTCTGTTCTCCAAGAACTATCCATCCATTTCATTGATCTACCACTCGCCCATCCACAACTCATAGATTGGGACCAACCAAGTCTCATACACATTGATGAGTTCACATCAGAGGAAGCACTTCTAAGATTCATGTGAGCTGAAACACTTGACAAGAAAACAAAGCTAGATTCTGCCTATATCTATAAGCTAGATCCCAAGGGGTATTTTGGAGAAAATCCCCAACCTAGTTTTGATACACCCAAAACTAGAACTTAGGTGAATCCGAGACTAGCTAAGGCAGGGAAGAGAGCCCCTTAGCAAGAAAATCCAAAGTCACAAGTAGAACATGAAGATTTAGCATTGCGTCCTCAAGACAATCGACCAGAGGTGTCTTCTATTCTAATTGAGGATACTAGAGAAGTCAACAACGATTCTTCAGAGATCCCCAAACTTGTTCACATTGCTGACCATATCACAAGACCAAGCTGATCTCCTCTTTGAGGTCTTAAGAGAGAACATTGGCCGATTTGCATGGTCATATCAGGACATGCCAAGACTTGATCCAAAGCTTGTAGTTCATCATCTTGCAGTCGATCCAAAGATCAAGCTCGTCAGACAAAAGCTTAGAACAATGCACCCCAAGGTGGCATTATTGGTCAAAGATGAATTAGAAAGAATGTTAGCTGCTAAGGTTATCCAACCTATCGACTACTCAGAGTGGATCTCCAACATAATCCCCATCACTAAGCCTTCTGGTGACATTAGAATTTGCACTAATTTCAGAGATCTTAACAAAGCTTGTCCAAAAGATGATTTTCCCTTGTCCAACATACATATGATTGTAGATCTTAAAGCTGGACATGAAATTTTGTCCCTCATGGATGGATTTTTTGGGTACAATCAAATCAAGATTGCAGAAGAGGATTAGCATAAGACAACATTCACTACCCCTTGGGGAACCTTTTGCTACAACATGATGCCTTTTGGCCTAAAGAATGTTGGGGCTACCTATCAAAGAGCTATGACAACCATTTTTCATGATCTCATCCATAGCATTTTGGAGGATTATGTGGACGATATCTTGGTTAAATATCACACCTTCATAGATCATCTTGCTGACCTAGAGAAAGTCTTTGATAGGTTAGCCAAATATCATCTCATGCTAAATCCCAAGAAGTGTGTCTTTGGGGTCACATCTAGCAAGATTCTAGACTTTATAGTGTCTAAACAAGGTATAGAGATCGACCCCAAGAAGGTCAAGGCTATCTTAGACATGCCTCCTCCCCAGACACTATGATAGCTTCGCTCTCTTCAGGGAAAGCTTCAATCCGTCTGGCGCTTCATCTCCCAACTTGCAGATAAGTGTACACCATTTGCACATTTACTGAAGAAGGATGATAACTTCAAGTGAGATCCTTTATATCAATGCAAATTTGATTAGCTCAAGCAGTATCTCACCAATCCCCCTATCTTGGTTCCACCAGTTCCTAGTCATCCCTTGATCTTGAACATATCAGCAACATCTACTGCTCTAGGGGCACTTCTAGCATAGCTCAATGACTACGGTAGAGAAAGAGCCATCTACTACATTAGTAGAACCCTAGTTGGTTATGAACTCAATTATACTCCTATGGAAAAAGTTTGTTTGGTAGTTGTTTTCTCAACTCAAAAGCTTTGCCACTACATGCTAAGTCATACCATCCAACTAGTCTTCAAGATAGACCCTCTCAAGTATATGCTCTCTAGAACAACACTTACAGGCTGTTTGGCGAAATGGGTTATGCTCCATAGCGAATTTGACATCCAGTATGTGGACAGAAAGGCAATCAAAGGGCAAGCTATAGCAGATCACCTAGCTGATGCACCTCTAGTAGATACATATCCTTTGATCACATAATTCCCAGATGAACATGTCTGTCTAATTGAAGAACAACCCCCATGGAAACTTTATTTTGATGGCTCACACACATCTCATGGATCAGGGGCAGGAATATTGTTGGTCACACCTCAAGGAGATTACATTCCAAAAGCCTTCAAGCTACAATTCCCTAGCACCAACAATATAGCTGAATATGAGGCTCTCATAGTAGGATTAAAGATAGTTGTAGAATGGAACATCACTGAGTTACAAATCTTTGGCGATTCTCAGCTCATCATCAAGCAAGCCCTAAATGAATATTAAACCAAAGATGAAAAGCTATTACCCTACAAAGAGCTAGTTGATCAGCTAACCCAATATTTTACAAAGCTTCAATTTACACAAGTGCCTCGAATACAGAACAAAGTAGCAGATGCTATGGCTACTATCGGCTCGCTCTTGGAAATTCCCCAAGTAGCTACACAGTATGAGTTTTTAGTCGAGCAACTCCTCACACCTGCCTATGTGAATGAGGATTCAAATCGTGTTTGCATCTTGGTTGGTCCCCAATCCCCTTGGTACCAAGAGATTCACACTTACCTCAATGATGGTATCATATCCCCTCACCTCACACTTACCGAACACCAGAACCTCATCCGAAAATCATCTCGCTATGTTATCATAGCCAATACCCTATATCGTTGGGGTTATCACGATACTCTCTCTCAATTTTTAGACCAAAACAAGGCTGCGATGGTGTTAAAAGAAGTACACTCTAAACTTTGCGGTGCCCACACAAGTGGTATTGTCCTAGCATGAAAAATCCTTAGAGTAGGCTACTATTTTCCTACCATTGAAGAGGACTCCTATGATTTTGTTAGAAAGTGTCTCCCATGTCAGCAACACGCAAATCTTGTGCACGCTCCAGCACAAGATCTACAGCCTATTGCACCACCTTGGCCTTTCGCTTGTTGGGGCCTTGATCTAGTTGGAACTATCACACCTCTCTCATCTGATGGACATAAATGGATAATAATAGTTATAGACTACTTCACTAAGTGGCTGGAAGTAGTCCCCCTAGTCTTAGCTATAGGAGTTCAAGTCTCCAAGTTCATCTTGTACCACATTGTTTGCCGCTTTGACATCCTATCCACCATCTTCACCGACCACGAAGGTACCTTTGAAAATCTCAACATGGAAGAATTATGCACTTCCCTCCATATCCATCACCACTTTTCTAGCCCAAATTTCCCACAAGGTAATGGGCAGGAAGAGGCAACTAACAAAACCCTCCTCAAAATCCTAAAGAAAGTGTTCAATGATTTCGACCACGATTGACACCTAAAAATAAATCTAGCCCTATGGGCCTATTGAACCTCCTTCCATACATCCACAAGAACAACTCCATACTCCCTAGTCTATGGTGTTGAAGTGGTACTACCCATAGAGGTTGAACTTCCCTCCTTGCACATATCTTTGCAAGGGCAAATATCAGATGAAGAATACAGAGTAGCTCGGCTCACCTAGCTAGATCTCTTAGACAAGAAGTGACAACAAGCCTATGATCATATCACAGTCTATCAAAATCATCTCAAAAGGAATTTGAACAAGAAGGTGCTTCCACGACACTTTCGGCCAGGTGACATGGTCCTCAAAGAAAATATGAAAGTCCAGGTAGATTGAGAAAAGAAAGGCAAGTTTGAACCTACATGGCTTGATCCTTATGTTGTCACTGCCTCCTTTGGCTCTGGAGCCTATCAGCTATCTACACCAGAAGGAGAACTCTTGAATGATCCTACTAACATCATTCATCTCAAGAAGTTCTATGCTTGAAGATCCTTGGTATACCCAGCTTTTGAAAAATACCAAAAAAAAAAAAATAGTAAAGAGAAATAAGCGTCCAATGGTGAAAACTTGGCAATTCAAGAACCTTGGATAGATACCTTGGTGAAAACCTAGTAATTCAGGCACCTTGTGTACTAAGACTAATCCATTATCTATCACTATCCTATCCCTCATCCATTCATCTACCATCCCATAAAATACCTGCTTGTTCCCTTGGTGTTCCAACCAAATATCCAAAAATCTAATGAAGCTTGTAAATACCTCATGTACAGCTTGTAAATCTTGTACATCTTGTAAATCTTGTACCTCAGCTTGTAAATCTTGTACCCTAGCTTGTAAATCTTATATCATCTCTTGTATCATAGCTTGTATATCCAAATCTTGTCCAAAGCTTGTACCATATTCCAGCTTGTAAATAAGCTTGTATCCTAGTTTATATCTTATCACATGCACACAAAGAATCCCCTTTTCCTTAAGCTTTTTGCAAACCATCTACCTATCCACCTATCAACTATTACAGACATCCCACCCTCTAAAAAATTTCCATCTCACAAAACAAAACATGAACCACCTTGTACATTTGTAACATATCTTGGTCCGTCAGCTTGTACATCATCTCTAGCTTAGTAACATTGTATCTATCCAGCTTTCATGTCAATTCCTCCTTGATCAGCATCTTGCACACATCACACAACCCTTGGTTAGCTATTCCAATGCATCGTTTAGCTAGATCTCCTATCAACAAAGTGTTATCCTTCTTAGTTCAACTTGCCAGACGCATCACTCATCTAGATCCATCAGCTTAGGTGCTCTCCAATAGATCCTTGTAGGATATAGCTTTCCTCATGTCTGATCTTGGTCCGTTAGTACCTCGTCCCACCCATCTCATTGGCAAACGGTTCTCTTTTGGATTTTTTATTTCTTTTGATTTGGAATCTTCCCTTTTGGGTCTTGAAGTATCTTTTCCAAACAATCCTTTTGTTCCCTCCTCAAGGTTGCCACGATCTTCCATATCATGGTATACTGTGAATGGGGCAATCTGAGCATAAGGTCTTGATCAGGTCTTTTGTTTGTTTTCCTTTTTTTCTTGTGGGTTACCCAGTGTTGGTTCCACGTTGCTTCCTCTGGGATTCATGTGTGATGCTGGAGCAATCCTTGCATGTTTGTTTTGAGTCAGTCAGTCAGTCCTCTGGATAGTTGGTGAAAACGCCTTGATGTTCTTGGTAACCTTGGCAATTAACCAATAGTCCTATAGCAAATCTAGTACTCAACTACATGGTGGTACTTCTCTTTGAAGTATCCCCCTCCTCAAAAAAGCTTCAATGGATTCCCTTCATCTCCATTATCCCCCATCCATATCTAGCATTCGTCTCTCCTACCCCAGCTTGTGCATCAGTATCTCTTTGAATCAATCTTCACTTTTAGCTTTAGGGATCCACAATCCTAGTCTTAGGGATCCACCAATCAAATCAATCCACCAAGCCTCATCTTTCAAGATCCACAATCCTAGTCCTAGGGATTTGCGAAACCCATCTTTCACCAAGCCAACTCTTTGACATCCTGTTGTATTAGCTTTTATAATCCCATCATCCCTGCCCTCCTCCTGGATTCCTTTTTATAGCGCTCTACTCCTTCATCCTCCCCCCAATCCTGGAATGTCTTAAGCTTTGCTTCCTTTTTAGCATCTGATCCTCCCTTTATCATTCTCCCTTAGTGAGGGTTTGAGTTAATTCAGCCCCTTCTCTTTGCCACTCTGAGTCTCCTTGCTTATCCCAGATTCTTGTATTTTTCAAGAAGCTGTCGAGTCTCGTTTTCTCTCCCTGCTGCCTTCTTGAGGGGGCATCTCTAAGTCTAGTCTCTCCTCTTTTTATCCAAGACTAGGGCAACCTTGTTGCTAAAACATATTCCTCATGTCGTCTCCATTCAAACTTCTTTGAAATAGTGTTGTCTCAACACTATGTCAAAGAGGGGCAAAATGTAGACACCTAAATCTGATTACACCACTTCGGTAATCTTATTTAGCTATCTCTAAAGGCATCATTAATTAAATTCCTATTTAATTAATCCTTTTACCATCCCCTAGCTGATTAATTTAATTAATCATCTATAGTCCTAATTGATAAATCAAATAACCCATTATTTATCAATTAATCCTATTCTTCTATCTAATTCCAAAACCCTCATTTATTAAATAAATCTATTTGATAAATAAAGCCCTCAAATCTAATAACCCCTAAACTATCCTAAATCCTCCATTTAGCCTAATCCACCCCATCCACCCATACTAACCAAACTTAGCTACTAAATCACCCACCCTCATGAATGCCATCCACTTGCATATCTATAATCCCACCCCTAACCTTGTCACATTCCCTAAGCAAGCTTAAGACTTTCCTAAGCCAAGCAAAGTCAACAATCTCAACTCTCTCCAAAATATCCCAACCACCCAACAATGAATGCTCTTACAAAGGCCATAAGGACTCTTACAAGCCCATTCATTTCTCTTACAAGCCATTTATGAAAGGTCTTTATGAAGATATTATCCCTTGAGCCTCCTTTGTTGACTCATCCTTCCCCTTTCCTCCATCCACTCACCTTGTGACATGTGTCACTTCCTAATTGGCTATAAGGAAGCACAATCCATGTGCTCTCCTCTCATGCAATCTAAGCCCTCCATAAGCTTTTTCATTTCCTTCCATCTTAGCCCTCCATCCCTCAAGCCTCTTGCCTATAAATTGAATCCCCTCCCAAGCCATTTCATTACAACTTTTAAGCCAAAGTTATAATGCTAGTTTGAGAACCAAAAGTCATCAACCATACCCTTATAATGTCAAATTGAGAGCTCACAAAGCTACCAATTTGCCATTTACTCATCCCCACCATTGAAGCATAGAGAAATTTTGAGCATACATACCAATCCTTTACTTAGACTCCTCTCTAAATCAAGTGACCATCCTCATTGGGAGAGCCATTCTATGACTCATATTCTCATTTGAGGGGTTTCACTTTGTCTCTCATATATGTTATGATTTTTATGCTAGTTAATGCTTTGTTCTCTTAATAGATTAGTATTTCTTGCTAACATATTTCTCATATACAATAAGCACTTCATTGACTAAGTAATCAGTACCTCCTCCTCCATTAGTTTTGGTCACACAAGGTATTTCTTCAATAAGTGTTATATCTACTTTTATTGCTAGTCCTACTATTTCTACCATTGTTTCTATTCCAAGCATGCAAACAATAAGTACAAGGATAGTTGAGACCAAGCCTCAACCAAGTACAAAAGTTTTTAGCAAAAGAAAAGGAAACGTAGAAGACATTGATCTTGATGAGGATATAGTTATCCTGAACTGGGATATCTCCAATATAGATCTTGATCAATTGCATAAAATAGGTGAGCTTCTAGAGAAGAAAGCTAAGCAATAATGGTTTAGAGAAGAAAGGAATAAAGAATTTCAAGTGCTTGAAGATGCAAAAAAAAATCTTGTAGAGGCACTCAGCATAGCGGTTGACACTTCTCAACCAATTTTGGCATAGCTACCAGAATTTGTCTGACAATTCAATGAAGATTTGAATGGACAAGAGAAATTGTTATAGAGAGTAGAGAATAAATTTGAGAATAAAGTTTTGGAGCTAATCATACAAAAGATTGCAATACATCAAGTAGACTTGCCTGCTATACTAGGCTCATTGGAAACCTCTTGCAACAATGTAACTTCTTTATTTGGTAAACTCTATGACACATCAATTTTTACCAAGGAAATTAAAGATAGACTTTAAAAGATTGATGAAGATCTAAAGGCAAGTTCACAATAGTTCCAAATTGATCCGAGCTAGAGTTCTGCTCATGATACAAAGATCAAATTTTTAACTAATATGCATGCAAAATTGCTAAAGGAAGAAGCCAAGATAAGATCTACATTGGTAGATATAGAAGGCATGATTCTTCTAAACATGAATGCATTGAAGAACCATATTATATATGCTAAAACCCTCATCCATGATAACAAATTCTCCATTGCTGACCACATGATAGGACTATTAGCAGAAGTTTATATTGCATTCCATACATGCAAGGTGTTGCAAGAAAATTGGGACAAGACAATGGCACTAATTCTAAGGGTACACTCTGATTCTTGTCACATTTTGGTATTACTGTATAGAATACACCATTGGAATTTATGTCAAAAAAAGGGAGAAGATGTATATAACATATATTAAAGGATGAGAAGATGTAAATGTATATAACATGTAAAGCATACTATATAAAGGAGAAGATGAGAAGATGCATATAAGTATATTGAGTATATGTATGAGGGAAGCAATATCATATTATATACATGTACAGATATTCAAAGAAACATCTCTTACAAAAGAAACTTTCAAAAATCTCAAAAACATAATACTTTACTGAGTTGGAGACAAAGAATGGAGAATAAAGATTGTTTTAAACTTTCTGAGAATTTAGTTTTGATTGATAAGTGTTTTTGTCACTAATGCCAAAGGGGAAGATTGTTGACATTGAAGTGAATTTTGTTATTGGTAATACACACTTATTTAGATAGTAAGTATCTACCAAGCACATTGTATAGTTAACAATGTTAACCAAGCATTTCAGGCTTTACCGAGTTCTATAGTTGCTACTGAGTTCAAGAAAAAGTATTCAGTTTGTGTCGAGCAATTTCTACCACACTGGTGATTTTAAGTGTAAACCAAGCTTCTTAGTGTTTACCGAGTTCCTTAGTGCAAACCAAGTTGTGCAGTGCTTAACGAGTTTGTATCTTCAACGATGTGAATCCAATATTGACTAAGCCACTCAGTGTCAACCAAGATATTCAGTTTATATCGAGCTCATAGTGATTGCATTGATTGAACTATGTAATGTGAATCAAGTGATTCAGTTTATATGCCAATTTTCACAGTATTCACCAAGTCATTAATGCAGAACAAGCTTGGAAGTGATCAGTATGGACCGAGATTCTACATCTATCGAGTGCATGATGATGCCAAGCATTGACAATGGATGCTAAGTATCAAAACCTCACTGAGTTAGTCTTCAAAACACAAATTCCTATAGTTGGGCTGAATTTGTGTATTTTGTGTAAACTTATATTGTAGCCAACTTTTTTGAATAATAATTGGATTGGTATATATGTAATGTATTGTATCACATCCAAAGAATATATGACATAAATATGATGTGAATTTAAAGAGTAGAAGTGTGAAGTAAAAAGGCTATAGTAGTATAAGGAGAAGCAAATATTTATCTATCACAACAAGGTGATCATTACACTCAAAGGAATCTCATTCACCAAATCAAGTTTTAGATCAAAGATCAGCCACTGTTTCATCCTAATAGATGGATTACTTAAATCCTTTCACAAGGTAGATTTAATATTCTTTTGTAAATATCTTTACCGAGTGCATACTTCATTGTATGTTTGTAAATCATTTTGCAAGGTGGAGCTAGCAATCCTTATTGATCCTAATATGGCAGATCATCAAAAGTGATCATTGTAAACCTTAACAGGGCAATTTTATATTGTAGTACTAAAGCTTGTGAGTATCATCCCCACCCCAATTTTACTTTCTATTTGGAAGGTTTCTAGGTCACCATATTGTGTGTCAAAGTGTTATGAATGTTTTAATCCTTTCATTTTCTTATGCATGAAATCAGATCAGAATTCATATGAAGGATTAACTAATAAATAAAGATTAAGTTTTATTGGTTACTAATTCACCCTAATTCACCCCTCCCCTCTCAGTAACTTAGCCTATCATATTCACCCCAGTTTTACTTTCTATTTGGAAGGTTTCTAGGTCACCATATTGTGTGTCAAAGTGTTATGAATGTTTTAATCCTTTCATTTTCTTATGTATGAAATTAGATCAGAATTCATATGAAGGATTAACTAATAAATAAAGATTAAGTTTTATTGGTTACTAATTCACCCCTCCCCTCTCAGTAACTAATAAATAAAGATTAATTTTTATTGGTTACTAATTCACCCCTCCCCTCTATTAAGTGGTTTTTTCAGGAAATTGAGACTCTGAAGGACAGGTTCAACCAGACCAACAACAGGGGGGATGTCAACGATCATGAGGCCAGAGGTAGTAAATGCTAGGTGGGCAGCTAGGAAAAAGGTAGAAGCCAGGACCCCAGAGACAATCAGGAGGACAGAATCACCCGGCTCGAGCAGAAGGTCCAAAGGCTGGATTCCGTCCACCAGGTTGTGACTAAATAGATTGTGGATACCCTCCATACCTTGAATGAAAACATTGTTAATCTAGGGGACTATCTGACATTTGCCAGTCTTGTGGGGAACGTGGAGTAGAGTACTGAGCACAAAACCAACTGGGAAGATCCTCAGAAAGAGACTAGAATCCAAGAAAGTCAGGGGGACCAGATGCATTTCCTCCCCACGATCCAGGAGGAAGAGGCCAACCAGAAGGAAAGTGATGCTGCAGAAACCCTGCAGGCAATTGAAAAGAAGGGACACTAGTCTGCCCACCAGGCTCTGTTCCTAGCCTTTGTTTCTTAGGCTTCGGGCCTTTTGAGGCAGCTTTTTTTTTGTCTTTTTTGCTTTAAGTTTTTTTATGCTGTAAAACTTTGGGTTTCAGGATCTCTGTAAAACCTATTTTCGTAATAAAAAACTTAGCCTATCATATATATTTCCAACACAAACAACTCCATTCCCATCTTAGGAAATAAGCCCACTACAATCACCTATTATCATCATAAATGAAAATAGACCTCAAGGAGATAATCATGCTACCCATCTCTCACAATGAATCCTGCAGAACCATTTAACTACAACTCAAGATCCATGAATATGAAAGAAAAGATAAAACACCTGAAAGTAACATTGGGCAATACCTCTCAAATGATAAATAGCCAGGTAGACCAAGAGTGGGGAATGAGAATGCTCCTCCAAGATATGCAAGTCACCCCATGAGTTATTGAAGAAAAATCTCCGCATAGGTCTCTATTGAACTCATGTATTATTCAACAACAAGTTACAATACATTTTCAGCCTTCACATAGAGATTTACATCTTGCTCCATTCTAAAGAAAATTTGACAGCATAACCTTGTGAAAATAACTTCTCATCTCTCTCTTAATTCTCTAGAATAATGCTTTGTACTTATAGAGTTTACATACAAGAGGAAATAATTTCTAAAGTGTCTACATTCAACACATTTAAAAATTATTTTAGAAAATTCCTTATGCACAACCATTGCATAAAAACAAAGCATAAGAGAATAAATTGCCAACAAATAGAAGCTTTTTATTTTTCTACTCTGAGTCTTTTCTTCTGTAAGAATCCAACTTCATTTAGCAAGTTTCCAAGAAAGCAAAAATAAAAAAATAAATCATGGTAAGGCTGAATCATCTTATCCTAATAGACAAGCCTTTAGATGCATTTCACTAGATACAACACTAGCAACAACACAACCAAGGAATTTGGCTACTGCATCAATCTTATTTTGTCTTCTGTAAAAATCTAGCTTAACCTTCCACATTCCTACATGCCTTACTCTAAGACTCCCATTTTGGCTCATGCTAAGAAGATGCATGCGATAAGCGTTGGTTATAGTTCTTTATATTCCTTGCAAAGTAATGAATCTTTAATTGTCTAATAAGCAATGTGCAGAACCACCTTTCTTGTAGTGTAGAATGCTTGTTTGATTGGGTGTTTGTGCACCAACCATTTAGAGTATTGATTTTTTTGTGTAGAAGTTGCAAAATGAAGTTAGTTAATAAGATTATTTTTGTAGGTTGTAAACTAAAGAAACCTCAATTACTATGCTACATGCATAAAGTCACTTCTTTTTCCTTCTCTTCCAGCATATGGCTGAAATAACTATCCTCCTCTTACAACTCTTCTCTTCTTTTATGAACTTCATCCACAATGTGCTATCATACTAGACCAATGGATCTTTCCTTTACTCTTCTCCTTCATAAGATTCAACCTAGCCTTATTTGGCCTCCTCTAGGAAATAGTCTCTCCACTCTTTTCCACTCTTTCCCCTCTTATGCATTTTACTCTACCATGAGCTGACCACCTCCACCAATTCTCACCACTACAACTATTCACATTTTCTACATATGAATCTTTTACATTTTTATTCCACTCTGTCCCTACACAATCCTCTTTTTAAATTTTTCCAGCACACAAATCCACCTCAAACATTGTATCACAAAACTATGCCTTCTTTCTCATCTTCACTCATAGTTAATAACTCTTCAATCTTTATGATCTCCTCTCCAAGAAATGCATTATCATCTTCCTTTTGAACTTCTTCCTCATCTAGTAGCTCAACCTATGAGGTATTTTCTCCTCTATCACATACTCTGTATTCACTCACCAATTGCTAATCCAAATGACTATGTTCTCCTCTATTCTTTTCATTTCTATTGGATGCTCTTATTTCTTTCACTTTCCAACTGCAACTATCCCCCTTCAACTAGAATCTTCACTATAGATGGCTCCCTCTTTATAACCCACACCATCATTTTCTTTGGTAATCTTCTTCTTTTCAATTTCAGAAATCTTTCACTTTCCTTTACTCTTCCTTGTGGCTTCAAGCTCTTAATTTCTCATGACTCCATACAACTACAACAATCTTTTTGAACTCTTCACAATCGTTTCTCACTTTCACATGCAAATTGCTTCATGATTGACAATCTATTGACACAACTTCACTCTTCACTCACAACTTATAGTATAGAATGACTTATATCCACTCATTTATAATAATCATACAACCTTAGTTATATACAAGAGACTTGCCAAATAAACTACCATAAAAAAATGATAGTGAATCATAATTGTGACATAAGATTATGAGAGATGGGAACTTAACCATTGAACTTGTGCTTGTAAAAGTGATGTCACAAGTACAAATATCATACGGGATAAGGTATGCACACTTTATTTATGGTATAGTTAAGTGCCTCCCACAAGGATTATAGGATTACTGCTACTATATGTAAACCAAAAAATCAAAGGCCTAGTATTATAGACTATAAAAACTTCTTTCCTTTCCTCTCTCTACCATACAATATATAATACAATTGATATCCCATTATTCTTTAATCACTAATTTAATAGAAAGACAATATCTAAATGTGTAATAAGAGCTCTTGTAGAGCTAGATTCCCTAACTATTGTTTTAGAAAAAAATGCACACTTCAATTTAAAATTTTGAATATATAGGACTGTAATTTTTACTATAGTAAAGAGACTTGCTATTGCTTTCTTGCAAATACATTATTTATTGTGCTCTAGAAGTCTGTTTCTTTCATATAAGAAGACCATATTCTATGGGGGGCTTAAGTTAAAGTAACGACTGCTAAAGAATATTTGATCCAAATAAGCATAGGGGAAGACCTAAGCTGACAGTTCCTAGGATGAGCATGGTGGTCTGGGGATTGGTTCTAGGTGCGGGAGAGTGAGTGGATGCATCACCCACACTCAAATTGTATGACATGACCTTTTTCCAATGGATTTGAGAAACAGTTGAGCCTCACTGATGAATTGTCTTAGGGATCTACTGATTTCAGATAAAGCTCTCTGATCGAGAGAGGGGCTAGCAATTATAAAAACATCTAGTATTAAAATTATATCATACATTTTCATTGCTCATCAAATTTTCCTCAATATTGAAATTATAATAATTTAATTTAGTATTATTTAATTCAATTTAGTATGCTTAAAATTTAAGAAATTTAAAATAGTAAATTTTATATATTTTTAAATTTAATTCAACATGAGAAAATAATATTAATAAATATACAAAGATTTTTTAATTTTATTAATTCAAACTCAAAAGTAGGATATGTTGTAATATTGTATATTGGGTGTAATTTATTATGTCCTACATATTTACTAGGAAAAAGGATAATGACGATAACCTAACAAAGTTCCAATTTCACCGAGTTCTTCCCAACCTTGAAAAAATAATGTTGTTTAACTTTCCAATTCATCCTATAGATGCCTTCAATAATGTTTTGTAGTTCTAAAACTTAAATTAGATTTATCAAAACAATAATAATAAAATACAACTACTAGCATTCAAATTTTTATTTGGGAAAATAATATTTTGAACTGAAATTATAAAATTAACATATATCTATTATTCAAAACTGTTGCTTGTGTGACTTGACATCCCATAAAACTTTTGAGAATAAAATAGCAACTTTTGCACAACTTGAAGTGCAAATTGAATACCTCATATTCTATCAAATTTACTTAGAGTAACTTAGATATTAAAAGGTTGAAAAATAGTACAAACTCAAACAAATATAGAATTATTTATAAATTAATATTATTGATAACTTATATTCTCATAATTTATTTGATATTTGGATATTGTGATTTGATTAATTTACTAAATAGTTATTTTTATTATTCTTTTTTCATTTTATAGTTCTATTAATTTGTTATCTTTTATAATTTATTACATGTATAATTTAATTTATTAATTTAATATTTTATACATTTTACAATTTTATTGTAATTTTTTTTTAATAAATAGTGACCTTTTCTATTAATAAAATATACTTAGTTTACAATTCACAAAAAAGGGGTTAGGGGATACAAGATCACCCTGCAAAAGAGTTCACACGGCTGAAGTTGGACCAAAAACATGGCTGTAGCTGTAATCGAAAACTATTCATCAAAAAAAAAAAAACATATAAGGCAACCTCAGGCTGCCAAAGCAGTGCCAACCCTAGGTGGTGGATCATCTTTATCTTGAAAACCCCAATCATCTTTAGGATTGGGGGACAGGCTAGGAACAGTCCAGCCATTGTCAATAGCAATCGCAATAGTGGCAGCCTCTACATCTTTAACCTCTGGCCACAGAGGAGAAATCCCCAGGTCCAGGCGAGGCCACTTCCCTGAGTGCGCACGATGAGAACCAAGAGGAGGAGCCAGGGACCAACCAGTACCACAATGGGGTGGTGAAGCTAAGAGACACCTCCATCCGCCATCACCACCACTAGGAGAGTGGAGGTGGGAAGCTTGAGAGCACGGGGTGTGCGAGTGGCAACCAGAAGAGTGGCATTGAGGATGGCGACCACGTGTGGTTTGGTCTCCACTAAGGCATCAGGAGGAACTCTAGAAACAGTATAAGGAGCATTGCCCTAGTGATTGAGTAGCTCCTATAGGTGAGAAACTTTGAGTGCAACTTTATTAGCTTGCACCTGAATCTGCATAATTACATTATTACAAATGCATGCCTTAGTATACATAGCAATGTTAACATCTAAAAAAATGTGTGTGAAAAGAACATCATTCCTATCTTTCCAAAGAGAAAATAGGATGTCCAGCCTGAAGGTATGCCAAATCTAGGTGAACTTTCAAGGAAATCTGCGAGAGTCACCTAGTAAAATTATATGCCAAAAGAAAGACTTAGGTCTAAATGTCTTAAAAAAATCATGAATCTAGTGCCAATAATTTTGAGCACGATTGAAGAACCAAAAAATATGTAAGAAAGACTTTGGTTTTCCACAAAAGGGGCATCTAGGGTCAAGAAGCCCAATGTGTTTGAGCTGAGGCCCTAGGGGAAGACCTTGGAAGGCTAGGCACCAAGCAAAATGCACAATTTTGGGTTTAGTTATAACATTCCATATGGTGTCAAAGCATTTTCTCCATTGAGAAAGAGAAGATTTCAAATGCCATCTATGGTTTAGCATATCCACCATGGGAAGATGAGGCAAAAGCCATCTATAACCCAAACTTGGCTTGTAATTAGTAAAAAGAGTGACAAGAAACCACCAAGGGTGAACAAACTAAATCCCCACTTTATGAACTAAGTGAATAGGGATGGAAGAAAGTAGAAGGTCAAAAGTCTACTGGTCAAAATGGACAAGGTGGTACTATACTTGCATATCTTCCCAGGTCTTAAAACTCATGGTGACCCATGAAAAGAGGTCCTTAGGAGTTCTAATGCCACATTTGAAAAAAGGCAGAGCATTGGTCCCTTGAGTCTTGGTGAGGGGAGTACCCTGAATGGAAAACATGGGAGACCACCATATGTTATGTTGATTCAAGGAGAGGCCATTGCAAAATTCATCTCCAGCCCATCAAAGCCAAGGCTTAATAGCCTCCTAGGCTTTCCAAACGCTATTGATGATGAAGGAGCCCTGAATGACCATGGGCTCATGCATAATGAGAAGGGTTTGGAAACCAATCCCCTTTCAAGCAAGCCTGTTGATAGGGAAGCCGGAAGAAATGTAGTGCTGAACCAAAATATTCCAAGCTTCATCTCCTAAGAGAGCCCTAATAATCCATTTTGCACAAAGACCAAGGCCTTGTCTCCAAGTGGAAAGAAAGCCAAGACCACCAGACTCTTTTTGGAGACAACAAAATCCCCAGGCCACTCTGTGAAAGCCATGGTGATTAGAACTAGAGGCCCAAAGAAAATCTCTGAGCAATCTTTGTAGCTTCATGTAAGAAGCTTTGGATGGAGCCTAGTAGGAGGAGTAATACATATGAGTGGCTACAAGAATCTGAGAGAAAATCTAGAATTTGTCCACGAGGGAGAGCAACTTTGTGATCTAGTAGTTGAGCTTTTTGCTAATCTTAGCCAGTACAACATCGCAAAGTTCCACAAGTGAAGCCTGGAACACAAAAGGAATGCTAAGAAAGTGTAAGATTTCTCCATGAGCAATCAATTTCCACTCAAACTAGCTAAGCCAAGGTGGAGCTAGCCAAAAGGACTAGTGGAAGCAAAGCATTTTATACCATTGAATGAAAGAACTAGATGCTTGACAAAAGGTGTCTAGGCAACTTAAAGAATTATTGATGTTTTCTTCATCCTCTAAAAGAGTGATAAAAGAATCATCAGCAAAGTGTCCATCGACTAATTAGGAGGATGATTCAGGCAAGAAAATGTCATGAACTAGTCCCAAGGACACAAAATGTGCAAGTAAATATCCAAAACCTTCTACAACAAGGACATAAAGTGCAAGAGCTAGTGGACAACCTTGTTGGATGGAATGAAAAAGTCCAAAAGCCTTAGATTGCAAATTTTTGATGGTAATGCAAGCATTAGCATCCCCAAAGAACATCTCCATGGATTGCAAGAAGTTGGGGCCAAAACCTAGAGCCTGGAGTGTAGCCAAGATGAAGGGCCATTCAATGCAATCATAGGCTTTAGCAAAATCTATCTTTAAAAAGATGGCCTTTTGATTGGACTTGTGAGCCCATTCCATTCCCTCCTAGATAGTAATGACGTTTTCAAGAATATATCTGGACTTGATGAATCCAATTTTATCTGGTCGCACAATTAAGGGCAACATGTGCCTAATTTTGAGATAGAGTGCCTTGGCAATGATCTTATATGACACATTAAGAAGGGTAATGGGTCTCCAATTAAATATGTCCTCTAGATCACCAGCTTTAGGTATGGATTTGATAGTTCCTTTATTTATAATGGCTCCTAAGCTTTTAGAGTGATAGGCTTCAAAATAAAATTTGTGCAGATCAGGACCTATATGATCCCAGAGGAGTTTATAGAATTCATAAGGAAACCCATCACACCCCAAGGGACTTGTCATCTACCATGGAGTAGAACACCTCTTTAAGGTTTCAGAGGGAAAGAAATTGCTCATAGAAAGTGCATTACTCAACTGCTAGACAATTTGGAGTAATAGAAATACACTTTTTGAGAGCTTCCTCCTGAGCAATCGAATTTCCCTACAAAGCAAATGCGTTCTCATAGTGATGAACAACTGCTTGCAAGAGGGCAGAGAGACTAGACAGAACAACATTTCTTTGTTTGATTTTTTTAATCACAACATTGGTATGACAGGCACGAAGAGCCTGAAAAAACTCCTTTGAGGCTTTGTCGCCAACCTCCAACCAGTGGAGATGGGCTTTGATTTGGGCTCCCCGTGCAACTTAATTATTGAAATCAATATTGTTTGATGCTTATTAGTCAAATCTAGTTGAGCCAATTACAAAGAAGAATTTTAATATGTTTAAAAAATACATCTTCTTTTACTAAAGTCTATATAAACAATATTTAATTTTTAAAATCTAAAAATTATCTTTCTCACTATTTGTTGGATAAAACCTTTGGGTCTTATACAGACTTTTCTTGGATCTGCCACTCATTCTATGCTTTATGTTCTTTATTTCATATTTATTTTACTTCAGTTACAAATACAAAGTGACATTCATATTTAATTTTTAAAATAATTTTAGTGGTTTAATATTCATATTTTTAATTTTTTTTTTAAATATAGGACATGATAGGATATATTATAATGAAATTTTTTTTTGTATAATTTTTATAATTATATTTAATATTATTATATAGTATATAAATAACATTTTAATTAAGACCAAGAATGAGGTGGGAGAGAAACTAGAGGAATTCCAAAAGGCAATGGGGGAGGGTCGGGCTTTAGATGACATGATCCTTGAAGAGGAAAATAATGGAAGGTGTGGAAGGATACAATGTATAGAGAGGAAACATTCTAGAAACAAAGATCAAGAATACTATGTTTGAAGTTGGGAGATAGAAATACAATGTTGTTTCACAGATCAACCTCTAACCATAAAAGGAGAAACAATAAATTGGTCATGAATGATCATAATATAAAGTTAACAAAAATAGAGGAGATATGTAGTTGGGCTAGCAAGTTCTTCAAGAATTCTTATAAAGAGGACCATAGGGCCTTAAATAGGGAGGATAGACAGTGGTCAATTGACTCAATGCCAAATATGATCTCAACAAAGGGGAATGAGGAGCTTATTGAACTGCTTACTAAGGAGGAAGTGTGTAAAGTTATCTCCTCCATGAAAGCCTACAAGTCTCCAGGCCCAGATGGTTTCCCCCTGACCTTCTTCTAACACTTCTGGGATGTTGTTAAGGTTGATTTGGTTATAGTTGCACATGACTTCTTCAGGATTGGGAAGTTACTTAAGAGAATTAATAAAACTTACATAGTTATGGTCCCAAAAATTAAGGACCCGGGGGCTCTTTCTACTTTAGACCTATCAGTCTATGTAATACTACCTATAAGATTTTCTCTAAGATAACAGTGAACTGCCTAAAGCTACTCCTCCACAAATTCATAGGGAAAGATCATAATGGGTTTGTCCTGGGTCGATAGATACTTGATGCTGCTATCACTACTCAAGAGGTGTTACACTCGATGGATAAGAGTGATAATCTAGGTATGGCTTTAAAGTTAGACATTTCAAAAGCTTATGATAGAATTAGCTAGACTTTACTATATGAAGTCATGGAGAGAATTGGCTTTAATCAAGGACTAATTAATATCATTAGATCTATGGCTGAGATTGTCAATTCCTCGGGGATGGTGAATGTTACTCCCTAGGGAAATTTCTAAGGGGAAAGGGGCCTAAGACAAGGAGACACTATTTCTCCTTATCTGTTTATCATGGTTGCTAAAGTTCTAGGAAGAGGTTTCTTGAGAAAGGTGGAGGGAGAAGATATCAAAGGAATTAAACATGCTAACTCTCTCCTAGCAGAGGTCATACAATAGGTTGTGGATGATACTTTCCTTAGTGGGGACTCCTTGCCAATGAAAGCTAGAGCTTGGAAACATGTCTTGGAGATCTATGCTATCAATGGAAGCCATAAGATAAACTTAGATAAAAGTAGGGTGTTCTACTTCAATGCTAAGCCAGATTATTGGTTGTTATACTACCTCCCTTCTAGATACGTATTTGAGGCTCCCTTTAATTTTTAAGGGGGTAAGTAATCACTTTTGGAATATTATTTTGGAGAAGATGCAAAAGAAGTTGATTGGGTGGAAAGGAAAAACTTTAAGTAGTGCAAACAAGCTTCAACTATTGACTTCTTTGCTTTAGGGTATTCCAACATACTTCCTCTCCATGTTTAAAATATCTCAAGCAATGACTGAGAAACTAGAGAAAATCCAAAGGAACTTCCTTTGGTCAAGGGCGAAGGAAAAGAACATGCTAAGTTTGGATACTGTGCGTAGACAAAAATATAAAGGTGGCTTAGGTATAAGAAAGATTAATGATTTAAATAATGCACTCCTTACTAAGATTGGTTGGAAATTTGGGAAGGATGAAGCCAAGTGGTGTAAGATACTCAAAGCTAAGTACCTAGGGAAACTAAATTATATCCACTATATCTGGAGAAATGACCTTTTGTGGGGTCTAGGATATGGGGGACCATTCTAAAAAATAAAAGTTTGCTAAAGGAAGGAGTGAGGTGGTTGGTAGGTGAGGGTAGCTATGTTAGTTTTTGGGAGGATACTTGGTTCCTTTGGTTAGAACTAAGTTTGGTATCCTTAGAGAGAATTTGCAACTGCTAGCAAAAAGTAAGGTGATGGATTTCATTGGGCCAGGAAGGAGGTGGAAGAAGTTACAACTACACTAGGTTTATTGGTGGTAGTCTAGCAGAGGAACAGGAGGATCTCCTCAAAGGGTAAAAAATTTTGAGGGTGGCTAGGGATGCCACCTTCACTTGGAAGGAAAACTTGTGTAGGGATTTTTCTATAGGTTTTGCTTATAGGATGACTTTTGAGAAAGATTTGGAGCCTAATTGCTGGATGAAAATCTGGTCTATACATCTAATCCTGAAGGTCAATATTTTCAAGTGGGTCACTATGCATGGGAATATTCTTACCATAGACAACCTAAGAAAAAGGGGATTCATTTTATCAAACAGATGCTATATGTGTAAAAGTGAGAAAGAAAGTATCCCCTATCTATACTTGGAGTGTAGCTTTGTTGCTAAAATCTGGGGTAGGTTGTTTCAGAAATTGGAGATGGTTTGGGCTTTCCATAAAAGGATTTGATCAATTTGTTGTGAGTTGGAAATGTTTGTTCCTCCACCTACTACTTATCCAATTATGGAAGGTGACCCTCCCCATGTCTTCTGGGGCATTTGGAAGGAGAGAAATAATAGGGTATTAAAAAAAGAAGAAAGAAGTGATGAGGTTTTTACTGAGTTGATCTTCAAGGTGATTGTGATGAACATGCAGAGTTATAAATGGCAAAAATTGTATGTTCCTCCCAATTTGACACAACAAAGGATTGGTAAATGGTTGAATCTAGAATAAGGTTTCTTGGAGGTTGATAAATCCAAACAAATTGCAAGAGCAAGGATGAGATGGTTCCTCCCCAAGGAGAGATGGGCTAAACTTAACTTTGATGGTGCGACGAGAAGGGAAGGTTCTACAGGAGGGGTTATGGTTAGAGATTGCAATGGTAGAATGTTGTTGGCCTCTGTTGGTAATCTAGGGAAAGTCTCAAATAATGTTGTGGAGGCTATGACCCTCCTCTGGGGCTTGAAAATGGTTATAGGGGTAGGATTGGAGAATATAGAGATAGAAGGAGACTTGAAGATTGTGGTTGAAACAATAAAAGGGAACATAAAAGAAGGTTGGGTGATCAGAAGGGTGATAGAAGAAATTTGGCATTTATTAACTATTCTAAAAAGGTATGATTTGCATCATATTTATCTAGAGGGCAACATGGTGGCTAATGCGATGGCGATGCTGGGTCTAGAAGTGCATGGATTATGTTATTGAAAAGAAATTAGAGTGTTACCAAATTTAGTAGGACTTATAGTGAATAAAGATAATATCCCATGATTGGCATGGAAAAATTTGAAGGCTTTTAATGATAACTCTGTACTGAGTCAAATGATGGGGCCAGATCCCAATGGATATATGGAAAATAAATAAGGAAAAGGTACATTCAATAATAATTTTGCATAGTTCAAAAGGGAAAGGAAATTGAAGTATGATTTGAGTGAATTGTTTATAATTTTCCTTATCATTACTTTTCTTGGGACGCCAAGTAATAATTCAAATTTGAAAGGGCTTCAACGGCTTGGAAATGATGATAATGAGTCACATTGGGATAAAAGTAGCTGGCACACGATAACAAATCAAAGAAGTGATACATGTATTCATGACAGTAAGACCTTTATGAGTACTTAGTACAACTTATTTTTCTACATAAATGTGATTAGGTTTTTTAAAAATTCCCTCTAGACCAGAGCTTTGAAAGGTGCAAGAATTATGGAGAAGGTTGCTATTATGCGGGGAGATCTATTGCGTATTGATCCTTTGATGATTGAGGACAGTTCCTATAAACCCCTAACATGTTATATGCTTAAGGGGGATTGGTTCCATTACTAGAGGTACTAAATGGCTTTGATGAGAGTTGTTGCCAACAATTTGTAAAGTCTTGGGATGATTGAAAGGTGATGGTTAATGGAATTATGTTCTAGGTGTCCGAGGAAATTATTTCTTTGGTGATGGGTCTTGAAATGAAAGAGAAGAAATGGTAGAAGGTGACTAGGGTTGCAAATGAAGCTAACCTGAATCACTTCTTTTAGGAGGGTGAAGGACTCATTTGCCATCGTGGTGGGTTTCTGCGTGAAAAGCTCCTCAAGCCATGGAATGAAGTGTGTTTGGTGTTGAAAAAATATTTTACTCTAGAAGGGAGGTATGGTACTTGCTACTACTACCATTTCCCCCTCTTAAATCACTTCTACCATTGTGATTATATTTCTATTCCTTTCTTCCTGTTACATGAGTTAGTTGATAGTATTTTTGATGTTAAGGAAAAAGATGAAAAAAGGGGTTAATTATATTATTCTCCACCAGGGGTTGATGTTTCATCTTTACCAATTCCATCTAGCCTTATTACCCTCTAGAATTGTGGAGGTAGATATCTTAGCTCTGTATAACCCTCACCCTCACCATACCCCCCTAGGAATTACCAGTCCTAGAGCCCCTACCATGCAACCTTCACCGAGTGGGTCCCCTCAAGAGAGGAATATTTCCCCCAAGGAAATAAAGAAAAATTGTAGAAAGAGAAGGAGAAGGAGCTGGAGGAATTAGAGGATGAGGTTAGAGGTGGGAGACAAAGGTCTAGTAGAATTGTAAAATCCAATGCAAAAAGGAAGACAAGGTCTAAATGTAATGCCCCATCTCTTAAGGGTCCCATGACATTGAATCACATTTAAGTTTAATTAAATACTAAATCCAATGCATAACCAAAATTAAAATCAAGGAATTATTTGAGTAAAAATCCATTTAAACAATATATAATTATATAAGATGCCACTTGGTAATAATCAGAAATGCTTAATCATACATCGTACAAGTCATAGCGTATGATAAGCTCAAAGAATATACATCATAAAATAGATTACATCATCTCGTAAGTTCTATGTGTAGACACCTAAAAACCTTTAGAAAATAAAGTATTTTTATTTTCTGAAAAAGTCCTGATGACATCATCATTTATTTATTAATTAATTAATTTTTATGCCATTAAATCCCTTTATCTTAATTAAAAATATATAATTAAGGAATCCCTCCCAAAAATGTTTAAATCTTATTTAAACATTATTTCCTTATTTATTAATTATTTAATTAATAAATTGACCAAAAATCCTAAAATAAATAAATTTTTTTATTTTTTGCCCAAAACTTGGCCAATTTCCTTAAGACCACTAACCTCTTCCAAAATTTTCTAATCCTTCTTTAATTTTAATTAAAGGCTAATCCCATCATTTCCTACCCCTAATCCCAACTCAAAATATTTAATTAAGATTAAATATTAATCCTCATGTTTATTAAAAAAATTTTAATAAATATCTCCTCAACCCAAACCCTTGAAATAAATAAAACTTTATTTATTTTCTAAAAATCTAATTTATCCTCATCCTAAGAAGTTCTAGACTCTTCTAGAAAGTCTTCATCCTCATCCTAGGAAATTCTAGACTATTCTAGAAAGTCTTTATCCTCATCCAAAGTCTAGACTCTTCTAGAAGATGTCTTTAAAACTAATCCTAATCCCCTCCTAACCTTGTCACATTCCCTAAACATGAGTTAAAACTTCCTAACCCAAGCCAAAGTTAACAAATGTCTCCTCCTTCACCCACCCTCATTAAATGCCATCCACTTGCCTATCCCTAAGCTAATCTTAAACCATCCTAATCCATCCTCTAATCATTTGCACAAGCCTAAGCAATCTTAAAACCTTCCTAATCAAGTCCAAGTCGAAATTGCTCTCATCACCCTCAAAATATCTCAACCATAAAACTTTATGAAGTCCACTAGGTCATAAATGACTCTTCCAAGCCCTTTTATTGCTCTTACAAGCCATTATGAGGGTCTTTATGAAGATTTTATCCCTTGAGCCTCCTTTGTTGACTCATCCTTCCCCTTTCCTCCATCCTCTCACCATGTGACATGTGTCACTCTTTGATTGGCTATAAGGAAGCACAATCCATGTGCTCTCCTCTCATGCAATCTGAACCCTCCATAAGCTTTTTCCCATCCTTGCATCTTAGCCCTCAATCCCTCAAGCCTCTTGCCTATAAATTGGATCCTTCCCCTTTGCAAAATAACACAATCCATGAAGTAAAGTTATAATGCTATTTTGAGAGCCAAATCCATACTAAATCCATCTATCCACACCAAAAATCCACAATCATCCATTGAAGCCTTTGGAAGCATATTGAGCATACATCCTATCCATTTAGATAAAGCTACTCAAAAAGAGAGCTTCTTATTGAGAGAGTCCATTAATGGCTCATATTATCAATTGAGAGTTCATCTTAGTCTATCTTGAAGTTTATGAATTTTGTTTAGTTTGTAGAAGCTTTATTTAAATTTGGTTTCTATTAGCATACTAACATTGCTCATATACATTTTGGCACGCCCGGTGGGACCCCGCATGGGTCATCTTCATTAGCTTTTTTAGTCAAGTTTTGTATGTTATTTGCTGATTTTGGCTAATTTTTCTTATTTTTGTGATTGGTAGGATTGTATAAATTGGTTTTGTAGGTCCACATGAGCATGAAGAAGACAAAGGAACTCATAATCTATCTCATAGTATTTGCAGATTTTTCAAGCTTATAGGTGGACAAAGAACTTGAAATTCTTCTTCCTCTTCTTGTCTATATTCTTCTTATTCCATCTACTTCTTCTTCTTCTTCTTGTGGGAGATCTTGGCCATTTTTTTTTAAGGAAGAAAAATCATACACACTTCTTTTTAGTGCTTAAAATGAACCCTCAAATCATACTTAAATCCATTGAAAAATTAAAAATTTGCAAAAAAGAAAAAATCTTTTAACAAGTGAAACTAAACCAATCTAATCATTTGCATCCTTGCAACATCAAGGTTTTAGATGCATTCATGTAAAATTAGGAACACTTCATTTTTGGGAATTTAACAAGAACTTCAAGTTTCCATTTCAAAAGGTTCAAAATCAACACTAAGTGCACACTAAAGTTCTTTTAAAAAATCTCATGAAAACTAAGAGTCCTAAATGGTTGCCAAAAATTGTCCTAAAAGCTTTGTTATTTGTTCCAAACAAATGTCTTATTGCAAAATCTTGAATGTTTCTTAGGTTTTTCATGCATCAAAACAATCTAGGAATATCATTTTTGGGCTTAAAACATGCAAACTAGAACACAAATTCTTGAATGAAAACCAAAGTCCAAAGAGTCATTTTCACTTTTGAGTCCAAAAAAATCTTGAATGATCTAAGGTTAAAACAAAGCACTTCAAAGTTCTTAAAACAACACACAAAATCTCAATCTTGAATGCTCAAAAGAAAACACTTGAATGTTTAACCACTTGTCTTTGAATGCATGTTGCTAAAATCACTCTTGAATGCCATGGATTAAAATCAAATTTTCCTTGAATGCATGATTAAAACAACAAATCCAATCTTGAATTCTAAGGATCAATTAACCATTGCAATATCAAACACTTCATTTGGAGCTTCTAAAAATTGATCAAAACAAATCTCTTTTCCACATGCAATCTAGGTAAAGTTTGATTTTTGGACATTTAAGAAACCTTGTTATGTTAAAATACAAATTTGCAAAACTCAATTTGAGTAGTTCCTTGGACTCACCTCTTTTCTAATCACCCATCAAATATTAACCATTGGTTGCAATCTCAGCGCCATTTATGGGGATGGGTCTACTTGAAAAAGGTGTTAAATGTTCCACAATCTAACTCACTCACTTGGTCTTTGAATGTTTGCTTTAACTTTATCAAAATTCTTAAATGATCAAAAATCTAGATTAAATCGATCACACTTCAAGTTTGGGCACTAAAATTGAAAAACAACTGACGTGGAGAGCCTCCGGGCGCGCGCTTGAAATCGAATCTCACACACTTTTGTTTTGGGCTTAAAACAAACTCACACTCAATCTTGAATGCCTTAAAGAAAATTAATCAATACTTGACGTGGAGGGCCTCTGGGCGCGCGAGTTTGCTTTTGTTGACCCTAACTCTTCTTATTGTTTGCATTCTTCGATCGATTTACTTTTGGTTGCACTTCAAGTTGGAATAAACATTGTATCTTAAACATGAGTGCTTGCAAAGTCTAGATCAAAAAACTTAAGCGTCAGTTGGTAAAAGAACAAGCGTGTTTTTTAGCCCAAGGTCATCCAAGTCTTCTCTCCCCTTGTCGTCTTTTGAGGCCATCTTGGGTGCATAAGATTAGGATCCAAAACCTTGTTTCTTTTTAGGAGGCCTGCTTGGGGATTTCATCACCCTTTGGATGACCTCAACTCCAACGTTCTGGTGGAGTATAAGAATCGGAAGGTGAATCGAAAGACACCTCTCTTGGGATCAAGATTTTGTCACTCGGGCTAAGCCTCAAGGAACTTTATACCCTTGAGAAGTGAAAGAGGAGAAGTGGGTTACCGCTCCTCTCGGCTGTGTGACATCTTTTTGATCTCATCTACGGATTTGGGCCTCACATACCTTGGGTATATCGAGGACTCCTTAGCTAAACCAACTGTCAGCCTTGTAGACAACCATCTAGGATGTTAATGTGTTTGAGGTGACTGATCGAAACATTTGTAGAACATACACACTCCTTGGTGCAATTGTCACTTTCTGAGAATCAAAAACTTCTATCTGGTTGTTTCTATCTATTGCTTGATCTTTTATTTGTTGAATAAATGTTTGCCAAACTTGGTAAATCCTAGCTTAGGGCATACTTAGCGTAGTCACTGCCTATTCCAGAAGTTGAATGAGTTGAAGAAAAATAGCCAAGATCTCTCAAAGCCAAGCAGATTCAGGAATTGATGTCAGAGCAACCCAAACCCAAACAGAAGTTCCACAAAGTTAAACTCAAACCATCTCTAGCATACCAAGAACTTTCAGCCAAGAGAAAAGAAATAACACCAAGCCCACAAATTTCCAAACTCCACAAAGCAGAGGAAAAAGCTACTAACAAAGCACTTCAAGAGGCTTGGTTAGAGCACACCATCAAATTTAGCCAAAATCCAGGAGTTAATCCTGCTTATGCCTTACCAACAAGGCATGATTTCTATGATTAGACCCCCTTGTTTCTCCACATCCTCTTGGATAAGCTTCACTTTAGAGTCATCTTTGTAGAAAAGCCAACCATCTTAGGTTATCCCCTTAAGCATTATTAGCTCATCCATCTCATTTAGAATCAACCCATCTAGCCAGCAATCAAAAATCTGCACATCTAAGCTTTCAAAATTGTTGTCACTTTTGCCAAAAGTTTGCCACTCCTAAAATCTTCCAAATCCATCAATCTCACCAAGGTTATCCCTTTGATAGAGCTTTATCTAGGGTAATCCAGCTTTGTCACTTGTTATCCCTCATCACCTTGAGCTAAAGGTTGGGATCCATAAGTGGTCAATCTCGTGTTCTTCCTAAAGGATCATCAGTCTATCCTTAAGTTGACACAATCACCACCAAGCTTGCACATAGGAAAGCAGACCTTTCATGCTTTGGCAACATATCTTTGAAGTTAGAATCTCCAACCCAATCCTCCTTAGGTTTTGTCATATAGCTTTGCCTTAACCTAGGAAATCATTTGCATAGAGAAGCCTTCCCCCTTTTGCATCCATCAGCATTATTGCATCTCATCCCTAGGAGCATTTTTCATGCCACCTGTCAATCGTTTAGCCAAGAAGAAAGAAATAATGGAGCCCTATCATTTGGATCAAATAGCCTCACCCCCCTTGAGCACTCATCCATCCTTCAGCCCAGAGAAAGCTATGCCATCATGTACTGACATTGAAGCTTTCATGAACCAACCAGGGAATGCAGTATTGGTAAATGCCATTATAGACAAGAACAAAGAGACAATCATCGCTAATTTTCAAAGGGAAAATGTAGGAACCTTTGACTTTGGAAGACCCCCTCCATTATCAGATCCATCTCACCCATTGTTTGGGCAGCTACCACCACCCATAGGCTCTTATGATCCAAATTATCCTCAATATCTGCCAAAAGAAGAGCCTCCAGCCAATCCATATGATCCAACAGACCCAAACATACCATCATCCACCCAAGTTGAAATCTCCATGCCGCAAGCCAACCCAGCCACCACCACTCCATCCTTGGTTCATACCTCTCTGCTCCAAACCCCCTTTACCCAAAATAGCTCACCGTTCACCCCCTTCACTATTGCTGTTGTTGCTCCCCAACCCAGCCTTCCAAATCCACCCATCTCCCAAATCAGTGCTAGCATCTTTGGCCAACCTCAGCAATATACAATAGGGATGCCACCCATGAGGCCAAGTAATCAACCTTTCATCACCCCCAACTTGTTCACTACAGCCCAAAGCACAATCCCATCATTTCTATTAGGTCTTGGGAGCTCAATACCATTAGCCACAAATCTACAAGCTACTACCCTCACTCCACAAAGCTATCAAATCCCACAAGCTACTACCAATTTTCTACCAAGCTCCCAAGTGACCCCAGCCCCTGTCACCACTCTACCAAGCTTCCAAATCCAATCACAAAGCTATCAAACCCCATCAGTTCCATTCCCAAGCTTTCAATTCCCACCACCTCCACCACCAACTAATCCATTACCTCCAATTACCAACTACTTTTCAATGCCACTTCTAGGAGGTAATCCACCACCCCAGCCAACCACCAATTATTTGCAGATACCATCCCAAATGGGGGCACAACCCACATATATTGGTCAAACCCCACAAGCCCCACGATCCTTTCCCCAAGCCTCACAACCATCTTATACCTTACCTCCACAAAGAAATCCATTTATCCCACAACCAACTTATGTTCCTCAATCCCAACCTCAAATCCCATATCAACAGCAAGCCTTGCAGCACATGCAACAATATGCGCCACCTCCCCCTCAGCAACCTGTCATCCACCATGCAGCTGCCCAAACAATGTACAATCCCTATCAGAAAATCCCTTCACAGCCATCCATATTCAGTGGCCCCATCCAGCACATACCTACCTCAAGGCACTCCTACATTGGGGGCACCCCAGCCATCACCTATCAATTCAGAATGGGAGCAAATGAAGATAGCTCTGAAAGCCATCCAAGAAGGGAATGATCTGAAGGCATTCAAGTTTGAGAATGTGTGTCCTTACCCATTTGACAGAGCCATTACCATGACACCATTTCCCGAACACTTTGAGGTACCCAAATTTGACAAATTCAGAGGAAAAGGAGACCCTGTCACACATATCAAAGAATTTTACATGCACTGCTAGGATGTAGCATACAATGATGTCTTCCTCTTGCACCTTTTTCCCAAAAGCTTGGCTGGACCAGCTCTTGAATGGTTTTATAGAATCCCCTATGGCACAATTAAAAACTTTGCTGAATTATCTGAGGCATTCGTAGCCCAATATGCCCATCTTGTTGAAACAGAGCTATCAATAGTTGACCTTGTCCACACTAAGCAAAAAGGTGGAGAAAGCCTTGCTGAATACCTGCAAAGATGGCAAATCCTTACCACCCGCATATCTTGCACCTTGCCAGAGCGCCATGTGGTGAAAATGTTTATTGATAATGCCCATCCTAGCTTGGCTCACCACATGACCATGAACTGTTTGCAGACCTACAAAGATATCAAAGAGAAAGGAATGATCCTTGAGCAAGGACTCATTAAAGATGGTGTGGTCAAGATATACAAGGAAGCCAACCAAAATCAATCACATTCCAATGACAAGTCTAGGTATTGGAACAAAAACAAGCACGTTGCAACAGATGGCGTCATTGACACCAGACATGTGAATATTGTTGGTCCTTCTCAAAACCTGTCCAACCCACCATATCAACCAAACAATCACCAAAGCTATCAAAACCATAATCCAAGACCCAAATTTCAAGGGTCTAGCAATCAAGCTAATGCCATCAATGTAGCTGCAGGACAAAAGCCTAGATTCCAACCTACACCTAGAAACTATACACCCCTTGGTGAGCCATTGGATGTCATTTTTGAGAAATTAGTCAAGGAAAACCTCATCAAATTTCCTCCTACCCAGAAAATTGACCCAAGCCAATCCAAAGCTGCATGGTACAAAGATAATGAGTACTGCAAATTTCATAGGGTAAAAGGTCACACTACCCTCAGATGCATGAAACTGAAAGACTATGTGCAAGACCTCATTGATCGGAAGGAAATCACTGTTGGTGCCCAAACCTCTCCCAATGCAGGCTTACAGATCTATCAAAATGATTTTCCTCCACACCACAACCAAAATCTTGGAAAAGCACCTATCCAAACCAACAACAACAACACCAACAACCGTCAGCCAAACCAACAGCATGGGAAGAACAATGACCACACTTCATCCTATATAGACTATGGTAGCCTTATAGGTTGTATATCTGAGAAAGAGCCTTCTATCAATGTTATCAATATCCAAGGACCAAACAATGAGTGTGCAGTCACCACTCGAAGAGCGCAATTTAACATCGCAGGCCCACCCATTCCACCAGCACCATCAGCTCCATCAAAAAGCCAGTACAATATCTTGGAACACCTTGGGAACATGCCAGCCCAAATCTCCATTTTAGACCTTCGCACTAGTCCTGTGTACAAGAACATCCTTGACAGTGCTCTCATAGAATCCCATGTCCCTTCTGATATCAATGCTACTAATTTTCGTAACCTTGTTGGACACCTCTCATCCTCATGTGCCCTATCGTTCAAAGCCACCGACATACCCGTGGTCGAGCCAGATCAGACCCTTCCGCTTCGTATAGCCATCATGGTATCCAACTTTGCTGTGAAAAGAGTAATGATAGATAATGGATCAGCCTTGAATATTTGCACCCTAAAATTCATAAAACAAGCTGGGTATACTGAGGCAGATATCATCAGTGAGGTTATCACCATCAAAGCTTATGACAACTTGGAAAGAACCACAGAAGGAACTATTTTGCTGCCAATCAAGGTTGGTCCAGTCATCCAAGAGACACTCTGCCATGTTATTGATCTAAACCTACCATTTAACATCCTCCTTGGTCGCCCATGGATTCATGCCATGAAAGCCGTTCCATCCACTTACCATCAGTGCGTCAAATTTCTGCATCAAGGCACTGAGGTAACCATCCATGCCGATCCAGAACCCTTTGCTTACTGCAATGCGATTGAAGCTTCATATACAAACCATTGCCCTGGAATTGATATCGGCACATCCATCGCCAGCTCATCCCACACTTATAATGACCCAGAAACCATCCTCGCCTCTACCCTGTCTACTGTGAAGATCAATAACAAAGGTTGTGGAGAGTATAGTCTGTCAGATGCATTTGCTGTCAGGGCACTCCCACTTGATCCACATGCCCATGGACGATCGACATATCACAAAGCTAAGGAGATTCCACCTCCTCAATACAAACAGTTTGGCCCAACAACCTTTATATCCTCAAAAATCCCTCTTCATGAGGAGCTCACTCTAGATATCAACAAATGGTTACATAAGGATGCACCTCAAAGAAATCAAGCACGCCTTGATCACTTTAGCCAAAAGTATCCCCAAGAACATAAGCTCATCATTGACAAATGGAACTATCAAGGTGGTGGTCTAGGACCAGAAGAAAGAGGCATGCAGTGCCCCATCGACACACATAAGTGGGAATCGAAGTCAGGTCTTGGCTTTGGCATACCCACAATTGGGGGCACCAATGAGAACGGTCACGCTTTTTTGAACATTCACTGCAACCTTGTCGAAATCTAAGACATTCCTGAGGAAGTTGAAAAGAGAGCCTACGACGATATCCTAGACCAAATCTCCCTCGGAGACTCTGTTCTCCAAGAACTATCCATCCACCTCATTGACCTACCACTTGCCCATCCACAACTCATAGGTTGGGACCAACCAAGTGTCATACACATCGATGAGTTCACATCAGAGGAGGCACTTCTAAGATTCATGGGAGCTGAAACTCCTCACAAGAAAACAAAGCCAGATTTTGCCTATATCTACAAGCTAGATCCCAAGGGGTATTTTGGAGAAAATCCCCAACCTAGTTCCAATACACCCATAATTGGAACTAAGGTGAATCTAAGACTAGCTAAGGCAACAAAGAGAACCCCTAGCAAGAAAATCTAGAGCCACAAGAAGAACATGAGGATTTAGTATTGCCTCCTCAAGATAATCGACCAGAGGTGTCTTCTATTCTAATTGAGGATACTCGAGAAGTCAACATTGGTTCTTCAGAGATCCCCAAACTTGTTCACATTGCTGCATCCCTATCACAAGACCAAGCTGACCTCCTCTTTGAGGTCTTAAGAGAGAACATTGGCCGATTTGCATGGTCATATCAGGACATGCCAGGACTTGATCCAAAGCTTGTAGTTCATCATCTTGCAGTCAATCCAAAGATCAAGCACGTCAGACAAAAGCTTAGAAAAATGCACCCCAAGGTGGCATTACTAGTCAAAGCTAAACTAGAAAGAATGTTAGCTGCTAAGGTTATCCGACCTATCGACCTAAGGTTATCCTAAAATAAATAAAAAATTTTATTTTTTGCCCAAAACTTGGCCAATTTCCTTAAGACCACTAACCTCTTCCAAAATTTTCTAATCCTTCTTTAATTTTAATTAAAGGCTAATCCCATCATTTCCTACCCCTAATCCCAACTCAAAATATTTAATTAAGATTAAATATTAATCCTCATGTTTATTAAAAAAGTTTTAATAAATATCTCCTCAACCCAAACCCTTGAAATAAATAAAACTTTATTTATTTTCTAAAAATCTAATTTATCCTCATCCTAAGAAGTTCTAGACTCTTCTAGAAAGTCTTCATCCTCATCCTAGGAAATTCTAGACTATTCTAGAAAGTCTTTATCCTCATCCAAAGTCTAGACTCTTCTAGAAGATGTCTTTAAAACTAATCCTAATCCCCTCCTAACCTTGTCACATTCCCTAAACATGAGTTAAAACTTCCTAACCCAAGCCAAAGTTAACAAATATCTCCTCCTTCACCCACCCTCATTAAATGCCATCCACTTGCCTATCCCTAAGCTAATCCTAAACCATCCTAATCCATCCTCTAATCATTTGCACAAGCCTAAGCAATCTTAAAACCTTCCTAATCAAGTCCAAGTCGAAATTGCTCTCATCACCCTCAAAATATCTCAACCATAAAATTTTATGAAGTCCACTAGGTCATAAATGACTCTTCCAAGCCCTTTTATTGCTCTTACAAGCCATTATGAGGGTCTTTATTAAGATTTTATCTCTTGAGCCTCCTTTGTTGACTCATCCTTCCCCTTTCCTCCATCCTCTCACCATGTGACATGTGTCACTCTTTGATTGGCTATAAGGAAGCACAATCCATGTGCTCTCCTCTCATGCAATCTGAACCCTCCATAAGCTTTTTCCCATCCTTGCATCTTAGCCCTCAATCCCTCAAGCCTCTTGCCTATAAATTGGATCCTTCCCCTTTGCAAAATAACACAATCCATGAAGTAAAGTTATAATGCTATTTTGAGAGCCAAATCCATACTAAAGCCATCTATCCACACCAAAAATCCACAATCATCCATTGAAGCCTTTGGAAGCATATTGAGCATACATCCTATCCATTTAGATAAAGCTACTCAACAAGAGAGCTTCTTATTGAGAGAGTCCATTAATGGCTCATATTCTCAATTGAGAGTTCATCTTAGTCTATCTTGAAGTTTATGAATTTTGTTTAGTTTGTAGAAGCTTTATTTAAATTTGGTTTCTATTAGCATACTAACATTGCTCATATACACTATGAAATCAAATACAATATAGTAGAATAGAAGCACCGTAAAAAACACTAGATTAGAAAGAAAGGTACAACTACACAGATACATCTGACAAAGATATCCAATGGTTAGATCTCAATGGTATAAGAAAATACACTACCACTCGACCTTGTGGAACCTAAATGGCCCACTCCCACTACACTAAGGAGATAAACTCAAGTGCCATATGGATATTAAAACACAAGTCATAACCAAAATCTAAGTCAAGGAAACACTTGAAAGAATGCTATCTCAAAAGGTACCAAGACACAAGTATCAACTAATCCCAAATGCAACAATACACGTAGGAAATCTACTTTGTAAGTGGGCAAGTATCATTACATGATCCAACTCTAAGGTTACCCTAGTAGTCTCTTTGGACTCTAACCCCCAAGTGTCTCTATGTGGCATGAGTATCCTTTCACAGAGACAAGGCATACTAATGAGCCAACTTTAAGGTTATCCTGGCAATCTCCTAGGACTCCGACCCCCTAGTGACTTTATGTGGCACTGATATCTTATTAATTCATTTTAAACCCATTCAATGAAATGTTATCACTTATTAAAACAAATTACAATGGGCTATCCAAGAAGCCACTTAGGGCTCTAGCCTCCATTGCAAGCAACTTCCCAACATGACATACTTTAAGGTTATCCTAGCAGGCTCTTTGGACTCTGACCCCCAAGTGTCTCTATGTGGCATTAGTATCCTTTTGCAAAGACAAGGCATACTAACAAGCTAACTTTAAGGTTATCCTGACAGTCTCCCAGGACTCTGACCCCCTAGTGAATTTATGTGGCATTGATATCTTATTAATTCATTTTAAACCCATTCAATGAAATGTTATCACTTATTAAAACAAACTACAATGGGTTATTGAAGCAGCCACTTATGGCTCTAGCCTCCATTGCAAGTCACTTCCTAACATGACATAAAAATAACCTACCCTAAGTTCAGCAAAAGGAAAAGGTCTCATACGACCATAAACCACACATCAATACTTAAACAAGCACTAGAAAGTACTAAAACATCACTGATCAAAATCATAGATTTCACCAATACAATCATCCTAACATGATTGAGCCAAAATCAAGTACACATATACCAAACCATGACATAACATGACATCACCAAAAAAAAATCACATAATCACCTTATTCCTATACAAGGAACTAGGAAGCAATCCATAGATAACTAATCAAAGACTCAAAGCTTACACTAGAAAAGTCACATCATTCACTTCATCTCTACACAAGAGAAACTAGAAAGCCATAACAACCAATAGATTAGACTCATCAAAGGAGACATGTGACTACATCACAATGGTTAGGTATAAAAGATCAGATACATAACATCATCATAGAACAAACTCCCCAAGCCTCTTGTAAACATCCTGACTGGTCAAAAGACTAAGATAAAACCGAAACCCACAACAATGAACCACACATCACATAAAGTACATATAAAAGTAACTTTCATAATTCATTAACTTTTAAGAATACCAAAGTTCCATTTCCACTAAAGGTTTTCAAGTTTTCATTTTTGTTTTAAGGTATTACAAATTCACTAAAGTTCTCCAGTCCACATGAGACTCAATACTTGATCATAAAAAAGTGTTTAAACATTATTTCATAGTTCAATTCGTTTATCAAAATGCAAGATTCAATATGCAAATATGGTTCTAGTTTTCTGTCTTTTCAAAGTACTTTAATTACTATAGTTTTCAAATAATAAAATTTTCCTAGTAATATAATCATTTTCATTTATAACTAACTTGTCTAAGCAAAATTTGAGTTTAATAACACCCATTGATTTTTCCCAACTTGAATTATGATTATCAATCTACTTCATTAATAAAAAATATTAATAAAGTAATTAAATAAATATTTAATTGAAAATAGTATTAAAACATTCAACTGACGACAAAGATCATAATCAAACTCTATAATCCAAATTATGGATTCATGTCACTTGATGAATTCAGACATGTAAACAACTCAGATACTTGTCCTACTTTCTAGGACAATTGGCTTAGGTTAGGATTTGGTCTCAAGAATTATCTCCCCACTTATGCGATTAAGATATTGCGATAGGGTACACTCATCTTGGAAATTTAGGAAAGTTGATACCCACTACTTGCAATTTGTATAAAATCTACACATGTACATACACATATATTCTAAACTAAACAAGAAATGGTGAAGAGTGGTACATCATGTAGATCTCAACTAACAGGTGACTACAACTCCCTCCCTCAACCACATCAAGAATGTCAATCATAAAGTAAAACAGACAAGTACACCATACACATGCAAGTATGGGGTAAGTAACCATAGAAACTGCATATAAATCATTCATCTAACTATCATCATAAAATAACTAAAATTCACAAAATGAACATATATATCATCATCGAAATAACCCTGAAATAACTAAATAGCTCATCACATAAATTAGTTGAGTATGAAGTGACATATAATCAAATCGGGTAACCAAGTATCGATAATCATAAAACACAATTAGAAAAATAGCCTAAAAGAATATGACAATACAATAGAAATTTCAATTAGGGGTAGGCATTACATCCACTCCCCCTAGACTTAGGCTTACTCTTGGAAGTCTATAAGAAAGATGAAACTAAACTAGGGGTAGGAATTACATCCAATGCCTCATAGGAGGAAGGGTCAAATTCTGATGAGATGACCCAACCCAAAAAGAGAATAAAACAAAAGACTTTGAACTATGGTTGGGGAATCAAGAAGAGGAGGAGGTGGAAATTTAAGAATCCTCTATGTTTGGCTTAGGAGAAGATAAAGGCAACAAAGAGAATACCCATGTCTCTACTTCTATTTGCATGGGTAGAGTGGACCTTACGCAAGACCAATTCCTTGAAACTATGGAAAAATCCCCTTTCCTTTCGACGGTTATACCCAAAGATAATATTATTGCTAAGCCCTCAATTTTGCAGGATAGCAACATGGACATGGTGGAGGGTAATTCAGGTGGTAAGCTAGAGGGTTCTGGGGAGACTCATAAAATGGAGGTTAAAGATTTGAGAGAGAGGTTGCAAGCTCTGGAGGATAAGGTTAAACTTTTGTCTAAAATCACCATTAAGGTGACACACATGACAACCACTACTCTACACCTACTAAAGGATAACTAGGAGGAGTACTTGACCCACGAGGAATCTAGAATGATTTTTGACTTCCTTGCTAAAGATTGGGCCAACATCCTCCTTAAAGGGAAGGATGAGAAAAAACCCAATTAAGGCTTGTTTCTCTCTATTTTTTGTTTAATGGTTTGTTTGTTACTGGACTTAATAGTTTTTAAGGTTGTTATGCCTTTTTTTAAAAATCGTGTTAAGTATGCTACTGTTCCACACAATCTTTGTAATGTCCCCTTTCTAGCATTCATAGCATGATGTTGTCGTTAGCCTATTTCCCCATAGTCCCGTAGGCTAACTAGGACATTAAAGGGGCTTAGAGGCCATTTGGCCTAGACAATTTCAGTTGCAGGTCTTTCTGAGGGGTTCTGGGGAAACTTTGGGCATACTTACTATTTATAGTAAGTCATCTTGGACATGGCCGAACATTCAGTCACAGTGGTATGTCGATGGTAATTGTTTAAAATCGTCAGGAAAACTTATTTATCATTGATAAAATTTGTTATGCATTGATAAAGCCATTTTATAAAGTTAAATTTAAATATTTAACTTTATTAATGCATAGACTATAGTTTGTGGGAAATATTTAAATTAAAAGAGTTCCCTTTATTTTTATAACACATTGGAGACATAAGGTACATAAAGGGAGTTATGTTTTATCCCACATTGAGAAAATGAAGGATTGAGCTCTTGTGAGAACACTATAAAAGAAATGGAAGAGCTTTTTTTTTGTATGCTTGGATGAAGATTAATGTTATGTTGCTGGATATCTGATTATCGGGCTTGGAGGACGGAATCCCTCTTTGCTAGCATTCTCTTCACTGTTGGAAGACACAGTCAAGAGGATCAAGGGTGTTTTCACTTTAGGAAACACACTGGGTTTCATTTGGGGCGTTCACATAAAGAAATTTACAAGGGTTTGAGATGCAGATCTGAAGTTAGTTATTGCTATAGTGCTGCATGAACAGTATTTTGCTACAGTCGGCATGAACAGTATTTTGCTACAGTACGGCGTGAACAGTGTTGGTAACAAGTTTACTTGTTTTTCTGGCTGATTAGAAGTTTGGAGGGCTGCCGACTACATCTGCAAAATACTACGGCAACTAATTCCAGGTTTCTTCTGTCAAATTTTGATACTTTGCATAATAATTGTTGAATACAAGTCTAAATAGTTGTTGCAGCCTTTAAGGCAGCTGTAAGTGCACATCTACATTTAAAAATCACCCTTTATCAGCAGATTGAAAGAGTTTCCAGATTTTTCATATACTGTTGAATGTGTGCCAAGTGTTTGTGAAAATGTTATGATGTGTATTATGCATTTTAATGTCACTTCATAGTTGTTCGTAAATCTACTCATTGGAAAGCAATTTATTGAGGAAATCAGCTTTATGAGTTTGCATACAAAGTGTTTGACAATATTCCTTAAGTTAAATTTCTACAAGTCAAAGTTCAAATCAGGGGAGGATATTACAATCTTAGTAGGATGCCCATTGACTCTATTATTATTCTCCTTCATATGATGTTTTTGTTTTGATAAATTGTTGTCGGGGTAATTATGTTTTTTGGGTAATTTGCTAGTCGTAGGCCAGTTTGTCTTTTTATGGGCCAACCCTCTTGTTTTGGCTGCTTTTTAATTCAATTTTTTTTAATCAAATTAAATTTGTAATTAAAATAAATATTTTTTAATCATTATAATATTACAATTATTGTTAATATTATTATGGTTTTACTATTTGAATTAAACTTATAAATGAAAATAGGCAAGAGCTTCTTATCTAAGAGTAAATAATAATAAATAATCAAAACAAATAATAATAATAATATCTTGCTACTTAGTACCCTCTTCTATCCATAAAAAAAAATATATTAATGAAAATACATCTAATAGTAATAACAAATCTATTGAAATGAGAACTACTATCAAATTAATTATTATACAATAGAAGAATTATTAAAATTTACTACTATACTTCTATCAAGGCAAGTATTAGCCATATTGTGACACTTGTTAAACATCATATTGGTTAAATGTGTAGTAGCTATGTTTTGGGGGAGACTGAGATGACTTTAATTCTAGTGAATTTTTTTTTGTCGTTCTCATTGTCCTATGTAGCTATTTACCTCAAAATTGTTTGTGTATATAGTCTCTACTTTGAATTATTGAGTTGCAAAGACTTGTGGAGGTTTAGAATAACTTAGTAATGTAGATGTTTAGGTAATTTTGGAAAAAAAAGGTAGAATTGAGAAAAAGCAGAATGAAAATTTACACAATTTTTTCCATAGTGCTTTAAATATTTGTCCCCACACTAAATATTTGTTCGCCAGACTTTGAAAGTAACATTTAATGCACATTCAAAATATTTCAAAAATAAATCACCATAAACCTAAGTATATTACATATGGATTCCTTAAAAAATTAATTGTTGGGTGCTAGTGGGAACATTAGTTCTGTGCCTATATACTACTAATAAGGTAATTTTGACAAAAAAGGAGAACTGAAAAAAAAAAAGCACAATGAAAATTTACATAATCTTGTCCATAGTGCCTTAAATTTTTTGTGGGTACACTAAATATTTGTTTGCCAGACTTTGAAAGTAACATTTAATGCACATTTAAAATATTTGCACACTAAATATTTGTTCGCTAGACTTTGAAAAGAAAATTTAATGTACATTTAAAATATTTTAAAAATAAATCACTCTAAACCTTAGAATAACCTAAGAATATTACATATGGATTCCTGGAAAAATTAATTGTTGGGTGCTATTGGGAACATTAGTTCCTGCCTATATAATAATAATAATAAATGATGCAAACAATGCAGTGTAGGGAGCACAATCCAGTGTAGCTAAAAATTGTACCCCAACCTTAAATTTCTACTCCTCAAATTATGTCATATTATCTTAGATCATGCCAATTTGTGGATAAAACAAATTCAAGTTATCATTTCAAAACCTCGCATCCGTATCATCCAACTTAGAGATACTCGAGTCTACCACATTGTTCTCATTGATATTTCATCACAAATTGTCTTCTTTTGTCCATAAATTTTGGATCTCTGAAGAGATATGGAAAGCAGGGCAAGCCCAAGAGAGGTGAAGTCGCATAAATTTTCTCTGCTATAATTTTGAAGATCCAAGAATGGGAAACATATCTTCAATGCTCATAAACCATGAAATAGAGGAGGTTCAATATGACTGTAATTTATTGTTAAATGAGCCTGTTGATCCAAAAGCTACATATTTTGGCACATATGATGAGGCCAAATCAAGAATTGAATTAGAAATAAAAATTCCTTAGGTGGTCAAAAAAGGGAAGAAGAGAATAGCAAAACTGAAACAATGTAGCTCCACTCTCTAATTAGCTAAAGGTAAAGGGGATGACATTGAAGAAGATGATGTAGAAGATGAAGAAAAATCAAAAGAAGAAGAGCCTATAAAGAAGAAAGGTATGGTTATTATAACCAAACTTGCAAAGGCATTTACTGCAATGTTTACAAGGAGGACATCCGAAAAGAAACTAAAGTTCAGTGAAGAAGCAAAGGATGTAATTTTCAAGAAGCTTCCACCAACCTTTCAAGAAAGATTGAAAGAAATTGATTCAAGAGCCAACATAACAAACTTTAGATCATTAAGATATGAAATCAAAATTACAGAGGAGAAGCAAAAAGTTGAAGACATGATTGCATCAAAGCTAGGTAAATGGAAATACTCTCCAGATCAACCCGCACAACAAATTCCCCATGAACTAATGGAGAAAATTAAGCCAAGATGGGAGCATGTAAAGAAAACTACAAAAGATATTTATGAACAAACCCTGAGGAAACTCATGTCAAGCTTGAGTGAAAAAGAGGTCAAATAATCCATCAAAATGAATGAAGAAAAACTTACTTTGAGATTTAACACTTGTTTGATATTGATCAATGACATTGAACATATGGTAAGAAATTCTACCAACACATGGAAGAAAATTTATAAGCTTCACAAATAGAGTGATTTTGTTGTTAATGTCAGTGACAAGGATGAGAATGATGGTGAGCATGACAAGGAAGAGAAAATTGACAATGAAGAGGTAACACATTATGACAATGTACATGATGAGGAAAAAGAATGGGAAGCCATTGAGGAATATCTCCTTGAGGTTCAAAAAATTGAGGAGATTCGCCCTAAGAAGATTACAGTAGTGTCATAGCCTCACTTCCTCATTCTTTGAGGGTAGCATTGAAGACATCAAGCTTCGAGAAAGCTACTACAGAATTGGTTGTGTCAAACATTGCAAGTTCAAGCACTCAACCAATCTCCACACCTATTTAGCTTAGTATTTCATTGACAAAAGTGATAAGAACTTCATATACCAAACAGTTAGTACTTCCTCCTCCATTAGTTTTGGTCACGCAAGGTATTTCTTCAATAAGTGCTATATCTACTTTTAGTGCTAGTCTTACTATTTCTACCATTGTTTCTATTCCAAACACACAAATAATAACTACAAGGATAGTTGAGATCAAGCCTCAATCGAGTACAAAATTTTTTAGCAAAAGAAAAGAAAAGGAAGAAGACATTGATCTTGATAAGGATATAGTTATCTTGAATTGGGATATCTCCAATATAAATCCTAATCAAATACATACAATACGTGAGCTTGTATAGAAGAAAGCTAATCAATAATGGCTTAGAGAAGAAAGGAATAAAGAATTCCAAGTGCTTGAAGATGAAAAGAATATTCTTGCAGAGGCACTCAGCATAGAGGTTGACACTTAAGCAATTTTGGCACAACTAGAGAAATTTGTCCAAAAATTCAATGAAGATTTGAATGGACAAGATAAATTGTTGTAGAGAGTAGAGAAGAAATTTGAGAATAAAGTTTTGGATCTAGTCACACAAAAGATTGCAATACATCAAGTAGACTTGTCTACTATTCTAGGTTCATTGGAAACCTCTTGCAACAATGTAACTTCTTTATTTGGTAAACTCTATGACACATCAATTTTCACCAAGGAAATTAAAGATAGACTTTCAAAGATTGATGAAGATCGTAAGGCAAGTGCACAACAGTGTCAAATTGACCCAAGCTACAGTTCTTTTCACTATACAAAGATCATATTTTTAACTGATATGTAGGCATAATTGCTAAAGGAAGAAGCCAAGATAAGAGCTACACCGGTAGATATACAAGGCATGATTCTTCTAAACATGGATCCATTGAAGAACCATATTGTACATGCTAAAACCCTCATCCATGATAACAACTTCTCCATTGCTGACCACTTGATAGAACTATTAGCAGAAGTTTAGATTGCATTGCATACATGCAAGGTGTTGCAAGAAAACTAGGACAAGACAATGGCACTAATTCTAAAGGTACATTCTGATTTCTTGTCACATTTTGGTATTACTGTATAGAATACACCTTTGGAATTTATGTCAAAAAGGGGGAGAAGATGTATATAAGATATATTAAAGGATGAGAAGATGTAAATGTATATAACATGTAAAGCATATTGTATAAAGGAGAAGATGAGAAGATGTATATAAGTATATTGAGTATATGTATGGGGGAAGCAACATCATATTATATACATGTACAGATATTCAGAGAAACATCTCTTACAAAAGCAATTTTGGAAAATCTCAAAAACAAAATACTTTACCGAGTTGAAGACAAAGAATGGAGAATAAAGATTGTTTTGAACTTTTTAAGAATTTAGTTCTGATTGATAAGTTTTTTTGTCACTAATGCCAAAGGGGGAGATTGTTGACATTGAAGCAAGTTTGTTATTCATAATACACACTTATTCGGATAGTATCTACCAAGCACATTGTACAGTTAACAATGTTAACTAAGCATTTCAGGCTTTACCAAGTTCTACTGTTGCTATCGATTTCAAGGAAAAATATTTAGTTTGTATTGAGAAATTTCTACTAGGCTAGTGATTATAAGTGTAAACCAAGCTTCTTAGTGTTTACAAAGTTCCTTAGTGCAAAACAAGTTGTGCAGTGCTTATCAAGTTTGTATCTTCAATGATGTGAATTCAATATTGACTAAGCCACTCAGTGTCAACCAAGTGATTTAGTTTATACTAAGCTTTTAGTGATTGCATTGATCGAGCTATGCAGTGTGAATCAAGTGATTAAATTTACATGTTGAGTTTCATAGTATTCACTGAGTCACCAATGCAAAAAAAGTTTAGACTACTTGGAAGTGATCAGTATCGACTGAGCTTCTATGTGTACTGAGTGCATAATGATGCCAAGCATTGATAGTGGATGCTAAGTATCAGAACCTCACCGAGTTAGTCTTCAAAACTCAAGTTCCTGTAGTTGGGCTAACCTTGTGTATTTTGTGTAAACTTGTATTGTAGCCAACTTTGTTGAATTATAATTGGATTGGTATATATGTAATGTATTGTATCACATCCAAAGAATATATGACATAAGTATGATGCGAATTTAAAGAGTAGAAGTGTGAAGTAAAAAGGCTACAGTAGTATAAGGAGTAGAAAATATTTATCTATCAGAGCAAGGTGATCATTGCACTCAAAGGAATCTCATTCACCAAATCAAGTTTTAGATCAAAGATCAGCCACTATTTCATCCTAATAGGTGGATCAGTTAAATCCTTTTACAAGGTAGACTTAATATTCTTTTGTAAATCTCTTTACCGAGTGCATACTTAATTATATGTTTGTAAATCCTTTTGCAAGGTGGACCTAGTAGTCCTTATTGATCCTAATAGGGCAGATCATCAAAAGTGATCATTGTAAACCTTAAAAGGCCAACTTTATATTGTAGTACTAAAGCTTGTGGGTATCATCCCCACCCCAGTTTTACTTTCTATTTGGAAGGTTTCTAGGTCACCATATTGTGTGTCAAAGTGTTATGAATGTTTTAATGCTTTCAGTTTCTTATGCATGAAATTAGACCATAATTCACATGAAAGATTAATTGATAAGTAAAGATTAAGTTTTATTGGTTACTAATTCACACCTCCCCTCTCAATAACTTAGCCTATCATATATTTCCAACACAAAAAAATCCATTCCCATCTTAGGAAATTAGCCCACTACCATCACCTATTATCATCATAAATGGAAATACACCTCAAGGAGATAATCATGTTACCCATCTCTCACAATGAATCCTCCAGAACCATCTAACTACAACTCAAGATCCATGAATATGAAAGAAAAGATAAAACACCTAAAAGTAACATTGGGAAATATCTCTCAAATGATAAACTGCTAGGTAGACCAAGAGCAAGGAATGAGAATGCTCCTCCAAGGTATGCAAGTCACCCCATGACTTATCGAAGAATAATTTCCTCATAGGTCTCTATTGAACTCATGTCCAACATAGGTGTAGGCTCCTTGGACTTTCTATTGAAATCTCATCATGAGTATACATCTCAATGAAAAGTCTCAAATCTTAAGAGAACTCTAGCCTCACCTAAGTCTCCAAGTATCCATAAGCACTTGTAATCAATCACTCCTTGCAAAACTCCACTACAACATAACACTGTCATGAAGTATGAAGCAAATGATCAAAGTACTCAATACCAAGAAACTAAACCAAGATCAATGTCAAAGCTCAAACCATGGAAATAGGAACATAAACATGACATCATGATCTAGAGCATGCTCCATGTGATCATATCAAATAACTATACCATGTTACAACTCTAAACTACTAATAAAGAGAAAACCATGACAGAAAAGCCACCACGATACCATATCAAATAAAAGCATAAACAACATCTCTACTAATGACCTCTTGAATCCTAAAGATGTCAACATCTCTACTCACATGAAGATACCATCTCCAACTAGTGAAGCAACAAATGTGAAAGACCCTTCTGTAACAATAGGATCTAAGGCATCCTCCAACATATGCAACACTAAAGAAGATCATCCATCACCATGCAATAGAAAAATACAACTGCTGCTAAAGCTCCCACTACAACATGATACCAAGTTATTTAAGCACATGACACACCATCCTCCAAATCTAAAAATCATCAAGGCCCACACATCACACTGAGTGAAACCAAGATCTCCACACTAAGGAAATTCACCATGCTATAGGACTCCATAATTGACTATCCAAGTACTGAAATATCATCCATCCTCTTATCCCAAATAAACCACACAAATGCACAAGTGACCACAAACAATGCTAGCTAACAAGTCTTCACCAACACTGAATCAAATCTAGTGGATATAGACAGGCCACATCCAAGTTATCACACTATAATTAAATGAGTGGCCTACCCACTTGTACATCCAATCATTGCAACATGCAAACACACTATCACATTAGTTACATGTACAAATGAGATCAAAGAGAATAATCATGTAGAAAACATGAATCAACTACTAAATCAAGCATAAATATGATTTTCCAATCATGTCCACATCGAGCACCATAGTCCACGAATCCAACAACAGATCACCATAGAAATGTTGAGTGACTGGTGATGTACCAACATCTCCATGCAGAGAAAGAACAAAACCTCCTCTCACCATGCACAAATAATTCATACATGTAGAACTACAACTATCTCATTTGGTAACACTCTAAAGGAACAAGAGTTAAGAAAATAGCTCTTTAGTAGATCCACAAAAAACCATAAGTTTTTATTTCAACATGCAAAACCTACAAAAACATTGTGTTTAAGAATTCCCATGCACATCCACACCCACTTCCCATCTATAAGATTCAAAGTCTGAAAAAAATACCAAACAACTAAACCTAGAATGATGGATTATCATATATGAACATCGCTATAGACTTTTTAAGGAAAATACATAAACCCCTCAGATCCAACAAAGAAGAATCCAAGCCATGCATGTTTAAGAATCCAAGAGGAAAACATAGTACTGGAACTCCATGCCTACTTGTAGACCAATTCTACAACTGCTACTAGTACATGCATCTGAGAGAGATAGATTATCCAGAAGCTTCTAGATCATCCAATGATCAACTCCATATCCTCTATGCATTCTAGGTAAGAAAAGAGACACCTCCAAATACTCGTGCATAAAGAATTATTCTACTATCAACCAAGAACTCCAAATCAATGTCATTTCAACATAACCAACTCTATTTTCTTTGTCTTCACCATCCTTCAAGAAATGTCTGTTGTCTCTTAAAAAAAAAATCAACTACAAGACTTCCACTCATCCAAGGATTAATTATTAGCCAATTTCTTCAAAAAAAATCTTGAATCTTTGCAAGCTAAGAAATGTCAACAAAAGAAATACCCAGAACCAAAAAAATTGTTAATCTTGACATGCAATTCATAAAAATGAGCTCTGATACCAATTGAAGAGAACTAAGAGCACCCCTAAAAATCATTTCAGATTAGTATGCACATCTTGTATATAATAGTTCATTGAATAGCTTCTAATAAGAAAATACAAGTACATACTACTATTCCATAAAAGCAAAAACAAACATAGTTGATATCCTACAATTAAAACCTTAAAGGAAAGTGATTGCAATTTAATGATCTAAATAAATTTCAGCAGCATTACGACATACAGATTATTATTTTACAATCATGAAACTAGAAGAATGAGATAGAATGGAGAACATAGATATACATGGAGAAAACCTTTCTAGGTAAAAACCCCACCCACCAAATCATCAAGCTAATGTATTATTCAACAACAAGTTAGAATACATTTTCAGCCTTCACATGGAGATTTACATCTTGCTCCATTCTAGAGAAAATCTAACAACATAACCCTGTGCAAATAACTTCTCATCTCTCTCTTAATTCTCTACAATAATGCTTTTTACTTATAGAGTTTACATATGAGAGGAAATAATTTCTAAAGTGTCTACATTCAACACATCTAAAAATTATTTTAGAAACTTATGCACAACCCTTACATAAAAACAAACCATAAGAGAATAAAATGCCAAAAAATAGAAGGTTTTTGTTTTTCTACTTCAAGTTTTTTCTTGTGGAAGAATCCAACTTCATTTAGCAACTTTCTAAGAAAGCATAAATAAAGCATTAAATCATGGTAAGGTTGAGTCACCTTATCCCAACAGACAAGCCTTTAGATAAATTTCACTGGATACAACACTGGCAACAACACAACCAAGGGATTTGGCTACTGCATCAATCTTATTTTGTCTTCTCTAACAATCTAGCTTGACCTTCCACATTCTTACAAGCCTTACTCTAAGACTCCCATTTTGGCTCATGCTAAGAAGATGCATGCCATAAGCATTGGTTATAGTTCTATATATTCCTTACAAAGTAATGAATCTTTAATTTTCTAACAAGTAATGCATAGAACCACCTTTCTTGTAATGTAGAATGCTTGTCTGATTAGGTGTTTGTGCACCAAACATATAGAGTATTGATTTTTTTGTGTAGAAGTTACAAAATGAAGTTAGTTAATAAGATTATTTTTGTAGGTTGTAAACTAAAGAAAACTCCATTACTATGCCAGATGCATAACGCCACTTCTTTTTCCTTCTCTTCTAGCATATGGCTGAAATAACTGTCCTCCTCTTACAACTCTTCTCTTCTCTCATGAACTTCATCCACAATGTGCTGTCATACTAGACCAATGGCTCTTTCCTTTACTATTCTCCTTCACAAGATTCAACCCACCCTTATTTGGCCTTCTCCACCAAATAGTCTCTCCACTCTTTTCCACTCTTTCGCCTCTTATGCATTTTACTCCACCATGCGCTGACCACCTCCACCAAGTCTCATCACTACAACTGTTCACATTTTTTACGTATGAATTTTTTACATTTGTATTCCACTCTGTCCCTACACAAGCCTCTTTTTTAATTTTTTCAACACACAAATCCACCTCAAACCTTGTATCACAAAACTATGCCTTCTTTCTCATCTTTAGCCATACTTAATAACTCTTCAATCTTTATGATCTACTCTCCAAGAAATGCATTATCCTCTTACTTCTGAACTTCTTCCTTGTCTAGTAGCTCAATCTATGAGGTATTTTCTCCTCTATCACATACTCTGTATTCACTCACCAATTGCTAATCCAAATGACTGTGTTCTCCTCTATTCTCTTCATTTGTGTTGGATTCTCTTATTTCTTTCACTTTCCAATTGCAACTATCCCCCTTCAACTAGAATCTTCACATCTTATAACTCTCTTCTTAGCTATGTTTTAAAAATGATATCATTATAAGCTCTCTTTATATCCAATGGCTAAGAGGAAACATATATGTTCCCTATCAGCTTGTTTTGTGTATGAGTACATTGTATTTACACCATGGAGCAATGCATTCTCACAGCACCGTAGATGGTTCCCTCTTTATAACCCTTACCATCCTTTTCTTTGGTAATCATATTCTTTTCAATTTTTGCAATCTTTCACTTGCCTTTACTCTTCCTTATGGCTTCAAGCTCTCAATTTCTCATGACTCCATACAACTACAACAATTTTTTTGAACTCTTCACAATCGCTTGTCACTTTCACATGCAAATTGCTTCACAATTGACAATCTATTGACACAAATTCACTCTTCACTCAAAAATTCTAGTATAGGATGAATTATATCCACTCATTGATAGTAGTCATACAACCTTAGTAATATATAAGAGACTTGCCAAATAAACTACCATTAAAAAAATGACAATGAATCATAATTGTGACATAAGATTTTGAGCGATGGGAGCTTGACCATTGAACTTGTGCTTGTAAAAGTGATGTCACAAGTACAAATATCACAAGGGATAAGGTATGTACACTTTGTTTATGGTATAGTTAGGTGCCTCCCACAAGGATTATAGGATTACTATCACTATATGTAAACCAAAAAATCAAAGGCCTAGTATTATAGACTATAAAAACTCCTTTCCTTTCCTTTCTCTACCATACAATATATAATACAATTGATATTCCACTATTCTTTAATCACTAATTTAATTGAAAGACAATATCTAAATGTGTAACAAGAGCTCTCATAGAGCTAGAGTCCCTAACTATTGTTTTAGAAAAAAATACACTCTTCAATTTAAAATTTTGAATATATAGGACTGTAATTTGTACTATAGTAAAGAGACTTGCTATTTCTTTCTTGCAAATAAATTATTTATTGTGCTCTAGAAGTCTCTTTCTTTCATATAAGAAGACCATATTCTATGGGGGGCTTGATTTAAACTAACGACTACTGCAAAATATTTGATCCAAAAAAGCATAGGGGAAGACCTAAGTTGACAGTTCCCAACATGAGCATGGTGGTCTGGGGATTGGTTCTAGGTGAGGGAGAGTGAGTGGATGCATCAACCACTCTCAAATTGTATGACAAGACCTTTGTCCAATGGATTTGAGAAATAGTTGAACCTCAGTGATGGATTGTCTTAGGGATCTACTAATTTCAGATAAAGCTCTCTGATCGAGAGAGGGGCCAATGACTATGTAAACATCTATTATTAAAATTATATCATACATTTTCATTGCTCATCAAATTTACCTCAATAACATAATTATAACAATTTAATTTGGTATTGCTTTCAGATCAACAATCGAGATGGTTCAAAAATGGGTGAGTCAGAAATGGAAAGTTAGAGGTAGTGTGGAGGTTTTTGCCATGCCCAGTGGCCTCTTTCATTTCAAATTTACTTCAGAGGAAGATACCAATCTTATTCTCTTAGGTACCTAGTATTATGGGAAGCATTGTCTTGCTTTGACAAAGTGGCATACGGGTTTTGATGCCAGTGATAAGAAAAGTAAATTGGCCCCAGTCTGGGTTAGATTACCTAGACTACCCCTTGAATTTTGGGATGAAAATATCCTAAGATGGGTGGGGAATTCTTTTGGTCACTTTGTCACAATGGATAAGGTAACTATGCAGAAATCACATATGGTTTATGCAAGGTTCTATGTGAATGTTGCATTGAATTGTGCACTCCCAACTATGGTTACACTTATGACCAAATGGGTAGAGAAAGTCCAGCCCATTGAATATGAGAATGCGAGCTTGTTCTACCAAAAATGTGGCCAGTTTGGACACCTTATTGTGGACTGCAAGGCTCAAATGCAAAAGGACAAATAGAAGGAGAGTATGCCAGAGACTATTATTCAAACTATAGGGGAACCTTTGGAGGCTCCAAGACAGGAGGTGGAGAATGTTGTAACACAAACTAGGGAGGTTAACCCCGTGCTTTCCACCCCATCCCTTTAAAAGGGAATTAGAGGAACTATTGAGTTCACCCATGGGGGGACTTAAGGAAGGTGAGTTGTTGGAGGAAGGTGAAATAGAGGTTTTCCACCCTATTCTTGGCTCACCAGCAAATCAAGGAGGTAATAGCCTATAGGGTCTTATGGCTGTACAATGTGATACTCAAGTAGAAGTTTATACCCCCTTAAAAATGGTTAAGGCATCCCCAGCGGAGACTGTAGCTAAAGTCATGGCAAGAATTGATAAGGCGGATAAGGAACATAGCCCTACCTCACCACAAGAAGAGCAAAATGGGGAATGGGAGGTCCAGGAAAAGAAAAGAAGGGGTGGGGGGGGGGGGGGGGGGTAAAAAGCCAGATGTGGGTGCTTGTGGGATTGCTAGAAGGCTGTCTAGCAAAGCAACCAAGACAAAACAAGCATCAAGGGATGTGGCCAGTGGGAAGAAACTTACACTGGAGACTGTTACTAGAGGTAAGAAATGAATTTCCTCTATTGGAATTTAAGGGGGTTGAAAAACCCCCAGAAGCAATATGCTCTGAAAGAATGTATTTTTCAAGAAAAAGTTGGTTGTGTTCTAATACAAGAAATTAAAATCTCTAGTACCAATTTTGATAAAATGGTTTGTCATGTTTGGCTTGGTGCTACTTACATACATATGGAGGTTGATGGAGCCTTAGGGGGTATTGCTACTATGTGGAACCCGACCTCTATGATGGGAGTTGAGATTTGGAAGGATAGAAATCCCATAATAAATGATTTCTATTCTAGTATTCATAGCTGGGGACTGATTAATATTTATGCCTCTAATAACAAGCTAGGGATGAAGGAATCATATGATAAATTAGCTAGGGTTATAGTAACTATGAAGGATAAGTAATTGATGTGTATGGGTGACTGTAATACTCCCCTATACCACTTGGAGAAATTGGGTGGTAATAGGGATTGCCTAGAAAGCTTGCAAGATCTAAATGATTTTATGAGCCGAATGGACTTTATAGATGTGGAACTGAGAAATGCAGAAAAATGGGGTTCTCATGAGGATTTTTTCCTCTTTGACAACTCAAAAATATTGAGGAGACAACAAACAAGATGGAAAACACCTAACCTTGCACATTTTAAACTAAATTTTGATGGTGCTACTAGAGGAGGCATTGGAGAGGCAAGTGGAGTGCTGCAAGATAGGAAGGGTGATGTGCTATTAGTCGATACTGACAAGATGGGAAATGGGAGCAATAATTTAGTTGAGGCAATGGCTTTGTTTTGGATGTTGCAGCTGATTTGTGAAATGCAAATTAAGGAAATAACAATAGAAGGGGACTCCAAATTAGACCTAGCTAATGTGGTGTCCCAAGCAGGATGGAATATCAGGACTATAAGTATGGATATTAGGCATATTTTAGATGGGATGGAAAGAGTCCACCTGCAGCACATCTACAGGGAAGGAAATAAAGTGGCTGACACGATGACTACCATGGGTTTAAATCTATAACATTCACGTGTTGGAGGAATATGGAGAATCTTAACAAAGACATTAAATCCTTGAAAAGAAAGGAAAGTAGAGGGAGTATTATGTAATAATGTCTTTAATATTTAATACTAGGGCCAAATTTGGCATATGTGAGTCAAAGTGTGCTAAAATTAAGAAAGGTTTTAGGGAAATGAGGTGATGTGGCCGTACTAATAGAAATATGAGTGAATGCAAATTAAGAGGAATGTCACTTCATCATCATGGTAACACATTGTAGAATTCAAATTTATCCCCATTTAAAAGTATGAATGATATCATTTAGTAGATTGTTAGAGATTTTTGGGGTGCTAAAATTATGATACCATACAATCATGAATCCTACAATGAATTCAATTGGGCTTTTGAAGTGTATCAAGCACGAGACTATAAAACTTCTTTGCTTATTGTTGAAAGACTCAGGGTTGATTGTAGGTGTAGTGCTTCTGTAGGCACGAAAGTTTAGATGTGCATTACTGAAGTGGGGGAACGAAAAATTGGTGAGATAGATATGGGAGGGGACTTGAATATGGGAGGGGACTTGAATAGGTTGGAGCCCATGAAAATGTAGAACTTCAAAGATAGGATGGCAACCTAGTTTTTGTTGAAGGATGGGGGCTTTTTTCCCTACATGTAGTTGATGGCGGGGTATGATGAGAATTGTGCCCTTCAGTTTGTCAATGGGTGGAACAACCACAAGGTCACCATTAATGGAATCACTTTTCAAGTGAATGAGGAGGTGATAGCCATGGCTATGGGTCTTTCAATGAGAGGAAAGAAATGGAAGAAGGTTACTAAAACTGTGGACGATGCCAGTAAGAATAATTTTTTTGTGGACGATGAGGAACCAATGCACTATAGAGAAGCATTTAAGAGGGAAAAATTGGCAGCACCATTGGATGATGTGTGCTTGGTTCTTATGAAATATCTGACGCTGGAGGGTAGGATGACAACTAGGTGCAGAATGCTAAAGAGGAAGCAGATAATAAGGAAGAGACAGAGGAGCAATTGGAGGCGTATGCCAAATTGGAAATGAGGGTTAAGTCTTTAGAGGAAGGGTTCTTCCCCTTCTCTAAATTTTTCGTTAAGGTCACCCACGTTGCTACCACTACCCTCCAACTACTGGCTCAGGAGAAGGAGGACACTGGAATGAATATGGAGGATCATAAGCTCCTCTTTAAATTCCTTGCAAATGACTGGGTGCAGATTCTGCTCCCTGCGAAGGGAAAGAAGAAAACTGTTAATTAAGTTTTCTATATTTTGGGGATCCTTGAATCCAAAAGTTAATGTTTATATGCTAGTTCTAGTTTTGTTGGTTTTCAGCTATTGCTCAGACTTGGGTAGGCATGGTTATGTCAATAGTTTTTATGATGAACTCTCATAGTATGATAGACTTATTGGACTGCTACTATAGTTTAGGTAGTTTTGTTCGTATTATTATGCTAGTTGGTAACATGCATATGTTTTACTGTGGCTTAGTGGAACTTTAGTTCATTTTGTTAAGGTTCTCTGTTGGTCTCTATTGGTAATGTGTTGGTTACCAGCTTTTTGGTTGTAAGGGCTGACCCCCTTGTTTTTGGTCACTTTTTATTTCAAAAACAATTTAATTTGTTATTATTTAATTCAATTTAGTATACTTAAAATTTACAAAATTTAAAATGGTAAATTGTATATATTTTTAAATTGAATTGAACATGAGAAAATAATATTAATAGATATACATATATTTTTTAATTCTATTAATTTAAACTCAAAAGTAGGATATGTTGTAATATTGTATATTGGTTGTAATTCTCTACGTCCTACATATTTACTAGGAAAAAGGATAACGACTATAACCTAACAAAATTCCAATTTCACTGAGTTCTTCCCAACGTTGAAAAAATAATGTTGTTTAACTTTCCAATTCATCCTATAGATGCATTCAACAATGTTTTATAGTTCTAAAACTTGAATTAGTTTTATCAAAACAATAATAATAAAATACAACTACTAGCATCCAAATTTTTATTTGGAAAAATAATATTTTGAAGTGAAATTGTAAAATTAACATATATCTACTATTCAAAAGTGTTCCTTGTTATTTATTGACTTGACATCCCATAAAACTTTTGAGAATAAAATAACAACTTTTGCACAACTTGAAGTGCAAATTGAATACCTCATATTCTATCAAATTCACTTAGAGTAACTTAGATATTAAAAGGTTGAAAAATAGTACAAACTCAAACAAATATAGAATCATTTATAAATTAATATTATTGATAACTTATATTCTCACAATTTATTTGATATTGTGATTTGATTATTTTACTAAATAATTTTTATTATTATTCTTTTTCATTTTATAGTTCTATTAATTTGTTATCTTTCATAATTTATTACATGTATAATTTAATTTATTAATTTAATATTTTATACATTTTACAATTTTATTGTAATTTTTTCCTTTTTATTTTTTTAGAATTCAAATAAAATAGTTAAAAATTAATATTTTTATTAGTACTTGTCAATAGGCAAATACTATTGTAATCAATATTATTTAATAGTTATTAGTCAAATCTAGTTGAGCCAATTACAAAGAAGTATTTTTAAATTAAAAAAAATACACATCTTCTTTTACTAAAGTCTATATAAACAATATTTCATTTAAAAAATCTAACAATTATTTTTCTCACTATTTATTCGATAATACCTTTGGGTCTTATACACACTTTTCTCGGATTTGTCCCTACTATGTTTTATGTTATTTATTTCAGATTCATTTTACTTCAGTTACAAATACAAAGTGACATTCATATTTAATTTTCAAAATAATTTTAGTGGTTTAATATTCATATTTAAAAAAAAAAAAATTTAATAATATACGATACATGATATACAAATAAAATATAGGACATGATAAGATATATTATAATGAAAAAATATTTATTCTATAACATTTATAATTATATTTAATATTATTATATAGTATATAAATAACATTTTAATTAAGACCAAGAATGAGGTGGGAGAGAATCTGGAGGAACTCCAAAAGGCAATGGGGGAGGGTTGTGATTTAGATGACATTATCCTTGAAGAGGAAAATAGTAGGAAGTTGTGGAAGGATACAATGTACAGAGAGGAAACATTCTAGAAACAAAGATCAAGAATACTATGGCTGAAGTTGGGAGATAAAAATGCAATTTTGTTTCACAGATCAACCTCTAACCATAAAAGGAGAAACACTATTAATTTGGTCATGAATGATCATAATATAAATTTAACAAAAATGGAGGAGATAGGTAGATGGGCTAGCAAGTTCTTCAAAAATTCTTATAAAGAGGACCATAGGGCCTTCAATAAGGAGGATAGACAGTGGCTGATTGACTCAATGAAAAATATGATCTCAACAAAGGAGAATGAGGACCTTACTCAATTGGTTACTAAGTAGGAAGTGTGTAACGTTATCTTCTCCATGAAAGCCTACAAGTCTCCAGGCCTAGATGGTTTCCCCCCGACCTTCTTCCAACACTTCTAGGATGTTGTTAAGGTTGATTTGGTTAGAGTTGCACATGACTTCTTCAGGAGTGGGAAGTTACTTAAGAGAATTAATAAAACTTACGTAGTTATGGTCCCAAAAATTAAGGAGCCAGGGGCTCTTTTTGACTTTAGACCTATCAGTCTGTGTAATACTACCTATAAGATTTTTTCTAAGATAATGATGAACTGCCTAAAACTGCTCCATAAATTCATGGGAAAAAATCAGAATGGGTTTGTCTTGGGCCTATAGATCCTAGATGCTACTATCACTACTCATGAGGTGTTACACTCGATGGATAAGAGTGGTAATCTAGGTATGGCTTTAAAGTTAGAAATTTCAAAAGCTTATGATATAATTAGCTGGACTTTCCTATATGAAGTCATGGAGAGAATTGGCTTTAATCAAGGACTAATTAATATCATTATATCCACGGTTGAGATTGTCAATTCCTTGGTGATGGTGAGTGTTACTCCTTGGGGAAATTTCTAAGGGGAAAGGGGCCTAAGACAGGGTGACCCTATTTCTCCTTATCTGTTTATAATGGTTGCTAAAGTTCTAGGAAGAGGTTTCTTGAGAAAGGTGGAGGGAGGAGATATCAAAGGAATTAAACATGCTAACTCTCTCCCAACGGAGGTCATACAATAGTTTGTGGATGATACTTTCCTTAGTGGGGACTCCTCGGCAGTGGAAGCTAGAGCCTGGAAACATGTCTTGGAGATCTATGTTGTCAATGCGAGCCAGAAGATAAACTTAGATAAAAGCAAGGTGTTCTTCTGCAATGCTAAGCCAGATATGCAGAGAAGAGTGCTAAATTTTTTTGGTTCTGATACTTCCTCCCTTCTAGATACGTATTTGAGGCTTCCTTTGATTGTTAAAGGGTTAAGTAATCACTTTTGGAATATTATTTTGGAGAAAATGCAAAAGAAGTTGATTGGGTGGAAAGGAACAACTTTAAGTAGTGCAAACAAGCTTCAACTATTGACTTCTTTTCTTTAGGGTATCCCAACCTACTTCCTCTCCATGTTTAAAATATCTCAAGCAATGACTGAGAAAATGGAGAAAATCCAAAGGAACTTCCTTTGGTCAGGGGCGAAGGAAAAGAATAGGTTGAGTTTGGATACTGTGTGTAGACCAAAAGACAAAGGTGGCTTAGGTATAAGAAAGATTAATGATTTAAATAATGCTCTCCTTACTAAGATTGGTTGGAAATTGGCAAAGGCTGAAGCCAAGTGGTGTAAGATACTCGAAGCTAAGTACCTATGGAACTTGAATTATATCCACTGTATCTAGAGAAATGACCTTCCTGTGGGGTCCAAGATATGGGGGAACATTCTAAAAAAAAAGAAGTATGATAAGGGAAGGAGTGAGGTGGCTAGTAGGTGAGGGTAGCTAAGTTAGTTTTTGGGAGGATACTTGGTTCCTTTGGTTAGAACTAAGTTTGGTATCCTTAGAGAGAATCTCCAACTATTGGTGAAAAGTAAGGTGATTGATTTCATTAGGTCAGGAAGGAGGTGGAAGAAGTTACAACTACACGAGGGTTATTGGTGGTAGTCTGGTAGAGGAACAAGAGGATCTCCTCAAAGGGTATAAAATTTTGAGGGTGGCTAGGGATGACACCTCCATTTGGATGGCAAACTCGTCTAGGGATTTTTTCTGTAGGTTTTTCTTATAGGATGACTTTTGAGAAAGATTTGGAGCCTAATTACTGGAAAAAAATTTGGTCCAGACATCTGATCCTGAAGGTCAATTTTTCTAGTGGGTCACTATGCATGGGAAGATTCTTACCATAGATAACCTAAGAAAAAGGGGATTCCAATTACCAAACAAATGTTATATGTGTATAGGTGGGAAAGAAAGTATCCCCCATCTATTCTTGGAGTGTAGCTTTGTTGCTAACATTTGGGGTAGGTTGTTTTAGAAATTGGAGATGGTTTGGGCTTTCCATAAAAGGATTTGATCAATTCACTGTGAATTGGAAATATTTGTTCCTCCACCCACTCCTTATCCAATTATGGAAGGTGACCCTCCTCATGTCTACTGGAGCATTTGGAAGGAGAGAAATAATAGGGTCTTCAAAAATGAAGAAAGAAGTGAGGAGGTTGTTATTGAGTTGATCTTCAAGCTGATTGTGAAGAACATGCAGAACTATAAGTGGCGGAAACCATATGTTCCTCCCAATTTGACACAGCAAAGGATTGCTAGATGGTGGAATCTGGAATAATGTTTCTTGAAGGTTGATAATTCCAAAAAAATTGCAAAAGCAAGGATGAGATGGTTCCTCCCCAAGGAGAGATGTGTTAAACTTAACTTTGATGGTGCGACGAGAGGGTAAGACTCTACAAGAGGGGGTATGGTTAGAGATTGCAATGGTAGAATGTTGTTGGCCTATGTTGGTAATCTAGGCAAAGTCTTGAATAATGTTATGGAGGCTATGACCCTCCTTTGGGGCTTGAAAATGGTTATAGGGGTGGGATGGGAGAATGTAGAGATAGAAGGAGACTTGAAGATTGTGGTTGAAACAATAAAAGGGAACATGAAAGAAGGTCGGGCAATCAAAAAGGTGATAGAAGAAATTTGGCATTTATTAACTATTCTAAAAAGGTATGATTTGCATCATATTTATCTAGAGGGCAACATGGTGGCTAATGTGATGGTGGCATTGGGTCTGGGAGTGCATGGATCACATTGTTGAAGAGAAATTAGAGTGTTACCAAATTTGGTAGGACTTATAGTGAATAAAGATAATATCCCATGATTGGGTTTACATGGAAATATTTGAAGGCTTTTAATGACAACTTAGTACTAAGTTGACTGATGGGGCCAGATCACAATGTATATATGTAAAGGAAGGAAGGAAGGAAAAGGTACTTTCAATAATATATTTGCATGGTTTGAAAGGGAAACCAAATTGAAGTACGATTTGAGTGAATTGTTTTTAATTTTCTTTATCATTACTTTTCTTGGGATGCCAAGTAATAATTCAAATTTAAAAGGGCTTCAATGCCTTGGAAATGATGATAATGAGTGGCATTGGGATAAAGGTAGTTGGCACGTGATAACAAATTAGAGAAGTGATATGGGTATTCATGACAGTAAAGACTTTTATCAGTACTTAGTGCAACTTATTTTTCTGCATAAATGTGATTAGGTTTTTAAAAATTTCCTTTGGACTAGAGCTTTGAAAGGTGCGAGAATTATGGAGAAGGTTGTTATTATGGGGGGAGATTTTTTGCATATTGAACCTTTGATGATTGAGGACAATGCCTATAAACCCCTAACTTGGTATATGCTTAAGGAAGGGGGATAGGCTCCATTCATGGAGGCACTGAATGGGTTTATGAGAGTTGTTCCCAACAATTTGTAAATTCTTGGGATGATCAAAAGGTGATGGCTAATGGAATTATGTTCTAGGTGTCTGATGAAATTATTTCTTTGGTGACAGGTCTTGCAATGAAAGAGAGAAAATGGTAGAAGGTGACTAGGGTTGCAGACAAAGCTAGCTTGAATCACTTTTTTAAGGAGGGTGAAGAATCTATTTGCCATTGTGGTGGATTTCTACATAAAAAGCTCCTCAAGACACGAAATGAAGTGTGTTTGGTGTTGATGAAATATTTGACTCTAGAAGGGAGGTATGGTCTTTGCTACTACTACCATTTCCCCCTCTTAAATCAATTCTACCATCGTGATTATATTTCTATTCCTTTCTTCCTGTTACATGAATTAGTTAATATTGCTTCTAATGTTAAGGACAAAGATGAAAAAGGGGGTTAATTATACTATTCTCCACCAGGGGTTGATGTTTCATCTTTACCAATTCCATTTGGCCTTGTTACCCCTAAAATTGTTGACATAGATATCTCGGCTTTGTATAATCCCTGCCCCCACCATACCCCCCTAAGAATTACCAGTCCTAGAGCCCTTACCCCACAACCTTCACCTAGTGGGTCCACTTAAGAGGAAGATTTCCCTCCTGGAAATAAAGAAAAATTAGAGAAAGAGAAAGAGAAGGAGCCGGAGGACTTGGAGGATGAGGTTAGAGGTGGGAGACAAAGGTTTAGTAGAATTTGTGAAATCTAATGCAAAAAGGAAGATGAGGTCCAAATGTAACACCCCACTAGGTGACCCAAAAGAAATTAACCTAAAGTTTCACTAAGTTTGTCAAACATTTTTTTATATGAAAGATAATAACTTAACAACAAAAAATAATACAACAAAAGCAATAACTCACATACATAAAAATAATAATAATAGATTACATCTCTTAAGGGTCCCATGACATTGAATCACATTTAAGTTTAGTTAAATACTAAATCCAATGCATAACCAAAATCCACATCATGGAATTATTATAAGTACAAATCCATATAAACAATATAAAATTATATAAGATGTCACTTGGTAATAATCAGAAATGCTTAATCATCCATTGTACAAGTCATAGGGTATGATAAGCTCAAAGAATATAGATCATAAAATAGATTACATCATCTCATAAGATCTATGAAATCAAATACAATATAGTAGAATATAAGCACCATCAGAAGCAAGATTAGAAAAAAAGGTACAATTGCACAGATACATCCAGCAACGACATCCAATGGTTAGATCTCAATGGTATAAGAAAATGCACTACCACTAGACCTTGTGGAACCTAAATGGCCCACTCCCACCACACCGATGAGTTAAAATCAACTCCCATACGAATATCAAAACACAAGTCATAACCAACATCTAGGTCAAGGAAACATCTAAAAGAATGCTATTTCAAAGGGTACTAAGACACAAGTATCAACTAATCCCAAATGCAACAATACACATAGGGAATCTACTTTGTAAGTGGGCAAGTATCATTGCATGAGACAACTCTAAGGTTACCCTAGCAACCTCTTTGGACTCCGACCCCAAGTGTCTCTATGTGGCATTAGTATCCTTTCGTACAGACAAGGCATACTAATGAGTCAACTCTAAGGTTACCTTGGTAGTCTCTCAAGACTTCGCCCCCCTAGTGACTTTATGTGGCACTAATATCTTATTAATTCATTTTAAACCCATTCAATGAAATGTTATCACTTATTAAAATAACGTACAAAGGGTTATCCAAGCAACCACTTAGGGCTCCGACCTTCATTGCAAGCCACTTCCCAACATGACATACATATAACCTACCCTAAGTTCAACAAAAGCAAAAGGTCTCATATGACCATAAACCACACATCAATTCTTAAACAAGTGCTAGAAAGTACTAAAATGTCACTGATCAAAATCATAAATTTCACCAATACAATCATCCTAACAGGATTGAGTGAAAATCAAGTACACATATACCAAACCATGACATAACATGACATCACCAAAAACAAATCACATAATCACCTTAGTCCTACATAAGCAATTGGGAAGCAATCCATAGATAACTGAATGAAGACTCAAAGCTTACACCAGAAAAGTCACACTATTCACTTCATCTCTACACAAGAGAAACTAGAAAGCAATAACAACCAACGGATCAAACTCATCAAAGAAGACATGTGACTACATCACAATGGTTATGTATAAAAGATCAAATACATAACATCATCACATAAAAAACTCCCCAAGCCTCTGGTAAACATGCTGACTGGTCAAAATACTAAGTCAAACCTAAAACCCACAACAATAAACCACACGTCACCTAAAGTACATATAAAAGTAACTTTCATAATTCATTAAGTTTTAAGAATACCAAAGTTCAATGTTCACTAAAGGTTTTAAAGTTTTCATTTTTTTTTCCAGGTATTACAGATTCACTAAAGTTCCTCAGTCCACATGAGACTGAATACACAACAGATCATTAAAAAATGTTTAAACATTGCTTCATAGTTCAATTCGATTATAAAAACACAAGATTCAATATGCAAATATGGTTCCATTTTTTCATCTTTTCAAAGCACGTTAATTACTACGATTTTCAAATAATAAAATTTTCCTAGTAATATAATCATTTTCATTTATAACTAACTCATCTAAGAAAAATCTAAGTTTAATAACACCCATCAATTTTTCTCATCTTGAATTATGATTATCAATCTACTTCATTAACAAAAAATATTAATAAAGTAATTAATAAAATATTTAATTTAAAATAGTATTAAAAAATTCATGCAAATAAATATATTATCATCATAAATTAATAATAATTAATAATTAATAATTAATTTTTTTATTAACTTATTAATAAAATAATATATTTATATTATATTAATAATAATAATAAATATTAAAACCATATAATATAATAATTATATATTAAAATAATAATAATATATTATATACATTAAATAAACTATATTTAAAATATTTATTAATTTAAAATTTAATAAATTAAACTAAAAATAAATTAAAATAAATAAATCACATAAAAAATACTGTTTAAGGCCTGCCAACCATACACTATACTACTCGTGGCAACCTTGGGCCTATTGCGGTAGTATCAAGTCTACCTGTGGTAGCCCTTTAGCCTACTCGTGACAGTCTTGGTACTGCACGTAACAGCTAGGGCGCCGACAGGAAAAGAAGGAAGGAGGAGAAAGGGGGTGGGGGGTTGTGGCCCCCGCCCACCAATAATTATATTATTCTTTTTTTTAAAGAACAAATCACAGCCCCTTAATAAAATTGCAGTACAAATTCCATTTTTATATTATATTTAATAATATAATTATATAATAATTTCCAATTACTTTGTAATTAAATTATTTTATACATGTATTTTTTTGATAAGTTTTCCAATATAAACTTGATATAGAAACTAGGATCAAACATTCAAAATCTATAAAACAAAATTGGTTTTCCTTTCAAAACCTACATCCCGATTTTAACAAATCCATTACGAATCGCCCAATTTAAATCAAATGAGGGTTTCTAATTTTCAACTCAAATACAATTTTTTCTCAATCGAAGAATGATAGTTCGTATATAAGGGTTTCAATCTTCATTTGTTTATAGATCTTTTTAGAAATGAAACCAATAGATCCACAACAAGGGTTTCAAATTAAATCATAGACAATTCAATAACTAAAATCAAATTCTCTCAAACAAGGGTTTCAACCCAAAGAAAATTTTAAAATAGAGACACAATAGACACATAGAAGACATATATTTTCAATGCAAGAACTACTGCGCAAAACTCACAAGATCCTACGAACACACAAAACACACAAGAATTTTCTTTCTCTTTCGAAAACCCTCTTTTTAGAAATTGGCTCCTCCAAACTTGTGTGTGGAGAAATGAGCTCTAATTTCCTAATAAAAAGTTTTCCCCCAAATTAGGGCTTCAATTAAGCAATAACGTGAAAACCTTTTTTTCCTTTGTTATTGTATTATTTTAATTTCATGCACAAGCTTTATGTAATTTAATTAAAATAAACTTTATTAAATTAATGCTTTCTCTCTCTTATTAAATCATGAGACACTTTTAGGCAAGAGCCTACAACACAACAATAACTTGTGAGCCTCTCATGTGGGAGGTCTTGAGTTCGAATTCACTTAACACATAAAATAATAATTAATTATAATAAATAACAATAATTAATCTAGGCTTCAACTGTTTACCAATAAAAAAAATAAAAAAATCATGAGACACTTTTAATATAATATTTATTAATTTAACTAATAATATTACTTAGAGTTTATTATTAAAATGAAACTCCTAAATAAATTATTATTAAATTAACTAAATATAAATATGCCAAAATTAGAACTTTAATAAAATCTTTAAATTTAATTCCTTTATTTATTTAATTTATCAATAATTAAATATAATTAAATATTGAATTTTCTTCATAAAATTTCCATTAAATTAAATCATTAAATTATCTTTTAATATGATTTAATTGCAATAGAAAACTATCACAAACCCACAAGACTAGATGTGATAACTCAAATGAAGACAAAGAACATAATCAAACTCCAGGATCAAAATCACGAATTCACGTCACTTGACAAATTTAGACAGGTAAACAACTCATATACTTGTCCTACTTTCTAGGACAATTGGCTTAGGTTAGAATTTGGACTCAAGAATTATCTCCCCACTTATACCATTAATATATTGCAATAGGGCACGCTCATCATGGCAATTTAGGAAAGTTGATACTTGATACCTACAATCTACATAAAATCCACACATGTACATACACATATATTTTAAATTGAACAAGCAATGCTAGAGAGTGGTACATCATATAAATCCCAACTAACAGGTGACTACAACTCCCTCCCTCAACCACATCAGGAACGCCAATCGTAAAGTAAAATAGACAAGTACACCATACACATGCAAGTATGGGGTAAGTAACCATAGAAACTACATATAAATCATTCATCTAACTATCATCATAAAATAACTAAAATTCTGACCTAAATGAATATATATATCATCATCGGAATAACCCTGAAATAATTGAATAGCTCATCACATAAATCAATTGAGTATGAAGTGATATATAATCAAATATGCTAACCAAGTATCGATAATCATAAAACACAATTAAAAAATTGGCCTAAAAGAATCCGACAATACAACAGAAATGTCAATTAGGGGTAGGCATTACATCCACTCCCCCTAGACTTAGGCTTACTCCTGGAAGCCTATAAGAAAGATGAAACTAAACTAGGGGTAGGCATTACATCCAATGCCTCGTAAGAGGAAGGGTTAGATTTTGATGAGACGACCCAACCCAAATAGAGAGTAAAAAAAAAGACTTTGAACTATGGTTGGGGAATGAGGAGGAGGAGGAGGTGAAAATTTAAGAATCCTCTATCTTTGGCTCATGAGAAGGTAAGGTAGCAAAGACAAGACTCAAGTCTCTGCTTCTATTTCTATGGGTAGAGTGGACCTTACGCAAGACCAGTTCCTTGAAACTGTGGAAAAATTCCCTTTCCCTATGATGGTGTCATCTCCAAATAGGGTTATACCCAAAGATGATATTATTGCTAAGTCCTCAGTTTTGTAGGATAACGACATGGTCATTGTGGAGGGTAATTCGGGTGGTAAGCTGGAGGGTTTTACCGAGACTCATAAAATGGAGGTTAAAGATCTAAAAGAGAGAGGTTGCAAGCTCTAGAGGATAAGGTCAAACTTTTGTCTAAATTCACCATTAAGGTGACGCACATGATAGCCACTACTCTACACCTACTAAAGGATAACTAGGAGGAGGACTTGATCCACGAGGACTCTAGAATGATTCTTGAATTCCTTGTTGAAGATTATGCCAACATCCTCCTTAAAGGGAAGGATTAGAAAAAGCCCAATCAAGACTTGTTTCTATTTGTTTTTTGTTTAATGGTTTGCTGGTTACTGGACTTAATAGTTTTTAAGGTTGTTATGCCTTTGTTTAAAAATTGTGTTAAGTATGCCACTGTTCTAGGAAATCTTAGTAGGATGTGTTGAAAATGATTGAAAAGCTCATGAATGAAGAGTAATGGAATTGGTAAAGAATGTTTTCAATCATTGTTTTGTCATTGATGTCAAACTTGCTACTTGTAGGAATGGCAATTGCTTTAGTGATCCAAATGCTATAAGTTGGTTGATTGACAAGGAGGTGGCAATCAATAAGATGTAACTAGAGTACTTAGACAAAGGTTGAAGTTATGATGTTGTAATGAAGTATAAGGATCAGCTAAGCCATTGATGAAATAGTGTATTGATGACATACTCTAAGACATAGAGGATGGACACACCAAGACATATCAAAGATGTAAGGTTTAGCTAAGTCATTTGTAAAGCCTAACTAAGTTCATTAGAAAGAGTCGAGCAAGCTAGTTAGTGCTGAAAAAATTTTTAGTTGAAGCCGAGCAAAGTTCAACTTAGTGATTGCCGAGTGGTCTTTAGGTGTCGAGCAGTCTTCATGTGCCGAGTGAAGATCAGGTGCCGAGTAGCAGAAAAGAAATAGGTGCCGAGTAAGTTTTCAAGTGCCGAGCAAGATATAAGTGCCGAGTGATATTGAAGTGCTGAGTTTCATAGAATTTCTTCTGGTGTCGAGCATCAATAAATCAATAATGTCGAGTTGCTGCATTATTTTGAAAATCGAAGATTTGCCAGATTTGAGCCGACATGGTTGTTATCTAGAATTCTGTGAATCAGATAGAAGATAAGAATGATGAGCTGGTGGCACAGAACACTATGTAAAACATTTTTGGTAAATACAATTGGATTTTAGACGATATTTCTAGATAAGAGCAAGATAAGGGATAGATACATTGTATCTTACTGAATCTATTGAAACCCTAAAGTTGGAGAGGGTGAATCGAGCGGGAAAGGTATTCCAAATTTCTATTTAAGGAGTCATAAGGTCACGAAGCAAAGTGTGGTGGTCGAGCATGAAATCATGAAGTGTTGAAGAAGGTGCTAATGTGGAAGAGAGCACAGATACTCTGCTTCGATAGGTGACCATAGATATGATTGCATTGGTATGATGAGTAAGAAGACTCAAGGTGACAAAGCTTGAGATGAAAAGCTTACAGAGCTGAAGCGATTAAAGCCAAGCAAAGGATTGGACTAAAGTGTGATCTATATGCAAGATATGTTGTAAGTTGTATTAGATCAAAAGTCATTATTGTTACTCTCTAGCAATTGTAACAGTTAAGATAAATCCTATGGATTTAGGTTGGTTTAATAGCCAAGTTGTAAATCCTTTAACAGGGTGACATTCCAAGTGAATGTTCCAAAGTCCTTTAATCGGGCCCATTCCTAACAATATGGTGAAATCCTCTAACAAGGTCACATTTGACAATGTGTTGTAGCCTTTAACAGGGCAGGTCTTTAACAGGACAGATCATCAGAAGTGGTTGAAATCAATTGCGTAGTTATTTTTGTGGGTATCATCTCCACTCCAGTTTTACCTTCTTATTCCTAGAGGGTTATCAAATTCTTAGTGTTATGGTGTGATGCATGTTTACTTTTCATAGCTATTTAAATTACATGCATGATAATTTCAGTTATGCAACATTAAGGATTTGTGAAAAAGTATTATTAGGGCATTTGGACCTTGAATAACTGATTCACCCCACCCCCCCCCCCCCCCCCCCTTTCAGTTATTCTAAAGAATTATAATAGGATGCCTGTTGACTCTATTATTATTCTCCTTCATATGATGTTTTTGTTTTGATAAGTTGTTGTGGGGGTGATTCTGTTTTGTGGGTAATCTGCTGGTTGTAGGCCATTTTGTCTTTGTATGGGCCAACCCACTTGTTTTGGCTGCTTTTTAATTCAAAAACATTTTAATCAAATTAAATTTGTAATTAAAATAAATATTTTTTAATCATTATAATATCACAATTATTGTTAATATTATTATGGTGTTACTATTTGAATTAAAATTATAAATGAAAATAGGCAAGAGCTTCTTATCTAAGAGTAAATAATAATAAATAGTCACATCAAATAATAATAATAATATCTTGCTACCTACTACCATCTCCTATCCATAAAAATAAATAAATTAATGAAAATATATCTAATAGTAATAAAAAATCTATTGAAATGAGAACTACTATCAAATTAATTATTATACAATAGAAGAATTATTAAAATTTATTACTATACTTCTATTAGTAATAGCCATTACATGACACTTGTTAAACATCATATTGGTTAAATGTGCCATAGCTATGTTTTGGGGGAGATTGAGATGACTTTAATTCTAGTGCAATTTTTTTTTCCCTTCTCATTGCCCTGTGTAGCTATTTACCTCAAAATTGTTTGTGTATATAATCTGTACTCTGAATTATTGAGTTGCAAAGACTTGTGGAGGTTTGGAATAATTTAATAATGTAGATGTTAAGGTAATTTTGACCAAAAAAAAAAGAATTGATAAAAAGCAGAATGAAAATTTACACAATTTTGTCCATAGTGCCTTAAAATATTTGTCCGCGCCTTAAAATATTTGTCCACACACTAAATATTTGTTTGCCAGACTTTGAAAGTAACATTTAATGCACATTCAAAATATTTCAAAAATAAATCACTGTAAACCTAAGAATATTACACATGGATTCTGAAAAAATTAATTGTTGGGTGCTAGTGGGAACATTACTTCCTGCCTATATACTACTAATAAGGTAATTTTGGAAAAAAAGACAGAATTGAAAAAAAAAGCACAATGAAAATTTACACAATCTTGTCCATAGTGCCTTAAAATATTTGTGGGCACACTAAATGTTTGTTCGCCAGACTTTGAAAGTAACATTTAATGCACATTTAAAATATTTGCGCCAACTTTGAAAATAACATTTAATGTACATTTAAAATATTTTAAAAATAAATTACTCTAAACTTAATAACCTGAGAATATTACATATGGATTCCTAAAAAAATTAATTGCTGATAGTTCCTGCCTATATAATAATAATAATAATAATTAGCCGATAGGCTTTCCTATTGGAGTTCACTCCAATCGGATTTTGTCTCACGTCATAAAGTTTTAGCTAATAAATGGTTTCAGATCAGTTTCTCTCACATGGTAATTGGTCCTCAGAATCATTTGACGAGAGGTGTGGACAAAGATCTCGATATTTTTGATATTCTCTTTTCCACGTACGAAAGGTGTGTGTACTTTGTCAAATAGTAATGACGCATTTAATACAAGCTGAACGACTTTAAAGCTGCACCTTCAATGGATGAGAGGCAGCGAATTAATTTGCATCTTGAAGAATATGTTGGAACACATGCCGGATAACCTAGTAAAGTGATCAAGAACATTAAATATGTTATAGCCTTGTACAAGCTGCCTGTTAAAATGTTAGGATTCAGATCTACTTTATTGATGACATTGTGTGATACTATAAATTCATGTTTGAAGTGAATTTTATTTTTGAGGAACTTGTTATCCTCTTTTAAGTTTGTTATGCATTTTCCATTCTCTGTGCCAACGTTGCTGTAAAGTGAGGGTAATTTATTAGCTTTTATGATATTTTTCATTAGATTGATTCTACACGCTTTGACACTGACATGCTTTTTATTTTTTAAACAGGAGTATGCAACCATGCCTTCGACTTTCACTGCATAAGTAGGTAGCTGAAGACACGTCAAGTCTGTCCTTTAGGTGTGAATTTCAATCTGTTTTCCTTCTGTTGATGTTACAAATATTGCTTGGTGGTTGAACATACTCATATATATGATTTGTGTATTATCTAATGTATGTAGATAACAACGAATGAGAGTTTCAAAAGTATGGACATTAGATTTCATATGGATCTGATAGCATCAAGGCCATTTCAAAGAATATTTCAAAGAATATATATTGCCTCTAATCATATCGTGGCTGTTACATGATATTAGACACTGATAATAGAGATTGTGTGGCTCTAAAATTTTAAGTGATGTATTAGGGGATCCATTTTGGAGCCTTCATTAAAGAGCTTTGTAATAGTACTCTCTTAATTTGCGTTTGGATCAGTTTTGAATATTTCTTTTTTGGCTCAACTATGTTGGGTATGTGATATTGATATTTTCCCTACTAGAATGAAATTGGTTCACTTTCTCAAGCTTTACATTTTAGATATAACATGAGTAGAGACCAATTCTATGGGGCAGTAGGGCGTGTATCAGTGTTACTTTTTTATCCAGAGTTTCATTTACTACTTGAAACATTATGCGTAACATCAAAGAGTAACATTATTCATAAAAGGTATCTAAATGTTATATAGATACCCAATACATAAAACATTATACATAAAACCTAGGTAAATATTGTGCTTAAAAGATCTATATTTTACATAAAATTGAAAGAAATGTCTTTATCTAATGTTATTGATAAGATTGTAGAATATAATATTATGCATATTTCAGTTTTGCGTAGACATCTTAATTCAAATAGAAATTAATGGATGCTTTCCATTGTTGGTTGGTAGGGTTAGCCAAATGGAGCTCTGATTAAATGTTTCCTTAGGATATTGTTGAAAATGGTGATTACCTCTTAATATGGTTACATTATTATGGCTACATTGTTAGATCATATTTGGTGGACAGTACTAGGACTCTTCTCTTTATGATATATATTTGATATATTATTTTACTATATGATATAGTTTGGTTGATTTATTTAAATCTAACTTAACTTCTTTATTTGTTGTACCAAATTTATTAGCCGATAGGCTTTCCCATTGGGATTGCCTGCAATCAAAAATTGTCTCACACCTGCAAACCATTTGTCTTCACTCGCTGGAAGGTATACCATCTTCAGTCAGTAGTTTTTTTATCACCGAAAAAAATTATATAGTATAGAATACTTCACCTTCTTATCTCTTGATTTAAAATCACTTGATGTTACGACTTGAGATTCAGTTTCTGATTCTTGAATAATGAGGAAAATCTTCAAGAAATCTGGGCCATTAGTTTTTGATTCTCACATAATGAAGAAAATCTTCAAGAAATCTTGTCCATTATGATTTGATATGAAAAAATCTAAGAAAAATCTAATGGAAATCTTGTCCATTATGATTTGCATTAGTAAAACAAGTACGTTGCATTTAGCCATCTTAAGCTCATCATTTCCTAGCTTTATAAAATCAAGCAAGAAACTTAGTCTTCTAATGGCAGAAAGGAACTGCCATTGAGGTTATGGACATCGATATTAAGAAAAGCCAAAGTGATGTAAACCGAATCAATTTGAGCATAAAGCATATTGTTGTCTATCATGTCGTTGTTTGGTTGAAACAATACATAATCTAGTGAGACTTGGTTCAGACCAGCCTTGTAGGCAAAGAAAGGGTAGGTGTTTATGAGGAACGGCGAATGAGCTTGCGTAAAGAACTCGAGAAGCGGTGTGAGAAAAGTGGTGAGTTGAGGATTGAAAATGCCAGTGGATGGAGGGTAAGAGATGAAAAGTATACAGTTGGAGTGCATAGTGGAGCCATTAATGGAGGAGTCCAGGCCAAGGCTCACCAGCGCTGAATGGATATTTTGCATCACTGGCACCAGATTCTTCATGAGATTCGTGTCGTTGCCCATACAAACTTCATTTCCCATTGTGATGCTCATGATCTTCATGGCCGGTAAGTATGCCTGCACATTTGTCTTTACCCAATCCTCTGCCGTTGCTTGATCTGTCGTGTTGCTCACATATTTGTTTCCCTAACCCATTGCAAGTTCCACTTCAGAATTCGCAAAAGCTCTCAAAACCTGCGGATCTACATTATATAATTTCACCTTTTGGATGTTGATTGATTTCAAAAGCCCCATGACTCGCTTTGGAGCCGGTAGGTTGTCCGCGATTTGGCCATAGTTGATGCGCCCGCGCAGAGTTTGAAGAGTGTAGTAGGGCCGATAATAAGGATCCAGATAACAAGGTGTGTGTGAGGTGCTTTACCTTTCTCTTTCTGTGCAAATGTAGACGAGGTTGATTCTAACTTCTACTCTCCTCCATCAATGCCTCCCTTGTCTTTGTCTACTCTTCATAGTCAAATCCATCCTTTTGGACCCACGACTAACGTGAAGATATGTGGATTATTTGCTCGCTGACTCAATTGGTGTGACCCCATTAATTTTCTTTCACTTCTCCCACTCGGCCTTATTATTATCATTGAAATTCTTGTCCAAACCTACCAACAAATGGTTCACCTCTGCGAGCACAAGCAGATGAATGTTGCCATCGAGTTGACTGAGCGAGTACCTTGACCAACTTCAAATTTCCTTCCCTCACCAAAACGTCACTTTTTGTTTGGCCCACATAGCTGTCAAACGTAAAATATTGCTGTACCATCCAAGGGGGGTTAGAGTGTGATGGTTACCATGCCCATCATGCGACTCTTATTTCAACAATTTTGCTCTGAAGATGAGGGTTAGGTTTTGAAATTGGAGGATGGAGGGCTATATTTTCAATTTACAGTCAATCAAGTCTTCTTGTCTGTATTTTGTAATATTGTCAAATGTATATTCAGATATTTTTTGGATACATAAGTTCTGTACAATTAAATATTTGAAGTATTCAGATATTTGGATACATAAGTTCTATCCAGTTGTTTTGTATAGATTTTTTGATTTTAAATATTTTGATTTATTCTTCTTATTAAATTATACAATTTCATATAAAAAAAAGAGAGCAAGGCGAGAGGTTAAAATCTTTCTCATACTAAAATGATTTGTACATTTTTTAAAAATTTGTAACTTTTTGCTTTTCATAAAAACAAAAATCTATTAAAGTTCAAACATTTGGAAGTATAGGAATAAGACGAAGTCAACATTGATCAGATTGTGTCCTCATAGCTGACTGTCAGTTTGAAAGTTTGTTAACATAGACAAATTTGCAATAAATTTGTAGTCACGTGTCTTTTGTTAAATATGATCCTATGTAGTATTCTCATGGATGGATGGATAGGCAATAGATAAAAAAATATTATATGATTTCTAACTTATAATATTGTTGTGTATAGTTTTTGATGTAAATTTGGTGAAAATATTTTCCTATGATTAAACTCTATAATCTAATATTAGGAAAACAAAAGAGCAATCTTGAAGAGAAAAACAACCTTTGAAAGTTTGATCTAATATTTTTCTCCTTTAGTGATGGATCACAGTGTGAACGGAAAGGTTGATGCTAAAAAATAGGAACACAATCTATCCATAAAACACAACTAACAACCTTGAAATTTTCTCAATTTAATTCTCTTCTATTAAAATGATATTTCTTTCAACATTTACAATTTTTACTTAGACCAAAAATTTACATTATCCATCAATGATTAAATGTTTAATTATTATTTATCAATTATTAGTATTATATAATTAAAAATACTTAGAGTACGAAGAACATGCCAAATTTGAAGTCATTAAAGAAAAAAAAAAAGAATTTTTTTTATAAAGATGTATACAATATAATAAATAGTGTTGATAAAATGAAATTTAAAATGTGCCAAATTTTGCTTTCTTTGGTAATGAAGCATTTTATGAAAAATTGTTTAACAAAATTCATTTTGTTAAAGATTACTTATATTAAATTATAAATTTAATAGAGTTGTTAGAAATATTGTAAAATGGAAAAAATGTAAAGAATGCAAAAATGAAAAAAAAAGTAATTCTTTCCAATATATTTTTGAAAATAAAATAAAATATTAAAAGTTTATTCAAATGGAAAGAGTAATCATATTCCTTTATCAAATAAACTTTTTATATATTTGTAATTATTATTCAAAGAAATTTTGATTTGAATAGAAAATATTTACAATTATTAAGTTTTTAAATTTTACTAAGTAAATAAAATTGGAGATAGTAAGCAAATAGTTATTATGAGCTAATTGTTTTTTTTGAAAAAAAAAAGATATATAGATGAACACTATAATATATAAAATAAGAAATTTAAGAAAACAAAAATGCAGGGAAAATTGCAGTGTATAAGATCCTAAATTTCAATTGTAATAGTATATAATCTACAAAAAATTCTTTATATTAATTTTTAATTTTTTTATTATTGAAATCAAGTTTTATTAATAATTTGTTGACAAAACTTGATTGCAATAGTATATAGCCTACGACAAATACTAATAAAGATTCTATAACAAAAAAATATAGATAATTTTGAAAAACTTAAATGCTTTCATTTGTGAATCAAATTCATACTTATTGTACTTGTTGTAGGAAAATATTATACAATTGGCTCAATTTGTTGTCTTATAGGAGCCCTTATATTGAAGTTCCTCCGTATTGCATTTTTAGCGAAATGTAGATACAAAACTTGATTGCAATAGTATATAGCCTACGACAAATACTAATAAAGATCCGATAACAAAAATATATAGATAATTTTGAAAAACTTAAATGCTTTCATTTGTGAATCAAATTCATACTTATTGTACTTGTCGTAGGAAAATATTATATAATTGGCTCAAATTGTTGTCTTATAGTAGCCCTTTTATTGGAGTTCCTCCATATTACATTTTTAGCGGAATGTAGAGATTATAAACAATTATTAATCTCATAATAAGGTTTTTCATTTAATAAAACTCTAGGTATTATTTACTAATTTTTTTTGTGTTTCACCAAATTTGGAATAAAACTTTTTAAAACAGATCATTTAATATCAATTTTTTAAAAATATACAATTATATTTTTATTTTGCCCCTATCTTTCATTACAACCTTAATCTTCATGCAAGAAAATGTGTTATTTAATCTAATTATTTTGTTGTTTCTAATTATATTACTTTTTGTTAGAAATTTCTTGATTTTCAAACCATGTGATCTATTCTCAGAAATCAATGATATTTATAATGACTAGTCTTAAAATAAGACAATTTAAATTGTCTATCCTGATGTCTTTTTTAAGTTTTAATGGCGGCTAATGTTATGGTACTATGAGTTATTGTTCTATAGCTAATATTTTTGTATAAATAATTTAATTTGTATAAATTTAGTCGTTATAAATAAATTATTTGTACAAATGTTCTAATTGTTGTGTACTATTGAACCAATAAAGCTGCACTATTCTTCTAATTATTATTATTTCCTCATCTACTATATAGATGAATAAGCCAATATTGACACACTTGATAATAGTATAGTGTCATTTTGATTGGTGAAATGCAATGGATAGACTATTCAACATGCAAAGGAATATTAACACGAGTCCTTTCCTTATCATTTACATTTTTGCTATACTTGATCTACAACGTATCATTTGACATTTATCTCTACTCTTTATCATTACTAATAATAAATAATAAAGTGTGATAAAAATTGTTGATGAAATGTAATATAGACATTGTCAATGACAATAATCATTTACAAACTATCCATTTAATAATAACAAAATAATAATCTCTTGGTTGAGAAAATCTCATAACAACACTTTTGTTTTGTTTGACTATTATGATGAGCAAGAAAACTTCATAACAAACACTTAAAGATATGAGCACCTTGACCATAGATTGGCCTAAGAGTTTCTATCCAATAATAATATAACCATAATGGGCGAACATTGGAAGCTTAAAAAGTTTTGGTCCTTTTTATATCTAAGATTTATAAACTTGAAAATTTGGTTGACAATATTTATGTTGTATATTTATATTATGATTTTTCCATTTTCTCTCTTAAGGATACAAAACCTACTTGTGTTATGTTGGAGTCCTATTTGTTCCCACTTTTGAAGCTGCCGCAATCTTTCCTTTTTAATGCCCTTGTATGCATAGATTTGAAGATGAGAAATCATTTAGCAACTTGTAGACACCCCCACAAAAAAAAAAAAAAAAAAAAAAAAAAAAAAAAAAAAAACTCACAAAATAATGATAGAACTTATTTAAAATAATAAGTAAAGGGATACAAATTAATGTATTATTCATATGTAATATTATAGTATAAGATATCGAATTAATAAATATCCTTAACTATATATCCCAAATAATATTTAATAGGGTATCCTATACTTTAATAGCTATTAATATCTTATAGAATATGAATAGTTTATTATATTCTATGAATATACTATTAATAATAATATACTAATAACTATGTCCCACTTATAATACTAGCTCCATAAATATTAAAATGTAGGATACAAGAGAAGATTGTTTTAATAATAATAATAATAATATTAATAGAATGTTTTACTAATTACATTCTACATTTTACACCATTTAATCATATGTACTTCCTCTTTTCAATCAAAACCATTTCCCTTTTTCATACCGCTTTGTGTTGGCTAGTCATAAATATGACTCAAATTATGTGTGTATTTAAATGCAAAACAAATTGTTTCAACAATTGTACATTTCAAACCAATTCTTGACATTGGAATGTAGTACATTAAATAAAATATTAATGTTGTTCAACTTCTGAATAAGTAAATTGTACATTACCAAATTGAAATCTTTCTTTTGATTTACATCTCTTTAATGTTTCTTTAAAATGACAAACCTATCGGCATACCTCTTGCACCTCTTTCTGGTGCAAGTGCTAGTAAATGCCCTTGACTAAATAGCCGAACAAATGCACCTGAAGTGACAGTTTTTTGAATTTATTAATTAATTAAAAAATTCAGAGAACCATTGTTATGTGAGTTTTAAATTAATTAACAAATTCAAATAACTGTCACATTAGGTGCATATTTTCGGGTGCATAGACATCGCCCTAGTAAATAATGATGCAAACAATGCAGCGTAGGGAGCAAAAACCGGTGCAGCTAAAAATTGTACCCCAGCCTTAAATTTCCACGCCTCAAATTACGTCATATTACCTCAGATCATACCAATTTGTGGATAAAACAAATCCAAGTCACCAGTTCAAAACCTCGCATCCCTATCATCCAACTTAGAGATACTCGGGTCTGCTACATTGTTCTCGTTGGTATTTCATCACAAACTGTCTTTCTTTTGTCCATAAATTTCAGAGCTCTGAAGAGACAGGGCAAGCCCAAGAGAGGTGAAGTCGCATAAATTTGCTCTGCTATAATTTTGAAGATCCGAGAATGGGAAACATATCATCAATGCTCACAGGCCATGAAATAGAGGAGGTTCAGCAGCACTGCAATTACATGTTTTCACACCAACAGATTGTTTCCTTTTATCACCAATTCTGTGCACTTGATAGAAACAGGAAGGGCTTCATAACAGCAGATGAACTCATCTCTTCTGTGCCAGAGTTTGGTGCGAATCCCATCTGTAAGACATTAATGGGCAGAATGTTAAATGACTTGAATTTCAAAGATTTTGTATTGGTTTTGTCAAACCTAAGATCTGGATCTTCTTTAATTTCTCACGGAGATCTGTCTCAGCAAGTTATGGAGAAAGAAGGGTATTATTCACAAAACAGTGTTTGGAAAGCTGAAGATTCTGTCAGAATGGATGGCACTTCTGGCGTGAAGATGGATGCTGGAATTGCAGGAAATTGATTGTACTCCAATTCTGCCACATGCTTTAATGGTGGTGTATATAATTTAGTGTACAGATGGCCAATAGCAAATGGGCTTTGATCATAGATTTAGTGAGACCACCTATTGGTAAATAAACCAGGTTCTGATTTTAGTGGTCTTAAAAATAGGTGTAAGCAATTATCCCCTTCGTCCTCAGCCAAAGAAAGTAGACATATTATTGTTGTGAGTAAATTTGAGATGAAATTGTATTTTTTTGTTCAATTTGGATAATACTGTTTGGAATATGGTGGATAAGGGACAAAATTGTCTCTTGAAATGTTCCCTATGATCTGCTATCAGAGTTCTTTAAAGCTCTTTTCCTATTGAACAGTCTAATCCTTTTCTCTATATCTTTCTGATTCAATAAATGTTTACCCTTTTTTTTAATTCAAAACACTTCATGTTATGTTTTAACTAAATTACAATAGAGAGTGTGCCTTTTTAAACCTATATGTATCATGAACCTTGTGCAACCCAAATCTCTAGCATTCTCTGTCTGATAAAATGCAGGAACGAGTTTTATCTGATTCATGCAGCATAATGAAATTAAAAATTTAATTAAAATGCTAATATTTACATTATGATGCAAGAAGAAATCAAGGAGCCTTTTCAGATGATCCTCACTCAATTCGTATTCAATCATATCATACACAAATCCACTCGTTCAAAACCAAAACCATAGCGATAAAATAAATATTTTTTCTCTCCTTTCAGGGAACCCTTCTCTTCTTTTACGTAACTCTATTTCCTTTCTGGGGTGCTATCCCCTATTCTATTGTTTTCTGTTCTTGCAACTTATGAATTTCTGTGGCAATCCTCATTTTGGCTGCAACAACACATCCAAGCAGCCCCCAATACACGCAATGTCAAATTGAGAAGATCTCAAATCATATCTATTAAGTATTGAATTGTAGATTAAAAGTGCTAAATAATTAAAATTGAACTTAATATGTTAGTGTGTCACTTAAAAGCAGCTGTCAAACTGCAACACCATGAGATTTCGACATATCCATTCTTTGCATATCCTGCAATCATAACGTCTCTTCAAGGAATTTTCTCAAACATCTCATATATCATGTCTATGCTTCCTTATTTTACAGACATGTTTCATTGCTGCTACCAATTATCAAATGATTGAAACCAATTATTGCAAGTGACAAAAACAGGGGGTACACCAACCTTCTGAGGGGAGAATGGCACAGAGTATCGTTAATTTGCTTGGGCTGGCTTAAATATCCCACCCTAATGCCTGATTTTTAGGTCAAAAGTATTAAATAATCAAAGTTGACTAATTTTATTGAAGTTTAATTTGTTCCTTAGTGCGTGATGTTTAAAGCTACTACATGAACCTCTTGATAAAAACAACCATTTAGATGCATTTCATTTGATACATCACTAGTAGAAACACAACCAAGAGATTTAGCTATTGTAACAATATTATTTTGTCTTTCATGACAGCATCACCTTCCACATTCCCATGAACCTTGCTTCAAAACTCCCATTTTGGCTCATGCTAGGAAGATGCATGGCATAAGGTTGGTTGCAATTCTATGTACTCTTTGCATGAGCATTGGTTGTAGTTATATATTCTCTTTGCATGGTAAAGAATCTGCAATTCTCGAACAACCAATGTGAAGAACCGCCTTTCTTGAGCCAAAACTAACAATACGAAGAGATGTCAGGACCATTAAACTAAAGCTAAAGAAAGTACACCAAAACAACCGAAAATAATATTTTTTAGACAGTGCAGATTGCTTGTTTGACCGGGTGCTTTGTACACCAGGCATGTCGAGTAGGAAAATATTACAAGTAGAACATACAAAATTGAGTTAGGTAATAAGATGAGCTTTGCAGATCGCTGTGCCTGATACACAAAGTCACTTCCTTCTCTTCCAACATATTGTTAGAACAACTATCCTTATCCCTCAACTCTTCACTCCTCTCATGGACTTCCATCTGCAATGTGCCATACTCCTTTCCTCTTCTCCTTCATGAGATCCAGTCCACACTTATCTGGCCTCCTGCACCAAATAACCTCTCCACTCTTTTTTCCTCTTATGATATTTTTTCCACAATTGACCACCTCCACCAAGTCTCACCTCTAAAATTTTTCATAATTTCCACATATGAATTTAAATGTTTGTATTCTACTTTGTCACTACACAATTCTCTTTTTCACCTTTTTCGACACACAAATCCACCTCAAATCCTATATTACAAATTGATAAAAAGTTACCTCTTTTGTTGTAATGATATCTTCATCATCACTTATCGCCACTAGGACTACTACTTATTCAGGTAGCTCAGCTATACCTTTTTCTCATCTTCACTCGTAACGAAAAACTCTCAATTTTCATGATCTCCTCTCCAAGCAATGCACTATTCTCTTCCTTCTAAACTTCTTCCTCTTTCACCACTTCAGCCTATGAGGTATTTCCTCCTCCATCGCATTCTCTATATTCCAATATCTGGGTCTTCTTTAATTTCTGAAGAAGAGTCTCAGCTAGCAGGGTTTTATTCAGAAAACCGTGTCTGGAAAGTTGAAGATTTTGTCAGAATGAATGGCACTGCTGGGTGAATATGGATGTTGGAAATGCAGGAAATTAATTGATCTATGTGATTGTACTCCAGGTCTCTCTATTCAACTTATGAATTTCTGTGGCCTTCTTCACTTTGGCTGCAACTACACATCCAAGCAGCACACACAATGTTAGGTTAAAAACTGTTATAAAAAAAATAAATCAGTGTAACACTAGTGCTGGGTACGTCCGGACGGGTTTTTGGGATGGGGGACAAAAGGCAGCGGATGGCGATGGGTAGGGAGGGGTGTTGTATATGTTACATATAGAACTTGAAATGCTAGTTATGAAATGATGTTTCAGTACAATATACCAAATTAAAATAATTGATCATAGCAAAATTGCAACAAGAACTAGAACCATGGAACATTCAACTAAGTAACATTGTAGTAACATTCAAAAATAAAATTCAAATAGAAATTCAAGTACCCATCCTAGTGGCAACGTGGTTGCGAATACGAAAACATCTCAAGAATGAGTACTTCAAAATTTGGGAGGAGTGCAAATCCCCAAGGTTCACTGAAAAAATTGACTATCCTCGCAACTTAATATGTATAGTTTGATTGTATTTCTATAGCTTTCTTCATATTCTTTCTTTACATATCCTGCAATCATAATGTCTCTTCGAGGAATTCTGTTAAAGTGTCTATGCTTCCTTATTTCATAGCTGCTGCTAATAATCAAAGGATTGAAACCAATCATTGCAACTGACAATCACAGGGGTGCACCAATCCTACGAGAGGAGAATGGTGCAAATCTATCAGTAGTTTTCTCAGGCTCCTGATGAAGACAAGCCTTTAGATGCATTTCAACGGATAAATCACTAGCAGCAACACAATCAAGAGATTTAGCTACTGCAACAATCTTATTTCGCCTTTTGTAATAATCTAGCTTAACTTTCCACATTCCTGCAAACCTTCCTCTAAGACTCCCACTTTGACTCATGCTAAGAAGATGCATGCCATAAGCGTTGGTTGTAGTTCCATATACTTTTTGCATAAGCGTTGGTTGTAGTTCTAAATATTCCTGGCAAAGTAATGAATCTTTCATTGTCTAACAAGCAATGTGAAGAACCACCTTTCTTGAGCCGAAACTAACAAGAAGGTAGTGTTGATTGCTTGCCTGACTGGGTGTTTGTGCACCAGACAAGTAGAGTATTGAAATTTTTTGTGTAGAAGTTACAAAATGAAGTTAGAGAGTAAGATTACTTTTGTTGGAAGCAAACTCCATTACTGTGCTAGATTCATAGAGTCACTTCTTTTTCCTTCTCTTTGAGCATATTGCTGAAACAACTGTCCTCCTCCTACAACTCTTTTCCTCTCATGAACTTCATCCACCATGTGTTGTCCCATTAGACCAATGGCTCTTTCCTCTACTCTTCTCCTTCACAGGATTCAATCCACCCTTATTTGGCCGCCTCCACCAAATAGTCTCTCCACTCTTTTCCACTCATGCATTTTACTCTGCCATGAGCTGACCACCTCCACCAAGTCTCACCTCTACAACTGTTACAACTTCTACATATGAATTTTTAACATCTGTATTCCACTCTATCACTACACAATCCTCTTTTTCACTTTTTTTCAACGCACAAATACACCTCAAATCCTATATCACACAACTATGCCTTCTTTCTCATCTTCACTCATAATTAGCAACTCTTTAATCCTCATGATCTCCTCTCGAAGCAATGCATTACCCTGTTCCTTCTTAACTTCTTCCTCTTCTAGTACCTCAACCTCTGAGGTATTTCTCCTCCATCACATTCTCTGTATTCACTCACCGATTAATGACCCAAATGACTGTATTCTCCGCCCTCCTTGCATTTGTGTGGGCAACTATCTCCCTTCAACTATAATCTCCACATCTTATAGCTCTCCTACTATTATCATTCTGAAAATGATATCATTACAGGTCTCTTTTATGACCCACCCTTCTTCTTCAGAAATCTTCTTTTCAATCTGCTATCTTTCACTTGCCTTTACTTTTCCTTTTGGCTTCAAGCTCTCAATCATTTATGACTCCACGCGCCTGCAAAATCCTTCTGAACTCTACACAACGACTTCTCACTTCCACAAACAAACTGCCTCACGATCAATGATCTATTTACAAAACACCACTCTTCACTCACAACTTCTAGTCTAGGCTGTCTTATGTGCACTCGACAATCTAGTCCTACAACCTTAGTTATATACAAGAGGCTTGCCAAATAAACTACCATAAAAAAATAGCAGTGAATTATAATTGTCACATAACATTTTCAGAGATGGGAGCTTAATCACTGAACTTCTACTCTGAAAAGCGATGTCACGAGTACAAATGTCATAAGAAAAAAAGTATTACACTTTGTCTGTGACATAGTTAAGTGCCTCGAACAAAGATTGACGTGTAATCTTATATTACTATCACTATATATAAACCCAAAAAACAAATGCCTAGGTCCTTTCCTTTTTTCACCATACAAATGTATAATACACTTGATATTCCACTGTTGTATAATCATAATTTAATTGGAAGACAACATCTAATATATTATAAGTAACGATGCAAATAATGCGACCTAGGGAACACAAACCGGTGCAGCTAAAAATTGCACTCTGGGCTTAAATCTCCACGCCTCAAATTATGTCACATTACCTCAGATCATGCCAATTTGTGGATAAAACAAATCCAGGTCACCATTTCCTATCATCCAACTTAGAGATAATCGGGTCTGCCACATTGTTCTCAATATCATTTACACAAACAATGTTAAAAAAATACGTTGGTATTTCATCACAAATTGTCCTCTTTTGTCCATAAATTTCAGAGCTCTGGAGAGACAGGGCAAGCCCAAGCAAGGTGAAGTCACATAAATTTGCTCTGCTTTAATTTTGGAGATCAGAGAATGGGAAGCGTATCATCAATGCTCACAAGCCATGAAATAGAGGAGGTTCAGCAGCACTGCAATTGCATGTTCTCACACCAACAGATTGTTTCCTTTTATCACCAATTCTCTGCACTTGATAGAAACAGGAAGGGTTTCATAACAGCAGATGAACTCATCTCTTCTGTGCCAGAGTTTGGTGCGAATCCCATCTGTAAGACATTAATGGGCAGAATGTTAAATGACTTAAATTTCAAAGATTTTGTATTGGTTTCGCCAATTCTAAGATCTGGGTCGTCTTTAATTTCTCAAGAAGATCAGTCTCAGATAGTTATGGAGAAAGCAGGGTACTATTCAGAAAGCAGTCTTTTGAACGTTGAAGATTCTGTCAGAATGAATGGTACTTCTGGAGTGAAGATGGATGTAAAAATTGCAGAAAATTGATTAGTCTATTTGATTTTACTCCAGTTCTGGCCCATATATTTTAATGGCGGTGTAAATAATTTGTTGTAGATTCTGCCAATGGCAACTGGGCTTTGTTTCCATGAGTAATTTTCCCAATGTTGTTTGTCAAAATTTCAGTAGCTTTTCATTATATATACCAAATTTTTTTATTTGCATTCAGGTAAGGCTGGTGGGCTAATTCAAATAGTATAAGGTTGCCAAGAATTTTCTGAAGCCTTTGGTTTTATGAATTTTGTAGTGCAGTTCTTTGAATTCTGACATTTAAGAAAGTCTCATCACTCATGTATGATGAATACAATACCTTTATCATATATATACTTTAGTTGTTTTATAATTGATTTAATTCTTAAAATGATAATTAATAAATTAATAATGAATTTTATTTAGTTTTTTAATTTAAACTTGTATAATTATGTACAATTAACATAATTAATATATTATGGAAAATGGATGATCAAACAGCTGTTGTTATGGTTTTTTCACTTTCTATTTTGGAAGTTTAGAAAGACATAAAAGGGAAATTCTATGTGGACATTTCAACAAAGGAGTTGGAAGATCTTTGTCAATGATATTGTGACGCCTCTTTGTCATAAGAAATCTAGACTTGGAGTTGTTCAATGTCTCCCTCTTATTTCAAGACAAAGATTTAGATCTCCTCTACCTAGTTCAAATGACTCAAGGCTTCAAGACCAGCCTATTGTTCTTGGTAATCGCTCAGTGAAGTATCTTAAATAATGAATTACAAAGTTATTTCTTGAAATGTTAGAGGGATGTCCCTCCATCAACTTAAGTATGGAGTGAAGGACATAAGAATAAAATAGAAACATAATGTTATTTTCTTCAAGAAGCTAAACTTTGTGGCTTGTGCCATACTACTTCTTTATGGCAATTTGTAACCTTATTTTCATAAACTTCATATGGAAGGTAGGGGGAGTTGTACTAGGTTTTTCTTCGTGGAAGAACACGTTTGTGATTGCAAAAGGTGAAGATCCCTCACATGGTTGTGTGTGGGCCTTGATCTTTATCAATGGTCAAATTATTGGTTTTTGCCATTTTTATGCTTCTAATAATGCAAGAGAAAGATCTAAACTTTGGGATTGGATGGAAAAAGAACTACCTAATGTTGTTTGGGCTATAGGTAGGGATTTCAATATGCTGGAATACTCTAATGATAACAACTATATAATTAAATTTGAAATGAGTAATGTGGGGTCTGATAAGAAGTTGACTTGTCATAATTCTATAAGGGTTGTTGATTCTATCTATAATAAATTCTCTGATCACATGCAAAATTGGTGAACACATTCTTGGCTCCGAGAGAAAACTCAACATATTAGATAGATTTTATATTCCCCCCAACTTGCATTTGAATGAATTTTCTGATGGGATAAATTTGTTAAGGTAGATTACTCTACTTTCCATTCGGTTCATTTTCATATTATTTGTCCTATCATGGGGGCTGATTTAAGAAATGTGGACACTTGGCTTTGCTATAAGCTTAATGTTTAACATCTGAAAAATCCCTCTTGTTTTTTTTCTCTTGTGAACATTTGGAGCTCCTTTCCTAAGCCAAAAGATGGCAAATTTTATAAATATTGGTGGTAGCATGCTATTCCACAATGTGTTGAATTCTTATTTGCCTTTGGTAAAAGGATGGCTTGGCAATGATCGATATAAAAATCCCTCCAAGGGAAATCAGAGCATATAGAAAAATGTTGAATTTAATCAAAGTACCTGCAATACTCAATATTCTATTGCCAGGATTGAGATACAACTTCAAAAACTTGATACTTTTAAAGGTTAAGGAACCAAAAATAGGGCTGAATTACATTGGATTGAAAAAGGTAATCAAGGCTCAAAATATGTTTTCAAAATTTTAAACTATAAACATAAAATAAAATATATTGGAGCCATTCAAGATGAATCTGGGAAAATGTGCATGAATCCTAAAATGATAAATTATGTTTTTTAGAAGTTTAATGACGATTTGTATAAAGAAGAATTCATTAACAAGATGCTCAATCTATATTGGAAGACATGATTAAACCATACATTTCTCAAAAAGTGGACCTTGTGTATAGCTGCTTCTTGGATATGGAAAGATCTTGAACATGTCATGCTCTCAATGGATCTCCCAAAACATCCTAGAATAGATGGGCTCTAAGTTGAATTTTATCAAGCCATGTGGCAATATATCAAAGATTTCTTTTATTTGCTATAAGTCTTCCAAAAATGATATTTTGGGCCCAATATTAAAAAAAGGTCTGTGAAGATTCTTCCAAAGCTAAGAATGAAGACACAATTGCAAGTTGGCATACTATTACCTTGCTTAATACTTCCTATAAATTACTAACTAAAGCTTTAGCAATTAGGATACAACCAATACTAAAAGTGATAGTTAGACTTGAGAAAATAGGGTCCCTTGTTGGAAGATACATTCTTGACAACCTTATCCTAGCTTGGGAAACTTGTGAGCAGACCGACTAATCAGGTCAAAATGCCTTGGTTGTCAAGTTTCATGTTCAAAAAGCTTACAATAGAATGTAATGATGTTTTATTTCCTAAAATGATGTAGTGATTGGGTTTTGGTCCTAAATAGTGTAAGTACGTGCAAATGTTATTTCACAATGATAATGCATAGTTGGTTATAAATAATGCTCTTTCAACTAATTCCTTCCCTATGCAATGGTTAATCAAATAGGGTCATCCTTTAGCTCCATTTCTCCATGTCTGGTTGTGCATTCTCTTGGTTATTTGCTACAATCTTATGGACAAATGGACTTGATAAAGAGTATATCCTCTCCCAACAATATGACTATTCTTAGTTCTCATTTCATTGATGAAAGTATGCTCTTTCTTCAAAATTATGAGCAATAAATTAATAAATTTCTTGAGGTTTTAAGCCTATATTGCTCATCTTCAAAATATAAAATTGTACATCATATGACTAATTCATTTTTATAAGGTCTAATCTTATATCAATTTGGATTCCAAAAGAGTCGAAACATATTAAGCATGGTGAGATCACCTAATATTTGAGCATTTTCTTTGGCCTAGGAATCCTCCTTTCCTATTTGTGGGGCTGGTTCATAAGCTGAGAAATAACCTTTGGAATCGGTTTTTAAAAAAAAATCTTTAGCTAAAAAGTTCAAGTTGTGAATCATATATTTGTTGCAACTCATGTCTATTTCTCATCATGTTGGATGCCCTCTAAGGAGGGATACAAGAACTTGATTAAAATAAACCACCAATTTTTGTAGTATAGTTGGGACAAAAACATTATCTCAAATATGCATCTTGGTTTTATTGTGTTCTTTCCAAAGCCAAAGGAGGTTTGGGTCTATTAGAATTTAAGGACACAAGGTATTTTTTTTGTTGCCAAATGAATATTAAGGGTTATTTTAGTAGATAATTTTGGAAATATTTGGTCTAACATCACATAATCATAAGGTTGTCAAAAAGAAATCACATGAGCTAGGATGGGTTGAAAAAATCCTACTTGTACCATACTTTTGTTTGAGAGCTTCTTTCCCTCTGTAATCCATTTGGAAATCTTGTCAAACAATGCGCAAATTTTTAAATTGGAAAAACTAGTCTCTTCATCATGGGTTCAAGTTTTTTTTTCTTCCTCCATTTGGTGGAACAAATTAATATATTACGATGACCAGTCACTTTTTGTTGCATTTTCTAGGCACGCTCATTACCTTTTCAAAAAGGGAGTTAAACACTTTTGTAACTTGTGATATTTTAACACTTTGGATTGGTTATCTTGGGAATAGTCCAAAAGCATTTTTCAGTTAAACATAAAGTCTAAAAGGCTTTTGATATTTGCCATCTCTTTCGTACCATTGAATTTTGTTATGAAACTTTATGTACCTTTAAAATGCATTTTTTTGTAAGGATTGGCTAAGGATTTCCAAGTTTCCTTTATATCATCTCCCTCTTGAGAGAATTTATTTAAGCATTGTACATAACATGAATTTAAATCCAATTTTGAATAAAATTAGAAATGTATATTGCATGAAAAGACATGGAGGAGGTTGAGTGAATAAATATGGAGGTCTCTTGTTGAAGCTAATACACAAATGTTGGCTTGGAAGATCCTACATTTTAAACTACACGTTGGAGATAGGCTGGAAAATATGATCTATTAGACTCATTTTGGGATTTTGCAAAGTTTTTAAGGGTCCTAAATGCAAAGGCAATATAATAAGGATAATTATGATGGGTGTTGGCGCTCAAAATTGTAGCCCTGATTTTGAGCACCGCTGAGAAAGTTGAGCCCTATAAATGCTTTTGAATGAGATTGTACCCGATTGCCAGTCTGAGCCCCGTGAGGTGTTTAATGCTTCTAGCACCTTCCATTCAGTATATCCACTCATTCCATGAAGTTAAAACTGCTATTCCGAGTCATTCTGTGAAGTCTCGTTTTGAGCAAATTTCAAATCTGTGTTTTTCACTTAGTGTCAAACAGCGATAGATGGCTTTGTTTGCATCTAAATATCTTGTACTTAGAAATGTTTTGTGATTTTCCACTTTGGGAATATCTAGTGTCCATACCCAAGAGCCTATGCTTCATATTTTGAGTCGTTTCAAGTCCATTTGTCTAGGTTTTGAATCCCTCAAAGTTGGTCAGTTACTATTTTCATGCTTTTGCAATTAATTCTGAATTCTGGGAAGCCCTGTTTGACGTATTATAACTTTTGACCAGTTGGCCTGAATACTAAAATTCCTTTTGCATTGCACTGTAGATGTTAGAGACTTTTCATGTTTCAAGTTTTAGCTCTTGACGGATCCGTTTGATCAGTTTTTAAACATGATTCCAAATGCAATTTCTATCTTTTTACTAGTGTCAGCAAGTGCAAATTGATTGGAACCCTTGTTCGTGACATTATAACTTGAGATCCATGATTGGTGAGATCAAATGGATTGTACCACTGTGTTGTCCCCTGAAAATACTCCAAGTGTGCTAGTTTGCATGTCTTGACGAATCCATTTGCACACTTTTCTAGGTCAATTCCATTCGTAAAAAATATTTTTTGTCATTGTTTCCAGTCTGTGGTTCCAAATAGCCTACTTTTACTGCTCACCATTTGCGCCTTGTTACTCATCATAAGCCCAAATCACAGATTCATATTGTCCCCATGACAGAGAATCAACGCCCCAATTTTTGTCATCCCAAGTGTCCATTTGCCCAATTTTCAAAGCCAAATCCGAACCCAATTTAGTGTTTTCTAACATGTTTATGTGCAGGTGATTTTAAGAAGGCAAATTTAATAGTCAATATCTTTTGACTGAGAATTCGTCATGAGATGAGATTTGACAGGGTGCAAGAATGCAAAACAGAGAACTAGTGGGTCAGATTTCAAAGCCCAATTAGGTGTTTGGGTTAGTTTTTAAGGCCAGTCAACAAACCTCCTCACACAAAAGTGAATATTTGTAGAAAATGATAAAATGAGATTTTAATGATCAATTAATGATCGAAATCAATTCCAATGGAAATTAAAGAGTTAACAGGCCAGTTTGAAGATTCAGTCGTTCAGAAAGGAAATTATTTTAGCTAGACCCATTTGGGGCCCAACTGATTCCATCAGATAAAAGTAATCTAGATGTTGTGGGTGGAACTCATTTGGAGAAAGGAGCAAGAAACATACAAGGTCAAATGGATTCTCAAGCTTCAGTGCTACGTAACTAAATATCTAGATAGATCAGTTCATTTCTCAACAATGAAGTTGACTGGATAGAAGTCAAAAGAATAAGGGGCAATTTTGTGTGAGGTAGGAAATGATCAGTTGTTTAGTCATTGCATACCTTGTGTGGCTAGATTATATCTTGACATCATAGCAATTGAAAAGGAAATTCCAAAGGAAGTTGCTGATATTGTGCTTAAAGTTTCATGCAGGTTCATTTGGAACATCAACCATTGCACCTTCTAGAAGAAGTATATCAGCGATCAAACTTTTCTTTATCCCAATGTTGCCAAAGCATTACTGATGTTAAAAATTGTATATTTTGTTACCCGATGGTTTTAAAGTGGCGCCTTCATAAGATAAGAAAAAGATCACGTAGCAGATTAAAAGGGGAACACCATGGCTTAATAAGAACAAAGCTCCATATTACCAAAATAAGTGAGGGTGGTGTTCCTTGTGAATTTTGATTGTGAGGAGTGGTGTGTGCGGTACAATTGGAGTGACATTAAAAATGTAGGTGTTTCTAGTGTAGGATGAAGGCAATTTTTCATTGAAAACAATCTCTAGAAAGGGGACATTTTCATCTTTGAGCGAATAGACAAGGGCAATAGTAATACCATTATTAAGCTGAGAGTTCATATTTTCAAGGCTGCAGAGGAGAGTAGCAATTCGAAAGGTGGAATGAGCAATGCTAGATTTGAAATACCTACTTCTCATTCCAACAAGAAGATGAAATTCTCAAGGGAAGATCTCAACACCAATTTTCCTGCATAATGTGGACGCCGAAAACAAGGGAAGATTACATTTTAAAAAGGGAAGCCAAGCATGAAATAAAGCCACCAAATGGAAGGAGGAAACCACTTCAGCAGGGTCCACACCATAAAGAAGAGCCTACATCCATGCAAGAAGAAATTCAATGCATTAGAGCAGGGGAGTCCATCTTGAATACGGAAGATTGACACCATTCAGCAGAGAGCAATCAACATATGCAAAAAGAGCCCCATGTTTTTAAAGGAGTAACCACACGCCTTGCAGGGGAAGCTACCAACATGGAGGAGGATGTTTGAAGAGTAAGACGCCATGTTGAAAGGGTAGTCAAAGGCACTTCACACCAAAATAGGGGAGGCACCAGACAGAAGAACCCATGAGTAGAAAGACTTATGCAGATGTTGAGGCAAGCAACCCGCACAAAAGGAAGAGTACCTTGCTAATCTCAGAAGTGGATTTTCAAGGGGCCTTTCCGAGTATAGAGGAGTTGCAAGGCATCATCAGAATGGAAGATGGGAGGTGAGGATTGGTCGAGTGTTTGGAAATAAGTATCTCTACCTCGGCACTTACAACATAGAAGAGAAAGCTGCATCAAGTTATGACATGGCAGCAAATGAGTACAGGTGGCATTAGCAAATTGCCATCCAGCTCATTGGTTATACAGAGCATGATTAATCCCTCTCCTGTGACCGCTTTAAGTCTTCTCCTACAGTCCTCCATCTTTAGAGAAATGGTGAAGAAGGAGAATGTTCTCCCTTCTTTCAATGCCCAACAACGCTCGTCTAATGAGTTTGATGGCACTGCCCACGTCAATGCCTCCTCGCGAATATGATTTTGCTAATGTGGAGCTTAGAAGGGATTCAATATTTCCATGCAATTGGAATGCTTGCACATATTTAAGCAAAGGAGCTAAGCGGTCAATTAAAGAAACCAACATCAAAGAAAACATCAACAAGTTTATCCCACATTGGCTGGGAAATGAAAATTGTTATTGTTTAAATACACTCTTACACAGTATGCGTAATGTCTTAAAGAATGAAGGCTTTTGTAAGTCGTAAGCTAGATGTGGTGGGGTCCTTGGGTATGACGTCAACCGAGTGATCAAATGCAAAATTTTAAACAGAAGTGCAATAATGATGATGTGGTAGGTTTGGGGGTCATTGTATGAGATCTTGCGATGTGGCCAGATCGATAGCCCACACATCCTTGCTAGATTAAGATACTCACGAGTTAAATAATGTGAGAATGCCCCTGATTGACATGTGGCGACAGGTCCTAGCTGATGATGAGGTGGTGCAAAAAGAGCAGTTTGAGATCGATGCACAGGATGTTTCCACGTGGTAGATTTGACGAATAGCGCATTTTCGCAAAACAAAAGTGCTCACGAGATAAATAATGCGAGATTGTGGAATGGAAACACCTGGTGCGGGTCCCACAGATGATGACATGGCATTTGATGAGTAGTGGTCGACAAATTAGAGGCTGCCACATCGCAGAAAGGCAAAGGTCAAACTAGGGTTGACCAAAAATTTGAAGGAAAAGGAAAAATTTTAAAGTCATAAAAACTTTATTATTTTAAATTCCTTCTAAGAATAAGTCACGTGTGGACTTTTAAATGCAAAAATGGTTTTTTATAAAGTTTGAACCTTAGGACATTTTAAATTTTTTGAAATTTAAAATCAAAGATGTTGCAGACCTGATAGTTATAGTAGGGGACTATTTTTTAAATTGACTTTTAGGGGGTTTCTTGTAGGAAAAATATGCACTCCAATATACTGTTGGAATCAGAAAAAGATGAACTATCCATTTCTGAAGTCAATTTGTGCACAAGTGCTCACTAGTTTGAGCTATAAGCCAAATTGTAAAATCTGGGGTATTCTCAGCAGAATAGGCAAAACTCATCATTGATTAGCAGAATTGGTTAAATGACAGATATTAAGGCTTGGTGAGATGTGAAAGTGAAGAAAATCAATTCTGTGATGTTTTCTTGGTTCCTAAAGGTCATATAACTAATTTTTCACTTTTTACTTTGAGTTCAAATGCGACATCAGAAATCAGTTATTTTTTTTTACCAAATATCTGATATTCTTTGTGCTTCTAAGAGCCAGAATCATGGGGATTTGATTTTCAGTTACAGAGAGAAGGTAGAGAGAGGCTTTTGATCTTCTTAGGAAGGAATTTAGAGGGGACACTTGTCAGTTGCAGATTCAATCCAAGAATTGTCCTCTTGATATTTATTTCTTTCTTCTTCTCTTTTGTAAGAGTTGGAAAATTTGGAAAGTTTCTCTGGTATGAAGATAGTTAGTAGGATTGGCCCTGGAATTGAGGTATTATGAATGGAAGACCTGGGATGTGCTAGTTCTAGACCATGAAGCTATGCTTTGGTTGTGATACCCCCTTTCCATCCCATCAGTTTCTCATTCCCGCCATTTTCTCTCTTGTATGACAGCATATGTTATTGTATAGTCTGGTTTATTAGGTGATTTGTGAGTTAATTTCATGCATTTTCATGTATTATTTCAAGGAAATCAATACAAAGGACAGCAAGGGTTTAGTTTTAGTTTAAATCTTGTCTCCATTCTTAGTGAGTTGTAATGTTTTATGATCTTTGAACAAAGAGCCTAGGTCACAGTTGTAGTCCCTTAAGGCTATATTTTGTTTCATTGTTGCATGCAATTCAAGGAATTATGTAAATGCTTCAGAGATTCAACAGGGTTGCAGATTTATTGAGGAGGATATCAGGTAAGAATGAGATTTAAGTTGAACATTGATGTCTATTTACAAGGTGAATGGATAGATCATATATCTGAATATATGAATAAGTATCAGATATCTAAAATGCATGAGAGAGATTCATGAGTTTGCCCAATGGATCAAGAACTGATCAGATACAGGTCATTAAGTTGTTGTCCATGCATGGTTTTCATCTGCTTTCCCCCACCCACATAAAATAAAAAATCAAGTTCAAATCATCTTTAAATTTTATGTTGAAGAGCTAGAATAGTTTAACCCTCACTCAGCTTCCAAGATTCATAGATTTGCATTTAGCTATTGAAGATCTATGTCTTTTCTTAAGCCATTAGGAGATATAAGGGTTTTCATCTGCTTAATAGATTCAGGGATATGTTTTTGCATTGGTACGATATCATTTGAATCTGAGGTCTACCCACCTAGGTTTAGCAGAGCCTGAAGTAGAAGAAGGGTCATGCCTTATAGTTGGCCCTGTGTCTGAAATGAGAATGAGAGTTAGCTACCCCTAGATATGTCATATTCTCATGGGGATAATTGAAAACCCTCCAACGTTTTCAAACACCAACAATGGGGACTTGATAATGAGGTTGTAATGTGAACCTATGACAAGGGATAATCCTACGTGAACCGCCTCACAATAGGTGTTCCATAGTCATGTGCTAGGCCTGGCTTAGGAATAATCTATTCAAGCTAAGGACTACTTTTCCCTTACCATGAGGTGCATTTAGATTTTCAACCCAAGGATGTATACTTGAAATGGTCGGCACAATATGTGCACTAGGTACCTTGATGAGTCATTATGCTTATGCTGCAGGAAAGTAAAAATGCAAAGGAAGGAAACTACACTACTGCTATGGAAAGGGAACTACTGAATCTATGAATGTTGAAAACACAATGACAAGATAACAGAGATTCCATCTTGACTCATCCACTAGACTGTTCTCGCAGATGCTGCAGGAACGTTCATGAAGTGTGATGCTACAAGAAGGAATTAACTAGCTACATCTTACTTAAAATACTGCTAATGCTAGTAAAATGAATCTATTCTATCCTAATCTAATCCACCTTCCAAGTGGGCCCCCTTGGTTGGCTTCTCTAATCTACCGACGCATGATAGAAGCTAAAGAGAACTAATTCATTTCATTAATCAGTCATTACATGATTCAGAATTGTAAAACACAACTGCAAAAAACTGTGAATCAGTGTTCTCTCTTACTCGATAAAACTTATCAAAAACTAAAAATTAAAAACTTCACACACAGGAGTCAATCCCGACATATATAGGGAATCTACTCTTTATTAAAAAATAGAAAAGTAACTATCCTAAGTTAAGTCTGCAGGAGAGAATATAGGAGAACAACTGAAAGCGGGAAGGAAGGATAATGGAATTGAGGAGGGAGCAATGAAGTCTCAGCATCCGCTTGTTACAACATAAATGTAGAGAAGGTGATGGCTCGTAAAAGCTCCTCCTTATTCACTACCATGTTTCCTGGAGTGGTTATAACTTCCTTTTTGTGGTTGTTTCTTGATGCTCGTTTCTCCTTGAATGCTGTCGACAACCAACCTCTGGATTCTTCCGCTCATCCTTTAATCCTTATCATCAGGTTAGTTATAATATAAGACATATTTGCAAATAAAAATTCATCAAACTAAATTCAAGCATAAGAACGCACATTTGGATATTTATATGAAATAATACATATTAGATATAATTTAGGCAAAAGATGACATAGTTTTTCTACCCCATAAATCATCAAAGGTTTATCAAACATAGGCTTATAAGTGTTAAAACAAAGATAAATGGAGTATCACAAAATATCTTAAACATAACAAAATAAAGGCATTTTCTAGACTCATCATCCGCCCCCTGCTAAACTAATGCTTGTCCTCAAGCATTACACTTCTTTGTCAAAGATCTGAGCTCCCCAACTTCTGTCTTTTCCTTTCTGCTGCTCTTGAAGGTGTAATAGAATCTTCTGGTCCTTTCCCATACTTCTGGCCTGTGTTCTTCCTGCAACTTATCAAATTTGTCAACATCAATATCATACAGGAGCCATAAAAGCATTGGAGGTTGCATGGTTAAAGGACACCATAGCTCTGGCCTTAGTTGCTTTCCTAGTTCTAAATATTTTGAAACTCTATATAGTGCTGCTTCCAAATTAATGGGACTGTGCGGCTCTGATTTCTTGAGAGAATCAGGTAACCGTGCCCATCTACCTCTTACTCTGGTCATAACTCTTTGGAATGCAAAGTAGGGCAATTTTTCATATTCGGCATACACTTTGGCTCTAGCAGCAAATACCTTCTTTCTAACTTCTGGATTACTCTTCCCATAGGTTAATGTAAACCGGTCTCGAAGCATTTCTTCTGGTTGTTTACTTTCTGCCCTCAAGGGTAAAGGTTTTGTTCTCTCCTCATCTCTGTAATTAACCAGTTGTCTGTCATAATTTGCCTCATTAGACATCCATGACATTAAATCTTTCAAATGCACATCTCCTATATAGAGCAAAGAATTCCACTCAGTTTCTACAGGAATGACAAAATTATGAATATACAACTCACACAATAGATTTTGCTGCCATGGTGGTAAGGTTTGATACAACCCATAAAACTCTTGTGCAATTTTGAATTCTGCATTTACATTTTTTAGGGTTAACATCAACTGAAACAAAAGATATTGTTCTTCCAAAAAAAAAGCATATACTCGAGGAGGTGATCTATAAGCAAGAGCTTGATCGGCTAATTTAAGTGCATGTTCCATGCGTTGTTTCTGTCTTTCTAGCTGTTCTTTCAATTCTTTAATCTCCTCATTTTGTAATGTTATGATCTTGCTTATTCTTTTCTTCTCCACTTTCCATAGTGCTTCAGCAAATAAATGCTGTCCATATAATTGGAAAAGAAGTCTTTGCAAGGTGACGACACTGTTATCCTCTTCATAATCCTTTTTCTTTTTCTATTCCCGCCATAGATGTTCCCCCAAACTATTGATCCATGTTGACTTATATGGGACTAAGGCAGTATTCAAATCATGACATTCAGGAACTACTTCATTCTGATGGCTTGACACACCTGGTAAATCCATTAAGGTTTCGTTAATTTCTTGCTCACATGCTGCATGAGGATTACCAGAAGCTTCTATCATCTCGTTGTGAAGGGGAGAATGGTTAGAAATTATCTGCACAAGAAACTCTAGAGCAGGTGCTTTAGACAATATAGGATTTTTAAAAATCTTCCCTCTCATTCTAGGGCTTCTCCGCAAAGGAGTCTCTTCTTGTACTACTACCTTTTGCCTAATTTTTTGTTTCGGTATCACTGCTGCAGGATTAGTTGCTACATGAACCTTCTTTGTTTTCTTTTGTTGCTTAATTGCAAGACTAGGTTTTTGTTGAGTAGCAATTTTTTTGGTGACTTCCGTTTCCTTTTAGCTTGACTAGTAGTGGGTTTAGGGATGTCCTATTCAGGTGGAGGCACATTCTCTTGAGTGGAAGCAAATTTTGGTTCAATCCCTTGTACGTTTTCTGTTTTAGCTCCCTCAATATTTTGTTATGCAGGCTCACTATTGGGAACTACGTTTTCCTCACCCTGCCATTCACTAGGGTCAACTTGGGGTTGTAGGGTTTTAAATTTCACAAAGTCATCCCATGTCAAAGGGGATACATCCCTAAGAGACCTTTCTATTAACAACTTAATCAAGGCATGGTGAGTGACATAATTATCTTTCCCTTTTTGAGTCTCTTCCGCACTAATACAGAGCATATGATACAAAAAATTTGGAAGATTCACGACAATATTGTGCCTTATACAACTAAGCAACTTAAAATGGTGTGCATGTAAGTGAGAAAATTTGCCTTCACAAGTAAAATACCTAATGACATGCATTGCTAGGTTAGGGTATGGATGCGGCAAAGACAATCTCTTGCACCCCTGCTTTGTAACATCCAATGGAGGGTCATGTGGGGTAGTGAACTGGGCCCTTGCTGACCTAACGTCATGCGAGCTCAGATAATGCTCTCCAACAGGAGGTAACCCTATTACTTTTGCAATTTGTTCTTCTGTTGCAATTACTGTCAAACCCCACACAGAAGTATTACCCTCATCAAATGTCCTGGTGAATTCTACAGCTGCTTCTTCATCATATGCTGTTAAATTAAAACAATAACCTAACCACCCACATGCATTGAATCTTCTTATTGCTTCTACGTTAGAGAGCAACAAAATGTGCTCAATTGGCTCTTTTCTCTGTAAACCTCCTCCCATTTCTTGATACTTCTTCTGCTACTCCGTTTCCCTCTCCCTTTCTGAATGCAAACCTCAAAACTCTGCATTATTTCTTAGATGCTTCACCGCTTCTTTTTGGGAACATTAATTGCCATAACCAATTGTTATGTGCCAGAATTAAACTTTAGGTAAAAGTAAATCATGAATTTGCATGGAAATCGTCCGAAAATATGGTTCAAATGCCAAAATGTTTAAAAATAGGTCACATCATGGCTTAGCACGAAAAATTTGGCACGAACAAGGAAAAATTCATTCAGAAAGTGAGAGTACAACACTTGACATGGCATACTTATGGCAAAAAGTTCTCATTAATAAAGAGTAATGCCAAGATTTTAGAAAATCATCACAGTTAATCAAGCATGTCATTGGATAGTACGACACTCCCCTGCCCCCTGCTAATTTTATGACAAGTATCCTCACTTGTCAGACTAGTATGGGTGAGGGATTGGAATACGCTGTAATTATAGAGACTATGTAGTATTATATATAATTAACAAAATCTGCAAACTTATCAATGAATAATAGTTTGAAAACTTTTATACTTGCCAAGTGGATTGTCACATGCTCCAAAAAAAAAGGTGGTAGAAATAATGTAAACAACAACATCCATCAACATGTGCAGATTTGATTGAAAACACAAAAAATTAAGTATGTAGAAAGTGAGTGGATGGAAGATTAAGAAATGGAGTGGGGTGGGTGGATGGAAGATTAAGATATGAATGGAAAGAAATATCATGAAAAGAAAATGGAATTTATGCGAACATAAAGTTATTATTATGGACATGAAAATTAGAATTAATGTTGAAGAGGAGCAGGTGGAAGATTTTCACCTTTTGCTGCAGGAAGAGATACTTGAGTTGTTGTTGGATCTGGTTGTTCGAACTGTTGCATGAATTCGTCTTTTGTTTGAGACTGTTTGTAAAGCTTAAGTCGATGACCGTTGATCAGAATTTTGAGAGGCACATCATCAATTGTGGTTAGTTGAACTGTTCCATTATCAAAGACATGGATGATTTGATATGGTCCTAACCATCGCGTCTGCAGCTTCCCTGGCATATCCTTAAAGCGAGAATCATACAATAATGCCCAGTCACCAGCTTTGAACTGTTTGTTGAGGATATGAGAATCATGCTAATGTTTTCTCTATTTTTGCACCAGTTCAATGTGTTCTAAAGCGGTCTTGTGCATTTCATCCAAAGAATTAAGATGTAGGAAGCGTTCTCTTTGTGCTGCAGGAAGATCAATATCTAAGGTCAAGGCTATTCTTAAAGTCTTGTGTTCAAATTTAATTGGAAGCATTGCCACTTTCCCATACAAAAGCTGAAATGGTGTGAATCCAGTAGTGGTTTTCCAAGTTGTTCTATAAGCCCAAACAACTTCTTGTAATCGACTAGTCCAATCCCGACGATGCAAATGGACTATTTTAGTTAGAATATTTTCTAGCTCACGGTTGGTAACTTCTGCTTGTCCATTGGCTTGTGGATGATAAGGACTGGATCTGCAATGCTTGATGTTATACTATTTCATCAATTCTGAAACCAGGTTGGAAGTAAACTATGTGCCTTGATCAGTAACCAATTCTTTAGGAACTCCATAGTGTGTAAAAATCTCTTCATACAGGAATTCGACAACTTTTTCATCACGGGCATGCTTCATAGCCTTAACCTCAACCCATTTGGTTAGGTAGTCAGTACAAACTAGAATATAAGACTTCCCATTGGATGGAGGATCAATAGGACTGATAAAGTCCATTCCCCATTTGTCGAATGGTGTTAACACCACTTGAGGATTCAGAGGCATTTCATCTGTTTTGGTTGGGCGACCCATTCTTTGGCATTGGTCACACTTTCTTGTATAATTGATTGCATCTTTATGAAGGGTAGGCCAATAGTAACTAGTGGCTAAGATTTTGAAAGCTATTTTTTTGGCTGCAAAATGTCCTCCGCAGGGCTCATTATGACATGCATGCAAAATATCATATGTCTCATCTTCTCTTACACATCTGCGCATAACTTGATCAGGTCTAGTATAGAACAGAAAATTGTCTATCCATGAGAAATGGAAGCTTTTCTATATGAGCAGCTTTCTCTCCTTATAAGAAAAATGTGCTGGTGTCTTATTAGCTGCAATGTAGTTAGCAATATTTGCATACCATGGAACTTTAACAACAATATGAAACAAATGTTCATCTATAAATGTATCATCTACTAGAGTAGTGTCAGTATTTCGATGATTGATTCTTGACAAATAATCAGCTATGACATTTTTTTTTTCAGGCTTATCCACTATGGTTATGTCAAATTCTTGTAGCAATAGTAACCATCTTGCTAACCTACTAGTGATAGCAGGTTTGTTCATGAGATATTTGATTGCTGCATGATCAGTATGAACATAGATAGGATAACCTGTGATGTAATGCCAAAATTTATTTAGAGCATAGACTACTGCTAACAATTCTTTTTCAGTCACTGTGTAATTCAGTTCTGGACCATGAAGACTTTTACTGATATAATAAATGACATTCTCAAGATTTGAGTGTTTTTGTGCTAAAACTTTACCTATGGCATAATTAGAAGCATCTGTATATATGTGAAAAGGTAGGTTCCAATTAGGGTCTTGTAAAATTGGGGCTGTGGTCAAAAGTTGCTTAAGTTGCAGGAAAGCTTTATCACACTCAGGTGTCCAATTGAATTCAGCTTCTTTTGTGAGCAACTTGTACAAGGGACTGGCTATTTTACTGAAGTCTTTTATAAAACGCTTGTAATATCCAGCATGTCCCAGAAAAGATCTGATATCTTTTAATTTAGTGGGTATGGGTAATGTTTGAATTACCTCAATTTTAGTTGGGTTTACTTGTATACCTACAGTAGATATGAAATGACCAAGTACCACACCCTCTTGCATGAGCATGAAACACTTTTCACTATTTAGTGCCAAATTATGTTCTTGACATCTTACCAAAACTTTTTCAAGATTTATCATTGCTTCTTCAAAAGTAACTCCAAATGTTGTAAAGTCATCCATATAGATTTCCATACAATCATGTGATATATCAGCAAAAATACTAATTACAGCCCATTGAAACGTTGCAGGAGCATTACAAAGACCAAATGGTAAAACAAAGCATGCAAAAGTACCTCATGGATAGGTAAATGTAGTTTTGTCTTGGTCTTCAGGAGCAATACTGATTTGATTATAGCCATTGTATCCATCTAAAAAGGAGAAGTTCTTCTTTCCAGCTAGTGTATCCAAAACTTGATCTATGAAGGGTAAAGGAAAATGATCCTTTTTAGTAGCCTTATTCAACTCGCTATAATCTACACAAATTCTCCATTTTCCTCCTTTCTTAGGTACTATAACCAGAGGTGATACCCATTTACTATCAGATATAGGATAGATAAAGCCAGCATCAAGCAGTTTCTGCAATTCTATTTTGACTATTTCTCTAAGGCTTAGATTTATCCTCCTCTGAGGTTGACGAAGTGGCAAACAACCTTCATTAATGTATATCCTATGGGTACACAGTGTAGGGCTTAATCCTTTCATATCACCATAATCCCATGCAAAAGTCTTCTCATGCTTCTGAAGCAATTCTTTTAATTGTTCTATCTGTACAGATGTCAATTGGGGGTTAACATGCAGTTTATAGCCTTTACTCAGTTCAACAGGAATAGTGGATTCTACCATAGCAATTTCAGAGATTGGGCTTCCTTCTAATTCACAAGGAAGTAGTGAACAAAGATTTTTAGGTTCCTTAAGTAAAGTACAACTTGTATCACACTCCTCATATGTAATCAATTCTAATACAGAGCTTTCAGGCACATCTTCTCCTACCACACAAGTGTTGGTAAGGATGCTCTAGATTACTGAATCTTATTCTTGCAACTTTAGAAAAGATTGCCTATGTAACATCATAAGTTGTACTATGGAATTTATCTCTTCTTCTTCATCTCCTAAATTTGGCCAAAAAGATGTACTCAAATCTGGTAATCGTTGTGCAGGAGGATATAGATCAAATTGCTTGGTTGCTTGGCCATTTGATATGGTCATATTCCTTGATCTGCAATTTATGTTTGCATCAGCTGTGGCCAACCATGGTCTACCTAGAATGACAGGATAGCCAGATAGGTTTACTTTAGGGGACAAAATCATGAAGTCCGCAAGATAATCTAGGGAATCTAAGGTCACAACAATATTTTCTATCATTCCATCAGGAATGACAGTGGAACTATCTGCAAGCTGCAGAATAGTTGGTGTGGGCCTTAATCCTTCTATTTGTAACTTCTTCATGGTTTCTTTAGTCATCACATTTATAGCAGCTCCCAAATCTATTAAGGCATTTTTAACAAATTGACCATTTATGCTGACACTTAGTACTGGACTCCCTGGGTCAGAATATTTTGGTGAAATCACTCTTCCTAACATGATATCAGCTAAGTGTCCAACAACATGAGCTGTGGTAGGATCCTTCTTCTTCCTTCTAGGTTTCTTTAGACAAGCTTCCCTTATAGCTTTTCCATAAGTAGGAATGTCCTTAATATCTTGAAACAAAGGTATTTGAATATGCATATTCTTCAATTGATTAACAATGTCAAAGGGTTGTTCCTTGCTTTGTTCAAGTTCCTTTTGTATTAGTTGGTTTGGAAAAGGAGGCTCTACTGCTAGTTGAACTGGTATTGGTATGGTAACATTAGTTTGGTCAACCGGTTCATCAACCAAAGGTTCTGATGCTGCAGGAGAGTCTGATACTTCAGTTATAAGAGGTGGCTTTGGTGCTGGTAAGGTTGTTCTAGATCTCAAATGTATATTTGCGACATCTAGGGCATAAGCAGGGTACTACTGGATATCAGCACTATACATGGGCTGCTGTAGTTTTCTATTTGGATTTGGTTGAGGCTGTGTAGGTAGCTGTGTTTGCTTTTGAGATCCACTATTTGCAGGTGGTGGCATTAAAGCAGGTTGTTGAGCTAGAGGGGGTAATTGTGGAGCACTAGTATTTTGGTTAGGCCATTGTTGAGATCCCTTCCATTGGTTTGGAGATTGCCAATTCCCTTGGGGTGGTTGCCATTGGTTCTACTAGTTCTGGGGCCATTGGTTATTTTGTTGGTTAGGCCAAGGTTGTTGGAAATTTTGAGACCATTGAGACTGTTGTGGGTTATTTTTCCCAGCATTATTCCAATTGGGTTGGTTTTGTGGACCTTGAGTATTGCAGTTTTGCCATTGATTACCATATGAATTTGAATTTCGCAAGGGGTCTTGAGGCATACCTTGATGTTGAGCCCATGGTTGGCGTTGAGCAACAAAGAATACTTGCTCATCATCCCCATCTATCTTTACATATTCAGTTGGAAGATGCTGGTTCTCCATGCTTGCAACCAATTTACAGTGACAATCCTTCTTTTGATTTTGACAATGAGGATAGTACTCAGCTAGTTGTAACTCAGCCTCTGCTTGCTTCTTCTTTGCAGTCATTGTATCCAACTGTGTAGCGACATCATTACTGATGTCTTGTTTGAAATCTGACAACAAATTGGATGTTTCAAGTTTTGAAATGCCTTGACTAATTCCTTTTGTAACCGTAGAACGGGGTCATCGACCTTTCTTCATGGTTGACCTTGAGTAGTTCTGACATATCTTTTTGAGGTCATCCCATTGAGCTTGATACACATCTCCACCGGCCATCAGGTCCAATACTTCCAAATAGTCTTCATTCACTCCTCTTAGAAAGACTAGTTTTTGGGAATCTTCAGACAATGTGTGCTGAGGATTCTTTTGTAGTGTATATAAAAATCGAGAAACATAGTCTTCTAATGTCTCTTCCTCCTTCTGTGATATCCTAAAGATATCATCTCCTCTTGTACTAGATGCTTTACAATATTCTTTAAAATTTTCCAAAAATAAGGCTTGCATTTCATCCCAATTCATAGCTGCATTGGCTCCTAAGCCCATGAACCATCGTAAAGCTGATTCTTTCAATGTGGCTAGAAATAATTTAAGCTTATGGGCATCAGTATTGTAGTCAAAACTATGCCAAAGGATGTCAAACTCAAACAAGAAGGTATCAGGGTCTTCAGTTGCAAGGCCATAGAACTTTGAAAGAGTAGTGGGAGGTATATTCTTGAGATTGGCATTGGTTATGAGACTTGGAAGTGGAAATGGAAAAGTGGGTTGTGCCATGACTGGTGGGACTGGATTATGAGGTTATTGCTAAAAAGGAATGTTAGGCACTAGATGATTAACAATTGGTGGATTCGAGGTAGTGTTATCAAGAAGACTGGTCAATATTTCAATGAAAGGTTGGAGACCAGATATATCTAGGGATTCAGCTCTTGATGATGATACTATGGGGAAAATAGGACTTGCGTCTTCAAAGGGAAACTCAACTTCTTGTTCAACTTCTTCATTCAAATTAACAGATCATTGTGGAAGAAATCTGCCATATTCATCTCGTCGTCTTCCTCTTCGATGCATGTAACTAAAATTTTCACACTGGTAAAAAGAACTTAATCTAAAACCTGTGACTCAAAAATGCTCCTAGCTTGACACCATCCCCGACAACGGCACCAAAAATGAACCGCCTCACAATAGTTGTTCCATAGTCATGTGCTAGGCTTGGCTTAGGAATAATCTATTCAAGATGAGGACTACTTTACCCTTACCATGAGGTGCATTTAGATTGTCAACCCAAGGATGTATACTTGAAATGGTCGGCACAGTATGTGCACTAGGTACCTTGATGAGTCATTATGCTTATGTTGCAGGAAAGTAAAAATGCAAAGGAAGGAAGCTACACTACTGCTATGGAAAGGGAACTACTGAATCTATGAATGTTGAAAACACAATGACAAGATAACAGAGATTCCATCTTGACTCATCCACTAGACTGTTCTCGCAGATGCTGTAGGAATGTTCATGAAGTGTGATGCTATAGGAAGGAATTAACTAGCTACGTCTTACTTAAAATACTACTAATGCTAGTAAAATGAATCTATTCTATCCTAATCTAATCCACCTTCCAAGTGGGCCCCCTTGGTTGGCTTCTCTAATCTATTGATGTAGGATAGAAGCTAAAGAGAACTAATTCATTTCATTAATCAGTCATTACATGATTCAGAATTGTAAAACACAACTACAAAAAACTGTGAATTAGTATTCTCTCTTACTCGATAAAACTTATCAAAAACTAAAAACTTCACACACAGGAGTCGATCCCAACATATATAGGGAATCTACTCTTTATTACATAGCAGAAAAGTAACTATCCTAAGTTAAGTCCACAGGAGAGAATATAGGAGAACAATTGAAAGCAGAAAGGAAGGATAACGGAATTGAGGAGGGAGCAATGAAGTCTTAGCATCCGCTTGTTACAACGTAAATGCAGAGAAGGTAATGGCTCATAAAAGCTCCTCCTTATTCGCTGCCATGTTTCTTGGAGTGGTTATAACTTCCTTTTCGTGGTTGTTCCTTGATGCTCGTTTCTCCTTGAATGCTGTCGGCAACCAACTTCTGGATTCTTCTGCTCATCCTTTAATCCTTATCATCAAGTTAGTTATGATATAAGACATATTTTCAAATAAACATCCATCAAACTAAATTCAAGCATAAGAACACACATTTGGATATTTATATGAAATACTGCATATTAGATATAATTTAGGCAAAAGATGACATAGTTTTTCTACCCCATAAATCATCAAAGGTTTATCAAACATAGGCTTATAAGTGTTAAAACAAAGATAAACGGAGTATCACAAATTATCTTAAACATAACAAAATAAAGGCATTTTCTAGACTCATCACTACGCAAAGGTTCAAAACACAAAACGATAATATGCAATTATAACAAAGGTGTAAGGATATGAAATATGGAAAAGGATAATGATATGATGGGTAATATAAGAATGCAATATGAATTGATTGAATATGGAGGTTAAATGCAAGAACAAAATGCAAAAGCTAAACTAAGATGCAACAAGACACCATAAACTATTTTTATGATCCATATTTTGAATGGTCTATTGTTAGATGGTTGAGAGGGGCTACATGCCTCATAAAAAAATTACACCAACTTAAACACTTTAATCTTTCAGACCATTAACTTGGTAATCAGATCTAACATCAAAATATAAACCAATATAGACTTTACAATAAACTATCAACTTATTATATGTACCAGAGTAATCTTCCAACTTATACTGAGTTGCAATAATAAACAATAATTATGAAATAAACTTACAACATCATAAGCATCCACACAATTTGATATGAGTATTTAATGTGGAAACCATCTAAAGAGAAAATCACATGGGAACACATAGCCTAAAATTTTCACTCTTTTGAAGTGATCTTTGTTAGGAGCCAACCTTGTTAAAGGTCACATCACACTGTTAATGTGACCTTGATAAAGGATCTTCACCAAAGATCATCTAGACCTTGTTCATTCTTTGAAACTTATAAAGAATGGCTTTCTCTAAAGGACTTACAAAAGACTCTACAAAATGTTACCATATAGGATTTCAAAAGACTATTAGGTCCACTTGGTTAAGAGATTTTTCTACTACAATGATTAGAGAGTGATAGTGAAATGATATGTTTGGTTTAGCACTACCTTGCTTGTTTAGATCTTTATGTCACTCAATATATTATTTTGATCTCTTACTAGCTAATTCACACACTTCACATTGTTGACATTAAGGTCAATTTGTCTATTAGTGACTCACACTTAGTCAACGTACAATTGCTACCAAGTTTCTTAGTTGCTACCAAGTTTCTCAGTTGCTATCGAGCTTCAAAACCTATGTATAGTTTATATCGAGTGTAGTAGTGTTTACCGAGTTGTTTAGTACAAGTGATGGAAACTCCAGTGTTAACTAAGTTCCATAGTGTTAACCAAGTTCCATAGTGCTAACCAAGTTAATCATGTTCTCCAGTGTCTACCAAGCTAGCAATGTAAGCGATGCTAATCTAGTGTTGACTGAGCCATGGAGTGTCAACTGAGTGATTCAATATATGTTGAGTTTCTTAGTGTTCATCGAGTCACACAGTGTTGAATGAATTCAAGTTACTTGGAAGTGATCACCATGAACCGAGCCTCTTTGTCAACTGAGTGCCAGAAAATGTCAAGTGTTGATAGTGGTTGTTGAGTATTAGAACATCATCGAGTTTGTCTTCAAAACCCGAGTTATAGTAGTTGGGCCAACTTTATGGATTTTGGTGAAACTTGTATTGTAGCTGACTCCAGTAAGTTATGATTTGGATTGATATACATATGTAATGCATTGTTTCATATCCAAATAAGAAGAGTAAGAATATGATGAACAGAAGTGTGAATTAAAGAAGGCTACAAGCAGTATAAGGGACAACAAAGTATTATCTATCATAGCAAGGTGATCATTACAATTCAAGGAATCTCAACCAGTAAATTAGAGTTTTAGATTAGAGATCAACCACTGGTTCATCCTAATAGGTGCATCAGTCAAATCCTTTAACAGGGTAGACTTAATAGCCTTTGATAAATATTTTTACCGAGTGCATATTTCATTGTATGTTTTGTAAATCTTTTAACAAGGTGGACCTCACAATCCTTATTGCTCCTAACAGAGCAGATCATCAAAAATGATCAATTGTAAGTCTTAATAGGCCAAATTTATAATGCAGTACTAAATCTTGTGGGTATCATCCCCACCCCAATTTTACTTTCTACTTGGAAGGTTCCTGGGTCACCATATCTTGTGTCAAATTGCTATGAATGTTTATTTGCTTTCATTCTTTCATGCATGCAATTAGATCAGAATATTGTATTGAAAATTAATTGGTGACATAAGATTAAGTTTTATTGGTTCTTGATTCACACCCCCCCCTCTCAATAACCTTACCTACCTCATATTTCCAACAATTGGTATTAGAGCATTGTGGTTCTCAAAGAAGAAGTTTAACAACTTGAGAAAAGATCAGAGGCAATGGAGGTATACAGACGAGATAAGGCTATTGACAATAAAAGGTTAGATCTTGAATTGGTTATTGGGAAAATGAAGAAAGCAAAGGAGAAAATCTCTCAATCATTGAAAAGAAGGAAAGATCTTGTAGTACAAATGAATGAAAATCTCTACACTGAAGAAAGAATTGAGGATATCTGTCTAGAAAGAAACTCAGATGAAGTTGATGAAGCAATCAAAGACCTATTAGAGAAGAATTCCAATCTCAAGAAGTTAGAAAGCTGAAAAGAGAAAAAGAAATCTAATAAGTAAGATTATGTGAAGTCATGGAAGAAAAATAACAAACCAAAGAAGAGATTGAGGAAAAGACCAATGAAATTCAATATCTATCCCTTCAGTAAGCAAACTTCATTGATCAACTCACAAATGAAAATAAAGAACTCATGAATCTATGGTCAAAAAATGAAAGACTACAAAATGATCTAAACACTAAAAATAAAACCAATGAAAGGATGTTGAAATCTCAAGAAATCATGAATTAGTTGAATGAGAAAAATTAGTATAGACACAAAGGAAAAGTAGGACTAGGATACACAAAAGAAAGTGAATCATCCAAGTAAGGAGCTCAAAAGAATCAAAGGACTACTTGCAATAATTGTGGTAAGATAGGTCATACATCAAACACACATTGGAGTAATGGTAAAGAAAAATTCAATGGAAAGTGTTACAACTACAATAAGCATGGTCATAGAGCAAGTGAATGCAAGGAGAAACCTAAGTTTGAAGGTAAATTTCACAATTGCAAGAAACAAAGACACAAATCTTCTAAATACAAAACCAAGGTATTGAATCCAGTAGAACAGATTGTGAAAGAAATTTATTTGGATGGGATTACAATACGTTTTGTAGATGCCACTACTATGGTGAATTTGGGCACATTGGAGAAAATTGAATAAAACATCATATGAGGAAAAGAGATACCACTAAAAGATGCTTTATTTGTACAGAACTTGGACATCTTTCCGAGAACTATATGAACACAGGAAGAATTGAAGATGAAAAGAAAACCAAAGCCAACAATATCAGAAAATAGATGAAGCAGTAATGGATACCAAAATCTTCTAAGAATGCAAGTCCGAGTCATGAAGTAGATGTCACTCAAGAGTTGGGTGACTCAAGCATCTCAACTTTAATCCCTAGGGGAATAATTGGAATGAAGACTCTAAAGCAGAAATCTGTCATCAGTTCCAACCAGTAAGAAAAAGAGATCCATATCAACATTTAAGATGCACAAGGATCACTGAATGGTCACATAAATCATAGACCTTACCGAGCTAGGTCAGGTCACAAGACCCTACCAAGCAAGGTCAAGAGACACTAAAGTATTGTATGTGTACACTAAGTTGTCAAGGAGCTACCAAGAAATAATGATTCTATCAAGCTATGAATGTCTACCGAGAATTAAAGTTCAATCAAGTGGAAGATAGCCTATCACCGAGCAAACAAATGTTCGAAGCATTAATGGCGATTGTAAAGAGGAATTTTGTTAAAAGGAAGAAAGTGAATGCATTGTTTCACCATGAATTTCTAGAGCTAGTTGAGAAGAATGATTTTAGAGCTTAAGAATGATTTGAGTGTTTTCTATTGAAGAAACTTTAAGTCTTTCAAAACCCTGCCGAGCATGGCATCTTCTAATAGCAAAACCAAAAGGGGGTCTAAAATGTTGGTTTGAGGAGTTGATTACAAGGAATCAAATTTAAAATTGAGTCTGGAAATTGCAAAAGAACTAGACCCAGCTAGTGTCCAATCACAATTTTTTCCCAAGGTATTGCTTGTTGGGACTTAAAATTGCCTTCCCGATTTGAGTACCATTCCAAGCTTTTGACCCCTATGAGTGCATTTTTATGCATCTGTACCTGGCTATTTTTTTGATGCTTAAGAGGTGTTTAATGTTTCTAATACATTACATTTAGTGTATCCACTCATCCCATGAAGATAAGCTACCATTCTGAGTCATTCTATGAAGTTTCATTTTGAGCAATGTCCAAATCTGCATTTTTGCCTGTGTCAAACAATGATAGGAGGCCTAGTTTGCATTTGAATATCTTGAAACCTAGTAATGTTTCATGACTTGCCACTTCAAGAGTATTTAGTATTCCTATCAAAGAACCTATGTTTCAGATTTCAAGTCATTTTGATATGTTTTGACTAGGTTTTGAATCCCTCAAAGTCAGTGGTTTACTATTGTCATGTTGATGCTAATTGTTTAGAATTCTGGGAGGCCTTGTTTGACCAATTATAACTTTGACCCAATTGACCAAAATGAGAAAATTTCTTTTGCATTAAATTCTAGAGGTTAGAGACTCATTATGTTTCAATTTTGAACTTATGATGAATCTATTTGATTAGTTTTCAAACGCTATTCCAAATGCAATTTATGATGTTTTACTAGTGTCAAGAAATGCAAGTTGATTAGTACCCCTATTCGGGATGTCATAAATCTGAATCCATGATAGGTGAGATCAAATGAATTGTATCTTTATGTTCTACTCTTAAAATACTTTAAGTCATACCATCCTTGACTTTCTAAGCATCCAACTTGTGAGGCAAGGAATTTCGATCAAGGAACACACAATTAGAAGGAAGATGGATATGATCACTAATAATGATACTTTATGTTTAACTACCCATAAACCCAGAGTAAAGGTGGATTTGACTACATATTCAAAAAATCAAATTCAAAAGAAGACTACTGGATTGAGTCATTCTTCTCCAAAACTACCAAACACATTCTTAGTCATATTTGATGTGTTTGATGTATGAGAGTGTTGTATGGTTTCAAGTAAATTCCTTTGATTGTTCGAAGTCATACCCTCCTTGACTTTCTAAGCATCCAACTTGTGAGGCAAGACATTTCTCTCAGGCAATACACAATTAGAAGGAATATGGATATGATCACTGATAATGATACTTTTTGTTTAACTACCCACAAACCCAGACTAAAGGTGGATTCGACCACATATGTGGAAAAAAATGATTTTGTCTTTGATGCCATATTGATAATGTTAGAGATGAGGAAGTTTATCAGGTTACTATGGAGCTCATTGTTCCAATTATTCTCAATAAGACTTCTTATAGGCAGATGACAATGTCCACATAAAAATGGTGGGATAGGGTAAGGGACATCATGTGGGATGGAAAGAACATTCTAAAAATGTATGTTTCTCAGTTTCTTTATAGCAATTAGTACATTTGTGTTTGTAATTCTCCTCAATTTCCTTTTGCCAGTTTAGTGTTGACAATGAAAATCTCTAGAGAAGAAGGTAGTGTCTTGCATGGAGCTGGGGAAGGCATATATAATAGAGATTAGGAGTTTTTTGGATGACATTAAAAGGTTGGAGATATTGGTAGAAGGGTGTCGGCAACACAAATTACAAGCCCATGTCTAAGCCTTCATGAGTTGAAGATGTGGTATTGATCCATCAGCGAGCAGTGAAAATTGCTATAGGCCTCCAACTTAACTAGGATGAAATGTGAGAGGTCATTTTGATATGTGACACTATGTATATGGTATACAAAATCAACTTTGTATCTTCAACGTTGAGATTGAAGAAGCCCCCTTTTCTCAACATTTTTGAAGCTTGATTGAAAACTTTGCAGTCCCACATTCCATTTTCCCAGTACTGCTTGGAATTGTTCCATGTCAGCATGAATTGATTGGAATCCATGGAAAAGGAAGGAGTATCCCCCACTCTAGTCCCCAATTAATAAACTATCATCATCAACATCTCCCACGTATGCAGCCTACTACAGATTCTAGTTACCAAGCAGAGGTTGCTAATAGAAAATGTAACTCATAGTTGCATAAGACCCATTTGTGCAGACTCAGGGAGTAATAGTTCTAGGTAGTTAATTAGTGTGCAGTGACATTTCCTGTGGGTGTGGGAGTCACAGGCTAAGTTGAGAGTATTTCCATGCAGTTGAGAAATTTGTGCAGGTTTGGGTGAAAACATTCAAAATTTGGATTTGTAATGATGTGATACGTAATCCATTTTATGTTCCATGGTTTGGTTTGATAGGGAAAGTTGAGATGGAGACAAGACGAAAGGAATTTTTTTTGCCAAGGGGATTTATCCCATATTTATAGTGGAATGGGAAAAAATGGTCTTTTTATACACAAACACTCAAGAGCTTGTTGTCTTAAAGGCATGAGCCTTTTGAAGACACAAGCTCACGTGTGCATGACATCAACTAAAATTTGAAGAACATGCGCAACCAAGAACCAAGATTATGATGTGGCATCCAGTTGTGGCATCCAGCTTGATGAACTATAGGGTGACATTTGGTAGGAAGTTTAGGTTCAAGGTCGACAGTGATATTGTAGATTCAAATCGAGGCTCCAAATTTTGCCATGTGGTGAGATCTGACAGTCAATGCTTCCTGGCATTGTGAAGCTACTCGATCATTAAGTAATGTGGGGAAGCACCTAGTCAACATGTGATAGTAGGGCCCGATTAGTGCTGACATGGCATGTGTAGACTTCCAGCAAATTGTAAGGTGCCACATGGCAGTGAGGTGGAAGGTGTCTGACAAGAGATGACATAGCAGCGACTGAGTGCGAGAGATCCAATGAGAAGCTGCCATGTGGTAGTGTGATAGGTGGGACCATTTAGAGGGTGCCATGTGGTGCTTGGTGGTAGGTGATGAAGTAGATGACTTTCCAATGGTAAGGTAACTTTTTTTTGTTGGTCAATGTAGGTTTGACCCGAATGGAAATAAAAAGGAAAAAATTCAAAATGTAAAAATTTGATTTTATTATTATCCTTTAGTATTGAACGTGCATATTTTTTAAAAAATCAAAAGGGAATATATCCTAAAGTTTTGACTTTAGGAAATTTTAAATTTTTGTATAAAATTTTAAAAGCATATGCAAACTTGTGAGTCAGACCAGGAGCATGTTTTTCAAATTGATCCCTTGGGCATTCCTGATAAGAAAATATAGCACTATTATATATCATTGGAACTACTAGAGAGAAAATTTTCCATAATTGTGGTTTGTCTCTATACAAGAAGCTATTGGTTCAAGTTATGCAAGGTTTTATACCAGGTACTCAACTTTTAACCATATTCAGGTATTGAAGTTCAGATTTGATTTCTAGCAAGATGATGGACTAAATGTGTGCTAGAGGTAGTAATAATGAAATTAGTAATGAGTTTGCTTACCTCTAAGTAAGTTAAATGAAGATATTATCAGCATTTTAGATGCCTATCTAATAATTTTTCAAAGATAGGGTTTCTCATTAGTTAGAGGAGATATTTTCAGTTTGTTATAGAACAATGATGAGAATCATATTAGATTTTGGTTATAGGAAGGATGAGAGATGCTTTGCAACAATAGGGAATGGAGATTCCAGTGGAAACATGTCACTTCCAGATACAATCTAGGATTTCATTCCTTTCCTATATCTTTCTCTTTTTGATTTATTGTGAGGGTTCCAATCTTGAGATTTTTCTCACTATTGTGAGACTAGGGTTCTAGTTTTTAATATGTTCCAATTTTTTCTGTGAGACTAGTTGGTTCCAGTTTTGGACATTTTTCACTACTGTGATACCATTCTCTTCAACATATTTCTCTTCTATGAACAACAATAGTTAAGCTAATATAGATAGTTCTAATCTATTTAGTTGTTTTATGAGTTGTTTACATGCATCTTGAATGTATAGTTTCAAAGAAATGAAGACAATGAAAAAGAATCTTCTTAGTGTCATTCTGATTCTCATCTCCTATCTCTATAATCTACAATGTTTTATGGTTTAAGGACAAAGAACTTAGACCCATTTGCATCCCCTTAAGGTTGTATGTCTAGTATGTTTTGCTGTTGGAACAAAGAGCCAAGTAAATGCTTGATATATTTGATAGGGTTGCTGGTTATTTGAGAAGGATATTTCATGAGAATGAGGTCTCTATGAACACTGATGTCTGATTCACAAAGTGATAAGATAGATCTGATATCTTGATGTATGGAATATGTCACTAGTATCATAGAAGTATATGTGTGATTTGTGGAACTGCCTAATAGATAAGGCACTGATAAATTGTAGCATCAACTTGTTCTTACTATTCCATATTTGGGGATTTATTGAAATCAAAATTATAATCATCCATTTCCCTTTCCATTTAAGAGCTAAAAGGATGTCCTCACTTAGCTTATCAATTTATTAGGTCATGTTATTAGCTATTTCATGTCTATGATCTTTGCATAAGTACAAAAGATATAAGGGTTCTATTTGCTTTGTTTTAGATTTAGTGTATGCTTTGAATATTGGTACCATATGAAGAATCTATAGGTACACCCACCTAGGTTTTGCAGAGCTTGAAGTAGAAGAAGGGTCTAGACTTATTGTTGGCTCAGTGTCTACAAGGATATGTTGCAGATGGGAAGTAACTGCTCCTAGATGTATTATGTTCTCATCAAGATAATTTGAAGCATAAAATTTCAAAACACAAACATTGCTAATACACAATATCTATTCATATTACAAATGTTCTATCCAAGAGCTAGGCACACATGATATCAATGAAGCATTGAACAAGTTATATGGGAACGGTGTTCTCAAACCTGAACATCAACATCTAGAAGCTAAGGGCTTAATGCATATTTCAAATATGCCAAGGAACTTTTAGTATAAATGGATAAGATTTATCCTGAGCCAAGTTCACAATGAAAAGTTGTGGTTAGATCAACGCATTCTGATCACAAAGAAAATGATTCACAAAATTACAGGTCTTCCAATGTTGGACAAAGAAAAAGTGACCAAAACCATAGGTCAGGTGCAACTAAAGAAGAAAACCCTTGCCAAGTGGGATGACAGAGGAATGAAGATTAGCAATGTGACCAACATGGAATTGAAATTTGGCATCCATATCATTGTTCATAAAATCTACAACTCTAGTCATCTCAATAGTGTATCTTGTGAAGCAGTTGATCTGGCTCTCAAAGTAGTGAATAATAACATCTCATTTGACCTTGTTGAGTTTTTATTGAATAATTTCAATAAAAAAATGGAGAGCATTAGAGGTTCCAAGAGAAATCCGTGTAAGTTTGGTTCACTCTTGACTTGTATATTTTTCTTTCCACAAAAATTCTTCCCTTCTAAAGGATTAGTAGTATGGAGAAAAGATGTCCCTGTTTTATATCAAATAAATGAGTATATAGTAAAAATGGGTGAAAAATTTGATAGCATCATGGAAAATTACTTTGAAACATTCAAATAGAAGATGAAAAATAGATATAGGATACCTGTGAAGCTTGTAGAAGACTACAAGGATGATATCTATTTTATGGTAGATTGTGATAAGGTATATATTCAGGCAGTATGAGGTTAAAATAGATAATACTAGAGATATCATTGAGGCTCTGTTGAATGAGCCTATACATACTAAGGCACCATATTTTGGGACTTATGAAGAAGTCAAGGCAAGAATAGAACTTGAAATTAAGCTTCCTCAAGTAGTTGTTAAAGGAAGAAAGAAGATAGCAAAACTAAAGAAAGCAAGTTGTACTCTCCTACTAATAGAAGGAAAAGGTGAGGATGTGGAAGAAGACATTGTAGAGGATGAATATGAGGAATTCAAATCAGAGGAAGAGTATACTATAACAAATAAAGGCAAGGTTATCATAACCAAACCTACCAAGTCATCCACTACTATATTGACAAGAAGAGCAAAAAAATCCAAGAAGAAATTGAAGTTAGATGAGGAAGAAGCTGAGCAGATTATCTTCAAAAGGCCTCCACCGACACTTCAAGAAAAGTTAAAGGAATTGCAAGAAGGATTTGGCATGGAAAAATTCAAATCTCTTAGATATGAGACCACGAGTGCATATGAGAAAAAGTAGATAGAGGACATGTTTATGTCAAAATTGTGAAAATGGAAGTACTCACCAGATCAACTTGTACAAAAAATTCCTAATGAGCTTATGCAAGTAATCAAGTCTAGATGGGAGAATGTAAAGAAGACTATAAAATACAACTTTGAACAAACTCTGAGGCAACTAATGCTGAGTCTCAATGAAAAGGAGGTGAAAGAATCTTTGAAGAAAAATGAAGAAAAAATCATTCTTAAATTCAACACATGTATGATATTGATAAATGCCATTGAATATGTAGTAAAGCTAGCCACAACTACATTGAAAAATATTTACAAATTGCATCAACCTAGTGATTTTTTTGTTCATGTTAATGACAAAGATGATGATGATGATGTGGAAATAAAAGATGATGTAAATTTGGATGATGAGGAGGAATAATAGGAAGGTACTGGAGGAAGTCTTCCAAAGATTCAAAGCATTAAGGAAACTGATGTTAAAAATATTGTAGTAGTAGTAATAGCTTCATTTCCTCATTCTCTGAGTAAAGCCTTAGTGCAATCTAGCTCTGAGAAAGCTTCTACTGAGTTGGTTGTGACACCACTACAACACCATGCACCCAACCAAGCTTGGGACCTATTCATCTAGGTATTTCATCAACAAAAGTGGCCAACACTTCATTTACCAAGTAGCAAGCACCTCTATCATCATGTTTTATCATGCAACAACAAGGCATTTCTACTATTAGTGCCATATCTACATTTGTTGCTAGCCCTCTATTTTTACTATTGTTTCTATTCCACATATAGATAGTACAATGACTGTTGAGAATAAGTCTCAATCGAGTACTGAAGTTTCAAATAATGATAAGGGTAAAGAAGAAGATATTGATCTAGATAAGGATATAGTTATTCTAAATTGGGATATCTCTACTCTCAATCCTAATCAAATGAACACCATGGGTGAGTTATTACAAAAGAGAGCTAAGAAACAAACGTTTAGAGAAGAGATGAGAAAGAAAACCCAAGTGCTTGAAGATGTAAAGGGCATATTTGTAAGTGCACTAAGTATTGAGGTTGGTAGTACTCAACCTATTTTGGATTAGTTAGCAAAAGTTGTCCAAAAATTCAATGAAGACTTGAATGGACATGCTGAGTTTCTACAAAGAGAATTTTTTTTTTTTGAGAACAAGGTAATGGAACAAGTCACATAGAAAATTGCAATAAATCAACTAGAATTGTCTACTACTCTTGTTTCATTGGAGACATCTATAAATAATGTCACTTCATTATTTGTTAAGTTGTGTGGTACATCTATCTTCACACAAGAAATTAGAAATAAACTATCAAAGATAGATGAAGACATGAAAGCAAGTGTACACCAACTGTCACTTGACCCAAGCTACAACTCTGCTCATTATTCAAAGATCATATTTTTGACAAATTTTCAAACAAAATTACTAAAGGAAGAAGCTAGGATTAGGGCCACACTTGTAGAAATCCAAGACATGATTCTTCCAAACATGGATGCAATGCAAATACACATTGCACATGCTAAGACACTCATCCATGAAAATAACTTCTCCATAGCCAATCGCATGATGGAGCTATCAGCATAAGTTCATATGGCATTACATGTAAGAAAGGTGTTACAAGACAATTGGGACAAGACAATGACATTAATCTTGAAGGTACACTCTAAATTCTTGTCACAGTTTGGTATTAACATATAATATACACCTTTGGAATTTATGTCAAAAAGGGGGAGAAGTATATGTAAAGATATGCAAAGAATACATGCATGGGGGAGAAGTATAGATGGATGTATATATGTGTAAAGAGGGAGAAGTATTTGTAAAGATATGTAAAGAATACATGTATGGGGGAGCAATACTCCAGGTATATGTACGTGAGAACAATATTGTATTGAATAGATAAGAAGAAAACATCTTTACAAAATTTTTTTTGAAAAATATGAAAAACAGAGTATGTTACTGACTTGTAGACACAGAATGGAGATACAAGAATATTTTTGGCTTGTAATTTTGAGTATTCAATTTTTTGGATGATATGTGTTTTTGTTACTAATGCCAAAGGGGGAGATTATTGATATTAAGGTCAATTTGTCTATTAGTGATTCACACTTAGTCAACATATAGTTACTACCAAGTTTCTCGGTTGCTACCTAGTTTCTTAGCTGCTACTGAGCTTCAGAACCTATGTATAGTTTATGTCGAGTGTAGCAGTGTTTACCAAGTTATTCAATGCAAATGAAGGAAACTCTAGTGTTAACCAAGTTCCATAGTGTTAACTAAGTTAACCATGTTCTCTAGTGTCTACCAAGCCAACAGTGTTAGAGATGTGAATCTAGTGTTGATCGAGCTATGGAGTGTCAATCGAGTGATTCAGTATATGTCAAGTTTCTTAGTGTTCACTGAGTCACATAGTGCTGAACAAGTTCAAGCTACTTGGAAGTGATCAGTATGAACTGAACCTCTTCATCAACTAAGTGCTAGATGATGCCGAGTGTTGACAGTGGTTGTTGAATATCAGAACATCACCAAGTTTTTCTTCAGAACCTGAGTTACAGTAGTTGGGCTGACTTTATGGATTTTGGTGAAACTTGTATTGTAGCCAACTCTAGTAAGTTGTGATTTGGATTGATATATATGTAATGCATTGTTTCATATCCAAATAAGAAGAGTAAGCATATGATGAGTAGAAGTGAGAATTAAAGAAGGATACAAGTAGTATAAGGGACAACAAAGCATTATCTATCACAGTAAGGTGATCATTATAATTCAAGGAATCTCAACCAAAAAATTAGAGATGTAGATCAGAGATCAGTCATTGGTTCATCCTAACAAGTGCATCACTCAAATCCTTTAATAGGGTAGACTTAACAGTCTTTGTTAAATCTCTTTACCTAGTGCATACTTCATTGTATGCTTTTAAAATTCTTTAACAAGGTGGACCTCACAATCCTTATTGCTCCTAATAGGACAAATCAACAAAAGTGATCAATTGTAAGCCTTAATAGGCCAACTTTATATTGCACTACTAAAGCTTGTGGGTATCATCCCCACCCCAGTTTTACTTTCTATTTGGAAGATTTCTAGGTCACCATATCTTGTGTCAAATTTCTATGAATGTTTATTTTCTTACATTCTTTCATGCATGAAATTGGATCATAATATTGTATGAAGAATTAATTGGTTAAATAAGATTAAATCTTATTGGTTCTTGATTCACCCCCCCTCTCAATAACCTTGCCTACCTCATATTTCCAACACACATGTCAACTTATCACTTCCTATTGTAGCTTCACAAAACACATAGATTCTCAACTCAAAAATAGGGACCCCCTCTTTTCTTTTGAGTTGTAGGGACTCGCTCTTCAGAACACGACATTTTTTGAGACACCTTAGGGAGTGAAGCTTTTGTAGGTTAGGGTTAGGAGTTAGGTGGATTCACATAATCTAGGATCAGGCATACTAGGAAGACATTTTTCATGCACCAAATATAAAGTGTGTACTAGTATACTTGCATAGGATACACACCTTCAAGCATCACTTTATCTAAGTCAAGGTGTGCACTTGCACACATAGTGCAAGTGTGCACCTTAAAAGGGTGCACATGGTACACTAACTCAAGGGTCCATGCCTATAAATAGAGGACCTCCCCTAGTGCCACTCATTGTTACATCTAAGCTCTCCATCGATGTACCCTTGTAGATGCAAAAAATTTGATCCTCTACATCTCTGCTAACTCTACAACACCAAGGTAAAGTTTTGGTGCACATGTGCAGAGTGCGTGACCTCTGCCTTCCTCAACCACATTGTTTCAACCTCAATGTGCAGACAAGTGGTGTAATTTCACCTAGAACACATGTACAACATACACAAAACTTGATGAACGAACCCCAGAACTAGTTACTACTCACTAGTGCACTCTGTGCACCTACGCTAGGTGTGCTAGTACACACCTTGCATCTCTTGTCAGTTTTTTACCTAGTTCATCACTTGTTTGTCAATTTTATTTGATTATTGAATATTGTTTGGACTTCCAAGATCTATTATATTAATGAGTGTTTTTTGTGTAGGTCATAATGGCATCCTCATCCTCTATAGTGGAAAAGATCATGCCCAAACTAGTAATGTTCAAGTTCCTGGTTGTGCCAAAGAAGTCCAGGTTTATAGATTCACAACCATAGTCCTTGTACTATGCAACAAACCACATGAGAGATCAAAGATGATCTCATCACTAAGTTTGAGCAGTTTATTGAATGGGGCATCACAGCTAGTGCTAGTGAAATCCTTAGAGATAATAATGACACTAGCTCAACATTATGTGCCTGAGGAGAAGGTAGTTAAAAGAATGATTGGAGAGATTATCTTGGACATCCAACCATACAATATTGAGAAGATATTCCACCTACCCATCACTGATCAATATTAGAAGGTCACATATGACTGAACCAAAATATGCAACAGGGAGAATGAAATGGGGGAAAAAGACCTAGTGCAAGACAAGTACCTTATCACTAGAACCCCAAGAAACAAGAGAGCATAGAAGGTAGACATGACTTGAGGGTATATGATCGATGAAATTGGTTATAAAATTGTTCTGTTGAGTAGAATAATGGGGCTTCCTGTGACAAGTCATTTGGAGACTTGGGTGATCCATTTCATAGAGACCATCAAGAAGAGAGACCTCAAAATTGATTGGGATACTATCATCAATTTTTCCCTGGATGAACAACTCACTTTGATACAAGAAGACCTCTAATTTTATATGACATCATACATGGTCTAATTATTGGTGACCATGACAACAAACTATCCAAATATAGTAAGGAGGGGAAGCATCCAAGACCCCAATGCATGACTCTACATTGTGTACCCACAATTGATACATACAAAGCTACCATGTAAGAGGTTAGAATATAGGTTGGTGAATGATGCCTTCATTTTTAGTATAATCTAGTTCATTGAAGGAGATTATGTGAAGATGCTGTCTATGGAAGCTGTAGCTAGAGTACAACAAGTGGGTGGATATTTTATCCAATTCAACACATTCACATATATTTGGGTAGCTAGAACTCTCCTATGCCTCAAGAGGTTACCTCACTACCCATCAGATAGACTTGTTCTTTTGGAGATTGCCTGATAATTAGCTTCCACTTACAAGCTCAAGTTTCCAAGATGCACAATACATAATGACTCTCATAGTTCTCTTTTCTATTCTATTTGCCGAAATATTTTAGGCCTATTCTTATGCATGTGTTATTTGGGAGGATATTATTTCATGACTTAGATTATATATAAGTGATGATTACTTAGATTATGTCATGACTTAGATTATTTCATGATAAAATAATCATCATTTAGAGACCTATCATATGATCTATCATTTAGATTATATATGAGTGATGATTATTTTATGTTCATGATGATGAGTTGTTATGTTTGAATATGTAATGATTTGTATTCAGAATTTATTTGTACATACCCCATACTCACATGTGTATGGTGTACGTGTATATTTTAATTTTTTGTTTGACCAGCTAATGTGGTTAAGGGAGAGAGTTGTAGTCACCTACTAGTTGAGATATACAAGATGTACCACTCCCTACCATTGCATGTTTAGCTTATATATATGCATATGTACATGCTCATCTTTTATGTAGGTTGTAGGTACTGGACATTGACTTCCCTAAATTGCTAGGATGAGCACACCCTATCACAATAACTCAATGATAAGAATGAGAAGATAATGATCAAATCCAATCCTAGCCATAGCCTAAATAATTGTCTTGAGAAGGAGGACTCGTATCTGACTGTCTACCCTTTTTAAACCCATGAGTTTATCTTTGATTGTGTTGTTTGATTATGGTTTTTGCTCACTTTTTCTATGTCATTTTTATGTGATTTTTCTATGTGAATTGCTTGATAAAATAGTTACTTATGATTTTTAGATTAATCATTTGACATTCAAATTATTAAATGTAATTTGATTTTAAAAAGGGAAAATAATAAAATAAGATGCTATTTAATTCTTTGGAATTATTTGAATATATGACTAATTTAAAATAAATTAAAAATAATTTAAATATTAAATATTAAATATTATTTTATTATAAATTTTTGATTAATATTGACTAAAATTAGAGTTGCATTTAAATAATACACATTAATTATCTTATCGATTAAAATAATAAATATTGCTTTTTACGTGCTTTTAAATAATAAAGTTGGAGAAATAAAATAAAGGAATACTTTAATTTACAAGTGAGTCAAATATGCATGAAGGATTAAATCAATAAAATAATTATATTTTAGGGTTTTCAGAGACATAAACCCTAAAGAAAAGATAAGACTCTATATTAGAGGATTTCAATTCATTATTTCATACACAGGTTTTAGGGAGCAAATTTGTGGGAGTTTGAAAAAAATAATTTTTGGGAATCCTTGAAGGATTTTGGTTTAGCAAGGGTTTCATTGAAGTGCCAGATTGTTAGCATCAACATAAGGTAGGGTTTGAAACTCGTAATAGGATATTTAATTTGAAAGGATTTTCATTCTTTGTGTCTTTTGGGTGCTTGAAATTTGATTGGATTAGTTTGGATCTATGCAAATGAAATGAAACTTCATATCTCAATAGAAGGAATTTGAAAACTTGTTCGTTATCACACCCTTTTTTGATATCTTTTTCACATAACAAAATTAGGGGGAAATAAATTAGATTAGGTAGGGTTTGATTGAATTTTTTGTTGATCAATACGAGGATTCATGAAGCCAAGATTAATTATCATGTGTTGTGATTAATTATTATTATTATTTATTAAGTGCAAGTAGATTTGAACCCAAGAGCTCTTCGATAAGAGGCTCACAATTTACCATTATGTTGTAGGCTCTTGCCTAAGTTTGATTGAAAATTACATGGGTTAAATCTACAAATTTATTTGTATTTATCTCATTAAAAAAAAAAAAAACTTATATTTTGCAAGGAAAAAAATTGTCCATCAGAGTACTATTAAAGAAATAGATTTAAAAAAAATTCTTTTTAAACATTTTATACGTATAGAAACTTTATATAGAAAAAAAATTTAAAAAAATTATTTGGAGGGGTTCCCCCCTCTCCCCCACCTATTGTCATTGCATGGAAAGCCGTGACTACCCAAGGCAACACATGACTAACTAAGGAAGTTAATGACTACCATAGTTTGTCACCTGAGATTTGTTCCTTGAGAACTTTCACAAGTGATTCATATTGGAGAAGTGACATAAAAAAAGGGTAGATGAGTTTTTGTACTTGAGATAGGGTACTATTCTCGTTGTAGAGTATGAACAAAAAATCTTTCAACTTGTCCCTTATGCGGGAATTAGTGACAACTCACCATTAATGGTCAAATATTTCATTAGAGGACTTAATGATAACATCATTGGGCATGTTAAGGTTTTCCAACCTAAAACCCTTAAGGATACAATTATGCGAACTTCATTGGTTGAGGCAAGTGTGAACTTGGGTTAAGGTGGTCCACCAAGTGTTCAAGTTGGAATATCTTCTTATTTAGGATATCCTAAGGGCAAGCAGTCTCAAGGATATAGAAACTATAAGAACCCTCCTACCTTCTCAAAAGGTAATCAAGAGAAGCAAGGAAGAAAGTTGTTCTATGGTAGCAGTGGTGGTTCATAGTCAAGGAACTATCACAACTAGGAATGTAGGATGCACAATAGATCAGATCAAGGTTCTTAGGGTCATAGCCATGATGCTAGTGTGGGTAGTTTCCATTAGTCTCATATGCCTGGAGCTCAGGGAGGTTTTAGTGGAGATTTCTACTCTTATGGACAACAATCATAAAGTGACCAACTACCCCAAGTGTGTACCTCATTTTTTGAGTCAGAGACCTACAACATCAGAGCCTACATCAAGGATGTTGGCTAAGTCTTGTCCTATTTTAGTGGAGAAGGGTCCAAGAGGACCTAGACATTGATTTTTATTTTTGAGCTTTGTATCTTTATAGTAGGCTTCCAAGAGTATACCTAATTCTAGGGGGGTGGATGTAATGCCCCTCGTAGTTTTCTTTTCTGATTTGTTTGCCAAACTCTTTCAAGCCTATTCTCATGCACACATTAGTTTAAGAGTTAGTTGGTAGGATATTATTTCATGACTTAGATTACATATCAATGATGATTAATTATTTGATTATATTTCATGATTTATATTAAATGATTATGATAACTAATGTATTAATGATGGTTTACTTATTATTAGTTAGTAAATGTGGTTGCTCTCATGATGATGTCATATAATAGGTCTCTAAATAATGGTTATTTTATATTTATGATGATGAGTTGTTATGTTTGAATATGAAATGATTTGTACTCAAGATTTATTATGGTACTTACCCCATGATTGCATGTGTATGGTGTGCGTGTCTATTTTACTTTTCTGTCTAATGTGTTTGATGTGGCTAATGGACGAATAATAGTCACTTGCTAGTCAGGATCTACATGATGTACCACTCCCCACTATTTCTTGTTTAGCTTATATATACATGTGTGTGTGTGTATACATGCTCATCCTTTATGCAAGTTGCAGGTACCGACATTGACTTCCCTGAATTGCCAGAATGAGCGTGCCCTATCGCAATAACTCAATGGTAAGAATGGGAACATAATGTTTAGATCCAATCCCATCCATAGCTTGAATACTTGTCTTGAAAAGGACTCATATCTAACTGTCTACCCTTTTTAAACTTGCAAGTTTATCTTTGTGCATGTTATTTGATTACAATTTTTGATTAGTTTTTCTATATTGCTTTTATGGGATTTTGCTATGTGAATTACTTGATAAAATAGTTAATTATGATTTTTAGATTTATCATTTGATATTCAAATTATTCAATGTTATTTGATTTTAAAAAGGGAAAATAATAAACTAAGATGATATTTAATTCTTTGGAATTATTTGAATATATGGCTAATTTAATAAAAATAATTTAAATTTTTAATTTAGAAAATTAAATTAAAAAGAATTTATTTATTTTTAATCGGTAAAAGGAATAAGCCCTTGATTAAATAAATGGAGATTACAACTAATCTTTCTCAAATGAGGCAATAATTTCTGTTCATTTGTCTAGACATTGTTTTTGTCTTATAACATTTACATATTTAGGTTCCCAAGATAGCTTTTTTTATTGAGATCCTTGCTATAAACTTTCCAAATCTTGGGAGTTAGATTCTACCACTCCTTTCTCATTGATAATATTACATTATAAGCCCTGCAAAAATAAATAACTTGGCCAAGATCCTTGTTAGTGAAAAAAAATAAATCTATATCCAATCATTAGTAGTTATAAAATATTATTTCTTAGTTGGGGTAAATCATTTGGTAATACATCTTATTTGTTAAAAATGTTCCTTCTTATATCTTCTTGATTACTTTATCACCAATCATCCTTGTGCTTAATAATAGATTGCATAATGTGCTTTTATGTTTGTTTTGTAGTTTTTCAACCTTTGTTTTGTTCTATACATTACTAAGAGTCTATCGTCATTCATTTTAGATTCATTCTTTTATTTTCTAAGGTTTTTTGAGAATTGAATTATGTTTTTCTATGTTCTCAATTAGTCATTATCCTTTGAATCTGATTATTCTCCAATTTGAAGTAAGTTGCTAGTTTATATAGTTAATGGAGAATAGCTATACATGGAGTTAGACAGTGTACAAACTAATACATGAATGTATTCTAAATATTCTAATAGTCACCACATATTCAAATGATTAAAATAGGACTAAAAACTTCTCTATATTGATTTTTCTAATCTCCCAGATATGCTATATTTTAGCCATTATTTCAATTAGTCATTGTCATTCTTTCTTTACCATTTGGATGTATTCATTATGAATTAATTAAACCTAGAATTCATAGTTCATTTCTTTGGAATCTAATCCTATATCATTAGTAGTTTCCTTGATTATCCATAAGTTCACTTTCAACTGAGAAGCCCTTTTTAATGCTTAGTATTTGCAGATCATTCTTTTCATCGAGTTATGTGGTGCTTTGCTATTAAAGTCATACATTTTGTTTAGTTAGAAATCATCCTTGATTTAGGGTTTCAAATAACCTCTATTCTTTTTCCTTACTCTATTTTAGTTATGTCTCGCTGCAAGAAGAATATTGTGGATGACTTAACTATATTAGTAACTTTTATAAAGAGTCCTTGTTTCAGAGATCCCTAACAGGCCCTAACATGGATGATTAAAATATTGTTCTATGTCCTCAATAAATACTAGAATTAAAATAAAGCATCTTTTCCTAATTTTGAAGATCTAAACTAATGCTTTCTAGCAAAAAATTAAAGAATATCAATTACAATTAATGCACAAATAAAAAAACAACTTCCCAGATAAAAGATTGTCAATATATTCATTATCTATGAGTAATTACAAACATATTTACATACTAAATAGAGACAGGGGACCAAGTAGAGGAACAAGAGAAAGGGAAGAAACATAATGGGAATGACGACGAGAAGGGCAAAGGAGAAAAAAGGGACAAAAGGAAAAAAGAGGATACTAGAAAACTCCCCAAGAACTTAAAATGTTTAGAAGCTAGAGTATACAGAGAAAGAGAACAAATGAAAAAATAGATGGATGAGAAAGCCAAAATAAAAAATTTCAAAAAAGACAAACCCTATTCACATAATTCCTTCATTTCCAAATACCACTCGAGACCTTTCCAATCCTCACAAATATGGGTGTTCATGATAGCCAAAAGAAACATCCAATTTCTCATAATCTCCTTCTGTCTCTCATAAAATCTTAGAAAATTATTAATTTCTAGAATAGGGTAGGCCTGGATTGGGAAATTGTGAGCACCATATTCACTTCTTTTCATAATGCAAAGATTATCATCATTATTTTTAAGCACTAGGTCCAACTCCTTAATAATAGATTTTTTGAACACTTTCCTACAAAAATCCATAATGGTCACTTTGTCCTCATCTACATGCATAATTATGGCCACAAACATCACCACAATATCTGTATTATCCTTCTGCCTATCCATAGCAACACAAAATTCTTCCCCAACCATCTTATTGATATCCCTAAAAACCAAATCATTCTTAGTTTTAACCATTTTAATAATCCTCAATTCACTATCCTATGCTAAGAAAGACATCTCATGCTTCCTAGACCTCATATGAATTAGAGTGTCCATGAAACCTAAAACCTAAACTAGACCAAGAGCCTAAGATAGAGAAATAAAAGGCATAAACTCAAATACAAACTAGTGAATATTTTAAGTTCTAACTTGGTTTAAATAGAAATATGCCTAACAATGAGACACCATTTGATATGAAAGGATAACATTCCCCAATGCCAAATAATAATTAATTTTTTATTCATAAAGTTTCCTGATAAAAGAGGCAAGTTTTCATAAGTAATTTCGTATGATCTGAATCAAAAGACACATTTTGCTTTATTATGAAATTCTTAAAATTGGATATTTGTCAATTTTTTTGTTTTTGCATGAGATTATGGATCCACCTAATGATGTGGTTGTAAAATAGATTATTAATTACTATCTCCATATTTTTTTGTACTTATTATTGTGATTTATCGATCACTATTAGATCATGTTTGGATATCATTTAAAATAAAGAAAGAATTAAGGCATTACTATTAATGATGGGTTCAAGAAATAGGTTCTAAGTACTAAACTCATGCTTATTCTTTATTAATGAGAAAATTAACTACATTAATATGATTCTTATAAGGACCCTATTTCAATAGAGATTCTATTAATTGTCATGTTTTCTGACACCACAACTTTGTTCAAATTTGCTTCCCATTCTTAGACATATATTTGATCTTCTGCTAAGTAAACATCTATTAAGTTTGGGCTTGGAGGAAATCAAATATGGAGAAAACAAAAAAAGAAATCCAAATTTCTTTGAAGGGTTGGAGTCCATTCTAGGAAACCATCAATGCCTTCTACAACCAAGATGGGAGATGCAGGGACAATTCTATTGCCTATTATTCTGTGATAATAAATCCCTAGTTTTGGGATCATTAAATCCTCCCTAATATTTTTGATTACAATAACAAGATTTTGAATATAAGATGCATTTAAAAATCTTCTACATAATTATGCAATAGCCACTTTATCTAGATCTACTTGTAATGATGAAGCAATAAACATAATGATGAAGCAATAAACATAGTCAGGATATCAAAATTTACTCTATATTTGTCCCTATTATTTATAAATTCTTGGCCCAAAACCTTGTGAACTGCTCTAACTACTAAAAAATGAGTGGCTAGGATAATACTTCTAAGTCTTCGATCCTCTATAGGCCCATCAAAAGCAATATGGATCATTAGACCTTTAATTTTAATAAAGGTACACATTGCTTCAGCCTTACTTTGATATATAGTAGAATGAAGCGGTGGGGAAAATCTCTAATAGGTTTGAAATACCTAACCAGAATGTGAATCAAAATGAACTTAGATTGAAGGTTGTAACCGAAAAGAGGCTAAATCTATCTAATTAATATTTTAGTATTAAGTCTTCTAATTTTTTTAATTTAGTTAATCTAATTTAATTAACTCTTTTTTAATAATAATATTTTCACCATCATCACCTGCATTTTCTAGGGTGTTAGTGACTTTGTTTTCTTTCCTGTATATATGTTTAATTTGAACCAATTCTAATTGGTCTAATAATTCTATTGCTTTTTCTAATCTAGAATTGAGTTTCCAATTTGGAGTTTCTCTTTTCCTTATTGCATTTAGAACTATTTGTGAGTCTCCTTCAATAACCAAATAATTAATTCCAAGTTCTAAACTTAGACCAAACCCTATAATTAATGCTTTCATTTCAACTAAATTATCTGTAACCTTTCCTAGATATTTGGTGCATTTAGCTATTTATTTTTTGTTGTCATTATGTATGATGCAACTTCTTGGTGTTTGAAAACTACTAGGTTGCAAAGGAACTAATACTAGGATGTAGAAGGAAAGATTCAGTTTAAGGGTTAGCTATTTCCTATATTCAATTGGATTTTCTTCTGATCTGGACCAACATTAATAGAATCATAGAGGACTCTCTACACTTTTGTCTCTATAGGACCAAGGCGGGCACACATTAGGGATGGAAATGACTTGATATTTTCTTCAGAACCTACTTACTTACACTCTTTTCTTCAAATTTATCCCCTATAGATGATAATTCATCAACGTTCTTCTTGGATTTGCAAGTAACTCCTTGATTATAGTAGCTAGCTAAAACTCAAAAGGAAGAATACTTCAAACAAATAAATACCAACAATTAAATTCTTTAGTATAGAAAGTAAATATTGATTTGATTTAAACTTTTACCTTATGCAAACATGTGAATTTAACAATTTGCATCTGAATTGATGATCAGTGCCTTATCCATTATTGCATAGAGTCACACCAATAAAAATTATCCTATTTAATTGCCTTATAGTTGAAACTATCAACAGTTAACTCTAAATTTTGTTCTTATGAATATCTCTCATATTGAAACAATTGATTAATTGTGTATTGTATTTGATGTTAAAAAAAATGTCATATCATTATCATTCAGTGCATGTCAAGCTCACTTAGGCATTGAAGATAGTTTTCTATGGCTACCGAGCGTTCTAGAGTTTATTTAGTTTAGAAGGTAGCATCTACCGAGTTCACTCAGGTGTTAAAGGAAAGTTGAGTGTTAATCGATCTCACTTGGTTAATGAAGGAATGTTGGATGGAACCAGTATTAATTGAACTCACTTGGTTATCAAAGGAACTTTGTGGATATTTAGTGTTGATCGAGTTCACTTGGTTAACATAGGAAAATCATTTTTGAGTTAGTGTCTACCAAGTAGGGTTGACCAATGAAGGATTTTCTTGGTTTGGTATATTGAGTTTAATTGATTTAACTGTTGGTTCTAGCTGACTAAGAAGATGAACATTAGTTATTCTAAGTTGTATTTGAACTGACTTGACAATATGAAATATATAAATAAAAAGGTAAAGTTGAGGATGAGAAGTAAGAATCCATGGAAGATAATTGAAGATTTGATGATGCTAAGTGGAAGTGAATCAGAAGGATAAAAAAAATATCCTTGAGAAGTAGAAAATATATATTCAATCAGGAAGGATCAAGTATACAATCTACAATTGAGATCTATAATCAACAATTTAGTTGCATCCAAATCAGGTCATGTCATTATTACTCTCTAACCATTTAGTAGTGATCTAATCTCTTAATAGAGTTGGCTTAACATCTATTTGTAAATCCTCTAACAAGGTGGTAGTTCTATTGACTTGTCTAAAGACCTCTAACAAGGCCACTCCTAATAGAGTGATTAAATCCTCTAATAGGGTCACACCTAGTAGTGTGTTTTGTAACCTTTAATAGGGTTGACTCCTAATAGGGTTCACTTTAGAAGAGTGAAAAATAGTAACTAGTTGCAATTGGTGGTTTTTCCCAAATTGGGTTTCCAAGTTAAATCTTGGTGTCAAATGTGTTCATGATATTTATTTTATGTGCTTTCAACTATGTTAAATTAATTAGTAATCACAAATAGAATCTTAAGATTTTTATGTTAAGTGCTTACTGAGCAATCTCAATATTTACTAAGTTACAAAATTTTCAATGTGTTTACCAAGCTTCAATAGAATTTAGTTTTCAGAGTTTTATTTTGTATTGACATCTAAGGGATCTGGGATTTATTTTTGTACTAATTGATTGACCCCTTCCCTCTCAATTGCTCCTCTTATATTTCCAATAATTGTTATCAGAGTTTTTGGTCCTTGTAGAGAAGGTTTCAAGGACCTAAGCTAAAGATTAGGATGTCTTATAGAAGAGAGATTCACAAGTTGAACCGAGACAACTTTGCAGCATGACAAGGACTTATGAGATTACATCTAGAAACTGTAAGTGATTCAAGTTGTATCTCTTGATACTAAATACAAGACTCCTTTTGGAACATTATGAGTTGAAGACATTGCTGAAAAGAAGAATCATAACATCATGATGATTGATATTGCATCTACTCTTAGTTATGTTGAATTTGATGAAGTAAAAGACTGTAAAACAACTCATGAAATATGAATCAAACTAAAAGACATTTATGGAGGAGATGGAAATGTAAGAAGAGCTAAAGTAGGAATTCTCAGAGGTCATTTTGATTAGATAAAAGTGAGAGAAGATGAAAACATTGCAAAATATGTGGAAAGAATCAAAGCAAGTGTGAGTGCAATCAAAGCATCTAGAGGAGACATTGATGACAAAATAGTTGTAAGCAAGGTAATTAGAACTCTTCTTCCTATATATGTAATTAGAGAGTTTTCTATTCAATAAATGAGATGTGATCTAAATAACAAAATATATTTAGATGCTCTAGTTGGAAGATTGACAACTTTTGAGTTGGATAACTATGATAACTATGTTCCTAGTTCCAAAGGTATTGAATCTAAATTTGAAGCAAAACTCTCACTCAAGAAAAAGAGTAAGAAATCAAAGGCCAATCAATCAGGAAGTGAAGAAGAAATGTAAGAAATTTTTGATAGTGATCTTGAATTTTTTGAAGTCCTACTTGCAAAGAAATACTCCAAAGGTAGAGGAAAGTATAAAGAAAAAATTCCTCTAATCTATTTTTATTGTGAAGAAATTGGTCACATTGCCGCTAGGTGTCCAAATAGAGAAAACAAGGATGAGAAGAAAAGAAATAAGTACAAAGGCAAGAAGGAATTCAAGAACTACAAGGACAAAGGTAATAAATCTTATTTTATGGCTAAAGATTCTGATAACAGTGAAGATGAAATGGTATATATTGTTGTAAAAGATGAATTTGATAATGAAGGAGATAAGATGGCACTTATCTCTCATGTTAGCAAAAATAATACTTGGATTATTAACAATGGATGCTCACATTATATGACTGGAGACAAGACAAAATTTGAGCACATGGAATATTATGATGGTGGTAGTGTGAGATTTGGAAACAATGAGTCTTGTTGCATAAAAGGAATAGGATGTATCTCTTTGACCAATGAACTTATATGTGATAATGCTTATTGGGTTGAAGAACTAAAGCATAATCTACTGAGTGTGGTATAATTGAATAACATTGGATTCAAGGTAGAACTAATAGATGGAAAGGCCAAAATTTGGGATAGAAAAGGAAATCTAGTTGGATCTGGCAAGCAAACAAAAGGTAATCTATTTTATCTTGATCTTAGTGAAAGTTAATGTTTTATTGCTCAAATAGAAGAAAGTTGGTAATGGCACAAAATATTATGTCATGTAAAGTTTGATAATCTAGTTAAGATAAGAAAACATAAAAGAGTAAGAGGTATTCCTACCTTGAAGAAACCTAACAAGGGTCTATGCAAAATTGCCAAATTGGTAAGATGGGAAAGATTAGTTTCAAAAGAAAGAACTATCATTCTGAAGAATTATTAGAGCTTGTGCATAGAGACTTATATGGACCTATTGGAATAGAGAGTTATAGGGGAGAAAAGTTTTTCATTATTTTTGTTGATGACTATTCTAGAATAATGACTGTAATGTATCTAAAAGAAAAATCATAAGCTTTTCAAAAATTCAAGTGGTATTTGTCAAAAGTAGAAAAAGAAACTAAAAAAAAGTTAAAATGTTTAAGATAAGAAAAAGGTGGTGAATTCATCTCCAATGAATTGAATGAATTTTCCATAGAAAAGGGAATTAAAAGACAAGTATTATCTCCTAGTACACTTGAGCAGATAATGAAATATTGGAAGGAAGCAATTAGCACTGTAGTTCATACCTTGAATAGAGTATAGCTGAAGAAAGACTCAAATCAAACTCCTTATGAACTATGGTATGACTACAAACCTTATGTAAGTTACTTGAAAGTATTTGGTAGCAAATGTTATATCTTGAAAGAATCTAGAAAAGGAAAATTTGATGTCAAAGGTGATGAAGGCATATTCCTAGGATACTCATGCAGAAGTAAAGAATACAAATGTTTGAATTAGTCTACTCATAAAAACATAGAAAGTGCACATGTGAGAATTGATGAATTTGCAAAAAAGAGCAAAGAAGAAAGAAACAAAGAACCTGAGGATTACAAAAAATTTGTTTACTATGAACCAGATACCCTACCAAATCTATCTGAGAGAAAGGAGGCTTCACCTCCCAAGTCCCCAAAATCTCCAACAGCTACCAAGTTGCAGATAGTGCAACCTGAGTCATAGTCTGAAGGACCTGAGTCAGAGGCTATCCAGCTAGAGAAAATTGAGTTTGATGGTCCTGAGTCATAGACAATGGGACCCAGGCCTGATATTGAAATTGATGATGAAATAAGTGAAATTCATTCCAAATCCAAAGATCCTATGTTAGAAAGATATGTCAGAAGGCATCATGCACCTGATCAGATAATTGGAGACAAATTAGATGGAACAATGACTAGAAGCAAATTGAAAGGTACAAGTTTACTTGTTGAATTTGAAATTTGAAATTTTAAAGATGCTTTAGATAATGAAAGTTGGATTGAAGCAATAAATGAAGAAATAGAATAGATAGAGAAGAAAAAAACTTGGACTCTTGTTCCTAGACCAAAGGACAAAAAAGTAATTGACACAAAGTGGGTATTAAGAAACAAGCTGAATGAAGATGGAAAAGTTTTTAGAAACAAAGCAAGGTTAGAATGTATAGGCTATTCTCAAGAAGAAGGTATTGATTATTATGAAACTGTTTCTCCTGTTGCAAGATTAGAAGGTGTTAGAACTTTACTAGCTTATGCAACTCATAGAGGATTTAAAGTTTATCAAATGGATGTAAAATTTACATTTTTGAATGGAATTATAGATGAGGAAGTCGACATTGAATAGCTTGAAGGTTTTTTAGATCCTAGCAAAAGGGACATGGTCTGTGAATTACACAAGACATATTATGGTCTCAAGAAAGCTCCAAGAGCTTGGTATGAAAGGCTTCATAACTACTTGATATAGATTGGTTTTCAAAGAACAAATGATAACAATAGTTTGTACATCAAAGGACCAGATAAGAAGATTGTGTTGGTAGAAATGTTTGTTGATGACACTTTATTCACAGGAAATGATGACTTGTGCAAGGCATTCTTGAAAGAAATGAGTAAGGAATTTGAGATGTCTATGTTTGGAGAGATAAAATTCTTTGTTGGATTATAGATTCAAAAGAAGAAAGATGGTATCTACATTTCTCAATCTAAATATATCAAGGAAATACTAAATAAATTTGGAATGGAAGACTCAAGACTAGTTGGAACCCCAATGTCTACTGAACATAATGTTGGAATGTTCAAAATGGGGAGAATACTTCTCAGAGGGGGTTGTGAATCAAAAGTACCACACTTTTTTAACCTTATTCAATCCTTTAAAAATATAACTGAAAAAAAAAAATTGCATGCATGTAAACATATAAAGGAACATAAGGTAAATCACATGCTATAACACATAACACCAGAATTGATAACCTAGAAACCCTCTAGGAATAAGAAGGTAAAACTGGGGTGGGGATGATACCCACAAAAATCACTGCAGCAATATATATTCAACCACTTCTGATGGTTTTCCCTGTGAAAGGCCTACCTTGTTAAAGGCTTTACATTGTGTCAATAGTGACCTAGTTAGAGGATTTAGAAAACACTTTACATGAAGTGTCACCCTGTTAAATGATTTACAATAGGTATTAAACCCACCTAATACATAGGATTTTCAATCACCTTCTCTAAAGATTCTCCTACCTAGCTGTTAATCTAACCTATCAATATAGGATTTCAACATCTAATACAATGGTAAAAAAGTATTAGAACATTTGACCTAATAGTATGCAATCTCTAATTGCTAGATTTAGGCACTTGATCTGCTCTCTTCTAATCTTGATCCTCTAAGATCTAATATCTGATCTTGTCCCTTATCCCTTGTGCTGTTCTGATCAACTAGATATAAAAATTCTGCTCTATTCCTCTAAGTCTTTCCTTCTTCTCACTGAAATTTTGCTATAATCTCCCCATACACTGTTCTCTACCTCTCTTAAAATGGAGTATTCAACCTTTTTTTTAAAGAATGTGAAGACTTAGTATTAGGTATGGATCTATGATCCATATTGAATCTCAAATTCTCACTCATACTTTGCATTTTTCTCATTGGTTGCATGCCTTCTCCATTTTTTTGATTGGTTGCATGCAGATCACATAGGGAATGTAAATGATTCATCCTTATCCTTTTTCTCCTTCAAAATCTCTCTATGTCAGCTCCAAAAATGGTTTACATTTGAGTTTGTGAGGGCACAAACTCATATGCTGATTCTATGTTACTCGGTACATATTGGACTATTGGTGCTTGACACATACTATCTTGGATTGCTTGGAACCAACTACACTTTGTCTTGCTCGGCACATATATGATTCTAGCTCACTCGACATATACTGCATTCTAGCTTGCTCAACATCAACTGTGACTCAGCACCTATATATCACTCGGCACTTATATACTACTTGACACCTATTGACACATCTAGAAACATTTGTATCTATATTAGGCTAGGTAGCATCCCTAACTATATCTAACTCCTTGAGGTATTTTCTCCATTTGGCATCAACTATAGCCTTAACCTCTACAATTATCTTTGACATTTCTGACTCTAATTTGTATAGAATGTCAATTAAATCATATACTACAACTATACTTGCCTTATCATTAAAGTATGCCAAGAGTTTAGGATAGTTCAAAATGCTATCAAAAGATACTAACCATTCTGCCTAGTCCTTAACTCTTCCATCACTCTCCAAAATTTTAAGCACAAAATTGGGCATTCTTGTGGCAATTGCTTTCATTTTATTCTAGATTAGCTGCATTTTTCTAGTAAAGAAATCATTCAGATCTCTTACTTTATTGATCATTTTTCTGGTGTTTATGATCATTAGCTTTGGCAAAACTTTCTTTTGTGCCAACAAAGGTACCAAACTATCAAAGAATGGAGTATAAGGATCCCATGCAGTAAAGAGAGGAGATAATAGGGCAATTGCCTCTGAACATTTGTATTCTGTTACTTGCAACACAAGATAGTTGCTATGTACATTATGTGAGATCAGTTTTAATGTATTTATTTTATGAACCAAAAAGTTCTTAATAGTCTTGATTTCAATCTCCTTGTCTGATTCCAAGTCCTCTTCATCAACTTCCATTGCCTGGCTGAATGTGTTAGAGTAATAAAGTATTTTCTTATTAATTAAATCATATTGATTTAATTATTAAGTCACTTATTACCTTTAGTTTACTTAACCTAAACTTTGGAAATATAATAATTAATTCTTTTATTAATTATTATCATGCAACCTAGGTTAGTTACTTGTTAGGGTTTTGATCTCCTTTTATAAGGATCGATCTCTTTGTAATTTATTCATTCACTTTTGATAATAGCAATTTTTTTTTTGTTCATCAAGAATGTCTCATCTATGATCTATGGATCTAGCAATTTCAACCTCCATAGCTTTTTATTCTCTCTTTCTGTGATAGGTGTTTTCATGTAGGTGATTCTTGGGCACTGTGGGGTTGATCTTTCATCAACTTCAACATGGTATTAGAGCTCCAAATATTCATGCCCTTATTCTATTCTTGAGAGATTTGGTATCAATTTTTAGATTTGTGGCTTTTATAGGAATTTTGTATTGAATCTAGGGGCTCACTAATTTTTGGTGCACTTTGAGCCCAAACAAACATCACCGTTGAGCTCAGAGTGCCAAAAACACCTATTTTCATATAAATTTGTTGAATTTGGACATAGTTGGAATCTGAGGCAAAACAATTTTTCTCCTAGATTGGGCACATTTCTTGAGGCAACAATTTTCAGATTTATTGGGACACAAGTGGAGATTTTCTATTTCAAAAATCAAGATTTTTGGCACATTTTGTGAGGCAGTGATTTCTTGAATTTTGACACATTTTCCTAATGCATTTATTTTGTGATTTTTGGCACAAAAATTGAGATTTTTTGGCATGCAAATTGAGATTTTTGGTCACGTAAATCAAGATTTTTATGGTGTGTAAATTGAGATAGTTTTGGTACAGAACTAATATGCTTCTTGAGGTAGTTTTTGGTACTAGTGGGCACTTTTTTTGAGACATTCTAGCATGGATCTTGAGGTAGCAATTTTTCTTATTTTTCCAACACTTTTTTTGGACCTATATGTAGGTTTTTGGCCATAAATTTCTCACCCAGACTCCATTTTTGTTATATGAGATATTGCCGAAAAGTTGATTCCAAGTCCATTGTGATGGTGTAGTTTATTTGGATTTTGATGCTATTTGGTCGCTTGTTTTGGCTGTCAAATTAGAAGTTTTATTTTGCACTATGATAGACATATTTTGAGACATTCTATTTTCTAGATTCTGCTCCAAGCACCTCCCATTTAGTTTTTTTCTTTTTTGCATTCTGATGGATATCTTGGTTGTTTCAAGTCTAGGGATCAACTTTTTTGTTTTAGATGATTTTTCATGGGTTATAATATCTATTGTATCAACCTTATGTCTCTTTTGATCTTTGTTGACATCCTTTTGTAGTATTTTTGCAAACACACTGAGGTGAAGTGCCACTCTATTGTATTCTAGGATCTTGCACATCTTTGTGTTTTGTTGTACTCACACTATATTATAAAGTTCCTTGGGGGATTTCATGTTGGCCATATTCGCCATCTTCCTTTCTCAAGTGAGTGTTCCTTCCACAAAATTAACCTCATGATGTGACGAAGACAAATTCCATTATAGGTGTTTGTACTTATTTTGCGCTCTCGATGTTCTTGGTTCTTCTTTCTGCAAGAGATATTGCATTTAGTTTTAGTGCTCATGTCTTACCTCTCAGCATTATAGGGGGTTATGTTAGTTCTATTGCTTTCTTGGTTCGATGGAGTGAGCTATGTATTCAATATTTTATCCTATGCACTAGGCAATTGTAGTGGCTGGATACTTATGCATTTTAGTGAGATGGATCATTTACCATATAGACATTATTTCATTCCTATTTTTGGAGGCCATGAAGATACCTTCCATCTTCAATTGATCAGCTCTTCAAACTTAGTCTTCTCTATCAGGTCACGTTCCATAAAGTGGAGGTTCTTTAGATCAACAATTTGGTAGTGTTTGCAGCTTCATGCTTTAGTGGTGTTCTTCATGATCATCATTTTGTTCCTATCTTCTGGAACTTTCTTTCCATCTCTTTTTGGAGTAAGGTTTTCCCCATGTGGTTTTCTCTATTTCTACTCTTTTTAGAGATTTGGTTGTGCTTGGGTACCTCATTAGGGCTTTGTTTTTCAGGACCCAGATTTACTTTTAATAGTACTTTCTAGGTTTTTAGCTACTCCCTATGTTTATCTTGAGGGGGTTTGTTAGACTAAAAAAATATTTTCTTATTAATTAAATCATATTTATTTAATTATTAAGTCACTTATTACCTTTAGTTTACTTAAGCTAAACTTTGGGCATATATTAATTAGTTCTTTTATTAATTATTATCATGCAACCTATGTTAGTTACCTGTTAGGGTTTTGATCTCCTTTTATAAGGATTGATCTCTTTGTAATTTATTCATTCAATTTTGATAATAGAAATTTCTTTTTTACTCATGAGGAATGTCTCTATGTCTCAACCTCCATAGCTTTTTCTTCTCTCTTTCTGTGACAGGTATTTGCATGTAGGTGATTCTTGGGAGCTGCGGGTTTGATCTTTATCAACTTCAACAGGATGTAGCTACTATTTCTGATGATTGGCTGTCTATCTGGATGCCTTGGTCTTTAACCTCTATAGCTAATCTAATACTATTCTTCAGTGCTACTATTTCATTTTCCAACTTGAGGGTTTTTTGCTCTAAGACATAAGTCTTCTTCATTTCTTCCTCATAGTGCCTCCTGGTTTTAATGTACCTTTCATAGACTCCCCCCAATTATGCTCAAGCACATCCATCTTGTTCTTTCCAAGCAATACCATGAATGTTTTCATCTCATATATCTGGTTATTGGATGTGGAGTGCACATTCCAAAATATAACATTTCCCCTAGGAGATTCTTTGATTTCCATCAGAGTGGGCTTTTGATCCTTTGGAGCTAAACTCCATATAGCCATTGTTTGAGCATCTATGTTGTACCCCAAGCCTCTCAATTCTCCAAGATAATTTTCATCTTCAATTGAGATAGACTTTCTCTATCTCCTCATCTGGTCTAGTAGAAAAGAGAATTTGATATCCTATCCTAGGAAGATAATCGTACCACTCCTCACAAGATCTTTGGCCTCCTTTATAGTGAGGGTTTCACTAGTAGGGTTATACTCTTGTATCTTCTTAACTAACTCAGAAACCACTTCATTAGAGTCACCTGGCTTCATATGTAAAGCCAAATCATTTTGCTTCAGCTTTAACATAAAACTCTTGAATTCTTCAATTTTGATGAAGCTATCATCATTCATAAACTCATTGGCTTCAATAATTTTTTTCATCAATCATTTGAGCCTATAATTGCAATTTATTTGCCCTTTTTTAATCATTAGATTCTTGAGCTATCAAGTATCTCCTTCCAACATTATCAAAGTATTGACTAACTTTAGGCATAATCTGCAAGGTTTTTTGCTGAACCTTTTGAGGAATCTCCACCATCTTTTGTTTCTTGTTCCTCTATTCTGCCCATTCTAAGCTTTCAGAATGGTCCTCTTCATCATCATTGACCTCAAAAATAATATCCTCATTGGAGTCATTAGGATCAACCTTCTTCCTTATCTCCTTAGTTAGTTGGGCTAATATCTCATCAAAATTTTCAACAAATTTGTCTAATCTAACCCAATAGTCCATCTCAGGATAAAATCCTTTGAATGATGGATCAAATTTCCTCATCTCTTGTTCAAAATTGAAAACATCCTAGAACTTGATCATTCTTTCTCTACACATGCTCTTATCTAGTCTATCAGAAATGATATCCTCTTCCCACATAGGTTTTGTAAGAGGTAAATTGTATCCCCTCATGCTTTTCAAGGCATTCTTGACTATACTGCAAGGGTCATATGTCCTGGCTATCCTATATGGAAATTTATAGCCTCTCAAATAGGCATTAGTCTCCTAATAAAACTCTTTCCCATTTCAAAATCTCCTACTTTAGTGCTTCTACACAAAAATGTTCCTTTCTTGACAACCTTGGCTAGGTATTCTCTATTTAGTGAAATTAATTGCCAAAATACTTCTACAAACCCTAGTATTTCTAGGACACACTTGAGTAGAATGTGGGGTGGTTGAGAGCACCAATATATCTAATAAAATTATACTCCTCAAATAGAAAAACACTCCCCCAATAATGTGTCAATTATTTCCCATCCTCAAAAAACATGTTAGGCTTAACAACCTTCCTAACATTCGTAGGAATTCTTTCATTGGCCAATCCTATCATTTTTAAAACAAGATGAACAAAATCATTATAGAAAGAAATAACATTTGAATATGGGTAGAACCTTTGCCATACCCTTGTCCATATTTGCACTAGTAGTCTTTCTCCCCATTCCTTTGTCGATTCAAAAAAACTCTGATCAAGGAATAAACATTCTTAAACATGATCAAATACATGATCAAGGAGTAGTGAGGGAACCTAAAATTTCCTAGTTGTCCCTATTGTGCAATAATGATCACCTAATGGATTTTGTCAATTATGTATGTGTTGACATATCAGTCAAGTTTGTTATTAGTGACACACACTTATTCATATTCTATACAACTATTGAGCTCATTGAACAATTTACAGTATTTTCCATGTAATTCAATAGCCGCCAAGCTTCTATAGTTTCTACCAAGTCCTTTGAACCATCTCTAGTGGTTATTGAGTATATTCAGTTAGTGTGAAGTTTAACAGTTCAAACTGAGTAGTTTAATGTATACCAAGTTTATCAGTGGTTACCGAGTTCACAGTTCATGTGATACAAAGCCAGTGGTTACTGAGCATTGTAGTATCTACAAAGTACTCAGTTCATGTGATGTGAAGATAGTGTTAACAAACCACTCCATGGTAACCAAGTAATTCAATGTTTTTCAAGTTACACAATATCTACCAAGTCACCAGTGTAGACCAAGTTCAAGACTACTTGAAAGTAATTAGTATGGACCGAGCTTCTATGTCTACCAAGAGCACAATGATGCCAAACAGTAATAGTGGATCTCAAGTATCAGAACCTCACTGAGTTAGTCTTCAAAACTCAAGTATCTTCATGTGGGCCGACTTTGTAATTTTTGTGCTAACTTGTGTCATGGCCAATTTTGTAATTTTGTAAATTGGATTGGTATATACATGTGTTGTATTATATCATATACAATGCAATATGCAATAGGTGTATAAAGTATATGAATAAGAATATGAATAAGAAATGAATGCAACGGATAATTTTTTTTTTACAAAGGCCATATCAGTACAAGGAGCAATACCGAAAAATCTATCACAAAAAGGTGATTGATACATTAAAGATTCTCTATTAGCAAAATTAGTTGCATACCAGAGATCTATTATTTCATCCTAATAGGTGAACCAATCAAAATCCTTTGACAAGGTAGACCTAACAGTCTTTTCTAAATCTCTTTATCGAGTGCATACTTCATTGTATCTTTGTAAATCCTCTCACAAGGTCGACTTAGCAGTCCTATTTGCTCCTAATAGGGCAGTTCATCAGAAGTGATGAATGTGATCCTTAACCGGCCAACTTTATGTTGTAGTACTAAAGTTTGTGGGTATCATCCCCACCCCAATTTTACTTTCTATTTGGAAGGTTTCTAGGTCACCAAATCATTGTGTTCAAGTGTTGTGAATGCTTTTATATTTTTAGTTTCTCATGCATGCAATTAGATCAGATGAGATGAATTAAATGCTAAATGATTTATTGGACTAAGAATTGAAATTCTTAGAAGTTTTAGAAGTTACTGATTCACCCCTCCCCTCTTAGTAACTTAGCATAGTCTTGAATATTTCCAACAATTAGTATCAGAGCTCTATGGTTCTCAGGAGAAAGTTTAATAGCTTGAGGAAAGATCAAGGACATAGAGATATTCAAACTTGACAAAGCTATTGATAATAAAAAGTTGGATCTAGAAATGGCCATTGGCCAACTCAAGAAAGCTAAGGAGAAACTTTCCCAATCCCTAAAAAGAAGAAAGGAACTTGCAAATCAAATAAATGATCATCTCTACATTGAAGAAAGAATTGAAGATTTTTTCCCTTCAAATAGTTCAGATGAAGCAAAACATGTAATCAAAGCCTAGAGAAGAATGGTTCCCTACAAGAAAAAGTAAGAAAACTGAAAAGAGAACAAGAAATTCAATCAGCAAGGTTATGTGAAGTCTTGGAATAGAAAAACAAGATAAAAGAAGAGATGAATGGAAGAAACAATGAGATCCAGAACCTATCCCTTCAACATGCAGACCTTATGGATCAAATCTCCAATGCAAATGAGGAAATCATGAGCCAAAGACAAATCAATGAAAGTTCAAGAAATGATCTAAATTTTGAAAGACAAATCAATGAAAGTTTAAGAAACGAGCTGAGATCTAAAAAGAAAATTAGTGAAATATTGGAAAATGACTTAAACACTGAGAAGCAAATTAATGAAAGAATGATGAAATCTCAAGAAGACATGGTTCAACCGAATGAGAAAAACCTATATAGGAAAAAGGAAAAATAGGAATTGGATACAAAGAAGAAGGTGAATCCTCCAAACAAGGTGCTCAAAGGAATCAAAGACCTACTTGCAATCATAGTGGTAAGATAGGTCATACATCTAAGAAATGTTAGAGTAATAGAAAAATGAAATTCAATGGAAAATGCTACAATTGCAATTAGCATGGTCATAGGGCTAATGAATGCAAAGAGAAACCTAAATTTGAAGGCAACTGTCATAAATGCAAAAACATGGACATAAGGCATCAGAATGCAAAACAAAGACATTGAATCCTATAGAACAAATTGTGAAAGAAATATTTGGTTGGGATTATAATATCTGGTGTAGATGTCAGAGAATATGGACACATAGGTATGAATTGTGTTAAACATCATATGAGGAAAAGAGATACCACTATAAGATGTTACATTTGTACAAAACTTGGTCATATTGCCAAGAATTGTATGAATACTAGTAAGATTGAAGATGAGAAGAAGGCAAAAGCTAATAACATTTGAAAGTAGATGAGATAGCAATGGATTCGTAAGTCTACCGAGGATACTGGTCCAAGAAATGATGGTCAAGTCACTCAAGAATTGGGTGACTCTACCATTTATGATTAAGTTCTTATGCAAGAACTGGAACTAGGTTATCAAAGAAGACATTAGAATCAGTTCCAGTTGAAAGGTGACAAAGATCCAAATTCGTATACAACATACAAAGGGATCACTAAGAAATATCTGTATTAGTTATTACTGAGTTACCTTCTCTACCAAGTGAGGTTGGGTCATAGACTCTGCCGAGCAAGGTTGGGAATAACATAGGCACTTATGGTTATTGAGTCATGAAGACTTCACGGAGTGATCAATACATAATAGTGGATGACAACCTATCAAGAATAATGGTAACTCATCTACCTCTCTACCAAGCATTTTTGATAAAAGACATGGAAATAAATTCATTTTTCATTGTGAATTTTAGAAAGCTATTGCAAAATGCTATTTTTTGTGTGATCAAGCAACTTGAGTGAATTTCCTACAAAATTTTTTGAAGTTCTCTCAAGCTACCAAGAAAAATGGCATCCAATAGAAACAACAAGGAAAAGAAAGGTTTTGATATGTTGGTTCGTGGTGTTGAATGGAAGATGCTAGACTTCAAGCTCATGCCTGTGGTTGCAGAAAACCTAGACCCCAACGGAGGTCAATCACAAATCCCTCCCAAGGTACTTCTTGTTAATGAAATTATAACTCATTTTAAATGCATAATTCAAGAAATTAGTACTCTTGAGGTGGATGATGCCCTAGCTTAGTTGTGTGTTGATGGAACCCTGAAATCTGAGCATCAACATTTGGAAGCAAAAGGTTTAACTCACATTCCCCATATGCCCCAAGAGTTTCAAATAAAATGGATTAGGTATATTATTAGCTGGGTGCACAATGGTCAATTATGGTTGGAGCAGCCAATATTGATAACCAAGAAGATGATTCATCGAATCACTAGCCTTCTCATGCTTGCCAAAGCCAAAATGACCAAAACCCTAGGTCGAGCTAAATTCAAAAAGAAAACCCTAGCTGAGTGGGATGGCAGAGGCATGAAAATAAGTAGTGTTAGAGATGCAAAACTCAAGTTTGGTATTCATGTTATAGCCCAGAAGATATATAGTTTGAGCCATCACAATAGTGTATCATGTGAAGTTGTGGACTTGGCGTACAAAGTGGTGAAGAATAACTTGTCCTATGACCTCACCAAGTTGTTACTGAGACAATTCAATAATAATATGGAAAGCATTAGAACCTCTAAGAATAACCTGTGCAAATTAGATTCTTTGTTAACATGTTTATTCTTCTATGCTTAGAAGTTTTTCCCTTCCAAAGGCACTATAGTCTGGAGAAAGGATGTGCTAGTATTGTACCAAATAAATGAATACATTGAAAAAATGGGAGAAAACTATGGAAGCATCATGGACAACTACTTTGATGTGTTTAAAGAAAAAATGAAAAATAGGTTCAAGATAACTAAGAAGTTGGTTGAGGACTACAATGATGACATGTGCTTCATTGTTGATTGTGACAAGGTATACATCCAGGTAGTTAGGCCTAGAATTGTGTGGGTCAAGCCTCTTAGTTATGAAGAAAAAATTGATGAGACCAAGGATATCATTGAAGCCCTTGTTAATGAACTTGTGGATCCAAAGGCCTCTTACTTTGGCACTTATGAAGAAGTAAAAGTAAGAATAGAGCTGGAAATCAAGTTACCTCAGGTGGTTAACAAAGGAAAGAGGAGGATAGCCAAACTGAAATCTAGTGCATCTCTCATGTTAATTGAGTGTAAAGGTGAAGATGAGGAGTAGGTAGAGGATGAAGAAGAATTAGAAGAAGAAGAAGAACCTTTGAAGAAAAAGGGCAAGGTGATCATCACCAAGCCTGCAAAGGCATCCACTGCAGTCTTCACAAGGAGGTCCAAGAAGAAAGGAAGTGACATTGTACTAAGCAGACCTCCTCTCACCTTTCAAGAAAAGTTAAAGAAAATATAAGAAGGTGCTGGTATAACAAATTTTAAATCCTTGAAGTATGAGACAAGGATAGAGGTAGAGTAGAAACAAGTTGAAGAGCTGGTACTGACCAAAATGGGCAAATGGAAGTATTTACCATATTACATCACCTCTCAAATCTCTAATAAATTATTGGAGAAAATAAAGCCAAGATGGGGTTTTTCAATACAAACAATAAAAGACATATATGCACAAACCTTGAGGTAGTTACTATCGAGCTTAACAGATGTTGAGGTTGAAGAGTCTTTAAAGAAAAATGAAGAAAAACTGACTCTAAGATTTAATACCTATTTAGTTTTGATTAAGGGCATAGAGCATGTTGTGAGAAATGCCAATAACACTTGGAAGAATATTTATTTGCTACATAAACCAAGTGATTTTCTAGTGGATGTAAAGGATTATGAAGAGGAAGAAGGTAAGGATGAAGAAGATGATGAAGGATCAACTCATTATGTTACTATTGATTATGAAGAGTATAAGGAGAAAGAAGCTAAAGAAAAGGAAGATGAAGAGGAGCAAGGTGCAAAAGCTACTGAGGAAGACAAGGAAGATGATGAGGAGATTGACTTAGTAAAGATAGCAGCTATAGTCATTGCCTCACTTCCTCACTTCCTCACTCCCTGAGAAAACCTTTGACAACATGAAGTATGGAGGTAGCTTCAGCAAGTTTGGTTGTGACTACTACAGATGCATCAAATGTCCAATCACTCTTTGCCCCAACATAGATTAGCATATCATTCATAGAACTAACTTCCACTTCATCAACTGAGATGCAAACTCCCTCTTCATCTACCGAGTTAAGTTCTTCAGTCATCTCCACTCCAATTTTGACTTCTTCAGTTTTGAGCTCATCCATGGTAAGCACTCCAATTTTTTCTACTTCAGTTTTGGATTCTATAATTTTGGCTTCATCAATTTTGGATTCCTCTAGCACTTCTATCAGTATTCTATCAACCACTACTATAATAGTTTTCACTGCAAGCCTAAGTATGTCGACTATTGTTTCTATTATGGGTACTAATCGAGTACAAAATTTTTGAAAGGAAAGGAGATAGAAGAAGATATAGATTTGGATGAGGAAATAGAAAATTCCCAAATGGGACTTCTACAATCTTTCTATAGACCTAATGCACATAGATGGTGAACTCCTCTAGAAAAGGCCAAGCAACAAAGTTTAAGAGAAGAAAGAGACAGGGAAAACAAGATATTAGATGATGCTAACAACATTTTGTTTGAGGCTATTGGAATTGAGGTTGATTCTTCTCAACATATTTTATTTTGGCTTGGTGAAGTAGTCCAAAAGTTCAAAGAGAATAAATTCAATAATAAAGTGCTAGAGCACATTACTCAACAAATTGCCATTTATCAAGTTGAATTATCAACAATTTTGGTCAATCTTTAGGCGTCCTGTTCAAATGTGTCATCACTTTTTGCAAAGCTATGTGATGTCACCAAGTATACCAAGGAGGTTAAGGAAAAAATTTCCAAAATTGATACTAATCTTAAGGCAAGTGCTCAGCAGTTGTAACTTGATCCTAGTTCAAGCTCTGCATATTTTAAGAAGATTAGATTTTTGTCAGATACACAAGTAGAATTATTAAGAGAAGAAGCAAGGATCCATTCCACACTAGTTGATATACAAAATATGATCCTTTCAGTCATGGACTCTATGCAAAAACACATTGTTTATTCAAGAACCCTAATTCATGATAACAAATTCTCTGTTGCTGAACACATGATTCAATTGTCAACTGAAGTGCAAATTTCCATACATACATGTAAGGTTCTTCAAGAGAACTGGGATAAAGCATTGGTAATTACCCTTATGGTACATTCTAAATTCTTATCTCATTTTGGTATCTCCATGTAAATATGTTAGAATAAATCTTTGGCATTACTGTCAAAAGGGGGGACTAGGAGAGAAGAGATAAAAGGGGAGATAAGATATGGGAGAAAAGTAAAAAAGGAGAAGAGCAGAGTTATAGCGGGAGAAATTTATATAAGAGAAAATTTACATATACATAATAGATCATATAGTATGGGGGAGATAAATGCTATGATGCAGATATACTCTATATATATCTTACAAAGATCAATTTTGAAAAATCTCAAAATAGACCAAGCCAGTATCACATGGTGATGAATACAAGGTATTAATTTTTGGGCTAATAAGTGTTTTTGTTACTAATGTCAAAGGTGGAGATTGTTGACATATCAATCAAGTTTGTTATTAGTGACACACACTTATTTAGATTCTGTATAGCTACTGAGCTCATTGAATAGTTTATAGTATTTTCCATTTAATTTAGTAGCCACTGAGCTTCTACAATTGCTACCAAGTTCTTGGGACCATCTCTAGTGCTTATTGAGTAGATTCAATTGGTGTGAATTTCAATAGTTCAAATAGAGAAGTTCAGTGTATACCAAGTTTATCAATAGTTACCGAGTTCACAGTTCATGTAATGTGAAGCCAATGGTTACTGAGCATTGCAGTATCTATTAGGTACTCAGTTCATGTGATGTGAAGATAGTGTTAACCAAGTGATTCAGTGTTTGTTGAGTTACATAATATCTACCGAGTCAGTAGTGCAGACTGAGTTCAAGACTACTTGAAAATGATTAGTATAGATTGAGCTTCTATACCTACCAAGAGCATGACAATGCCAAGTAGTGATAGTGGATGCTGTGTATCAGAACCTCACCAAGTCAGTCTTCAGAACCTGAGTATCTTCACGTGGGCTGACTTTGTAATTTTTGTGTTAACTTGTGTCATGGCCAACTTTGTAATTTTTTAAATTGGATTGGTATATATATGTGTTGTATTGTATCATATCCAATGTAATATGAAATAGGTGTATAAAGTATATGAACAAGAATGTGAATATGAAATGAATGTAGTGGATAAAAAAATTACAAAGGCCATATTAGTACAAGGAGCAACAGTGAAAAATCTATCACAGAAAGGTGATCAATACATTAAGGATTCTCTATTAGCAAAATTAGTTGTATACTAGAGATCTACTATTTCATCCTAATAGGTGAACCAGTCAAAATCCTCTAGCAAGGTAGACCTAAGAGTCTTTTCTAAATCTCTTTACCGAGTGCATACTTCATTGTATGTTTGTAAATCCTCTCACAAGGTGGACCTAGCAGTCCTATTTGCTTCTAACAAGGCAGATCATCAGAAGTGATGAATGTACGCCTTAATTGACCAACTTTATGCTGTAGTACTAAAGTTTGTGGTTATCATCCCCACCCTAGTTTTACTTTCTATTTGGAAGGTTTCTAGATCACCAAATCATTGTGTTCAAGTGTTATGAATGTTTTTATATTTTCAATTTTTGATGCATGCAATTAGATCAGATGAGATGAATTAAATGCTAAATGATTTATTGGACTAAGAATTGAAATTGTTAGAAGTTTTAGAAGTTACTAGTTCACCCTTCCCCTCTCAGTAACTTAGCATAGTCTTGAATATTTCCAACAATATGTCACATATTCATACCCAACATTAGTGTTGGGGTTTTAAATATTTAGTGCCATGATATAGTGTCCTCTTAGGGCATTCATGGTTCCATTTTCACCTTGGGCTTTATTCAAACCAAAGACAATATTTTGGAAATACCTGTAGTAAAAATTAAGGGGCATTAGCTTATCTACCTCCTTCTTCTTTGGAATTTCTCCCTTCTCTTTACGGTACATAGGGATGTGCCTTGTCATTTCACTACCCATATAAAAGTTCTTCTAGCTTTTGAAATTTTCATTTAGGTCATCAATGTCAATTGGCAATAACATTGGACCTCCTAGGTCAAATGCCTCCATGACTATTTCTTTATCTAGGGACACGAAAATGCTTTTGTCTCTCCTATGGAATGACTTGCTAAATAGATTGTAACATTTGATTAATGCCTTTACCAAGTCAAAATCTACAAATACTTTTGGCATGATCAATTTACCTAAATTTCTAACCCAAGGGTTTCAAACTGAAACCTTCTCTATTCTATTCTTGTAGAAGAACCAAAACAATTCATATCCATTTATGTCTGGAACCTCTACATATCGATCTTTGAAAGCGTGGTCATTTGCAAATTGTGCATTAGTTGAACTAGGTAGAATGTGCATCCACTCTTCTACAAACAAACTAGGGCTTTTAGTTTGTGAAGTAGATTCTTCAATCAGGGCCTCTACAATCAATTCTCCTTCTTTCTAATCCATTTCTTTAAACAATTCAATCAACTCTAAATGTTGTATGTTGGATAATCACCAAAAATCACTCTACAACTTAAATGTTTCTCTAGAAAACTCAAACAATTATGCAATTGCTAATGAAATTTTTTCTATATTTCATAATTTATTTCTCTACAACATGAGCATGACATTGATGACATTTAAAATTGGCACCCTTCAAAACCTATCAATCCTCAAAAACTTGGCAAAATCTTTTCTTTTTCATACTTCATACTTCCAGCTCATACTCTTTTTATGTAGGTCGGATATGGCCGTTAAAATTGCTTTTATGCTTTTAAAACTAAAAGCTGTGATGATGAAATTACCTCTTTATTACAACTTCACCATGATTTCCTCTCTTTTCTTATCTCTGGCTGTGACCATGCAAATAAGGCTATCTTTACTATTTCACAACCCAACACCTCTTTTCTTTAACTACTAAATTTGGTCTATGACGTTGCAATTCCCTTTGTTTGCAACTTCACAAATTTATTTCTTTACTGATGATGTAGGCTTGTGAGATTGCATCCACTTCATTTTGTACTTTGTCAACACTTTGCAACCATTTATCACTTTATCTTACTAACTGCTGTGATTTGGCAATGACCTTTTACTTTACTATTTTGCATATTCGCCACTTTTTAGGACCTAACATCTATTATACTTGCAACAAAATGAAGCTTCATATATTTACCTTGTCACTTCTTCACAACCGCTAGACATGATGCTTACTTTAACTATGTGATGTTGCGCTGAGCATTTTCTTCAACATTTTCTTCATCTCACAACATGTCAACTCAAAATTTCCCTTGCCTTTGAAATCTTGTGAAAGTGTGATAATAGTTCTTCACCACTTCACACCTTAAAATACTAATAGTAAATGAAACCATGTGAAGATGTGATGATTACCTTTAACTATAACACTTTGGTTATTCGCAAGCTCACAACTTCATTTCTTTAGCTTAGCTTTTGACTTGGGAAGATGTGATTGCTTCTTTGTTTGACCATCACTTCTTTTCATAGCTTCACAATCATAGAATCTTAACCTAGATAAACCTTGTGATAGTGTGATTTTCAAGCTTTCACCACTTTGTAGCTCTAACCCTAAGTCAATCACAAGCCCTTGCAATGTCACGATGGTCTAAATGCCTAACTATATGATTACATTTTGCACAATTGTAGCTTAAACTGTCACTTTGCTTCAAACCCTTATGAAAGAGAAATGAGCATTTCTTCTGACTGTTGGATGTCTTTTGTGGTTTCATAGCTTATATTCTCTCTTCATGGCTCAACCATGCGATCATGCAAAAATGGTTTTCTTTAATTGTGTCTTCACCAATCACTTCTTCGCAACTTAAAACATCAGTTTTTATTTTACTCATGTGATGTCGTGATCAACTACTCGCTTGACTATCTTCTATGTTATCACTACTTTAAAAGTTAAAATCTCTTAATTGTTCAACCTCCTATGATCTTGTGATGACCACTTAACAGTAACCATTTTATATCATTGCAACATCACACCCAAGATACTTAACTCTTTCCTTAACCCTGTGAAGGTGAGATTACAAGCTTTCACAACCTTGCCACCTTAACCCAAGTTTTCTCTTAACCAACTTCAAGCATGTTATGACCCTAAAAGATAACCACTATTATCTTTTCTCATCCTCACAACTTAGAATTCACTATCTATCTAACCACTTGTGATACTATGATAACCTTCTTATTGACTGCTTCCTTATATTTGCTCCATTGCGACTTAGATTTTAAGATTAATTTGAAAGCTTCTGATCATGCAATAGTTTAAATTTAGACCATTTTTTCACTCATTGATTCATCACAACTTGAAATACTTTAAGCCTTTATTGACCTGCAATCATGCTCTTTCTACTATATGGTCCCTTCACAACATGAACTTGACACTTGACCTTAATAGTTGTAAAGTTGCACTGACTATGTTGATAGACCATTTCACATCCTTGCACCCTTCAACAAGGTTAGTGATCAAAACAAAGTGATGTTGTGATTAAAAGGAATTTACAACATTACAACTAAAGAAATAAGAGGAGCATGAAATACAATGCAATAATATGTCAAAGTACTTAGTGATATAATTGCATAAGCAAGGTTTTTATTATTTATCCCTATTTAATATTTACAAGTCAATTTTGAATTAAAATTCAATTGAGACATAAAACATAAAAATTTTCCTTAGGGTTTTTACAAGGGTTAACACAATTTTCAGAAACCCTATGCATGATAAACACATTTCTTCCTGATTTTCACAAGATTTCACAAAATCTTGTTGGGTGAAAATTTAGGCCATTACAACTTATACCCACATTCCTAGGATTGCCTCTTGAAGTTCAATCAAAATTTAGTTTAGCCCATCCCTTAGGGGGGGTGGGTTCCATATACAATCTTCTCTAGCTATCTTGTTAGCTTTGGGGTACATCATAGGGAGATTGATGAGATTATGCTAGTTTACCTTCATTTATGTATCTCAAGTTGTAAATGTTCCTTCTTTAATCAAGTGTATGAGATTATTATTTATGTTTTCTATGATACTAGCCTCAAATTTGTTCAGGAGAGAAGAAATAGATAATTTCTCATTCATAAATAATCTATGCTTCCTTTCCTTCCAAATTTCCCATAATAGAATAGAGGGGGAGACCTTCCAAAGGTTGTTGTGTATTTTTGAAAATCTAGACTTAGTCCAACTTTTGAGATGGTCCATAAGATTGTTATGAAGGGCTGAATGATAGTTTAGTTTGTTGGATAACCATGAACACCAAGCCTTGGAAAAGTGGCAACTAAACAAGAGGTAATCACCTGCTTTAGAATCTTTTTTACAAAGTGAGCATCTTGAAGGTCCTTTGAATCCCATTTTTAAAAATCTATCTGTAGTTATAATCCTATTTGAGATTGTAGCCCATAGAAAGATACCATCTTTTGGTAAACAAGTTGAATCCCAACATATTTCTAAGGGGATCTTAGTAGCTTCCCATCTTTGAGATTTGGTAATGAGTTGATATCCTAATTTAACTTTGTATTCCTGATCTTTAGATGCTCCCTAGATAAGTTTGTTATTTCTATTTTTGTGATTTTCTATGCATTATTTAATAAAGTAATTCTATTGCAATTTTTCATTTTTAGTTAAGTTTGTTTGGGTGACTATTTTCCAATCACATTTAATTGAGTGTTTTGAGATAATGATATCTTGATAATCTGTTATGAATTCACCTCATAGTCTAGTTAGAGAAGGTTTGATATTAGGAGACAAATTTAAGTTATTCGGGGCTCGGAGCCCTTCCTAGGAATTTTTCCCAAAAAAAATCATTTTTCCCATCACTAATATCCTAATTTAGGTTCTTGGTAATGATGGATTGACATTGTAACATAAATTTCCAAGTTCTAGATCCCTTAGGGGGGTTACAAGTGTGAAAAGGTGATAGCGGATCCAAAGTTGTTAGATATTTTTGATAAAGAATTTTAGCCCATTTGTTATCATTTTCTTGATACATCCTTCATACTAATTTAGCCCCCAACGCTTCATTTTACCAACTTAAAATTTTAATTCCTAGTCCTCCTAAGTTTTTAGGCCTATAAATTTTATTTTATAATTTTCTTTTCTTCAAGCCCTCTCCAAAAACAATCTCTCATTTTTTTTCTAGGTTGATCGAACCCTTAGGGTAGGGGAAGGCATGAAATTTGGTAGGTTGGTATAGATGAGAGAAAAAAAATGATTTTATTTTCTCTTCGATCCATAGTTAACCATTTACCCTTCTAAATTTCTATTTTTTAAATTAATTTTTTCTAAAATAGGATTCCAAGACTTGGAGTCTCTAGAGTTCTTTTCCATTTGAACACTTAAACACTTACAAGGGAACAAACCTTTTTTGAATCCCATAAATCAAAAAATACTATTTTCTAAGTTTGGATGTGTATTTAAGAAAAATAATTTCTAATTTGTCTTCATTAACTCTTTTGCCAGATGCTTCCATATATGTTGTGATGATATTTTTGAAGTGGTGAGCCTGTTCTAGGGAACTTTCTCCTGGAAGGATAGTGTCATCATCAAATTTTTGATGTGTTATCCTAGGCATACCTTTTGCTTCTACTACTCCTTTGATGAGAGACACTTCTTGTGATTTTTTAATGCTTCTTCCAAAGGCTTCTACCATAATAATGAATAAAAATTGAGATATAGGATCCCCTTGCCTAATACCTCTTGAAATATTAAAAAATCCTTCTAGAGAGCCATTGATGAGGAGAGAGATTTTTGCTAGTTAAAGATAATATTAATCCATTGATATGAAAAACCGAATGTTTTAAGGGTTTGGCACAAGAAGTTCAAATCTACTTTATCATATGCTTTTTGGATGTCTAATTTCATGAAGATACAACATTCTTTATTAAATTGTGAAGAATGGATTGCTTCTTGGATACTAATAATACGGTCTAAAATAGATCTACTAGGCATAAACCCTATTTGTTCTTATGAAATAATTTTTGGTAAATATGTTTTTAGCCTATTAGCTAAGGTTTTGGTGAGTAATTTTTAGGTAGTGTTGCAATGTGCAATAGGCCAATATTTGCTTGGTTCCTCATGATTAGTTTACTTTAAAAAAAGAGATATTAAGGTATCATTGATTTTTTCTAATAATGAACCTAAGTTTCTAGTTGTTTTAATAGCTCTCCAAAGTTCAAATCCTAGGGTATCCCAAGATTTCTTAAAGAAAAATGCTTGGAATGTTGGAAATATTCAAGATATAATAGGTTACTGAGAGGGGAGGGGTGAATCAGTAACAATAAAACTTTTAAGTCAATTTAGAATAACCATATACAACATTTACTCATCTAGCCTGTTGCATAAAAGAACTATTAAACATTTAAACCATATATGCACAGAGATTTGGTGACCTAGAAACCTTCCAAAATAGAAAGTAAAACTAGGGTAGGGATGATACCCACAAAGCTTCGTTACTGTAGTATGAAGTTGACTAGTTAAGGCTTACAATGATCACTTCTGGTGATCTGCCCTGTTAGGAGCACATAGGATTGCTAGATCCACCTTGTTAGAGGATTTACAAACATACTTTACAAGTATGCACTTTGTTAGGAGATTTGAATAAAGACAGTTAAGTCTACCTTGTTAAAGGATTTACAAGAATGATTCACCTGTTAGGATGAACCAACAGATCAACTTACAACTTGACTGGATTCTTTATTGTAGATCACCTTTTGTGATTGGTGAAATCATTTCTGCTCCTTGTAGACCTTGCTGAGGATTCTTTACTGCTGATGAATTCGCATATCATATCTTATGTCCCTGTTTTGTGCAATATTCTATATCTTGTATATCTTTCTTGTATCTTTTTATTGAATGATATAATACATTACATATATATACTATTCCAATAATTATTCATGCAAGGTCAACCAAACACAAGTAAACAAAATATAACTAAGTCGGCCAAATAGTAAAATAAAATCGAGTTCTTCAGACAGACTTGATGTCCTTCTGATACGCGGCATCCACTACGTTACTCGGCATCGTCATGCACTCGGTAGAGGTAGGGGCTCGGTTCATACTAGTCATACAATGTTGCCTGGAACTCGGTAACCATTGGTGAATCGGTAGATATAGTGTCACTCGATAGAAACTAACTTCTTCATTAACCTCCTGAGCTCGATTATCACTGAGTCCTTCTTCACTCGGTCATCACTGAGTGCTTCCTCACTTGGTTAATACTGAGTGCATCTTTACTTGGTTAACACTAAGTGCAACTTCACTCAGTTAACACTAAGTGCTTCTTCACTCGGTTAGAACTGTGTCTTCGATGCTCGGTTTGAACTGTGTCTTCAGTGCTCAGTTTGAATTGTGTCTTCAGTGCTCGGTTTGACTTGTGTCTTCAGTGCTCGGTTTGAACTGTGAGATGAGTGTTGTCACTAAGGGTAAATAACTTTATGCCAACATGGAATCCATCTTTTTCCTAGGGTTTTATCTAGATTGAGAGTGAAAAGTGTTGTTTTGATTTTTTCTTTGGAGAAGGGCTTATTTAAATATTTTTTTGTCTTCAACTGTTATTAGTTTTTGTATATCCTTTAACATACTTTTTTGTGCTCTTACATTAGCGTATTAAAAATGATTAAGAATGTTACTGTAGTAATCAACAAATATTTTTGTTATCTAATTTGGGTCTTCTATGATATTGTCTTGATCATCTTTAGTTTTTGTTATTCTATTTACATTTCTATAGTTGATAGTACTATTTTGGAAGAATTTAGTATTCCAATCCCCGTCAGTTAACCAATTTTCTCTAGATTTTTATTTTCAAAATATTTCTTCTTTTGCTAATATTGATTCTTGTTTTAGTAAGAGATCTTTTTCTTTTGTTTATTTGATGTTGTCTAATCCTTCTTTAATAATTTCTTCATTTAGTTATCTGAAGTCTTCTTCTATTTCTAACTTTTCTTTAAATATATTATGAAAGTGTATTTCATTCCATTTTAATATATTTTCCTTTGATTTTTTAAAATTTTGGTATAAAATAAAACATTTTTGATCCCTCAAAGTGTACTTCTAACCACCATTTTTTTATTAGTGTCATAAACTTCTCATCTTGGAATCACATCTTTTCACATTTGAAGGGATTTCTAGAAGGCTTCTCAAGCTCTAATATTTCTAATCTGACTAGAAAGTGATCCAATCTGGCATATGGTAGAATTGATTATTGAACTAAATGGTCAAAATCTTTGAGATTTCCTCTAAATAAGAACCTATCAAGTCATTCTTCTATTCAACATAATTCTTTTATTCTATTATGCCATGTGTAAAGACCATTTTTTGGTGCAAAATCAACCAAATTATCTTTGGTAACCTAATATCTAAAATCTATCATTGCTTGGGAAATGTACTAAGAGCCTCCTTATTTTTCTTCTAAGATTCAAATAGCATTAAAATCCCCTCGATTTAATGAATGTTTTTGAAGAGTTACTATTTATAAAAGTGTTGATATCATGCCATAACTCTCTCTTTCTACTAGTCAGAGTTGGTCCATAAACATTGATTACAACAAAATGTAGATTTTCTTTATAACTTTTGAATTTACCACTCATCCAATTATTGGCTATCATCCATCTACTATATGCAATTTTCCTTGGATCCCATATGATGCCAATGCCCCGTAAAGCTCCTTTAGATTCTATTGAATCAACGTTCTATATCTTGAGTTTCCTATTTAATTTTTCCCCTTCTAACTTATTTAATTTTTTTTCTTGTAATAATATTATGTTTGATCCAAATAAGGTTAAATTCCACTTTAGTAATCATTTTTTGTTAGGGTTGTTTAGTCCCCTAACATTCCAAGTTGTTAACTTCATTGTTTTATGGGAAGGCCCTTCTCCTTCCCAACTTTTAAAATATGATGGATCTTTTTATGTTTCCTGCTTTACCTATTTTTGTTCTTAGTTCTGCAAGAGTTTTCCTACCTCTCTTCTTCTTTTGTTTACCACATTAGGGAGCATTTATTCCTTACAAGTTACATTCTAAACCAAGTGAGTCAATATATTCTCCACCATTTCTTATACTATGTTCTAATTGATCATCTGATATTGCTTCCTCTTCTCTTATTATTTCTTTAAGTATTTTTCTATCTAGATTGTTTTCCTTTGTTGAATTAATTTCTTTATCTTTTTTTCATACTGGTTTCATTTGTTGTAATGATAAATTCTAATATTTATTTAAATTTTATTCCACTTTTAATTCCTCCCAAAAGTTTGTAGATTTTTCTTTGATGTTGATTCTATCTAAAGAGTTATCCTTTGAATCCAACTTTGATCTATTTGTAGATATATAAGACACAACTTCAAATGGGATATCATTCCCTTGCTCTTCTATATCTCTTTTCTTATCTTCAATGTTGAAACATTAAAAAAATGATCTTTCCCATTTTTGGGAGTTTTCCAAAACTTATATGATCTCTTTTTAGCTCTTTTCCTATACATTTTGTTTCCTATATTTTTTAGCTAGTCTGCATGTCTAGATTTATTGGGGTAAATGTTTTTAAATCCTCCCATGACCAAAGATACTTGATGATTATTTTGATCCAATTGGTTCAAATTTTTACTATCTAATTTTTCTCCATCCCATGTGTATTGATCTGATTTTGTTATAACCTCTCTTTTATCCACTTGTTCAAAGATGGCTAAAGATGGTAGACCTTTTTCTGATACTCCTTGCAAATCCTTTTTATTTTCTAAAGATACAACTATCTTGCTTTCTTTCTGTGGACTGCATAGATAAGTTGAAATATTGTGTTGATATGAATTTAAATATTAAATATTATTTTGCTACAAATATTTAATTAATATTGACTAAAATTAGTCACATGTAATTAATACATTTTAATTATCTTATTGATTAAAATTATAAATATTACTTTTTACATGCTTACATTAAATAATAAAGTGGGAAAAATTAAAGCAAAGGAATACTTTAATTTAAAAATAAGTCAAATATTCATGAAAGAATTAATTAAATTAAATAATTATAGTTTAGATCTTTTAGAGACAAAAACCCTAAAGAAAAGATAGGGCTCAATATTAGAGGATTTTAGTTCAATATTTCACACATAGGTTTTGGGAAGCAAATTTTTGGGAGTTTGAGTAAAAGATTTTTTGGGAAGCCTTGATGGGTTTTGGTTTAGCAAGGGCCTCACTAGATTGTCAGATGGTTAGCATCAACATAAGGCAGGGTTTGAAACCTACAATAGGATATTTCATTTGAAAGGATCTATGTTTGTCATGTATTTTGGGTGCTTGAAATTTGATTGCCATTTTATTATATTAGTTTGAATTTGTGCAAACAAAATGAAATTTTACATGTAAAGAGAAGGAATTGGAAAACGTGTTCATTATCAAACCCTTATTTAATTTTTTCATAGAAGAAAATTATAGGGAAAACAAATTAGATCAGCTAGGGTTTGATTGAAAATTACATGGGTTAAATCTAAAAATTTGTTTAAATTTCTCTCCTTTTCATTTAATTTAAATTTTTTTTTTTGGAAAAATGATTTTCTCCTTTAGCATTCTATTAAAGAACTAGATTAAAAAAAACATAAAATAAAATGTTTCTTTGAAAATATTTTATACATATAAAATATAAAATATAAAATTGTTGGGAGGGGTTTGACACCCCCCATCTCTTTCCCCCACTCTTACCTACCACCACCGCTTGGCAAGTTGTGGCTACCCAAGGCGACACAAAATTATCGTAGTAGCTATGGCTATCAATAGTAGCTTGCAATTGCCTTATGACCGCACCCCTTAAATGTGAGGCTACAGTGACCCCTCATGGGCTATGAACCACATGGGGTCCACAAGCCCCCCATTTACTTAAAAAAATATTTTATTTAAAATATTTTAAAGTATTTAAATTTTGATATGTAATATTTTAAATTAGGTTTTTTAATGATTATTATTCATTATAATAATTTAACAATTAATCAATTTTAGTTGTTAAAAATTGGATATTATGAAATATTTATATTTATAAAGCATATGCAACTCAAGAATTACTAAAAGATTATTTATAATAAAATGTATTATAATTGAATTATGGTATAAGTTCTTGGGAAAGGATTTGTTAGTATAATTCTGAAGGAGTATTTATAAGTTTTGAATGTACCATTAAAAACTCAATAGGGTATATTTAGGAACCGGTTACTATAAGAAATCGTATTATCTCTTTTGGAAGTAAGAATATTCTATAGAACGAACATGTTCTATTGGCCGAACCATATCTCTGAAAAAAATGATTTTAACCATGTGCTTTGAATACCTATGTTTTTTCTTGAGGTTTTATTTGAAGTCTTATAATGTTCTTTTGTGTTGGGTTTCCTACACGAGATGTTTAGTTGGCCAACTACGACATACACCAAAGGCTTTGGTGTTTTCTTTTATTATGTGTAATGACTAGATTTCATGATGTGCCTTGTGATTCAAATTGAAAAATGCATTTATGAGATTTATTTGGTTCAGCATTTATATTTACTTGGGGTTTAAGAACCAAGTTATTTTCAAGTTGCTTATTAAGGAACCAAATTCAATCATTATGGGTTTTGTGTTATGGGACACAACTATGGCCTATGTGGTTAGGAAATTTTTTCTAGGTACATGTCTTTTGGAGTGGCTTGCAATAGGGGTCTGCGGCCCAAAGTGGTTAGTACTAGGGTAACCTATTATGAGTTGTGTAACAAGTGCTAACATAGTAATCAAAATATCTTTCCTAACCCATTCCTTGAGATATATTAAAAAGATAAGTGAAAGATGTGCCTTGCACATGGCTTGAGTGCTTGTATAGGCTAATGATAGGAATAAGATGGTACCTAGTGAGAGGTATGACTAGTTTTCCTCAGTTTCATGAGAGGGTATTCTGGTTCTGCATGTTTTTGCATTAAGGGTTTGGTGTCTAGAGTGACTAGTCCAAGGTAACTCAATGCTTGAGCGTCAGGCATCTAATAAGAGACTAATCCAGGGCAACTAGTAGTTTTACCATGTGATAAAAATCCCTAATATGTATCCTAAGTCTCCTCTATAAATTTTTTATTTTCCTTTTTTGGTGTATTATTGTTGATGATTTCTTTTCATTACTAAAAATTGGTGTTTTTTAGTTATTGTACTTTTGACATGTGGCTTTTGACTAGAAGTGGACATCTTTCATTGATTTTATCTCTTGATTTTGATATTTGTTTGGTAATTTGTATCTGATTCTTGGAATTGGTATGAGGTTTTGGATTGGTTGAGTGTATTTTTAATTTTGATTATCTTATCAGTAGTTTGTTACCCTTGAGGTAGATTTAGCTTTCAAGATTCCTAGGTTATTTTAAGGTTTTATTACCCATATGTGGATTATTCATTATCTTCTCTACATGGTGAGAGTGAAAACATTACTAGGTGACCATGTGGTTGGGAGGTAGTGACTTCTTACCATTTGGGTCCCCCTCAGCTTGGCAGATGTTAAATGTTTGTTGATGTAGTTGCACTCGTGTAGGAGCACCTAAGGATTACTTGATCAATCCAAGTTTTTTTTTTTTTTTGTGTGTGTGTGTGTGTGTGTGTTCCTTTAGGTAATTTTGGAAGTTTTTTACATAAGTTCATGTGGACCATGGTAGGACTAAAATAGGGTTTGAATTGAAGCATCTTAGGACACTTGTAAGTGTAATTAGGGATCAACAAAATGTAAAAGCCCTTGATTTGCACAAAGATGATGCTAATGTTAGCATGAGGTTAGTAGGGTCTAAGATGGGTTAAGATGATTTTTTAACCATAGTTAAGGTCTTTGGCCAATTTTCGGAAGCATTGGAGTTCATTTGGCTAAGTTGTCCAAAAGTTTTAAAAAAGATGTAAAAGTTACATTGTGAAACTTGCAACTTTGAAAAATTATTCAAACAGCATTGTTAAAAAATTGCAAATCATTGAAAAAGATCCCTAAGGGGAAATAAATAACCAACCACCCTATAGAAGGCATGCATTGACCAAGATGCAGGGTTGGACACCTATTATATAGATAGAAGTTCTGACATTGGAGTTTTGAAGTGATTTCTAAGCATTTTTAGTGCATTTTTCATGATAGTGGGTAGCTAGATGATTGATTTTGTTACTGTGATACTTGGTGTGAGTATCTTAGATTATTTATTAATTATCTATAGCTTTATATATGCATTTTGTGCTCATTTACTTTCATTTTGTAAATATTCTTGTTCTTGCATTGTTTCTAGTTCTATCTAGGTAGTTGGTAAAGATGGGGCTCTAACACACTTTTCCAACATCTATTCTATATGACGTCTTGGGACTAGTGAGTATACTCCATGTATAAGATCATTGTACAAAATATTGGGACCTCAAATTAAGAGAAGCTATTTTTAAAGTCTTTCCCTAGTCAAACCTATAGTGAGTCTGACTAGGGAAGACCAAGGTCCAAACTACATAACTTTCAGAGGGGGATAGCTACGGTCATAATTCTTTTTGGAGATTTTGAATAAGAGTCTTGAAAAGGTATGGTGAAGAAGGTAAAGTCATGCCAACCCATTTGATAGCCTTCCTCTTTCCAATTTTTAGAACAACCAGTTAGAGCCTAAAAAAGTCCCTAAATTCCCTCAAGATGGGTTAGGGTACTGTACAGAAGGTGGTGACCCCAAGACCCAAAAAATCCTTGAGAGGTTGGAATATGGAAAAGAATCATAAGAAAATTTATAGGGTTTATTTGGAAGGATTGGGAGGAAATCCCTATTTTCTCAGAGTGGGAGACCTAATTGGGGCTAGTAGTCTTTAAGGTCTATTTGTGAATAATTGATGAAACTAGATGGGAAGATGAATCAAGTGAGACTCCTAACACCACATGTTCATTAATTTGACTTATTTTAGAATACCTCCACACCTATAGAAGGTTAAGTACAAGATATGGAGGTTAGGAGTCATTATGTTGGTTTAAGGGCTATGGTGAGTGAAATAAGAGTGCATCAAGTTTTGGCTTGATTGATGAATCTTTCTTGGTAGTTGGGTTGCATAGAGAAACTAGGGAATCCTTAGACAATAAAATTCCTATAGGTGGGAAGTGGTGTGGTGAAAGCACCCTAGAAGTCTTGCAAGTAGACTAAGAGCATGAACTAGTGATTGGTTCATCCAACCTCCCTATCAGATTGGTATTAGAGCCTCAAAAGATTAGGCTTATAGATAAATGTTTCAGACTAAGGAATTAGTAAGAGAAAATAAAATGGTAACAAATGAAGAGTTAGTAAATAAGGTGACTAAGCAAGAGGAAGAAATTTTTTTTCTCAAAAATAGATTAGCCCAACTAGAAGAAAAATTGGATCAAGTGGAAGAAATAACTGAGGAAGTCAAAGGAAAGGTTGAAGGAAAGAAGAAAGAGGTGGCTATAGAGGATGAAGAACCTACATCTAATCCTATCCTTATATAGGAACCATTCTTGAATGCATTAAAAGCCATGAGTGGGAAGGCATTGGAAGGAATACCACTATTCAATTGGAAGATGGAGGAAGACCTAGTCATGGAATAGATAGAAGAAATAGAAAACCATTTTGAGTGCAATGGAATCATAGAAGGTGAGGGTAGAAAAGTCAAGGATGAGAGATTCTACATTGACATGGTGGAAGTTCATCTAGGTATGGAGAGAAAAGGAAGGTAAGAAATAAATTTCCACCTAGAACGGAATGGTTCACAAAGTAAGAGAGGCATACATACTAGAGGATTATGAAATCCAATTGCATCAAAAGAGACAAAGTCTTAGACAGAGGGATCTTGATGTGAATTCCTATACTAAGGAATTCCAAAAGCTATGAATGAGGTCAAATGTAACTAAAGATGAAAGTCTTAAGGTTTCTAGATACTTGAATGGGTTGAAATGGAGTATACAAGAAGACATGACTTTTCTCAGTCCCACAATAATACATCAATGCTATCAATTGGCCATCAAGGTTGAAGACAAGAGCAGGAGAAAACATGATTAGACTTCCAAGGGAAGAGGAAAATGAAGAGACCAAAGGGGTCATAGAGGTAGATACCAAGGTAGAGGTACCAAATCAAGAAAACAAGGAGAGTCTAAATCTATAGATCATAGGAATGAAACTAATTCTAGAGGAGGCCATGGAAGAGATAAAGGAACTAAAAGGGGTTCTAACATATGAAGAGGTACAAGTAGAAGTAACTCATACTTTTCTAGTATGAAGTACTATAGCTACGAAAAAATGGGTTACCCTGTATATAGGTGCCTCAAGAAGGCATCTTCAAACAATAAGAAGAGAGTAGCATATGTTCAAGAGAACACATCAAGTTTCAAGTCACCATAGATTAGCCATATTGAGTCAAAGAAATGAGACAACTTAATGTTTAGAAGAGTTCTAATCAGGAAACTAGTCAAAGAGGAGCCAAAGAAGAGAAGAAATTTATTCAAGATAAGATGTAAAATACTTGGTAAGACATGTAAGGTTATTATGGATTCAGGTCCCATAGATAGCATAATCTTAGAGGAAGTATTAAAGAATCTTAAGTTGGAGAAGATATCCCATACCAACCCATACAAGGTGACATGGTTGAATAAGGGGCAAAGTGTACTTGTGAATGGATAGACATGGGTAGAGTTCTCAATTGGATGATATAAAGACAAGTTTCTTTTTAATGTATTTCCTATGGATGCATTTCATCTCCTATTGGGAAGACCATGGTAATATGATAGAGGAACCACCTATGATGGAAAGGAGAATACCATTTCTTTCAAGAATGATGGAATGACCTTCAAAATATAGTCATTGATAGAGGAAGAGGAAAATAGTCAAAGACCCCTAGTGTCTTATTAAGTAGTGGAAAGGATTTTATTAGTAATCTTCAACAAGGAGGTAAAGGATATGCTATAATGGTGCAACCTAAAGAATAAGGGAAGACTATGCAGGCACCAATACCAAAACAAGTGCAAGGCTTACTTTAGAAGTTTAAGGACATAATCAGTGATGGTACACCTACAAAATTACCTCCCAAAAGGTCTATTAGTCATAAGATAGAATTTATTCTATGGGCTTCTTTACCAAACAAGGCAACCTTCAAGCTCATCCTAGAGAAGAACCAAGAAGTGGCTAGACAAGTGTAGGAGCTACTAGACCAAGGATTGATCAAGAAGATCATCAATCCTTGTGCAATACTAGTGGTATTGGCATCTAATAAAGGTGGTAAGTGGAGGCTTTGTACTGATTCTAGGGATACAAATAGGATTACAATCAACTATAGGTTTTCTATACCTAGGATTGAGGATTTGATGGACTATATAGGAGGATCAAGGTATTTCACCAAGTTGGACCTAAAGAGTGGCTACCATCAAATTAGGATCAAGGAAGAGGATGAGTGAAAGACAACATTCAAGACCACTAAAGGGTTGTATGAGTGGAGAGTTATGTCATTTGGGCTTACAAATACCCCTAGCACATTCATGAGGCTAATGAATGAAGTGCCTAAGGATTCCACTAGTAGATTTGTGGTAGTATACTTTGATGATATAATCATCTTTAGAAAAAAAAAGGAGGAACATATGAAACACTTGGAGATTGTGCTCAAAATATTGTAGGAAGAGAAATTGTCTATCAAACTTAAAAAGTGTGAATTTCTCAAGAAAGAAATTGTGTGTCTAGGATTTTTAGATAAGGTTCATTGAAGATGGACCCAAGAAAGGTGGAGGATATCTTTAATTGGCCAACACCAACAATAGGGATAGAGGTAAGGAGTTTCCATGAGTTAGCTCAATTCTATAGAAAATTTATAAGGAACTTTAGTGTTATTTGTGCACTAGTTGTAGATACCATCAAGTGTGGATGGAAGACCAAGTTCAAAAGGACACTTAAAGTAGGGAGAGATTTTTGAGAAATTGAAACAAGAAGTTGCTACCAACCTATCCTATCATTACCTAGTTTTGATAAATAGTTCACAATAGAGCATGATACAAGTGGGATTGTAGTAGGAGGGGACCTTAGCCAATAAGGAAAACCTATATCTTTCTTTAGTAAGAAGCTCACTAAAGCTAAGAAAAAGTACTTTGCTTTTGACTTAGAGTTATATGCTCTAGTGTAATCACTTAGGAAGTGGAGAAATTATCGCCTACCTAAGGAATTGTGGTGTATATAGATAACCAAGCACTTAGATTTATCAACAAACAATAAAATTTGAGTAATAGACACTTGAAGTGGATGGAGTATTTGCAAGATTTCACATTTACTATTAAGCACAAGAAAGGACAATTGAACAAAGTGGTAGATGCACTAAGTAGGAGATGTTGATAGTCCAAGAAATACAAGTTCAAAGCATTAGCATAGAGAGTTTCAAAGACCTCTATAGAGATGATGAAGACTTCTCTAAAGCATATAAGGTATGTTTTGATTTCCAAAACCATTTTCATAGTCAATTCTTAGAATATACACTACAAAGTGGACTTTTTTTAAAGGGAACCATTTGTGTGTTCCTCAAGGTTCTATGAGAGAGAACCTCATTCAAGAGAAACACAATGATAGTCTTAGTGGCCAATTTGGTATCAATAAGAAAATAGAGTTGGTACCAAGGTTTATTATTGGCCTAAGTTTCTAAGCGATGTCAAGAGATATGTGGAGCAATGTGTGGTATGTGTTGAAGCCAAAGGATGAGCTAGTAATTCAGGTTTGTATCAACAATTGTCTATTCCCAATTGCCTATTCCCAATAGACCATGGGAGTGTATCAACATGAATTTGGTGGTAGGTCTTCCTAAGACCAAGATAAGGATGGATAGTGTCTATGTGGTGGTAGATAGATTTAGTAAGATGAGTCATTTTATCCCTTTCAAGACCACCTATGATTCTAGTTATATTTCTCATTTGTTCTTCAAAGATATTGTAAGGGTACATGGAATACCCCTAAGCATAGTATCTAACTAGCATGCACAGTTTATGAGTCATTTTTGGAAAACTCTATTGACTAGATTGGGTACTAATTTGTCTTTTGGTTCAACTTACCATCCTCAAACAAATGGTCAAACTAAGGTGATCAATAGAGTGTTAGGTAACCTTCTTAGATGCCTAACCAACAAGTATGGATAAACATGGGACTTAATCATCTCACAAGATGAATATGCCTACAATGACAGTGTAAATAAGATGACAAGAAGGAGTCCATTTGAGATAGTCTATGGGATGCACCCAAGAGAAGTGTGTGTACCTAGAGATCTAGGAGCCATGGAGTATATAAGTGGACATGCATAAGACCTCTCACAAATAATAAAAGAGATACAAGAGTAGGTGATAAAGACTAAAAAAGGCTACCAAAAAGGTAAAGATTAAAGTGAATATGTCAAGGAGAGATGTACACCTTGAAGTGGGAGATGATGTTATGATCCACCTAAACAAGCCTAGGTTGCAGAAGGGAATTCCAACTAAGTTGTAGATGAAAAGAGTAGGACCATGCAAGATATTATTTAGGTATGGAAACAACGAGAAACTTCCAAAAGAGTTAAGTAGGTCATCAATGTTCAATGTTGCTGACTTAGTCAAATAAAAAGGACCATTGATAGATATGAATCAGAATAGCTAGGAGATATTGGGGGATGTGTGTGCTCAAGTTTTGCCTCCCAAGGATCAACAAAAAGTAGAGAAAATCTTAGAATCTAGGGTGAAGAAATCAAGTAGACACAAGGTATATATGGAGCATCTAATACAGTGGAAGGAGAAACTAGAATCTAAAGCCACATGGGTAGATGAAGCTAACTTCAGAAAGCTAGGCATTGATTTGTCTCTAATTTCTCCTCATGTACCTTGAATGTTGTGTTGAGAGGGAGAATGGTGTAGGAGCACCTAAGGATCGGTTGATCAATCTATTTTTTGTTTGTTTGTGTGTTCCTTTAGGAAATTTTGGAATTTTTTTACGTAAGGTCATGTGGACCATGGTAGGAGTACAATAGGGTTTGAATTAAAGAGTCTTAGGACAATTATAAGTTCAATTAGGGATCAACAAGATGTAAAAGCCCCTGATTTGGACAAAGATGATGATGCCATCAACATGAGGTTAGTAGGGTGTAGGATGGGTTAAGATGATTTTTTTACAAAAGTTAATGTCTTTGGTCAAGTTTGGGAAGCATTGGAGTTCATTTGGCTATGTTGTGCAAAAGTTTCCAAAAAGATGTAAAAGTTGCATTGTACAACTTTGCGTTAGAAACAATAGTCCACCAAGATAACTGAGAGGGAGGGGGGTGAATTAGTTATCAAATAATTAAAATATTTATCTTCTTTAAACAAAATTTAACATTCAATCAAAGTAAACAAAAAACATACAAAGATGCACATAAACAATTATACCAGGTATGTTGATTAGGGAAACCCTTGATCAGAGGGAAAACCCCAGTGGGAATGATGCCCAGAAGATGATGTACTAATATAAATATTCCTTGTTAGAGGATGGACCTTGTTAGGAGTCTATTATAAAATTTAGTACAATGAGTCCCTGTTAGGAGACTTTGAATCCCTGTTAGGAGATTCTAACCCTATTAGGAGTTGTGGTGTAAGGTATGCAATTTCAACTACAAGAAGAGCTCACTACTCAGACAAGTAATGTACTATTTTCTTCTTCTTTCCTCTATCATTTCCTCTATCCTCTCAACTTGACCAATCATTGACAAATCTTGTAGACTAGGTCATGAACCTCGAATCTAAATGTCAAACCTCAAATTACTCAGCAAAACCTCGATAATGAAGTTTCCTTCACTTTCGTATTGCTCTTCTTTACTTTGCATTCCACACCCTTTGCTACTTATTATCAATTAACACTACATTCATTTGATACCATGATAAAGGAAAATATCCTTCCTTTATACTAAGTCCATAAAACAATTCCTTGAGTCAACTGTGAGACTTTCTCAATTAAAAATTATAAGACCACATTACGAACACATTACACTTAGTGATAAACTTAATCTTCTTCCTTGAAACTTGAATAAGTTTTCATACACACAATATTATGATAAGTGAGCTTAGACACATCATCCTCAACATGTCTTCCCCATGTCCTCAACCTCAATCCTCAAGATATCAACTCTGCTAAGAGATACAACAAGTTTACTAGAACATGCCTTTGTAAACTCTATCTTAGAACACACACCACCAAAACTTACATAACATGTTTTAGACTTATCCTTTCTTCTTCTGACATTAACTAAATATACCAGATACTCAAAAGTATCTCCCATAACCTTGGGTGGTTATCATGCTCAACTAGTCATCTTTACCAACATGATGCCATCAACTTGTTACAACTTCTCCTTGGTCATTCATCTTGTTCCTGAATACCCATTTAGTTCCTATCACATTCTTTTTTGTTGGTCTAGGAACCAATTCCCATGTCTCGTTCTTTTCTATCTGATCCAATTCCTCTTTCATAGCTTGTTTCCAGTAATCATCCTTGCATGCTTCATCTACATTCTTAGGCTCAACTTGAGATCTCAAGTATAGTTCTTCATTTACTTTTCTTCTTTTCATCACACCTTTGTCTTTTCTTTCAATGATTTGTTTGGATGGGTGATTATTTATCATGTTCTTTCCTAAAGTAGGAGTTTCTATCTCAATTCTTGGCTCTACTAAAGGTTTCGAGCTTTGTTCCTCCCTTGGCTTTCCTTCATTCTGCAAGTCATTGTTAGTCTAAGGAAATCCTTCATCATTCCTTGGCTTAGTAACAACATCATCATCTAAATTGCAATCAACTATTCTCTCTTGTATTCTAAAATTCTCATCAATTCTCACATTTGCACTTTCCATAATAGTCTTAGTTCTCTTATTATAACATCTATAAGCCTTTTTTCAATGAATAAACAAGAAACATACCTTCATCACTTCTAGCATCAAACTAAGTTCATAAGGTGTCTTTTTTGTGTCTTTCCTGACTTTTACTTTGTTTATAGTGTAAACTATTTTATTCACAACTTCTCTCCAAAATGTCTTGGATACATCATTCTTTGCTAACATAGCTCTTGCAACTTCTGTAATAGACTTGTTCCTTCTCTCTACAATGCCATTCTGTTAGGGGGTTCTCAGAGCTGATAGCTATCTTTTAATTCCATTTTCTTCACAAAACATGTTAAACTCATTTGAAGTGAATTATCCTTCTCTATTTGATTGCAAACATTTAATCTTCATACCAGATTCATTCTCAACTCTATTTTTGAATATCTTAAACTTTTCAAAAGCCTCAACTTTTTCTTAAAAGAAATGCAACCCACATCATTCTAGAAAAATCATCAACTAGAATCATAAAATACCTTACACCATAGAATCCTCTAGTCTTTGCAGGACTATTGAGATCTGTGTGTACAATCTCCAACTTCACTATAGTAGTAAACTTATTGCTAGGAAAAGAAGTTCTATTATGCTTTTCCAAAACACATTCCTTGCGAATTGTGTTAGTAGGCTTTACAATCTTCAACAAATCTCTAACAATAAATATTTTACTAGTCCTCACAATATTATCAAAGTTTATATGACAAAATCTCTTATACTATAACCAACTGTCATCTACCTTTGTAACCAAACATGTCATTTTAGTAGGATTCAACTAAAATATATTACCTCTAGATCTGGTTCCTGTACCAATTACCTTTCCATCTTTATCTTTGATCATGCATGCCTTTTCTATGAACTACAACTGATAACCTTTTTCTACTAGTTGTCCAACACTCAAAATATTGTGCTTTAAACCATCAACAAAGTATACATCCTCAATATTAGTTCTACCATCAAGAGTTATAGATCTAATACCTTTAACTTGGCATGTTGCATTGTTTCCAACTCTAACAATTCCTCCATCTTGACTTTTGAAGTCAACAAACTTGTTCATATTACCAGTCATATGATGTGAACAATCACTATCAATTATTCAATTAGATTTCTTCTCAACCTGTGATATCAAAGCTACCTTCTCCAGACTTTCTTCTTTAATTGCCAAAAATCCAATATCATCATCACTAGCACTTAAGGCTTGTTAATCAGAATCAATATCTTCATTTTCATACAAACAATCTCTATCTCTTCTAGGCTTATATTTCCTTTATACTTTTCTCCCTTTTAGGACACTTAGATGCATAATGACCATATCAATCACAAGTCCAACATTTAAAGATTTTCTTACCTCCTTTTTCTCTTTTTACTAGAAGGGCTACTCTTCAATCTTTCTCAGATCTGCTACTGCTAGCAAAATCTCCTCTAGCACTTGTGCTCCTTGATAAGTTAGGTCAAATATTCAAGGCATTGAAAGTTTTTTATATTTTGGTCAATTCTCTGAATTGTCTAAGTTCATTCTCAATTGCTTCAAGTCTTCCAAGTAATGTCTCCTTTGTGAAATCTTTGGTACATGATATCAACAACTGTATCATCTGAATTGCTGACTTGAATTGTGGTGTTAGTGATATGATTTAGGATCTATAAATTTATGACTTAATCCCAACAATCAGATGTACTTTCTTGATCCAAGCAGTAATTGCATGGTATTTATTTTAAACTATTGAAAGTACAAGAAAATTTATGCTTTAAACATAATTAATCAACTATGTGTTTAATAACAATAAAAACTTAAAGAATTGAGAGAATAAGAAAGAGAATAAAGAGACACAAACAATTTGATATGGAGTTCATCCGGGTAGGACTACATCTTTGGGTCTTCTTCTTAATCAGGGGACCATTCTATTAATTCTACCAAGCAAAACACTTTGTTATAGAATCCAAGCATCAAACATTCACTGTCTCTTCTATGCACTTGAAGGCACTAGACAACGCCTTCGTGCTTATAAATTATCTCACAAGGAAAAACTATTCTTTCCCTTACAAAAACTCTCTATGCAAAAAATCTCCAAGACTATTTCTTTTCTCAAGGACTAATTTCCATCTCAAGAATTACAAAATTTCTCCCCAAGAATTTACAAAAATTCTCTAATACTCATTGTCCTTACAAGAGAGAAATAACCCCCTTTTATACAAGCTTATTTTCCTATTATGGTTAAAACCATAATATTTGACAAATCTTCCATTTTTACACAACAATCCCTCTGTTACAACACATTCTTATAAAATAATATAGTTCCCAAAAATTAATGATCTATAATTTTAATATTATTTGGCTTTCCTTATAAATAGCATTAGCATTTGCATCCTTAATTATAGGGAAGATATATTTTGAGAGATCTTGCTATTCTATAGGGGTTTATTCATAAGCCTTTACTAAATGACATATGTTTTGATTTTTTTTTAAAAATAATTTTGTGGCCATTTTGTTAGAAAATATAAACCCAAAAAAATAGGGGAGCTTGAAAATAGGGAGCTCCTTTTTTTGAGGTAAAAGTAATTCTGCAATATCTTCCACATTTTATCTGAGATTTTGATGAAATAAACACCATTGGAAAGCTCATAAAAAACTCTTTGCAATGATACCAATAATGACCATTTTTCAAGACTTTATTTTTTTTACCTTTTTCTGAGCCCTTTGATTTGCTGATTTCACTAGACTTTTGACTGAGCATAACCTCTGCATGTGAGATCCTTTGTCACCCATTCGAGTTGCATCAGCTTCCATTCTTTAAGCTCTTTATAGTGATGCTAAATTTGAGATATTATGAGACTGTAAAATATTTAGGCCTTCTAGATCAACCTAGATCATTCCTCCTCACCAAGAAGCTTTTGGACCTCCAAAAGTCTATTTTTATGTACATTTTGAATGAGGGAAATGTTGCCCCACATGCCCAGAACCATTTGTATGTCCTACTGGAATTTTGAACATCTGACCTACCACAAACATAAAGACATATGCGATAGCACTATTGACACAATTAACCATAAATCCACCAGTTCCCACTATTACATCCATCACCCACATAGTACCAACTAGTAGAAGTAGAAGCAACAAAAGTGAAATAACTGATGAAATGGAAAAAGTATCAACATTTTGGACCTCTTGTATAGAAACATCATTAGAAAATGAACCTTTTAGTTCCTCTTTTACCATTACTGGATGAAGATTGGATTCTACTTGCACTTGATCCTCACTAGCTACTGTATACATGAGAATTATTTTATTGCTTGCATTTACAATCATTTTCAAATGTCCTATGTTTACAATCAATCCTGCATTCTTCATGCAATGAGCTCTAATAATGTATTCAATTCAATTTTTAAACAAATGATACTTGTTATGTTCCATGTAGAAGATAGCTTTCCTATCATATAAGTATGGGCTACCCAACACAATCCCACAGATATCAAGTGGAGCCACATCAAATTCAACCTCACCTATGAATTTAGATGTTATTTCAAATCTTAACTTACATTTCTTAGTGACTCACAATCTATTATCATTACACACCCAACCTAATAGATAAGGTCTCTTATGTGGCTTAGTTTCCAATACCAACTATTTAATGACTTCTTTTTTAATCAAATTGACTTAGGATCCACTATCTATCAATGTTTCAATTTTAGTGTTCTTTGAAATCACCCTTATATGAAATAATTCACTTATTTTACTATCTTCAGGAACATCATGACTTTTGGAAGTAGAACATGAAACCTTAGTTAAAGAATCAGCAAAATCTTTACCTTTTAAACTTACAACTGATATCTTTGTTTCATCATCAAAATCTGATCCAAGATCCTAAACAACAGTTGTAGTCTTTTGCTTTCCTTTTTTATTATTCTTAAACCACTTTGGTTTGAATTCTAGATGCAATTTCCAACACTTCTCTTCTACATGTCCTTTGTTCTGACAATGTGAACACGTAGGTTTGTCACCTTCCTCTTTCTTTACTGTGGCTGCCTTCTTTCCTTTCTTGATGCTATTAGGGGGAAAAAATTCCTTCTTTGAACTAAAACTTACATTTCCTCCACCTGCTTCAATATGAGTCACTTGAAAACATACTTCATCAAAGTTAGAAGGACTAAACATCAATATTGTATGCTTCAAATAAGAATGCATTCCACCTATATACTTTAAAAAAATATCTTGCATATAAAGAGGAATTCCAAGAGTTAATTCCTTCTTCCTAAACACCTATGTATACTCTTGCATAGACTACCCTTTACCTTGCTTGAGATTTTGCCAGTCCATAATGGCTTGTTGCAAATAACCCAAAGGATAAAATTATTTCTTCAAAGCAGAAGTAAATTCATACCAAGATGAAATAATTTTACCATGTGTAGCAACATCATCCTAGATCTTACTCTCTCACCAGACTAACATAGTACCTCCCATCCTGAGAGTAGCTAGCTAGATTTTGGAAGAATCATCCAAAATATTTTGAATCCTGCAATACACTTCAATCTGCTTAAGCTTTAACAAGGGTGTCTTCATAGAATGTTTTCTTTTATAAGAAGTAGATAGAGAAGAAGAAGACAATGAAGAAGATGAAGAAGATCGGGATGGAGGTTTAGGAGGGCCACTACCACCTCCTACTCCTTTGCCTTTGTCATCTTTTGATGAATATTTAGCTTCTTCTTTCTTCCTAGTCTTATCTCCCTTTCTCAACTATCGTTCATGCCTCTCTTGGAGAAGAATGTCTGCCAAAGCTTTCAACTCCACAAAAGCTCTCTAGAAAGCATCCATATCAAATTCAAAAATATTTGTTCAGATGCCATCTCTAATCGAGGAAAAGTCCTTCTTTTCCCAATATTTGGATTGAACTCTACAAGTTCACCTTCTCCTTGTTTCAACTTCAACTTGGTTAACATTCACCACCTGCAATTTCTCTGCAAAAAAAAGATTTGATACCAAACTTGATCTGATTTAGGATCTATAAATTTATGAATTCATCCCAACAATTAGATATACTTTCCCAATCTAGGTAGTCATTGCATGGTATGTATTTTAAACCGTTGAAATTACAAGAAAATTTATGCTTTAAACACAATTAATCAACTATGTGTTTAATAACAATAAAAACTTAAAGAATTGAGAGAATAAGAAAGAGAATAAAGAGACACAAACAATTTGATTCGGAGTTCATCCGAGTAGGACTACATCTCCGGGTTTGCTTCTTAATCGGGGGACCATTCTATTAATTCTACTAAGAAAAAAACTTTGTTACAGAATCCAAGCTTCAAACATTCACAATCTCTTCTATGCACTTGAAGGCACTAGACAATGCCTTCGTGCTTACAAATTCTCTCACAAGGAAAAACTATTCCTTCCTTTACAAAAAATCTCTCTGCAAAAATTCTCCAAGAATATTTCTTTTCTCAAGGACTAATTTCCATCTCAAGAATTACAAAATTTATACCAAGGAATTTACAAAAATTCTCTAATACTCATTGTCCTTATAAGAGAGAAATAACCCCCTTTTATACAAGCTTATTTTCCTGTTATGGTTAAAACCATAATATTTGACAAATCTGCCATTTTTACACAACAATCCCTCCATTACAAAAAATTCTTACAAAATAATATAGTTACCAAAAATGAATGATCTATAATTTTAATATTATTTGGCTATCCTTATAAATAGCATTAGCATTTGCATCCTTAATTATAGGGAAGATATATTTTGAGAGATCTTGCTATTTTATAGGGGTTTATTCATAAGACTTTACTAAATGACATATGTTTTGATTTTTTTTTAATAATAATTTTGTGGCCATTTTGTTAGAAAATATAAACCCACAAAAATAGGAGTGCTTGAAAATAGGGAGCTCCTTTTTCTAAGGTAAAAGTAATTCTGCAATATCTTCCACATTTTATCTCAATTTTTGATGAAATAAACACCATTAGAAAGCTCTTAAAAAAATCTTCGCAATGATACCAATATTGACCATTTTTCATGACTTTATTTTTTTTTTACCTTTTTTTGAGCCCTCTGATTTGCCGATTTCACCAAACCTTTGACTGAGCATAACTTCTGCATGTGAGATCTTTTTTCACCTGCTCGAGTTGCATCGGGTTCCATTCTCTAAGCTCTTTGCAGTGATGCTAAATTTGAGAGATTATGAGACTATAAAATATTTAGGCCTTCTGGATCCACCTAGATTAGTTAGAGTCTTCAATATCTTCCATATAACCTCATCATCTTCTTTGGTTCCTCCTTGGGCTTTAATACCTATAGTAATTTCTGATATCCTGCATATATATGTTCTTATAGATTCATCTTCCAACATTTTAGCATCTTGAAAAGCACAAATCCAACTTTGTAGCCTCAACTTCTTAGAATGTGCATCACCTTCAAAACTATTTTCTAAAGCTTTCCAAATCAAATGTGAAGTAGCAAGTGATTTTACTTGATTGTACTCAATTTTATGAAGTGCATTCAATAGTGCTTTTCTAGCTCTCTTGTTACACATGAAAAGATCTCCTTCTTCCTTGATGTAAGTTTCCAAATACTTTTCTTCAATGATTATCTTCACTAATTTTGTTAACATCCAATATCTTGAACCACACAACAAATGTGTCTTCATATTTTCCTTCTAGCTATCATAGTTTGTTCCATCAAACTTCAGACTATCTTTCCTAAATACATTTTCCATGGATCTCCCAAAGTTGTTAAACTTTTTCTTCAAGGACCTGAAGCTCTGATACCAATTGTTAGAAACAATAGTCCACCAAGATAACTGTGGGGGGGGGGTGGGGGTGGTGAATTATCCAACAATTAAAATATTTATCTTCTTTAAACAAACTTAACCATTCAATCAAAGTAAACAACAACCATAAAAAAATGCACATAGACAATTACACTAGATATGTTGACTAGGGAAACCCTTGATCAGAGGGAAAATCCTGGTGGAAATGATGCCCACAAGATGATGTACTAATATAAATATTTCTTGTTATAGGATGGACCCTATTAGGAGTCTATTATAACATTTAGTACAATGAGTCCCTATTAGGAGACTTGGAATCCCTGTTAGGAGATCCAACCCTATTAGGAGTTGTGGTGTAATATATGCAAGAAGAGCCCACTACTCAAATATGCAATTTCAACTACAAGAAGAGCTCATTGGTTAGACAAGTAATTTACTATTATTTTCTTCTTTCCTTTGTTTTGTCAACTTGACCAATCATTGTTAGACATTGTAGACTAGGTCACACACCTTAGATCCAAATACCAAACCTTGGATCACTTAGCAAAACCTTGGCAATTAAGTTTCCTTGACTTTCGCACTACTCTGCTCAACTTTGCATTTCAAACTCTCTACTGCTTATTATCAATTCAGATTACATTCATTTGATACCATGATAAAGGAAAATGTCATTCCTTTATATTGAGTCCATAAAAAAATTCCCTAAGTTGGATATTAGAATTTCTCAATTAATTATTATAGGACTACATTAAGAACAAATTACACTTAGTGATAATCTTAATCTTCCACCTTGCAACTTGAATATAACTTTCCATACACACAATATTATGATGAGTGAGCTTAGCCATGTCATCGTCAACATTTTTTCTCCATGCCCTCAACCTTGATCCTCAAGATATCAACTCTGCTAAGAGATATAACAAGTTTAGTAGAACATGCCTCTATAAACTCTATCTCAAAATAGACATCACCAAAAATTACATAACTTCTTCTAGACTTATACTTTCTTCTTTCAACATTAACTAAATATACTAGATACTTAGAAGTATCTCCTATAACCTTAGGTGGTTATCATGCTCAACTAGTCGTTCGTACCAACTTGATCTTTTCATTGTTCTTCTGTTAGATACCACAGAAAATTGCTATGTAGACATAGAACATGCTATGCTGACATCAATGACAAAATCAGTCATGAATGTAACATATACTCATAGTAGTACTCCCCTATAGGAATATCATTAGCATTCATGCTTCCAACCAATCTTCCAACAATCTCCCGAAACTTCCAACACTTTGCAACTTTGAAAAGTTTCTTGAATAGTATTGTCAAAGTGTTGCAAATCATTGAAAAAATATCCTTAAGGGGAATATTTATCAAAACACCCTACATAATACATTCATTGACTAAGATGTAGGGTTGGACACCCATTGTATGGATAGAAGTTCTAATATTGGAGTTTTGAAGTGATTTCTAAGCATATTTGGTGCCTTTTTCATGATAGTGGGTAGTTAGAGGATTAAAGTTGTTACTATGATACCTAGTGTGAATAGGTTATATGTTTTCTTAATTATATGTGGCTTTGGATAAACATTTTGTTCTTATTTTCTTTCCTTTTGTAAATATTCTTGTTCTTGCACCGTTGCTAGTTCTGTCTAGGCAGTTGGAAAAGAGGGAGCTCTAACTCACTTTTCCACTAAATAGTGAGTAGAATCCATGTATAATAATTGTATAGAATCTTGGGCCATAAAATTTAGGGAAGCTATTTTAAAAGTCTTTCCCTAGGAAAACTTGTGGTGAGTTTGACTAGGGAAGACCAAGGTAGAAACAACCTAACATGTAGAGGGGAATAACTAGAGTCATAATTCCTTTTGGAGACTGTGGATAATATTCTTGAAAAGGTATGGTGAAGAAGTTATATTCATACAAATCCATTTCGTTTCTTTCCTCTTTCCAATTTGCAGAACATCCTGTTAGAGCCTTAAAAAAATCCTAGATTCACTCAAGCTAGGTTATGGTACTATACAAAAGGTGGTGACCCCAAGACCCCAAAAATACTTGAGAGGTTGGAATATGGTTTAGGAGTCCTAAGAAAAGTTATATGGTTTCTTTGTAAGATTTGGGAGGAAATCCTTATTTTCTTGGAGTAGGAGACCTAATTGGGGTTAGTAGCCTTTTAGGCCTATTTGTGAAAATTGATGAAATCAAATAGGAAGATGAATCAAGTGAGACTCCTAACACCCCTAGTTGTTTTATTTGATGTATTTGGAAATACCTCCACACCTATGGAAGGATAAGTACAAGATTTGGAGGTTAGGATACTTTATGTTGGTTTAAGTGCTATGGTGAGTGAAACAAGAGTGCATCAAGTTTTGGCTTGATTGATGAATCTTTCTTGGTAGTTGGGTTGGCTAGAGAAACTAGGGGATGCTTAGAAAATAAAGGTCTCATAGGTGGAAAGTGGTGGTAAAGGTACCCTATAAGTCTTGTAAGAGGACTAAGAGCATGATTAGTTCATCCAACCTCCCTATCATACACCATTATCATTGTTGTTCCTATCTTGGATACATCTATTCAGTTGATGTATATATGTTATCATGTATCTTTTATTTTGATGTACTTGTATCTATTCTATCATTCCCTTAAGTATGTATAGTGGATGTTATTCATTAGATGTATTTCATTATTTAGTGCAATCATGCTTTTTTTTATGTGATGGTGTATCTATTATTTATTTATGATCATAGAACATTGTACCTAAAATTTAAACTAATTAATATAAAATTCTTTAATGTGAATCAATGTGAAGGAACCCCTGAGAAATGAAATCTATATTTGTATTGCATTTGTATAGTTTATGTCTATGCACATATTACTTTCACACTGTTTACTTTGATATTGTTTAAAATGTAAAAAAAATAGTTAAGTAAATATTGTGACGTGTTAGGTTTATTTATCTTGGGTTCTCGTGTGGGCATTACACATAGGAAGACATGGGTGTAGCCCATCATCATAGAGACTTATTAGGTAAATAGGAAGTAGGACATAATTTCCTATTAGGTATAATGGGAGAATCACCCACTAGAGGACTACTCAGTGCCCCAAAAAAAAATTTGATAATATTGGGATGATTCATCAAGTTATAGGGACAAAGTTCACCCTAGATGCAGTCATTAAAGATCATCAGTTGAGCTGTATAGATGACTACAAAGTATGAATAAGGAACTATTGTAGTATGAGTCTATATGCAAGAAAACTTAACCTATTGGGAACAAGACTGAACAAACACACATTAGTTGCAATATATACATCAAGTATTCAAAATAAAACAAACACAACTAATGCTATGCTTGAGTTTTGCAACTCAAAGCAACAAAAAAAGCCAAGTCCTCATGTAACCTCAAATAGCTCAACAAAGACACCCATGAGAGACCTTGTTGGTGTGCTCTCCCAAAACACAAGTATTTGAATCCCAAGGTTGTAAAATGCAAATGATAATGATCCTACACTAAGATGAAAGGAGAATTCTTCAAACAATGGATATCGAAGAAACCATGCTTAAGAGCATTCAAATGGATATGGAGGTGGATGAAACAAAACAAACTAATCTAACAATGCAAGAGGAAATGAAATCTATCAACTACCAAGGGTTAGTAACAATGAAACTATGAAAATCACTAGAAAGATCTAACACCAAACTGACATGATAACAATGCATATGAGGGAGATGGAAAATGCTTGAGACAAGGGCTCTATTTATAGGCTTGGGAGAGGCCTTGGTGAGGTGGCATCTATTTGGCATCCACATAGGTGCCACAAGGGAGACATGTAGACAAGTCATGCAAGTGGTCAACATTCAAAGTTTGCTCACACATGTGTGAGCAAACTTGGAGGAAGGAGTGGGGGACAAAGGTGTAAGAGGTGTAGAAGGCATGAGAGGTGTGAGTGTGAGTGTTTCTCACACATGTGTGAGCACACACTTAGGAACTAAAAGGGGTTTAGCAAGGTGTTTAAGATAAATAAGTGGGATTAAGTAGTAGGTAGGCTTAGAAGGATGAAAGTGATGGTTGCAGACTAGGTTTTAGGGTAGGTTTAAGACTAAATTAAATATGATTTAATTTAATCATAGGTTTAGAGAATTTAATGAAATGAGGGGAATTAAATAAATAAGATTTTTTAAAAAGGGGATTTATGGAGGATCATGCATTAAATAAATTTAACACATTAGGGATGGAGGTATTTAAATTAAATTTAAACACATTAGGAAAGTGAACCTATTTAATTAAATAAGTAGAAGAATATGACAAATATAATTAATTCATAAATAATTAATTATAATGTCAAGGGAAATATTAAATGAATTAATATAGTGTTTAGGACAACTTTAAGCGTCTACATTTTGCCCCTCTTTGATGTGATGTTAGGATGACATTATATAAAATAAAATAAAATATAGGTTGCCACAAAAAGGATAGGAGTCCTAGGGGTGGTGTCAAAGCTGTGATAGAGGAGGAGGCTGCCCCCTCACGAAAACTGTGCAAAAAATAAATTTTGGGCAATTTTCATGAAAAAGGTCTTTGGAAGAAAGGAAATGAGAAGAAAAGGGGGTAAATGAAGACTTTGCATGACTTGCGGGTAAAAATAGGGGATTGACATGGCTCGAAAAGGTCACAGGGTCAAAAAGGGGTCTTGGAGGGCCTATATAAGCCTCTAAGGGGCTCAAGGAAGGGTCATTTGCACACCTAGAGAGCAGAGAACTAGAGAGAAGGATGGACCCCATCAAGAGATTGCAGCTTGGTGAGTGTATCCGAGAGCACCAGAGACCAGCAGAGATGGGCCCATCAGTAAGTCAATTAACCCACCTTGTCAATTTTTATTTTTAAAGGTTAGGTAGCATTTATGACACCTTAAATAGGCCCAAAATGTGGTCATGGTAGAGAGGACAGTCTCCAACTAGTTGTTAGTGCAGATGACATAATAGAGACTGCAAGGTCTATAGAGATGACAAGAACCATACTGTCATCTACGCAGATGAAAAAAGGGGAAAAGTGGGTTTGTGTAGACAATAGGATTCATGCTGTCATCTGCGCAAATGAAAAAAAAGGGAATCAATGATCAAAGATGGAGCAGAGATGACAATCTCCATGTTATCATCTCTACAGATGACAAAACAACAGTCACTGGTAGGAAACCAGTGTCTGCGTAGCTACTGGAGATGTTGAAAAGGCATCTCCATAGATTATTATTTTTACTGATCGATGTCTGCATCGATCAACATCTACATGAATTAGTGTCTGTGTCAATTTATGTCTTTGGTGATTGGGACAAATCAATGGAGGGTAGGAGAGGATGCCCCATACAAGGGGTGGTCATAAGATAAAGGAATTGACCATCTGCATGTTTATACTATAGGAGGAGACGATGATATTTTGGTTGAGGGACCATTATCCTCCAACCATGGTTTTAGAGGAGAGGCTGATGGAGGTGGAGTGGGGACATGTGTAGCTATGTTGGCTAGAGCATGTGCATGAGTGGCTGGATCTATGAGCTCATTTAGTACAATTGTGAGTGCTGATAGAGAGATGACATACTCTGACATACAATTTCCATCTACCTACTATAGAGGTGACTGTCACTCTTCTTGACGTGTGGTAGATACTATGAGTGCCCATTTGTAGGATGTATCTTGAGTACATGTTGGAGGGTGTAGATCCCTTTTTATAGGAGTGCTTTAGTAGGCGATGATAGAGACTACCAATTCAGAGATCATGGCTCACCTAGAGGGAGGCACTAGAGTAGCAATTGCCTTGATTGGCCATATATCTTGCATCGCTTATTTGGAGGATGGTGCTAGACCATGCTAGGCATGGTTTTCCCATTGGATGGACATGAGTGCTTAGCACCCTACTACAGGATGATGGTGCAGTGTACTGCTAGGGCTAGACCATGCTAGTAGAGCTATATCATGATCTACACATGTGTACCTACAGAGCACAAAGGACTATAGGGCCAGGGTTGACACTACTGATGGTATAGTCATGGGAGCACATCAGTGTCACATGACTAATCACCAAATGAGAGACTAGACAACCTAGAGAGCCATTTGCATGCAGATATAGGCCACCCATCTAGTATACCTCCATAGAGTCTGTGGGATTCTAGTGTAGGTGTATTGATGAGATCATCATGTTTGAGTGGATGCCATATGATGGTGTGGAGCGATGGGGAAGTGTGTTGGCAGATGGAAGAGAGGATGACTCAAAGGATTAGTGATATCTCCTATAGAATCAAACAAACTACTGGCTCATCGGGTGCTCGATGCATGTGATTATGCGATATATGCCCTCTAGGGTGTGGAGATAGTTTGGGCAGATACAAGATGTAGTTCCTGACAAGTTCTTATACCCTATAGTATCATGGGAGTATGGTAGGTTATGGGGTCATGGGACCAACCTATGGCTAGCAAGGATCTCCTAGTGATCTATGCAACTAGTGCCCTAGGTTCACGGACAGGATACAAGTGATGCAAGGATGACACTAGCTTATGCTTAGTGGTGGACAACACATCAGCCAGTCAGATTGATAGTGCCTAGAGCACCACTACCAGCAGAGCATGCATAGGGAGAGGGTGACGGTATAGGGGATAAGGGATAGGTAGTGATAATGCCACTACCAGCATAGGGGGCTCAAGAGGGGCCATGAGGGTGCAAAGCCTATGTGAGGAGAGCACCATCATAGAGGCCACCACAAGGCCCACAGATATAGATGCTGCTAGGGCCATAGGTACAGGTGTCACTAGGGCTACAAGTATAGGGGCCACTAAAGGACACTGATATGGTCAAGGTAGAGTGGGATAGTCTCCATACAGAGGTTTCCCAACTCCAAGGTGAGGCATAGGTAGAGTGAGCACAAGTAGACAGTGCTTAGTAGGCCTTGGTGGCCCTATAGGTAGAGGTGCAGGCATAGAGGGCCAGTGTAGATAGTGCATAGGAGGCCTTGGCAGCCCTACAGGCATGGAGTGATGTCCATGAGTTTTTTGACTTTAGGATGGAGGAGGATGTTGAGGAGCTCATAGAGATAGAGGCTCTCCAGTGACAAGTGACTACACTACGGGCAGAGTGAGACACCCACTAGGCCCAGCTGGATGAGTATCGCAGGCAGTGGGATATCACAAGGTAGGTAGTGCAGCCTGGGGCAGCTATGGAAGTTATGTAGGAGGTGATGGTAGCTCACCAAGCTAGGACATAGGTAGCACAAGTGGCAGCCTATTACGGGTCATTGTACCATGATGTCATGCCTACCAATCAGTGGTAGCCAAATTTTTAGGCAGCCTCGAGCTCATGGACCACAGTAGGTAGGGATAGGTCTGAGCAGTTTGTGGGATAGCACCAACCTCCATGAGGGGGGGATATAGGGGGTATGGCCCTCATAGCTTAGTAGCTTGATTCTTTACAGTGAGTTGTTTTGATAGAGATACAGATGCAATGGGTTTTTTGATGATGCATTTGTACATGATGATACTATATGATTCTTTTGTAAACGGACTATACAAAGACATTTATTTTTTCTTATATATATGACTTGATTCGATGGGCCTATGCATACATGTATGATTATGATTTATGCATATGATATCTATGATGTGGATACTGACATTTGTGATGCAGGATGTGTGTGATGTGATTTGCATATGATGCCTAATGTGTGTATGATGCAGGTTCGATGGTGAATATGAAATATATGCATTACGTTATTTTTATATATATGGATGCACTATATGTATTGTGAGATGTTTTTATGATGTATATGCTGCTAGATATGATGTTTAGAATGGATGCATTTAATGAAGTAATATAATGAACTAATGATGCAATCTAATAATGAATAAAATGCCTAATGAAATATGATAATGAATGTATCATAAAATGTCATTATCTAATAAATGAAGAGTGAAATGATCAAACCTAATATGAAAAATGTAACATGAATGATCCTAATGAGCAGACATGTGTCAAAACTCCTCACTTGTAAGAACCAAGTAGCGTAGCATAGGCGGGGGGAAATAAATATAACCTTTGTCTCAAGCAGGGCTCAATGAAGCTCTATACTACATGAATCCTAACTACATGATACCAAGGGATTCAGTTGTGTTTATATGAAAGAGCACACCTTAGTTTGATTTTACAAAAGAGTTTATGCATTATATTTTATAAAAGCATAAATCACAAGGCTCATGTGCATGGACTAGATACTTTAAAACAATAGGTGTAGTTTGCATAGTTATGATGGAACAAATGTCATATACGCCTTGGAGAGGTCTAGGTACACCCAAAGTATTTTTAGGGATCTTTGGTAGAATGTGTACTAACCCATTGCCCCCATTGCACAATGCATAAACATAACTTGAAACTGATACTTATGTAGTAAAGCCTCAAAAATAGATCATACCACAAACAACACATGTACTCCAATGATATATAATATGACTATATTCGCCTACTACGAATCTCCAGAATCTTGATTTGAAAAATATGCTCCTCTGTATGGCTCAGGTTTGCATCTTTTGAATTTTTTAGAATTAAAAAATTTCTAAAGTTTATACTTTAGAAAAAATGGTTCTTCAGATTTAAAAATCTGAACGTGGGCACTTTTGAAATAAATAAATAAAAATATTCATTTTAAAATATTTTACTTTTTTCCCTCGTCTTGGGTCAACTTGGTTTGACTTTTTCCATGTGACAAAATCTTATTCGCTTGCCATCCTGCCATCAATCTGCCACATCACCTTTAGTTAGCACTAACCAGCCCTACCATGTGCCATGGGCCCACTGCCATGTGGCACCTAGGCATATTCTTGCAATGTTTAACCATTGAGAAACTTCCCCAAGTGGGGAAGCCCCCACCACAAGATGTGCAATGTGGCACAATCCTATGCCTCAGTCCTTTTTGGTGCCATGTCATTGCATGAGTCAGTTTGTTTAAAATTTATTCTTAGTCACACCTCAACTAGCTGACCATTGGCCCCACACCTTTCTTGGCTCATAAAAGCCAATGTCTTTAATATGCAATGTGAATTTTAATGGATAATATTTAAGGACTTGAAAATCCCATCCCCTATCCAATGTGGGATAAAATATTTTTAAGCATTCCCCTATTTTATCTCTATCATAGGCTTCCTCAATTTGCTACTACTTTTGTGTAAGCGATCTCCATCAACATTTGAAAGACTTGCTTCCTCTTTTCTATGAGCTTTCTCCCTCAGCATGAGTTTTGGCTTTCTTTATGTTTGATGGTGTTCTACCTGCTATGTGGTTCTAAAAGGTGACTTCATTCATGTCTTTTGCCTTATTTTAACATGGCATCTCCCTTTTAAAGTGGGGACCTTGCCTCCTTCGCATGGGGATCTAGTCCAAAGGATTGCAGCTTTCTTAACACATTTTCCTTGCTTTCTTCTTCTAAAATGCCATTGCCTCTTCCTTTACGCGAGGCTCTATTCTTCATATGCATGGGCTTTCTTACTCATCTGTGTTGAGACTTTTAAACCCCATATGCATCTTCTTCGTGCCTCTCTTTGCTCATCGAATCCCTTCTCAACAAGTTATATGGCCACAAAAGAACCAAGCTTAACAACTATGCTAGTGCTAAGCATTGTGATAAAATTGCAGATTTTGTTCAATATTTGAAAGAGGCCTGTAATGAGATCATTTAGAAAATTTCTCAGAAAAAGGTAGGTCAAAGGCACAAGGAATTCCATGAAATGAGGATTAAGGAATCCCACAAGGGTTTGATGGGCTCTCCATCAAGGGATATCCACAAGGTTAAGGACTTGGGGCTCAAGTTCTCCCCCCATAAAGATGTCGAAAAGCATTTGGAGAAAGGTCCTTTGGATTTAGGTTTTAAGCACTCCCCTGAGAAAATGCTAGAAATAGTGATAGGGATTGAAACATCGAGGTCTCTAAGCAGAAGAACAAAGAAAATCTGTGTGGTGATCCTAATAAAAATGAAGTTAAAGGATTGGATTCTTGTGGGGTGGTGTACTTAATATTTGACAATATAGAGCTTTTACACAAATGGACCAATGGTTTTGGTTTAATTTTTGCATTGTTTAAGCTGGAAAATTTTATGAGGATGCCTAATGCATCTTGCTTATTGTGAAACACTCTTCTATTGCTCAACAACAAAACTTTCAAGGATGTTGATTTCATTTGCCTTAAATTTGAGTCTTCTATGAGAGAGCTGCTTTTTAAACTCATTCTTTGATTAGGAATAATGTGTTCACTTGAAGTTTGTAAATCTAGCTTCTAATCAATGTCTTTCTCAATACATTTAGACTAAGGAACCTTTGATTCATCTAAAAGTACATGCATAGAAAAATTAGATCCTATTGTCATGCTTTTATATGCTTAGGGCTACAAAATGTCTTTAGTGTTCCCAACATTAGAATTTAAAAGGCTTTCATCATTACAAATTTCAAAAACACCACTACTAGGAGAGATGTTTTTTGCATTCAATACAGAGTCCAGGTTTGACAGATATAGCTTGTTCTTTGGTGCTTTTTTTATCAGTATAGACCATGGCCTCTAGCTATTGAGATTCTGATGCAACTAAGTTTTCACTAATGGCTTCATTAGCGTTTATTTTGGGTAGTGTTTCTATTGGAATTACTTTACTATCATCATGAATTTACCTCTCTGAAAATGTGATATTGCCTTCTATATACTCCTATCTTCTGCAATCTGGACTACAATCATTCATCCCACGTTCAATAATACTTGAGCTTGAGGCACAACAATCAACTTCTTCCTTTAACCTTTCATTTGAATTTCCCATGAAAGAAGTGAAGATGATATTTGAGGATATTAGAGGCTTCAAAAAACTTTCTCATGTTCCTTAACATCTTGTGCATCTAATTTGATGGTTAAATTGAGTATCACTATATGATCCATAATAATGTGATGAATTTAGCTTGGCCTAAAATGGGTCCAGCTAAATTTTTTTTTCGCTTTCAAACAACTAATATTCCAAACTGATCCAATGAACCTTCGATATTGATTCAAAGAAAATTTGACCACAGGAAATCAAATTTAAAACTCATTTTATCATTAAACTACAAACTATCAATTTAATGCTAGAAGGTCCTTTGACTAGCTTTAAAACTAATCCAAACACCTGATCGGGTTATGAAATTGAACACACTAATTCTCTATTCAGAAATATCTTTCTTTGTCAAATCTCATCTCACAATGAATTATTAGTCAAAAGATATTGACTGTTAAAGTTGACCTCTCAAAACTGCCTGCAAGAGAACATGTCAGAAAACAATAAATTGCATTCAGATTTGGCTTTGAAAACAAGGCAAACTGACACTTGGGGGCACGAAAACTAGGGCATAGGTTCATTGTCGTAAGGAGAGTATAAATATATGATTTGGGTTCATGATGAATAACTGGGCACAAATGGCGAGTAGTCAAAGTTGGCTACATAGAATTTGCAGACTAGAAATGCTGGCAGAAAACATTTTTTGCAAATGGAATGGACCTAGAGAAGTGTGCAAACAGATTCATCAAAACTTGAAAATTGACACACTTAAAGTATTTTTAGAGTAAAATGTATTGTTACAATCCATTTGATCTCACCTATCATGGATCTCAAGATATAACATCATGAATAGGGGTACTAACAAATCCACGGTTGCTGACACCAGTAAAAAGTCAAAAATTGCATTTGGAATCGTGTTTGAAAACTGATCAAACGAATTTGTCATAAGCTCAAAATTTAAACGTAATAAGTATATAACATCTAACATGCAATGAAAAATGAATTTTAGCATTTTTATCAATTGGATCAAAGTTATAACATGTCAAACAAGGCTTCCTAGAATTTAGAATAAATTGCATTAGCATGACATTGATAAACAACCAACTTTGAGGGATTCAAAACCTAGTCAAATGGATTAAAAAAAAATCAAAATCTAAAACATAGGCTCTTAGGTATGGACACTAGATACTCCCAAAGTGGCAAGTCATGAAACATTATTGGGTATGAGATATTCAATTGCAAACACAACCTCATGTTGCTGTTTGACACGAGCAAAAATGCAGATTTGATAAATGCTCAAAATGGGACTTCACGAAATGGCTTGGAACAACAGTTTATCTTCATGGGATGAGTGGACATACTAAATGGAATGTGTTAGAAACATTAAATACCTCATAGGCCTCAAATAAATAGCAGAGTACATATGCACTAAAAGTGTTTATAGGGCTTAATTTCTCAATGGTACTCAAAATCAGAGCATTGATTTTGAGTCCCAATAGAGGCATCTCTCATCGAGGAGTTACAACTCTTGCAATTGAGTAACATTGTATTCTTCTCTAGACATCAGATTCTTGAGAAAGATTCCAAGGGAAGGGAGCTCAATTTTGATGGGTAAGATAGCTTTGAAACCATAAACAAGGGAAAATGGAGTGGTTCTTGTGGGGGTACGGATGGAGGTACGGTAGGCCCAAAGGGAGGGAGCAATTTGGAGGTGCCAGTCACGGTCATCTGCATCAACAATTTTCTTTAGGATTTTCAAAATGGTTTTATTAGTAGCTCCAACTTGGCCATTTCCTTAGGGGTAGTATTTGGTGGAAAAACCCAGGGTGATTCTAAATTTTCTACACAATGTGGAAAATTCCTAATTTTTTAAAGGTGTTCCATTATCATTCATGATGTCTTGAGGTATACCAAAATGATAGATAATTTAGTTCAAGATGAAATTTGAGATCTATTTCTTGATGGTGTAGGTTAATGGGATAGCCTCAACCCACTTTGTGAAGTACTCAGTGGTAGCAATAATGTACATGTGGCCATTTACAAAATTTGGGTATACTTAAGCAACAAGATCGAATCCCCAGTGAGAAAAGGGCCATGGGGTAATGGTTGGTTAAAGGTCTTGGGTGGGGGCATGTATCAAATCACCATGCTACTGATAAGGAACACATCTCTTCACAAAATGATAGGCATTTGCTTCCAGAGTAGGCCAATAGTAATCTGTTTTGAGGAGCTTTTTGGCTAACGTAAGGCCACTAGAATGGGCACCAAAAATCCCTTGGTGGACATCTTCTAATGCCATTCTAGCTTTGTCTGAATTGAGACATCAAAGGAGAGTTCCATCAAAGTGTTTTCAAAAAAGTGTCGCCTAGGATGGTATATCAGGTAGTGCAACGGATGAAGTTTTTTCTTTGATTTAGGGTGAGGGTTATGGGAATGGTTTTGTGATGTAGATAGGAAATAATGTTAGTGTACCATGGAGACTTACAACAAAAAATCTCACACACCAACTCTGAATCATTTTTCTCATAAGTAGGAATAAAAGGATTCTCAACAAGAAACTCACATTTATGACTATATTTAGGCATGGCAATCATGGAGGCAATGGTAGCCATAGCATTTGTTGCTTTGTTATTAGCCCTTGGGATCTACTAGAAGACTATTTCTATGAAGTGTTATTTAAGATCCTTAACTATCCGACGATATGGCAACAACTTCTCATCCTTGGCGTGGTATTCATCTGTAACTTGTTTAATGACCTATTGTGAGTCTCCAAAGACAAGAAGGCTTTTGATATTTCATCTAATAGCTTGACGCAACCCTATGACTATTCCTTCATACTCAAATTTTTTTTTTGTACAAGGGAATAATATTTTATAAGACTTAGGAATGAGGTCTCCTTGCAATGTAACAAACAAAAATCCTACCCTCAATCCCTTTTGTGTGAAGGAACCATCAAAAAATAGCTTCCATTGTGTACTAGGGGTGACAGCCATAATCATGTCATCTAGAAAGTCTGTTACTATGGGATGGTCTTCTTGAAGAGGAGCTTCAACAAGCTAGTCTGCAATTACTTGTCCCTTAATGGCCTTGCAATTGTTATAAACAATGTCAAATTCTCTTAAAATCAAGACCCATTTTGTAGCTTGACTAGTGAGGGAGGCTTTTGATAGCAAATATTTGAGTGGATCTATCTTGGCAATGAGATGTGTAGTATGATTAAGCATATAATGGCATAGTTTTTGTGTGCAAAAGACTACAACCAAACAAGCTCTCTGAATAGCAGTGTAATTCAACTCATAGCCAACTAATGTTCGACTGAGATAGTAAATATCTTTCTCATTACCATTTTCATCTAGTTGTGCCAAAAGGGCTCCTAAGGAAATAGAAGTGGCTGAAATGTATAGAATCAATGGTCATCCTACAATTGGAGGGACTAGAATTGGAGGATTAGCCAAGTATACCTTAATTTGTTCAAATGCTTTTTGACATAGGAAATCCCACTGAAACTTAGTGTCTTTGCAAAGAAAATGTCGAAGTGGATGGACCTTATCTGCTAACTAGGACACAAATCGTCTGATGGACTATAACTTTCCTTGAAAACTATAGAGTTGTTTCAATGTGGTTAGTGGAGACATTTCCATGATGGCTTTTACTTTGGTGAGATTGACCTCAATGCCTCTTCTTGACATAATGTAACCTAACAACTTTCCTAATTTGACCCCAAAAACACATTTCTTCGGATTGAGGCACACTTTATATTTTTCCAATCTTTCAAAAATGGTTATGAGTATATCAACATGGGAGTCACGTGTCTTTGATTTTCCTAGGATATCATCAACATAGTCCTCCATTATGACATGTAGAAGGTCATGGAATATTGTAGTCATTGCACATTGATAAGTGGAACCAACATTCTTCAAGCCAAAAGGCATGACTTGGTAACAAAAGGTCCCCCATGGGGTGGTAAATGTCATTTTATGTTTATCTTCTTCTACAATTTTGATTTGGTTGTAACTAGAGAAACCATCTATTAAAGACAACATCTCATGTCCAACAATCAAATCCACTATGATGTCTATGTTAGGAAGTGGAAAATTATCCTTAGGACATGCAAGATTTAGATCTCAAAAATTTGAACAAATGCGGATGCCCCTAGATGCTTTTCCTACAAGAACAATGTTGGAGATCCACTCAAGATAATCAATAGGATGGATAAAATTTTCCTCTAAAATTTTTTGCAATTCTATTTTGACTAAAAGTGCTACCTTAGGATGCATTTTTTGCAACTTTTGCTTCACAAGTTTAATATTGGGATCTATTATCAAGTGATGCACAACCAAATCTGTGTTTAAACCAGGTATGTCTTTGTATGTCCATGCAAAATTGATTTTAACTTTTTCATGAATTCAATCATTGCGTTTTGTTCTTTAGGACTTAAGGTAGCTGCAATGTATGTGATTTGTGGATTATCCTCTATACCAAAGTTGATTGGAATTGTGTCCTCATTCAAAATAGATGACTTTTCTAGTGGCAAAGATCTAAATGGAAATTCAACCTCTCCCTCTTTTGGTGCCTCTAGGAGCTTTTCATCAGAAGAAGTGTCCTTTATTCTATCCTTTTCTTCATCCAAAAGTGCCCTAAAAGAGTTTTCACTAGAGGTTGTTTCTTCTATTTTTTGATTTTTATTTTCTTTTTCACTTTTGCGACTAAGAGAGTTGACTTGACTACCAATGTAGGCTTCCTCATTGTATTGGATCTCATGTTTGTGATCTTGGAGATTCTTAAGGCCAAAGAGTGCCATCATTGCTTCGTCAGAGTTATAGATATTGAGAGTTGGTGGTGTGTCCTGAAGGCCCCAGTCTATCATGTTAGGGTTGGTGAGGGGTAGGTCAGTGGATGAAAGGTCAGCTATGGTAATGGCATGGACATGGGTATCTATTTCATCTTCAATGTATTGGAAGGGTACTTTGCATAATTCCTCCTTGTCAGTCTCAGAATCAGATTCAACCATACAATAGTTATTAGAAAAGGACACCTTGGGTTTAATGGACCCCAAACCACATATTTTAAGATAACTATTAGCTTCAAGGGGTTGTCTGATTCCATCTTCTTTAGGTCCAAGGTCGGTACCATGATATCCCATGTTTTTGATGATGGGAGGGGCCTTAACATATTTATCTTTGGGGAATTCCACAAGTTCATCTTTTCCATCAAAATAGAGCCAATCTAGGTTATTGGATTCCACACGTTCATCACTAAGTGAACCCCAATGTTTGAATGTCATCTTGTTAGCATGCATAGTATCCTTTTTGGTAGGAGGTGGTAGTTGTGAAGGTTTTCAAAAGGAATGGGGGGAGAGTGGTAGTTGTGCAACACATAAAGAATTTTCAAACTTATACTCTCCCATTCCTAAATCAGCAAAAGTAACCTTCTTCCCTGTAGTATCTTCTACCTTTTCTTTTCCTTTGTGGGAATTGGAATCATTATTGGATGATTTTGGCATTGTTGTGGAAGGTGATTCCATTATGGTGAGAGGTTTAGGTATAACCTTAGCAAACTGACTAACATGACAAATTTTTTTTGTGCACCTTCCAATCTTTTACAAAGGCAAAAGGCATAGGATCATTTGGAATTGTGACCTCTCTTCCTTGGTGAGGAAATTTCAAGCATTGATGATATGTAGATGGTACTACTTTGAGTGTTTATATCCATGGTCAACCAAGAAAAATGCTATAGGGAAAGTCCAAGTCTAAGACATGGCATTTAGTATTTATGACAACTGGCCCAAGCTAACTTTTAGTGGTAACATGATAACTCCTTTTGATTCTCTTTCTCTTTTATCATATGCTTTGATTGTTATCCTTTTATTGATATCTAGGAGGTCCTGTAGAAGTCCTAAGAAATGAATCATCTTTAATGTAAAAAGGTTTAAACTAGATCCATTATTTGTAAGGACTCTTTTTTTATCTTATATCACTGCATAAGGACTTCAATGTGGAGCAAAAAATTGTGGCATTGGTCAGGACCCTAGAAATATTTGTCTATGAAGACAAGGTGTTTTTGTGCGGCAAGGTTTCCAATCATGGTGGTGAATTGAGAGGCATTAATGTTTTTAGGAATGTGAGACTCTAAAAGAGTAGTCTCCAAAATCTCTTTGTGGATGGGTGATGTGGTTAGGAGCTCTAGAATGGATATTTTTGCAAGAGTCTTACCTAACTGGGAAAACACGTGATAGCGAGAAGTGGGCCATTGTAAGGTGGACAACATAGTAGATGCATGTGGAATTGATGGATTATTGGGGTTGGCAGTGGTAGCTTGCAAAGTAATTCTTCCCCATCGAGTGGTTGCATCACAATCAGATGCTTGTAGGACAAGGGTATTCACATGAGTGTCTACCTCTTCAATGCGACCACACATGGAGTTAAATCCACATATATCTTCTATTTTACCACACAAGGAGTCAAACCCTGATATGTGGTTAGTAGAATAGTCATAGTGTAATGCATTTGATGTGGAAGCTCGATTTACATTATTCATATTGTTGTTTCCATTGTTTTTATTGTCATTGTTATGGTCTGGAAATGGCTTTTGAAATATCTTCAGTTTAGCATTTTTAGAGGATGGTACTCTGTCTACCTCAATTTCTCCATCATCGACAAGATCTTGAATGAAGACTTTGAGTTTTATACACTTGTTTGTGTCATGTCCTTTGATGCGGTGGTATTTGCAATATTCATTTTCCCTATACCATTTTGATTTGGGTTGATTTTCATCAAAGGGTTGTGTGTTAGGAAATACCATCAAATTATGATCCACTAGTTTTTAGAATATGGCTTCCAAGGGTTCATGAAAGTTAGTGAACTTCCTCTTGCGATCATAGTCACAATTGTAATTGCTGTCGGTATTATTGTTATTATGTGGGAAAAATTGCGTTTGATTGTTGATTGTTTTGATTTTGATTGTCACGGTTTGAATTTTTGTTGTTTCAGTTATGATAGTTGTTTTTGTTTCCTCCTTGAAGGTTTTGTACGCTTTTAACATTAGTGACACCATCGTGTGTGACACCTTTGTTTTTGGACTAGAATTTGGGTTTGCTATTGTTGTTTATGTCATTTTTTGAGGATGATGAGCTATAATGTTTAATGGTACCTTTGTCTAAAATTCTATTTTCAATGTTTTTGCCTCTCTTGACTAATGTAGCAAAGTCTTCAAGACTAGCCATCTTCAAACAAAAAGACATTTTTGGTATCAAATTTTTGATAAATATATCCACAAGGTAGGAATCTTCAATTTTATAGGGCATGCAATTAGAAAGATGCCTCCACCATTGTAGAAAGTTGGCAAATGTTTCACTGTTTCATTTTTTGGTATTGCACAAATCACTTAATGAGGCATGATGTTCAATGTTGTAAGAGTACTGTGCTATAAAATTCCCTTTTAAATCATTGAAGGAAGTAATGGAACCCTTGGGTAATTTCATTAGCCACTCTAGTGAAGGGCCTCCAAGACTTCGTTTGAAGAGCCTCTTAAGATAATCCTCACTATAGGCTACTTCTTGACACAAAACAAAGAATTCCTTGAGATGTGTGATAGGACATGTTTCTCCTATGTATTTGTCAAATTTAGGAATCTCAAAGTTTGGTGGGAATGATATCATGTTAATGGATCTATCAAATGGAAAGGGAAAAAATTCCTCAAAAGACAAATCATTCATCCCTTTGTTGCTCATGGTATGGACCAAGTTTCAAAGTTCATGCAACTGCTAGGCTAGATCTTGATTTGGTTGCATTTGTGACTGTTGGGAATTCATAAATCCACCTCCCAAGTTGCAAGGAGTCCCAAACATATTGTGAGGTGGTGGAAGTACTTTTCTTTTGCCAATGTATTGATATGCAGTTGTTGGAATTGGCACAAATGTTTTTACCATACTAGTTGGAATTTGCAAATAAGAGGAATACATTGGTTGCGTTGGAATTTCCATCTGTTGAATAGGCACTTGCCCAATGTTCAAGAATCCTATAGTTGGACCTGTCATGGTTGACTATGGAAGACTAGCAGTAGTAGTGTTGGGCATAGCACTAATGATTTATTAGATATGTTCCACACTTAATTGGAATGTCAATTGTGTGGTGCCACTTGATGTAGATATAGCACTAGTTGTCACTGTGAGTCCTTTGCTAGATGTTTGGGTTGTTTTTGGAAATATGGGAGCACCACCCTTTGTGATCTATCTAAACAAGGTGCTCTCATCAAAATTCATAGGGGCATTAACACCATCTTTAACCAAGTTTAGGAAGATCTCAGTCTTGTTTGCCCTAATAGATTTTTCCATCATTTCCACATTTTATGGATCTGCAAGGAATGTTTGGACATCATTAGGAATATTTTTATTGTCAATAAGGTCTTCCTCTTGGTATACTTCTTTGTCATGACTACCCAAAGTTGTATTGTGGAAAGGATCTTTTGGTTCTTGTGTGGATGTTAAGCTAGGCATGCCAAAGTTCAAACTAGAGGGAAATCCATCCCCCAATGAGGTTGGTCGTGGAGGAAAAGAATTCTCCATCTTTTTTAGCCTTAATGACTCCAAAAAAATGAGACATGGGGTTAAATGTGAATTTTCTAGATCGTGTATGTACCATACAATAGTGACCAAACCAATGGATGGAAGATTATGGAAGCAAGAGAGAAATGCAAGGGAGAACTACTAAACCTTACATGATGAAAGGGGCCAACAACCTAAATGTAAAAAAAAGACCTTGATTTAGCAAAAAAAGTGTGATTATAGGCTGAAAGTATCTTTCTCCTACCAAAGATGGTCAAGTGAGCTTTAGGAAAGATAGGACACCAAATTGACTACCCACTATTCGGAGATGGACTTGTGATCCCAAATGAGTAATAGATGTTTGCTTGTGGATAAAAGGTCTAATGTTGTGATCTCAGAAGGTGTTCTTATGCCAAAGTCTTCAGGTTCAAATGATCAAGCTCTCTAGAGAAAATTTTTAAATGGAAGACTAGACATTTGGAAAAATGGGGTTGATGTGGAAAATGAAGGTGTTATGGTCATGTATATGGTTAAATCAATCCTTGCTTACTGGGAACACAAATCTTGGGTTCACTCCAGGGAAGGTAGACTAATTTTGAAATTTAGCATTGTATTCAATTCTATCATAAATGTTTTCCTTAGCTTCTTCTTTTTGGATGTCTTTGATATCATATCAGAATTGTTTATCACCATGAGCTAGGTTTTTCCTTTATAGGAAAATGGCTTGGACAATTTCACCTTCTTATGTTTGACTTTGTTGGTCATGGCAAGAACAATCTACAAAACCTAGTTTCAAGCACAAACTATAACTAGACTCAACCAATTTTGAATGCTAGACCAAATATAAAATTCCTTGAAAATAATCATGAGTCAAGAGGACCCACTTTTCACTCACTAAAATTTTACCTCACAATTTCACTCATTTTTTGCACTTGTTTGATGTTTGGTGTTGGTTTTGGATGTTTAAACAATCAGGTACACAGAACACACCAAAAATCCTAATAAGGTTGCCATTAGGATGTACAAAGATTATCTAAAGGGCATCCTCGATATACGCAAGGTATGTGAGGCCCAAATCTGTAGATGAAAGAAAATAATGCCACACAGCCAAGGGGAGATGTTAACCCAAATCTCCACCTTCACTTCCCAAAGTTATAAACTTCTTTGGGGCTTAGCCAAGAGTGACAAGATTTTACTTCCAAGAGAGGTGTCTTTTGATTCACCTCCTGATTCCTATACTCCGCCAGAACACCAAAGTTGAGGTCATCCCAAGGGGTGATGAAATCTTTAAGTAGGCCTCCTAAAAAAAAAAAAAAAACAAGACCACTTATTTCTTGTGCACTCAAGATCACTGGAAGGCACGAGAGGAGAGAATACATAACTGGCCTTAGGGTTAAAAGACACTTGTTCTTTCCCAATAAAGCTTTAAGTTTTGTAATCTACTCTTGAAGACACTTGTGTTTAAGCATACATTGTTCTTTCTAACTTGAAAATATCATTAACATAAATAAAAAGTGTGGATTTGTCAACAAAAAGTAAATCAAGCATGCATATAAGAAAATTACTGAAAATGAAACCAATTCCCTTTAAGTCATTCAAGATTGAGTGAATTCATTTTAAGAACCAAATTCAAATGTTTCATAGCAAGCTTCATTAACCTTAGGCATTCAAGAGCGTGTTCGCTATCCTAAACATTCATTCTAATGAAAGAATGTCAATTTCTTTAAGGCATTCAAGATTGAGTTTGCTATCCTAAACATTCATTCCAATGAAAGCATGTCAATTTTCTTAAGGCATTCAAGGTTGAGTTTTCTATCGTAAACATTCATTCCAATGAAAGCATGTCAATTTCCTTAAGGCATTCAAGAGTGTGTTTGCTATTTAAATATACATTCCAATGAAATGTAAGTAAATTTCCCTTAAGGCATTCAAGATTGGATGTAATGTTTGACCTTAGAGCATTCAAGAGTGTGTTTGGATTTTAGATATTAACTTGCAACATACATTCAAAGACAAGTGATTATTGCATACAAGTTCATTAAATCTTTAATCCTACAAGTGATAAAAATCACTACAAATTTCCTAAGTGATAAAAATCACTATGAGTTTTTTATTTATTTTTAAAGTCCTCCAAGATCTACTTTTAGCAATATAAATTTGTTAGAAATCCTTGCAAAACAACCAGTTAGCTAATTAAATGTTTCAAATGTAATAAATCTACCCAAAAATTAGAGATGACAGATGACAGGTGCAAACAACAAAATTGTGTGGATGCTAAAACACGTAGACGACAGAAGGCATACACATTGAAATTCATAGATCACAAAGTACAAGGGTGTACGGTTTGTAGACTCGTGGCAACTTTGTTAGACATAGATGACATAATAGGTTCATAGATGCTAAAACTCGTAGATGACAAAAGTCTTCAGCACACAACGTAGACAACAGAACTAGGGATCAGAGATGACAAAGTACACCATGCAGACAACAATTTGGTTTTATAATGAGTTTGAAATCTACCCATAATAGATATGACAATGTATATAACACAGATAAAAAAGTGGCTTTTTAGCAAGTTCAGATCTACCCACCATGCAAATGATAGATGAAATGGTGTGGATGCCAAAATTGGTTTTAATGCAGAATAGGTGGGCTTAAAGTAGTAAGGTGGAGATGCTGATTTGTGTAGACGCTAGTCTGTGGAGACAACAGAATGCAGATAACACTACATGTTGCGCAGACAACAATGCATGGGTTTTGGCAACAAGCTACGATTTTTGATAGATTTTTAAAAGGAAAATAGGGATGTGGATCCCACCAGGCATGCCAAAATGTATGCAAGAAAACTTAACCAATTGGGAACGAGAGTAAAAAAATACACATTCGTTGCAATAGGTACATCAAGTATTTAAAATAAAATAAACACAACTAATGCTATGCTTGAGTTTTGCAACTCAAAGCAACCAAAAAAGCCAAGTCCTCATGCAACCTCAAATAACTCAAAAAAGATACCCATGAGAGGACCTATTGGTGAGTTTTAGATTGGAGGGATAATGGTGTGCTCTCCCAAAACACAACTATTTGAATCCCAAGGTTGTAAAATGTAAATGATAATGATCCTACACTAAGATAAATGGAGAATGCTTCAAACAATGGCTATGGAAGCAACCATGCTTGAGAGCATTTAAATGGATATGGAGGTGGATGTAAGAAAACAAACTAATCTAACAATGCAAGATGAAATGAAATCTATCAACTACCAAGGGTTAGTAACAATGCAACTATGAAAATCACTAGAAAGCTCTAACACTAAACTAACATGATAACAATGTATGAGGGAGATAGAAAATGCTTGGGATAAGGGCTTTATTTATATGCTTGGGAGAGGCCTTGGTGAGGTGGCATCTATGTGGCATCCACATAGGTGCAACAAGGGAGACATGTAGGCAAGTCATGCAAGTGGTTAACATTCAAATTTTTCTCACACATGTGTGAGCAAACTTGAAGGAATGAGTGGGGGAAAAAGGTGTAAGAGGTGTGGAAGGTATGAGAGGTGTGAGAAGTGTGAGTGTTTCTCACACATGTGTGAGCACACACCTAGGAACTAAAAGGGGCTTAGCAAGGTGTTTATGATAAATAAGTGGGATTAAGTAGTGGGTAGGCTTAGAAGGATGAAAGTGATGGTTGTAGACTAGGTTTTAGAGTAAGATTAAGACCAAATTAAATAAGATTTAATTAAATTATAGGTTTAAAAAATTTAATGAAATGGAGGGAATTAAATAAATAAGATTTTTTTAAAAGGGGATTTATGGAGGATCATGAATTAAATAAATTTAACACATTAGGGATGGAAGTATTTAAAATAAATTTAAACACATTAGGAAAGTGAACCTATTTAATAAAATAAGTAGAAAAATATGACAAATATAATTAATTAATAAATAAATAATTATAATGTCAAGAGAAATATTAAATGAATTAATATAGTGTTTAGGACAATTTTAAGTGTCTATAGAGTCTATCACTATACCTCCCAAGGTATGGAACAAGGATAAGACAAATATCTTGGACCCCTTTAAAATAGAGACACAATCTTTGAGTGCCCCATTCTGAATGAAGAGGTGGATAGAGAAGAGAATGATGACATACACCATTGGGCTAGGCATGTTATTGAGATGAAAAATAAATGGGTAAACAAGCCTTATCATTTGAATGTAGTACCTAATTTCCCATTTCTACACACACTCGCTAGATTGAAAAAGGGGAAGGGACCAAAGTTACTATCCCTATCTACTAAGAGAAGGCCCTAGTTAGGTCTGAGACTATGTACTGACATGTAAGGGATGTGGCATACATTTAATAGGATAGTAGGGTCAAGTGAAAGAAGAAGAAGAAATCCACTAAGACTAAATAAAAAAAAGTTGAAGAACCCAAAGTTTAGACCAAAGCTTTCCTGTCCATCCCAAAATGAAGCAAAATAGAGATGGTGATTGTAGGGGTAAAAATAAGGAAGTTAAAGAAGAAAAGTACTACCTCACATCAGATTCTAGAGACCATCTCAGAGGTTGAGGAAGAATAGAAGAAAGAGGATGAGATTCATACTCTCTCTCTTAACAAGAGGACATGTTCAATGTGGGTTGTTGAAGAGGAGAGACAAGAAAGTGTAACACAAACACACCCAACCACTCCAAATTGATGATGTCATAGATCAAGAATAGGAGGCATGGACCAAGTCTACATTGAGCAGTGGGTCAAAAGTGTTTGGCTTGTTAGGTTTTGATTGGATTCTTGTTGGGACACATCTAGAGGAGGGATAGATAAGGAATACACAATGCTAGGAGTCACTTGGAGATGACTAGAATTCAATACCTCCTCTCCCATAGGGTCTAGTTTGAATATCTCTTGGGCCTCCACTAGAGTAGGAAACTATGAAAGTGCTCATTTCTGTACTAGAAGAAGAATTGTAGAGTATTGTAGAGGGGGAGACACTGGAAGTTCACATAGAGGAAGTCCCAAATAAAAATAAAATTGTAACTCCTTGCCAAGGGATCCAAAAGAATTAACCTAAAGTTTTACTAAGTTTGACAAACATTTTTTTTGAAGCAATAACATACAATCATACATAAGAAAACATAACAGATTACATTCTTTAAGGATCCCAAGATGTTGAGTCACATTTAAATTTAATTAATAATAAGTCTAATAAATAACAAATCCACATGAAAGAATAATTAAAAGTAAAAAGTCCATCTAAATAATATACATTTATTTCGAATGCCACTTGGCAATAAAATTTGGAATGCTCAATCATCCACTGTACATGTCACATGGCATGAAAGGCTAAAAGAATATACATTTATAAAAATAGATTACATCATCCCTTTTAGATCCATGAACAAAGTACAATACAACAAGTAAAGATCATCCACCATAAAAATATAACCATCCATCATAATACATAAAGATAGAATGAAAGGAAAATTAGACAAAGAAACTCCAGCCACGATAGCAATGGACAAATTTCAATGGTAAGAGTAAAAAGCACTACCACTTGACTGCATGGAACCTAAATGGCCCACTCCCACCACGCTAAGGAGATAGTCTCAAGTCCCAAACATTATATCAATCAAAATATCAAAAGTACTCTCTAAATTGAGGAAACCCTAAAAGTAATCTAACTCAAAGGTTCTAAGATAAATAGACATCTAAACCCAAAGGCACACAAAGACACGTAGGAAACCTACTATGTAAGTAGGAAAATGCTATTGCACAAATAAAGCTACGGTTACCTTGGTTGTCTCTCAGGACTCCGACCCCCTAGTGATCCATATGCAACACTAGTATCCTCTAGTATTGACAAGGCATACTAACAATTCATGGTCATGACCAAGTGTTCTCTCTACTCCCATCCTAGTCTATACTAGCACTCGAGACATGGGTGAGAAGATATAAAGACTCTTATTAGGTTCATTTTACTCTCATTTAGTGTAGTATTTTCACTAATTAAATAACTTATAATGGGTTACCTTGGCAACCACTTAGGGCCCTAGCCTCCATTGCAAGCCACTTCTTGACATTACATATAGATAACCTATCCTAGGCTCATAAAAGTATAAATCAAAGAATCATATAAAATCACCTTAGTCCTATAAAAGTAACTACAAAGCATCAAAAGATAATTCACAACAACACATTAGTTCTCTACGAGAAATTGGAAAGCATCCCAAAAATATTGATGGAAGACTCAAAATGGTTAAGTCAATTATGTCATAACATTCACCAAGAACAAATCATATCAAACACCTCAGTCCTATACAAATGATTGGAAACTAATCCAAATACAACTCATTGAAGATTCAAAATGGTTATATCAGATAGGTCACACCTTCCACCACAGTTTCACAAGAGAACATTGGAAAGTATTAACAATCAACAGATTAACACACATCATAGAGCATACTAGACACATTACCATGGTTGAGTATAAAAGATTGAAATCAAATCATCATAACCTCACAAACGTAGAACTCCCAAGCCTCTGGGAACATCCTAAGACTAGTCAATACTCCAGTCAACCCAAACCCAAAACATAGACAACATATAGGTAACAAAGTGTAGGTTTCATAGTTTGGTTTGATTTGAAAACACATTGTTGAGTTAATAGTAAGGTTTCAATTTTCATTTTCTCAAAGTATTATAATTCCTAAGGTTTTCAAATAATAAAATTTCCCTAGTATTACAAACCATTTTTATATATCCAAACCATATAAACACATCCAAGTTTATAAAAGAAAACATTAATTCTCCCAATTAATTTCTTTGATTTTTAATTTACTTTAGAATTATATTTAAATAATAAAGTAATAAATCTAATTTTCAAATAATTAAATTTCAAATTTTAACAATACTTATTAAAATTAATAATAATAATAACTATCAATTATTACCATAATAATTTTAATTTAATTAAACTTAGGAAAAACTTTCCCAAAAAGGAAACCTGCTAAAAAATAAAAAATTCCAAAAATAGAAATCAGCTAAGAATATAAACTCTCCAGCATGGAAACATACTAAAAACACAAACTTTTCAAAAATAGAAATCTACTTAAAATAGAAACATTCTTGAAATAGAAACTTGCTAAAAATAGACTTCTAAAAATATAAATATGCTAAAAATAGAAACTTGCTAAAAATAGAGACTTTCTAAAAATAGAAACTTACTAAAAACATAAACTTTCCAAAATAGCCCTAATATAGAAATCCGAACCAACTAATCAAATTCTATAAAACAAAATTTATTTTCTTCTCAGAATCCAAAACCCGATTTAACAAGTCCATATACAAAACATCAACTTAACAATAAGGGTTTCAATTTAACTCTTTCATAGATGTATTCAAGAACAAAGAGCAATAAGTCTTAACATGAGGGTTTTCTAGTTTCCAATTTGTATACAAATGTTTCTTTGAGAACGATGAACAACCAAATCCATACACAAGGTTTTCAATCATTAAATTGCTTATAGAAGTTCTTGAAAATGAAGAACAATAAATATGCAAAACAAGGGTCTCAACTTAGAAGAATTCTAAAAACAAAAACATAACAGACATGAATTCAAAAGATAGAAAATCATTGTACAAATAAACCACAAAATCCTACCTAGATTTGATGCTAAAAACAATCACACGAAGCACACAAAAATATTACCCTTTCTCTGAAAACTTCCTTCTTCAAAATTCCTCCTCCAAAACCTATGTAATTGTATAATAAGCTCTAGATCTTTGATAAAGAGTTCTCCCTTAATTTGGGGCTCTGCGAGAGAACTCGCTGATCAATTACTATTTATTACTTGTTATCTTTTACCTTTTCGTGCACAAACTTTTAGATATTTAATTAAAATATCTTTATTAAAATAATTAGCTTTCTCTCTTTAATTTAATTTATTATATTTTAATTTCATAAATATGCTTTATGTAATTTAATTAAAATAAACTTTATTAAATAATTGCTTACTCTCTCTTTACTGAATTTATTATATTTTAATTTCATGCATAAGCTTTATGCAATTTAATTAAAATAAACTTTATTAAATAATTTCTTACTCTCTCTTATTAATTTATTATATTTTAATTTCATGCATGCACTTTATGCAATTTAATTAAAATAACTTTATTAAATTTATGTTTTCTCTCTGTAGTTAATTATGAGATGTTTTAATAATATATTTATTAATTCAACTAATAATATTATTTAGAGTTTATTATTTAAAATAAAACTCTTAAATAATAATTATTAATATAAATAAATATAATTACACCTAAATTAGAATAAAAATCGTCTTTAAGTTGAATTCTTTTATTTAATTAATTCATGAGATGTTTTTTTTAATAATATATTTATTAACTTAATTAATAACATTATTTGGAGTTTATTATTAAAAGAAAATTCTTAAATAATTATCATTAAATTAAATAAATATAAATATGTCAAAAATAAAACTTTAATGTAATCTTTTAAATTTAATTCTTTTATTTAATTAATTTCTCAATTAATTAAATATAAGTAAATATCAAATTTCTTTATAAAATTTCTATTAAATTAAATCATTAAATTATCTTTTAATTTGATTTAATTATAACAAAAAATCACCACATACCCACAAAACCAAAAATGACAACTCAACTGAATGCAAACAACATAATCAAACTCTAGGGTCAAAATCATGAATTTACGTCACTTAACGAATTCAGATGGGTAAACTAACTCAGATACTTGTCCTATTTTTCTAAGACAAATGAGTTTAAAGGTTAGGATTTGGAATTAAGAATTTATCTCCCCTCTCTTACCATTGAGATAATGTGATAGGGTACACTTATCTTTGCAATTCAAGGAAGTCAATACCTAGTACCTGCAATCTACATAAAATTCACACATGTACAAACACATATATGCTAAACTAAACAGACAATGGCAGGAAGTGGTGCATTGTGTAGATCCCGACTAGCAAGTAACTATGACTCCCTTCCTTAACAACATCAGAAACATCATACATAAAGAAAATACACACACACACCATACACATGCAGTATGGGGTAAGTATCTATAAGAAAACACATATGATAATCCATCTAACTAATCATCATCAATAACTAAAATCGTTGTAATAATCATTATAAAATTAACTGAATATGAAACAATATCTGATAATCTGAAAGATAGTGCTACTAATCAACAAGCATAAACTGGCCTAAAAGAGTTCAACAATAATAGTAAAATGCAAACTAGGGGCAGACACCACATCCACCCCCTAGACTTAGACTTTCTCCTGGAAGCCTACAAGGATGGGAGAACTAAAGAACTCACTATGCAAGTCCCATTGGACGCTTCCCCCTGTAGGAGGATTTGACTTTATTGAGAACAGTACAACAATAATATCCGAGACAATAAGATGCTTTAATAACCATAAAACATACTACTACAAAGCATACATGAAAGACACATGTTTTAAAAATAGAATAAGTTCAATTTTTAGTTTTGCCTAATTTTAGGTTTACGTATACTTCAGTTTTGAAGTCTAAATGTTCAAGTTTGAAAATATACAACTAAAAGTTTAAGTTTTGTTTCATTTCAACTAGTTCACATTTTATTTTGAAATAGGTATACATAATAGTTTAAATTTTATTTTTGTTCAACTAGTTAACAACTAGTGGCATTCCAATATGCCTAGAGCTCTCAATATAGAAACTTGGGCTCTGATACCAGATGTAATGCCCTGCCAAGGGATCCAAAAGAATTAACCTAAAATTTTACTAAGTTTGCCAAACATTTAAAAAAAAAGAAAGAATAACATACACATAAATCAAATAGTAGTGGAAGCAATAACATACAATCACACATAAGAAAACATAACAGATTACATTCTTTAAGGATCCCAAGATGTTGAGTCACATTTAAATTTAATTAATACTAAGTCTAATAAATAACACATTCACATGAAAGAATAATTAAAAGTCCAAACTCCATTTAAATAATATACATTTGTTTCGAATGCCACTTGGCAATAAAATTTGGAATGCTCAATCATCTACTGTACATGTCACAGGGTATGAAAGGCTAAAAGAATATACATTTATAAAAAATAAATTACATCATCCCTTTCAGATCCATGAAAAAAGGTACAATACAACAAGTAAATATCATCCACCATAAAAATATAACCATCCATCATAATGATATAACCATCCATCATAATACACAAAGATAGAATGAAAGGAAAAGCAAACAAAGAAACTCTAGCCATGGTAGCAACAGACGGATCTCAATGGTAAGAGTAAAAAACATTACCACCTGACCGTGTGGAACCTAAATGGCCCACTCCCACTGCACTAAGGAGATAGTCTAAAGTCCCAAACATGATATCAATCCAAATATCAAAAGTACTCTTTAAATTGAGGAAACCCTAAAAGTAATCTAACTCAAAGGTTCCAAGACAAATCAACATCTAAACCTAGAGGCACACAAAGAAATGTGGGAAACCTACTATGTAAGTGGGCAAGTGTTATTGCATGAATCACGTTAGAGTTACCTTGGCAGTCTCTCAAGATCTTGATCCCCTAGTGATCCACATGTGGCACTAGTATCCTCTCGTAATAACAAGACATACTAACGATGCATGGTTACAACCAAGCATTCTCTCTATTCCCATCCTAGTCTGTACTAGCACTTGAGGCATGGGTGAGAACATACAAAGACTCTTATTAGGTTCATTTTACTCTCATTTAGTGTAGTGTTTTCACTAATTAAACAACTTATAATGGGTTACCATGATAGCCACTTAGGACCTCGATCTCCATTGCAAGCCACTTCCTGACATTACATATAGATAACTTATCTTAGGCTCATAAAAGTATAAATCAAAGAATCATATAAAATCACCTTAGTCCTATACAAGTGAGTGGAAAGCATCAAAAGATAATTCACAATAACACATCAATTCTCTACGAGCAATTGGAAAGCATCCCAAAAATATTGATGGAAGACTCAAAATGGTTAAGTCAATTATGTCATAACATTCAGCAAGAAAAAATCATATCAAACACCTCAGTCCTATAAAAATAATTAGAAACTAATCCAAATACAATTGATTGAAGACTCAAAATGGTTATATCAGATAGGTCACACCTTTCACCACAGTTTCACAAGAGAACACTAGAAAGTATTAACAACCAATAGATTAACACACATCATAGAGCATACTAGACACATTACCATGGTTGAGTATTAAAGATTGAAATCAAATCATCATAACCTCACAAACGTAGAACTCCCAAGCCTCTGGGAGCATCCTAAGACTAATCAATACTCCAGTCAACCCAAACCCAAAACATAGACAACATATAGGTAACAAAGTGTAGGTTTCATAGTTTGGTTTGATTTGAAAACACATTGTTGAGTTAATCGTAAAGTTTCAATTTTCATTTTCTCAAAGTATTATAATTACTAAAGTTTTCGAATAATAAAATTTCCCTAGTATTACAAACCATTTTAATATATCTGAACCATATAAACACATCCAAGTTTATAAAAGAAAACATTAATCCTCCCAATTAATTTCTTTGATTATTAATTTACTTTAGAATTATATTTAAATAATAAAGTAATAAATCAAAATTTCAAATTATTAAATTTCAAATTTTAACAATACTTATTAAAATTATTAATAATAATTATCAATTATTACCATAATAATTTCAAATTAATTAAACTTAGGAAAAACTTTCCCAAAAAGGAAACCTACTAAAAAATAGAAACTTGCTAAGAATATGAACTTTCCAAAATGGAAACCTACTAAAAACATAAACTTTCCAAAAATAGAAACCTGCTAAAAATAAAAACTTTCTCAAAATAGAAACCTACTAAAAATAAAGGCTTTCTAAAAATATAAACTTGCTAAAATAGAAACTTTCCTAAAATAGAAACTTGCTAAAAATAGTGATTTTCAAAAAATAGAAACTTGCTAAAAATAGAGACTTCCTAAAAATAGAAACCTACTGAAAATAGAGACTTTCTAAAAATAGAAACCTACTAAAAACATAAACTTTCCAAAATAGCCTTGATATAGAAATTCAAACCAACTAGTCAAATTCTATAAAACAAAATTTGTTTTCTTTTCAAAACCAAAAACTCGATTTAACAATTCCATATACAAAACCTCAATTTAACAATAAGAGTTTTAATTTAAGTCTTTCATAGATGTATTCAAGAATAGAGAACTATAAATGTTAACACGAGGGTTTTCTAGTTTCCAATTTGTATACAGATGTTTCTTGAGAATGATGAACAACCAAATCCACACACAAGGTTTTCAATCATTATATTGTTTATAGAAGTTCCCAAAAATGAAGAACAATAAATATGCAAAACAAGGGTCCAACCTAGAAGAATTTTGAAAACAAAAATAGAACAGACACGGAGAAGAAAATAATTCAAAGGACAAAAAATCACTGTACAAATAAACCACGAGATCCTACCTAGATCTAATGATAAAACAACAATCACACGAAGCATGCAAAAATAATTCCCTTTCTTTGAAAACTTCCTTCTTCGAAATTCCTCCTCCAAAACCTGTGTAATTGCATAATGAGCTTTAGATCTCTGATAAAGAGTTCTCCCTTAATTTGGAGCTCTGATTGTGCAATCACGCAATCTGTGATAAAGAGTTCTCCCTTAATTTGGGGCTCTAATTGTACAATCATGCGAGGGAACTCACTGATCAATTATTATTTATTACTTGTTATCTTTTACCTTTTCATGCACAAACTTTTAGATATTTAATTAAAATATCTTTATTAAATTAATTAGCTTTCTCTCTTTAAATTAATTTATTATGTTTTAATTTCATGCATATGCTTTATGTAATTTAATTAAAATAAACTTTATTAAATAATTGCTTACTATCTCTTTAATTAATTTATTATATTTTAATTTCATGCATAAGCTTTATGCAATTTAATTAAAATAAACTTTATTAAATAATTGCTTACTTTCTCTTATTAATTTATTATATTTTAATTTCATGCATACATTTTATGCAATTTAATTAAAATAACTTTATTAAATTTATGTTTTCTCTCTGTAGTTAATTATGAGATGTTTTAATAATATATTTATTAATTCAACTAATAATATTATTTAGAGTTTATTATTTAAAATAAAACTCTTAAATAATAATTATTAATTTAAATAAATATATTTACAGCTAAGTTAGAACCAAAATTTTATCTCTAAGTTGAGTTCTTTTATTTAATTAATTCACAAGATATTTTTTTTAATAATATATGTATTAACTTAATTAATAACATTATTTAGAGTTTATTATTAAAAGAAAACTCCTAAATAATTATCATTAAATTAAATAAATATAAATATGTCAAAAATAGAACTTTAATATAATCTTAAAAAAAAAAAGAGGGGTAAACACTTTGATTTGAAGCTATGAACCAGTGAGGCCACAAACAGGGGACTTCATTTCCATTAGAGTTGAACCTTGGTGGCAAGGATAACAACTCAACAACTTAACCATCACCACATGCCACTATTGGTCTTAATATAATCTTTTAAATTTAATTCTTTTATTTAATTAATTTCTCAATTAATTAAATATAATTAATTTCTCAATTAATTAAATATAATTAATTTCTCAATTAATTAAATATAATTAAATATCAAATTTCTTTAAAAAATTTCCATTGAATTAAATCATTAAATTGTCTTTTAATTTGATTTAATTATAACAGAAAATCACCACATACCCAAAAAACTAAAAATGACAACTCAATTGAAGGCAAAGAACATAATTAAACTCTAGGGTCAAAATCATGAATTCACATCACTTGACAAATTTAGATGGGTAAACTAACTTAGATACTTGTCCTATTTTTCTAAGAAAAATGGGTTTAAAGGTTAGGATTTGGACTTAAGAATTTATCTCCCCTCTTACCATTGAGATAATGCGATAGGTTACGCTCATCCTAGCAATTTAGAAAAGTTGATACTCGGTACCTGCAATTTATATAAAATTCATGCATGTACAAACACATATATGGTAAACTAAATAGGAAATGGTAGGAAGTGGTGCATCATGTAGATTGTGACTAGCAGGTGACTATGACTGCCTTCCTTAGCCACATCAAAAATATCATATATAAAGAAAATATACACGCACACCATACACATGCAGTATGGGGAAAGTATCCATAAGAAAACACATATGATAATCCATCTAACTAATCAACATCAATAACTAAAATCACTGAAACAATCATCATAAAATCAACTAAATATGAAACAATATTTGATAATCTAAAAGATAGTGCTACTAATCAACAAGCATAAACTGGCCTAAAAGAGTTTGGCAATAATAATAAAATGTAAACTAGGGGTAGGCATTACATAAATAGTGGAAATAAGGAAATAGGATCCCTCAGTAGCCCAACCATACTCCTCCATTCACATGATAATAATGGTCACTTCTAGTGTATAAATGACAAGGGTTTAGGAGACCCTAAAGAGTATTAACAAGGAGAAGAGATTAACAGTCAAGAAAGTGTCAACATCTAGCCAAGACATGTCATCAATAGGAATGAATCCAACATGGTTAACACATGTAGGAGAGACCCAACAAAAGAGATACATACAAACTCTAAAGGAGGGAGTCTTAGTTTTGATCTAGGCTATGCAAACAATACTACCCCCCTTGGGAGATCCGCAACGAATGAAATTTATCTTAAAAAATAGGCATGATGACATAGTAGTGCATTTATCTATTCCCCTACTCTATGTTGATCAACTGGGAGTTACACCTCAAGACTATTAGATCTAATAGGTTGTACTTGGGAAACCTACCAAGGACACCACCAAAGCATTTATGATCTGAGGTCTCAGAAAGGTTTTCCAATAGTTAGATCAAGGAGAGAAAAAACTCCAAGTTTTGAAAAGATAAAATGATGTCTTGTGTGAATTTTTTAAAGAGGTGGTAGGTCCTATTGACCTTAATCACCCTAAGATTATTCTAAAAGTTTCCCTAAAACAATGATATTCGACCTCAAGATGAATTGATTTAGTTTTGGACCCATACAAGAGATGATGCTATAATTTTAAGGAACAAGGAGTAGAGATTATAGAGGCCAACATGAATTTGTTACATAGAATACAAAGGAATGTAGAGAGGCTTTCAATAGTGGTCAACTAGGATTTTGGGATGATGGATGAAGTGTCTACCTAGACAAATGACCTAGATGCATTGCAAATAATAAAGGGCCAAAGATACCTAATGTTGCTTAATGTTTATATGGGAGAGGAGATGAATAATGTTGATGACTAGATTGAGAAGATTCAACTAGCGAATAAGGTCATGTTGGTATTATATGAGGACATCTTGGACATCGAAGATAGAACTCAAGCCCAAATTTTGGAAGTAGATAAGTAATATAGTGTGACTAGTTTGAAGATTTTTGATGATGACTTCAAGACTCATCTATGCTCCATGGAAGTAGTAGTGCAACATTTTAGTGTAAATTTTGAAGTAGTGTCCTCAAATGATGATGTACAGTGCATATTTAATGCCAAAGAGATGCTAAAGGAATCAAAATCCAAGGAGAATGATTTTATTGAAGGGAAGAGAAGTGAGAGGAAAATATCAAGCCCTTGAATTATCAGAGCCTCAAGAGATTTCTTTGGCCACCAGGAAGTTCAAGGTGACATAACTAGACATCATTTTTGTGGAGGGTCAACATGATCTAGATGCTAGAAATTGAAATTTTGGGATTTAGAAAAATCTTGCTGGTTTTGATCCTGTGACACCTTAAGGTGCGTAGGTGAACAATTTTTGAAGGTGTGCAATTATGTTGATTCTTTTGATCACTAGTGGTGGTGCCAAAAGCTAATTCCTAGTTCTATTTTTTAAGTGTCCCATGCACCAAAAATGCATTTTAGTGGCAGTTTAACTAGTAGAGACACACAGAGAAGGTTGAGTTCACATTTTTAGAAGTCCCAGAGACTCTGAGATCACATAAAGTCTTCTCTCTTCTTGTATTTTTCTTCTTTACTAGATTTGGAGTCATGTAAAGGTCCATGTACCATGTAGTTAATAAAATAAAGAGTGCATCCCTACTTAGCACCTAGTTAGGAGTTTGTTTGTACATAATTTTCTTCAAACTAGTAAACTTTTAACGTGCTTCTTTTCAAGGAAAATGCCCTATATCCCAAAGTTGAATGAAGGATTGGGTTTCTTATAAATATAGAGATGTAATATGTATTCAAGGTCCATGTTTTGATGCAATAAAGTATGCTAGTGGTCCTCTCATTCTATGTGTAGTGTTTCTTGCTAGAATGTGCATTTTCTTTATGAAGTTTATGTTCATGAATAATGATGAAGCAAATGGTTGTGTTGTATGTTAATGCTCATGTAATTAATTATTTATGGTGTTTTCCATATTTATTAACAAATTCCTATGTTGTGACAATTTGAAGAAAGGATCAACTTCAAGTTATTATATAGGGATTTGTCTTGTGTGCGTGCACTTTTTGTGGTCATACAATTTGGTGAATTGTGAAACATCATACAATTTTTTGGATCCTTTGACATTCGCATCACTAGAGTTAATGATGCATTGCTCCTAATTTCATTGGTTTCCTCTCAATCCTTTTGAAGATTTAATTCATAGATGCATTTTTACTATGACTTATGTCAATTAGGAATTTCATTTTTATCAATTTTCTTTAATTTTTTGTTTCACTATCTTAGTAATTTTCTTTTGAAGACATGGTTAGAATAAGAATTCATAGAGTTACATTTTTAGAAATTTGTATTCATCATAAAATATATAAAATACAAAAACATATTTGGCTTGTGTTCATTTTTTGTTTTTAAAATGCTACAAGATTTATAGATACCAACAAAGGCCTCCTTCTGAACATACACATTTATCTTCAATTGAGCTATCTAATAGGTTGAAAAATAGCCATCTAGAACCTTGGAATTGGTTAACTTGATCAAATTCTCAAGAAAGAAATTTGTAAGGATTTATGCCATTGTCATCATGTAAAAATGACTTTGCAATAGAGGTAGAACTAGAAGGAGGGCCTTAGTTCTACATTTTTACAACTTTGAAATTTTATAGCTACAAAGGTGTACAAATGTGCATGTCCAGAGGTGCACAAACTGAAAAATATTGATCCATTATCTCCCTTTCAGTGAGCTTTGAGATCTTTACCAACAAACATGAATTTCTATAATTCAACTATTTTTGTAAGCCTCATAGCAATAAAGGGATACCTAAACTCTTCCCTTCATACCAAAAGTTCCACCATCCTCATTATCCACTTCATAGTCTTTGCACACCATGTTGCCTCCTAATTTGATAAGGTTTTAATCACCTCTTGGAATGTGGAAAATACCTATGAGTTAGCTACAAACCATGACAAGTATGTCCAAAATAGGCCAATAGGACAAAATGACAAGACAATATAGTCTTTTCCCCGTGGAATTTTGTAAACTTTAGGCAAGTATATCTAGGATTAATTAGTATTTCATTCTGTATACCATCCAAAATATAATCCTCATTAAAAATGATGACAAGCTTTGAATCTTCTAATTAAGAGACAAAAAAAGAGGTATATGATAGCTAATCTCTCTTCTCTAGTATTTCCTAAGTCAAGTACGGGCCAAATCTTTTAGATCTACAAAACAACATGAAATATAAAATTCTCGATTAAAGGTTTTATTACTGTGTAACCTTTTATGTCCATTTAGAGTAAAAATGTGGCCAGTGCTTTATCCATTCAGATTCAATTCACAAATCTAACACCATAACCTATGATCTATTCCCTTATCTTATAAGTGAAATCAATATACCATTAGTTCATCCCATAGTTATAATAATCTTTTTGTAAAACACTATGATCTTTTCATACCACATCAAGTAATTACTTAACCCAATATATTAATTTCAAAATACAATATGAGATATAATTTAGAATGAATTACAACTAAAAATTCACATAAACTTGATGTTGAATTCAGAAAATCAGAGAACAACACAAAAAAGAGACAAGATCCATATGGTATAACTCAACTAATCTCTCAAATTTGTGTTAAATTTGCTTGAAATTTATATGTAAGTATTTAGATTTGTAACTTAGAAAGACCAAAACTGTAGACAACTACTATATAGTTCTTTTCATTCATCAACAATATAAAAACTTGAATACATAGGAAACTTGACTGACTCAAAATGAAATTCATTTTTGAGGTCAAAATTTGGACCTATTTCAAGTCTTGGGAACTCATTTATAGATATGAGTTTCAAAAATATTTGAACTTGAAAGGAATAGAAACATGTCATTGCATTATTGGACATAAGACCTTGTTGCATAAAATATAAAATAACAAAAATAAAGCATTGGAGATGACTTCAAAATTGAACAAATGGCAACACATATGTTCAGGATTAGTTCTCTATTTTTAATGTTGGTATATCCACATCGAGTGAGCCACACAAGTAAGATATCCTATCCTAATGATTGTCCTCTCCCTTGTGGATCTTTATGCCTCATTCCATTTTTTTTCTCTAACTTTCTCCAATAGGCAAGGCCTCAAGATCTACTATGGCTTCCCAAATAGTGATATCTATTTGTATATCAGGCCACGTAGCATTCCTAACTGCATTCAATTAATTTAAGTTCTTTCTCTATTTGGCATATGTAATGTCTTTCACATCAGTAACAAGATTATTCATATCCATTTCTATTTTATACAATGTATCAATAATCTCATAAAATTTTGTTACATCCACACCCCCATTGAAATATGCCACAATCCTCTCATTTTCCAAAATATTATCAAAACATGCAGACCATTCTTTCCATTCTCTTAACTTCCCTTCAACATTGACAATGGGAGATATGAAACCATGTACACCATCAACAATGATCTGCATCTTACTTTGTACCAACTGCATCTTATTAGTGAAAAATCCATATAACTCTTTGACCCTACCAAGCATTTTGTTGGTAGCTATATACACTTATAAATTGCCAAGTCAATTAATTAAATATTTTAATAATTAATTAATTAATTTTCTTCTATTAATATTAATGAATTATTTAATTTACTAAGTTAATTCACTTTCTCTTAATTAATTAATTTTTTTTAATATTTAATTAATATTATTCTTCTATTAGTGTTAATAAATTATTTAATTTGTTAAACTAATTCACCTAAGTTAGTTACACTATTCTAAGTCTTCCAATAGTCCTATTAAGTGATTTTATTTATCTTACTTAATTATTCACTCATTTAAATAACTAAATCTTTTAGTCCACTTTGTTAGTCCATGTCATGTTCCACCTCATAGTTGCACTAATAATTAATTTTAATTAATTATTAAAAATCCTATTTATCCTCACCCATGTGTCATACTTTATGGGGCTAAAAGAGGATATGTAGGCTTAATTAACTCAACCTTGGGGACACATGTCTTAGGGTGACCAAGTCCTCTTCTACTTCCTCTACTAACTTGCAGCTAGTTAGTCCACCACATACAGTCAATAGGCACTCATGAGACACTTGTCCATGGAGTCCTCCCTAAAGCTAGAGTCCTCTCAAGAAGTCTTGATGAGATGTCTGCCCAATGTCTTACATCTCTCTAAATTTTCTCTCACATCTCAACTAAACCCTCAATTCCCTCCATTTCTCCAACCAAGTTAATCTCATCCATCCATCTATCTTAAATTGCCTCTCCACTATTGGATGTTGTCACCTAGGGTAAGGTCTTCACAGAGTCTATAAAAGGAACCTCTATCTCCTCATACCAACACCTAGAATTTGAGTTAACATCTAGAATTACACTTGAACTTAGAATTTTCAAGATTCATTAGAATTTACAAGTAATTTTCCATCAACTTCATAGTTTGTTCATCTAATATCAATTAGAATCTTAATTCTTTCATCCATCTCTCACCATTTACATTTAACACCTTAGTATCATTGGATAGATCTTGCATTGAAGTTCAAAATCTCCAAAAACTTGAAGCATCTTGAAGAAGAGAGCTGATCATAATCCAAGGGTTCACAAAATCAAGAAACTCAAGACTAGGAGGAGAATGGAGGCATGTTACAACAAGTAAGGAAAGGTAAATATTCCATTTTAATTTGTAATCCTTCATTGCGTATGCATTTATTAGCTTACATTTATTATTTAGATGTTGCCATTAATGTTTGCATAAATTTTTGGCACCCACCATGGGGCCCATCCCCCAAAATTTGATCTTTTTTTGAATTTTTTACATGTGCAGGTGATGCACAAGTTGTTTCAATGCATTCATCCATTCCAGCTATGCTTCCATCTATATCTACACATCTATTCAATATTCATGCACTTCTGTTACTTCCTAGCATGCATTGGTTATCCTACACAGATATTCACCAGAAGCTTGCATCTGATCCCTAGTAACTCACATGCATCCTTTCCATTCTTTCATTCCACATTTTTGCAATTTTATTTCTTTCTATTGTGTATATTCAATTTCTATTCTTTTTTTAACTGCTACTATGCATCAATACTATAGAACTGTGCATTCATTTTAGTAGTTAGAATTTGATAAAATTTATAGTTTCATTTTAGATTTATAACATTTTAATGAGTTTCTACTAATTCTGGTAGTTTTCTAGGTTTTTTTTGTAGGACGTTGTGTTGAAGGCCCCTCAAAAATATATTTGATTGTCACTTTATTTGTAGGTTTCTATAAGGGGTTGTTAAATGAAAATCATAACCTTCATTTGTGTTTAAAATATGAAACACTTTTCATTTTTGTGTGTGGTCTTTGGATTAGATCATCATGTCAATTTTGTCATGTAGAATAGCCACATTCTATCTTTTTTCCAAATTTAGTACGAAGAAGTATGCTCTCCCCTTTCCATTCGTGGATCCTGGGTGTAAGAATTTTTTTTTACTAATCTTTAGAGGTCTTGCCTCCCAAGATTCTCTTTAGCAGAGCTAGTGAGAAGGAACAACCCAAGTGGTAATAGGCTAATGCTAAGATCTTTTCATCCACTATAAATACAAATCCCTTGGGATGAAAGTTTCATGGAGTAGTTGTAATATTTCTATGTTGGGATGTGATTCTCTCTTAGTATCCACATTGTGAATTAAAATCTATAGAGCATGACCTCTATAGAATGAGGGATCCCCTTAATGGGTATAAGCTGTCAAATACATAACATTCCAAATAGATGCACTTACTAAATACTTTGCTATAGATTGCCAAAAACCTTCTATTTGTTGGCACTAATTGTTGAAAATAGATTGATACAAGTATGATAAATATGTTTTAATCATTATTTTGTCACTGATATCAAACCTTCTATCTATTGGTAAGACAAATGCTTATATGATTTAAAGCACTATCATTTATTTGATTGAAGAAGAGGATTTGATCAAATGAGGTAATAGTAGCACCTAGAGGAAAGGTTGAGTTATGATATGGAAAAGGTGTACAAGGTGTAAAAGGTGGAAAAGGTGTAAAAGGTTGACTTATGATCAAATGAGGTAACAATAGCACATAGAGAAATGTAGTATGTGCCAAGCATCAGAATCTAGTAATGTTGAGTGTCATTATTATTAGAAAGATTGTGAATTCAATGGATCTGAGTTGTGAAAGTTGATTTCTTGGATTATGTGAACTATGTGGAAGATAAGATTGATGAGCTAGTGGCACAAAGTTCATTATAGACAATTTTTAGGAAAATTCAAAGAGGATTGAAGAAGAATTTTCTAGAAGGGAGTAAAATTAAATAAGGGGTAAATTCATTGAATCCTACCTAATATGTCCTAACCCTAAATTGGATGATCGAGGATGAATGACAAAATATCTTAATTCTCTATTTATAGAGATGGCTGGTCAAAAATAAAGGTTGTCATGTGCAAAAAACTAAGGAAGACAATGAGTCTAGGGTATTTCTTCATTCAGTGACCTAAGAGAAGAGTCTATATTGGCAATTTAAGCAAGAAGGATTAAGGGTATGGATGCTTGAAGGGTGAACAAGCTATAAGAGCTAAATTGTGAGAAAGCCAAGAAAAATAGAGGACTAAAATAGAGATCTCTAATCTACAAATGGAGTTTTAAGTTGTTATTAGATCAAGCCTTATTGTTACTCTCTAATAATTATATTAGTCTAGGGTAAATAATTTTGATTATGGTTGACCTAATAGTCATTTGCACATACTTTAACTAGGTGAGATTCCAAGTGAATGGTCTAAAGTCCTCTAACAAGGCTCACTCCTAACAGGGTGATTGAAATCCTTTAACATGATCACATTTAATAGTGTGTATTGTAACCTTTAACATGGTTCACCTTTCACAGGGCATCACTTTAGAAAAGTGAGAGAGTAGCATGTTAGTGGTGGTTTTTCCCAAATTGGGTTTCCTTGTAAATCATTATGTCAAGTGTGTTGCTGAATTTGTTATGTTTCATGTTTATGTTTCTATAAATTGATTTGACAGTAACCTACAAGTTTTAAGTGATTGCATAATCTTATGGATGCATGCATGATGAAAATGTTTTGTGGGTTCACTAAGTTGTGAAAAGTTATAATAGTACATTTGGACCTTGGATAACTAATTCACCCCCCCTCTCAGTTATTCTAAAGAATTACAACAACTAAGGGTTCCTAAGGACATCCCACATCTCTCATGGCTTTGTTGTGGGGTCATGGTTCCTTGGGATTTCATCACCCTTGGAATTCATAGCTTGGTGTGCCCAAGAAGTGAGTGCATCGTAAGGAGGAGCCTATGCCTCCAAGCTACCATTCTATCCACATTGAGTTAGCACAGTTGGACCTAGTCCAAGTGGAAATTCAATAGATATTGCCTTAGCTAACATAGGATTGTGGTGTGTTTGTACTTTGCATTTTACAACACTTTAAGGGGACTATTGATACTATTTTATGTGTGTGCATATTTTCTTGCCAAAAAATAGAGAAAATAACAAAAAATTAGAAAACTCTCAAAATTAGAACATTTAAAAAAAAATTCCATCGGAGTTGTGCATTTGTCATAAACTATTGCACTTTTGTCCTATATCTATGTAGTTATCATTTATTAAAACACTTACATTCTATATATCCATGCTTTTTACTATGGTTTTGTGCTTCTATTTGTTACTTCTCCATTTTTTTTCGCTATATCTACACATTTGTAATCCTTAGTAGCCTGTATCTATCACTATTTCTTGTGCATTTTTTTTAGTATGTCTACGCATCTATTACTGCACATCTATGATAGAGAGTTTTAGACTTTTGGGAAAAATAGAAAATAGTTTTGGGTACCCATTTGATTTGTAATTCCAATTTTGTCAACAATTAAAACTTTTAGATAGCAAGAATACCAGTTTGAACATCATTTTTGTTTTGTGTCCTTCTAGTCTACCATATCAAAATCCTAAAAGCATCCACCATCCAACTTCTAGTGTTGAACAATTCTATCTTAGTAAGTTTTCTTATTAGGATTTATCATCCTTCATCTAGAAGATTACTTAAATTAACATTTTAAATCCTCTTTGTCAACAACATAGCTAGTATCTATCTCTTATAGACTTAGAGTTTCATTGTCTACATCCAAACTTTCAATACTTTAGCAAGTCCTTCAACCAACATCTACACTTTTCCATTTTATGGTAGTTCAAACTAGATGTCAAAAGTTGAAATTCCAACAAAAAGAAACCAACATGAAAGAAATAAATGCATATCATAATCCTTGGCCCAAAGAAACCATTAAGTATTCTAGATATTTAATTGATCATGAATTAGATTAAGATGAGATTAAGGAATCCATAAAAGATCCTAGGTTTCAAAAGATAATGAAAAGGATAGTAGACCTAGATAAAGAATGATAATACTTCATGGTACTTGCGAGACAAGGTGCCAAACTTCTTATTGATTTTGATCTCAATCAACTTAGGACCACCTCTAGTGATTAAGGACCACCTCAACAAAGGGTAACCCCAAAAGATCTTTTTCAACAAGGTTCAACCTCACAAGGTCCTTTACCATAAAGTGATCCTTTACAATAAAATATTGTACCCTCACAAGGACCTATTCAACAAAGTCCATCTCCTCAAGGTATTTTATTAGCTTGAATATCCCAAGGGTTAATCCAACAAGATACTACTCAATAATATTTATCCTTACAAGTACCTAATCCACAAGGTTATACCCAACAAATATCTCCTCAACAAGGTCCTAGTCCACCAATTGTAACCATACAAGGATCTCCTCAACAAGGTTATACCCAACAAATGCCTCCTCAAAAAGGTGTAACCCAAGAAGATCCTAGTCCACAAATTGTAACCCTACAAGGGCCTCCTCAACAAGATCTAACCTAACAAGGTCCTATTCTACAAATCATAACCTTACAAGGTCCTTCCCAATAAAAAATTACAACATATCAAGGATCTCATCAACCAGTGATGATCCCACAAGGTATTACACAATCAGGTTATTCCCAACATGTTTCTTCTCAAGGTTATGTTCAATAACTATCTACACTATATGTTTAATTAGGTCCTTTCCAAAAAAAAAATCTAACATTCCAAGGACCTCATCAACAAGATTATAATCTTCCTAGTATAAACACTTATAGTAAAAACCATCAAGGAATCAATACTTAAGGAAATACCTCATATGGACGTACATTATCATTAGACCCTTTGGTACAACATAATCAAATGCTTCAACAATAAATCTAGGAAATTCAAATTGTGTCTTCAACCAAGAGGTACACCTTAGAAGACATATTTCCATACCCTTGTGACAAAAATATCATCACAATTCCATTTCCTCTTCATTTTGAGGTTCCCACATTTGACAAATACAAAGGGAATATGGATCTGTAAGACCATGTTAGGGAATTTTGTGCTACTTGCATTGAAGTTTCTCATGACGAGACTTTCCTTATGAGACTATTTCCATGGAGTTTGGGAGGCCAAGCTATGGAATGGTTATCGAAGTTACCACTTGGTATCAAGTCCTTCAATGAAATAGTTGAAATGTTTGTAACACATTATTACTTTATTGTTAGACACAAAGTGATAGTGTTAGCCCTAATTTACAATACAAAACAAAAGAATGAGGAACCATTTCTTACCTTCTTGAAAAGATAGCACTACCTTTTTTCAAAGTATCCAAGAATCATTCTTGAACACAAAAAGATAGATATTCTCATACAAAATATTACACTAAACATGAGCTATATATTATAACCACAATATCCACTAAACTTAAATTTTTTTGTTGAAAATGGTGTAAAACTTGAATATGCTATGGTCCAAAAAAGAGAACTAGAACTTTACACAAAAGACAATGCTAGCTCTTCAAGTCTTAACAAAAAAATTTACAATACCAACAATGATAAATCCAAATATTGGAACACAAACAAAAATATTGTGAGTAATGGAGTAGTTGACAATCGAAATATCAAGACATCACAACTTGCACTAAATCTAGGAAACAAATCTACTATTCCTCAAACAAATCAAAATACTCAAGACATCCCAAAAAATAAATGGAATATAATGAGTCTTTCATTAGAACATCTTTTAGGAGTCGTGGCAACCTTGTTTTGAGTTGTAGATGGCAAAAGGACTTGTTGGTACTCAAAATTGAAGCCCCAATTTTGAGTACCATTAAAAAAATCAAGCCCTTAAGTGCTTTTTGATGCCTTAGCTATCCATTTGAAGCCTAAGAGGTGTTTAATGTTTCTAACACCTTGCATTCAGTGCACCTATGTGTTTCATGAAGATAAATTTCCATTCCAAGCTATTTTGTTAAGTCCCATTTTGAGCAATGTCCAATTTTGCATTTTCATCTGTGTCAAACAACGATAGGAGGTTGTGTTTGCAATTGAATATACAGCAACCAATAATGTTTCATGACTCACCACTTTAGGAGTGTTTAGTGTCCATATCAAAGAGCCTATGTTTCAGATTTCAAGTCATTTTGAATCTTTTTGTTTAGGTTTTGAATCTCTCAAAGTTGGTCATTTATTGATGTCATGTTGATGCAATTTGTTCTAAATTTTGGGAAGCCCTATTTGACTTGTTATAACTTTGACCCAGTTGACCAAAATGATGAAATTTCTATTGCATTACATTCTAGAGGTCAAAGACATGTTATTTTTCAATTTTGAGCTTATGATGAATTCATTTGATATGTTTTCAAACACAACTCTAAATGCAACTTGTAACTTTTTACTGGTGTCAAGAAGTGTAGAGTTGTTAGTAGCCTTGTTTGTGATGTTGTATCTCAAAATCCATTATAGATGAGATTAAATGGATTGTACTACTATTTTGTACTCTAAAAATACTTTAGTGTGCCAATTTTCAAATCATGACGGTCCATTTGCACACTTTCCCAGGTCAATTCGTTTTACAAAAATTGCTTTTCTGCCCTTGTTTCAATTTGCAAATTTTGAGTAGCCTACTTTGACTGCTCGCCATTTTTGTCTTGTTATTCATCATGAGCCCTAATCATGAATACAAATGTTGTCCTCCTTGAAGGCTTGAAGAAAACTATGCATGATATTGCAATGAATATGCTGATGACCAATGAAATAGCTATTGTGCCAAGCCATGAAATCCATGAATTCTATGACATGTTTTACTCTTACATCTCAAGGTAGGGAGTGGATGGAGTAAGGACAGATGTAATCTATGGGTTTGAAATTGTGTGTGAGGAAGAAGAATTTGTATTCATTTTGATGCAATTTTAATGATATATTGTGTTTTTGAGGTGTAATTAGCTTCATAATATAGAAAAGGGAATACATTAGATGCACAATGGACAATTCATAAAAAAATTCATAAACACCTTTTTCTTACTTGCGATAGACTTGCCAAATTAGGCATTGTTCCTACTCCTCACCCATTGGACACCAACATTCAATCTTCACATTTCCTAAAATAATAAAAACTACCAAGTTTGGAGTTTATATTAGTAATTCAAGAGAAATTTTAAGGAAATAAGGAGGGAGCCGCCTTGGGAGCTGACAGTGGTACAACGAGAGAATCTGCAGCATGTGCATTATGTAATAAGCATTCAGCTTGATTCATCCCATTTTCCTTATGTGATGGTCCATTGAAGGGGAAAGGAAGCTCCACATTGGGAAATGTCAGCGGTCAAATATTTGTAGCAAACAACACACACAATTTCACCCACAGTCCATGCAAAGAGGGAAAAAGGATTAAGAGAAGATATGTGTGATTTAAAGAAGGCCACCTATAACTGGAGAAGCCATTTGAAAAGGGAATAACATGAAGCTCCACACAAGTATGAAAAAGTACTTCCTTCTTTGGAGCAAGTAAAATAGAATATCTGCTTCCATGAAAGAGATAGAGTCCCCTACTACAAACTTCACCAGAGGAGTGTGAAGCAGAGTTTGTTGACTCTTTTTCAAACAGAGTTTTCTATGCATAAACAAGGGACCACAGATTGGTAGGCAACAATGACATCTATTTTGGATGACCAGACTATTACCAAGGTCATCTGTGAGGTGGAGTTTTTACATTCGTGATAGCAATCTTTTGCATGATAATTTCTTGAAAGAATGTATTGAATAGAGCAAAGATGAGAGGGTCAATCTTGCTTTGATTTGTTCCTTTAGGAAAATGAAGGAGCATTTGGGTTGGAGAGAAGATGTAGGACCCAAGAATGTTCCCAAGGAAAGTGTTTCTAATGTGGTAGAAGTGTTGTGGAAGTTTGCTTCCACTCTCCAGTTCTCTGAAAACACCAAGTAGGGAGGAACTGCCCATAGTGGGGAAGGCAGAGTGGGAAAGAAGACCATGCTAGAAAGGAGGAAGCTTTTGGAGTACACCCAATAGCAAGCCGATCAAACCCCAAGATAAAAACTACACTCTTCCAAGGCCAGGGCCATTTTAATATCTCACAAAGAAGGGGATTTACAATGAAAGCAATATATCCCACATTCGTAGTGTCCAGGGTCTTTCAAGAGTTTGAATATAACAATGTACAATATGTTACATGTCTTCAAGACACAACCTTTTAAAGGTAGAGAAACTCATAAGGAGGGGCCCACTGTGGATGACCAGTTGGCACGAATAAGAAATTTTGAACGATTGCATTGGTGGAATCCTCCTAGAAAAGTTGAAGAATTTGGGAAGGTGCCATGTTGCCATCAAAAAATGATGAGGTTTTCCAATAGTGACACAACAATCTGCTAGAAAACCTCAAAATCTGGTCAAATTTTTCTATCTGGGTCAAACTCAGTTGATCGCCCTTTTGACACGTGTCATCTTGTGATTGGCTCACTTTTTACTTTGTCATCAGATTTTAAATGAGTTTGACAGGTCAGATTTTAAATAAAGTTTGAATTTATAATATACTTCAAACTTTATAAAAGGACAAATTTATACAATATAATGCTATGCAAAGGTATAGAAGAAGCCTAAACTTTAAATGGCTGCCACAGACACATTTTTTGCTCAAAAGAGGCACTCCAATATATTGTTGGAACCGGGAGGAAAGGAGCTATCTGATTATGAGGTCAAATTTTTCATAGGTCTTCGCTAGTTTGAGTTATAAGAAGATTTTTAATTTTTGGTGCATTCTCAGTAGAACAGGTAGATTTTAGCATTGAGCATCAAGGTTGGTTAAGATGTAGATATAAAAGCTTGTTGAAGCTTGGTTGTGGAAAAAATTGATTCTGATAAGTTTACTGTGTCTCTAGAGACCATTTAACTAATTTTTCACTTTTTCCTTGAGTTCAATTTTGGCATCAAAATTAGTTATGTTCTTTCAATCAATTTTTCCTTGAGTTCAATTTTGGCATCAAAATTAGTTATGTTCTTTCAATCAAATATCTCAGATATTTCATGCTTTTCAAGGCCAAATGATGACGATTTGATTCACCAGTTGTAGAGAGAGATTAGAGAGATTTTTCTAACTTCTTGAGGAGGTTTTTCAAGTGGACACATGTTGTCTTCACAATAGATCTAGGAATTCACTCTCCTCTATATCATTCTCTTTCTCATTCTTTGTATAGGTTTCAATTTTGGAGAAAAAGGGACTCATTGCTGTGATACCATGTGTGTTCCAATCTGGAGTTTTCTCAGATCTGTGAGACCAATGGTTCTAGTTTTGATGTGTTTTCATTACTATGACACCACATTTTCTTCAACAATTTCTCTTGTATGAAGAACAATAGTGAAGATAATACAGCTAGGTCTAATCTATTAGGCATTTCTATATTTTAATTTTAGGCATATGGATGTATAATTTCAAGGAAATGAATACAGTTGAGCATAAATATCTTTAGTTTCATTCTGATTATCATCTCCTTCCTCTGTTATCTATAATTTTTTGTGTTTAAGAACAAAGAGCTTAAACTCATTTGCAATCCCCTAAGGTTGTATGTCTATATAAGTTTACTATTGGAACAAAGAGCCAAGTAAATGCTTATTTACCTTGACAGGGTTGTAGGTTTCATCAGGAAGATATTTAGTAAGTAGTGAGAATTCTTATGAAGATAGATGTCTATTTACAAGGTGAGTGGATAGATCAAATATCTGAATATATGAATATGCCTTAGGTATCTGTATGTATGTATTTGATTCATAGAATTGCCTAATAGATAAGGCACTGATCAATTATAGGATCACTTGTTCATGCTGTTGTATATTTGGGGTTGTGCTGATATTCAACATCATTAATCAATCATATTTCCCTTTTATGTTGAAGATTTGAAAAGGATGCCCTCACTTAGCTTGTGAATTTCTGAGATTCGCAATTTTCTACTGCATATTTTTTTGATTGCACAAGTATAGGAGATTAAGGGTTTTAATCTGCTTTGTTAGATTCAGGAATACGTTTAGCACTGGTACCATATTAATTGAATTTGAGATCCACCCACCTAGATTTTGCAGAGCCTGAAGTAGAAGAAGGGTCTAGCCTTATAGTTGGCCCAGTGTTTGAAATAGTATGTTGAAGATGGGAGTTAGCTGCCCCTAGATGTACCTTATTCTTGTCGGGGTAATTTGAAACCTATAGCATTTCAAAACACCAAAAAAATGGTGACTCTACTAGGGAGTTGCATATAGAAAGAACCTAAATCTCTGACATGAAATAGATTGGAGATAGCAAATCTATAGTAAGATGTGTTTCCATTTTCCTTGCTACAGTTTCATGTCTCCCAATATCCTTATTCATTGATAGTAGTAGTTTCACTGAATTGAATAAATTGTAGTATCAAAGTCATTTGGCATTTTGATAAGTTGGTGTCATTATTTAGAATCAATGTCAAGTTCTTTCACTTTGTCAAGAGTGTGAAATTCGTAAGTGTTGTATAAAGTTTCAAATACCTGTTCTAAATTCTGGACCAGCTTGTTATGTTTTACAAGTTTGGTAATTCTTTTCTCACTAAGTGAGTGGCGACTCAAAGGAATATCTCTGTACCAATGCATAGTGAATGTAAAGGTATTTTAATGGAAAAAACAATTGTAAAGTATATTTGAAGGATTCATCTCAAGTTCTTGACAATGGGTGAAAGAATTAGATGAGTTGCAGTGCAAATATTACTAAATCTAGATAAGATCTGAATCTGCTATTATTTGCAGCATTGAAGTAGTTGCAAGCATCAATATTGAAAGGTATTTTCCACCTTCATGTGACTTCACTTACATGAAAGTAATCTTTACAAAATTTTCTCCATCAAGTGGTAATTTTAGCACTAAAAAGGAGATTAGTTTGATTTATCTCAGCATACTTTGTGAAGAATAGATTTATTAAAAGTGTTTTTACATTTTGAAGTATGTTCAAAGTTTTGAATTGGTAAAAAGAATTCCAGATCTTTTGCAAGTAATGAATTCTGAAAATATTTATGGTGAATGAGTTTTAAGTTTGAAGAATATCAAGTTTCTTTTCATCAAGTATACAACTAGCTAGTGAAAATTATAGATCTATTTCTACAAAGAGATATATGCCATTAGTTTTTGATGTCATTCATGGTTTTCCAAATCCCGTGCCTTACAATCTCAAAAAGTATTTGCCTAAGTTCAGTGGGAACCATGCAAATTTAGCCAGTCATCATGTTCAATTGTTTAATGACTTGGTTGGTGATTTTGAAATTGCTCATGAAGACATTCATATGAAGTTTTTTGTTCAAACTTTAGAAGGTGGTGCTAGAGGCTAGTTTTAATTTCTACTAGCATGTTCTATTTCATCTTGGTGTGAGTTGCATTCCACCTTCATGAAGCAATTTGGAGAAAGAGTAAGCATATCTGTTCTTATGATAAGTCCTTGAAGATTCATGTTAAGTGTGATGAACTTGTGCCTCAATTCAATATTAGATTTGCAAAAGTTTTGAATGATATCCCTAAGAATTATAGACCAGATGATCAAATGTGTTTAGTTGTCTATTTTGATGGATTTGACAAGAAAATGAGTTATTTATTGAGGGATAAATAACCTAGGACATTATATTAGGCTTTTATGACTGTTATAAAGATTGAAAACAATTTGAAATATGGATTAACTAGAAGTCATTTTGCTAGAAATTTGTGCCAGTATAATGTGTTTGAAAGAAAGGATGAATGTGGTGTTGATGCTTCAAGTTCAAATCAGCTTATCAATACTCCTACTATAAGTTTTAATCAAGTGGAAAATTTAGATCAGACTGTGTGTATAAGAAAGGTTAGTTTGGTTACAAATGAAGTTACACATGTCCTTGATGCTACATCAGTAAGAAGAATTTTAGACTTTGATAGGGTTGAGCACTGTGTTGATTTTACAAATCAAGGATTAGTTACAACAGTAATTTTTTCTCATGATAATTATATGTATGATGGTGTAACTAATACTTCAAAATATGAGGTTGCTACACCTAGATCTTAGTCTTGTGCAAGTGAGGAGGCTGAGAGTTATGTCTCTGATCATGAGTTTGATGTGGCTAATCTAACATGCCATGGAGAGATAACACAAGATGAAGAATGTAATTCACATTTGTTTTAGTCATATTCTGGTGGGTTGAATGCTGAAAATGATGTGTCAAGTGATCATGAAGATGAAGTTGCTAATCCAATGTATTATGAAGAAGCATCATGTGAAGACAATGACGAGAGTGGTTACTCGAGTCAAGAAGAGGACAATGTTAGTATATATTTGTCTTCATATAAATCTAATGCAAATTGGGAAGATGAAAGCAATGACAAAAATGAGTACTATTATGTCAGTAAAGGTATGAGTTCTATTTTTAAATCTGAAAGTGAAGTTCCATTTCAGAATTATGTAAATCAGCTTGAGGTTGAGAGTTGTGAAGAAGAGTTGTCTACACAATATGAGGATAAAGATATTGTGTACAAGAATGAATTACCTAATTTTATAGATGAATATCTTGAAGATGCAACTAATATTGACTCATATTCTGTGTGCTTCATAGATGGTGTTAATGGTGTGTCTTTGAGTGATGATTTTGATTTTTCTTCACATGCTAAAGTCTCCATGAAGATGAAATGGGTAGTGAGTTTAAAGTGTATAATAACACTTTATATGATGAAGACTCTAATGATTATCAACCCATTTTTTGCCAAAGTGTTCAGAAAGGATCATTACATGGAATTATCAACCCATTGTTTGAAGAAGATATGGAATGTTTAGATTTGATTGAGGATGAGTTTAATGATGATACATTATCCTGCTGCTATAAGAGGTTAGATTGTTCTTTTTCCAAGTATGATAGTGAAGATGATGATGTTGCATCTTATGAGATGGATGACAAGGTGTTTGACAAAGTTGTTGTTGAAAATCAACATGCACCTTGTAATGAGTTATATGATGAATACTCTAACATGATGACTAATCCATTTGCTGATTTCAAAGGATCATTCAAAGAATTTGGATTAGTTTTAGATTATGACATTGATGACATGTGTGAGTACAAATCTGATTGCTTATCCAAATATCATGTCGTTATACATAAGGATATACAATTTGAAGGTATGTGTGATCCTTTTCCCCATGTTGAATATGATGCCTTCATATTCGAGATTGATAGTGTGCAGGATTCATTTGATGAAGAGAATTTTTAGTTTGAGTCTGATATGTTTGAGAATGTTGATCAGAACTTTCATAATGAGCAAGTGGTTGAAAGTGAAGCTAGTTTTTATATGCATTATGAAAGTGAGGATGTAGATTCAGTTTGGCCAAGCAAGTTGATTCACAATGCTAACTTGATTGGTGAGACTGATATGAATAATATTTCCAACTTACCTCATGCAAGTTTATATTAGAATCAAAATTATGACCGAGGTAAAAAAATTTGTTGATGCTTGGTGGCCTGGGGTCATCATTTGTACATAGTAGGAGTAGTTGTTTTTTGTTTTCAATAAAGCTATTCGAGAGAAGTTTTTCCTATTAGGTGTATGGTCTGCTTCTTGTAGAGATCTGAATCCTTGCCATGCCTACAAGGGACATGTATCCCCAGATAGAGCCACTGTTGGGACTCAAAATAGAAGCTTTGATTTTGAGTACCATTGAAAAAATCAAGCCCTTAAGCGCTTTTTGATGCATGCATACTCAACTATCCATTTGAAGCCTAAGAGGTGTTTAATGTTTCTAACACCTTGCATTCAATGCACCTATGTGTTTCATGAAGATAAACTACCATTATGAGCTATTTAATGAAGTCCTATTTTGAGCAATGTCCAATTTTGCATTCACCTGTGTAAATAGCGACAAGAGGTTGTGTTTGCAATTAAATATCTAGCACCCAGTAATGTTTCATGACTCACCGCTTTGGGAGTGTTTAGTGCCCATATCAAAGAGCCTATGTTTCAGATTTTGAGTCATTTTGAATCTTTTTGCCTTGGTTTTGAATCCCTCAAAGTTGGTCATTTATTGATGTCATGCTGATGCAATTTGTTCTAAATTCTGGGAAGCCCTATTTGACTTGTTATAACTTTGACCTAGTTGACCAAAATGATGAAATTCCTATTGTGTTGCATTCTAGAGGTTAGAGACATGTTATGTTTCAATTTTGATCTTATGATGAATTTGTTTGATATGTTTTCAAACGCAATTCCAAATGCAACTTGTAACTTTTTACTGGTGTCAAGAAGTGTAGAGTTGTCAGTAGCCCTATTTGTGATGTTGTATCTCAAAATATATGATAGATGAGATCAAATGGATTGTACCACTATGTTTTACTCTAAAAATACTTTCAGTGTGCCAATTTTTAAATCATGATGAATCCGTTTGCACACTTTCCTAGGTCAATTCCATTTGCAAAAACCACTTTTCTGCCCTTGTTTCAATTTGCAAATTTTGAGTACCCTACTTTAACTGTTCGCCATTTTTGTCCTATTATTCATCATGAGACATAATCATGAAATTATACTCTCCTCATGATAGTGAACCAATGCCCTAGGTTTTGTGCCCCCCAGTGTCAGTTTGCCTAGTTTTTGAAGCCAAATCTGAGCATAATTTATTGCTTTATGACATGTTTTCTTGCAAGTAGTTCTGAGAGGGAAACTTTGAGAGTCAATATCTTTTGACTGAGAATTCTTCATGAGACAAGATTTGATAGGGTGCAAGTATGTGGAACAAAGAATCAATATGTCCATTTTCAAAGCCCCATCAGGTCTTTGGATCAGTTTTCAAGGATAGTAAAAGGACCTTCTAGGACTAAATTGATAGTTTGCAGATTAATGATAAAATAAGTTTTAAATGATTATTAGCGATCAAATTTAATTTTGATCAGTGTCAGATAATGAATGGATTAGTCTAAGGAATCATGTGTTTGAAAACACAATTTTTTTAGCCAGACTCACTTTGGGGCCTGGCTAAATTGATCAGATTTGTGAGAACAGGTGAGGATTTGGTATTTTTCAAGAAGAGTGGTCATAATGATTCTAGTTATTATAAAATTTTAGTGTATGGGTATTGTTTGGCAGGACTTGTGAAGGATTTGAAGGTTGACTTTGGGCATCTGTAGTATGTCTATGTATGACATGCACTATGTGGGTACTTGGGGGAGTTCATAATTTTACAACTAAGTTCTCTTCCAAGGATACAAAAGTTGTCCTCTTAGAAGCCTTGTAGAAAAAAATGCATGATATTACAATGAATAGGTTGTTGACCAATGGAATAGCTATTGTGCCAAGCCATGAAATCCATGAATTCTATGACAGGTTTTACTCTTACATCTCAAGGTAAGGAGTGGATGGAGTAAGGATAGATGTAATCTATGGGCTTGAAACTGTGTGTGAGGAAGACAAATTTGTATTCATTTTGATGCAATTTTAATGATATATTATGTTTTTGAGGTGTAATCTGCTTCACAATGTGGAAAAGGGAATACATTAGATGCATAAGGGACAATTCATAAAAAAATTCATAAACACCTTCAACCAATCCAAGAAATTCAAATTGTGTCTTCAACCAAGAGGTACACCTTAGAAGACATATGTCCATACCCTTGTGACAAAAATATCGTCACAATTCCATTTCCTCTTCATTTTGAGGTTCCCACATTTGACAAATACAAAGGGAATATGGATTCGCAAGACCATGTTAGGGAATTTTGTGCTGCCTACATTGAAGTTTCTGATGACGAGACTTTCCTTATGAGACTATTTCCATGGAGTTTGGGAGGCAAGCTATGAAATGATTATCGAAGTTACCACTTGGTATCAAGTCCTTCAATGAAATAGTTGATATGTTTGTAACACATTATTCCTTTATTGTTAGACACAAAGTGATAGTGTTAGCCCTAATTTACAATACAAAACAAAAGAATGAGGAACCATTTCTTACCTTCTTGAAAAGATAGTGCTACCTTTTGTCAAAGTATCCAAGAATCATTCTTGAACAAAAAAAGATGGATATTCTCATACAAAATATTACACTAAACATGAGCTATAGAGTATAACCGTAATATCCACTAAACTTAAATTTTGTTGTTGAAAATGGTGTAAAACTTGAATATGCTATGGTCCAAAAAGGAGAACTAGAACTTTACACAAAAGACAGTGCTAGCTCTTCAAACCTTAACAAAAAATTTTACAATACCAACAATGATAAATCCAAATATTGGAACACAAACAAAGATATTGTGAGTAATGGAGTAGTTGACAATCGAAATATCAAGACATCACAACTTGTACTAAATCTAGGAAACAAATCTACTATTCCTCAAACAAATGAAAATACACAAAATGTCCCAAAAACTCAACGGAATATAATCAGTCTTTCATTAGAACATCTTTTAGGAGTTGTGGCAACCTTGTTAGGAGTTGTAGATGGCAGAAGGACTTGTTGGTACTCAAAATTGAAGCCTCGATTTTGAGTACCATTAAAAAAATCAAGCCCTTAAGTGCTTTTTGATGCATGCATACTTGGCTGTCCATTTGAAGCCTAAGAGGTGTTTAATGTTTCTAACACCTTACATTCAGTGTACCTATGTGTTTCATGAAGATAAATTTCCATTCCAAGCTATTTTGTTAAGTCCCATTTTGAGCAATGTCCAATTTTGCATTTTCACCTGTGTCAAACAACAATAGGAGGTTGTGTTTGCAATTGAATATCTGGCAACCAGTAATGTTTCATGACTCACTGCTTTGGGAGTGTTAGTGTCCATACCAAAGAGCCTATGTTTCAGAATTCAAGTCATTTTGAATCTGTTTGTTTAGGTTTTGAATCCCTCAAAGTTGGTCATTTATTGATGTCTTGTTGATGCAATTTGTTCTAAATTTTGGGAAGCCCTATTTGACTTGTTATAACTTTGACCCAATTAACCAAAATGATGAAATTTATATTGCATTACATTCTAGAGGTCAAAGACATGTTATGTTTCAATTTTGAGCTTATGATGAATTCATTTGATATGTTTTCAAACACCATTCCAAATGCAACTTGTAACTTTTTACTGGTGTCATGAAGTGGAGTTGTTAGTAGCCCTGTTTGTGATGTTGTATCTCAAAATCTGTTATAGATGAGATTGAATGGACTATACCACTATTTTGTACTCTAAAAATACTTTAGTGTTCCAATTTTCAAATCATGACGGTCCATCTGCACACTTTCCCAGGTCAATTCCATTTACAAAAATTGCTTTTCTGCCCTTGTTTCAATTTGCAAATTTTGAGTAGCCTACTTTGACCACTCGCCATTTTCGTCTTGTTATTCATCATGAGCCCTAATCATAAATTTATACTCTCCTCATGATAGTGAACCAATGCCCTAGGTTTTGTGCCTCCAAGTGTCAGTTTGCTTAGTTTTTGAAGCCAAATCCAAGCATGACTTATTACTTTCTGACATGTTTTCTTGTAGGAAGTTCTAAGAGGGCAACTTTGAGAGTCAATATATTTTGACTAAGAATTCCTCATGAGACAAGATTTGACAGGTGCAAGTATGTGGAACAAATAATCAATAAGTCCATTTTCAAAGCCCCGTTAGGTGTTTGGATCAATTTTCAAGGACAATAAAAGGACATTCTAGCACTAAATTGATAGTTTGCATATTAATGATAAAATAAGTTTTAGATGATTATCAGCAGTCAAATTTGATTTTGATTAGTATTAGATAATGAATGGATCAGTCTAAGGAATTAAGTGTTTGAAAATGAAATTTTTTTTAGCTGAACTTAGTTTGGGGCCCAGCTAAATCTATCAGATTTGTGACAACTAGTGAGGATTTGGTATTTTTTGAGAAGAGTGGTCATAATCATTCTGGTTATTATAAAATTTTAGTATATGGGTATTTTTTGGCGAGACTTGTGAAGGATTTGAAGGTTGACTTTGGGCATCTATAGTATGTCTATGTATGACATGCACTATGTTGGTACTTGGGGGAGTTCATAATGTTACAACTAAGTTCTCTTCCAAGGATACAAAAGTTGTCCTCCTGGAAGGCTTGAAGAAAAAAATGCATGATATTGCAATGAATATGTTGATGACCAATGAAATAGCTGTTGTGCCAAGCCATGAAATCCATGAATTCTATGACATGTTTTACTCTTACATCTCAAGGTAGGGAGTGGATGGAGTAAGGACAAATGTAATCTATGGGTTTGAAACTGTGTGTGAGGAAGAAGAATTTTTATTCATTTTGATGCAATTTTAATGATATATTATGTTTTTGAGGTGTAATTGGCTTCATAATGTAGAAAAGGGAATACATTAGATGCACAAGGGACAATTCGTAAAAAAATTCATAAACACCTTTTTCTTACTTGCGATAGACCTGCCAAATTAGGCATTGTTCCTACTTCTCACCCATTGGACACCAACATTCAATCTTCACATTTCCTAAAATAATAAAAACTACCAAATTTGGAGTTTATTTTACTAAGTCTGGAGAAATTTTAAGGAAATAAGGAGGGAGCCGCCTTAGGATCTGACAGTGGTACAACGAGAGAATTTGCAGCATGTGCATTATGTAATAACCATTCAGCTTGATTCATCCCATTTTCCTTTTGTGATGGTCCATAGAAGGGGAAAGGAAGCTCCACATTGGGAAATGTCAGTGGTCAAATATTTGTAGCAAAAAACACCCACAATTTCACCTATAGTCCATGCAAAGAGGGAAAAAGGATTAAGAGAAGATATGTGTGATTTGAAGAAGGCCACAGATAACTGGAGAGGCCATTTGAAAAAGGAATAACATGAAGCTCCATACAAGTATGAAAAAGTAATCCCTTCATTGGAGCAAGTAAAATAGAACATCTGCTTCCATGAAAGAGATAGAGTCCCCTACTATGAACTTCACCAGAGGAGTGCGAAGCAGAGTTTGTTGACTCTTTTTCAAACAGAGTTTTTTATGCATAAACAAGGGACCACAGATTGGTAGGCAACAATGACATCTATTTTGGATGACTAGACTATTACCAAGGTCATGTGTGAGGTGGAGTTTCTACATTCTTGATAGCAATCTTTCACTTGATAATTTCTTGAAAGAATGTATTGAATAGAGCAAAGACAAGACGGTCAATCCTTCTTTGATTTGTTCCTTCAAGTGAATGAAGGAGCATTTGGGTTTGAGAGAAGATGTAGGACTTGACAATGTTCCTAAGGAAAGTGTTGCTATTGTGGTAGAAGTGTTGTGGAAGTTTTCTTACACTCTCTAACTCTCTAAAAATGGCAAGCAGGGAGGAACTACCCACGATGGGGAAGGCATGGTGGGAAAGAAGACCATGTCAGAAAGGAGGAATCTTTTGGAGTACACCCAACAACAAGCTAATTAAACTCCAAGATAAACCTTGCACTCTTCCAAGGCCAGGGCCATTTTAAGATCTCACAGAGAAGTGGATTTACAATGAAAGCAATATATCCCACATTCACCATGTCCAGGGTCTTCCAGGAATTTAAATATAACAATGTACAATATGTTACATGTCTTCAAGACATGACCTTTTAAAGGCAAAGAAACTCATAAAGAGGGCCCCATCGTGGATGACCAGTTGGCATGAATAAGAAATTTTAAATGATTGCATTGGTGGAATTGTGCAAGAAAAGTTGAAGAATCTAGGAAGGTGCCCTATCGGCACTAGAAAATGGTGAGGGTTTTTGGTAGGAACATAGCAACCTGCTAGAAAACCTTGAAATCTGGTGAGAAATCTAGTAGTAGTGATAAGGGAAAATTACCATCTGACAAGTGGCACTGTGTGGCAAGCAGATCTCATGATGCACATGATGGCAACACATGATGCATTCAACGACTATCGCTATGTTGCCAAGATAGAGATGCATGAGAGATAACATAGCGACATGGCGACTCAATCACAAATTGACACATGGCAGTGAATTGGCGGTGAGATGCATGAGTCAGGAACTGACATGTAGCAGAGGTTTCTGATGTGGTATGCTTCCCAAGGTGTTGATGTGGCAGAGAGTGACATGTGTTGCGAGATCATTATGTCACTGATGATGTGGCACAATGTTGACTAGGATAGCGACATAGTGACCAATGATGTGGCATGATGACATGGCATGCTATTATGGCAAAATAGAGGACCAATGAGATGATGCCATGTGGCACCCAGTTGGAGGGGTTAGATGACAAAGAAAAAAGTGAGCCAATCACAAGATGACATGTGTCAAAAGGGTGGTCAACAAAGTTTGATCGAGGTAGAAAAATGAGTGAAATTTCAAAAAGGCATAAATTTCAATATTTTATTATTTTTTTCCCTCATTGGTCAAATTTTAAATAAATTTTGAATTTATAATATAGTTCAAACTTTATAAAAGGACAAATTTATGCAATATAATGCTATGCAAAGGTATAAAAGAAGCCTAAACTTCAAATGACCGCCATAGGCACACTTTTTCTCAAAATAGGCACTCTAATATACCATTGGAACCAAGAGGAAATGAGCTATTCAATTATGAGGTTGAATTTTGCACATGTCTTCACTGGTTTGAGTTATAAGCAGCTTTGTAATTTCTGGGGCATTCTTAGCAGAACGTGCAGATTTCACATTGAGCATCAAGGTTAGTTAAGAGGCTGATATAAAAGCTTGTTGAAGCTTGATCAAGGAAAAAATTGATTCTGATAAGTTTATTTTGCCTCTAGAGACCATTTAACTAATTTTTCACTTTTGGCTTGAGTTCAATTTTGGCATCAAAATTAGTTATGTTCTTTCAATCAAATATCTCAGATATTTCATGCTTTTCAAGGCCAAATGATGAGGATTTGATTCACCAATTGCAGAGAGAGATTAGAGAGATTCTTTTAACTTCTTGAGGAGGTTTTTCAAGTGGACACATGTCATCTTCACAAAAAATCTAGGAATTCACTCTCCTCTATATCATTCTCTTTCTCATTCTTTGTACAGGTTCTAGTTTTGGAGAAAAAAGGACTGATTGTTGTGATACCATGTGTGTTTCAATTTGGAGTTTTCTCAGATCTGTGAGACCAATGGTTCCAATTTTGATGTGTTTTCATTACTGTGACACCACATTTTCTTCAACAATTTCTCTTGTATGAATAACATTCGTGAAGATAATACATCTAGTTCTAATCTATTAGCCATTTCTATGTTTTAATTTCAGGCATATGAATGTATAATTTCAAGGAAATGAATATAGTTGAGCAAAAATCTCTTTAGTTTGATTTTGATTCTCGTCTCCATCCTCTGTTATCTACAATTTTTTGTGTTTAAGAACAAAGAGCCAAGTAAATTCTTATTTACCTTGACAAGGTTGTAGGTTTCATTAGGAGGATATTTATTAAGTAGTGAGAATTCTTATGAAGATAGATCTCTATTTACAAGGTGAATGGATAGATTAGATATCTAAATATATGAATATGTCTCAAGTATCTGTATGTATGTATTTGATTCATAGAATTGCCAAATAGATAAGGCACTTATTAGTTATAGGATCACTTGTTCGTGCTACTGCATATTTGGGGTTGTGGTGATATTCTACATCATTAATCAATCATATTTCCATTTCATGTTGAAGAGCTGAAAAGGATGCCCTCATTCAGCTTGTGAATTTCCTAGGTTTGCAATTTGCTACTGCATATCTTTTTGATTGCATAAGTATAGGAGATTAAGGGTTTTAATCTGCTTTGTTAGATTTAGGAATATGTTTAGCATTGGTACCATATTAATTGAATCTGAGGTCCACCCACCAAGGTTTTGCAGAGCCTCAAGTAGAAGAAGGTTCTAGCCTTATAGTTGGCCTAGTGTCTGAAATAGTATGTTGAAGATGGGAGTTAGCTGCCCCTAGATGTACCTTATTCTCTTTGGGGTAATTTGAAACCTATAGCATTTTGATACACCAATAGGACTCACTATCTAAATAGCTTTAGGGAAAGACCACCGAACTCACTGTTGAACTGGCCTTAATATTATCCTTCTCAGAATAATACAAATATACAAGTTTTTAGAAATGTTTAGAATAACTAAGAGGGGGCGGGGGGGGGGGGGGGGGGGGTGGGTGTTGTGAAATAGTTACACAAGGTCTATATGTACCACTTGAAGAATTAAACATTAAACACATTATTATTCTACATATCTTGCTATTGCTCTGTCTCCACTATAAAACTATCATAAACTTAACTTGCATTGCATTATGAAAAAATCATCACATGTAAAACATTCATAAGAAATTCATCATAGTTTGATACTAGGATTTTATTTGTAAACCAAATTTAAGAAAAACACTAGCAACATGTCACTCTTTTTTCAATCTTTTGAAGTGAGCTCTATTAGGAGCCAACCCTATTAAAGGTTACAATACACACTGTTAAATGTGATCTAGTTAGAGGATTTAATCACCCTATTAAGAGTGGCCTTGTAAGAGGACTTTTATCATTCCATTTAGAATTTCACCTCTCTAAAGGATTTACATAGACTATTAATTATTCGAATGACTGTGAGATCAACCTCTGTTAAAATGATTTCACAACAAATTGTTTACAATGATAAGAAATAAAACAATAGGTTTTGATCTATGCGATTAGAATTCACTCTGTTTGGTTTAGATCTATTTTTGGTCCTTATGCTAGTTCACTGATAAGCCTTTCATTATCATCTCTGATCTTGATCTACTTGGACACCCTTCAAGAAATCAATCCGCTCTTCTCATCAACACTTAAGCCTTCTTCTCAAATTCATTTATCAATAACAACATCTTATTGATGTAGGATCATTCTGGGTGTAAGAGCAACCTTAAATCACCTAAAAATATTTTCTTTTTAGTCTTTTCTATTTTAATAAGGACTAGTAGAAGGAAGGTTACTATTTATGGGAACTTCCTATTTATAGTAAGTTGGTTGTACGAGCTCAAAATGGTCTCATTTTCTACATGAAGGTTCATTTAGAGTTATAAGCCTGCCATGAAAATCTTATTGCTCTAGATTAAGTATCAAATAAGTTAGTGCAATTTTTTGGTGGAAATATTTGTAGAAAACTCTTCAAGCTCACTATTGGAGGCCTTAGAGTGCTCGGATAAGGTCCAAAAACTCAACGAAAGGGCACTTGCAATGTTTCGAGCTTTTTAGAAACAAAATTACACTAAGATAACTAAGAGGGGGGGGGGGGGGGGTGAATTAGTTATCCAACAGTTAAAACATTTATCTTCTTTAAACAAACTTAACCTTTCAACTAGAGTAAACGACAACCACAAAAGATGCACATAAATAATTACACCAGTTATGTTGACTAGGGAAACCCTTGATTAGAGGGAAAAGCAAGGTGGGAATGATGCCCACAAGATGATGTACTAATATAAATATTCCTTGTTAGAGGATGGACCCTACTAGGAATCTATTAAAACATTTAGTACAATGAGCCCTTATTAGGAGACTTTGTATCCCTATTAGGAGTTGTGATACAATGTATGCAAGAAGAGCCCACTGCCCAAACATGCAATTTCAACTATAAGAAGAGCTCACTGCTCAAAAAAATAGTTTATTTTTATTTTCTTCTTTCCTTGATCTTTCCTTTGTCTTGTCAACTAGACCAATCACTGCCAGACCTTGTAGACTAGGTCATGAACCTTGTATCCAAATGCCAAACCTTGGATCACTCAGCATAACCTCAACAATGAAGTTTCCTTCACTTCCACACTTCTCTGCTCAAGTTTACATTCCACACTCTCTACTACTTTTAGAACATTCAAAATTCACATATATCCATACCATGATAAAAGAAAATATCCTTCCTTTATACCAAGTCCATAAAAAAATTCCTTGAGTTGGTTGTTTGTCCTTCTCAATTAGTTGTTATAGGACCAAATTAAGAACATGTTATACTTAGCAATAACACAAATCTTTCACCTTGTAACTTGAATAATTTTCTATACACATAATATTATAATGAGTGATCTAAGTCACATCATCCTCAACATGTCTTTTCCATGTCCTCAACCTTGATCCTCAAGATATCAACTTTGTTAAGAGATATAACAAGTTTACTAGAACATGCTTCTATAAACTCTATCCCACTACTTACATAACTTCTTCTAGACTTTTCCTTTTTTCTTCCGACATTAATTGCATATACTAAATACTCAAAAGTATCTCCCATAAATGCTCAACTAATTGTCTGTACCAACTTGATATTCATTGTTCTTCTGTCATAAACCATAGGAGACATCAAACATGCTATGTTGACATCAATGACAAACTTAGTCATGAATGTAACATATCATCATCAAACCAATCTTCCAACAATCTCCCCTTTTGGCATTGATGGAAACATAGATGAAAAACATCTAGTTCTAAAAATACCAACAAAATACTATCCATCTTCATATCCTCTTCATCAATCATACTCCCCCATTGATATACCTCAATGTGCTCAATATCAAACCATTATTTTGTATATTGTTCTTATGTTGAACATCTTCCTTAGCGTACTACCAAAATTTTCTTCTTAGCATAATGTTTTCCTGCAATACTTCTTCTCATTTAGCATAATGTTTTTCATGCCAAACTTCTCCCCCATTGTTATCAATGTTAAAGATTTCTGCAACCAATATCTCTGCATCAAAGTTTACAACAACTGATACTTATTCAACTTGAGTGTCAAAAGAAACTATTCTTAACAATATCAATCAAGAGTCCTAGATGACTCTATCCATCACAGGTACTCCCCCATATAGGAAGCATCAACATCTAGTCTAGATAAACAATGGTGTTTTGTTACCCTAGAATGATGCATTCTTGCATCTTCTACTCTAATGTAGGAAGGGGCATAACCCCAAGCATACCTCGCAAATACTCCAAAGTCTCTTTGGGAAGAGGCATGGTGAATATATCTGCAATTTTCTCTTTTGTGCTTACATACTCAAATTTGATTTCTTTTTTTGCAACTTTTTCTCTCAACATATAATACTTAATAGAAATGTGCTTAGTCTTAAAATGCAACACTAGATTCTTAGACATATTTACTATGTTTTTGTTGCCACAATGTATAACATCAGGTTCACTGACTTCTATCATTGCATCCTTCAACATCTACCTCAAACAAATAACTTGATTGCAATTATTTGCCACTACAACATATTGTGCTTTTTTTGTACTTTGAGATGTACAATCTTTCTTCTTGCTTAATCAAGAAACCAATCTTCCTCCAAGAAAGAAAGCTCCTCCACCGGTGCTCTTTCTATCATCCATACTGCCTACCCAATCTACATTAGTATAAGCACTTAGAGTAAAATAATTAGCTCTATCATACCATAATCCAAATTCTAAAGTTCCTTTTAGATATCTAAATATCCTTTTTACTGCTGCATAGTGTGCTTCTTTAGGATTAGCCTAGAATCTTGCAGCAATTCCAATTGCATTTTCTATATCTAGCCTTGTGTGAGTCAGATATTGCAATTCTCCAATCATAGATATGTACTTTTTCTTCTCAACAATAGGTGTCTCATCCTTTGTGGATAACTTGTGTCCAGTTACCATAGGTGTTCCAACAGGTTTACATGTTTCCAAACCAAACCTTTTTAGTAAATACTTTAAGTACTTAGCCTAAGAAATAAATATTCCTTCTTTATTCTATACTATCTGCAATCCTAAGAAATATTTCATTTCTCCTATCATACTCATTTCAAATCCTTTCTTCATTTCTTTTGCAAACTTCTTTCTTTCTTCACCATTGTCTCCAAATATAATGTCATCAACAAATATTACCAAAACCATCAAACCATCATCAGGTTTTTTCCAATATAGATTGATAACTGCCATACCTTTTCTATATCTAAGCTTTGTTAAATTCTTGTCTAACCTTGCATATTAGGTTCTGGGTGCTTGCTTCAATCCATACAATGCTTTCCTCAGTTTGCATACTATGTCCTTGCCATGTGTCAAATGATATCCTTCAGGTTGCTCAATGTATACATCTTCTTCAAGTTCTCCATTCAAAAATGATGACTTGACATCCATCTGATATACTTTGAATTTTTTCTATGTTGCATAGGCTAAAAATAATCTTATTACTTCTATTCTAGTCACTAGAGCATAAGTCTCCTCATAATCTATTTGTTCTTGCTGTGAGTAACCTTTACATACCAATCTTTCTTTTTTTCTTACAAATTCTCCTTGCTCATTCATCTTGTTCCTAAATACCCATTTGGTTCCTATCACATTCTTGTCTTCTAGTCGAGGGACCAATTCCCATGTTACATTCTTTTCTATCTGATCCAATTCCTCTTTCATAACTTGTTTCTAGTAGTCATCTTTACATGCTTCATCTACATTCTTTGGTTCAACTTGAGATATCAAGCATAATTCTTCATTTACTTTGCTCCTTTTCATCACACCTTTGTCTTTGCTTCCGATGATTTGTTTAGATAGGTGATTCTTTAACATGTTCTTTTCTGAAGTACAAGTTGCTATCTCAACTCTTGGTTCTACTGAAGGTTCCAAGCTTTGTCCCTGCCTTGGATTTCCTTCATTCTACAAATCATTGTTAGTTTGAAGAAATACCTCATCATTCCTTGGCTTAGTAACAACATTGTCATATGAATTGTAATCAACTATTCTCTCTTTTATTCTAAAATTCTCATCAATTCTCACATTTACACTTTCCATAATAGTCGCTGAAGTTGTTTCTTCTGATACATGCTTTTCATTAACCAATCTAGACTCATTAGCATAGTTTTTCAAGTATCTTTCTATACTTTCTCTAAAATTCTCAACTTTATCAGAAATTAGACTCTTTCTAGCTTTCCTCAATCTCTTAGGATATTTACTTAAAAAATGACCAAACTCTTTACATGTCCAACAAACAAAAATTTTCATACCTTTAGGTTCTCTCTTTGTAAGTATTAGTAGCTTCCTTTATCTTTATATCATCTTCTATTTTGGATATATATTCACTTGTGCTACTATTCCTTTTTATACAATAGAAGGATTCTGGATCTATAAACTCAATACTCTTCTCTTTACACAAATCTGATAACTCATCAAGAATTTCCATAACTCGTGTGTCAAAATTTCTTCTGTTAGATGTAGGACTATATTTTTTGAACATGTTCATCATGGATCACCCAAAGCTATTAAACTTTTCTTCAAGGACCTTGTTGGTGTTTGAAAATGTTACGGGTTTTAAATTATCCCCATGAGAATATGACACATCTAAGGGTAGCTAACTCCCATTATCAACATATCATTTTAGACACAAGGCCAATTATAAGGCATGACCCTTCTTCTACTTTAGGCTTTGCAAAACCTAGGCGGGTGGACCTATAGATTCTTTATATGGTACCAGTTATCAAAGCATACACTGAATCTATTATGAAGCAGATAAAAACCCCTAATTCTCCTAATAACTCATGAAATAACATCAATCTACAGTAGCTAAATGCAGATCTAGGAACCTCATAAGCTGAGTGAGGGCATTCTATTATAGCTCTTCAACATGAAATGGAAAAGTGTTGATTATTGATGTTGAGTTTCAACAAATCCTCAAACATGTAGCAATATAACAAGTGATCCTATAACTGACCGGTGCCTAATACATTGGGCAATTCCATGAATTCAAAACATACATCTGTGACATTAGGATAGATTCTATATACCCATACATTGGATCTATCTAATCACCTTGTGATTCAGACATTGGTGTTCATTCAGATCTCATTCTCACAAAATATCCTTTTCAGCATAACTAGTAACCCTGTCAAACACATCAAGCATTTACTTGGCACTTTATTCCAACAACAAAATATATCCGACATACAACCTAAAGGGGAAGCAAATGGATCTTAGCTCTTTGTTCCAAGACCACATAAGACTACAGATTACTGAGATAGGAGACAAGAACCATAATGAAACTAATGAAATGCTTGCTCATATGTATTCATTTCCTTGAAACAATACAATCAAATGCATGAAATTAAAACATGAAACAACCTAACATATCAGAACTATCTTTATTATCTACACTACTACTGTTCACATGAGAAGAAATTGCTAAAGAATGGAGGTGGAATCATAGTTCTGGATCCAAAGAAGTGGTCTCACAGAATGACTACAAATTTCCTACCAATAATGGTTTCACAGTAACAAAAAACTGGAAACCCCCAAAAAGAATGAAAGATAGAAAGATATAGCAAAGGAAAGAATCTCAGATTTGATCTTCAAGTGACAGGTGTCCATTTGAAATGCAATCCTCTGTAATTGAATAACTTCTTCCTTCCATCTCTCATTCTAATCTGATCTTGTTCCATCATTTCTATTACCGACTTGCAAAATATCTCTGTTAAAATGATGAAACCCTTTTGAGTCACCAAAGTATTTGATCTGCCTTATGAAAATGCTTGTGAAAATGAGTTTTTACTGAGTAAATTTGAACAAATTCAACCCTAACTACATTTCCATTGCCTTTTACTAATATTCAGGTCATTACCTTGACAAAAAATCAAATCTAAACTTCCTAGTCCAAAAACGGTTGCAATTCAGGTACCTGATAGAAAACCTCGTGTAACTTGAACCAGCTACTTCCTGTGTAAAAACTAACTCCAGAATCAGAAAGTTCATCTTTTCCCAATTTTGATGATATATAATATCACCTATCTGGCCTTCAGGAAACCCATTAAAACTTTGTTTTAAAAAATGACCCCTCTGGTAGAAACTTCAGGTCTGTACTTTAAATTTTAAATTTTTTGAAAAATTTTAAGATTTTCTAAAGTCCAACTTTTAGAAAAATACCTCTTGGATTTAAAATGACTGAACGTGCATCCATTTTCAAGAAAAAATATTAAAATGATAGTTAAAACTATTTATCTTTTCCTCACCCCTTGAAATTTGGGGTCAACCTCTGTTGACTGACTGACACCATGTGGCACTGTTTAATTCACTGAGCCCTCTACATCATCTACCACATTAGCACCACTGGGACTTGTGCCATGTGTCACAATCCTACTTTCTTGCATTTTTTAAATCCCTCACATCTCCATAATACGGGATTGTGCTGTCCGTCAGATTGTGACATGTGTCATGATCTGACGCATCCTCTTAAGTTGCTCATGATCTTTGCCAACTCATTGCCTACTGGGACCCATCACCACGTGGCGATAGCCTACTTTCTCGCATTATTTAACTCCTGAGCATCTTGATTTTGCGGGGAAGTAGGCACCGTTGATCTCTGCCATGTGTCCAGATCTCGTTCAATCTCTATCTTTTGGTGCCACATCAGCTCGTACGCAAATTTGTTTAAAAATTTTCCTATGGCATGCTGACATCAATCTTTACTATCCCTTAGATCGACCATGGGCCCACATGCAAGCTTTGGCTCTCACAAAAGCATTCTATTTTAAGACACCACACAAAGTGTGTGCAATAGCATTTAAAGATTACAAAATGTGTTTGCTTGCTGTATGTGGGATATACATTTTTTAAAAGAAAACTCAGTCTCATGGCTTTGGCCTGCATGTGTAGCTTCCCCTTCAATGGTGTGGGCTCTCCTATAACTCTACCTGATTCATTATTTATCTGATGTTGGGCCTCTTTCTAATGGCGTCCTTTGACTGGTGTTTCCTTTAAACATGGGCATGCTTTGCTTTTATATCACCGAAGATCCCTTCACTAGTGCTGGCTATTACTCTGGAGCTGATTACTTGCATGGAGTGCTATTTGATCGCCCTTGTTTAAATTGGAGTGTGTGGCTTTTAATTGGCATTCTCTGCCTTTTGTGAAGATGTGGATCATCCCCTCACTTTCTCCTCTTGTAGGTGGAAAGAAAACCACTTTTTGCAGATTAAAAAGACATGGAGCTCCCTTCATTTTTTGCCCTGCACGTGGATGAATCCTTTGCATGCATGGGAGCTCTTTCTTTTTATCTTCTATGTGTGCTTCTTAGTGATGACTACGTGTGAAGCAAACTATTAAAAGGCATGGTGTAAAAACTTTATACAGGGACTTCCTTCTAATCTACAGTTCTTTCCCTTTAAAATGTGGGCACTGACCTTTCTTTAGCTATAGGCTTCAATGCTAATTACTCTGAGCTAGTCATGGGCAACATATTCAATTTTTGACCTCCTTTTGATTGAATCAGCTTCATTGCTCTGCCTCTAAATGTGGAAGTCTCTTTCAAATCGCAAGCCCTCAATATGAGATATCTTTCCATGGTCGACTTCTTCGAGTCGCCTTTTCTTAATGTTTGCCTGCTCTTTCATTTGCGTTGGCTGCCTTTAACTGGGGGGTTTTTTAGCTACATGAAGTTGGATGGTGTTGACTAGCATGTTCCACTGCCTCATTGTGCTCATTAAAATCTCCTCTCAATAGATGATAAATAGTTAAAGCTCGTACTCGTACTATCTAATCTAGTTGTAAGGAAAAGATGAGAAATTTAAGTGCAGTGCAGAGGCTTTATGATATGTGCAGGGAGATTTTGCCGACTAAGGAAATTGTGCCTCCTCCCTCAAAAATTCACACATTGAAGGAGGTTCTTAGTATTTTATTTATAAATTTCTCCTAGCTTTTCCACCGATCAATCAAATAGCAGGAATCCACTCTGCACATGCGAACAAACTATGGGTCGCGGGTGGGTCTTTAGTTTTAACCTGATATGAAATCAAAGTTAAAAACATAGGGATCGCGAGTTTGAAATATTTTCTTCGACATTGGAGAGTTTTTCATCGCATTTATCTGTATTAATGAATCAATCCCAAGTGATCATCATGATCCCTTTTGCCATGTTTCGTCAAAACATTATTAAGTCCTTCCTTCTATTGTTTCACATAAGCTTCAAGCTTTACTCTTTCTTTAGGAATTTCTTTGTTTCTTGTTACCAGATGATTTGTAAGTGTCATGTTCACTGGATAGTTCTTTTGACTTAGAGATTTGCTTTACATCCCCTCCAATGTGTCCATCAAAATTGACATTTGTAAGCTATGAAACTTGACTGCTTGCCCCATCTCCCTTTGTTATATCAGAACCACTTCCATCAATAAAGTTATTATCAACTACTTCTAAACCAGCTTTTGCATGAGCTCTCTTTATTTTTAACACTGGCTCCTTTTTCAACATTTCCATTAGCTCAGATCAATAGGTATATCTGTATATGAGCAATGTTAGTATGCTAATAGAAACCAAATTTAAATAAAGCTTCTAAAAACTAAACAAAATTCATAAACTTCAAGATAGACTAAGATGAGCTCTCAATTGAGAATACGAGCCATTAATGAGCTCTCTCAATGAGAAGCTCTCTTGTTGAGTGGCTTTGTCTAAATAGATAGGATGTATACTCAAGCTTATGCTTCAAAAAGGGCTTCAAATGGAGTTGGAATTTGGGTGTGAGTGTATGGTTTTGATGTAAAATGGCTTCTTAAAATGGCATTATGAGTTTACTTCATGGATTGTGTTAAATTGGCTTGGGAGAGGATTCCTTAAATAGGCAAAAGGCTTGAGGGATGGAGGGCTAAGATGCAAGGATGGGGAAAAAATCATGGATGGCTCAGATTGCATGAGAGGAGAGCACATCGATTGTGCTTCTTTATAGCCAATCAGGGAGTGACACATGTCATAGGGTGAGAGGATAGAGGAAAGGGGAAGGATGAGTCAAAAAAGGAGGCTCAAGGGATAAAATCTTCATAAAGACCCTCATAATGGCTTGTAAGAGCAATGAAAGGGCTTGGAAGAGTCATTTATGGCCTAGTGGGCTTCATAAAGTTTTATGGTTGAGATATTTTGAGGGAGATGAGAGGAATTTCAACTTGGGCTTGATTAGGAAGGTTTTAAGCTTGCTTAGAATTGTGCAAATGATTAGAGGATGGATTAGGATGGTTTAGGATTAGCTTAGGGATAGGCAAGTGGATGGCATTTAATGAGGGTGGGTGAATGAGGAGATATTTGTTAACTTTGGCTTGGGTTAGTAAGTCTTAACCCATTTTTAGGGAATGTGACAAGGTTAGGAGGGGATTAGGATTAGGTTTACATCTTCTAGAAGAGTCTAGACTTTGGATGAGGATAAATTATATTTTTATGAAATAAATAAAGTTTTATTTATTTCAAGAGTTTGGGTTGAGGAGATATTTATTAAAACTTTTTTAATAAATATGAGGATTAATATTTAATCTTAATTAAATATTTTGAGTTGGGATTAGGGGTAGGAAATGATGGGATTAGGCTTTAATCAAAATTAAAGAAGGATTAGAAGATTTTGAGAGAGGTTAGTGGTCTTAAGGAAATTGGCCAAGTTTTGGGTAAAAAATAATTTTTTTATTTATTTTAGGTTTTTTGGTCAATTTATTAATTAAATAATTAATAAATAAGGAAATAATTTTTAAATAAGATTTAAACATTTTTGGGAGGGATTCCTTAATTAAATATGTTTAATTAAGATAAAGGGATTTAATGGCATAAAAATAAATAAAATAATTAATTAATTAATAAATGATGATGTCATCAAAATTTTTTTAGAAAATAAAAATACTTTATTTTCTAAAAGATTTTTTAGGTGTCTACATTTTGCCCCTCTTTGATGTGATGCCGCAAGTGGCATGGCATAAAAGATAAGAAAATAAGATGCCCAAGGCTAGAGTAGAAGAGGAGAGAATGGACTGCGAGATGCCCCCTCAAGAAGGTGGTGGGGAGAGAAAGTGAGGCTTGATGGCTTCTAGAAAAGTACAAGAATCTTGGCAGGTGGGAGGACGAAGAGTGGCTTAAGAGAAGAGGTTTAGTTAGCTCAAACTCTCACTATGGGAGAATGATAAAGGGGAAATAGATGCACAAGAGGAAGCAAGCTTAAGACATTCCAGGATGGGGGCGAGGACGAAGGAATAGAGTGCTATAAAAAGGAATCCCAGATAGGGAGAAGGATGAAGGGATTATAAAGTTGATGTAACAGGATTTCAAAGAGTCAGATTGGCAGAAGATGGGTTTCGGAGATCCTGAGGACTAGGATTGTGGATCTTGAAAGATGAGGCTTGGTGGATTGATTGGATTGGTGGATCCCTAAGACTAGGATTGTGGATCCCTAAAGCTAAAAGTGAAGATTGATTCAAAGAGATACTGATGCATAAGCTGGAGTAGGAGAGACAGATGCTGGATATGGATGGGGGATAATGGAGATGAAGGGAATCCATTGAAGCTTTTTGAGCAGGGGGATACTTCAAAGAGAAGTACCACCATATAGTTGAGGACTAGATTTTTTATAGGACTATTGGTTAATTTCCAAGGTTACCAAGAACATCAAGGCCTTTTCACCAACTATCCAGAGGACTGACAGACAGACAGACTCAAAAAAAACATGCAAAGATTGCCCCAACATCATACATGAATCCCAGAGGAAGTAGCATGGAACTGACACTGGGTAACTCACAAGCAGAAAAGAAAAACAAACAAAAGACCTAATCAAGACCTTACACTCAAATTGCCCCATTCGTAGTATACCATGATATGGAAGACCGTGGCAACCTTGAGGAGGGAACAAGGAGATTTTTTGGAAAAGATACTTCAAGACCCAAAAGGGAAGATTCCAAATCAAAAGAAAGAGAAAATCCAAAAGAGAACCATTTTCCAACGAGATGGGTGGGATGAGATACTAACGGACCAAGATCAGACATGAGGAAAGCTATATCCTAGAAGGATCTATCGGAGAGCACCTAAGCTGATGGATCTGGATGAGTGATGCATCTGGCAAGCTGAACTAAGAAGGATAAAACTTTGGTGATAGGAGATCTAGCTAAAGGATGCATTGGAATAGCTAACCAAGGGTTGTGCAATGTGTGCAAGATGCTGATCAAGGAGGAACTAACATGAAAGCTGGATAGATACAATGGTACTAAGCTAAAGAGGATGTACAAGCTGACAAACCAAGATATGTTACAAATGTACAAGGTTGTTCATGTTTTGGTTTTTGTGAGATGGAAATGTTCATGAAGGGTCGGATGTCTACAATAGTTGATAGGCGGATAGGTAGATGGTTTGCGAAAAGCTTAAGGAAAATGGGATTCTTTATGTGCATGTGATAGGATACAAGCTAGGATACAAGATTTGGCATATAATACAAGCTAAAATATGGTACAAGCTTTGGACAAGATTTGGATATGCAAGCTATGATACAAGGGATGATACAAGATTTACAAGTTGGGGTACAAGATTTACAAGCTGAGATACAAGATTTACAAGCTGTACAGGAGGTATTTACAAGCTTCATTAGATTTTGGATGTTTGGTTCAAACACCAAGGGAACAAGCAGGTATTTTATGGAATGGTGAGTGGATGGATGAGGGATAGGATAGTGATAGATAATGGATTAGTCTTAGTACACAAGGCACCTGAATTACCAGGTTTTCACCAAGGTACCTATCCAAGGTGCTTGAATTGCCAAGTCTTCACCATTGGACCCTTATTTCTCTTTACTTTTTTTTTGTATTTTTCAAAAGCTGGGTATACCAAGGATCTTCAAGCATAGAACTTCTTGAGATGAATGATGTTAGTAGGATCATTCAAGAGTTCTCCTTCTGGTGTAGATAGCTGATAGGCTCTAGAGCCAAAGGAGGCAGTGACAACATAAAGACCAAGCCAAGTAGGTTCAAATTTGTCTTTCTTTTCTCAATCAACTTGGACTTTCATATTTTCTTTGAGGACCATGTCGCTTGGCTGAAAGTGTCGTGGAAGCACCTTCTTGTTGAAATTACTTTTGAGATGAGTTTGATAGACTGTGAGATGATCATAGGCTTATTGTCACTTCTCATCTAAGAGATCTAGCTAGGTGAGCCGAGCTACTCTGTATTCTTCATCTAATATTTGCCCTTGCAAAGATATGTGCAAGGAGGGAAGTTCAATCTCTATGGTTAGTACTGCTTCGGCACCATAGACTAAGGAGTATGGAGTTGTGCTTGTGGATGTACGGAAGGAAGTTCGATAGGCCCATAGGGCTAGATTAATCTGTAGGTGTCAATTGTGACCGAAATCATTGACAACATTCTTTAGAATTTTGAGGAGAGTTTTGTTAGTTGCCTCTACTTGGCCATTACCTTGTGGGAAATATGGGCTAGAAAAGTGATGATGGATGCAGAGGGAAGTGCATAATTCTTCCATGTTGATATTTTCAAAGTTACCTCTGTGGTCGGTGAAGATGGTGGATGGGATGTCGAAGCGGCAAACAATGTGGTACAAGATGAACTTGGAGACCTGAACTCCTGTAGCTGAGACTAGGGGGATTGCTTCCACCCATTTAGTGAAATAGTCTATAGCTATTATTATCCATTTATATCCATTAGAGGAGAGAGGTGTGATAGTTCCAACTAGATCAAGGCCCCAACAAGCAAAAGGCCAAGGTGGTGCAATAGGCTGTAGATCCTGTGCTAGAGCGTGCACAAGATTTGTGTGCTGCTGACATGGGAGACACTTTCTAACAAAGCCATAGGAGTCTTCTTCAATGGTAGGCCAATAGTAGCCTGCTCTAAGGATTTGTCATGCAAGAACAATACCACTCGTGTTGGCACCGCAAAGTCTAGAGTGTACTTCTTTTAATGCCATCGCGGTCTCATTTTCATCTAAATATCAAGAGAGAGTATCATGATAACCCCGAAAATATAGTATATTGGCTATGATAACATAGAAGGATGATTTTTGGATGAGGTTTTGGTGTTGGGTATGTGTGAGGTGAGGGGAGATTATACCATCTTTAAGGTAAGCGTGAATCTCATGGTATCAAGGAGATTGGGGACCAACCAAGATACAAACATAGTTTGAGTCATCATTCACATAGGCAGGTGTGAGGAGATGATCGACTAAAAACTCATACTGCATAACCGCTTGGGGAATTTCCAAGAGCGAGCCCATAGTAGCCATAGCATCTACTGCTTTGTTCTATATTTGAGGCACTTGTGTAAACTAAAGCTTTATAAAATGCTAGTTTAGCTGATCAACTAGCTCTTTGTAGGGTAATAGCTTTTCATCTTTGGTTTGATATTCATTTAGGGCTTGCTTGATGATGAGCTGAGAATTGCCAAATATTTGTAACTCAGTGATGTTCCATTCTGCAGCTATCTTTAATCCTGCTATGAGAGCCTCATATTTGGCTATATTGTTGGTGATAGGGAATTGTAGCTTGAAGGCTTTTGGAATGTAATCTCCTTGAGGTGTCACCAAAAATATTCCTACCCCTGATCCATTAGATGTATATGAGCCATCAAAATAAAGTTTCCATTGGGGTTATTCTTCAATTAGACAAATATGCTCATCTGGAAATTCTGTGATCAAAGGATAGATATCTACTAGAGGTGCATCAACTAGGTGATCTTCTATAGCTTGCCCTTTGATTGCCTTTTTTTCCACATACTGGATGTCAAATTCGCTAAGGAGCATAACCCATTTGGCCAAATGCCCTGTAAGTGTTGTTCTGGAGAGCATATACTTGAGAGGGTCGATCTTGGAGACTAGTTGGATGGTATGACTTAGCATGTAGTGGCAAAGCTTTTGAGTTGAGAAAAAAACTACCAAACAAGATTTTTCCATAGGAGTATAATTGAGTTCATAACCAACTAGGGTTCTACTAATGTAGTAGATGGCTCTTTCTCAGACGTAGTCATCGAGCTATGCTAGAAGTGCCCCTAGAGTAGTAGGCGTTGCTGATATGTACAAGATCAAGGGATGACCAGGAACTGGTGGAACCAAGATAGGGGGATTGATAAGATACTGCTTGAGATGATCGAAGCAGTATTGATGTAAAGGATCCCACTTGAAGTTTTCATCCTTCTTCAGTAAATGTGAAAATGGCATACACTTATTTGCAAGCTGAGAGATGAAGCATCGAATGGATTGAAGCTTTCCCTGAAGAGTGTGAAGCTATCATAGTGTCTGGGGAGGAGGCATGTCTAAGATACCCTTGACCTTCTTGGGGTCAATCTCTATACCTTGTTTAGAAACTATAAAGCCTAGAAGCTTGCCAGATGTGACCCCAAAGACACATTTCTTGGGATTCAACATGAGATAATATTTGGCTAACCTATCAAAGACTTTCTCCAAGTCAGCAAGATGATCCATGAAGGTGTGAGATTTAACTAAGATATCATCCACATAATCCTCCAAAATGCTATGGATAAGATCATGGAAAATGGCTGTCATAGCTCTTTGATAGGTAGCCCCAGCATTATTTAGGCCAAAAGGCATCATGTTGTAGCAAAAGGTTCCCCAAGGGGTAGTGAATGTTGTCTCATGCTGATCCTCCTCTGCAATCTTGATTTGATTGTACCTAGACAATCCATCCACGAGGGACAAAATTTCATGTCTAGCTATAAGATCTACAATCATATCTATGTTGGGCAAGGGAAAATCATCTTTTGGACAAGCTTTGTTAAGATCTCTAAAATCAATGCAGATTTTGATGTCATTGAGAGGCTTAGTGATGAGGACCATGTTGGAGATCCACTTTGAGTAGTTGATAGGTCAAATAACCTTAGCAGGTAACATTCTTTCTAATTCAGCTTTGACCAGTAATGCCACCTTGGGGTGCATTTTTCTAAGCTTTTGTTTGACGGGCTTGATCTTTGGATCGACTGCAAGATGATGAACTACAAGCTTTTGATCTAGTCCTGGCATGTCATGATATGACCATGCAAATTGGCCAATGTTCTCTCTTAAGACCTCAAAGAGGAGATCAGCTTGGTCTTGCGATACAGATGCAACAATGTGAACAAGTCTGGGGATCTCTAAAGAACCGATGTTGACTTCTCTAGTATCCTCAATTAGAATAGAAGACACCTCTGGTTGATTATCTTGAGGAGGCAATGCTAAATCCTCATGTTCTACTTATGCCTCTAGGTTTTCTCATTGAGGGGTTCTCTTTGCTACCTTGGCTAGTCTTGGATTCACCTTAGTTCCAGTTTTGGGTGTATCAGAACTAGGTTGGGGATTTTCTCCAAAATACCCCTTGGGATCTAGCTTATAGATATAGGTAGAATCTGGATTTGTTTGTTTGTGAGGAGTTTTGGCTCCCATGAATCTCAGAAGCACTTCCTTTGATGTGAACTCATCAATGTGTATGACACTTGGTTGGTCCCAATCTATGAGTTGTGGATGGGCGAGTGGTAGGTCAATGAAATGGATGGATAGTTCTTGGAGAACAGAGTCTCTGAGGAAGATTTGGTTTGGGATATCATCATAGGCTCTCTTTTCAACTTCCTCAAGAATGTCTTCAATTTTGACAAGGTTGCGGTGAATGTATGAAAAAGCATGACCGTTCTCATTGGTTCCCCCAATTGTGGGTATGCCAAAGCTAGGACCTGACTTCGATTCCCACTTGTATGCATCGATGGGGCACTGAATGCCTCTTTCTTCTAGTCCTAGACCACCACCTTGATAGTTCCATTTGTTAATGATGAGCTTATGTTCTTGGGGATAATTCTGGCTGAAGTGATCAAGGTGTGCTTGATTTCTTGGAGGTGCATCCTTATGTAACAATTTGTTGATATCTGGAGTGAGTTCCTCATGAAGAGGGATTTTCGAGGATACAAAGATTGTTGGGCCAAACTGTTTGTATCAAAGAGGTGGAATCTCTTTAGCTTTGTGATATGTCGATCATCCATGGGCGTGTGGATCAAGTGGGAGTGCCCCGACAACAAATGCATCTGAAAGACTATACTCTCCATAGCCTTTGTTATTGATCTTCATGGTAGATAGGGCAGAGGCAAGGATGGTTTTTGGGTCATTACAAGTGTGGGATGAGCTGGCAATGGCTATGCTAATATCAATTCCAAGGCAATGGTTTGCATATGAAGCTTCAACTACATTGCAGTAAGAAAAGGGTTCTGGATCGACATGCATGGATGGTTACCTCAGTGCCCTGATGCAAAAATTTGACACACTGATGGTAAGTGGATGGAACGGCTTTCATGGCATGAATCTATGGGCGACCGAGGAGGATGTTAAATGGTAGGTTTAGATCAATAACATGGCACAGTGTTTCTTGGATGACTGGCCCAACCTTGATTGGCAGAAAAATAGTTCCTTCTATGGTTCTTTCCAAGTTGTCATAAGCTTTAATGGTGATAACCTCACTGATGATATTTGCCTCAGTATACTTAGCTTGTTTTATGAATTTTAGGGTGCAAATATTCAAGGCTGATCCATTATCTATCATTACTCTTTTTACGAAAAAATTGGATACCATAATGGCCATGCAGAGTGGAAGGGTGTGATCTGGCTCAAGCATGGGTATGTCGGTGGGTTTGAATGATAGGGCACATGAGGAGGATAGGTGTCCAACGAGATTACAAAAATTAGTAGCATTGATATCTGAAGGGACACAGGATTCTATGAGAGCACTATCAAGGATGTTTTTGTACACATGACTAGTGTGGAGAACTTCTAAAATGGAGATTTGGGCTGGCATGTTCCCAAGGTGTTCCAAGATATTGTATTGGCTTTTGGACAGAGCTGATGATACTGCTGGGGTTGATAGTGCTGATGGGACTAGTGGGGCTACGATATTCAATTGCGCTCTTTGAGTGGTGACTGCACACTCATTGTTTGGGCCTTAAATATTGATAACATTGATAGAAGGCTCTTTCTTGAATATACAACCTATGAGGCTACCATAATCTATATAGGATGAAGTGTGGTCATTGTTCTTCCCATGTTGTTGGTTTGGCTAGTAGTTGTTGGTGTTGTTGTTGTTGGTTTGGATAGGTGCTTTTCTAGGATTTTGGTTGTTGTGAGGGGGAAAAGAATTTTGATAGATTTGTAAGCCTGCATTGGGAGAGGTTTGGGCACCAACGGTGATTTCTTTCTAATCAATGAGGTCCTATGCATAATCTTTCGGTTTCATGCATCTGAGGGTGGTGTGACCTTTTACCCTATGAAATTTGCAGTACTTATTGTCTTTGTACCATGTAGCTTTGGATTGGCCTGGGTCAATTTTCTAGGTAGGAGGAAATTTGATGAGGTTTTTCTTAGTCAATTTCTCAAAAATGACATCCAATGGCTCATAAAGGGGTGTATAGTTTCTAGGTGTAGGTTGGAATTTAGGCTTTGGTCCTACAGCTACATTGATGGCATTAGCTTGATTGGTAGACCCTTAAAAGTTGGGTCTTGGATTGTGGCTTTGATAGCTTTGGTGATTCTGCTGTTGGTAGTTGATAGTTTGTTGATTGTTTGATTGATACGGTGGGTTGGACTAATTTTGGGAAGGACCAACAATATTCACATGTCTCATATCGGTAACCCCATCTATTGCAATGTGTTTGTTTTTGTTCCAATACCTAGACTTGTCATTGGAATGTGATTGATTTTGGTTGGCCTCCTTGTAAATCTTGACCACACCATCCTTAATGAGTCCCTACTCAAGGATCATTCCTTTCTCTTTGATATCTTTGTAGGTCTGCAAATAGTTCATGGTCATGTGGTGAGCCAAGCTAGGATGGGCATTATCAATAAACATTTTCACCAAATGGTGCTCTGGCAAGGTGCAAGATATGCAGGTGGTAAGGGTTTGCCATCTTTGCAAATATTTGAGAAGGCTTTCTCCACCTTTTTGCTTAGTATGGACAAGATCAACTATGGATAGTTCTGTTTTGACAAGATGGGCATATTGGGTGACAAATGCCTCAGACAATTCAGCAAAGTTTTTAATTGTGCCATATGGGATTCTATAAAATCATTCAAGAGCTGGTCCAGCCAAGCTTTTGGAAAAGAGACACAAGAGGAAGACGTCACCATATGCCACTTCTTGGCAGTGCATGTAAAATTCTTTGATATGTGTGACAGGGTCTCCTTTTCCTTTGAATTTGTCAAACTTGGGTATCTCAAAGTGTTCGGGAAATGGTGTCATGGTAATGGTTCTATCAAATGGGTAAGGACACACATTCTCAAACTTGAAGGTTTTTGGATCATTTCTCTCCTAGATGTTCTTCAAAGCTATCTTCATGGCTTCCCATTCTGAATTGATAGGTGATGGCTGGGGTGCCCCTAATATAGGAATGCCCTGAGGTAGGTATGTGCTAGATGGGGCAATGGAACATGGATGGCTTTGAGGTATGGGCTGGTAGGGATTGTACATTTCTTGGGCAACTGAATGGTGGATGATGGGTTATTGAGGTGGAGGTGGCACATATTGTTGCATGTATTGTGAGGCTTGCTGCTGGTATGGGATTTGGGATAGGGATTGAGGGATGTAGGCTGGCTGTGGGATAAATGGATTGCTTTGTGCAGGTAAGGTATAAGATGGTTGTGAAGCTTGGGGAAAGGATCAAGGAGCTTGTGGAACTTGACTTTGGATTTAAGGAGTTTGACCAATATATGTGGGTTGTGCTCCCATTTGGGAAGGTATCTGCATGGAAAAAGAGGCCAAGTAGTTGGTGGTTGGTGGTGGTGGATTTCCTCCTAGAAGTGGCATAGAAAAATAGTTAGTAATAGGAGGTAATGGATTAGTTGGTGGTGGAGGTGGTGGGAATTGAAAGCTTGGAAATGGAACTGATGGGGTTTGATAGCTTGGTGGTTGGATTTGAAAGCTTAGTAGAGGGGTGGCAGGAGCTTGGGTCACTTGAGAGCTTGGCAGAACATTGGTAGTAGCTTGTGGGGTTTGATAGATTTGTGGAGTGAGGGCAATAGCTTGTGGATTTGTTGTTGATTGCACTGAGCTCCAAGGACCTAGTGGAAATTATGGAATTATGCTCTGAGCTGAGGTAAACAAGCTAGGGGTGATGAAAGGTTGATTATTTGGCCCCATGGGTGGCATCCCAGTTGTATATTGCTGAGGTTGGCCAAAGATGCTAGCACTGATTTGGGAGACAGGTGGATTTGGAAGGCTGGGTTGGAGAGCAGCAGCAGGAATAGTGAAGGGAGTGAATGATGAGGTGTTTTGGGTGAAGGGGGTTTGAGATGGAGTGGTATGGACCAATGGTGGAGTGGTGGTGGCTAGATTGGCTTGCGAAAGGGAGATTTCAACTTGAGTGGAGGCTAGTATGTTTGGGTCTATTGGATCATAAGGATTGGCTTGAGGCTCTTCTTTTGGCACATATTGAGGATAATCTGAATCATAACAGCCTATTGAGAGTGGTAGTTGTCTAAACAATGGGTGAGATGGATCTGATAAGGGAGGAGGTCTTCCAAAGTCGAAGGCTCCTATATTATCCCTTTGAAAGTTAGCCATGATTGTTTGTTTGTTCTTGTCTATAATGACGCTCACCAATACTGCATTTCCCAGTTGGTTCATGAAAGCTTCAATGTTAGTAGGTGATGGTATAGTGTTCTCTGGGGTGAAGGATGGTTGAGTGCTCAAGGGGAGTGATTTTGTTTGATCCAAATGATAGGGCTCCATTATTTCCTTCTTCTTCTTGGCTAAGCGAGTGACGGGTGGCATGAAAATGTTCCTAGGGATGAGATGCAACAATGCTGATGGATGCAAAGGGGGAAGGTTTTTCTATGCAAATGATTTCCTAGGTTAAGGCAAAGCTATATGACAAACCTAAGGAGGATTGGGTTGGGGATTCTAACTTCAAAGATATGTTGCCAAAGCATGAAAGGTCTGCTTTCCTATGTGCAAGCTTGGTGGTGATTGTGTCAACTTTAAGGATAGACTGATGATCCTTTAGGAAAAACAAAATATTGACCACTTGTGGATCCCAACCTTTGGCTCAAAGTGATGAGGGATAACAAGTGAAAAAGCTAGATTACCCTAGACAAAGCTCTATTAGAGGGATAACCTCGGTGAGGCTAGTGGATTTGCAAGATGGTAGGAATGGAAAACCTTTGGCAAGGTGACAACAATTTTGAAGGCTTGGATGTGAAAATTAGGCTTTTGGGATGCTAGCTAGGTTTGAGGGGATTCATTTGGTTTTGAGGAAAAGATCTAAATGAGATGGATGAGCTAAAATGCTTAAAGGGATAACCTAGAATGGCTGGCTTTCCTACAAAGATGAATCTAACATGAAGTTTATGCAAGAAGATGTGGAGAAACAAGGGGGTCTAATCATAAAAATCATGCCTAGTTGGTAAGGCATAAGCAGGGTTAACTCCTAGATGTTTGCTAAATCTAATAGTGTGATCTAACCAGACGTCTTGAAGGGCTTCATCGATAGCTTTGTCTTCTGCTTTGTGGAGTTTGGTAATTCGAGGGCTTGGTGTTACTTCCTTTCTCTTGGCTGAAATTTCTTGATATACCTGAGATGGCTTGAGTTTGGCTTTGTGAAACTTCTATTTGGGTTTGGGTTGTTCTGACATAAATTCCTGAATCCGTTTGGCTTTGAGAGATCATGGTTGTTTTGCTTTAACATGTTCAACTTTTGAAACATGCAGTGACTACGCTAAGTATGCCCTAAGCTAGGATTGACCAAGTTTGGAAAACATTCATTCAACAAATAAAAAATCAAGCAATAGATAGGAATAACCAGATAGAAGTTTTTGATTCTCAGAATGTGATACTTGCACCAAGGAGTGTGTATGTTTTACAAATGTTTCAATTAGTCACTTCAAACACATTAACATCTTAGATGGTTGTCTACAAGGCTGACAGTTGGTTTAGCTAGGGAGTCCTTGATATACCCAAGGTACGTGAGGCCCAAATCCATAGATGAAAACAAAAAGATGTCACACAGTCGTGAGGAGCAGTAACCCACTTCTCCTCTTTCACTTCTCAAGGGTATAAAGTTTCTTGAGGCTTAGCCCGAGTGACAAAATCTTGATCCCAAGAGAGGTGTCTTTGGATTCACCTCCTGATCTTTATACTCTGCAAGAATGCTGGAGTTGAGGTCATCCCAAGGGGTGATGAAATCCCCAAGTAGGCCTCCTAAAATTTAAACAAGATTTTGGATCCTAATCTTATGCACCCAAGATGGCCTCAAAAGATGACAAGGGGAGAGAAGACTTGGATGATCTTGGGCTAAAAGACAGAATTTTTTTCCAACTGACGCTTAAGTTTTTTTGATCTAGACCTTGCAAACACACATGTTTAGGATGCAAATGTTCAATTCCAACTTGAAGCGTTAACAAAAGTAAAATCGATTGAAGAATAAATACACCAAGAAGATTTAGGGTCAACAAAAGTAAACTCGTGTGCCCGGAGGCTCTCCACGTCAAGTATCGATTAATTTTTCTTTAAGGCATTCAAGATTGAGTGTGAGTTTGTTTTAAGCCCAAAATAAAGATGTGTAAAATTTGATTTCAAGCGTGTGCCTGAAGGCCCTCCACGTCAAGATTTGTTCAATTTTTATGCCCAAATGAAGTGTTAGCGAGACTAATGTGCATTCAAGAAATTTTTTATATTAGAAAAACCAATAAAAACTCAAGTGAGTGGAATTTGATTTTTGTCGAGCACTTAACAACTTCTTAGGTAGACCCATCCTCATATATGGTGTTGATATTGCAACCAATGGTTAGAATGATGGGTGATTAAAGAGGGTGAGTCTAACAACAAATTCACTCAAAGTGTCTTTATTTGTTTTTATAATTTAGGAAGTTTCTAAAATGTAGATTCTTTTTATGCCTCAAAAAATTAAGTGTGAGATATTGTAATGATTAATTGAGCTTTTGCATTCAAGATTGGATTTGTTGTTTTAATCATGCATTCATAAAATTAAAAAAAAACTTGATTTTAATCCATGGCACTCAAGAGTGATTTTAGCAACATGCATTCAAAGACAAGTGATTAAACATTCAAGTTTTTTCCTTTGAGCATTAAAGATTGAGATTTTGTGTGTTGTTTTAAGAACTTTGAAGTGCTTTGTTTTAACCTTATATCATTCAAGATTGTTTTGGACTCAAAAGTGAAAATGACTCTTTGGACTTTGATTTTCATTCAAGATTTTGTGTTCTAGTTTGCATGTTTTAAGCCCAAAAATGATATTCCTAGATAGTTTTGATGCATGAAAAACCTAAGAAACATTCAAGATTTTACAACAAGAAATTTGTTTGGAACAAATAACAAAGCTTTTAGGAAAATTTTGGCAACCATTTAGGACTCTTAGTTTTCATAAGATTTTTAAAAGAACTTTAAAATATTTGCAAATGAGGTTCATTTTATCCTTGATTGATGCTTTGAGTTTGATTTAGATTTTAGTGTGTAATTAGTGTTGATTTTGAACCTTTTGAAATCAAAACTTGAAGTTCTTTTTAAATTTCCAAAAATGAAGTGTTCCTAACTTTGCATCAATGCATCTAAAACCTTGATGTTGCAAGGATGCAAATGATTGGATTGGTTTAGTTTCACTTGTTAAAAGATTTTATTTTTTTTTTGCAAATTTTTAGTTTTTTAATGGATTTAAGTATGATTTGGGGGTTCATTTTAAGCACTAAAAAGAAGTGTGTATGATTTTGCTTCCTTAAAAAAAAAATGGCCAAGATCTCCCACAAGAAGAAGAAGAAGAAGTAGATGGAATAAAAGAATATAGACAAGAAGAGGAAGAAAAATTCCAAGTGCTTTGTCCACCTATAAGCTTGAAAAATTTGAAAACACTATGAGATAGACTATGAGTTCCTTTGTCTTCTTCATGCTTATGTGGACCTGCAAAACCAATTTATACAATACTACCAATCACAAAAACAAACAAAATTAGCCAAAATTAGCAAATGACATACAAAACTTGACTAAAAAAGCTAATGAAGATGACCCATGCGGGGTCCCACCAGGCATGCCAAAATGTATATGAGCAATGTTAGTATGCTAATAGAAACCAAATTTAAATAAAGCTTCTACAAACTAAATAAAATTCATAAACTTCAAGATAGACTAAGATGAGCTCTCAATTGAGAATATGAGCCATTAATGGGCTCTCTCAATGAGAAGCTCTCTTGTTGAGTGGCTTTGTCTAAATAGATAGGATGTATGCTCAAGCTTATGCTTCAAAAAGGGCTTCAAATGGAATTGGAATTTGGGTGTGAGTGCATGGTTTTGATGTAAAATGGCTTCTTAAAATGGAATTATGACTTTACTTCATGGATTGTGTTAAAATGGCTTAGGAGAGGATTCCTTAAATAGGAAAAAGGCTTGAGGGATGGAGGGCTAAGATGCAAGGATGGAGAAAAGCTCATGGAGGGCTCAGATTGCATGAGAGGAGAGCACATGGATTGTGCTTCCTTACAACCAATCAAGGAGTGACACATGTCACAGGGTGAGAGGATGGAGGAAAGGGGAAGGATGAGTCAACAAAGGAGGCTCAAGAGATAAAATCTTCATAAAGACCCTCATAATGGCTTGTAAGAGCAATGAAAGGGCTTGGAAGAGTCATTTATGGCCTAGTGGGCTTCATAAAGTTTTATGGTTGAGATATTTTGAGGGAGATGAGAGAAATTTCGACTTGGGCTTGATTAGGAAGGTTTTAAGCTTGCTTAGGATTGTGCAAATGATTAGAGGATGGATTAGGATGGTTTAGGATTAGCTTAGGGATAGGCAAGTGGATGGCATTTAATGAGGGTGGGTGAATGAGGAGATATTTGTTAACTTTGGCTTGGGTTAGTAAGTCTTAACCCATTTTTAGGGAATGTGACAAGGTTAGGAGGGGATTAGGATTAGGTTTAAAGACATCTTCTAGAAGAGTCTAGAACTTTTTAGGATGAGGATAAATTAGATTTTTAAGAAATAAATAAAGTTTTATTTATTTCAAGGGTTTGGGTTGAGGAGATATTTATTAAAACTTTTTTAACAAACATGAGGATTAATATTTAATCTTAATTAAATATTTTGAGTTGGGATTCAGAGTAGGAAATGATGGGATTAGGCTTTAATCAAAATTAAAGAAGGATTAGAAAATTTTGGAAGAGGTTAGTGGTCTTAAAAAAATTGGCCAAGTTTTGTGCAAATTTTTTTTAAAAATTTTTTTTAGGTTTTTTGGTCAATTTATTAATTAAATAATTAATAAGGAAATAATGTTTAAATAAGATTTAAACATTTTTGGGAGGGATTCCTTAATTAAATATTTTTAATTAAGATAAAGGGATTTAATGGCATAAAAATAAATAAATAAATAAAATAATTAATTAATTAATAAATGAAGATGTCATTAGGAATTTTTCAGAAAATAAAAATACTTTATTTTCTAAATGATATTTTAGGTGTCTACAATATCAACTGATGCAATCAGTCGGACCCCAGAGTGGGTTCGGCTAAAAAAAAATTTGTTTTCAAACAATTGACTCGCAGACTAATCCATCGACCCTTTTAAACTGACTCGAAACCAATTCGATCACAAAATGACCATTAAAAACTCATTTTGAATCACCTCTGTACCAATGTAAAAATTGTGTCAGGAGGCCTGTTGCTTGGCTTTAAAAACTAATGAAAACATCTGGCAAAGCTCTGAAACTCAGTATCCCTGTTCTCTATGACACGTTCAACAGGTCTGTGAAATCTCGCTGCATGAAGACATCAGGGTCAAACTATATTGGCCTTCGAAGTTGCCAACTTAAATTCACCTGCAGATAAACGTATTAGAAAACTGGAAAGTGTGTTTGGAAATGGCCTGGAAAATTGAACAAATGGGCACTTGGGGATTCAAAATTTATGGCACTGTTTCTCTATCATGAGGATGGTATGATTCTACAATTTTGGGTCATGAAGAATCATAGGTCGGATTTGGAAAGCATTTGAAGTTGCCTACTTGGATTTTGCAAACTAGGAACAATGACAGAAAGCGATTTTTGCAAATGGAATTGGCTTGGAAAAGTGTGCAGATGGATTCGTCAAGACATAAAAACTAACACACTCAAAGTATTTTCAGAGGACAACATAGTAGTTCAATTAATTCAAACTTACCAATCATATATTAGGAGTTATAATGCCACGAATAGGGGTACTGACAAATTTACAAATGCTGACACCAGTAAAAAGATAGAAATTGCATTTGGAATCACATTTGAAAACTGATCAAACGGATTCGTCAAGACTTAAAATTTGAAACATAACAAGTCTATGATGTGTACAATGCAATGCAAAACTAATTTCAACATTTGGGTCAATTGGTCAAAAGTTACAACCTATCAAATAGGGCTTCCTAGAAATATATGCAAAGTGCATAAGCATGAAAACAATAACTAACCAACTTTGAGGGATTTGAAACCTAATCAAATGAACTCAAAAAGACTCAAAATTTGAAACATAGGTTCTTGAGTATGGACACTAGATATTCCCAAAGTGGAAAATCATGAAACATTTTTGGGTGCAAGATATTCAAACGCAAACAAGGCTTCTTGTCAATGTTTGACACTTGGGTGAAAATGCAAATTTGACATTTGCTTCAAAACAAGACTTTGCCAAATGACTCGAGATGTTAATTTAACTTCATGGAACACATAGACGGGCTAAAAGAATGGTTTAGGAAACATTAAACACCATTTATGCATTAACTCAATAGCAGGGTACATAAGCTTCATAAAGCATTTATAGGCCTGAAATTTCTCAATGGTACTCAAAATCGGGAAGGCAATTTTGAGTCCCAATAGACCTGATGTTCTAATATGAATTGTTAGAAACAATAGTCCACTAAGATAACTAAGAGGGGGGCGGGGGGGTGTGAATCAGTTATCCAACAATTAAAACATTTATCTTCTTTAAACAAACTCAGCCATTCAACCAAAGTAAACAACAACCATACAAGATGCACATAAACAATTACAACAGATATGTTGACTAGGGAAACCCTTGATCAGAGGGAAAACCTTGGTAGGAATGATGCCCACAAGATGATGTACTAATATAAATATTTCTTGTTAGAGGATGGACCCTGTTAGGAGTCTATTACAACATTTAGTACAATGAGTCCCTATTAGGAGACTTTGAATCCCTATTAGGAGATTCCAACCCTATTAGGAGTTGTGATACAATGTATGCAAGAAGAGCCCACTGCCCAAACATGCAATTTCAACTACAAGAAGAGCTCACTGCTCAAACAAATAGTTTACTATTATTTTCTTATTTCCTTTATCTTTCCTCTATCCTATCAACTAGACCAATCATTGTTAGACCTTGTAGACTAGGTCACAAACCTCGGATCACTCAACATAACCTCGGTAATGAAGTTTCCTTCACTTCCACACTACTCTGCTCAAATTCACATTTCACACTCTCAACTACTTTTAGAACATTCACCGTGATAAAGGAAAATATCCTTCCTTTATACCAAGTCCATAAAACAATTCCTTGAGTTGGCTATTAGTCCTTCTCAATTAGTTGTTATAGGACCACATTAAGAACATGTTATACTTAGCAATAACACAAATCTTTGACCTTGTAACTTGAATAACTTTTTGTACATGCAATATTATGATGAGTGAGCCTAGCCATGTCATCCTCAACATGTATTCTCCATCTCGTCAACCTCAATCCTCAAGATATCAACTTTTCTAAGAGATATAATAAGTTTACATGAACATGCTTTTGTAAACTCTATCTTAGAATAAACATCACCAAAACTTACATAACTTCTTCTAGACTTATCCTTTCTACTTCCAATGTTAAATGCATATACTAGATACTTAGAAGTCTCTCCCATCACTTTGGGTGGTTATCATGCTCAACGAGCCATATGTAGGAACTAGATCTTTCCACTATTCTTCTATTAGATACCACAGAAGACATCAAACATGCTATGTTTACATCAATGAAAAAATCAGTCATGAATGTAACATATCATCATAAAACCAATCTTCCAACAGAGCTTGTAGGTCAGGAGTTGGTGTTTCCAAAAAGTGGTTGTAATAGCCAATTAGAGTAATGGCTCAAGAGCTATGGATTTTTGAAGTTGGGTTACCCAAAATATCTAAAATAATTATCAAAGATGTATTTGGCTGACTCTATATGTATTGTTAGGCCCTATCAACCCTAGGTATTAAGTTTCAAAATCTAGAACCTTCCTAGGCAGCATAAAATTACCTATTTAAGAAAGGCCTAAACATTATCTAGAACAACTCTAGGTGATAGTTCACAGCTTGTCGTGTAGATTATTGTAATGAAGGTGCCCATGTGGGTTGGCATATTGTACTTGTGAATTCTATAATTCTATATTTGTAGCACAAATAAGAAGTCCATATTTTGTTCTCACATTCTCTATTGTTTCTTTGTTTCTATTATGTGTTTATTGTATTAAGGGGAGCACCCTTCATCAAGTGGTATCAAAGCTAGAGTTCTTAAGTGTGTGGACAAATCGCTAACTATGAGGTAGTTCACACTAGGACTGTGGTTTGGGTTGAGCATGTAGAAAGATCATTGATTGTGAGGTAGTTTGTAGTAGGGTTTTAGTAAAAGTGTGAAAAATGCCTCCATGAAGAGAGCATGGCGAAATAGTTGTAGGTGTTACACTTGAGGGTTTTAGAGCCCTCCTAAGACAAATGCAAGCATTGGAAGAACAAATATGTATAGGAAGAAATCTTTCCATAAGAAATGAAAGTGAGGATGAGGATGAAGTAAAAGAAAATGCTGAAGCAGAGAAAGTTCTAAACCTAGAGGAAGAGAGGCTTTTTAGGGCCATCTCCAATATTGGAATAAGACCTAAGTTTGAAGTTCCCACATTTTTGAGAAATCTCAAGCTAGAGGAGCTGATCAATTGGATCAATGAGCTATAGTAGTACTTTGAGTATGAAGATATTGATGATCCTAATAGAGTCAAGTTTGCAAAGGCAAAACTAAAGGGATATGCAATGATCTGGTGGCAAGAGGTTCAATTGGAGTGAAATAGAATGTGAAAGGAAAAAATCACTAGATGGGCTCAGATGATAGCTAAACTAAAGTGACAATTCATTCCCATGGATTATGAGCTTTTTTTGTTGAAGAAAATGCAAGGGATGAAGAAAATAGGAAAATTGGTTCAAGAGTATACCAAAGAGTTCTATTGAGTTCTAATTAGAACCGGCCATGCAGAAGCTGATAAGGGGAAAATGACATGTTATCTTAATGGGTTAAGGCCAAGTATTCAAGACGAGCCAAGTTTAGTTTGAATGAAAAGTATTGAGGATGTTGCGAGATTGTCAAAATAATGAATGCTAATGATATTCCTATGGGGGATTATTGTAGATATGTTACTATGACAATATATTACATTCATGACTAAGTTTTTCATTGATATCAATGTACCAATCTTCTGTGGTTTCTAACATAAGAACAAAAGAAAGATCAAGTTGATATAGATGGCTAGTTCAGTATTCTAACTATTGAAGGTTATGGGAGATACATCTGAGTATCTGGTATATGTAGTTAATGTCAAAAGAAGAAATGATAAGTCTAGAAGAAGTTATGTAAGTTTTGGTAATGTCTTTTCTAAGATAGAGTTATAGAAGCATGTTCTGGTAAACTTGTTATATCTCCTAGTAGAGTTGATATTATAAGAATTGAGGTTGAGGATGTGAAGAAGACATGTTAGTGATGATATGGCTAAGTTTTCTCATCATAATTTTGCATGTATGGAAAGTTATTCATAAGGATATGAGATGATATGGAAAAGTAATTTTGTAAGTAGTACAAGTGCAGAATGCAAAGTTGAGTAGAGCAGAGTAGAAGTCAAGAAAACTTAATTTTCGATGTTTTGTTGAGTGATTTGAGGTTTGATATTTGGATTTGAGGTTCATTACTTGGTCTTCAAAGTTTGATAGTGATTGATTCAATTGATAGAACAAAGGAAAGAAGAACATAATAGTGAATTGCATGTATGAGTAGTCAGCTCTTCTTATAGTTGAAATTGCATGTTTGGGTAGTGGGCTCATCTTGGATACATTGTACTAAAAATCCTAATAGGGTTGGAATCTCCTAATAGGGATTCAAAGTCTCCTAATAGGGACTCTATATACTAAATATTGTAATAGACTCCTAACAGGGTCCATTCTCTAATAAGGAATAGTTATATTAGTACATCATTTTGTGGGCATCATTCCCACTGGGGTTTTTGTTAGAAACAATAGTCCACCAAGATAATAAGAGTGGGGGGGGGGGGGGGTTGTTGGGTGAACTAGTTATCAAAAAATTAAAGCATTTATCTTCTTTAAACAAACTTAACCATTCAACCAAAGTAAGCAACAACCATAATAAAATGCACATAGACAATTACACTAGATATATCTGATAGTTTTTTGTTAGATACCACAAAAAAATACTATGGTGACATCAATAAAAAAATCAGTCATGAATGTAACATATCTACAATACTCCCCCATAGGTATATCATCAACATTCATGCTTCCAACCAATCTTCTAACAATCTCCCCCGTTGGCATTGATGACAACATAGATGAAAAAAATCTAGTTCCAAGAATACCAACAAAAGATTTTTTTTCAAATCCTCTTCATCAATTATTCTCCCCCATTGATATACCTTAATATGTTTTCTATCAAATTTCATTCCATTCTATACTTATGCCAAACATACTATACTCATGCTAATTGTACTCATGCTTAACATCTTCCTTAGCTTAGTGTTTTTCATACAATATTTTCCCCCATTGACATCAATGTCAAAGGTTTAAGCAACTAACATCTCTACATAAACCTTTGCAACAATTGATACTTGCTAGCTCAAGTGTAAAAAGAAACTGTTCAAAACAAGATCCAACAAGAGTCCTATATGACTTTGTCCATCATAGATACTCCCCCATATAGGAAGCATCAACATTCAATCCAAAAAAAGAATGGTGCTTTGTTACCTTAGATTTATGCACTCTTTCATCTTCTACTCTAATATAAGGAGCATAACCCCAAGCATACCTCAAAAATACTCAAAATTCTCTTTGGGAAGAGGCTTAGCGAATATATCTACAATCTTCTATTTAGTGCTCACATATTCCAATTTGATTTCCTTAACCGCAACTTTCTCTCTCAACATGTGATACTTGATAGAAATGTGTTTAGTCTTTGAATGCAACACTAGATTCTTAGACATATTTACCATGCTTGTGTTGTCACAATGTATGACAATAGGTTCATTGATTTCTATCCTTATATCCTTTAGCACCTACTTCATCTAGATGACTTGATTGCAATTATTTGTTGATGAAACATACTCTACTTCCACTATACTTTGTGATGTAAAATCATCCTTCTTGCTTAACCAAGAAACCAATCTTCCTACAAGAAAGAAGGCTTCACCACTGGTGCTTTTTCTGCCATCCATATTGCGTGCCCAATCAGCATCAATATAAGCACTTAGAATAAAATCATTAGATATGGCATACCATAATTTGTACTATGATTTTCCCTTCAAATATTTAAATATCCTTTTTACTACTGCATAATGTGCTTCTTTAGGATTAGCCTAGAATGTTGCAACAATTCCAATTGCATTTTCTATATCTACCCTTGTGTGAGTTAGATATTGTAATCCTCCAATAATATATTTGTACTTATTCTACTCAACAGTAGGTGTCTCATCCTTTATAGATAACTTGTGTCCAATAACCATAGGTGTTCCAATGGGTTTACATGCTTCTAAATCAAACCTTTTTCAGTAAATCTTTCAAGTACTTGGTCTGAGAAATAAAGATTCAGTCTTTATTCTGTATAATCTGTAATCCTAGGAAATATTTCATCTCTCCTATCATACTCATCTCAAATTCCTTCTTCATCTCTTCAGCAAACTTGTTGCTTTCCTCATCATTTTCTCCAAATATGATATCATCAAAAAATATTGCCAAAATCATTAAATCATCATTGATATCTTTCCAATATAGATTACTATCTACCATACCTTTTCTATATCCAAGTTTTGTTAAATGTTTGTCCAACCTTGCATACTAGGTTCTAGGTGTTTGTTTCAATCCATATAATGCTTTCCTTAGTCTGCATACTATGTCCTTGTCATCTATTAAAGGACATCCTTTAGGTTTCTCAATGTATACCTCTTCTACAAGTTCCCCATTGAAAAATGCTGACTTGACATCCATATGATAGACATTGAATTTCTTTTGTGCTACATAGGCTAAGAATAATCTTACTACCTCTATTCTTGCCACTGGAGCATAAGTCTCCTCATAATTTATCCCTTCTTGCTGTGAGTAACCTTTACATACCAATCTTGCTTTGTTTCTCAGAACTGTGCCTTGTTCATTCATCTTGTTCTTGAATACCCATTTAGTTCCTATCACATTCTTGTATGTTGGTTTGGGGACCAATTCCCATGTCTCATTCTTAACTATCTAATCCAATTCCTCTTTCATGACTTGTTTCCAATAATCATCTTTACATGCTGCATCTGCATTCTTAGGCTCAACTTGAGATATCAAGCATAATTCTTCATTTACTCTGCTTCTTGTCATTATACCTTTGTCTTTTCTTCTGATGATCTACTCAGATGGGTGATTCTTTATCATATTCTTTCCTGATGTACGAGGTGCTATCTCAACTCTTTGCTCTATTGAAGGTTGTGAGCTTTGTTCCTGCCTAGGATCTCCTTCATTCTGCAAATCATTGTTAGTCTCAAGAAATACTTCATCATTCCTTGGCTTAGTAACAACATCATTATATAAATTTTAATCAACTATTCTCTCTTGTATTTTGAATTTCTCATCAATTCTAACATTTGTACTTTCCATAATAGTCTTAGTTCTTTGATTATAACATCTATAAGCCTTTCTTTTCAATCAATAACCAAGAAACATACCTTCATCACTTCTAGCATCAAACTTACCAGTATCATCATCTCTTTTCATATAAATTCTCCTCCTCTATCTGATCTTAAACATTTAATCTTCATAATAGATTCATTCTCAACTCTATTCTTGAATATCTTAAACTTATCAAATTCCTCAAAATTCTCTTTAAGAAATGCAACTCACATCAATCTAGAAAAGTCATCAACTAGAATTATAAAATATCTTTCACCATAGAATCCTTTAGTCTTTGTAGGTTTACTAAGATCTGTGTGTACAATCTCTAATTTTGCTATAGTAGTAAACTTCTTCCAAGGAAAAGAATTTTTGTTATGCTTTGCCAACACACATTCCTTACAAATCATGTTACTAGGGTTTACAATCTTAGGCAAATCTCTAACTACAGACATACTACTAGTCTTCACAATACTGTCAAATTTTATATGATAAAATATTTTATGCCATAACCAACTATCATCTACCTTTGCAAACATACATGTCATTTCAGTAGGATTCAACTAAAATACATTGCCTCTAGATCTAGTTCCTATTCCAATTACCTTTCCATCTTTATCTCATATCATGCATGTCTTCTCTATGAACTACAACTGATAACCTTTGTCCACTAGTTGTCCAACACTCAAAATATTTTTCTTTAAACCATCAAAAAAATATACATCCTCAGTGTTAGTTCTACCATCAAGAGTTATAGATCCAATATCTTTAACTTGGCATGCTGCATTTTTTCCAACTCTGACAATCCCTCCATCCTGACTTTTGAAGTCAAAAAACTTGTTCATGTCACTAGTCATATGATGAGCACTATCAATTATCCAATTAGATTTCTTCTCAACCTATGACACCAAAGATACCTTCCCTAGACTTTCTTCTCTAATTGCCACAAATCCAATTTCATCATCACTAGCACTTAATGCTCGCTCATCAAAATCGTTATCTTCATTTGCATACAAACACTCTGTATCCTTTCTAGGTTTGTGATTTCCGTTATACTTTTTCTCTCTTTTAGGATACTTAGATGCATAATAACCATATTCATCACAAGTCCAACATTTACAAATTTCCTTACCTCCTCTTTTTCTTCTTACTAGAACGGCTACTCCTTAAATCTTTCTATCCTCCTCAGATCTACTACTACTAGAAAAATCTCCTCTAGCACTTGTGCTTCTTGATAAATTAGGTCAAATATTCAAGGCACTAAAAGTTGTCTTTATTCTAGTCAATTCTTTGGATTGTCTAAGTTCATTGTCAACTACTTCAAGTTTTCCAAGCAATGTCTCCTCTATAAAATCTTTGGTACAAGATATCAACAACAGTATCATCTGAATTGCTGACTTAAGTAGTGGTGTTAGAGTCTTCAATATCTTCAACATAACCTCATCATCTTCTTTGGTTCCTCCTTGAGCTTTGATACCTGTAGTAATTTCTAATATCCTACCTATATATGTTCTTATAGATTCATCTTCCATCATTTTAGCATCTTGAAATGTACAAATCCAAATTTGTAGCCTCAACTTCTTAGAATTTGCATCACCTTCAAAACTATTTTCCAAAGCTTTCCAAATCAAATGTGAAGTAGTAAGTGATTTTTCCTGATTGTACTCAATTTTAGGAAGTGCAGTCAATAGTGATTATCTAGCTCCCAGGTCACACATGAAAAGATCTATTTCTACCTCAGTGCAAATTTCCAAGTCCTTTTTAGCAATGATTATTTTCTCTAATTTTGTCAAGATCTAATATCCTAGACCCATACACAACAAATGTGTCTTCATCTTTTCCTTCCAGCTCTCATAATCTGTTCCATTGAACTTTGGACTATCTTTCCTAAACATGTTCGCCATGGATCTCCCAAAGTTGTTAAACTTTTCCTTCAAGGACCTGATGCTCTGATACCAATTGTTAGAAACAATAGTGCACCATGATAACTGGGGCGAGGTGGGGTGAATCAATTATCCAACAATTAAAACATTTACCTTCTTTAAAAAAACTTAACCATTCAACCAAAGAACACAACAACCATAATAAAATGCACATAGACAATTACACCAGATATAAATTTTGTGAAAGTGATATATGCGAAATGCTGACAATGCAAACTTTTGTGAAAGCGATAAATGCAAACATTGGTCGAAAATGTTGATAGAGTTAAGCAAAAAGTGGATGTCTCAAGAAGGGATTTTTAATTTTAGATTGGGGATCTTGTGATGATTCACCTAAAAAAACAAATATTGAAAAAAGGGACACCACACAAGCTCAAAATGAGAAGGCTAGGACCCTGCAGGATACTTGCCAAGTATGGAGAAAATGTATATAAGATCAACTTGAAGCTAGACCTAGGATTGTCACAAATTTTTAATGTTTTAGATTTAATTTCTTATAAAGGACCTAACCCACATGTTTATTAGAATGTCTAGCAGGTCCTACATGATGTTGAAATCCTTCAGCTTAGTCCTCCTCCACCTTTGCAAGTAGCTAAAGTATTGATTCCAAAATCTACAAGTAGACAAGGACCAAGGCTTACTTGGAACATCTTATCTAGTGGTTGGGAAAAGGTGATGTTGATGCTACTTAGGTGAGAGAGTCAGATTTCAAAAGATTGGGCATCTCCTCAATCCAAGGATGGATTAGCTTTTTTTTTTTGTTTTTTTTTTTTGGGTGGGGATTATGGTGTAGGAGCACCTAGTCCAATGCTTAGTCTAAGTTTTCCTTTTTGGTTCGGGATGATCTTGTACTGATTATAGCCAAGTCAAGAAGGTGAGTAAGTTAAGAGTTGTTAGGTAGTTGTTTGTGGTGTGTTTCTAAGTTTTAGTTTGAGTCAAAAGGGCATATGTCTAGGACCTTGATAGTGTGGGAAAGATGTGTCTTCAACCCACTTGGTCATCTATGGTGTGATTTCAAGCTATTATATGGTTAAGGTCTCATCGGATGTCATGGGTGAGTTAGGAAGTGAAAAGATGTAAAAAATGTCAAGTTGTACAACATTTGTAAAAGTTGTCAAGTAGGCACAATGGCTTAAAATCATGCATATTGGTGCCTTAGGGGAAAAAATTGAGAAGAACCTCCTTATAGCAATATCGTGAAAATGCTCGAAATAACAGAATACAAAGTGATAGCAGAACTCAGAATAAATCTACTGATCGCAGGCCACTTCGAGGGGGTAACCTCCTTTGAGCAAGCTCAATACAATAAATTCGTCCGTGCCCATCAAGGGCCTCAACCTATTCTTATATACTGGGTACGATCTAGAAAAGTAATACTACCTATGCATGTGGGATAATAAAATAAACTCACGGGACGACTTACAAAGCATATGCGTCCAACAACTCTACTCTAACAAAATAAACAGAAGGAACACACAGGTTCCTAACATCCCCTCTCCGTTAGAAAAAAGCTTTGTCCTCAAAGCTTAAGGTGTGGAAATTGTTGTTGAATCTGAAGAAGGGGTTCCCAGGTAGCATCCTCTGGTTGCATGCCATGCCACTGAATCAAGACCTCAGAGATGGAGCGAGAGCGAAGCTGGCGAGTGCGCTGGTCAATGATTGCCACCGGCTCCAGGATAATGGATCCTTCCGTATCCATTTCAGGGAGAGTAGTTTGTGCTATGACAGTGGTACCCAGAACTTTCTTTAGACAAGAAACATGAAAAACTGGATGAATGCGGGAAGAAGGAGGAAGTTCCAGTTTATAAGCAACTGAACCAATCTTCTGCAGAACCTGATAAGGCCCATAAAATTTTGGGGCCAGCTTATGACGCCCTTTCAGCTTTAGGGAGGATTGTTTGGATGGCTGTAGACGAAGAAAAACCATATCCCCAACTTGAAATGAGCGCTCAGAACGGTGTTGATCTGCTTGCTGTTTCATCCGATTACGGGCCATGTGAAGATTATCCTGTAAGGTACGAAGAATCTGATCCCTGCTGCGGAGAACTATGTCAACTGCCTGGACTGGTGAGCTGTTGGGAGTGTAGGGAAGGAGCACTGGAGGTGCCTGACCATAGACTGCTTCATATGGAGTCATTTTAGAGGCAGTGTGGTAAGAGGTATTGTACCACCATTCAGCTAAAGGGAGCCACTTGGCCCACTGATGTTGCTGTTCGGAAGTGAAGCAACGAAGATAAGTTTCCAAGCATTTATTGACAATTTCTGTTTGACCATCAGTTTGTGGGTGATAGCCCGAACTCATCTTCAGTTTGGTGCCAGTTTTCTGAAATAGTTCAGTCCAAAAATGACTGGTAAAAGTTGCATCACGATCAGAGACAATGGAAGAAGGGAGTCCATGAAGACGAAATATCTGGTCCATGAAGATTTGTGCAACAGAGGAGGCAGTATAGGGGTGGCTGAGGGCACAAAAATGACTATATTTCGAGAGACGATCAACCACAACCAAGATCACTGTCTTGCCACCGAATTTAGGAAGCCCTTCAATGAAATCCATAGAAATATCAGTCCAAATCCGTGTAGGGATGGGCAATGGTTCGAGCAAGCCAGGAAGGAGGGTCGTTTCACCCTTGTGGCGTTGGCAAGTATCACATTCAGCCACCATCTGTTGAATCGTCTGTTTCATTCCTTTCCAAAAGAAGTTTCTCCTTGCTCGCTCATAAGTTTTGAGGAAGCCTGAGTGCCCTGCTGAAGGAGAAGCATGGAGTTCATAAAAAATAGCCTGATGTAGAGCTGGGTTCTGAGGAAGCACTAGTCGACCCTTGTATCGAAGAGAAGCACCATCCCAAGAGTAATGTGGTATAGCAGAAGGATTATTGGCTAGCTGGTGAATGATTTGAGATAAAGAAGAGTCACTGTCATAGCCCTGCTGAACAGACGCTAACCAATTGGGAATGGGCTTAGAAATAGCGGAAAGGGAAGCTTGATTATCAAATGTGCGAGAAAGAGCATCTGCCACAATATTCTCCTTACCCTTCTTGTAGGTGATCTCATAATCATACCCCATGAGTTTGCTGACCCATTTTTGTTGTGTAGGAGAGGATACCCGTTGTTCCAGGAAGTATTTCAGACTTTGGTGATCGGTTCTGATGCAAAAAATGACTCCCTAAGAGGTATGGCCGCCACTTCTGTACAGCATGCAAAATAGCCATCATTTCTTTTTCATAAGTAGAGAGGGCTAGATTCTTACCAGAGAGGGCTTTGCTAGTGAACGCAATAGGATGGTCATCTTGCAGGAGAACAGCACCCAATCCATTGCCGCAAGCATCACTCTCAATAGTGAAGGGTTTGGAAAAATCTGGCATCGCGAGAACAGGTGTACTGCACATAGCCTGTTTCAGTTGTTCAAATGCAGTCTCAGCAACAGGGGTCCAGGAGAAGGCATCCTTTTTTAACAGAGCTGTCAATGGTGCTACAATTTTCCCGTAATCTTTGACAAACTTGCGGTAGTAGCCAGTCAACCCCAAAAAACCCCGAAGGCTCTTGAGAGTTTTAGGATGCGGCCAAGTTTTCATGGCATCTATTTTTGTAGGATCCACCCGCACTCCATGGTGTGCAACAATATGCCCGAGATACTCCACTTCCTCCTGGCCAAACACACATTTAGATAGTTTTGCACAGAGTTGATGATCAGAGAGAAGTTGCAAGACAAGCTCCAGATGATGGAGATGCTCAGCCCAAGTTTTGCTATATATGAGGATATCATCAAAGAAGACCAGAATGAATTTTCGGAGGTATGGTCGAAATATGTTATTCATCACTGCCTGAAATGTTGAAGGAGCATTCGTGAGGCCAAAGGGCATGACTAAAAATTCATAGTGACCATCATGTGTGCGGAAGGCAGTTTTAGGTATATCCTCCTCATTAACCCGAATTTGATGATACCCAGAACGAAGATCTAACTTGGAGAAAAAATGAGCCCCATGAAGTTCATCAAGAAGTTCATCAACAACTGGAATGGGAAACTTGTCCTTTATAGTGAGATGATTAAGTGCTCGGAAATCAATGCAGAGTCGCCATGACCCATCTTTTTTGCGAACAAGCAGAACTGGAGAAGAAAAGGAACTGGTACTAGGGCGAATAATACCTTGCTTCAGTAAGTCACGGACAAGTATCTCGATTTCGGTCTTCTGATGAAATGGGTAGCGGTAGGGCCTGATGTTGGGCGGAACACTGCCAGGAAGGAGCTGAATACGGTGGTCCTCTGGACGAGAAGGAGGTAATCCCACAGGGTCAGCAAATATACCAGAATACTTGTCCAAAATGTGTTGGAGATCGGCAGGAGTGCTAGAGACTGCTGATGGCTGCATCTGAATGGAATGGAGCTGAGCGATGACACCATGTGAATTCTTCTTAAGAAGTTTTTCCATACGGTGTGAACTGATGATGCTGAGAGACCCTGGTTGTAAGCCTTTCAAAGTGTGTTGGTGCCCCTCGGCTGAAAACTGCATCCAAAGTTTAGCAAAATCCCAGAGAATGGGGCCAAGAGTGCGTAACCATTGGGCACCCAAAACCACATCATAGCCACCTAAGGGTAAGGCAAACATGTCAGAGCGCATGTTATAATCTCCAATAGAGAGACGCACATTGCGACATTTCCCTTTACAAGGTAAAGTGCCCCCATTGGCAATCATGACTTCAAAGCTAGAGCAGGGATGGATAAAGCAATCAGCCTGTTTGGCTATTTGTGGATCAATGAAGTTATGAGTGCTACCAGAATCAATGAGTATAGTAAGAGGGATCTTCTTGAAGAAACCCTGGACCCGCATGGTTTGTGGAGTAGTGACTCCTGCCAAAGCATGGACAGATATCTCTGGTGGAGCTTCTGGGGAAGGAGGTTCAGGCTGGTGAGGCTCAACCTCAGCATCCACTGTTTCCTGAGCATCTACATATTCTTCCAGTTCCGGTGGAGAATCCACATCCAAGAGATAGAGCTTTTGCTGAACACATCTATGGCCCCGAGACCATTTCTCATCACAATTATAACAAAGCCCTTTGTCTCGCCTAACTCGCATCTCTGTTTCAGACAAGTGCTTGATCGGAGTAGTTCTGGGAGCTGGTATGACTGGAGGGTTGTGAGAACCTGTATTTCTGAATGGAACAAAATTAGATCTGGAGCGTTGTAGAGCACTAATCTTGTCTTCTGCTAACTTAGCCAACCCAAGGGCTTCCATCATTGTAGTAGGTCGAAACATTTTGACTTCTGAGCGAAGTGCATCCTTCAGACCACTGACAAAACAACTACGGAAGAATTCATCAGACAAGCCCTCTGTGTGATTAGCTAATTTTTCAAACTCTGTCTGGTATTCTCTTACAGTGCCTGTTTGACGCAGTTTAGTGAGTGCTCCTATGAAATCATCAAAGGAACTAGGGCCAAAGCGCTCCAAAATGAGGGTGCACAATTCGCTCCACGTTGGGCCTACATTAGCCTTGATGTACCAACGGAACCATTGAAGAGCTTCATGTTCCAAATGAAAAGATGCAAGGGAGACTTTGTGGTTATCCAAAGTATTATGCAAGCTGAAATACTGTTCTGCCCTATAGATCCATCCAGTTGGATCAGAACCATCGAAGCGTGGAAAATCAAGCTTTGGTCCACGGAAATTGCCAGAAGAGGACCCAGTATCTCCTGAATGGTTTCGGCTCATGGCTGACTGCTGAAAGTTAAGACCCAGAATTTTGTCATCCAGATCTTAAAGTCTAGTTTTGAGGGATGCAATTTCCTCTTCCATGATTTTTGCTCCTGTACGCGTAACAACCATAAAACAAGGTTTTTTTTTTTTTTTTTTTTTTTGAAATGGGTAGAAGATGACAAACAAAAACTTTTTTAGTTACGGCAAACTTGGATTTGGGTAAAACTCATATAGGAAATGGGTGTTCGACGGGTGGTGGGAGACTATCTAGGGACAAGGGAAAAAGAAAAATGAGGGTTTCAAGGGTAGGGAGGCGAAATGAGGCGAACAGTCCAAGAGGGATAAGGGAGCAAAATGAGGAATTGAATCTTGTGGCTCAGTTTGGTGGCGATTGGATGAGAGGTGAAAAAGATAGGGCAAACCCTAAAATTAGATAAATGAGGGATTTAGGGCTTTGATATGTAAAATTTGGGGTTGGGTCGCCAAGGAAGGAAGTATGCGAAATGATATTGCAGACGTTCTGCGGAAGTATGAGCAGAAACAGAAAGCAAACAAGGAAGCTACGACGAAAAAACAGAAAAATTTTTACTCTTTTTTTTTTGAACAGTCGACTTAGAAAAATTCACTCACAGACAGAACAACTGAAAAGAGTTATTGCAATAACAAGAGATATTAGAAGTGAGAGGAACCTGAAGGCCACGACAGAAAAAAAATTTGATGTAATTTCCACCCAGCGAGCCCAAGAGAGTGCTCTGATACCAGATGAGAAGAACCTCCTTATAGCAATATCGTGAAAATGCTCGAAATAACAGAATACAAAGTGATAGCAGAACTCAGAATAAATCTACTGATCGCAGGCCACTTCGAGGGGGTAACCTCCTTTGAGCAAGCTCAATACAATAAATTCGTCCGTGCCCATCAAGGGCCTCAACCTATTCTTATATACTGGGTACGATCTAGAAAAGTAATACTACCTATGCATGTGGGATAATAAAATAAACTCACGGGACGACTTACAAAGCATATGCATCCAACAACTCTACTCTAACAAAATAAACAGAAGGAACACACAGGTTCCTAACAAAAATCATGTTTTTACATCATTTTTGACTCAATCTAGATAGGTCAAGAGGCCCCAACATAATGGGGAGAAAAGTTGCTCATGAAACCCAAAAGTTGTCAAGTTTGTGCAACTTTTTGAAAAGTTGCTTGACAACTTTTTGGGCAAAAAGTTGCAAAGTACAAGAATGAGCTTGGTGGTTATGCCAACCACTTGCAACCTCTTTGAGAGTCTATATATCCCTCATTCAAACACATCCCAAGGGTTAGGAATTGTAATAAGTCAAATTGAGTAATTGAATGCACATTTTTCCATATTTGCTTTACTTGTATAGAAAAATGGATTGAACAGGTCAATCTGGTATTATATTTTTGTTATTTATGACTATAAAATTCTTTATTCTTTATGTTGTTAGATTGCAAGTTTCCATCTACTAGGGTTTTGAGAATCTTTTCTAATTGGACATAATGTTCTTCTAGTTTTGGGTTTTGAGCAAAAATGGCTCTCCCATGAATTTCTACCTTGAGTTCTTCATGGTTTCAAGGGAAATGGTAGTAGAGAATATGTACATAATATATATTAGTTTTGGGGCCCTGAGAAGCATGACAGTGAATTTTAAGGTGATGCACAAGGCAAGTTTGTGCACTTGGTTAGGATATCACATATCAAGAAGAGAAGCTTTGGGGTTTGAGAGTGTTTGAATAATTCAAAAAAATTAGTGTAGAAGGAGGAGGAATGAGTAACGTAAAATCCTACCAAGGGAAAAGTTTCTAGGATGAGTTTTGGTGGGTGAAATAACATTCCCTATTCAGGCTAGTCAACATTGTCTTAAAACCCATAAAAGTAGGCTAAAAAGTTTCTTTTGGGTCTAAAAACACTTTAGGGTCCTAAGACCCACAAAATATTTAAGTTCTCCCATAAGGGTATTTGAATATCTAGTTTTTTTGCTATCTCCTTTGGAGAAATTTGGAGAAAAATTATAAAAACTCAATTTGGAGGGCTAATCCTAGTAGCCCTATTTTGAGCGATTTTGACTTATAGGTAATGAACTTGGTTTAAAATTGCAAGATTGATGTCTAGAAGGTCAAGGGTTGTTAAAGACCATTGATCAAAGTCATCACACTACATGGATGGAGGTTTTGGTAAAGAAACCAAAGGAGCAAGGTCAACAATGAGGTGTGAAGAAGCACTTGTGTAATGAAATAACCCTAACTATTGGTGTAACTAGGCTAGCATGTGATTGGAGGATAAGATAAAGGTCCTCTAGGGATTAGGGCATCAAGGAACCCTAATAGGCTAGTAGTAAGCTTGAGTGGATACTTAAAAGGTAAGGATTTGAAAGCAACCAAACCTAGTATTACATTAAGACATCATGCACCTGACAAAATTATTGGAGATAAGGAATTTGGTGTTATGACACGGGAAAGAATTAGAAGTAATACATGCTTACTTTGTGAGTTTGAGACAAAATCTATAAAATATTCTTTAGAGAATGTGTATTAGGTACAAGGAATGAATGAAGAAATTGTATGGATTAAAAATAACAAAACATGGACAATGATGCCTAGACCTAAAGACAAAAATGTTATTGGGAGAAAGTGGGTAATCAGGAACAAGCTGAATGAAAATGGCGAACTCACAAGGAATAAGGCTAGAAAAGTATGCAAAGGATATTCACAAGAAGAAGGTATTGACTATGGGGAGACATTTTCCCCTATTTCAAGACTAGCAAGGGTTAGAATACTATTTGGATATTCATCTTACAAAGGATTTAAGGAATATCAAATGGATGTCAAATATTCAATTCTGAATGGGATACTTGAAGAATAAGTATAGATAGAGCATCCCAAAGGATATGTAGATCCTAGCAAGAAGAATATGGTGTAAAAAATGCACAAGGCTCTATATAGTTTTAAACAAGCCCTTAGAGCATGGAATGAAAGGATACACAACTATTTGGTGAAGATTGGATTTCCACTTGAACTAATGATAACAACAATCTATACTTCAAGACTAGTAAAACCAATGAGGCTTTTTTGTCTAAATTTTTTGTTGATGATATAATATTTGGAGGCAAGGAAGCACTATGTAAATCATTTTCTGATGAGATGAAGAAGGAATTTGAAATTTCAATATTTGGTGAGATTAAATTCTTTGCTGGCTTACAAGTATATCAAATGAAGCAAGGTATCTTCATTAATCAATCCAAATATATAAAGGATATTTTGAAGACCTTTGGAATAGAAGATTCAAGACTAGTTAGTACTCCCATGTCTAGTGGACACAAGTTATCTAAGAATGATGATTCTACTGCTGTGAACCAGATATAATATAGATAAATGATTGAAAAAATAAAATATGTTGTTCACAATAGATTTGATATTACATTAGTAGTTGGGACACTTACAATATTTTCTATAAGTCCTAAGGAGAATCACATAGTGGCAATGAAAAGGATACTGAGATATCTGAAACAAAAAAAAAGGCTATGGATTGTATTACAAGAAGAGCGATTGGTTTGAATTCAAGTTATTTGGTGATTTTGATTGGGTAGGAAATATTGATGACAAAAAGAGCACAAGTAGAGCTACATTCTTTCTAGGAAAGAGGCTAGTTTCATGGACAACCAAGAAGCAAAACTGCATCTCTCAATTAACAACTAAAGCTTAATATGTGGCAACAATAGTAAATTATTCAAATATCATATAGATCAAGAAATTGTTACAAGGTAAAAAGGAAGAGATTACTAATCCAGTGAATATCTATTATGATAACACTAGTACTATTAACATATCAAAGAACCCTGTAATGCACACAATGACTAAACATATTGCTATCAAGTATCATTACTTGAGAGAGCTAGTCCAAGACAAAGAATTCAAATTGGAGTATGTGAACACTAAAAAGAAAATAGATGATAAATTCACAAAAGCTTTACCTAAGGATTCTCATGAATATCTAACAGGTAAACTAGGGGTGATTCTTCTAGGTAAAGCTACTTAAGCAAAGATGGTGCTCAACATCAAATGTGCTAATTAGATTATCTTACAAGTTGATGCAGACAGTTTTACCTTAGGACTTGCCTAAAGTAGCAATAAGGAAGGACAAAATTATGTTATATCAATCATACAAAGATAAAAAATGAGCTAAAAAATGACACAACACTATCTAAATGAAAAGATGAATAATGAATTGAAATGCCATTAGCATTATTGTTAAAGAGGGAGATATTATGAAGCAATTACCATAAGAAAGAGGAAGATATTACTAAGAGGGAGTGTTATGAAGAAAAGATCAGTTACAAGAGATTACTACAAGAGAGTCAAAACAAGATGAAAGAGGGAGATATGAACATAATAAAGATGGGGAAGATTCATATTGACTTGAGGTGTTGCATGGATGAGAATCTGAATGAAGCTAAAAGAAGAGATTATTGGACATAGAGATATCAATTAGAATGAAACTAGGGATATTAATGAATATTTGATACTATGCAAAGAGGGTGTTTCATTTTAAAGTACATGTTTTTGATTGTAGGTAACTAGAGGTGGTTCCATCAATGCCAAAGAGGAAGATTATCGGAAACTACAAATGGAACAATTTTTATGTTGTCATTGATGTCAAACATTATTGGTGAGACGGTTTTCTATCTAATTTAAGTATCATATCTATTTGATTGATGAAGAGAATTTGAGAAGTTGGTCATAAAAAAAGTACCTAGAGGAAATGTTGATTTATGAGGAGAAAACTACAAATAAACACTTGACTAGTTAAACTTTGACAAGATGAAGTGATTGTTTAAATCATATTACAAGTGGAGAAGATAGTAATGCTAAAGCCTTGAAGAATAGATAAAAGATAGACAAAATTCAAAGGATTGATTGTGAAACATAGCTAAAGATTTTGAAGTATAAGCCGAGTGATTCTAGTGTTGACTGAGTCATAGTAAGTGCTGAGTAAAAATAGTTATGAATGAGCATTAGTATTGACTAAGTGATAGTATATGTGCCAAGAAAGAAATCTAGTAGCAATCGAGTAACCTAGTGATGATCGAGTGTTAGAAAAAAGTGTTGTTCGAGGATCAACATTTTGACAGTTTATGAGAAACTATAATTTCTAGCTGACTAAGTTGATTTCTTAGAATATGGAAAGTGTGTTGAAGATAAGAATAGATGACCTTGACCATTTAAATCAAGGGAAACTACATTTATTTATTTTTAAGTAAGGATTCATGAATACATTTATAGAAAAGAAGAGGATGAACAAGAAGGTGGATAGATTCATTGTATGTGTTGGATCTGATCGTAACCCTAATATTGATGGTGGTGTTTAAGTGGAAAAAGATTAGAATTATCTATTTAAGGAGGCACAAGTGCTAAATTTTAATCAAGGTCAAAGGTTGGAGCAGTTATTGATGCTACTAACTAAAAAACTTAAGAAGAAGGCTAATAACAGTTAAGAAGAGGAGAAGTGTGATTTCTTTAAGGGTTTCCAAGTGAATATGAGACTAAGATGACAATGAAGGTTAGACAATGAATCAGCTTGAGAGATGAACTAAGATATGAATTTGAAAATTGAGTTGTACTTGGCATATCAAAACCTGCTGTTACTTTCCAAAAATTATAAATAGTATTTGAAATCCTTTAATCAAGGTTGACCTAATAGTCATATTGAAATACTTTAATCAAGGTGACATTATAATGGAATGTTCTAAATTCCTCTAACAAGGCCACTCCTAATACGGTGATTAAATATTTTAACAAGGTCACATTTAATAGTGTGTTTCGTAACCTTTAATAGGGTTGGTTCCTAATAGAACTCACTTAAGAAGACTAAAAATGTGGTGACATGTTACTTGTGGTTTTTCCCAAATTGTGTCTCCACATTAAATTCTAGTGTCAAACTTTCGTGGATGCTATTATAGTGTCTTATTGATTAATGTTTGCATTCTGTAAGTCTATTATATTTAGGATAGTGGACTGCTAATTTATGTTTACTGAAAGTTGACTATAGAGGCTAAGCTATTGAATGTTAAGATCTGAAATTGTTTAAGTTTAAAAAAAAAAAAAATTGCTACATTCGGACCTTGGATAATTTATTCACCCCCCCTCTTAGTTATTCTAAAATATTCTAACAATTATGTGAAGACTAGTAGAGTTACAAAGGAATAATTGTTTAGTGTGGTTCAAAGAGTGAAGATAATATTATGCACACTTGAGGATATGTTAAAAATTATTTATAGATACTGCATCTATGAGTTCATATGGAAATAAGAAGACTAGTTTGGGTTATGAAGGATTTAGTGAAGGCAGATTTCAAATAGCATTTATGGAAACTAGGTGTTGATGTTTTGATTCTATCTCATCAAAGTGATGGAATTGGATTGAAAAAATTAAGATAGAGATTGAAGACATGAAAAATATCTCTTTATTTAGAGGGCACAATTAGATTATCAACATATGAAAAGTTATGAAGATTGCAAGTTGATAGTTTGTTGATAACCTTGAAAAGAATAAAATAAAAATGTAATGTGTATTATAATATCTTAAGAATGTCCTATATTATTACTATAAATTGGGAAAGAATCAAGGTAAACTCAATAACTTAAATAGGACTTGGTATCAAGGAAAGGTTGTTTCCTTGGTTGTAATCATTAGTGTGATCACTTTTTATAATGCAAATGTGAAAGTGAGATCTAGTGTAGATAGTTATTGCAAGAGAGAACTTGAATATAAATATCTTACGATCAGAGTAGAGATTGATGATGATCGATGTGTTTTGAGATTCAAAGGAGCTCTATTGGAAAATAAGTTTCTATTTAGTTAGTTCAGAGATCTTGGATATGCTTATCTAGAATATTTTCTAATGAACATAATTTTTGAGGCTATTTGGATAGTGGATCTAGTTGTCCTCCTTTCAACTCCTAACAAGGTTGGTACAAATCCTAGTAGGTTTGGAATCTCCTAAAATAGATTTAAAGTCTCCTAATAGGGACTCATATGTAATGATTTTACTTTACTAACTCCTAACAGGGTCTATACATCATCTTGTGACCATCATTCCGATTGGCGGTTTTCCTCTGATCAAGGATTTCCCTAGTTAACATATCTAGTGTTATTGTGCATGGTTATCTTTCTATGGTTGCTGCATATAATTTTTACATGTTTCAAAATTAATAAAGGTATTTTGAGTTGTTTTATATACATAGCTTATTCCCCCCCACCCCACTAGTTATCTTGGTGGACTTTAATTTCTAACAATTTTTATTCAAAGCATCTTCCAACTAATTTTCTTTCCTATACCTCTCTGTAATCCAAGATCTTCTCTCACTATGTTAAAATTTCCCTTAGAGAAAAAATCTTTGATACTAATTGTCAAAAAGGAAAGTGCTAAGGGGCATGGATAAATCAATACTTTTTGTATGAGTTTCTAAACTTTTTTCCACAAACATTAAACCATAATTGTGATTAATCGATAATTTTTATTCCTTTAGTTTATTGATATGTTGTAAATACAAAGAGAAAAGTAAATAACAATAAACCAAATAGAATTCACCCATTAATAACACAAAAATTTTTGGTATCATAGAAACTCTTTGTTAGTGAAAAAAATGTGATGGTGATGGTACCTACAACTCTTCATTGCCACAAAAAGAGATGCTCAGTTAAAGGCTAGAAAGTGTCACTTTCTAAGTGACTCATCTAGTTAAGAGTGATTGATACATTGTTAGATATATAACCTTTATTTTAGGAACTAATCTATTAAGATATTTATCACACTTTTTATTGATCACTTGATTAAGAGATTTACAATCAAGTTCACTCTAGAACTCTTTAGTCTAGTTACAGACTAATTAGTTAAGGGATTTTACAATAAATTACTTAAACTATTAGGTATTCATACAAGATATATAATTACCTATGATTTCTTTTGATCTTGATTTGCACTATACTTTGATCACTTTGATTTCACAACACCTTCTTGTCTCTTTCTATCAACAACTTCTCTCATTTTGTATTCTAATTGTCCTCTCTCTATTCTTTATCCTTCAATATCCTCCTTATAATTTTTCACCATTCTTTATCTCCATAGCCTAATTAGGGTTCCTATAATATTTTTCTCAAATCCTCCATAAATCATTTTTTCCTTTTAATGTCTTGTGATCCTTTCATTATTTCCAAGGTGTTACATTGTTCATCAATTATCCTCATGATTCTTTTCTTGGTCGTCTTTATTAATGTCTATGCATTATTTTAATATTATCTCCTTCCTATGTGAACCATTTAGACTTTGTCCTTGTTCATTGACTCTAGTTGTAAATAGTGAACTTGATCTTTTCATGCTTGACACTTCTCTATTTTATGATAGATGACTTTTAATAGCTCTTCTTCTTATAGATAGTGTACTCTATATGTCGATAAGATTTACCTATTTACCTATTAGTTGTAATACTTCACCATCTTGTATATTATGTTGGTATCCATGAAAAAAATTATCATGATCATCATCATATGCCACCACAATTTTATTTCAATTTTAGGATGTAATTATCTTTTGTGTCATGTAATGTTATTGTTAAAGGTCTATTTCAAGATGATGTTAAAATATCATTATATTTATTTTGTTCTTATTTTTGGATTTTTGTTGATAATTTTCTTCCTATTTGGATCTAATTATGTGACATTTTTTAAGTTCTTGATGGAATCCCATGTTTCCCTCGCTTGCATTATATTTTTCTAATATTTGCATTATTTGAAGGAAAAGGGCAACATGATTGGAATAATTCAACTATTACACTATATACACATTACCTTTCCAAAAGGTATTTGCTTCTCATCTCAAGCACTTTCTTTGCAAGGCCTTCATCGATATTAGGTTTCATGTGTCACTATAATGAACACTTTTTGTACACCCCTTCTTTTCTTCTCAACCTTCCCTATCAATTCATGCCATGTTCTCTTTTGCTTCCATCTCTTACCAAAAAATCATGGTCTTAATTGACCCAGTCATGTGTGAACCTCATAGATGGTTCCCAGGGAAGTAAGGTGGTCTCATGTAGATTATTTGTCTTCTTTCCATGTGTATGGCTTCTCACAATAAGAATCCTTCTTTCCCAGGCCTGAAAGAATCACATCATTGTAAATGCACCCCATTTTAAAATCTAGTGGAGTCCCTGTTTAACACATGCTTCCAAGAAAAATTAGTTTTTGGGTATGTTTCTCATACCATTGATATTCATGACACATCAACAACAAAAAATCATGCTTCTTTAGGAAGAGGTCATGTTCATCTAGAAACCACATTTACCAAATATAGAAATGACACTTAACCCTTAAACATAGGACATTATGATGTACATCTCCTCCCCTTAGAAACTAATGAAAAAAGTAACTCCTTAGTCCTGCTAAAGTGGTGACATTGTTTCCATGGCCAAGGATCATTTATATACTTGTGATATATATATATTTGTGTTTCAGAAAGAAATATAAATAGTGACTCAATATGCTTGAAAAGAAGAACAAAACCTACTAATAGTTGGACAAGTTATCATTGATTGATAACTCTCTTTTGAATTGAGAGGTAAAACTCCCTCTTAGAAAGATTTAAAATGAATTAGATGATTGGTTATGTCTTTTATCTGAAGACATGAAGATTTTCTAACATTTACCCATCAACATAAAATGAATACGATTATTAGATTTAAGAATAGAATAAATAGAGAAAGAATAGAAAGTAGTCATACGACTAATAATTCAACCCCCTTTACATCATAGAGAAACAAAGAAAACATAATATTATTCTACAACTATGAATAACCAAATGATTGAATTCAAAATATGAAAGTAGTGACCATACAATCAACAATGATCTTAAAATTACATCTTCAAACCACAAGATCTAATGACCATAATCTATTTTTATTATGAACTCATAATAGGAAATCATATGATTAACTTATCCCTGTGATTACAAAGAAATACAGAATAAAAATCTAATTCCTCTATTCCTATTACAATCGAAAACAAGCCTTCCCCAGCAGCCTTCTAACTTTATCCAAAAAGAAGAACCCCCGTGACATTCTTCGTGTCTCCCTTTATCATGAATCCTATTGGAATATTTAATGCAGTTGGTCGTTTCTCCCTGGAGCCAAATGCCCACCTACCACTTGACGACCACTAGAACAGATAGAAACATAAATGTGGTGGGTAAGTTTTCCAAATTCAGGAATGGGGGGAAAACATTTTGCAAGTATAACAAAAGGAATGATCAAATTCATTCAATGTAGTAGAGTTTGCAGATCAAGCAGATCAGAGAGAAGTTGTAGAGCTGAGTAGAGAAGGAAGAAGGAAAGAAGTTTGTGCCTGCAGTTGCACGTGTTTCCCCTTCTCACTCAGTAAGTTTTTTGTTGTTTAGATTTTTTCTGTTGAAGCAGTGATTGCTCCAAACACCATTGTATGCAACCATTAGAGTTGCAGGTTTAAGAGTTTATTGAAGTTTGAAGTATTATCAGTTTAGGGTTATTTTAGGGTTTTCTGGTTGAAGCTGAATGCTCCCAGATTTTGTAATAGTTTAATGAAAGATTGAATAGAAAGCAAGCAACATACTTAATCTATTGTTCTTCATCTTCTATTCATTGCATTTGACAAGTTTGGTTGAAAGGTTAAAGCTTTGGCTTTCTGGTTGTAATGGTGAAAGCATTCATGTTGAAATATTTCCTAAGTTATAATTTTTAAGTTTAAAACAGAACACTCGGCATCCTCTTTCTCAGTTGGAGCCGAGCTCACTCGGCATCCATTGGTGTCGAGCATTTCTTGTGTGTGTGCTGAGCTCTTCTTATGCCAAGCAATTTTTCTTCAAGTGCCAAGCTCCTCTTTGTGCCGAGCTCACTTGGCACCTGCTGCCTGTCACTCGGCATCTGTTGGTGCCGAGCAAATTTCCACTTGGCACATTCACGTGCCAAGAAAAACTGGCACTTGGCACCTTCATGTGCTGAGCATTTTTCAAGTGCGGAGTAAAGTATTTTAGGTTTAGGGTTTTGAGTTGTTGAAATTTACATTAATATTTCTCACATGGTATCAAAGCTTTGAGGCCACACATCCACAGTGAGTTAGGGCATTTTTTTTCTTGGGATATTTGACATGGCAGGAGATGCAAGAAAGATATGGCAGCAGCCACCACCCTTTAATGGGAAAAATTATGGTACATGGGCAAAGAAGATGAAGATCATAATGGTTGCAAATGATTATGAGAGTTTGTGGTCAATGGATTCAATGATGTGACTGATCCAACTTAGTATGATGCTCTCACAAATGCATAGAAGACTCATTTGAAAGAGTCAAGGAGGAAGAATGCTAAGGCATTAAGTCTTATTGAAGCAACAATGACAGAGACAATTTTTTCAAAGATTGCAGCAGCAAATTATGCAAAGGAAGCTTGGGATATCCTTGAGATGAACTTCAAGGGGACTGATAAAGTCTGTACTATAAAGCTACAGAATATAAGAAGGGAGTTTGAGAACTTTCAGATGAAGGAAAATGAATTAGTTGCAGACTTCAGTTCAAGGACCTCCAATGTGATTAACCAACTGAAGTCAAATGGAGAAGACTATCAAGAGTAGAGGATAGTGGAAAAGATATTGAGGAGTTTACTTCATAAATATGACAATTTGGTCATGATCATAGAAGAGGTAAAAGACCTCACTATTTTGACAATGGATGAGTTGATGGGTTCTCTTCAAACCCATGAGCATAGGATCAACAGATCTACTTCTTCATCTTCCCAAGAGCAAGCATTCAAGGCTTAGTCAAATCCAAGAGGAAGCGGGAGAGGAAGAAATGGCTCAGGCAGGAACTCCAGAGGTAGAGGCCAAAGAAATGGAGGACAAAGGAATGCTACAGCAGAAAGCTCAAGAAGAGCAGATGGAGCAAGTAGCTCACAAAATACTTCAAGAGGAGGTAAGAAAAACTACAACTCAAATAAGAGTAATGTAGAATGCTACTACTGTCATAAATATGGACATTATGCAAATGAATGCTGGAAGAAGCAGAATGATTAGTCAGGACAAGCAAATGTGGCTGATGTGAACATGAGAAGTGGATCCAATGCTGCTGCCTTCATCATGTGTAATGTTGGTGAAGAAGGAAGCCTTGAGATTTGGTACCTCGATAGTGGATGTAGCAACCACATGAGTGGTAATGAAACCTTGTTTTCATTCATTGACAAGAGTTTCAAATCAGAAATTAAGATGGGTAACAATGGAACCCTACCAGTTGTGAGCAAAAGATCTATTATGGTTCGCACCAAGAAAGGTGAGAAAAGGAAAATACAAAATGTGTATTTTCCCCCTGGTATGAAGCACAATTTGATGAGCATTGGTCAGCTCATTCAAAATGGATACAAAGTGCTGATGGAAAATGACAAGTGTGTCATTCATGAAAAGGATGGGAGCAAGAATTTACTTGCAGCAGTTCAAATGACAAAGAATAGAATATTTCCCTTGAGGATAGAGACATGTTTCTCATCTCAAGTTAGTGTTGCACCTCCCACACAATCAGCTCTAAGGAGTGTGATTGAAGACCCCTCACGACTATGGCACCTAAGGTATAGTCATTTTGGCTATGCTGGTTTAAATTTATTGTCAAATAAAAGAATGGTAGAAGGTTTACCACGTATAAGAAATTCATGTGACAAGTGTGAGGCTTGTATTTTGGGTAAGCAACATAGACTTCCCTTTAATTCTAAAAATTCTAAGAGGGCTAGATATCCATTAGAGTTAGTGCATATTGACCTAGTCGGTCCTATGCAAGTTACTTCTATTGGGGGGAGTACTTATTTCATGACATTCATTGATGATTTCAGTCGTAGGACATGCGTGTATTGACCTAGTCGGTCCTATGCAAGTTACTTCTATTGGGGGGAGTACTTATTTCATGACATTCATTGATGATTTCAGTCGTAGGACATGCGTGTATTTCTTAAAGAATAAATTTGAAGCATTTGATAAATTTGTAGAATTTAAAGCTCAAGCTGAAAGAGAATGTGAACACTATATCAAAGTCCTAAGATTAGATAGAGGAGGGGAGTATACCTCCAATTCTTTTGTAAACTTTTGCCGAAAATATGGCATAAAGAAAGAGCTCACAACCAGTTATACACCACAGTAGAATGGAGTGGCTAAAAGAAAGAATAGGACCATTGTTGAAATGGCAAGGAGCATGATGAAAGAGAAAGGTCTCCCAACTGAATTTTGGGGAGAAGCTGTGGAAACAATAGTTTATCTAATTAATAGGTGTCCTACAAAGGCAGTGCAGGACAAAATTCCAATGGAAGCATGGTCACAAAGAAGATGGATAGTTGAACACCTAAAAGTGTTTGGATGTGTTGCATATGCACATGTGCCTAAAGAGTAAAGGTAGAAATTTGATGATAAAGGTGTGAAGTGCATCTTCATAGGGTACAGTACAAAATCAAAGGCATATAGATTGTATGACCCATTGAACAACAAGATGATGCTTTCAAGAGATGTGAAATTTCTTGAAAATCATTCTTGGTATGGTTCAACTGATGAGTCACCGAGAACTTCAAGTAAAGTGCCAATTATGAGTGATGAAGATGCTGATAAATAGCAAGAAGGAGAAAATAGAAGAAAAGGCAAGCAAATTTAGACATTGTCGAGCTCCTCTAGGCATGACCGAGTGTCAATGCCGAGTACCAGTGAAGATCGAGCTAGTCGGCAATGCAACAATAGTGAAGATTATGATCCCACACTCTCCTCCCTGTTACCAAAAAAGACCAAGAGTCTTAGGGAGATATACCAAGATGAAAGGTATGGAGATTATGATGAGAGTGTTAATTTTGCATTATTTTCTCATAGTGATTCAATATATTTTGAAGAAGCTATCAAAGAGAAAAAATGCTATAAGGCCATGGATGAGGAAAGAGATGCTATAGAAAGAAATGAGACATGGGAGCTAACTGAATTGCCTCCAAAGAAACAAGTGATTGGAGTGAAATAGGTCTATAAAACCAAATGCAATGCTGAAGGCAAGATTGATAGGCATAAGGCAAGGCTGGTAGTCAAGGGCTACAAACAGCAGTATGGAAGAGACTATGATGAGACATATGCCCCTGTTGCAAGAATGGAAACTATGTGTGTTGTCATAGCAATTGCAGCTCAGCACAAATGGAAGGTATTTCAAATGGATGTGAAGTTCGCCTTCCTTAATGATGTATTGAAAGAAGAAGTGTATGTGGAGCAGCCACCTGGTTATGAAGTTGTAGGTGAAGAGAACAAAGTATATAGATTGAAGAGAGCTCTTTATAAGCTCAAGAAAGCTCCAAGGGCATGGTACAGTAGGATTGACTCATATTTGATGAGCAATGGCTTTAGCAAAACCAATGGTGAGCCCACTCTTTACATCAAGGCAACAGATGGTAATGTATTGATTGTTGTCTTGTATGTAGATGACTTGATTTTTACTGGTAATAATAAGGCTCTTATTGGTGAGTTTAAAGAGGCTATGAAAAGTGAATTTAAAATGACAGACCTAGGTCTCTTGAAATACTTTCTAGGCATAGAAGTAAAACAAATGCATGATGGCATATTCATCTCTCAAGAAAAATATGCAAGGCAGATCTTGGATAGATTTAAAATGCAGAATAGTAAGGCAGCCCCTACACCAATAGCAATAGGTCTGAAGTTGAGCAAAGAAGACTCTAGCAAGAGAGTGGATCCAACAATATACAAGAGTATGGTTGGAAGTTTAATGTATTTGACTACAACTCGGCCAGACCTAATGCATGCAATAAGTCTGATTTCCAGATTTATGGAAATACCAAAGGATTCCCATTGGCAAGCAGGAACAAGGATCCTAAGGTATGTGAAAGGTACCAAGGAATTTGGAATTTTATATACTACAAATGATGATTTCAATTTGGTTGGTTACACTAATAATGATTGGGCTGGAAGTTTAGATGATAGGAAGAGCACTTCCGGATACATGTTTCATATGGGATCGGGTGCAATTTCATGGGCATCCAAGAAGCAATCTATTGTTGCTCAATCTACAGTAGAGGTTGAATACATAGCGGCAAATGTAGCAGCATGTCAAGCAATTTGGCTAAGGAGGATCTTGACAGATTTGAATGAAAGGCAAGAGGATGGAACCACAATTTATTGTGACAACATCTCATCAATTGCATTGTCCAAAAATCCAGTCTTCCATGGGAGAAGCAAACACATTGAGATCAGATATCACTTCACCAGAGAGTTGGTGGAGAATAGGGATATCAAGATGAAATTTTGCAAGTCTAAGCAGTAGCTAGCAGATATTTTCACCAAGTCATTAGGCATTGAAACTTTTGTACACCTAAGAGAGAGTCTTGGTGTAGTTGATTTGGATCAGCAGTGATCCTTGTTTGTTTGACTCGGGACAAAGGGGGAGTGTTAGAATATTTAATGCAGTTGGTCATTTTTCCCTGGAGCGAAACGCCCACCTACCACTTGACGACCAGCAGAATAGATAGAAACATAAATGTGGTGGGTAAGTTTTTCAAATTCAGGAATGGGGGGAAAACATTTTGCAAGTATAACAAAAGGAATGATCAGATTCATTCGATGTAGTAGAGTTTGTAGATCAAGCAGATCAGAGAGAAGTTGCAGAGCTGAGCAGAGAAGGAAGAAGGAAAGGAGTTTCTGCCTGCAGTTGCACGTGTTTCCCCTCCTCACTCAGTAAGTTTGTTGTTGTTTGGATTTGTCCTGTTGAAGCAGTGATTGCTCCAGGCACCATTGTATGCAACCATTAGAGTTGCAGGTTTAAGAGTTTATTGAAGTTTGAAGTATTATCAGTTTAGGGTTATTTTAGGGTTTTCTGGTTGAAGCCGAATGCTCCCAGATTGTGTAATAATTTAATGAAAGATTGAATAGAAAGCAAGCAACATACTTAATCTATTGTTCTTCATCTTCTATTCATTGCATTTGACAAGTTTGGTTGAAAGGTTAAAGCTTTGGCTTTCTGGTTGTAATGGTGAAAGCATTCACATTGAAATATTTCCTAAGTTATAATTTTTAAGTTTGAAACAGAACACTCGGCATCCTCTTTCTCAGTTGGAGTCAAGCTCCCTCGGCATCCATTGGTGTCAAGCATTTCCTGTGTGTGCGCCGAGCTCTTCTTGTGCCGAGCAATTTTTCTTCAAGTGCCGAACTCTTCTTTGTGCCGAGCTCACTCGGCACCTGCTACCTATCACTCGGCATCTGTTGGTGCCGAGCAAATTTCCACTCAGCACATTCACGTGCAGAGCAAAACTGGCACTCAACACCTTCATGTGCCGATCATTTTTCAAGTGCCGAGTAAAGTATTTTAGGTTTAGGGTTGTGAGTTGTTAAAATTTACATTAATATTTCTCACAAATCCATCCTCCGGAGAAAATGGTTAAGTATTAATAACTGACTCTTGATTAACTTTTAACATTAATATCTCAAAAAAACCATTTTCGCCTTTAATATCTCGTGAGAGCCTTCATATATGTGTAATTTAATCATTCTCTAATGAGTTGTTAACGTCCATCACAATAGTTAGATATTGTGTGACATTAGTAAGGCATTCTTCATGCCAAGTAACTGCGAGGTGTCAGACCCTCTTCACTTTACTGCCACCATCGACCTATGGAACGATGAAGGCATTTGGAACTTTGACACATCTTTACTAAACTTTCCTGCAATGATGGACTCTATACCTGTTCTAAGTCTCTCTATGTGTCGATACATTCGGTCTCACCTATTACCTCTGTTCTCATTATTTACATCTCGATGACCCTTTTCTTGTGTTGTGTCTGATCAAAACTTGGTTGTATTACATGCATAGAGACTAGAGATTCCTTTTCATATCAGAGTGATCGATCCATCATGAAGATATATCACTGCTAGTGAGTTTTGGCTTCACATGGGATGCTCAACTATGTCGGCACAACTGGATTTGTCTCGTAGAGGTATTCGATTTAACAATCATTACCAGGTTCATCAATGCTTGTCTCATGAGCAATTTGTCAAACACTTGTGTTTTCCCTTCCAAGGATCTCGGGTGAAGGCTTGGAGGATTTCACTTGTCATTTTCAGATGTTCAAACTGACAGAGTACTCTCTTCCTCATATTGAATCAAGTTGACTTTGAACTATTTCTGCTAGTAATCACCAATGCTAGTAGGATACTTAGCTTGCCTTCCACATTTCAATTCGCACACTATTTATTTGATGGATGAAAGTAGACTCATTCTGGCATATTCTCTTTGTGGACTGAATTATGAATACACTTCATGTCTGTACCAGAGTTGCATATCATTGAACATATCTTAAGTTTCAAGCATCATTGAAGTTGAGAAATGGATGGATGAACCCAATCACACCTTGATTCCCTAGACGTGATGATTTCTGTACTCCTTATGTGTTGTAGCTCATTCCTCTTTCTAGTATATTGTGCACTGGCTTTGGACAGATGAGTCCGCTACATGTTATTCTGATGTAAGTCAGTGCATTCTACGGGGAATTCATTCACCTCCCCCATTAGCGTGCGGCAAGTTATGATTCTTTGGGAAGGAGAAATGAACGTTCTCTCCCCATGATTTTTAAATCATGAAACCCATGAGGGTAGATGACTAGCCTCGTGCTAGCATTTCTCTTCTCTCATTAAAATTCTTGTTCACAATCTCCTTCGAAGATATCTTTGGTTTGCGGGTTTTTTGATTCAAGGGATAATAGGATTACTTACTAAATGAGAAATATATCACTTCAAATTCCAATGGTTTTGATTGCCAAGAACCAATGATTTTAACAATTGGTCACTCCCTTAAAACAATAGACTGGAAAGCTACTTTGAATATGAATAATGAATCTAAGGATTTGCATCTTAATCTTTACTTCAAACCCAACAGGGTGAATCTTGGAACTTGGAACTTGAAGCATCAAACTGTATTTCTAATTCAAAATTTCAATCCCTGAACATTGAATCATAAAGTTGAATATTGAACTTTGAATCATAAAACTGAATATCTGATTCTGAACCTTGAAGCTGAACTCTCAAACTAATGAACCTACATTTCAAACTTTAAACCTATAAATTGATCCTAGTCTTGAACTCTGAACCTTAAATCTTTTGATGGTGGGTCCTTGACGAACCCAAATTCTAAACTTGAACTTGTTTCTTCTTTTTAGACATTCTCTCTTTATTCTATTCTTAAATTTGATAATCGCATCCATTCCATGTTGATGGGTGAATGTCATAAAACCTTCATGTCTTCAAGTAAAAGACATAACCAGTCATCTAATTCATTGTAAATCTTTTTAAGAGAGAGTTGTACCTCTCAATTGAAAGGAGAGTTATCAATCAATGATAACTTGTTGAACAATTAGTACATTTTTAATTCTTTTCAGGCATATTGATTCATTATTTACATTTCTTTCCAAATGACAAATCTGTTTACATACATACATACATACATATATATAATTTGTAAATAATGAAAAAAAGGTCAGATATCTATATGATGTATCATCATAGGATCAAGGTCTCTTCTCCCCAAGAAATTATTTCTACAAGATTTAGAGGTTAATGCAATCATTTGTGTATCATTGTTATCATCAGGGCTAATACTATACCTTAAGTTGTTAACTATGTTATAGAATCAGAAAATAATTGATTATGCACTTAGCTCTTTGATTTATTCTATGATTAAGTTTATCTTTTAGGGTTTGTGCTCTAAGAAAACTTTAGTGTTGTTGTTGATAATATATAAATTCGTTATACTGTTTTCATTGATGAAACTACTTTATTAAGTATTTTAACATGCTACCACATAACCATTAGAGAAAATAATGAATTTCAGTATGAATTACGTATCAATATCGTACAAAAATATTAAGTGATTTTTTATGAAGCTATGTTTATGATAGAACCTATTTATGTGAAAAAAATAGTAAGTTATGATTAATGGAATTAAACTAGGTAACTATTGATGTAGTTGACGATGAACAATTAAATGATTTGAATGTTTCATAATATTTGGAACTAATTAATTGGAAGATCATTGGATATAATAGAGGGTGATGATAAGATGATATAGTTAATAAATAACCTTAAAATTCTAAGAGGTAAAGATATTTGAGTGGTCAAGAAGTGATGCCGATAGGAACAAGAAAACATGAGAATGAGACTAGTTGAAAAGGTAAACAAGTACTTATCGATAAACTCAAAGTGAATAAGTGAATGATGATTAGGTACAAATGAATGAATAGGTAATCAAATAAGGATTAACAATAAAAAAGGAACAATAAGTAAATAGTTCTCTCTCCATAATTTTTAAATCATGAAACCCATATCAGGGTAGATGACTAGCCTCGTGCTAGCATTTCTCTTCCATCATTAAAATTCTTGTTCATAATCTCCTTTGAAGATATCTTTGGTTTGGGGTTATTTTAATTCAAGGGATAATAGGATTACTTACTAAATGAGAAATATATCACTTCAAATTCCCATAGTTTTGATTGCCAAGAACTAATGGTTTTAAACAATTTCTCTTTACCAAACACTCCTTTAAAACAATAGACTGGAAAACTACTTTGAATATGAATCATGAATCTAAGGATCTGTATCTTAATCTTACTTCAAACCCAATAGGGTGAATCTTGGAACTTGAAGCATCAAATGATATTTCTAAATTTCAATCCTTGAACTTTGAATCATAAAATTGAATACTAAACTTTGAATCATAAAACTGAATATCTGATTCTGAACCTTGAAGCAAAACTCTCAAACTAATGAACCCACATTTCAAACTTTGAACCTATGAATTGAACCTAGTCTTGAACTCTGAACCTTAAATCTTTTGATGGTAGGTCCTTGATGAACCCAAATTCTAAACTTGAACTTGTTTCATCTTTTTGGACATTCTCTCTTTATTCTATTCTTAAATTTGATAATCGCATCCATTCCATGTTGATGGGTGAATGTCATAAAACCTTCATGTCTTCAGGTAAAAGACATAACCAGTCATCTAATTCATTGTAAATCTTTCTAAGAGAGAGCTCAATTGAGAGGAGAGTTATCAATCAATGATAACTTGTCGAATTGTTAGTACATTTTTTATTCTTTTCGGGCATATTGATTCATTATTTACATTTCTTTCCAAATGACAAATATGTTTATATATATATATATATATATATATATATATATATATATATATATATATATATATATATAGGTCAAATATCTATATGATGTATCATCATAGGATCAATGCTTCTTCTCCCCAAGAAATTAATTCTACAAGATTTAGAGGTTAATGCAATCATTTATGTATCATTGTTATCATCAAGGTTAATACTATACCTTAAGTTGTAACTATGTTATATAATCTTAAAATAATTGATTATGCACTTAGCTCTTTAATTTATTTTATGATTAAGTTTATCTTTTAGGGTTTGTGTTCTAGGAAAAAAATGCTGTTGTTGTTGATAATATATAAATCTATTATATTGTTTTCATTGATGCAACTACTTTATTAAGTATTTTAACATGCTACCACATAACCATTAGAGAAAAGAATGAATTTCAGTATGAATTATGTATCAATATTGTACAAAAATATTAAGTGATTTTTTATGAAGCTATGTTTATGATAGAACCTATTTATTTGAAAAAAATAGTAAGTTATGAATAGTGGAATTAAACTAGGTAACTATTGATGTAGTTGATGATGAACAATTAAATGATTTGAATGTTTCATAAAATTTGGAAGGAATTAGTTGGAAGATCATTGGATATAATAGAGGGTGATTATAAGATGATATAGTTAATAAATAACCTTAAAATTCTAAAAGGTAAAGATATTTGAGTGGTCAAGAAGTGATGCCGATAGGAACAAGAAAACATGAGAATGAGACTAGTTGAAAAGGTAAACAAGGACTTATCGGTAAACTCAAAGTGAATAAGTGAATGCTGATTAGGTACAAATGAATGAATAGGTAATCAAAGAAGAATTTGGGGATAAATTCCAAAAACTCAGTTTGGAGGGCTAATCCTTGTAGCCCTATTTTGAGCAATTTTTATTTATAGGTAAAGAAATTGGTTTCAACTTGTAAGATTAATGTCCAGAAGGTTAGGGGTGTCAAAGACCATTGATGAAAGTCATCACACTACATGGATGGAGGTATTGGTCAAGAAACCATAGGAGAAAGGTCAACAATGAGGTGTGAAGAACTTGTGTAATGAAATAACCCTAACTATTGGTGTAACTAGGTTGGAGTCTGATTGGAGGATAAGATAAAGGTCCTTTGGTGATTAGGGCATCAAGGAACCCTAATAGGCTAGTAGTAAGCCTACATGAATCCTTAAAAGTTAAGGATTTGAAAGTAACCAGACTTAGTATTACATCAAGACATCGTGCACTTGAAAAAATTAAATTGGAGATAAGGACTTTGGTGTTATGACAAGGGAAAGACTTAGAAGTAATACATGCTTACTTTGTGAGTTTGAGCCAAAATCTATAAAAGATGCTTTAGAGAATGAGGAATGGATACAAGGAATGAATGAGGAAATTGTATAGATTAAAAAGAACAAAACATGGACTATGGTACCTAGACCTAAAGACAAAAATATTATTGGAACAAAGTGGGTAATCAGGAACAAGCTGAATGAAAATGGTGAACTCACAAGGAATAAGACTAGAAAAGTATGCAAAGGATATTCACAAGAAGAAGGTATTGACTATGGGGAGACATTTTCCCTTGTTGGGAGACTAGAAAGAGTTAGAATACTACTTGGATATTCAGCTTACAAAGGATTTAAGGAATATCAAATGGATGTCAAATTTGCATTTCTAAAATGGGATACTTGAAGAAGAAGTATAGATAGAGCATCCTGAAGGATATGTAGATCCTAGCAAGAAGAATATGGTGTAAAAAATGCACAAGGCTCTATATGGTTTTAAACAAGCCCTTAGAGTATGGTATGAAAGGATACATAACTATTTGGTGAAGATTGGATTTGCAAGAACTAATGATAACAACAATCTATACTCGAAGATGCCAACCAACGAGATTTTGTTGTCTAAAATTTTTGTTGATGATATCATATTTGGAGGAAAAGAAGCATTATCCAAATCATTTTCTGATGAGATGAAGAAGGAATTTGAAATGTCAATGTTTGGTGAGATCAAATTCTTTGTTGGCTTACAACTATATCAAATGAAGCAAGGTATCTTCATTAATAAATCCAAATATATCAAGGAGATTTTGAAGATCTTTGAAATAGAAGATTCAAGACCAGTTAGTACTCCTATGTCTAGTGGACACAAGTTATCTAAGAATGATGATTCTATTGATGTGAACTAGATATTACATAGATAAATTATTGAAGAACTTAAATATATTGTGCACATTAGACCTGATATTACATTAGTAGTTAGGATAGTTGCAAGACTTTTTGTAAGTCCTAAGGAGAATCACATGATGGCAGTGAAAAGAATACTAAGATATCTAAACAAGAAAAAGGCTATGGATTGTATTACAAGAAGAATGATTGGTTTGAACTAAAGGTATTTATGATTTTGATTGGGCAAAAAATGTTGATGATAAAAAGAGCACAAGTAGAGGTACATTCTTTCTAGGAAAGAGACTAGTTTCATGGACAAGTAAGAAGCAAAATTGCATCTCTCAATTAACAACTAAAGCTTAATATGTGGCAACAATAGTAAATTATTCAAATATCTTATAGATCAAGAAAATGTTAGAAGGTACAAAGGAAGAGATTACTAATCTAGTGAATATCTATTATGATAACACTAGTACTATTAACATATCAAAGAACCCTGTAATGCACACAAAGACTAAACATATTGCTATCAAGTATCATTACTTGAGAGAGCTAGTCCAAGACAAAGAATTCAAATTAGAGTATGTGAATACTAAAAAGAAAATAGATAATAAATTCACAAAATATTTACCTAAGGATTCTCATGAATATCTAAGAGATAAACTAGGGGTGATTCCCCTAGGTAAAGCACTTAAGCAAAGATGGTGCTCAACATCAAATGCGCTAATCAAATTATCTTACAAGTTGATGCAAACAATTCTACTTTAGGACTTGCCTGAAGTAGTAGTAAGGAAGGACAAAAATATGTTATATCAATCATACAAAGATAACTAATGAACTAAAAAATGACATAGTGCTATCTAAATGAAAAGATGAATAATGAGTTGAAATGCCAGTAGCGTTGTTGTTAAAGAGGGAGATATTATGAAGTAGTTACCGTAAGAAAAAAGAAGAGATTACTAAGAGGGAGATGCTATGAAGAAAATATTAGTTACAAGAGATTACTATAAGAGAGTCAGAATAAGATGAAAGAGGGAGATATGGACAAAATAAAGAGGGGAAAGATTCATATTGATTTGAGGTGTTGCATGGATGAGAATCTGAATGAATCTAAAAGAAGAGATTGTTGGACATAGAGATGTGAATCAGAATGAAACTAAGGATATTAATGAATATCAGATACTATACAAAGAGGATGTTTCTCCTAACAATACATGTTTTGTATTGTAGGGTAACTAGAGTGTTAGTTTGTGGTGATTGATCAGGAAAGTACTATACATCATAAATTCTTTGGGGCTCGGGCAAAAATAAAATTTGGGCCCTATTTTATCAAGATTTTGGGTAGACATGTAATTATTAATTATAACCCTAAAGAGGTAAAAAATACTTGTATAAAAGGGCTTAGGGTTAAGGATTGTTTCATATTTGTGATGAGAAAATTGGTTCTTGTAGCGATATTGAGTTGTAAGGGATTATAGATTGTAATCAAATTGTAATCATTGGATTGTAAAAATATTGGACTTTCTATTTGGTGGATGTAGCCTAGGGTTTGGGTGAACCACGTTAAGTCTTGGTGTCTTGTTTTCTTTTCTATGTGATCTATTATTTTCTGATATTGGTTATATTTGTATGTAATTGTTACTTTTGCCCATGGTTTAATCCTAACAATTGGTATTAGAGCAAAGTTATTTTTTAGTTATCCTCTACAAGAAAGTCTCATGATTGAGTGGGAGTCTCATGGTCAAGTGGGAGTGATGAAAAATGAGGCTAAGCTGAGGTTTGATAGGTTTAATGGGCAAAACTTGTAGTTATGGAAGATGCAAATGGAAGACTATCTTTATCAGGAGGATTTATGGAAGCCATTGGAAGGCAAAGCCAAGAATCAAGGATCTATGTCAAATGATGAATGAGATATTTTGGAAAGAAAGACTCTTGGAAGCATTTGATTATGCCTGGCACCATCGGTGGCATTTAATATTACAAAAGTGAAGACAACAGAAGAGTTGATGAAAACCCTAGCGAAACTATATGAAAAGCCCTCTGCTTCAAACAAGGTATTTCACATGAAGAATTTATTTAATATGAAAATGGCAGAAGGTGGATCTATTGCTGATCATTTAAATGAGTTTAATACTATTACTAGTCAGCTATGTTCCATGGGTATCAATTTTGATGAAGAAATTAGGGCTCTCTTGATTTTGTGTTCTTTTCCTAAAAGCTGGAATGGCTTGGTAATGGTTGTGAGTAATTCTATTCCTAGATCTAGTACCTTAAAATATGATGATGTGATCAATGTTATTTTGAGTGAGGAAACTCATAGGAAAACCTCAAGTGGATCTACATCAGGAAGTGCTTTGAATGCACAAAGCAGAGGCAGTACGACTGAGAGAGGAAGTAATTCCATAAATTGTGGGAAATCAAGAGGAAAGTCAAAGTGGAGGAGGTCTCAATTGAAAAGACCAAATGATTGGTGGTACTAGAGAAACTAGGTCATTAATAGAAAGATTGTTGGAATTGAAAGAAAAATGAAGGAAATAAACCAAATGGAGACAAGGAGGCAAATGTGGTAAGTAAAAATTTTGAAGAGGATGCTTTGCTTCTGTCTTTATAAAGTGTTGATAATTCATGGGTTTCAAATTCTAGTGCTTCTCTTCATGCTACACCTCATAGAGGTTATTTCATTGATTATGTCCAAGGGGATTTTGGACTTGTTTATTTGGGGGATAATGAACCCTGTTAGATTGTTGCCAAGAGAAAAGTTAAGATTAAGTTGTAGAATGGGAATCGTTGGCTACTACATGAGGTAAGACATGTTCCAAGGTTGAGTAAGAATTTAATTTCAGTAGGGCAACTCGGTGATGAGGCTTGTGTAGTTACTGTTAATGATAAAAATTGAAAGGTTACAAAAGGTTCCCTTGTAGTAGAAAAAGGTGTGAAAGTAGGCACCTTATATCCTTGTACAGGTCATATTGTTCCTTCTACTTTAATTGTTTAAGAGAAAAATGAATGTTTAGGAACAATTGCTATAGTTGAGCAAGGAGAACAAATAGCTAGTGTAAATTCTGATACAACATTGTGGCACAATAGACTTGGGCACATGAGTGAGAAAGGTATGAAAGTATTTCATTCAAAGAATGTTTTACCAGGTTTGAAATGTCTTAATATGGATTTCTATGAAAGTTATGTGTATGGAAAACAAAAGAAAGTGAGTTTTGTAAAGAGTGGGAAGGAAAACAAAAAGGGAAAATTAGAGCTTGTACATACCGATGTATGGGGACTGGCTCAGGTATCTTCCCTTGGAGGCTCTCATTATTATGTTACATTTATTGATGATGCAACCAGAAAGGTATGGATTTATTTCCTTAGAAAAAAATTTGATGTATTTCAAACTTTTAAGGAATATAAATACTTGGTTGAAAATAAGACTGGTTAGCAATTAAAATGTCTCAGATCTAATAATGGTGGTGAGTATTGCAGTCATGAATTTGAAGATTATTACTCCACTAATGGTATTCATAGATAGAAAATTGTTACAAGGACTCTCTAGGAAAATGGAATAGTTGAACGCATGAATATGACTATAATGGAGCACACAAGGAGCATGAGGTTGCATGTTGGGTTGCCCTTACACATGTGGGTGGAGGCTATCAATACTATTATAGATTTGATTAATAGAGGTCACTCTACTCCTTTGGATTGTGGTATTCTAGAGGAAGCATGGACTGGTAAGAAGGTGAGTTATTCTTTTCTCATAACCTTTGGTTTTGAAGCATTTGCTCACATAGACTCTAAAAATAGAACCAAGCTAGAAGCTAAGTCAAAGAAATGTGTATTTTTTGGATATGGCATTAATGAATTTGGTTATAGGCTTTGGGATTTTGAAAATCATAAAATTGTAAGAAGTAAGGATGTCATATTCAATGAAAAAGTGTTGTACAAAGATCTATTACAAAAACATGAGAAGAAAGAAGATGATTATGTAGTGCTAGATGATACTCCAAAAGCTGATGTTCTAGCCATTCCTCATGATGTTCAACAACCACAAAAACAAATACCACACATTAGTGAATGTTAGATGGTCAATAAGGCAAATTAGACCTCCAGAAAGATTCTCTCCCTCTTTGTATTCAATTTTACTTACTAATGTTGGTGAACTTGAATGTTATGATGAAGCTATGCAGGTGGACACTAACATTTAGTGGGAGTCTGCAATGAAAGATGAAATGGACTCTTTGCTAAAGAATAAGACATGGGATTTATGCAAGTTGCCTGCAGGTAAAAGGGCTTTACAGAATAAGTGGGTTTATAGGTTAAAATAAGAGGATGGAGATAAGAAAAGATTTAAAGCTAGGTTAGTTGTAAAAGGATTTGCACAGAAAAAGGGCATTGATTTTGATGAGATATTTTCTCCCGTTGTTAAGATGACTTCTATCCATACTATTTTAAGTCTTGTGGCTATTGAAGATTTGCATTTAGAGAAACTTGATGTTAACACAACCTTCCTTCATGGTGATTTGGATGAAGAGATATATATGGCTCAACCATAGGGTTTTGAGGTCAAAGGTAAGGAGAACTTAGTGTGCAAATTGAAGAAAAGTTTATATGGCTTAAAGCAAGCACCTCGACAATGGTATCTAAAATTTGATAGTTTTATGCATGAGCATGAATATAATAGGTTTCATTCAGATCATTGCATTTATTTTAAGAGGTTGGATGATAATAGCTACATTATTTTATGTTTATATGTTGATGATATGCTTGTAGCTAGGTCTAACATGGATCACATTAAGGGGCTGAAACACCAATTAGCACATGCATTTTCTATGAAGGATTTGGGGGCAGCAAAAAAAATCCTTGGTATGAAGATTTGCAAAGATATGAAGAACAATAAATTTACACTATCTCAAGTTGATTATGTTGAGAAGGTGTTGCAATGTTTCTCTATGGAGAATGTTAAAGTTTTCAGCAGACCTCTACCTAGTCGTTTGAAGTTGACTAAGGAGATGTGTCCCAAGACACAAGAAGAGGAGGATAAGATGTCCAAGGTACCCTATGCTTTAGCTGTAGGAAGCTTGATGTATGCTATGGTATGTACCAGGCTAGTTATTGCACATGCAGTGGGAGTTGTTAGTAGGTATATGAGTCATCCAGGAATTGAGCTTTGGAATGCAGTTAAATGGATTCTCAGATATCTAAGAGGAACATCTAATAAGTGTTTACACTTTGAGGGCTCTACTACTGATTTACAGGGCTATGTTGACTCAAATTTGGTACGAGATATTGATATTAGGCAGAGTACTATAGGCTATGTCTTTATTATTGGTGGGGCAGCCGTGAGCTAGGTTTCTAGGTTACAACTTAAGGTTAATGCTTTATCCACTATAGAGGTAGAGTATGTCATTGCTACAGAGGTAGCCAAGGAGATTATATGGCTTCAGTTCTTCTTATAAGAATCAGGACATCCTCAGAAGGATAATTATTTGTTTATAGATAGTTAGAGTGTTATTCATCTTGCCAAAAATTCAGCTCTACATTTAAAGACCAAACACATATAGTTACGGTACCATTTCATTCAGTTAGTTTTGGAGGATGGACAATTAAAGCTAGACAAGATACATATAGATGACAATCCATTAGATATGTTTACAAAGGTAGTAACAAGGGAGAAACTGAACTCCTCTTCAGCTTCGATTGGTCTTCTAGACTAAACATGGATAAAAGAATAGTAGAGTTCAAGGTGGTTTGATCAAGTGGGAGCCTCATGGAGTAGCAGCATAGCTACAAGATCAGTCTCGAAGTGGGAGATTTTTTTTTAGTGTGAAGCCTAATCAATCCCCAAGTGGGAGATTGTTAATTTGTGGTGATTGATCAGGAAAGTATTTTACATACTTCATAAATTCTTTGGGGCTCGAGGCATCACCTCGAAAAAAAAATTTGGGCCCTATTTTATCAAGATTTTGGGTAGACATGTAATTATTAATTATAACCCTAAAGCGGTAAAAATACTTGTATAAAAGGGCTTAGGGTTAGGGATTGCTTCATAGTTGTGATGTGAAAATTGGTTCTTGTGGTGGTATTGAGCTATAAGGGATTATGGATTGTAATCAAGTTGTAATCATTGGATCGTAAAAATATTGGACTTGCTATTTGGTGGATGTAGCCCAGGGTTTGGGTGAACCATGTTAAGTCTTGGTGTCTTGCATTCTTTTCTATGTGATCTATTATTTTATGATATTGGTTATATTTTCATATAATTTTTATTTCTATCCATGGTTTAATCCTAACATAGAGGTGTTGCCATCAATGCAAAAGAGGAAGATTATTGGAAACTATGAATGTAACAATTGTTATGATGTCATTGATTTCAAACCTTATTGGTGAAACAATTTTCTATCTAATTTTAGTGTCATATCTATTTGATTGATGAAGAGAATTTGAGAAGTTGGTCATAAAAAAAGTACCTAGAGGAAATGTTCAGTTATGAGGAGCAAACTACAAATGGACACTTGACTAGTTAGACTTTGACAAGATAAAGTGATTGTTTAAATCATATTACAAGTGGAGAAAACAATAATGCTAAAGCCTTGAAGAAGAGATAAAAGATAGACCAAATAAATAGGATTGATTGAGAAACATGTTTGAAGATTTTGAAGTATAATCCGAGTGATTCTAGTGTCGACCAAGTCATAGTAAGTGCCAACTAAAAATAGTATTGACCGAGCATCAGTATTAAATGAGTGACAGTATATGCGCTAAGAAAGAAATCTAGTAGAGATCGAGTAACCTAGTGATGGCCAAGTGTTAGAAAAAAGTGTTGTTCGAGGAACAACATTTTGTTAGTTATGAGAAACCATAATTTCTAGCTGACTAAGTTGATTTATTGCAATATGGAAATCATGTTGAAGACAAGAATGGATGACCTAGAACATTTAAATCAAGGAAAACTGTGTTTATGTGTTTTTATGTAAAGATTCATGAATACATTTATAGAAAAGAAAAGGATGAACAAGAAGGTGGATAGATTCATTGTACATGTTGAATTTAATTGTAACCCTAAGATTGATGGTGGTGTTTAAGTGGAAAATGATCAGAATTATCTATTTAAGGAGGTGCAAGTGCTAACTATTAATCAAGGTTAAAGGTTGGAGCAATTGTTGATGCTACTAACTGAATAACTTACGAAGAAGGATGAGGAGAGTTAAGAAGAGGAGAAGAGTGATTTCTTTAAGTGTTTCCAAGTGAATATGAGATTGAGATGACAATGAAGTTTGAACAATGAATTAGCTTGTGAGATGAATTAAGATCTAAATTTGCAAAGTGAGTTGTACTTGATAGATGAAAACCTATTGTTACTTTCTAACCATTGTAAAAAATATTTGAAATCCTTTAATCAAGGTTGACCTAATAGTCATATTTAAATCCTTTAATAAAGGTGACATTCTAATGGAATGTTCTAAATTCCTCTAACAAGGCCACTCCTAATAGGGTGATTAAATATTTTAACAAAGTCACATTTAATAGTGTGTTTTATAACCTTTAACAGGGTTGGTTCCTAATAGAACTCACTTAAGAAGAGTGAAAAAGTGGTGAAATATTACTTGTGGTTTTTTCCAAATTGTGTTTCTACATTAAATCCTAGTGTCAAACTTGTGTGGATGCTATTATAGTGTTTTACTAATTTATGTTTACATTCTGTAAGTCTATTATATTTGGGAGCTAGTTTATGTTTACTAAAAGTTGACTATAGAGGTTGAGCTATGAAATGTTAAGTTCTAAAATTGTTTAATTATTTAAAAAAAAAATTGGTACATCTAGACTTTGGATAATTGATTCACCTCCCTCTCAGTTATTCTAAATATTTTAACAATTATGTGAAGACTGGTAGAGTTACAAAGGAAGAAATGTTTATTGTGGTTCAAAGGGTGGAGATAACATTATGCACACTTGAGTATATGTTAAAAATTATTTATAGATGCTACATCTATGAGTTCATATGGAAATAAGAAGATTGGCTTAGGTTATGAAGGATTTAGTAAAGGCAGATTTCATATAGCATTTATGGAAATTAGGTGTTGATGTTTTGATTGTATCTCATCAAAGTGATAGAATTGGATTAAGTAGACTGAGATAGAGATTAAAGACATGAAAAATATTTCTTTATTTGGAGGACATAGTTAGATGATCAACATATGCAAAGTTATAAAGACTATGAGTTGACAGTGTGTTGATAACCTTGAAAAGTATAAAATCAGAATGTAATGTGTATTATAATATCTTAAGAATGTCCTATATTATTACTATAAATTGGGAAAGCCTCAAGGCCAGCTCAATAACTTACTTTAGGACTTGGTATAAAGGAAAGGTTGTTTTCTTGGTTGTAATCATCAGTGTGATCACATTTTATAATGCAAACATGAAAGTCAAATCTAATGTAGATAGTTATTGCAAGAGCAAACTTGAATATAAATATCTTGTGAGAAAAATAGAGATTGATGATGATCGTTGTGTTTTGAGATTCGAAGGAACTCTATTGGAAAAGGATTTTATATTTAGCTAGTCCAGAGATCTTGGATATTCTTATCTGGAATATTTTCTAATGAACATTATTTCTGAGGCTATTTGGATAGTGGGTCTAGTTGTCCTTTCAACTCCTAGAAGGTTGGCACAACTCCTAACAGGGTTGGAATCTTCTAACATAGATTTAAAGTCTCCTAATAGGGACTCATATGTAATGATTGTATTTCATTGACTCCTAACAAGGTCTATCCTTTTACAAGAAAATTTTATATTAGCACATCATCTTGTGACCATCATTCTCATTAGGGGTTTCCCTTTGATAAAGGATTTCCTTGGTTAACATATCTAGTGTTATTGTGCATGGTTATCTTTCTATGTTTTTTGCATATAATTTTTACATGTTTCAAAATTAATAAAGGTACTTAGAGTTGTTTTAAATACATAACTTATTCCCCCCCACCCCCAAAGTTATCTTGGTGGACTTTTATTTCTAAAATTTTTTATTCAATGCATCTTCCAACTATTTTTCTTTCCTATACCTTTGTAATCCAAGATCTTCTCTCACTGTGTTAAAATTTCCCTTAAAGAACACATCTTTGATATTGATTGTCAAAAAGGAAAGTACTATGGGGTATGGGTAAGTTAGTACTTTTTATATCAGTTTTAAACTTTTCTCCATAAACGTTAAACCATAATTGTCATTAATTGATAATTTTTATTCTTTTAGTTTACTGATATGTTGTAAATACAAATAGAAAATTAAATAAAAATAAACCAAAAAAAATCACCCATTAATAAGACAAACTCTTTTGGTCTCATAGAAACTCTTTGTTAGTGGAAAAAATGTGATGGTGATGGTACCTGCAACTCTTCATTGCTACAAAAAGAGATGATCAATTAAAGGATGGGAAGTGTAACTTTCTAGGTGACTCATCCTGTTAAGAGTGATTGATACATTGTTAGGTGTATATAACCTTTATTTTAGGAACTAATCTATTAAGATATTTATCACACTTTTCAATGATCACTTGATTAAGAGATTTACAATCAAGTTCACTCTAGAACTCTTTAGTCTAGTTGGAGACTATTCAGTTGAGGGCTTTTACAATAAATTACAGAAACTATTAGATATTCATACAAGATATAAAATTATCTATGATTTCTTTCCTTCCAAATCTTGTTAGATCCCTTATGATCTTGGTTTTCACTATACTCTAATCATTTTGATTTCACAACACCTTCTTGTCTCTTTCTGTTGATAACTTCTCTCATTCTCTATTCTAATTGTCCTCTCTCTATTCTTCATCATTCAATCTCCTCCTTATAATTTTTCACTATTATTTATCTCCATAGCCTAATTAGGGTTCCTATAAGATTTTTTTGGAATCCTCCATAAATCATTTTTACCCTTTTAATGTCTTGTGATCCTTTCATCATTTCCAAGGTGTTACATTGTTCATCAATTATCCTCATGATTCTCACCTTGATCATCTTTATTAATCTCTATGAATTGTTTTAATATTATCTCCTTCCCATGTGAACCATTTAGACTTTGTCCTTGTTCATTGACTCTAGTTGTAAATAGTGAACTTGATCTTTTCATGTTTGATACTTCTCTATTTTCCGATAGATGACTTCTAATAGCTCTTCTTCTTATAGACACTGTACTCTATATGTTGATAAGATTTACCTATTTATCTATTAGTTGTAATACTTCACCTTATAAACTAACTTCACCATCTTGTATATTATGTTGGTATCAGTGAAAAAAATTATCATGATCATCATCATATGCCAACACAATATTATTTCAATTTTAGGATGTATTTATCTTTTGTGTCATGCAATATTTTTGTTAAAGGTCTATTTCAAGATGATGTTAAAATATCATTATATTTATTTTATTCTTATTTTTGGATTTTTGATGATAATTTTCTTCCTATTTGGATCTAATTATGTGTCATTTTTTAAGTTCTTGATGGAATCCCATGTTTCCCTCACTTGCATTATATCTTTGTAATATTTTCATTATTTGAATTAAAAAGGCAACAATATTGGAATAATTCATTACACTATAAACACATTACCTTCGCAAAAGGTATCTACTTTTCATCTCAAGCACTTTCTTTGCAAGGTCTTCATCGATATTAGGTTCTACATGTCACTATAATGAACACTTTTTGCACACCCCTTCGTTTCTTCTCAACCTTCATTGTTGAGTCATGCCATGTTCTCCTTTACTTCCATCTCTTACCAAAAAATCATGGTCTTAATCGACCCAATCATGCGTGGACCTCATAGATGGTTCCCAGGGAAAGAAGGTGGTCCCATGTAGATTATTTTTCTTCTTTTCATGTGTTTGGCTTCTCACAATAAGAATCCTTCTTTCCTAGGCCTGAAAGAATCACACCATTGTAAATGCACCCCATTATAAAATTTAGTGGAGTCTCTATGTAAGACATGCTTTCAAGCAAAATCAATTTTTGGGTATGTTCTCATACTATCAAAGTTCATGACGCATCAACAGAAATGAATCATGATTCTTTAGGAAGAGGTCATGTTCATCTAGAAACCACATTTACTAAATATAGAAATGACATCCGACCCTTCAACATAGGACATAATGATGTACATCTCCTCCCCTTAAAAACTAATGAAAAAAGTAACTCCTGAGTCCTACTAAAGTGGTGACATTGTTTCCATGACCAAGGATCATTTATAGACTTGTGATATTTTCTCCTCTTAAGGGGATATATATATATATATATGTATATATGTATGTATGTATGTATGTATGTATGTATGTACACATATATATACATATACATATATGTATGTATATATATGTGTATATATATCTATACACATATATATGTATACATACATACATATATATATATATATGTATACATACATACATATATATATATATATATATATATGTATATATATATATATATATGTATATATATATACACATATATATATGTATATATATATGTATGTATATGTATATATATATATATATATATATGTGTGTGTGTGTGTGTGTGTGTGTGTGTGTGTATACATATATATATACGTACACACACACACACACACACACACACACACACACACACACACACACACACACACACACACACACACTAAAAAAGATTTTTTCTTAAAAAAGAAATGTAAATAATGACTCAATATGCCTAAAAAGAAGAACAACATGTACTAACAATTGGACGAGTTATCATTGATTGATAACTCTCTTATGAATTGAGAGGTACAACTCTCTTTTAGAAAGATTTACAATAAATTAGATGATTGGTTATGTCTTTTACCTAAAGACACAAAGGCTTTCTGACATTCACCCATCAACATGGTGTAGGTTGAAACTGTAGTACAAATATTAAGGATAATTGATAAGATTAAGAGCCAGTTCATTTTACATTCAAATATCAAGATAGGGTCATAAATTCATGAAAGGTATAGTGGCTATATGCTCAAGGGATGAAGATAGTATGCCAAGTGGGGATGGATGCAACTAAGAACATGTGGAAGGAAACCTGCAACAAACCAAAACAAAACTAGCAACAGGAGCTAAGCTGAATTCTACAATAAATCAAAACATAACGAGTGATAGGAACTATCACTTCCTGTAATAGGAATTAAAAATTTAAATCTAAAAGAAAATGATTCTAAAAGCTAGAAAGCATGTAATAAAATGTAAAATTTAATCTAGAATTTAACATTGCGTAAAATAAATAAGAAACCACAAAAATCTAAATTCACACTTATATCTTAAACAATACATGAATCAATAATTAATTACAATAAAATGAATTAAAACAAGTAAGCTAATATAAGAATTTTATATAAGAAATCAAATAAAAACATACATAAAATAAAACACACTCTAATCTAAAATAAATCACTAGTCATTCTGAGAAGTGGATCCTACCTCCCCAGTATGCTTGGTGATGGAAACAAATGATCCTCTATGTTCCTTCAATCAAAACAATGATATTTTATTCATCCATATATAACAAAGAATTTACATAGAATTCTGCTACAGGAAGATTTATGTGCAAAAGTATTTTTCTGATATATAAATCTGCTATCTCCTATAACTTACATAATATGCATATATATAAGTAAAGACAACATAATAATGAAAGGAAAATTATGTAGTTTGTTACAATAGATGAGTGAGTAGGATGCTCATATAAATCATTTAAAACCAACCATGAATCCAAAACAAATTAGTTGAAACAATAAACACAAATTAAGACTGCAAATACTATCTTTATCTCCAACTATGCAGCAATGTAAACCAAAGATTCTCCTCTATATTTTAGTTGGTCTTTCTCCACCAAAGATCTAACAAATCAACCATAGATTGTACAACAAATTATATCCTCCATAAATCAGTTTCCGCATGATTAGGATCATCACTCATTGTAAAAAAATGTTGAGAGTTGGCTACCCGTAATAATAGGTTTGAAATTATTATGTTTAGAAAATTATTAACAACTCTTTAATGATTCACTATATGTAGACTTTGCCACAATACATAATTAGGCATATTCTGGACAATACCCATATCTCGGATTTTCCAAATTCGCCCTCATTTGCTTGGAAATAAAGACATAAAACTAACTATTCATATTTTTTGCCTGGCAATTTTTTTGGCTTGAAACATTTGATCATAAACTAAAATAATAATCAAAGGCATAAAATAGTAACATTAATTAGTAAAAACAATCAATAATAAATTGCACTAATTTATTTAAAAATTATATTAAATATTACTTATTCATATTTAAACATATGCAACATATTATGGTAAAATAGGATGAAATGGAATAGAAACATGATATGGAAGTGAATATAATGGTATATAAAAATGATTAAAAGACAGTTTCAAATAGGTCATAAATGGCTCTCATCAATGGAATGAATGCGATTATCAAATTTAAGAATAGAATAAAGAGAGAAAGAATAAAAAGTAACCACACCACTAATCATTCAAACACCTTTACATCATAGAGAAACAAAGAAAATATAATATTATTCTACAAATATGAATAACCAAATGACCGAATTCAAAATGTGAAAGTAGTGATCATACAATCAACAGTGATCCCAGAATTACATGTTCAGACCACAAAATCTGATGAACATAATCTATTTTTATTATAAACTCATAACAGGAAATCATATGATTAACCTATCCCTCCAATTACAAAGAAATACAGAATAACAAACTAATTCCTCTATCCTGTTACAATCAGAAAATAATCCTTCCCTAACGGCCTTCTAACTTCCTCCAAAAAGAAGAACCCCGATGACATTCTTTGTGTCTCCCTTTATCATGAATCCATCCCAGGAGAAAATGGTTGAGTTTTAATAACTGATTCTTGATTAACTTTTAACATTAATATCTCAAAAAAAACCATTTTTGCCTTTAATATCTGGTTAGAGCCTTCATATATGTGTAATTTAATCATTCTCTAAAGAGTTGTTAACATCCATCACAATAATTTGATATTCCGTGACATTAGGAAGGCATTCTTCATGCCAAGTGACTGCCCTGTTTACTTTACTGCCACCATAGACCTATGGCTCGATGAAGGCATTTGGAACTTGACACATCGTTACTAAACTTGCCCGCGATGATGGACTCTATACCTGTTCTAAGTCTCTCTATGTGTCGATACATTCGGTCTCACCTATTACCTCTGTTCTCATTATTTACATCTCGATGACCCTTTTCTTGTGTTGAATCTGATCAAAACTTAGTCTGTGTTGCATCTAGATCTTCTTGAGCATAGATTCTATCTATGTATGGGTGCTCCGTCGAGGAGTACCGGGCTTCCTCCTCACATGCTCAATTCACATACTCACGGGTTTCCCAACTGTCAAGCATCTTGTCAAATACTTAGCTTGCCTTCCACATTTCAATTCGCACACTATTTATTTGATGGATGAAAGTAGACTCATACTGAGTAGCTCATTCTGGCATATTCTCTTTGTGGACTGAATTATGAATACACTTCATGTCTGTACCAGAGTTGCATATCATTGAACATATCTTAAGTTTCAAGCATCATTGAAGTTGAGAAATGGATGGATGAACCCAATCACACCTTGATTCCCTAGACGTGATGATTTCTGTACTCCTTATGTCTTGTAGCTCATTCCTCTTTCTAGTATATTGTGCATTGGCTTTGGACAGATGAGTCCGCTACATGTTATTCTGATGTAAGTCGGTGCATTCTATGGGGAACTCATTCACCTCCCCAATTAGCGTGCGGCAAGTTATGATTCTTTGGGAAGGAGAAATGAACATAGTTCTCTCTCCATAATTTTTAAATCATGAAACCCATGAGGGTAGATGACTAGTCTCGTGCTAGCATTTCTCTTCCATCATTAACATTCTTGTTCACAATCTCCTTCGAAGATAACTTCGGTTTGGAGGTTTTTTTGATTCAAGAGATAATAGGATTACTTACTAAATGAGAAACATATCACTTCAAATTCCCATGGTTTTGATTGCCAAGAACCAATGATTTTGAACAATTGGTCTTTACCAATCACTCCCTTAAAACAATAGACGGAAAACTACTTTGAATATGAATCATGAATCTAAGGATCTGCATCTTAATCTTTACTACTTTGAATATGAATCACGAATTTAAGGATCTGCATCTTAATCTTACTTCAAACCCAATAGGGTGAATCTTGGAACTTGAAGCATCAAACTGTATTTCTAAATTTCAATCCTTGAACTTTGAATCATAAAATTGAATATTGAACTTTGAATCATAAAACTGAATATCTGATTCTGAACCTTGAAGCTGAACTCTCAAACTAATGAACCCACATTTCAAACTTTAAACCTATGAATTGAACCTAGTCTTGAACTTTGAACCTTAAATCTTTTGATGGTGGGTCCTTGATGAACCCAAATTCTAAACTTGGACTTGTTTCATCTTTTTGGACATTCTCTCTTTATGCTATTCTTAAATTTGATAATTGCATCCATTCCTTGTTGATGGGTGAACGTCATAAAACCTTCACATCTTCAGGTAAAAGACATAACTAGTCATATAATTCATTGTAAATCTTTCTAAGAGAGAGTTGTACTTCTCAATTGAGAGGAGAGTTATCAATCAATGATAACTTATCAAACTGTTAGTACATTTTTTATTCTTTTCGGGCATATTGATTCATTATTTACATTTCTTTCCAAATGACAAATATATATATATATATATATATATATATATATATATATATAATGAAAAATGGTCAAATATCTATATGATGTATCATCATAGGATCAAGGCTTCTTCTCCCCAATAAATTATTTCTACAAGATTTAGAGGTTAATGCAATCATTTGTGTATCATTGTTATCGTCAAGGTTAATACTATACCTTAAGTTGTAACTATGTTATAAAATCATAAAATAATTGATTATGCACTTAGCTCTTTGATTTATTCTATGATTAAGTTTATCTTTTAGGGTTTGTGTTCTAGGAAAACTTTAGTGTTGTCATTGATAATATATAAATCCATTATATTGTTTTCATTGATGCAACTTCTTTATTAAGTATTTTAACATTCTACCACATAACCATTAGAGAAAAGAATGAATTTCAGTATGAATTATGTATCAATATCATACAAAAATATTAAGTGATTTTTTATGAAGCTATGTTTATGACACAACCTATTTATTTGAAAAAAATAGTAAGTTATGGTTAATGGAATTAAACTAGGTAACTATTAATGTAGTTGATGATGAATAATTAAATGATTTGAATGTTTCATAAAATTTGGAAGGAATTAGTTGGAAGATCATTGGATATAATAGAGGGCGATGTTAAGATGTTAATAAATAACCTTAAAATTCTGAGGTAAAGATATTTGAGTGATCAAGAAGTGATGTGACAGGAACAAGAAAACATGAGAATGAGGCTAGTTGAAAAGGTAAACAAGGACTTATTAGTAAACTCGAAGTGAATGAGTGAATTATGATTAGGTACAAATGAATGAATAGGTAATCAAAGAAGGATTATCAATAAACAAGGAACAATAAGTAAATATTGAAGGCACAATCATATGATTTGAATTATTATTGGGATAAATGATTAGCTACAAAAAATTGAAATAACGATGCATGATTAATTGAAGGAGTTGATGACACAATAATCAAGGTAATATTGTAGACACCTAAAAACCTTTAGAAAATAAAGTATTTTTATTTTTTGAAAAATTTCTGATAACATCATCATTTATTAATTAATAATTTATTTAATTAATTAATTTATTTTTATGCCATTAAATCCCTTTATCTTAATTAAAAATATTTAATTAAGGAATCCCTCCCAAAAATGTTTAAATCTTATTTAAACATTATTTTCTTATTTATTAATTATTTAATTAATAAATTGACCAAAAAACCCAAAATAAATAGAAAATTAATTTTTTTGCCCAAAACTTGGCCAATTTCCTTAAGACCACTAACCTCTTCCAAAATCTTCTAATCCTTTTTAAATTTTGATTAAAGGCTAATCCCATCATTTCCTACCCCTAATCCCAACTCAAAATATTTAATTAAGATTAAATATTAATCCTCACTTTTATTAAAAAAGTTTTAATAAATATCTCCTCAACCCAAACCCTTGAAATAAATAAAAATTTATTTATTTCCTAAAAATCTAATTTATCCTCATCCTAAGAAGTTCTAGACTCTTCTAGAAAGTCTTCATCCTCATCCTAGAAAGTTCTAGACTATTCTAGAAAGTCTTTATCCTCATCCAAAGTCTAGACTCTTTTAGAAGATGTCTTTAAACCTAATCCTAATCCCCTCCTAGCCTTGTCACATTATCTAAACATGGGCTAAAACTTACTAACCCAAGCCAAAGTTAACAAATATCTCCTCCTTCACCCACCCTCATTAAATGCCATCCACTTGCCTATCCCTAAGCTAATCCTAAACCATCCTAATCCATCCTCTAATCATTTGCACAATCCTAAGCAATCTTAAAACCCTCCTAATCAAGCCCAAGTCAAAATTGCTCTCATCTCCCTCAAAATATCTCAACCATAAAACTTTATGAAGCCCACTAGGCCATAAATGACTCTTCCAAGCCCTTTTATTGCTCTTGCAAGCCATTATGAGGGTCTTTATGAAGATTTTATCCCTTGAGCCTCCTTTGTTGACTCATCCTTCCCCTTTTCTCCATCCTCTCACCTTATGACATGTGTCACTCCCTGATTGGCTGTAAGGAAGCACAATCCATGTGCTCTCCTCTCATGCAATCTGAGCCCTCCATGAGCTTTTTCCCATCCTTGCATCTTAGCCCTCAATCCCTCAAGCCTCTTGCCTATAAATTGGATCCTTCCCCTTTGAAAAATAACACAATCCATGAAGTAAAGTCATAATGCCATTTTAAGAAACCATTTTACATCAAAACCATAAACTCACAGCCAAATTCCAACTCTATTTGAAACCCTTTTGAAGCATAAGCTTGAGCATACATCCTATCTATTTAGACAAAGCCACTCAACAAGAGAGCTTCTCATTTAGAGAGTCCATTAATGGCTCATATTCTCAATTGAGAGTTCATCTTAGTCTATCTTGAAGTTTATGAATTTTGTTTAGTTTGTAGAAGCTTTATTTAAATTTGGTTTCTATTAGCATACTAACATTGCTCATATACAAATACATTTGAGGAAGATTCTTCAAGAAGTTTCTACATGGTCAAAAAGGCTTGTGGAGTTAGAATAATTTCCAAGGTGCAAGTCAAATGTGAGTTGATGTGGTTAGAAGAAAATAAAGAATGAATGTTTAGATTCATTGTAATCAATTTGGATCATTGGATTAAGGTTCAAGGTTTATGACTAAGGCAATTTCTAACTAAGGGTAAATAAAGAATGAACTGATTGATGATTATCGAGGAATGTGAAGTTGGATAAAGTTATGATCATAGAGAAAGTTATAAAATTGAGTGTGACCAATCTAGAGGATAGAGTATGGTATGTTGATGAGCTACATAATTTAGCTAGATTTGATCCAACATAGGTGGTACAAATTATAGATCATTTATTAGATGTTACTCTCTAACTATTATAGAAAAAAAAATGTAAATTGTGTGGATTCTAATAGGTCTAATTCTAAAATCCTCTAACCAAGTGTCATTCTAATGAGTTTTCAAAAACCTCTAACAAGGTTACTCCTAGCAAGGTAACGAATTTTATAGGTACTGAGAAAAATACCTTAACTAGGTAGCACCTAATAGTGCTATTGTAACCCTTAACTAGGAAACCTCCTAACACATAATCACACCATAGTTTTGACCCTAATTGTGTTTCCACAAGATATATCTGGTGCTATAATCATGTGGATGATTCTTATGTGTTGCATGTTACTTAAAGTTTACTTTTCCTATTGTGATAATTAAAAGCTTAAGGGTTTAAAGTGATTATTAGGTTAATCAGTTTGATTGGTTTATAGTTAGAGTTTGAATTTTTTATTACTTATTCACCTCCCACTACCCTCTCAATGATAATTCCTATAATTATACAAATCTCTTTAAAAAATATTAAAATCTATAGAATATGGAAATAGAATTTTGGGTTCCTTCAAGATAAGTGATTAACAAGGACTGTGAAAAGATGACCACCTATTCCACCAAGTAAATCCTTGTGTCTAGGAGGGTAGAAAATTGATGTTTCTAATTCAACAATGTGTTTGGTGCATCAAAAGGAACTAGCTAAAAATGAAAAACTTCTCTTTGTTCACATTGTAAAGTTAAAGTATGTCAAGAATGAATTTAGTCTTCCAATCATCATTAGGCTTAACAACTGATATGCATTTACAAGTTTACCAAGGATAATACTATAGTTGTACCTTTAAAATTATTCACTTCTCATTTTTCTCTAACTACAAAAACACCATAGGAAAAAATCCAAAAGCTCTCTAGTTCCAAATGTTCCTTACCTCAGTGTTATCCCAATCTCTGTCCCATCATTAATGTTCAAAGGTAATATCCCTAAATGGTACTGAAACATAGTTAAGGGATCAACTCTAGAATTATTTATGAAAAACTCCTTTCTTGGGTTTACTACAACTCAAAGTAGCAATTTATCCTTATTTTGGTTTTTGGATTTGGAACACTACTTTACTATTATTTTATGAGGGCCCAAAAAAAGACATAGTAAGAAAGTAGTGCCCAGATATGTACAAGAGATGGAAGTAGCATTTCGGCTACCTTAAAGATAACCGATTAACAAGGAGTATGAAAATGTGATCCCATATTCCACAAGGAAATCCTTGTTTATAGGACAGTAGGAGATTGAGTTTGTTGATTCAAAATTTATTCCTCTACATCAAAAGGAACTAGCTGGAAACTAACACTTTCTCTTGATTCACATTGCAAAGTGAAAGCATGTGAACTTTATCCACAAGTTTAATAGGGATAATACCAAAGTCATGCCTCTATAATTACTTACCTCTCACTCTTCTCTAACTGCAAATCTACCATAGAAAATCACCAGAGTCATAAAAAAACTTAAAGTAGTATTTTTTCTATATGTGGGTTTGTGACTTTGGAAAACTATTTTTCTATCCAAGAAGACAACAGATTATGTGGATACATGTAGTGACTCTTGTTTTATGCACATATAATAGAAGTACAGAGAGATTCAAATTCACCATTTTATATTTTTTGGTACAATAGACACCTCAAGAGTTGTTATCCTGAGATGTCCATGTCTTACATGGAGATAGGTAGAGCCTATTGTTTCATTTGTATCTACCAAAACCATAAAGATATGGTGAGAGTTATTATTTTATGTTTTTTTGGGATGATCAACACCTCAAGAGTTGTTATTTTGAGAAAAAACCAACTTATATAGAGTTAGGTAGAGCCTATTGTTTCACACTTTTACCAAAGAAACATTAAAAGAGAGTGAGAAATGATTTTTTGAGATAGTCTTACTAATTGGAGATATTAATTACCTTAATTTACAAGACAAAAAGTAGTATGTAATTTCATGAATACATCAGTAGCTGGAAAGTTGTTAAAAAAGTAGTAGAAAATTTCAAGTGAGATTAAAAATATTCTTAATAAGTCATGATCTCCTTTACGTAGACAACTTTTGGTTAATTTTCTTGACTAGAGAATGTTTGGGAACTACCGAGCTTCATTTGAAATTAAATATCTAGAAGGAATTATATTTTTCAGTAGAGGAGATACAACTATTAGATCTTTAATAAATTTATAATTACTAGGATTTCTATTTCTCTTCAATTGGGACACTCATTATAAAATTGATAAAAACATTCATCTTTCAATGCCTCAACATCCCCTAGGAACACAAGAAAACATATTAGGTCAAATAGAAAATCATAAATAGAACTTGAGGCATTAATTGCAAGGATGAAAGAGTTAGCAAAAAAAAAAAACTTCCAAAAATATTCTCTTGCCAAATCTGTACAATATATTATCTCTCACACAGTATACATTTTAGTGAAAATGGAAGTTCTAAATAGGGTAAAGGCCTCCACTTTCCACTAAAATTGAATATAAGAGAAAGAGGTGATTCTAAGCATAAATCTCAATAAGACCTATGTTAGATTGAAAAAATCCAAGCATGATGAAGGGATAGCAATGCCAAACCAAATTTGTATCAAGGAAGTACATGAGAAAGGCCTCTTTCATGTAATATAAATTTGACTAAAGATATATAAAGGTGAAAGTGTAATTAATTGAATTAATTTAATGAGAAGTTTAAGATAGCTCTAGGTGTCAAATGTATGCAATTAGTGTTGAAATTATAGGTGGGAAGATTTACTTCTAAGAGGGGGGGGGGGGGGTGTGGGTGAATCAGAAGTAACTAACTTTAACCTTTAAAACTTTTAGCTGAGATCATTCACATGCATCTAACATCTTCTAATAAACATAAAAGTAAAGACATGCATGAAAATAGATAACACAAGATTTTGGTCATCCAGAAACCCTCCAAAATGAGAAGGTAAAATTGGGGTGGGGATGACACCCACAAATTATCACTCTAGCAATATATAACTATTTAAGGTTACAAAGTTTGACCACTTCCAATGATCTGCCCTGTGAAAGGCCTACCCTCTTAAAGGCTTTACACTATTAAAAGTGACCTGTCTAAATGATTTACAAAGATTCACTTGGAATGTTACCCTATTAAAAGGATTCAACACCTTGTTAAAGGTTTACAACATGGCTGTTAGACCAACCTATCATCATAGGATTTTCATTCCTAATACAATGGCTAGAAAGAATTAGAATGTGTTGACTTGATGACTTACAATCTTCAATTGTTGATTCTAGATCCTTGTTCTACTTAGTCTGTTATGATCCTTCCTAATTTGATATGTCTCTACTCGAAGTGTTGATACTCTGTTCTAACCAACTAGATTCTGCAATGCTGCTCTTCCTCTAAGTCCTTGTTACCCTCTAAACTTTTTTAGCATTCTCCCATACAACTCTCACTTATGCACAAATTATGGGGTATCAACCTCCTTTTAAAGGCTTTGAAGTCTTAGGGTTAGGTATGAATCTACTATCAGTATTCATCCTTCTTTTCCTGCTCAAATCTTTACACTTTTCCTATTGGTTGCACGCTTTCTCCATTTTTCTTATTGGATGCATGCTAATTACATAGAGAATGTAAAAGATTCGATCGTATCTTTTAGATCCTTTGAGATTCATTTTAAGTCAGCTCAAAAATGGTTTGCATTTGATTTTGTGAAGGCACAAACTCATATGTTGATCTTGTGTTACTCAACACTTACTAATTGTTGATGCTTGACACATATAGGAATTCTATCTCACTTGGCTCTTATAGTAACTCTCTCTCACTCAGCATCTATACTTTGCTTGGCACCTATAGTGACTTGGCATAACTTATCACTCGACACTTGAATCTTTCTTAGCACCTGAAGTTCACTCAACACCTATTAAATTTCTAACTTGGCACATATTGTAGCTTGACATCTGTATTATACTTGACATCATGTTGGAAATTGGTTAAGTGTGTTGACACTCAATTGTCAAAACCAATCCGAGACCAACAATCTCCCCCTTTGACATGAGTGTCAAAAACACTTAACTAAACATTATGGATATGATCTCTAATAAGTATAACATACATCTTATTTGGAACATGTAGAAAACTTCAAAAACTTGTTCAAAATTTTGTAGAAGATTATATACCTCAAAATCTTGTAACTCCCCTTGAGTTGATGTGCCATTTCTATATCCAAAATTCCTTGTGTTGAATTTGTCTCATGTTGTTTCCATTTTTTGCCTTATCATTCCTTTGCTTTTGTTCCTATTTCTGTCTACTCTATTTCTATGTCTGCTCCCCCTTTCACACATCTCCTTATAGTTTTTGTATCCTTTTGGCTTTATCCTTATCACTCCTCAAAATTTAAAATTTGATTATCTCCCCCTTTGGGTATTCTTTCTCCTTTGGGTATCTCATTTATTATCTCCCCCAAATTATTATATGTCCCCCATTCTTATTATCTACTTATTATATCCTGTCTTTATTATATCTCCCCCTTATTGACACTTATGTCAAAGGGTCTTATGAATTAATTGAATATTTAGCCAAAAATGTTTTATTTACCTCCATTATAATCTTTAGAGAAGCATCCCAATTGTCTAATGCTATTTCTAATGCTTTGAGATGGATGGTTGTCTTTGCTGCAAGATGTACTAAGCCTTCTAATGTAGAAAGATTTGGATCTTTCTTCAAAACAATCTCTGCATAGGCCATCTCTTTATGCAAAACTTCCATGTGTGGGGTTATTGCAGATTGTATTTGTATCAATTTGGCTTTAATATTCACCTCTTTTTCTATTAATACAACTAACTCCTTTTGGGTGTGAAGCACTGTGGAAAAATACTTCTCACTTTGAGCTAGATCCTTTGGTAGCTGTGTGCTTGATACCTTAAGGTTCCTCTCCAGGCTCAATATCCGTTGGCTAGTCTCTTGTCTGAAATATGAGGAATCACACAACTTTGAGTACAATGAGAATATGTTCTCAAGTACTATTTTCACCTTCTCAACTTTCTTAGCTAGTTCTACTTGTGACAATGCCATCTCACCAAATATTTTCTCATTAACCTTCATTGAAATTTCTTCTCAGACCATTTAAGTAATTTAACATTAGTATCTAGGTCTTTATTTTGTACCTAGTCTACTATGTTAGAAAGTTGCTTCATAATAGGCTTTGTTTCATCAGGTCAAGCTGAATGAATCAAGGAAGATGTCTTTGATTTCTATTAATGCTTGTCTTTGTCTATACTCATTTATGAGTATCTCCTACTTCTTCTTCTTTTCCAGTGCCTCTTGCACTTCATTAATCGATGCTATGTTCATTGTTTTGTAGTCATAGCTTGGTATTACTATTTCTTCATCAAGTTTAGGGTCTCCATAGTGAAGTACCCTTGCTACCTTGGTAGAGCTTGAGCTTGGTGCTGAAATTTGTAGTAATACTGCATCAGTGCTTGGTTGCTTAGTAGGAGTCCCCATAGTAGGAAAATTGACTAGAGTTTTTATTGCCTCTTGTTCTCTCTCCTTAGGGGTTTTCTCCTCTTCCTTGTCTTCTTTAGTTCTACCTTGATCAATTATGGTGATCAGAGAAGGTGCACCTTGGCTTTGTACTCTAGGAGTAGAGGTATCCCTTTGTCCTATTTGCTCCTTTGCTTGCTCCTTGGCAGTTGAAGACTTTGTAGTTATGGAATCAAACTTAGTAGTTGCATCTTGAGCTTGTTGCTCTTATGGTCGACCACTTGTAGCTATAGGAGGTTGTGAAGGTAGGTCTTGTGTAATCACCTTCTCCTTGGTTATTTCAGCTACTACCTTCTAAAGTTATTCTACACTCACTAGAACTGGATTAGTACACAATTGTGCTTGTGGTGAGGTCTAGTGAAGGATCTTTTTTAGATCCTTTATAGTCAATGGGTTGATGTTCTAACTTGAAGTATCAAGAACATCCTTCACAATTATAGTTTCTATAGATGTAGGTGCTGCACGTGGAGGACTAGGTGCTAGCAATTGTGTGTCTTGGACACTCTGTTCCTGTTGCTACTTCTTAGCTATTGCCTCATTACCTTTCTATGTTTCCTTCTCTTCCTTTTCTTTCTCTCTTTCTTCCTTTTCTTTCTCTCCTTCTTCCCCTTTTTCATTTTCCTCTTTCTCTTCATCATTATTTCTTCCCTCAAAGGGATCTTCTTGTCCTTCCTTAACTGTTTGGAGGCCATATATAACTTTCGACATGAGAGTGGATTTCTTCACAATGTCCTCAATCTTATTTTGTAGAATGCTGAAGGTTCTATATTTGGATGCAATTTTTTCCCATGTTTCTTGCTAGCCTTGCTTATTTGACCTTTTTTCAAGTCAGGCATTACAAAAGCCAATGTTGACTCTCTTATTTATTTCTCCATGTTTAGGCAATAATGCCATTTATTTTCAACAATGGAGTATAACTCCTTAGGCATAGTATTATCAAATTCAAATGGAGTAGTCTTGAACTTGGCCATCATAGTGTAGATGGATTCGTCCACTATGTTCTGCTCCTCTCTAATTAACTTATTAAAATCAATGGGTTTCAATCTAGTTAAATCTGCATTATCCATAATGTTATCACAAACATTTTCAAGGTTAGATTTAGTGGTGTGACTTACCACTTTGGATTGTTTATTGTCAGATTTTGTCCTCTCTTCATTGGACTCTAGGGGTGCCACATATTTTCTTCTCTTCTTCTCTGTTGGCCCTCCTTGCTATGTTTCTTTCTACTTCTCTTGTTCCTTTGCCACTTTTGTTGTTGCCCTTGTATCTGCCCTTGTGATAGGCTTGGCTGGGCTTGGCTTGTTTGCTTTCTTCTTGCCTTTTGGCTATGCTACAGACTATTTCTGTGCTTTCCTTTTCTTGGGTTTTGCCTTAGGTGCTTCCTGCTCAACACCGTCTTCTTCCTCAACATCCTCACCCATGCCTTGGGTCAGTGCTAATGACTCTAGCCCTTGTTCATCTTCATCATCATCTGCCTCCTCATCTTCTTCTTCCTCCTCTGCCTCTGTTGTGCCTTCTCCAAATTTGGCCTTTAGCTTTTTCACCAATTTATCCTTTTTCTTTAATGTGGAGGCAATTTTCAACTTCATATCTACCTTTGATCTTACCACATCATAAGTGCCAAAATGTGGTGCACTCTTATCCACTTCTTTTACTAACAATGTTGTAATTGCTACAGATGCCTCATCAATTTTTATTTCATAACCAAGAGGTCTAAGCCATGTAGCCTGTTGGTGTTTGAAACTACTAAGGAACAAAATGCTCAATATCATAGTGAAATTACTCACACAATATAAGGATTAGCCAATTCCTAGTAGCAATTACATAAATAAACCACTTTGACCCAACTTCAACAAAACCAAAATTGGTTTTCTACTCTTTAGGCTCTGCTAAACCAAGGCAGGTATACCTAGGGATGATTCTAATGCAAAATGTGGTATGAAATTATCTTAGTTTCATTCTAATTCTCATCTTTTACCCTCAAGCACATACACAGTTTATCAATTTTCTCTAAAAGCTTCTCAAACCTATATGCATCCCCTATAAGCAGATCTAGTGATAAATCTCCTATAGTTTACAAGTATTCCTGGAATTAGTGGCTATCTAAGACTCAAAAAATTATATGCAAACGAGTGGTATTCAGCATTTGTAACTTTAAATAAAATGGAATAAAATGGTCTTGATTTTTTTTTAAAAATGATTTGATATGCAGCAGCAGAATTCACCCTTGCTCACTTCTGACTTATGTGACCAGTGCCTTATCCATTGGGTAGAAAATTAACTATTGGTAGGAGATCTAATTCAAATAACTTCATCCATTCTTATGAAGTATCCTTTCTATAAACTCATAAACCCTACTAATTCATTGAAGCATTTCTATAATTCCTTGAATTAAAAGCGATAGTGATATCAACATACAAACCATCCAGATTGCATTTAGCAAAGTTAAACCTTATTTAAATAACTTCAAAGTAGACAAACGCATAAAATGGAGATAGAAATTGATGACACAAATATAGTGTAAATACCCCTTTGTATTATCCTTTCAGATGACTAATACAATGACCAATAGAAATCAATTGAAAGTGCATAACAGATTGCTATTTCTATCATTTCAATATGTTATCAGAGATTACAATTGGAAATGAACTCAAAACAACTGCATACTATTGGATTGATTGTTTGTACTTTTCTTGAGACAAACAAAATATACAAGTTTTTCGGACCATCACATTGCCTTGAAAACTCATTTATATAGACATGAGTTGCAACAAGCAAAGGGAAAATGTGATTGACAGGTGTCCCTCAAAAAGATATTTACATACACCTATAACAAAAAAAAACAAAATACAAATAACAAAAAGGCTAATACCTCCAACATTCCTTTGTGGGTCCCTTTTCTATTATTCTACCTGAATAGACAAAAGTGTTACCATCTAATTCTTTGATTACTCTAATTCCTCGGAGTAAGTGGCCATCAAGTTTGAAAGCGATGAGTCATCTCTGATTACCTACAAACTTACTTTAATCTGAGGATTTTCCTTGTCTTCATCATTAACTGTGAGGGTAACATTTACTTTTGCACCTTCCTCCTCCTCATCATTTCCTTTTGTCCGATTTGGTGCTGATGTGTTAATGATCTGCACCTCACCTTTCAGTTCTTCATCATCATATGTACCACTTCTTCTAACTACTCATCAGAAGTAATATTTGATTTTCCAAACTTGTTCTTCTCTGAACCTTTGCAATTTCTCTCAAACAGATAGGAATTAGTTCATGTTTGTACTAGGCTAAACACAATATGATCAACAAGCTCTTGTGCTCAGAAAATGTGAAATCTTTGTTTGCATGGGACTGGAACTAATGAAATCTCCTATATTATACTCTATTTCTCCTACACACAAAGCTTTCATTCATCATAAATGCACAAAATAGAAAAATAGAGTGGCATCACACTTCCTTTTAAATTTGTGCTATTGATCCTTGAAAAATCCTAAGATCCAGGAATGAAAACTAGGCTGACTCACTTTTCTTATTAGCATGCTGGCAGTCAAACCAATAAATTTCCTCCATCTGTACCTTTCCTTCAATGTTGACATTTCAATCTAGGCCCATTGATGACTAGGGACATGTGTCATCGAGTCGCTACCTCACTATGCATAACTTTCAAGCACCTTTCTATAGTGAGCTAGCGATAACCATTGATTTTTCTTTGATCCTATGGCAGACATTTGATACAACCCTTAAGAGAACAATGGTGGGTCCCTCACTTGCTAGCTCGCTATACATAACTTTCACACATCTTTCCATAGCGAGTTAATGAGTATTGTCAATTTATGCTTGATCTAATGATTTAGAATCATTTACATGTTCTATGCATGGGGAGTCGGTCTGAGATACTACTATCGCTAAGCTAGCTTAACATGCTAGCACACATAAATATTATTTAATTTCCAATGACATCATTTTTCCTTGACTCTTCCATGTTTGTCATTTTCAGGCATGTCGCTACCTCGCTACCGACAAAAATCACAAACTTCCCGATAACGACACATCAAGCTCAGCCAGAGTCAAAAATTTTGGCCTATAAATGCTAAGTAGGATGCCACCGTATCATTTAATCTACACAATTCATTTATGATGAATCACTTGTTCGGGGTCCATCTCTTTTAAAATTTCCATTACATCACAACCTTCCGACTAGTCGCTACCTCGCTACTAGTGAAAACACCAACTTCCTAGCTAGTGAGATAGTGACTTCTGGCGGAGTCAAAACTCTAGTGACTGAGAACAAAAACACATTGATTAAAAATTCATCAATTAATATTGGTGTTAGAGAAGGTGGTCACGCATATTTATGAACTTGCATGGGAATTTTTGCAATCACATTAGTTTTTTAAAAAGTTTGTCATTACCTTTAAAATCTGGGCACTCGCTATGTCGCTACCGACAGATCGCATAGATTTTATGATAGTGACTTAGCGAGTCACCAGAGAAACTTCAATTCTGGTGACACCATTTGTGAATTCCTCCTCGTTCATCCTTTCTAACACTGACAATCCTAGGAGATAGCATGTGACCATAATGCCTTCATATTAATACAGTTTTTTCGATGTCGAACTTCACTTTCAGCACTAGGACATAGTTCTTCGATAGTCACTACATCACTATAGGAAACAACCTCGCAACTTTTTATAGTGAGTATGTGACATCTGTTGATTCTAACAAGATCCAATGGCAGGATAAGATTTTTCAAAAGGACTCAACAATGATCTCGATGTAGGCAGGAAAGAATATTCAGTTGTTGTCAAGACTTTCGTCCCAAAATAAGATTTAAAAGGCAAGACATAGGGTTTTACATTGATTTTAAAAGATATAAAAAATATGAGACCAAAACCTAAAACCTTAGGATCTAACAAAAAAATTCACATCTAATTTTTTCACCATGATTCTGAGAAAAAATAATATGTAAAAAATCAGACCAACATAACCCTTGGTATGGTTGCTTGAATATATGTATAATCAATATCCACAAGAAAACATACATCATTTACATGTTGTTCAACTAATGAAATAGGTATCCTCTGTCTTTGTTTTATGGATTTCTTGAAATCTTTAAAATAACTTGTCATAAGTGTCTCAAAATTAGCTCCCATTTGTTCAATGTATTCATTTACTTGAGCTACAATGGACCTATTTGTTTTCAAGCTAACTTTTCCAAAGGATGGAAATTAATTTTGTACATAGAAAAATATACAAATAAAAATTGCACCAAATTTGCATTGTTCTCCCTTAGTTCTCCTTATTGCTCCTAAGTTCTCATTAATTTGTCGCAATTGCAATTTCGCAAGATCATACGTATGATCCTTCTTAACTAATTTGTACCCAACATCTACTGCAATGCATGGAACATTGTTGAGTCTACTAGATTGATAAAACTTGTGAGAAATGACTCTAACAACAATATCAATAAGAGGATCTTGAATGGTATCTATGGTCATGCCTCTCTTGTTCTATTTTACTCTTGTATTCTTCTCAATTGCTTCCTTAGAATCACTTCTGAGAGTTTTGGGCTGATCTGGGGTTGGATAATCTGTTACTCTATGAACAATCCTCTTTGATATTTTAATTGGGCCATCTTCTAACCATAAACTTCCATCATGAATCCTACTTAACACTATTATGATCCATTCAATTTTGAAGACAATAGGAAATTCTAGGGCATGAGTTAAACCCTTCCTCTCAACGATTTGATATTCTTCTTTCAAGACGCCATTATCACACAAACTATCATAAACTTCTCTAATTTCTATGTCTCCAATAGCACCAATCGTACAATTATAACACCTCCTAACATCTTGGACCATAACTACCTTAGGAGGAATTACAGATAGGGCTTCGGCTAGGTCATTTTTGTATGCAACTTCAGGGATAGGTCAAAAATCTAGTTTCTTAACTTCATTTGACATAAGTTGAACTTCAAATGGCTCTTTCTCTTGAGGTTTCCTAGAATTTGATGCCATTTTTGCTATCTAGGGTTTAAACATGAAGAAATTTGAAACTATGTAGCTCGACACAAGTATAAATACCTTGGAATCGATGAAATTGTATTGAATCTGCATAGAAATCTGCTTAAATGCTTGGAATACTAATTAGAAATTATTCATCTCTCTTATTTTCCTTTTCTCTTTGTTTGTGATGAAGAAAAATAATTCAAAATGCAATCATATACCCTTATTTTGTAGCATTTAATACTTAGTGCATTTACAGCTATCCTATTGGCTTCTCGCATTTCTGCATTGCTTATCTTCCATTGTCTTTCAACATTTGACATCCACTAGAGTTTCCCTTACTTAGCTTCAACTAAAATTTCCCTTTTCTCAGCTTCCACTACCAACTCAGCTGCAACTAATCATTCAGCTTCTACTAAATTTGGCAATCAACTCGACATGTACTAGAATTTTACTTAGCATCTAAGGGAAACTTGGCAACATTGGTGAAAACTTGAAGTTTTAACTTTGCATCTCTCTTCATGTTGATCTATTATTTTCAATACTTGTCTTGGAATTGATGTATGATAAAGTTTTGTCTATCAGTTCCACATGTCTTCTTTTTCTTAGTTGGATGAAGTGTGACCACTTGACCTTTTAGGTGAAGTGATCCCTTCATTGGATGTACTACTTCCATCTTTCTTCTTCCATGTTTTATTCATTTCTCCTTTGATGTGTTCAACATTTACCTTTCCTTTTCCTTTGTTGAACTCTAATTTGGGTGCCTTTGACCTTGTTGGACAATTCTTGCTGATGTGACCAGTTTCCAAACAACTGAAGCATGTGGTTTGGCTCAACCATCTGCTGCAGTTTCCACTAAAATGTGTTCTTATGCAATTTTTAGGGATGTGTCCATATTCTTGATAGTAGTGACAGCTATGCTTGGTGTTGTAGTCCCAATTGTAGTGATATCTAGGATTATTTTCCATTGGTGCTTGATTAGGTTTCCACATAGGCTTTGATTTGCACTCAAAAGCTCTATGTCTATACTTTTTGCAATTGTAGTAGTGACCTTCAAATCTTGGTGTCTTGATGGTTCTAGTCCTATAGTCATGTGCTTGATGTCCTTGCTTGTTGCACTTGTGATAGTGACCCATATTTTTAGTTTGTCATGCTAAGGGGTGTTCTTGCTCCTGCACACATTAGAGGTATGTCTTTTTTTACAACAAAAATAACAAGTAGGTTTAGTGTTCTTACCTTTGTCACTTCTTTCTTTTGCAGTCTTGGATGATTCTCCTTTTTTAGTGCTAGTGTATCCCAGTCTTGAAGTATCATTGTTGGCTCTTGGTGATTTTAGTAGTTGTTCAAAGTACTTTATGGCCTCATTGGGTTTTTTCAAGCTCTCTGCAATTTCCTTCTCTCTTTTCAAGTCATTTTTTAGTTTTTCATTTTGCATCTTTAGTGTGGAGATCTCTATGTCCTTAACATTCAATTCATGATGTGCATTCATCATCTGACTTAGGGTGTCTAGCTGCATGTTGGAAATTCTTGCAAGCTCATTTGAATTTTCTTCTAGTCTATTGGCAAGGTTTCTCTTGTCTTATTCTAGCATAGCCTTATCTTTAATGGATCTTTTCTTCTATTTAGTCACTTCACAAAGTATCATGGCTTGAGATTCTTGTTCAATCTTAAGAGTTTTGATCTCTTCTTCTTGGGGTCTATTCTTCTCCATCAGATCTATTATTTTTGCATCAAACTCTTTGGAATCTCCATTTTCAAACACTTTTGAGGTGTCAATCTCCTTGTATTGTGTATTTCTCAACTATGGCAATTTCTCTTCTTCTCTTTAAGGATTTTTTCAATTCTTCCCTAGCTTCTTCCAAAGTATGTAGAGCGAGTTGTACATCAATCACCTAGTTTTCTATGATCTTCCCAAGTTTGTAGATTTCCATTTCTAAATCTTTTCTCCAAGCTATAAGGCTTCTCCTTGTGAGAACTTGGCTCTAATACCAATTGTTGAAATTACAGGTGGGAAGATTTACTTTTTAGAGGGGGAAAGGGGGGAGGGTGAATCAGAAGTAACTAACTTTAACCTTTAAAAATTTTAGCTAAGATCATTCACATGCATCTAACATCTTCTAATTAACATAAAAGTAAAGACATGTGTGAAAATAGATAACACAAGATTTTGGTCACCTAGAAACCCTCCAAAATGAGAAGGTAAAATTGGGGTGCGATGACACACACTAATTATCACTGCAACAATATGTACTTGTTTAAGGTTACAAAGTTTGACCACTTCCATTGGTGTACCTTGTGAAAGGCCTACCCTATTAAAGGCTTTACACTTTGTTAAAAGTGACCTGTCTAAAGGATTTACAAACATTCACTTGGAATGTTACCCTATTAAAGGATTTAGCACCTTGTCAAAGGTTTACAACATGGCTGTTAGACAAACCTATCATCATAGGATTTTCATTCCTACTACAATGGCTAGAAAGTTTTAGAATGTCTTCACCTAATGACTTACAATTTTCAATTGTTGATTCCAAATCCTTGTTCTACTCAATTTGTTCTGATCCTTCTTGATCTAATATGTCTCTGCTCAATGTGTTGATACTTTGTTCTAACCAGCTAGATTCTACAATGTTGCTCTTCCTCTAAGTCCTTGTACCCCTTTGATATTCACTAGCATTCTCCCATACAACTCTCACTCATGTACGAATTATGGGTTATCAACCTCCTTTTAAAGGCTTTAAAGACTTAGGGTTAGGTATGAATCTATGATCAATATCCATCCTTCTTTTCTCGCTCAAATATTTACACTTTTCCTATTGGTTGCATGCTAATTACATAGGGAATGTAAAATATTTGATCTTATCTTTTAGATCCTTTGAGGTTCATCTTATGTCGTCTCAAAAATGGTTTACATCTAAGTTTGTGAAGGTACAAACTCATATACTGATCTTGTGCTACTCGACACTTATTGATTGCCGATGCTCAACACATATAGGAATTCTATCTCACTTGGCTCCTATAGTAACTCTGTCTCACTTTGCATCTATACTTTTCTTGGCACTTATAGTGACTCAGCATCACTTATCACTTAGCACTTCAATCTTGTTCGACACCTGAAGTTTTCTTGGCACCTGTTGAATTTTTGACTTGACACATATTGTAGCTTGGCATCTATATTATGTTGGCATTAAGTTATTATAGCCATTAGTGACAACACTTATCTATATCAGTATAGCTACAAAGCTTGTCACTCAGTCTACAATGTATACCAAGCATTCAGTGGTTACCTTGTACATTCATCACTTAAGCACTTTACACTGAGCTTCGCAATTCATACCAAGCATTCAAGTTGTCACCGAGCTTCGTAATTTACACCGAGCATTCTAGTGTTAACCGAGCTTACAGTAATTATCAAGCTTCATAGTGGCTACTGAGTGATAGAAGCATAGTTCTTATCGAGTGATGAAAGTGCAGTGATTACTGAGTGATGGAAGCGTAGTGTTTATTGAGTGAAAGCAAGGTAAACAAAGGATTCAATTTTTACCGAGTGACACTACATCTACCGAGTCACCTATGGTTATCAAGTTTAGAACTACATCAAGTGATTAGTATGGAATGAGCCTTCACTTCTAAAGAGTGCATGATGATGCCAAGTAATGTAGTGGATGCCAAGTATCAGAAGGTCACCGAGTCAGTTCAGTGAACCCGAGTTATTTACTATTGGGCCGACTCAGTAATGTTTTGTTCACTTGTGTTTTGGCCGGCCTTGCAATTGTAATTTTTGAAATGGTATATATGTAATGTATTATATTATTTTTAAAAATTTAATGTGTGTGGATTACAACATCAAGAGAGACATGTAATGTTTTGTGAATCAGTAGAAGAGCAGAGTATTTAGCAAGGTCTACAAGGAGCAATAATGATTCATCAATCAAAAAAGGGTGATATATACTTCAAAGATCTAATTAGAAAATTAAGTTTGTAAGTAGATCTCCTAATAGGTGAATTAGTTTTGTAAATCCTTTAACAAGGTAGACTTAACAGTCTTTGTATAAATCTCCTAACAGAGTGCATACTTAAGTGTATGTTTGTAAATCCTCTAACAAGGTGGACATAGCAGTCCTTTGTGCTCCTAATAGGGTAGATCACTAGAAGTGGTCAATGTAATCCTTAACCAGACAACTTCATACTGCAATAATGAAGTTTTGTGGGTATCATCCCCACCCTAGTTTTACTTTCTATTTGGAAGGTTTCTGGATCACCAAATCTCTATGTACATGTGTAATGAATGTTTGATCTTTCATTTATGCAGTAGATTAGATGAATGAATGATGAATAGTTAAAGTGCTGAATTGGTTAAAGTTTTGAAGTTACTGATTCACCCCTCCCCTCTCAGTAACCTAGCTTATCCTAAATATTTCCAACAATTGGTATCAGAGCTTTGTGGTTCTCAAGAAAAAAGTTTGACAGCTTGAGAAAAGATCAAGGACAATGGAGATATTCAGACTTGACAAAGCTATTGAAAATGAAAAGCTAGATCTAGAATTGGCCATGGCTCAACTCAAAGAAGCTAAGGAGCATCTTTCTCAATCCCTGAAGAGAAGGACAAAACTTGCAAGACAAATGAATGATCATCAGTATGTTGAAGAGAAGATTGAAGACCTTTTACCATCAATTAGTTCAAATGACGCTAATGAGCCAATCAAGTAACTCCTAGCAAAGAATGGTTCCCTGCAGGAAGAAGTAAGAAATCTCAAAAGAGAACAAGAAATTCAATCAATCAGGCTATGTGAAGTTTTGGAATAGAGAAACAAGGATAATGAGGACTTAGAGACAAGAAATAATCAATTTCATCAACATGAAGATCTTATAGGTCAACTATCTAATACAAATGAAGAAATCATGAACCTGAGATTTGAAAATGAAAACTTGAGAAATGATCTAATCACTGAAAGACAAATCAATGAAAGCTTAAAAAGTGACTTGAGATTTGAAAGAAAAATCAATGAAAGTTTGGAAAATGACCTAATCATTGAAAAGAAAATCAATGAGAGAATGATGAAATCTCAAGCAGACATGACTCAATTGAATCAGCAAAGTGAGCAAAATCTTCATAGAAAAAAAGGTAAAGCTGGACTTGGTTACAAGGAAGAAGGTGAAACCTCCAAACAAGGTGCCCAAAGGAATCAAAGACCTACTTGCAATCACTATGGTAAGCTAGGTCACACATCAAAAAAGTGTTGGAGCAATGGAAAAGGAAAATTCAATGGTAAATGCTACAATTGTAGTCAGCATGGTCATAAAGCTAATGAATGCAAGGAGAAGCCAAAGTTTAAAGGCAATTGTCACAAGTGCAAGAAGCATGGTCACAAGGCATTCCAATGCAGATCTAAATAATTCAATCCAACTGAACAACTTGTTAAAGCAATCTTTGGATGGGATTACAATACCTGGTGCAGATGTCATTTCTGTGGAGAATATGGACACATTGGAAAAGATTGCTCAAGGCATCACTTAAGGATACATGCACTAAACTCGGTCATATAGCTAAAAATTGCATGAATATAGGAAGAGTTGAAGATGAAAAGAAAGCTAAAGCTGAAAATATTTGGAAGCAAATGAGACAACAGTGGATTCCAAAATCCACCGAGCAAGATAGTTCAAGTGATGGCAATGTCACTCAAGAAGTGGGTGACTCCATCATTTCCAATTAAATTCATAAATGATCTGGAACTGTATCATCAAGCCATATCCAAAGCAGTTCCAAATACAAGGAAGTGAAATGATCAAATTAGTATTCTAGATACATGAAGATCAAAGTAAGCATATCTTTTGCCGAGTTGCATCTACCGAGGAAAGTCGGTGATAGACCTTACTAAGCTAGGTTAGAATAACTAAAAGTTTTGTTTGATCACCGAGTTGCAAGCTTCTATTGAGAAAATGAATGACAGTTTTTCATCTCATCTACCTTCATACCAAGCATTTATGGAATTTTTTTTTTAAAGAGGGCAGAATCTGATTTCATTTTTCATCGCGATTTTAGAGCTAAAGAAATTACCAGTCATTCCAAGTGACTCCAAGTGATTTCAAGTGATTTTAAAGCAAAAAATCTGTTCAAAATTTTCTTACACTTATCGAGTAGCAATGGCATCCAGGAGTAGCAGTGACACAAAGGCAAAAAGAGGTTCAGAAATGCTAGTTAAAGGTACAGAATGGAAAGCACCCAACTTCAAGATTATTCTGGTTGTTGCAGAATCACTTGACCTGAATGGAGCTCAATCACAAATTCCACCTAAGGTACTTCTTATCAATGATATTAGTACTCATTTCAAATGTTCTATTCAAGAAATTGGAAACCTAGAGATGGATAATGCCCTAGGAGAAATGAGTATAGATGGCTCTCTAAAACTCGAATTCAAGCATCTTGAAACCAAAGGCTTGACTCATATCTCACATATGCCTAGAAGTTTCCAAACTAGATGGATTAGGTATATTTTGAGTCGAGTGCACAATGGGAAACTATGGTTAGAATAGCTAGTGTTTATTACAAAGAAGATGATTCACAAAATCACCGATCTCCCTATGCTTAGTAAGGCAATAACCACCAAAACCCTAGGTCAGGATGAGTTGCAGAAGATAACCCTAGTTGAGTGGGATGGTAGAGGTTTAAAGGTTAATACTGTATCAAATGTCGAGCTAAGATTTGGTATTCATGTCATTGCCCACAAAATCTATAGCTCTAGTCGACTAAATAGTGTACCTTGTGAGGCTATGGACTTGGCCTTCAAAATTGTAAAGAAGAATCTTGAATTCGACCTATCAGAATTACTATTGAAATAGTTGAAAAAAAATATGGAGAGTATAAGGACCTCAAAGAATAATCCTTGTAAATTCAACTCTCTATTGATCTGTTTATTTTTCTATATTCAAAAATTCTTTCCATCAAAAGGAACAGTTGCATGGAGAAAAGACATTCCAATTTTGTATCAGATTAATGAGTTTGTAGTTGAAATGGGTGAAAATTTTGATAGTATAATGGATAATTATTTTTAATATTTCAAGGAGACAATGAATAATAGGTTTTGGCTTCCACCCAAATTGGTTGAAGATTACAAAGATGATGTATGCTTTATGGTTGACTATGACAAGGTATACATTTAGGCAGTCAGACCCTGAGTTGCATGGGTAAAACCTCTTCCATATGAGGTAAATGTTGATGAGGCCAGGATATCATTGAAGCACTGGTCAATGAGCCAGTAGACCCAAAGCAACCAATTTTTGGAACATGTGATGAAGCAAAGGCCAAGATTAAACTTGAAATCAAGCTACCTTAGACCATAAGCAAAGGCAAGAGGAAGATAGCCAAATTGAAAATGACAATCGGTCCTCTTATGCTAATGGAAGGAAAAGGTGAGGATGAAGAAGATGATGAAGAAGGAGGAGAAGAAGAACAAGAATCTAAAGAAGAACCTCCAAAGAAGAAAGGTAAGGCAATCATTACCAAACCTAAGAAGAAGCCTACTGCAGTATTCACCAAAAGAACTAGAAAAGGCAAGCAGGAAGCTATACTAGTCAGGCATCCACCCAAATTTGAGGAAAGGCTCAAAAAATTGGAAGAAGGAGCTGGCATCACAAATTTTAAGGAATTAAAATTTGAAACAAGAACAGATGCTGAGAAAATGTAGATTAAGGAAATGGTATTCAATAAAATGGGTAAATGGAAATACTCCCTCAACCAACTTGCCTCTCAAATCTCCAAAGAACCATTGGAGAGATTGAAACCGAGATGGTAGTCAGCCACCCAAATGGTTAAAGACATATATGAGCAATTTCTGAAGAATCCCCTACCAAGTCTCATTGGAGCAGACATAAAGGCAGCAATGAAAAACCATGAAGGTAAAATGATGATTAGGTTTCACACATGTCTGATCTTAATTAAAGACATTGAGCATGTTGTAAATGATGCAAAAAACATGTGGAAAAACATCTATCATCTGCAAAAGAACAGTGAAGATCTAGTCGAGATCAAGGATGATGACAACAGTGACAGTGATGATATTGATGATACTCCATCCATCACAGTCTCACCAGGAGAGTTGGATGCATTAATAGAAGACAAGGAGGAAGAAGACATGGAGGAAGAAGCACTTGAGGAAGGAAAAGATGAAGATGATCCTATTAAAATCATAGCAGAAGTGATTGCATCCCTTCCTCACTCTCCACCAAAAACTGTTACATCCACCAAGGAGATGGCTTCTGCAAGTGAGACTATGAGTACAATAGTCACATCAATTGCTCAATCTTCACCAACCTCCTCCCAGCTCCAAGTATCTAAAATAGAGGTGCCAAACACTTCATCTACCGAGTTGTCTATCACTTCTTCAGCTACTGAGCTAGCCTTGTTAGTTCCCTCATCATCAGTGAGTGTAACAGTAAGTTCCACAATTTTGATCTCAAAAATTTCTATAGTTTTGTCAGAATCATCTACATCTACTTCAAATCCAATTAGTTCAAATACTGCTATATAGAGTGTATCATCATTTTTGGGAAGTATTCCAGTTTTTGATTCAGTAAATACTTCTATTGGCATTCAAACCTCAAGTCCTATCCCAATTTTTACTGCTGGTCCTTCCATCTCCACTATTGTGTCTATTCCTAAGATCAAACCAGTCATCACATAAGTCAAACAAAAGCATCCATTAAGACTTCTCATCACTAGAAAGGAAATTCCAGAAGATATTGACTTAGACATAGAGATAGTGATTCCAAAGATTGACTATGAAAATGCTACCATTGAAGAAATGAGGTTAGCTAGTTAACTAATAGAGATGAAAGCTATGCGTAAGTAGTTAAGTTCTGAAAGGGATAAGGAATACAAAATAATTGAGAATGCAAATAATATAATTATAGATGCTATAGGTGTTGAAGTAGATTCTACTGAACATTTTGATTCAGTTAGAAGAGGCTGTATAGAAATTTAATGAGGATTCCTCAGGCCAGGAGAAACTTATGGAAAGAGTTGAAAAGAAATTTGACAATAAGGTGCTAGAGCACATTGCTCGAAAGATAGCAATAAAACAAGTTGAATTGTCAACATTTATGGAAAATTTTGAAAATTCTTTTAATAATGCAACATCACTTTTTGCTAAACTTTGTGATGTTTCTAGATTTACAAAAGAAATAAAGGACAAGTTAAATAAGATTGACATTGATATGAAATCAAGTGCCTCCAAGCTACAGGTGAACTCCTCCTCCACAACCTCCCATCACACCAAGATTAGATATTGGTAGATGTATAGGCAAAATTATTGAGAGAGGAAGCTAGGATCAGGTCACAACTCATAGACATCCAGAACATGATCCTTCCTATCATGGACACAATGAAAAAACATCTTGTATATTGCAAAACATTGGTCCAAGATCAGAACTTCTTAGTGGCTAATCACTTGATTCAATTATCAGTAGAAGTTCAAATTTCCCTCTCCACCTATCAAGTTTTGCAATAAACTTGGGACAATAATTTTTTCCTCAATCCTCAAGGTACATAAATAATTTCTATCTCACTTTGGTGTAGCCATCTAAATTGTATATATTTAGTCCTTTGGCATTACTATCAAAAAGGGGGAGAGATTTAGAAGAGAGATTCAGAGGAGATTCATAGGAGAATCATCACTATAAGTGATAGGGGGAGTTAGCACACAATAAATTTTGCATGTGTACATAATTATTCTAAAAAGATCAATTTTGAAAAACCTAAATTCATTCAGTCAGGCTGTGTACATATGTTTTGGCTTATAAGTGTTTTTGTCACTAATTCCAAAGGGGGAGATTGTTGGCATTAAGTTATTATTGCCATTAGTGACAACACTTATCTATATCAGTATAGCTATCGAACTCGTCACTTAGTCTACAATTTATACCAAGCATTCAGTGGTTACCTTGTACATTCATCACTTAAGCAGTTTACACTGAGCTTCACAATTCATACCGAGCATTCGAGTGGTCACTGAGCTTTGCAGTTTATACCGAGCATTCTAGTGGTCATCGAGCTTCACAGTTCACACCAAGCATTCTAGTGTTAACTGAGCTTACAGTATTCATCGAGCTTCACAGTGGCTATCGAGTGATGGAAGCACAGTGCCTACCGAGCGATGAAAGTGCAGTGATTATTGAGTGATGGAAGCGTACTATTTATAGAGTGAAAGAAAGGTAAACAAAGGATTCAATTTTTATTGAGTGAAACTACATCTACCGAGTCACCTATGGTTACCGAGTTTAAAACTACATCAAGTGATTAGTATGGACCAAGCCTTCACTTCTACCGAGTGCATGATGATGCTAAGTAATGTAGTGGATGTCGAGTATCAGAAGGTCACCAAGTCAGTTTAGTGAACTTGAGTTATTTACTATTGGGCCGACTTAGTAATGTTTTGTTCACTTGTGTTTTGGCCAACCTTGCAATTGTAATTTTTGGAATGGTATATATGTAATGTATTATATCATTTGTAAAAATTTAATGTGTGTGGATTAGAGTATCAAGAGAGACATGTAATGTTTTGCGAATCAGCAGAAGAGTAGAGTATTCAACAAGGTCTACAAGAAGCAGTAATGATTCATCAATCACAAAAGGGTGATATATACTTCAAGGATCTAATCAAGAAATCAAGTTTGTAAGTAGATCTACTGTTTCATCCTAACAAGTGAATTAGTTTTGTAAATCCTTTAACAGGGTAGACTTAATAGTCTTTGTATAAATCTCCTAACAGAGTGCATATTTAAGTGTATGTTTGTAAATCCTCTAACAAGGTGGACCTAGGAGTCCTTTGTGCTCCTAACAAGGTAGATCACCGGAAGTGGTCAATGTAAGCCTTAACCGGCTAACTTCATACTATAGTAATGAAATTTTGTGGGTATCATCCCCACCCCAATTTTACTTTCTATTTGGAAGGTTTCTAGGTCACCAAATCTCTATGTACATGTGTAATGAATGTTTGATCTTTCATTTATGTAGTAGATTAGATGAATGAATGATGAATGGTTAAAGTGCTAAATTGGTTAAAGTTTTGAAGTTACTAATTCACCCCTCCCCTCTCAGTAACCTATCTTATCCTAAATATTTCCAACATATTATACTTGGCATCATCTTGGAAATTGGTTAAGTGTGTTGACACTCAATTTTCAAAACCAATCTGAGAACAATAATTAGCCCAATTAAGATATGCAATTAAGTTTAAACTAAATATTGAAATGAATGATAGAGTACTCACCTTAAAATATGTAAAGGAAAGGGAATTTTTTTTCTAAAAAGTGTAGATTTAGGCATGACTTTGAAACTTCATTTGTGAGTCCCCAAACAAAATAGAAAATCTAGCAAAACCTTAAAAAAAAATTCCCATCGAAGCTTCTAAAACAAGTTAACATAGAGGAAAATTGTCCAGACATCATTCCACAAAGTCACCATGTTCCTACAACCCTATAACTAGGTCATTTAAATTTTTTTTGAAAGGTTTCCAGGAGTATTTTCCAAATTGTAATCACAAAATTGATATCCTATTCCTGCACACCATACTTTCAATTTGTTTATTTTTTGGTGGATGATGGCTTACCTTGGTGAAGCCATAGATTATGGAATTAACCTTGAAAGTGAAATGTAAATATAATGATAGAAGAAATGCTAACTATTAGCCCCAAATAATAATTTAATTGGTAATGCTATGAATGTATATAAATGAGTCATATCACTTGTTATATTGTCATTGATGTTAAGTCTTAGTTCATTAGACACTATGCTAACTTAGTAGAGTACTATATTTAATTTGACTGATGAAAATGATTTGAAGAAAGTATGTTGAAGATAGAGTTGATAAGTATGGTATACAATGGGAACTTGAAGAGGTTGACATTGATAATGTAATGTTGGTTTGATTGTTTTACAATAATGTAATATTATAATGTAGTGAGCTACACAAGCTTATCAAAGTGACAAGGTTAAAGAAAAAAGACAATGTTTTCTAAGTGACTACAATGTTCATCAAGTAGTTGGAAAAGTACATTAGAAATTTAGTATCACCGGAGCTACTCTAGTATTGAATGAGTTCTATATTACTAGATAAAAATGTTACATTCACTAAGTAATAGCTAGAAGAAGTAAAGAGTATGGAATCTAAGGTTGACTCTTTATGGAAAAATGGAACATTTGACATTTTCAAAGGCATGCATCAAAGTTTGTTACAAGATCAATGACTAAGAAAATTCAAGTAAGATCTAATAATGGAACATGAAGAAGGATAAGGATGTGCACAATTTCTATGAAAAAAATATTTTCTATGTGGCTAAGTACATTGAATATGAGATCAATGATTGTGAATAAGAGGTAATAAATGGAAGAGTCTAGAAGCACAAAGATGACCATTTGTAGATAAGTTGAGCAAGTTTTTAGGTTGCTGATAATGTTGTTCATTGATGTTCATTGTTATTGTTAAGGTGATGATTGCGCAAAGTTTTTAAAGCTAGAAGGAGATTGTTGAGCTAGGTGAACCAAGAAAAGTTAAAGAAGAAGAAGAAAGAGTTGAAGAAGTGAATTAACTATTCAAGAGAGTAGAGAAAGAGAACAAAGACTAGAGATTAAAAAGAGACAAAGTGGACCAAACAAGTCTATGAAATCCTATATGGTAACATTGATTAGTGTTATTTGTAAGTCCTTTAGAGAAGGCCACTCTTTATAAAAAATCAAAGAGTGATAAAGTCTAGATGATCTTTAGGCTAAAATATTCTAACAAGTTCATATTAACAATTTGTGTGTAACCTTTAAAAAGATTGGATCGCAATAGAGCTCACTTCAAAAGAGTGATTTTTTTGGGTTTTTGGTCCCAAATGGTTTTTCTAATTGTAGGGTTTTCACATTAAAAATCTTGGTATCAAATGTGTTGATTTTTCTATGTTGCAAGTTAATTTTCATGTTATTTTCATTTTACTGCAATTTGATAACACCTAAGTTTATCAATTGAAGTAACTAAGTTTTATTCATGCTAGTCAGTCAAAATAGGATAGTGAATGAATAGTTCAAAGTATGTTTTTTGAGTGAGCTAAATGTGAGGTTGAATGAATACATTGAGTGATCTCTTATGATGATTATGAATGTTGTTTGGTACTAAAATTGTTTGAAGGGACTATAGGATAAGTGATTCACCCCACCTCTTAGTTATATGACACTAACGTGTAGTAGGATCCAATACATTAAATGAAAGATATAATTACCTTTCTAGATAAATTAAGTTTTATATGTGATCAAGTATGTAAATTTAATAGCCTTGAATCAAAGAAACAAAAAGAAAATCAAAGAGCCAAAAACCTGATGAATTAGAATAGAAATGACATGTCATGATGAATTATGAAAGAACTTATATGATTTGGAATGTATACCTCCTGCTTAGAAGAAAAAATCCACTACCACCTTGAAGGAAGAAGCTTGATGCAAGAAGGAAATGGTTGAACTTGAATTCTTGAAGATGATTTCTTGCTTCTAGATTCTTGACATATAGTGTGCACTTGGTTGCAAATAAATTCATGGATGTTAAAATGAAGATCTTAGACCTCTTTTTATACTATTTTTTGGGCAGAAAAAAAAGTAGGACAACTTGGGTGAAAAAAATTAATTAGTTAGAAAAATCAAGGCACTTAAATCTCCATGACCCCAAATCATTGAGGAAGAGGTCAACCTGGTTAACCTCTTCCTAGAAGATATCAACCTAGGGTCAACCTCTTCAAGAATAGGTCAACAAAATTGACTTGTTCCCAAGGAAGGGTTCAAAAAGAGGTCTTGGAGGCTTTGGTGGTGAAGGTACAAAAATAATTGGGAAATAATGGATTTACCAAAATTGATGGCCAAAAAGATGATAATGAAACACCTAAAGGAGTGTAGTAGAAGATGAGAAATGATCTAGAAATGTGAGCTACATTGGAGAGGAAAAAGAGAGACCAAAACCATATTGAGTAGAGCTAAAATATCTCTAATTGAAGTGCATCCATTTTAAAATGGTACATTTATCCCCTATTTTAGCGAGAGTATGAGGCAATTATTACTCTTGGTAAAGGAAGAAGAGAAGAGAGAAGTGACAATATCGAAACAAGATAAAACACCACCAAGCTCATGGACATAAGCCTCTAAACCTAAGATCCAAAATCCATTTTCATCACCACTACATTTTGTACCTATTTCTGATAATATTTTTATTGTGACTCAAAAATCTATAAGGATTTTTAAGTACCATATTTGAAAACTTTGCATAAAGTACCCCTATAAATGCTTTTCATGCCTACATACCAAGATGATTTTTTGAGTCCAATGATGTGTTTCAAGTGTTCATTATCTTGAATTTAGTATATTCATGCACCTCAAATTGCTAGTTTGAAGTTTTGAGTCATTTGGTGAGGTGTGGTTTAGAGCATTTGTGAAATTTGCATTTTAGTCTATGTCAAACAATGATCAAAGGGCTAGTTTGCATTCAAATATCTTGCAACCAAATAAATTTCATGAATCATCTCCTTGAAAGTCTTTAAAATGTATATCAAAGAGCCTATATCTCAATTTTTAATTCATTATGACATGGTTCAATAGGTTTTGCATCTCCCTAAATTTGGTTGTTAACTATATGTCATGTTAATGCATTTTGCAGATTAATTTTGGAAGCCCTATTTGACTGAAGATTTTTTGACCCATGGAGTATTTTAAAGAAATGGTCATACCACTACATTTTAGTCAAAAATTACATTCAACATGTACAAATTAAATCCTTGATGGATCCATTTAATAATTTTTCCAAGCCAATTCCATTTGTCAAAACATTAAACTGCCTAGTTGTCAATTGTAATAGTTACCTAGTAGCCTAGTTTGACCAACTACAAATTTGAACTAGTTGACCCTATTGGAAAAATAAATTTTCTATTGTATTATTGATGTCAAAGAATTGTTATGTTTTAAATTTGATCTTATGAAAAATCTATTTGACCAGTTTCCAAACATGATAACAAATGCAATTTCTAAGGTTCTATAGGAATTTATATTTTCAAATTGATTGGAAGGCTTGTTTGTGAGGTCATATCTTTGGAATCATGATTGATGAGCATAAAAACATTGTACCCATGTATTATATACTAAAAATACTCTATGTGTGCCACTTTTCAAGTCTTCACATTTTCAAGTCTTCACCAATACATTTGGGCACTTTCCTAAGTCCTTTCCATTTGCAAAAATCTCTATCTATCCATATGTCTAGTCCTACAATTTATGGAAGGCAAATTCGGTTGTTTTCCAAATCTGCCATGTTAGTCATCATGAGCCCAAATAGACTTATAATCTCTATATGAAAGTTTACCAATGTCAAAAGTTGCAAATTTTCAAGTGATCATTTGTCTTGTTTTTGAAGTCAAAAGCAAATGCAATTATCCATTTCTAACATGCTCACTTGCAAGAAAATTGAAGTGGGAAATTTCATTAGTTAATATCTTTCAATCTAGTTATTTTAATGAGACGAAAATTTAGAGGAGGAATGTGTGTCAGAAAAAGAACATGAATGCAAAGTGTTAGGGCCTAATCAAATAATCTTGTCAAAAATTTTAACCAATTCTAATGCCTATCAACATAAAAGTGATTGTTTTCAAAGAAGATGACAAATGAGTTTTAAAAATTCAATCTATGATTGATTTTGAATCCAATCAATGCAAGGATGTTATTTTATTAGTGTGGAAGTCCAACTGTTTGAATTTGAATTTTTTAAAAGATGGGTCACCATGTGACCTGACTTGATTTCACAATTTTTTGACTCCCTCATGGCAAACATTGATAATTTAGTTATCTTATACCATTTTGATTTTAGATGAATTTTTTGGTAATCAAACTAAGCATGAGATTATTGAATGTTTTATGATAGAAACAAAGTAGTTAAAGTTATGCTTAAGAGATGACACTTCAAATTTTTAGGAAAAGACAAAATGGTCATGTTGATATTGGGAGATGCCTTGTGAGTATTTGATATTAATCTATAATTATGATGAGATAATTTTATTTTTTAAAATTCCTAATGGGATCATATGGTATTATGAGGAATCCAAATCATTTCAAATGGTTTTACAAAGTGTTTTGAAATGCAAAAAAGGGGAGGGTTGTGTTAATATTAATGTTAATACAAAATGATTTGGTGTTTCAAATAATGAGTGTACTTATAAATGGTGGAAATGAAAATGGAATATTTGGACATGGAACAGTTCACATGGCAACCCTACTAGACTTGCAAGATGCATGTGCAAAATCTAGTTTTATAATGAAGTCATTATTCTCTTCTCTCTTTTTCAAATGATTGAACTTGACATAACATTGCATTGTTTAGGGAAAAAGAGTAATAAGGAGATCATGTCTCTTGATGATGTGGCAACTAAGATTCCTGGTGGACTAAGCAAAAGAAAATGACATAGCATGAAGAAGGTAATTGTTGAGGCTCTTGGTTCTACCACATAAGATATTCTTCAAAGTACAGTGAAGGTTAGCAAGGAATTAGCTAAGTTCATTAAAGAGCTAATTTAGTTGCTAGTCTAGTTTGCAAGTGTTTGGTCTTTGGTCGGGTTGTTGGTCTATTTTACTATTTTTTGTCATTTCCAGCTTTTTATAGTTTAACTCTAGGTTTTAGGTCCTTGTAAAACTTGGGTTAGTAATTTTTTTAAAACATTTTTGGTTTCAAGTCCTTGTAAAACCTAGGCTTTTTTATGCTATACTGTGAACTTTGGGTTTCAGATCTTTGTAAAACCTTTTGATCCTTCTCATATATCTTATGTTTTTGTAAGGGTATTTTCATATTAATTAAATCATATTTATTTAATTATTAAGTCACTTATTATCTCTAGTTTACTTAAGATAAACTTTAGGCATATAATGATTAATTCTTTTATGAATTATTATCATTCAACCTAGGTTAGATTCCTGTTAGGGTCTTGATCTCCTTTTATAAGGATTGATCTCTTTGTAATTTATCAATTCACTTTTGATAATAGAAATTAGTATTTTTTTTTCTCATCAACAATGTCTCATCTATAGATCTAGCAATTCTAGCCTCCATAGCTTTTTTCTTCTCTCTTTTTGTGATAGGTGTTTGCATGTAGGTGATTCTTGGGAGTTGTGGGATTGAGCATTTATCAAATTCAACATAGTATTAGAGCTCCAGATCTTCATGCCCTTGTTCTATTTATGAGAATATTGGGTTGGCTTTTAGATCTGTGTTTTTTTCTTTCAAAGGGTTTTATTTTTCAAAGTTTTTTTGTATTGAATATGGGGGTCAACCATTTTTCAATGCTCTTTGAGCCCAAATGGACATCACCGTTTAGCTCAGAGTGCCCAAAAATCTCTATTTTCATATAAATTTTGTCCAATTTGGACATAGTTGGAATTTAAGGCTAAAAAATATTGCACCCAAATTGAGCATGTTTCCTGAGGTGATGATTTTTTGATTTCTTGACACATTTCTTGAGGCAGTAATTTTCTAATTTTTGCATCCAAATCGAAATATTTTAATTCAAAAATCAAGATTTTTTGGCACATTTCCCAAGGTGGTAGTTTTGTATTTATTGGCATTAAAATCAAGAATTTGTCCCACAAATTGAGATAGTTTTGGTATAGAACTGGTACACTCCCCAAGATAATTTGTGATACTCATTGGTATGCTTTTTGAGACATTTTGGCATGAATCCCAATTCAAATTTTTTTTTGGTTTGCTAGTTCTTTTTTGGACCTATATGTGGTTTCTTGCCCATAACTTGCTCATCTAGACTTCATTTTTTGATCCAAAAGAAGCGCTGGAAAACTAATTTTGAGTCTGTTATTATGGTGTAGTTTATTTGGATTTTTTATTCTATTTTGTAGTATTTTTTCTATTAAAGTTAGAAGTTCTTACCATATAGACATTCTTTCATTCCTATTTTTGGAGGCTATGAAAATACCTTCCATCTTTGATTGATCAGCTCTTTAGACTTAGTCTTCTCTACTTGGTCATGTTCTATATAGTGGAGGTTCTTCAGCCCAACAATATGGTAGTATTTGTAACTTCATGCTTTAGTGATGTTCTTATTATCATTCTTTTGTTCCTATCTTCTGGAACATTTTATTTCCATCTCTTTTTGGAGTAGGGTTTTTCCATTCTTCTCTTTACAAAGATTTGATTGTGCTTGGGTACCTCATGAGGCCTTGTTGCCAGGACCCAAATTTCCTTTCAGCAATTTTTTCTAGCTTTTTAGCTACTCCTTAAGTTTATCTTGGGGGGGGGGGGGGGGGGGTGTATAAGAGTAATAAAGTATTTTCTTATTAATTAAAGCATATTGATTTAATTATTAAGTCACTTATTATCTCTAGTTTACTTAAGTTAAACTTTAGACATATAATAACTATTTCTTTTATTAATTATTATCATGCAATCTAGGTTAGATTCATGTTAGGGTTTTGATTTCCTTTTATAAGGATTGATCTCTTTGCAATTTATTAATTCACTTTTGGTAATAGAAATTACTCTTTTTGGTCATCAAGAATGTCTCATTTATGGATCTGACAATTCTAGCCTCCATAACTTTTTGCTTCTCTCTTTCTGTGATAGGTGTTTGCATGTAGGTGATTCTTGGGAGATGTGGGGCTAATCTTTCATCAACTTCAATAGTTTTGGTTCTCCTCAAAACCAATTTTTACATTAATCTAAAATATTGCATTTCTAACAAAGAACCAAAGCTTTACAATTATTTAGCTTGAAATCTACTACAACATGCTCTTTATATTTGGTGTTGTATAAGGTAATTTTTTCCCTAATTTCTCAATGTTTCTAGCAAACTACCAAAACTAACAATGGTATCTAGCAATGATGAATTAAAATAATTACATTCTTCTAATAGTGTTCTAACATACTGATATACTAAAATAATTTTTCTTTTAGCTACAAATAAATATGAATTACATGGGGTGATGTTGGGATTGAATTCTTAGAAATGTATAGAAATGTACAAATCCAAATTGATTACATGAACAACTTTTCCAATTTGTAATAGCTACAACTCCTAAAAATTTATTAGATATGTGTGCTATGGGAGAACATTGTGTTGAATTCTTTTGTAGGGGCATTGATCATGTATGGAGAGGCACAATCAAAGACAAATGGATTCCTAGATACAGATGAAGCCACAGACCAAAGGTCATTACCTATGAAAATTTTCATTGAATGGGGATCTTGTTTGGCATATTGATTTATCAATCTTATTGTGATAGAAAGGAGGCAATTGAATATTACCCTATTAGATTTTTTCCAAAATATTATTACCTACGTTATTTTCTTCTCTTTCCAATGTATGCATTGTGTCAATGCCTTCTCTCCTATAGAAAATGTTGGTATATGGGATGTTGGGATACAAGGGAATTGTGTAGAGAATTTAGTAAAGATGAACATAAAGGAGAAAAATTGAACTTTATAAATGTCTTACGGCTCATATGAACTCAATTGTATGTTTTTGTTCCTATAAGATTATTATCTAAAACCCTTCTCATTGATGATGTGTTATGTTGTATTCATTTGTAGAGTACAAGCTAAGCCCAAGATCCTAGATACAGATGAAGGCATAGACCAAAGGTCATTACATATGAAAATTTGCATTGAATGGGGATCTTGTTTGGCATATTGATTTTTCAATCTTATTGTGATAGAAAGGAGGCAATTGAATATTACCCTATTAGAATATTTTCCAAAATCTCATTGCCTATGTTATTGTCTTCTCTTTCCAATCTATGCATTGTGTCAATGCCTGCTCTCCTATAGAAAATGTTGGTGTGTGGGATGTTGGGATACATGTGAATTATGTAGAGAATTGAGTAAATATGAATATAAAGGAGCAAAATTGAACTTTACAAATGTCTCATGGTTCATATGAACTCAAGTGCACCTTAGAAATGGTCGTTCCTATAAGATTATTATCTAAAACCCTTCTCATTGATGATGTGTCATGTTCTATTTATTTTTAGAGTAAAAGCTAAGCCTAAAGAATAATGTTCACATTAAACATCATGAATGCAGTTAAAATTGGGGACATCCATTGCAATTTTTGTCTCAATCTACCCATGAGAACACATGATGTAATATGTTTGCCTATAGGGCAACTGAAAGTGCTAAAATATAAAATGATTGATTTTATTGATTTAGATTTTCAATGGATACATTCAAATACATACAAAATGATTCACATTGATATTTAAACAACTTTATATAGCCTTATTTTCCCTTACAAAAACTACTTATGATAATAACTTCCTAGCAACCAAATATATCTAACTTATTTAATTATTTAAACTAAATATAAAAATTGACCTAATTAATGTAATAAGTTCAACATTCCCCACTTATGACATTAACACAATAAAAGTGAAAGTTGAGAGAAAGCTATAAAGTTTTTAATCCAACCCTTAAAACTTTGATGAAGCTCCTTCACCAATATTCTTCCTTTGGAAACTTTGATGAAATGCTTTTAGCAATCTTTTCTTATTGAAGTATATTTCATGTCTCCAACTTCAAACTAAAAATCTTGAAGTTGTCCTCGTAATATGATTGTTCCCACATCCCTTGCACAATGAGACATAGTTCCTCAAAAATTTCACATCTCCTTGGAGTGTGTCTAATGTCTCTTTTAGTGTAGTAGGAATAATAGTCACTAATATGACTGCACATGAGATGTCTTTCCTCCTCTCTCCTTGGAACGAAAATCATGCTGCCAATCCCCCTCTCTTCTTCAGAGACACAAAAAGGTGCTTCTCATGTAATAATCATCTATAAGCGAGAAGCTAGCTTGAGATGATAAAAATCTTCTAGCCTCCCTTGCCTCCAACCTCCTATTTATTTATTTTTTATTCTTTAACACACAAATCTTATATCAGTTTCAAGTGGACTATCACAATCATCATTATTTGTATGTATTGTAAAATAAAAAAAGTGTGTTTTTCCTTCAATTGCAACAAGGGTTGTATTGCTCGTCAACTTCCCATCAATAAGATATTTGGCCCATTGAAAATAATTCATCTATATATGTCCATTTTTCTAACAATAAATACATTTAAGTTCTCTTCTTCCATGAACACTAAATTTCTTTCTAGTAAATCAAGCACATTCCTTAGTAATATGATGACTCTTATGAACTCTACTTCCTTCATCAATTAAAGAAGAAATTATTGTTTCTAGGCTAGGAATTCATCCCTATTTTATTCTTGATAAAAAATAAATCACAGAATATTCATAGACTCATAGGCTACAATAAATCTCAAACCTCTCTTCAATAAAAAAATTCCAATTAGACTTTGATAATCCAAAATCCATCAAAAGCACTTTGTTCACCATTGATTAACCCACTTTGATACCAAATGAAAGTGCTAGAGTATAAAGTGGCTAATTTTATTGATTTAAATTTTTATTGGATACATACATAATGATTCACATTGATATCTAAATGACTTAAGATAGCTTTATTTTCCCTTACAAAAACTACTTATGGGAATAACTTCCTAGAAACTAAATATATCTAACTTATTTAATTATTTAATCTAAATATAAAAACTAACCTAATTAATGTAATAAGTCCAACAAGAACTACATTAAAATCAAAGGCATCTATAATAATGTAAGTAAGGTGTCAAAAGATTACAAGCAACATTTATTTGGACATGTGCATTGGTTTGAAATGTGAAGGGGATTTATCCCACATTGATTGGGAAACAAATTCTATGATTCTTTTTATATTAAACTACATAATTGGTAAGTGTCTTGTGGAATTTCTTAAAAACACAAGGCACACCATGTGTCATGGCCCCCTAGGTTGAGTGTGATATTAGAGTATATTTTGATAAAGCACATGGCTAGATTGATGACTAGAAACAACATACTAGATGACAAATGAAAAGGTTCCACATGGCACAAATTCTATGGTTTTTCATGACTTTGTATGGTCAGGATCATGATTAGCTCGAAAGGTTGCAAAGTTATAGCTCTAGTTCTATGTGATTTTGTAAGGCAAAGTGGAAATTAGGGAGAATGAGTTTAGAAGCTACGACAAAGAGTGATCAGAACATCACATGCAATTCTTGGCAGTTAGTTGAACTCCAAAGTCATGCTATTACAACATGTGGCATTGTGGTCTAATTAGTAGAGATGAAGAGGTGGTGATGCAAATCTATTAGTTTATACAAGGTTTCCACATTTCACCTAGGTGCAGATAACCCATGTTTAACCAAAGCTTGGAGAGATAATGTAAATTTCAAATACTTCATGAGATTATTAAATATTTCCCCATCTAAGTTGAGTGGTTAGAGATATTGAAATAAATGATATTAAGACTTGCACATGAAGATACAGAAGTGTGACCTATGTAAAAAATGTGATGACAAATCAATTGATTGCACATAAAGATACGAAAGTGTGACACACTTACAAAATGTGATGATAAACCAGGTGAAAGTAAAGGTTAAGTGTTTCAACCAATCAATTTCACCTATTCATTTCAATAGGACCGGTTTGTACATTTTTTAATGGACCTACATTTTATTTCATAGTTTTAGCTATATGGTAAGATGAAATTAAATCTAAATGTTTAAATTAAGGAGGTTTATTCAATATTAGTCTTCATTTTAAAATGAGTTATATAAATGTTGTTTAAATCAAAAGATACAACTATTATATATAGTTAGAGAGGTCTTGGAGAAAGAATTCTGATTTTGCTAACAAAATATGTATAGGTCCTATTGGGTGAAAGATATTTCAAGTTTCATAAAATAGTGGCATTCCCAACACTTTATTAGTCTTTTGTTATGGAGCTTCAAATTCAATTTCTTAGCAAATCGTGAAGTGGGTTGCCTCCAAATTTGTCAGAGATGTTCTTGATAGTGTACTTTTTCCTTGGAAGTGATTTAGTGAGATTTTTGGTAGAAGTTTTATCACAAGAATTGGCTTCTTCTAGGAAGTTTGTTTCTTCATCATTAAAAAGTTTCAAGTTTCTTTTTCAATATCAATGTGTGGATTGGATTTTTAGTTGAAGGAAGAGAGAAGAGAGATCCTTTTCAACAATAGGAGGAAGATTCAAGTGGAGAGATGTCATTTATGGATCAGATCTGACCCTCTTCATTCTCTTATATTTTTTTCTCTTCTCTGATCTAGTGAGAATCTGAGGAAACCTATACTGAAGGTAATCTAAATCCCTCTAAATAACTACATAGTGGGAACATAACAAAAATTTAAGATCTGATAGCAATTTTCAACACTTGATTAATAAAATAACTATTTACATGTAATATGCCTCACTATAAGGCCTTCTGTGTTAGTTCCAAATGCAATAGCAATTACTAAATAGTTATGCAAGATCCCTCAAGATCCACCTCAGTAGTAGCTAGTCTAGATCCACACTTTAGTAGAAACCTCCAAGAAAGATCTCAACTTTTGCTTACAAGACCACCAAGAAATCTCCTTGATTTCCTAAGCCTTAGCTATTAGCCCTTCTCAAAATTCACTCTTCTACCATGTCATCCTCTTCTCCAAGCAAGATGATAATCTTCATGACTTAAGATTCCATAAGACCCCTGACTTATACCCAACTAAGCCAAATGTCACCTTAGCCCAATACAAATTAAAATAAACCCTTACATTAAATGCTCATGCAAGCCACAAGTCATCTACAACACAAATTAAATACATATAAAAAAATTAAATTCCAAGGTCAGCTAACACTATAGATAACTTAGATACCATAGAGACCAAGACATGACTGAGTGTTAGAAACTACCAGTGAGCATCAACAACTCTCCCAAGAATAATTTAGCCTCCTTCATTGATTGAGCCACCTCAAGAAACACTACTTTTGAGTTTCCAATTCAAACCAAGCCATAATATATGTCGAGTTCCTCCTTTGGTGACTGAGTCCCTTCAAAGATTGAACCACTTAGTCAACACTACAACTAGCATCACTAAGCTCCTAGTACATGATGAGGTCCTTTGACAACTGAGTATCTCCCCCTTCTTTGTTTAAGTCACAGATCTTTCTTTGACCATGTTCCTAAAATCTAAAGCCAAACCACACCATCCTACAAGATTACTAGCAAGCCTAGGATGCTCTTGCATTAGATACCCTAGGTTTGAAAAGATATTCTTAATATGTTGAAGAACATCTTCTAGGATTCAACATATAAATCCCAAATTGGTTCTTCACACACATATCCTCCAAGTCCTCAACTTTTACACTCTTTCCTTTTATATTCTTTTGCTTCTTCACATCCATCCTCAATGTTCCACAAGTTTTCTTTCTACACTGATCTCTAATCCTCTAAGAATTTTCCTAGTCAACTTAGCTACAAATACTCAAGTTCCTCCTATTGAGCTCTTCATTCTACAAAGGAATCGAGGAATACTTCCTGCCACCTTTCACAATTGTAAACACATTCTTGACACAATCATGCACAACCCTACAATCATATTTCCAAGGTCTACCAAGCAACAAATGACAATTTTTCATGTCCAAAATATCACACAACACTTGATCCTTATACTACCCAATCTAGAAATAAACAAGGTTCACCTTGCAACTAGCTAAACGTATAGGGATAAGGATATCTCATTCTTATCAAACCAAGTTTCTAAACCATCTACTTAGGAACAAGGTTGTTAGTACTACCATCATCCACAATCACCTTGGAGACTTTACCACCAGAATTACAACAAGTCTTGAACAAACTAGTCCTCTAACAATATTCTAGTGTCCTCTAACCAATCAACACTCATAGAGCTAGTAAACTCTCTCCTTTATCATGTTGACTATCATAATCCTTAACCTCATTCACAACAACAACTATTTTTTCACCAGCCTTAGGACATTCATAAGATCTTTGTCTTAGTTCACCACATTTGTAGCAAATATCCATAAACTCACCTCTATCTATCCTTCTCTTATGATCAATAGGTTTTGGTTCATCTTCAACACTTGGTTTAGCTTTTGTTGAGCTATCCTACTTCTCCTTCCCTCTGAAATAACCTTGATTTTTCCTCTTGAATTTATCTTCTTCCTTTAGGGCATACTGATAAGCATCCTCAATTGAATCAATATTCAACATGCCAACTTAATCTTGGATGATGAATCTAAAACCATTAATGTATTGAGCTACCTTCTTTGATAGTTCTCTATGCCCAAATTGAATAGTCAACTTGTAGAACTCATCAATATCATATTTTATAGTCATATCTTTTTGTTTCAAAGTCTACAACCTCTTCAATAACCCAAGTTCATAATCAGTAGGAATGAACTTAGTCTTCAACTTAGTTACCATCAAATTTCATCTAGTGATCTTAATTTCACCTTCCTCATCTTTGTCTCTTTATAGTTCTTTCCACCATAGAGCAGCATGTCCTTTACGCTTAGTTTGTGCCAACATTAAATTGAGTGGATCTCCAATATCCTCAAGCTCAAAGTAGTCTTCTAATTCACCAATCCAATAAATCATGTCTTTAGGATTCAAAGTACCTAAGGAATTAGAAACCTCCATCTTATGCTTCAACTTTAACTAAGATCTAGGCCTAGAAAATTGACCATCTCTATTTCCCATAGGTCTCTCAACATGATTAGTTCTATCCTCACCACTTGATTTAGAAACTTCAAAATCTTCAACAAAATCCTCAAAATCATATTCGGTACCCACATGTCAAGGCACACCACCTATATAATTTATAAACTTAGCTATCATATCACTCTTCATTAGTGCTATCTCAGATTTGAATTCTACTTTAATCTTCTCTAAGATCCTTTCTTCCACAACATCACTAAGATCATCAATTGTCCTAGTGTCTAATCTTCTTGGAGGCATCTTCCAATATCCTTTGCAAACCCAAAGAAATCAATCCACAAATACAGAAGATCAATCAGCTCCATAAGATCAACCTTCCCTTCTAGCCTTCTTCAAAATCCTGGAGCAAACTAACTCACCTTCAGTGCTTGGTCTATACACTTGGGAACAACTAAGCTTTGATACCACCTGATGCAGTGAGAATCATAGGGTACCCTCGTAGGAGGTAATATGGAGCCCTACAAAGAACCACACAATGGAAACACAACAACAATGCAAAGTCTAATACCAATTCTCAACACTTGATTCATAAAATAACTATTTAGATGCAATATGCCTAGTTGTAAAGCCTCTCGGGTTAGGGCCAAATACAATAAAAATTAAAAAATAGTTCTTCAAGAACCCTCAAGATCTAACTCAACTCTAGATAGTCCAAATCCACACTTTAGTAGAAACCTCCAAGGAGGATCTCAACTTGTGCTTGCAAGCCTACCAAGCAATCTCCTTGTTTCCTAAGCCTCAACTACTATCCCTTCTCATAATTTTCTCTTCTACCACTTCATCCTCTTCTCCAAGTAGGATAATAATCTTTATGACTTAAGACTACACAAGACCACCTACTTATACCCAACTAAGCCATAGGTCAGTCTAGCCCAATACAAATTAAAAAAAACCCTTACATTAAATGCCCATGCAAGCCACAAGTTAACTACAAAACAAATTAAATACATAAAAAAAAATTAAATACCAAGATTAGTTGACACTACAGAAAACTCGGGCACCACAAAGACCAAGTTATGATCAAGTGTCAGAAACCACCACCAAGTATCACTAACTCTCTCGAGCATAATTGACCCCCTTTCATTGATTGAGCCAACTTAGGAAACACTACTGTCAATTTCTCAGTGCAAACTGAGCCACATTATATGCTAGGTTCCTTCGTTGGTGATCAAGTCCCATCAAAGAATAAGCTACTAAGTCAATACTACAACCAACATCGCTGATCTCCCAATACATGTTAAGTGCCTTTGATAATTGATTTTCTCCTCCTTATTTGAATAAGTCTCACATATTTCTTTGACCAAGTTCCTTAACTAAAAGGCCAAACCACAACATCCTATAGGATTGCTAGAAATCCTAGAATGGTCCTACATCATTCATATTTATAGGGTTGGTTCCCAGCTTTTTGAGCAAGTTCTCTACCTGGTTTTCCACCATTCGTCAACATTTCTAGTCTTGTTTTGAACAACATATGTTTTCTTCCTTGAGAAAAATAATGAAGTAATAATATAATCCTAGTTATTTTTGTTTCTTTTGAGTTACTATATGCATCCTAATGTATTTTGTTTCAAATAAAATACAAAGAACCTATCAGAGTATTTTCATTTTTGAATCTTGTCTCTTATCTTTGAGTTGTTCAATTTTTTGTGATATGTGGACAAAGAACCCAAATCTTAGTTACAACTTATTTTGAGTTGCATTTCATGATATGTATTATTGTTAATTTAAAGAGTTAAGTACATGCTTAACATATCTTGATAGAATTGTAAATCTCATGGAAGAATTTTGGTAAGTAGAGGTTTCATTGTGAAAGATGATGTCTCATTTATAAAGTAAATGGATAGATCACAAGGATCATGGTGTATGTTTTTGCTTATGTAACACCCAATGGATAGGTCATTGATCATAGTTACAAGATTTACATCATCTTGTTGTTTGGTTTATGGTTCTTGCTGAGATTCTTTAATCAAAATGCCCATTTCCCTTTTCTGTTTGTAGAGCTAAAAGGAAGACCCTCACTTAACTTGTGAATTCATAGGTTTCGTAAGTTATTTTACACCTATTGTATTGCATAAATGTAGAAGAATCAGGGAATTATATGCTTTGTTTAGATTTAGATTTCTATTTTAGCACTGGTTATATTAATGAATCTATGGTCTACCCATCTAGGTTTTGTAGAGCATAAAGAGTAGGAGTGTTTCTTTGTTAGTTGGCCCATATTTTTTTCAAATACATCCATCATAGGAATTAGCTACCCTTAGATGTATTTTTTTTAGCTTTTTAGTTATTTAAATATTGTTAAATTGGGAGCCAACAAAATGACAACTCTATTGGGGAAAGGGTTGCAAAAGGCCTTGTCAAAGGTGTTGGAATCTCTAGTATAATTTGTGTGTTTTCAGTCATGTATTTCAACTATATTTTTCCCATATAAGTTAGCCAAAAAATTTGTGACTATTCCTGTGACTGTATTGAAGTCTTCTAGTAGAAAAACCTTGAGAATTTAAAAAGAGTATCAATATAGCAGGAAGAAAAGCATGAAGAAACTACTTACTGTAGTAAGGTTGATGTGTTTTCTACTTCCTTGCGAAAAATCATGTCCCCTATTTGTTACCTAATGTACAAGCATCCTAGGTTGCCTCACTATCCTACTCTTTTTGGTTCATTCTAAAAAGTTCTAGTGTTGACCAAGAGTTCCATCATGTGTTGAGTAAACCTAATATTTGTTGATGCTCACTTCCTTCTTTGACTGAGTTTTTCTGATGGGCCTCTAAAAGGCCATTATTTTGAGATCCTTTTTATCTTGTTTTAAGACAATTATCCTATAGAAATTTTTATGACTCTATAGTTTTAAGTGAATGAACTTGTGTTTTTATGGATATGTTATCTATATGATAAGACATGAAGATTAAAGTATAGATAGTTCATATATGTTATGTTTGCTTGAATCTATGGACTTCTATGGTATAATGAAGGAATATTATATGCTGATAAATGTTTGCTCATCCATGCTATGTTTGGGTAGATTCCTTCATGTAGCCATAGAATTTGCAAAGAGTGATAGTTTGAACATTATACATTTTCTAACATTGATGATGAAATAAATATATGTATGTGGAAGTTGTATGCATTCAATGTTTTTTAGTTACTTATCACGTGTATTCAAAGACAACACTTTTTTGCTAAGTCAAAGCTGACTAGATTACTAAATCACTATAACAAGAAAATTATTATGTGATTTCTATTATGGAAGCACACAAATATAGCTCCCTCAACCTGCTATATTGTTGGAGGAGTTAAATCATGGTTAATGATATTTCTGTTGTAAACTTTATGAAGCTATAATTGATCTTTATTGATGGAGTGATCATAGAAGCATGACTTGTTATAGTTTTACTTTAAGTAACACCCATTGTAGCTTTGAAAGAATTTTTTTCTAGGAGAAAGATATAATATATTGATATTCATAACAACAACATGTGATCTTGTTTTTAATCAGATGTAATCTCTTATTATGAATGAATATAATACAAGGTTCAAGTCTACATCTTCTATCTTGATTGTTTTTTCTACTCACTCATCCAAGGGGGCCCACTTGGTGAGTGTGCTACTCTATTAGAATAGATTTCATTTCCTTGTTTGTTTCTTTGTAAGCCAAAATTGTGTTGTTCCTACAATCATTGATAATAGAATCAGTTAACTATTCCTACAACATAGGTAGAACATTCAAGTCTACATCTTCTAACTTGATTATCTTTTCTGTTCACTCATCCAAGGGGGCCCACTTGTTGAGTGAGCTGCTCTATTAGAATAGATTTTATTTACTTTTTTTTTCTTTGTAAGGTAGAATTTTTTTTTTTTCCTACAACCATTGATAATAGAATCAGTAAACTATTCCTACAAAATAGGTACATAGATAGATTTATTATTTGTAGCATTACTCTAAGATCTAAGATAAGATGTCATTTTAGTTCCTGTGTTAAGTCTCCTTCAAAATTTCCTTTTTATTTTGGTTGTAATAACTTACAGGGGAATTAGAGCATATACTTTGTAGCCACCCTCTCAAGCTTATGCTCCCAAGTTGACAAAATAAAATGAAGTTAGTATGTTATTCTTAGGAAACCACATGATTCTATCTAATCATGGAGTCATTGTGAAAGAATGTCCAATCCTTTGTTATTGAGGTATTAAGCTGACTGGCCATTTTTGACGTCATTTCTGGGGAAGGTGTCAATCTAATTCAACCTTGAAGTCATTATGTTAGTTTAGATTTTTCATTATTTTGTATGCATAGAAGAAGAGGTCTCCTTGGGAGATTTCTTCCCTATAATATTCAAGAAGAAATTTTTAATCTTGAACCTAGAGACCTCACAACAAAAATGAAGAAGAACCTTTTCAAAATCCATTTGTTGCTACTCAAGAATGAATGCCCTCATCCTCTAATGAATCTTTCCATTTGAATGGTCTCTTTGTTGAAACTAAATACCAAGATAATTCACTTGCTCTTGTTATCTATGAACTACCACAACCAATACCTCCTCTAAGAATGGCTCAGCCTTAGCCTTAATCAACATTTTCTTTTCCCATCCCTCCTTAGTAGGGTAACCAAAATTTGAAGAACATACATGTTGCTGCACTTCCCAAGTTTTATGGCCTAATCAATGAAGACCCTGGAATCTTTCTCTTTAAGTTTGACATACTTTGTAAAAGTTATGACTATAAAACCGATGCCCAAAAACTTAGGCTAATCCCTTCTACCCTCAAAGAAGCTTCTCTAAGATAGTTCATGGGGTTGGGTGCCAATGTTGCAGTAGATTGGTCTGCAATGAGCAACTTGTTTCTCATAAAGTATAAGGAATACTATAGGGGTCAAGAATTGAAGGGGATGCCATTTTCAAAATATCCCAAAAGGATGGTGAAACCTTGGAAGATTATGCTTCCTAGTTCATGTTCAACTTGCAATGTAATACACAACATCAACTAAATGAGGAATCAAAGAAACATATTTTTCTGAGAGGTGTAAATGACAAAAGCATTGAAGCTCTAGATCTTATGGTAGATGGAGATATCACTCAAAAAAATTGCACTGATATATAGAGTATATTAATAAATTATTATAGAGCCACTGTAAAGAAAGGTAGGGGATTTAGAGATCTACCACATAAGTCCAATGATAGTTTAGGAGTATCCAAGATGAAAGTATCCAATTTGCTATCAGATTTCAAGAAAGACATCATTAATGATATAGCCACTTAGCTAGACACCATGCAAGCCAAAAAGAAGAAATATAAAGTTGATGCCATGTTGACTGAATACTATCCACATCGTAGGGAAAAGAAAAGACATTGTAGATGTAAGTTTGTTGCAAGTGTGGAGACATAACCAATGCCTACTGAGTTCAAAGCCATTGATGAAAAGGGATAGGTTCTTTATGTCACTCAATGAAGGTCATGGGCTCAAAGACAAGGTATGCAAAAAGATCCTCTTCAAAGTTATAATAATAATAATCAATAGAAAAAAATTTAGAATATCATTTTTGGAAAAAATAATAGTTGGAAACAACCCCAACAAGGTTGGCAACAACCCCAACAAGGTTGGCAACAACCTCAACAAGGTTGGTAGCAACCTTAGTAGGATTGGCGACAACCTCAACAAGGTTGGAAAAATACTCAGAATTGGAATACCTAACCTAGTTAGCAAACCCTATTTCCACCACCTTAGTAGCAATCTCTAATGCCTCCTTCTATAGCCACTAATACTCTTCCCAAGTAGACCCAATTACCACTTCAACCTAATCCTAATTTGAACAATACTAAATAGAAGGCTCAACAAAAAAGCTATGCCATCTCAATGAATGATATTCACTTAAGGTCTGACCTATAATAACTAAAATTGAAGATCTTCCAACTGAGCATACAGATGAGTCAAATCAATAGACCTCTCCTATAGTAAAAGAACCTCCATTTCCCCATAGGTTGATAGAACAAAGCCGACTCACAAATAACTATGAAGTCATTGATTTTCTTAATTAGCTAAAGTAGATGACAGTAAAAATACCATTACTAGATGTTATTAAGGAAGTTTGTGCCTATACTAAAGCTATTAAGGAAGCATGCATTAAGGAACCAAGAAGGAAGAAGAAAGATCCAAAAACCATTCATGTCCTGGGATAGTTGTCTAACTTAATGCTAGAGAAATTAATTGTACCTAAATACTTTGACCTTGGGAGTCCTGTAGTTACAATCACTATCCATAGGATTCAAGTCCAAAATGCCTTAGTTGAACTTGGAGCATCCATAAATGTCATGAACAAGGAGGTATTTTCATAACTGCACATCATTGGCCTCAAAGAGATACTGACCATACTTTAGCTTGTTGATAGCTTTACCATTAAGCTAGATTGGATGATAGAAGATGTAACAGTCACCTTAAACTCTTGGGAGTATCTAGTTGATTTTGTTGTTCTCTCCCCAAAGGCTAATATGAGAGGATATCCTTTTATTTTAGGAAGACCTTGGTTGGCCACTATAAATGCCTATATATCTTGGTGTGTAACGCCCTACCAAGGGAACCAAAAGAAATGACCTAAAGTTTTACTAAGCTTGCCAACATTTTTTTTGAACAAGAAAGATAATGCATACACATCAAACACATAGTAGCATAAGCAACAACATACAATCAACTATAAGCATACATAATAGGTCACATTTCTTAAGGATCCCATGACACAGAATTACATTTAAATCTAATTAATACTAAGTCTAACAACTACCACATCCACATGAAAGAATAATAGAAAGTCTAAAGTCCATAATATACATTTTTTTCCCAATGCCTCTTGGCAAATGAAATCCAGAATGCTCAATCATCCATTGTACATGTCATAGAGTATGAAAGGCTAAAAGAATATACATATGTAGAAATAAAGATACATCACCCTCCTCAAATCCATGATACAAAGTATAGTAAAATAAATGAAACCATCCACCATACATGATACATCCAACATGAAATACAACTATCCATCATAAAACACCACTAACTAAGTGTGCGGTTCCTCCCAACCATCAATAACATCATAAGACCATCGTGGGCCCTAGCCATCCCCCACACATAACATCCCAAGCCACTGATTAGATCGTCGGTACTATAGTAATAGGGATGTCACTACTAAAACATGCTACAGCATATGCATAAGGAAATATAACATGCTAAAAGCATAAGATGATCTTACAAAGTAGATAACATCACCTATCAAATACTAATCATCAATATAAGGAAATACATTAGTAAATAACATCATCTAAACATGATTAACAAGCATCTCAAGAAGCTCTAGCCATGGTGTCTATAGACAGATCTCAATGGTAAGAGTAAAAAGCACTACCACCCGATCGCATGGAACCTAAATGGTCCACTCCCACCATGCTAAGGACATAGTCTCAAGTCCCATATAGGATATCCAACAACATATCAAAAATATAGTCTAAATCCAAGAAATCCTAAAAGTAATCTAACTCAACGAGTTCCAAGATAGGTTGACATCTAATTCCGAGAGGCACACAAGACACGTAGGAAACCTACTATGTAAGCGGGCAAGTGTTATCACATGAATCATGCTCAGAGTTACCTAAGTAGTCCTTTAGGACTCTTGGGTACCTAGTGATCCCACTATGGCCACTAGTATCCTCTCATACTGATAAGGCATACTACAAAATGCAAGGTCGAAACCAAGCGTTCTCTCTACTCCCATCCTAGTCTATACTAGCACTCGAGGCATGGGTGAGAACATACAAAGAGTCTTATTAAGTTCATTTTAATACCCATTTAGTGTAATGTTTTCACTTATTAAACAACTTACAATGAGTTACCATGGCTGCCACTTAGGCCTCGACCCCCATTGCAAGCCACTTGTTGTCACTACATGTAGATAACCTAGCCTAGGCTCATAACATCACAAATCAATAATGATATAAAAATCACTTCAGCCTTATACACATGACTAAAAAGCATCCAAAGATAATCCACAATATTCACATTAGTTCTCCATGAGAAACTAGAGAGCACCAAAAGATAATCATAATGATCAAAATAGTTCTCTACGAGCAACTGAAAGGCATCAAATGATAAATCACAATATCTATTAGATCTCAACAAGTAACTGGAAAGTATGCCAATAATATTGATCAAAGACTCAAATGGTTAAGTCAAACATGTCACATCATGGCATCATCAAGAACATATCAAACACTTCAGTCCCATCAAGGTGACTAGAAAGTAACCCAAGTATAACTGATCGAGGACTCAAAAATGGTTAAGGAAAGTATTTGATAGCATAAATCTCGCCATCCCACAAGGTACTGAAAATAGTAATCAGCAGTAAAAACACACTCAACATAGAGCATACCATCACATACAATGGTTGGGTTTAAAAAGATCGAGATCAAAATATCATCATGACATCACAAACACAGAACTCCCGAGCCTCTGGTAAATGTCCTAAACTGGTCAAGATTCTAGTCAATCCCCAAACCCCAAACACAAACATCTCATAGAAACAAAGTAGACTAATAGTTTTTTTTTTTTTGAAAACATGTTATTGAGCTAAATATAGGGATTCAGTTTTCATTTTAATGCATGTTCTAGGCAGGTGAACAATTTTGAGTTTACTGCACAATTAACCCATTTTAATATTCGAAGAGTAAACAGAATTACTCCTATTAGTTAGAGTCAATTTTCTAAAATAAGCTAAGGGTAATCTATTTATTTAATTCATTAAAATAATTCTAAAATAATAGTCTTTGATTTTCAATAAAACAATCTACAATTTTATTAAAATTTGTATTATAATAATTTAATAAATTGAAGACTTAATTAAACAACTTGCCTTATAAACTAATCCTAATTAAATCATATTTAATTAAGTTAATTAATTAAATACATAATTCACAATTTTACAATCCCAAATCATTATAATAATAACTTAATAAAGTCTTAATTAAATGTTATTAAAATTTAAGTCACCTATTTAAGTTATTAATATCAATTATTTATTTAAATATAATTTTAATTATTACTAAACAATTATTAGTTTATTAATAATATAATAACTAGTTAACTAGTAATTATTTATAAACATTTCATATATATTAATTAATAAATTATAAAATTAATATTAATTATTAAATATATTAATAAATAAATCATAAAACATAAATCAAAACTTTAATAAAAAATTAAAAAACAAATAACACCACACATGTTTTTAAAGGCTCGTCAGCCTACCGCTACGGTGACTTTTACAACTATTCTGTTGTTGCCGCAATAGAGTACACTGTGTCAGTAACTATACCTGCTGCATCAGCAACAAGGTCCATTGTGTGCAAATTTTTAAAAATGTAAGGGGGATGGGGTGGGGAGAAACCCCTGCTCCCAAAATGTATTTTTTATATATATTTATTTTATAAATTTGTTTGTTTAAATAAGATTAAATTTTGTTTAAAATTTTTATTGTTTAGTAAGAACTTTAAAAAAATCTTTTCAAATTATATAAATATATATTATTTTATTTTTAATAAAATTTAAGTTTCTAACCCAATTTCTCTTTTTAAATAAAACATATTATTATTATTATTTTAAATTTCCTAATATAGATCTGGTATGGAAATCCAGATTAATCAATCTAAAATTTTAGACAATAAAAGTAGTTTTCTTATCAACCTAATACCCAATTTCAACAGCCAATTATGAAATAGGTTCTCACAATTGTTTGATTTCTTAGTCAACTCTATTTGTGATAAAGATATAATTTGATAAAATAAACTCAACAAGGGTTTCTAATTGATCATTAAATCCCTATATATAGATGAAAATAAACAACAAAAGATTTAGAGTGAAGATTTAACAAATTCGTATAAAGAAATTTGAAAAGACAAGTTTTTTACAGTAGTGAAGAAGACATGAATATCACATTGCATAATTCAATCAGCGATTAAAACACAAGACCCTACCTATGCCTGATGCTAATTCACAACCCAAAAGATTTGTAAGAGAATTCGCTTCTATCGAAGAGCTTTTCTCTAAAAATTTTCCCAAAATTGCCCTTCCAAATTCGCTTCCAAATTTGCTTCCAAAATTCGCGTCTAAATTTGTCTCCCCCAAAAATGAACCCTCTAATTGTGATAAAGTTCTCTCCTTATATTGGGGCACTAATTGTGTATTCACTTGGGAGAACTCCTTGCTCACAACCTTTTACTCATATTTAACTTTTCTTAATCTTTTCCATGCAGGTCAAATGAATTATTAAATTAATTTATTTAATTTTCACTTGACTTCTCCTTAAATTAATTTATTTTAATCTCATGCACACATTATGCAACTCTTATTAAATTCACTTGTTTTATTGATTTCTTATATTTTCAACTCATGCATACATCATGTGAACTAACAAATTTTAATAAATTAATATCTTTTCACTTTTAAATTTATTTTTGAAACTTAATCAATAAAATATTTTTAAAATTAAATAATAATAATATTTAGCATTTATTTAAAAATGAATTCTAAATATATTACTATTAAATTAACAAATATTATCACATTCTAAACTTGTAACTTTTATCTTCAAATTTAATTATTTTTATTTAATTAATTTCTCAATTAGTTGAATATAATTAAATATTAAAATATCATAATAATTTTCCATTAAATTAAATCATTAATTTAATCTTTTAATTAGACTTAATTAATAGAAAATTCACCAAAGACTCATAAAATAAAATACGAAGACCCATCATAGAAAAACACATACAAAATCAAACTAAAAGGTTATAATCAGGAGCTAATGTCATTCGAAACATTTGGAAGGTAGTCAACTCGGATACTTGTCCTAATTTTCAATTAGGACAAATGGCTTAAAGGTTTAGGATTTGGACTTAAGAATTTATCTCCCCTCTCTTACCATTGAGATAATGCGATAGGGTACAACCATCCTAGCAATTTAGGGAAGTCGATACTTGGTACCTATAACCTACATAAAATCCATGCATGTACAAATAGAATATTCTAAGCTAAACAAGCAATGGCAGGAAGTGGTGCATCATGTAGATCCTGACTAGCAGGTGACTACGACTCCCTTCCTTAACCAGATTAGAAATGCCATACATTTAAAAAACAAAACACACACACACACACCATACACATGTAGTGTGGGGTAAGTATCCATAAGAAGACACATAATAATCCATCTAACTAATCATCATCAATAACTAAAAACACTGTAATAATCATCATGCATACATGAAGTATAGGGTACCAAGTAATCTCATCATATAATAAACTGAATGCAAAAACAATATCTGATAGTCTCACAACAATACTACTAGTCATCAAGTATAAAATTGGCCTAAAAAGTTCGGTTCTGAAAGAAAAAATGCAAACTAGGGTAGGCACTACATCCACCACCACTAGACTTAGGCTTACTTCTGGAAGCCTGCAAATGTGGTAAGACTAAAGAGCTAACTGTGTAGGTCCCATTGGACCCTTTCCCCCTGTAGGAGGATTTGACTCTACTAAGAGCACTACAACAATAATATCCGAGATAACAAGGTACTATGATAACCATATAACATACTACTTTCAATCACTTAGAGCAATATGACTCTAGTTTAATAGTAAACTGAAAACCATATTGATCCAACATTCATTCTTTTAAAAAATACTAAAATAGATCCCCTAAACATGCTAATCAAAGGATCAACATCCCTAGTCCATTGGAAAATGTACAAGATGCTATAATAACCATAAACTATACTACTACATAAAGCATAGATTAAAGACACATGTTTTGAAAATAGAATTAGTTTAAATTTAAATTTTGTCTATTTTAGGTTTACATATATTTTAGTTTTGAAGTTTAAGTGTTGAAGTATGAAAAATATACAACTAAAAGTTTAAGTTTTGTTTCAGTTCCAATAGTTTAGTTTGATAAATATATACATAACAATTTTAAGTTTTTATTTTTGTTCAACTAGTTAGCACTAGTGGCATTTCAATATGCCCAGAGCTCCCAATGTAGAAACTCGGGCTTTGATACCAGATGTAACGCCATGCCAAAAGACCCAAAAGAAATGACCTAAAGTTTTACTAAGTTTTCCAACCTTTTTTTTTTGAACAAGAAAGATAATACATACACATCAAACACATAGTAGTGGAAGCAACAACATACAATCAACTATAAGCATACATAACAAGTCACATTTCTTAAGGATCCCATGATGATGAATTGCATTTAAATCTAATTAATACTAAGTCTAAAAACTACCACACCCACATGAAAGAATAATAAAAAGTCCAAAGTCCATAATATACATTCATTTCCAAATACCTCTTGGCAAATGAAATTCAAAATGCTCAACCATCCACTGTACATGTCATAGGGTATGAAAGGCTAAAAGAATATACATATGTAGAAATAAAGATACATCATCCTCCTTGAATCCATGATACAAAGTATAGTTACAAAATAAATGAAACCATCCACCATACATGATACATCCATCCATCATAAAAGATATAAACATCCGACATGAAATACAACTATCCATCATAAAACACCACTAATTAAGTGCATAGTTTCTCCCAACTGTCAATAACATCCCAAGCCACCAATCAGATCATTGATACTATAGTAATAGGGATGTCACTACTAAAACATGCTACAACATATGCATAAGGAAATCTAACATGCTAGAATAAAGCATAAGATGATCCTACAAAGTAGATAATATCACCTACCACATGCTAATCATCAATATAAGGAAATATGTCAATAAATAACATCATCTAAACATGGTTAACAAGCATCTTAGGAAGCTTTAGCCACGGTGTCTATGAACGAATCTCAATGGTAAGAGTAAAAGGAACTACAACTCGACTGCATGGAACCTAAATGGCCCACGCCCATCGCATTGAGGAGATAGTCTCAAGTCCCAAATAGGATATCCAACCACATATAAAAAGTACATTCTAAATCTAGGAAATCCTAAAAGTAATCTAACTCAAAGGGTTCCAGGATAGGTCAACATCTAATTCCCAGAGGCACACAAGACATGTGGGAAATCTACTATGTAATTGGGCAAGTGTCATCGCATGAATCATGCTTAGAGTTACTTGAGCAATCCCTTAGGACTCCAGAGTCCCTAATGATCCCACTGTGGCCACTAGTATCCTCTCATACTAACAAGGCATATTACAGAATGCAAGGTCACAACCAAGTGTTCTCTCTACTCCCATCCTAGTCTGTACTAGCACTTGAGGCATGGGTGAGAATATACAAAGAGTCTTATTAAGTTCATTTTAATCCCCATTTAGTGTAATGTTTTCTCTTATTAAACAACTTACAATGAGTTTCCTTGGCAGCCACTTAGGGCCCTGGTCCCCATTGCAAGCCACTTCCTGACACTACATGTAGATAACCTATCCTAGGCTCATAACATCACAAATCAATAATCATAAAAAAATCACCTCAGCCCTATACACGTGACTGAAAAGCATCCAAAGATAATCCAAAATATTCACATTAGTTCTCCACAAGCAACTAGAAAGCACCAAAAGATAATCATAATAATCACAACAATTCTCTATGACCAAATGAAAGGCATCAAATGATAAATCACAATATCCATTTATTCTCAATGAGCAACCAGAAAGTATCCCAATAATACTGATCAAAGACACAAATGGTTAAATCAAACATGTCACATCATGACATCATCAAGAATATATCAAACACTTTAGTCCCATCAAGGTGACTGGAAAGTAACCCAAGTATAACTGATCAAGGACTCAAAAATGGTTAAGTCAAGTATCTCATAGCATAAATCTCAAAATCCCACAAGGCATTGAAAACAATAATCAATAGTAAAAACACACTCAACATAGAGCATACCATCACATATCATGGTTGGATTTAAAAAGATTGAGATCAAATTATCATCATGACATCACAAACATAGAACTCCAGAGCCTCTAGTAAATGTCCTAAACTGGTCAACATTCTAGTTAATCCCCAAACCCCAAACATAGACATCTCATAGAAGTAGAGTAGGCTAATAGTTTGGTTTGTTTTGAAAACATGTCATTGAGCTAAATATAGGGATTATATTTTCATTTAAATGCATGTTCTAAGAAAATGAACAATTTCGAGTTTACCCCACAATTAACCCATTTTAATATTCAAAGAGTAAATATAATTACTCCTATTAGTTAGAGTCAATTTTCTAAAATAAACTAAGGGTAATCTATTTATTTAATTCATTAAAATAATTCTAAAATAATAATCATTGATTTTCAATAAAATAATCTACGATTTTGTTAAAATCAGTATTATAATAATTTAATAAATTTAAGACTTAATTAAACAACTTGCCTTATAAATTAATCCAAATTAAATCATATTTAATTAAGGTAATTAATGAAATACATAATTCACAATGTTACGATCCCAAATCATTATAATAATAACTTAATTAAGACTTAATCAAATGTTATTAAAATTTAAGTGACCTAATTAGATTTTCAATATCAATTGTTTATTTATATATAATTTTAATTATTGTTAAACGATTATTAGTTTATTAATAATATAATAACTAGTAATTATTTATTAACATTTAATAAATTAAAACTTATTAACATTTAATATATTAATAAATAAATCTTAAAACATAAATTAAAACTTTAATTAAAAATTTTAAAAATAAATAACACCACACATGTTTTTAAAGGCTCGTTGGCCTACTGCTACGGTGGCTTATGCAGTGATTCTGCTGCTGTTGCAGCTGAGTACATTGCATCAGTAATTGTACCTACTACATCGACAATAAGGTTTGCTGCACACAAATTTTTAAAAAGGTAAGAAGGATGGGGTGGGGAGAAATCCCCCCTCCCAAAATATATTTTTGTAATTTTTTTAAAATTAAATTTGTTTGTTTAAATAGAATTAAATTTTGTTTAATAATTTTATTGTTTAGTAAGAACTTTAAAACAATCTTTTCAAATTATATAAATATATATTATTTTATTTTAAAATTTTATTTTTAATAAAATTTAAGCTTCTAACCCAATTGCTCTTTTTAAATAAAACATATTTTTTAATTTCTTTTTTGAAATTTCCTAATACAAATTTGGTATGGAAATCTAGATTAATCAATCTAAAATTTTAGACAATCAAATTAGTTTTCTTATCAACCCAATACCTGATTTCAACAACCAATTATGAAGTAGGTTCTCATAATTGTTTGATTTCTTAGTCAACTCTATTCATGATAAAGATATAATTCCCTAAAATAAACTCAGCGAGGTTTTCTAATTGATCATTAAATCCCTATATATAGATGAAAATGAACAACAAAAGATTCAGAGCGAAGATTTGACAGATTTGTATAAAGAAATTTGAGAAGACAAGTTTTTCTACAATCACGAAGAAGACAGGAATATCAAATTGCATAATTCAATCAGTGATCAAAACACAAGACCCTACCTGTGCCTAATGCTAATTCAAAACCCAGAAGATTTGCGAGAGAATTTGCTTCTATCCAAAAGCTTTTCTCTAAATTTTTCCCAAAATTGCCCTTCCAAATTCACTTCCAAAATTTGCATCTAAATTTGTCTCCCCCAAAAATGAACCCTCTAATTGTGATAAAGAGTTCTTTCCTTAAATCGGGGCACTAAATGTGCATTCACTTGGGAGAACTCCTTGCTCACAACCTTTTACTCATAATTAACTTTTCTTAATCTTTTCCATGTAGGTCAAATGAATTATTAAATTACTTTATTTAATTTTCACTTGACCTCTCCTTTAATTAATTTATTTTAAAATAATGCATGCATTATGCAACTCTTATTGAATTCACTTGTTTTATTGATTTCTTATATTTTCAACTCATGCATACATCATGCGAACTAACAACTTTTAATAGATTAATATCTTTTCACTTTTAAATTTATTTTCAAAACTTAATCGATAAAATATTTATTAACTTAAATAATAATAATATTTAACATTTAGTTAAAAATGAACTCTAAATATATTATTATTAAATTAACAAATATTATCACGTTCTAAACTTATCCTTATAACTTTTATCTTCAAATTTAATTCTTTTTAATTAATTAATTTCCCAATTAATAAATATAATTAAATATTAGAATATCATAATAATTTTTCATTAAATTAAATCATTAATTTAATCTTTTAATTATACTTAATTGACATAAAATTCACCAAAGACTCCTAAAATAAAATATGAAGATCCATCATAGAAAAACACATACAAAATCAATCTAAAGGGTTATAATCACGAACTAACATCATTTGATGCATTCAAAAGGTAGTCAACTCAAATACTTATCCTAATTTTCAATTAGAACAAATGGCTTAAAGGTTTAGGATTTGGACTTAAGAATTTATCTCCCCTCTCTTACCATTGAGATAATGCGATAGGGTATGCTCATCCTGGTAATTCAGGGAAGTCAATACCCGATACCTGCAACCTGCATAAAATCCATGCATGTACAAATACAATATTTTAAGCTAAACAAGAAATGGCAGGAAGTGGTGCATCATGTAGATCCTGACTAGCAGGTGACTATGACTCCCTTCCTTAACCACATTAGAAATTCCATACATAAGGAAAACAACCACACACACCATAAACATGCAGTATGGGGTAAGTATCCATAAGAAGACACATAATAATCCATCTAACTAATCATCTTCAATAACTAAAAACACTGTAATAATCATCATGCATACATGAAGTATAGGGTACCAAGTAATCTCATCATATAATAAAATAAATGTAAAAACAATATCTAATAGTCTCACAACAATACTACTAGTCGTTCAAGTATAAATCTGGCCTAAAAAGTTTGGTTATGAAAGAAAAAATGCAAACTAGGGTAGGCACTACATGGTGATCTAGAAAGATGACAATGTCTAATGGTTTTCATATGAAGAACCTAACTTTATACTCCCCTGCTCAACCATTGGTACTAGATGATCAAGTAATATGGCTAGACTTGGGTGATGATGATTCATAAGTCAATTCTATTCATCAGTTGATGATGATAGACAAAGAATCATTTATAGTTGCTCAAGAAGAAGATGAAATAATTTCATTTGTTATTCTGAATGAATATGGAATAGAGTCTCAAGTGTGTCCTCAAGCTGAATGTATCTTAAAGACCATATTATCATCCTTGAATTCACCACATCATTTAGAAGATTCATAGTTTATCCATTCATTATCACCCTCCTAATAGAAGACAATATTGTAGTTACTATAGTAGAATCAAAGAGAATTTAGTAGAATCAAAGAGAATTTTCTTAGGATTACATGGACATGAACGGATTAGATCCTATTATTTGCACTCACAAGATTTACATCAGCCCTAACTTCAAACATGTTCAACAGCCTCAAAGGAGAGTTAACCCTATTTTAAAAGATATAGTTAAGAATGAATCATAGAAACTACTAAGTGCTGGTTTTATATACCCCATTTCTAATAGTCAATGGGTCTCACCCCTAGTTATAGTACCTAAGAAGGGAGGAAAATGGTGAGTTTGTGTAGATTATAGGGAGCTCAATTTAGCCACTAAGAAAGACCATTTCCCCTTGCCATTCATAGACCAAGTCCTTAACAACCTAGCTAGAAAAAAGTATTTTTCTCTTTTGGATGGATTCAGTGGTTGGAATAATATACAAATAGCTCTAGAGGATCAAGAAAACACAACTTTTACCTTACCATGGGGAACATTTTCCTACTTAGTTTTTCCTTTTGGCTTATGCAATGCCCTAGCCACATTTTAATGAGCTGTCATTAGTATCTGTTCAAATATTTATGCTGACTATATGGAGATCTACATGGATAATTTTACTATTTATTGTGCTACTTTTGATGAAGCAAAAGAAAATTTAGAAACGGTACTCAAAAGATGTCAGGACTATAACCTTTCCTTAAATAGTGAGAAATTTTTATGATGATGGAGGAAGGAGTAGTACTAGGCCATTTCATTTCATCTAAAGGTAGCCAAGTAGATCCAGGTAAGAATGAAGTCATTAATACCTTGCCTATGCTAGAGAAGCAGAAGGATGTATGTATTTTTTTGGGACATGCTGGATATTATAGAAGATTCATTAAAAAAATTAGTCAACTTGTAGCACCCGTCTACAACCTACTCAAAAAGGACTTTGAATTTTCTTAGGATTATGATTGTGCTACATCTTTCCTATAGCTTAAGGAATTTCTTACCACAACCCCTATTCTAAGAGGACCCAATTGGGGACTACCTTTTCACATTCATATAGATGCCTTATGCTATGCTATTGGTATCATGCTAGGAAAAATGTAGATTCAGTTGAACATGCCATTTATTTCATTGGTAAGAATTTGTGAGGCACAAAATTTAATTACATGGTTATTGAAAAGGAACTACTTGCAGTCATATATGCCCTTAATAATTTTAGACATTACACTACTAGATATGCAAATATTTGTTCACACTGACCATTCTGCTATAAAATATTTGGTGAATAAGCTTGTAATATTAGGATGATTCACTTACTAGTTGTTACTCATGCAAGAATTTAATATCACTATAGTTGATAAACCTTGCAAGGTCAATGTGGTAGCTCACTTTCTTTGTTGGCTACATGTCCCTAATGATCTTATAACAATTGATGATAGCTTTCTAGATGAGAACCTTTTTATGTTGTTAGCACATAATCCATGGTATGCAAACATTGCTAACTACCCCACCATAGGTAAAATTCCACTTCACTTCTCTGCCAAAGAAAGAAAACTACTAGCAAAGAAGAGTTTTAACTATTCATGGATTGTTGGATTTATGTTCTATACTAGACCTAATCAAGTCATGCATCAATGTCTAAGAAAGGATGAAACCTATGATGTCTTAAAGGTATGTCACGATGAGTCCTATGGAGGTCACTTTGCAACTAAAATAACTACTTTCAAAATCTTGACAATTGGATATTATTGGCCAAGTTTGCACAAGGATGTAGCTAGATATACAAAGAAATGTGACAAGTGTCAACAAATGGGGGATTAAACTTTGTAGGATATATTGAACCTTCTTCACAAGGAAAATCCTACATTTCGGTTTGAATTGAATATGTAACTAAATGGGTTGAGGCTAAACCTTTGAAACACACAAGGGATATAACCATGGAAAAGTTCTTGTATGTATTCATCTCTACACAGTTTGGATTCCCTAGGGAATTGACATCTAATCAGGGGGCTTAGTTTACATCAAATTTGATAACTACTCTTATGAAGGAGTATACTATCAGGCATGGTAAATTTTCACCTTATCATCCCTAGGCTAATGTTCAAGTAGAAGTTACTAATATGGAGTTGGAATCCATCCTCACCAAGAGAGTAGCACTCCATAGGAAGGATTGGGCCACATGCCTTCTTGAAGCTCTTTGGGCTTATAGAACCACTTGGAAATCTACAACTAGTTTTACTCCCTTTGATCTTGTCTATGGTAAGTCAATAGTAATGACTATGGAATTTCAATATAAAACATTGAGAACGAACTTAGAGCTCAAGATGGAACTCACTATTGCACAACAAGACCAAATCTAGAGTTTAAATGGTCTTGATAAATGGAGGAAATCTACATTGAACAATACTGGGCCCATTCAACACTAGAGAAAATAGTGGCATGATAGGTTTATCAAACATAAAAAAATTTCTATAGGAGATTGGACACTCCTTTTATGACACAAAGTACTAGCATAATCTAGAAAATTTCAAACATGCTGATTAGGACCATATGATATTGTTGTCATATCTTCAAATGGCGTTGTTCAGTTATCTACTGTTGATCCTATCTTCTTCAAGTTAATTGTCAACATGCATCACCTTAAGATTTACAATAAACTAATTAGCCATGAGGATTTCCTGCAACAATTCCAGTATAATGAGGATATTCTCATTCCTATAGCCAAAGAGTCTGGGTCTCCTACCTTGACACTTGATACTTCTCAACTCCATTCAAAGGATTCATAATAAACATTTTCTTTTTTAAAGTACTTTCTTCACCATCCACTCAAATTGACCTTCTCTCTCTTCCATTTTACCATTCCACCCCATCACTCTATCAAATCCAATGATCTTTTCTAGAACATCTTTCTTGTAGCAGTTGCTAGGTACATATTGCATAACTTTGCATGCATTTTATTCTATTTTATTCATGCTTTGTTAGGAATGGTTATTATTTATAATCCTGGCCTAATGGGACCCATGCCTTTTCATAGTTAGGGGGAGGGAAATATTTAAATATTTGTTTTTAAATCAATTTCAAATCACATGTAACTTTAAAAGTTTATTGAGATGACTGGAAATAATTGAATGCTTAATGTCACATGTTGATGACTTGTCCTTCTATGACTGTGCCATTATGAAAATAAGGACATTAAAAGTAGTTATTTAACTTTTAATGATAATTTGCAACATGTTTGGGTGACAAACCTGTACACAAGCAGAAATTATGAAACTTGATGCAAGAAGGATATTATGAGATATTGTGCATTAAACTCTCCAAGTACATGCCATTTTTCTAAATTAACCAGTGCTATAATATTGGAAACTTTGATTCAGCAAGCTCTAAAACATAAAAAAATTTCACTACAATTCTGTTGAAACCAACAATGGGTGGAGGGCTCTAGAGGAATGAGCCAATTGATCACTAGGTTCTTTTGGGTGATGCAGTTAGTTGTGAAATGTTTAGAAGAAGGGGATTGTTGGATTATTATATTATTTTAAAAAATATTTGATGAGGATTTTGGTCTTGAATTCATGAGCACCTTAAAGGATGACATTGTTGTAGTTAAGGGCCTAAGAATTGAGTTCACAAAAGAGGTGGTAGCTGAGGTCATTGGGTTACCCTAGGAAGGCAAAATTTTGGGAGAAAGAGTTTGACCTAAGGATAGCTAGGGCACAATTTAGTGTACACTAGGACCCTCCACTAGACATTGATAAGAAACAAGGTACTTCTAGATTATCCTTGTCAATGGAGTTTATTCAACCAGTAGTGTATCATCTAGTACTTCATGTATGAAGGACAATACACATACATACATTCCCTACATTTCAAGATTTTGGCTCACCTATAGAATGAATGTAGATAGGTAAACCTTCCAAATTTCCTATTTAACATTAGTAAGAAGCAAGCCTCTTTAGTGCAATTGGGAAAGGATCAGTCTATCTCTCACCATTGCTTAATAAAATTAATCGTAGAAAGGGAATTGAATAAGAAAGCAATTGTATCATGGGAGGAGTTCTTGCAGCTAGGTTGGCCAACGCTAGAGGTTAGCATGCTGGATGTAGGGAATGAACATCTACTAGTTTCTATAAAGTTTTTCCTAGAGCTAAAAATGTTCTTGAAGCCTCTTGCTCTAGTTATAGATTGACTAAGAAGAGGATTTACAAAGTTGAGCCCTCTATTGCTAGCAAAAAGAGAAGTAAAAATATAGAATTTGCTAGTAACCCTAAAACCCCATCATCTGCTAAGAATAAGTCTACCAGTGAGAAAGCTAAAAATAAATCCATGGAACCTGAGGTAGAAAGGTTAGAACAACAACAAGATGAGGAGAGTACATTAATGAAACCCTACACTCTCAAGAGGAGAAAGATTCAGAAAAACCTCTTCAAGTGCCTATGGTGGAAATACCTATAAGCAAGAGCAAACAAAAGAATCCTCCATGCTTGTCAAGACCACTTGCAAGGTGAAGTGTGAGACTTTTTCATGTAGTGGCATCTGAGGGTCAAACTTGTTGACTTAGATGTGGGTTTTGGTCAAGATTTACTTTCAGGGGTCATAAATTTTGACTCGGATGTGGGTTTTGGCTGAAATTTTATAGGCAGTTGCATTAGAAGGATTTATTTGGATTGATGATAAAGCTCAGCTCAAAAGGTGGCCATTTTGACATTTTTTTGGGAGCCTAAAATCTCATCTTGACCTCTAAATTTGACTTTTTGTGTTTTTTCCAAATTTTTAAGAAATTTATTTTTGTAATAAATCTGAAATTGTATTTTTGATTTCATTGATCAGATGGAAATTCATCTTGTCTTAATTGGGGGCTTTTCTTGGAAAAAATTGGGATTCATAGGATGAGTTTTAAAAACATGGTAATTTTTAGAATTGTAATAAGTAGATGTTTTTTTTCATTGTAGAGGCAGAGTAGAGTTGCAAAAGTTTTAATGAAGAGTTATGGTATTTTGAAACATCTATCTTGTGTCAATTCTTGAATTATTCTTTGATGAGATTGGGGTACATTATTTGGTATTAGAGTAGTAAGATTATTAGGAGAGGAAGAGGAAGTGGAAGAGGAGGTGTCATGTTGATGCAAAGATTGGTACTAGATATGTAGAGGAAGATTGAATGGCTCAGTGAGTGACTAGATAATCAAGGAAATTAGGAATACAAAGAGGAAATGAATCTAATGACGAGGGAGAAAATGTAGACAAAAGACTAGGAGAAATGAGCTATGAAGATAGAGTTCTTAGGTCTTTAGAAGGAAGGAGTGAAGTAATAAAGATTGATGTTTCAGACTATTCTAGTAGTCTTAAGCTAGAAGAAATAATAGACTAGCTAAATGAGATGGGGAATTTTTTCAAATGAAATCCTATGATAGAAGAAAAAATGATGAAGTTTGCGTGCATAAAATTAAAAGGACATGCAATGATATGGTGGGATCACCTCCAAAAGGAAAAAGTTAGAAATGACAAGGAGAAGATTAAGACATGGATCAAGATGGAGAAAAGTTCTTACCCATGGATTATTCACAAACCCTCTTTTGCAGATTCCAAAATTTGAAGCAAAACTTGTCTTCAGGGCAAGACTATATGAATGAGTTCTACAAGCTATCCATGTGCACAGAGAATCAAGAAAACAATGAGAAGATGGATGCTAGTTATGTGAATGGCCTAACATTCTCTATTCAAGATGAACTATGCATGCATCATGTTAACAGTATGGAGGAAGCCTACCAATTAGCTCTGAAGATTGAAGAAAAGAAAACTAGGCAATATAACTAGAGGAATAGAGGTGGACAAAGGTGTACCTCAACTCCATTTTAGGGAGGTTCTAATAATGTCCATGGAGAGAGTTTGCAAGGTTCCAAAAAAAAAATATAGACACTAGGCAAGATCCTCCAAGTCAAGAAAGAGGAAGGGGGTTTCAACGAGGTTGAGGCTGTGGAAGTGGAAGAGGCTAGTAAAAATAGAGAAGGCCTCTCACTTGTTTTAGGTGCAGAGAAGAAGGCCACAAGGCTTTTGAGTGTTCCAATTTCAATGTGTAGGATATAATTCAAAGAGGGCCATCTAGAGTGAACCTAGCCCAGGCTGATAATGAATCTAAACAAGAAGTATCTCTAGATATGGGAGAAAGTCTCATGATGAGAAGGACAATGACTATTCTAGCCAAGGAGGATGTCGAGGAGAAAGGAATTGATGATTCATGGCTTAGGACCAACATATTGCAAACAAGGTACACCCCAGGAAGAAAGGTATGTCAAGTAATTTTTGATGGAGGTAGTTGTGAGAGTATGGTTTCTAAAGAAATGGTGGATAAACTAAATCTCCAATGTGAAAAGCTTCCTCATCCTTATTGGATTGCATGTTTTAAAAAGGTAAGTGAAGTCATAGTAAGTAAGAGGTACGTTGTTAAATTTTCCATAGGGAAGGTCTACAAGGATGAGCTATGATGTGATGCGATTTTGATGGATGCATGCCATGTCCTCTTGGGTCATCACTGATAGTATGACAGAAAGGTTATTCATAATGGGGAAAGGAATACTTCCACCTTTTGGAAGGATGGAGCTAAGGTAGTCTTATTACTTCTTAAGGGTGATGGAAAAACTAAAAGTATGCTATATGAAAAAGGAACTTGTCAAGGAGATGAAAGTGATAGGGTGTTGTTATGCATTTGTAGTACAAAAGAAAAAAGATGAAGACTTGACTATACTACTAGAAGAAAAAGTAGCTATAGTGTTGGAATAATATTTAGATGTTACTCTAGAAGAGCTACTTGATGGACTTCCCCCAAAATGAGATATCTAAAATCATATTGATCTTATTCTCAGAGCAAGTCTCCCCAATCAAGTGACATATAGAATGAGTTTGACACAACATGTAGAACTGGACAAACAAGTGACTAAACTCATACAAATGGGCTTAGTACAAGAAAGCATGAGACCTTATGCTGTCCCAACATTATTAACTCCAAAGAAAGATGGAATGTGGAGGATGTCCATAGACAGTCAAGCCATCAATAGGATAAACATTAGGTATTATTTTTCTATCCCATGTTTGGATGACATGATGGATGTTCTTGCTGGAGCAACATATTTCTCTAAGATTGATCTATGAAGTGCATACCATGAGATCCGCATCCAAGAGGGGGATGAGTGAAAAATAACTTTCAAAACTAGGGATGGATTGTATGAATGGAAGGTTATGTCTTTTGGTTTATCCAACACACCTAGTACTTTTATGAGACTCATGGACACTATGTTGCATCCCTACATTGGTAAGTTTGTAGTAGTTTATTTTGATGATATACTAATTTTTAGTAAGGGAAGGGAAGAAAATCTGCAACACCTAAGGATCATATTGGGGGTATTAAGAAGAGAAAATATTTACACTAATTTGAAGAAGTGTAGGTTAATGCAAGCAAGCTTGGGTTTTCTAGGATTTGTCATTTCTGTAGATGGTGTCAAGATGAATCCAGAGAAAGTTTGAGCCATTCTTGAATGGTGTAGTCCATGTACTATCACTAAGGTGATAAGTTTTCATGGCTTGGCTACTTTCTATAGAAAGTTTATTTGTAATTTCAATAGCATTGTAGCACCTATGACAAACTACACTAAGGGTCAGGAGTTTTCATGGACCAAAGAGGCTGAAGAGAGTTTCCAATACCTAAAGAAGAAGGTCACTGAAGCTCCAATACTAGCACTACAAAATTTTGACAAAGTGTTTGAAGTGGACTATAATGCCTTACATGTGGGCATTGATGTTGTACTTAGCCAAGAAGGTAAGCTCATTGCCTTTTTTAGTTAAAAATTGAATGATGTGTGAAAGAAATATTCTACATATGATACAAAATTCTATGCAACTGTGCAAGCTTTGAGGCAATGGAAGCATTATATAGTAGCAAAATAATTTGTGTTGTTTATAGACCATATTACTCTAAAATAATTGAACACACAAAAGAAATTGAACACTAGGCATGCAAACTAGGTCTCTTTCCTACAAGGGTTTACCTTTGTTCTAAAGTACAAATTAGGGAAATAGAATCAAGTTATAGATGCCTTAAGCAGGCAAGTTGTTCTTCTAACCATCATGGAAAAAAAGGTGGTTGGATTTGATGCAATCAAAGGCTTGTATGAATTTGATAGTGACTTTTGATAAGTTTTTGAATAGTTGAAGAATCCAGTACCTGGGCACGTATACACTATTCAAGGTGAGTGTCTAATGAAAGATGGTTAGTTATTCAAGGGGAAGTAGCTATGTGTTCCTATAGGTTCAATTTGGGAAAATATTATATGGGAATTTCATAGCAGTGGTATGGCGGGCATTTTGGGAAGGATAAAACAATAGCTTTGGTGGCAGATAAGTACTATTGGCCAAAGATGAAGTGAGATATCACCAAATTTGTGGAGGGGTGTCAAATTTGTCAAGTAGCCAAAGGGAACTCCCAAAACACTAAATTATACATACCATTAATAGTACTAATAGGACCATGGATAGACTTGAGTATGGGTTTTGTATTAGGATTTCCACATACACAGCAAGATAATGACTCTATCTTTGTAGTTGTGGACGGATTGTCAAAAATGGTTCATTTCATTACTTGTAAGAAAACTAGTGATGCTACTAGGGTGGTCAATTTATTCTTTTTTGAAATAGTCAAATTGTATGTGATTCTGAGAATGATCACCTCTAATCAAGATACTAAGTTTTTGAGTCATTTCTGGAGGACTTTATGGAAGAAAATGGGAACAAAATTACAGTTCAGTAGTGCTTACCATCCACAAATTGATGGTCAAATAGGAGTTGTCAATCATAGTTTGGGTAATCTATTGAGATGTATTGTTGGAGAGAAGCCCAAAAAATGGAATTTGGCATTGCCTCAAGAATTTTTTTCTTATAATAGGTCAATTGGTAAGTCACCATTTTACATCAATCCTATCCTTGGAAAGTGATGTAACCCTTGGTAAGTCTTGAAAAGAAGAATTGAATAGATCACAGGATTGATTCCTGAATTAATGGAATGTAGGTCATCATCACCAGTATATGCCTTATTTCTTAAAGATAAATTTGCAAATTTTAAATTGATTAGAATTATAGAAGGCCTTAATCCCTCTATTTCTACTCAACATGATTTTTATGATACATTTCAATATGTTCCCATGGCATTGAAAAATTTACTATGTTAGTTATATCTCCATAATCTAGAAGTGCCTAATCAAACAAAATGGAATTCACTCCTGTATGTACGAGATGTATAGTTAAGAGCAATAATGTCATGGATACAAAATGAGATAAGCAAAGAACATCAAGCTGCACCTTATAGGGAAAGTGAAATGACAACCCCATTTCTCATGAGACTAGAAGTTCAACATTCTAGCAGGCATATTTGGATAGGATTTCTATTCTAGGAAATCCTATAAGATCTAGTAGGGTGTGTTTAGTTAGCGAATGGGCCTTTATAGACTAGGAACAAAATTCATCTCAAGATGTTGAGACAATAATTGTTGCCTCAAGATAGCAATGGATTAGGATGCCACATGATCTAAAAATAAGAGAACCCCACTCTCCAAAAAACATGACTCTTGCTACAATTAGGATTCCATGGTATATTGACTCGGGGAGAAATTAGTGCAAACATTGGTTTCATTAAGGTATCAACCCCCACTCCTTCTACAACCAATACTAGTAGCAAATGACAATGCAAAAGATCATGATATGGTAGCTGAAGTATGACATTGGAAAAGGTTCAACAAAAATTATGGATACTTTGCCTATGTGAAGAAGGAGCTAGGAGAAAGGACACCTAGTGATTAGTGAGTGTGGGCCTAGATTAGGAACTTCATGATCATTGGGGACCAACAATAGATCAGTTGGGGGGAATGATGAGCCTCTCAAAGGCCATTATTTTGAGATCCTATTTATCTTGTTTTAAGATAATTATCCTATAGATAATTTTATGACTCTATACTTTTAAGTGAATGAACTTATGTTTTTATGGATATGTTATCTATATGATAAGACATTAATATTGAAGTATTGATAGTTCAGATATGCTATGTTTTCTTGAATCTATGGACTTCTATGGTATAATAAAGGAATATTACATACTAATAATTGTTTCTTCATCCATGCTATGCTTGGGTAGATTCCATCCTATAGCCATAGAATTTGCAAAGAGTGATAGTTTGAACATTATACCTTTTCTAACATTGATGATGAAATTAATATATGTATGTGGAAGTTGTATGCATTCAACGTATTGTAGGTACTTACCATGCATATTCAAAGACAACACTTCAATGCTAAGTCAAAGCTGACCAGATTAATAAATCACCATAACAACCAAATTATTGTGTAATTTTTGTTATGGTAGTGAACAAATATAGCTCCCTTAACCTGTTATATTCTTGGAGGAGTTAAATCATAGTTAATGATATTTTTGTTGTAAACTTTATGACTCTATTGATCCTCATTGATGGAGTGATTGTAGAAGTAGGAGTTTGTTGTAGTTTTCCTTTAAATAACACCCATTGTACCTTTGAAAGAATTTTTTTCTAGGAGAAAGATAGAATAGATTGATTTTCATAATAGAAACATGTGATCTTATTTTTAATTAGATGTAATCTCTTATTATGAATGAATATAATACAAAGTTCAAGTCTACATGTTATGTCTTGATTGTCTTTTCTATTCACTCATCTAAGGGGGGCCACTTGGTGAGTGAACTACTCTATCAGAATATATTTTATTTCCTTGTTTATTTATTTGCAAGGTAGAATTCTATTGTTCCTATAATCATTGATAACAAAATTAGTGAACTATTCCTACAACAAAGGTGCATAGATAGATTTATTATTTACAATGTTACTCTAAGTTGTAAGATAAGATGTCATTTTAGTTCCTAGCTTAAGTCTCCTTTAACATTCCCTTTTTGTTTTAGTTGTAATGACTTAAAGAGGAATCAGAACATATACTTTGTAGCCACCCTCTCAAGCTTACGCTCCTAGATTGGCAAAATAAAATAAAGTTAGTATGTTATTCTTAGGAAAACACATGATTTTGTCTAACCATGGAGTCATTGTGAAAGGATGTCCAATCCTTTGTTATTGAATTATTAAGCTAACTAGCCATTGTCTATGGTTGGTTCTTATTTTAAACTAAGTTATGTATTTAATTTGGATCATGAATTTAATGATAGGATCTTATATTGGGATGTTTTCAAACTATTTTAAGTTTGGCATTTCTATTATGTAATGATATAGAATATTCTATAAGCTATTTTGGCAAGTATAAGTATAGGAATTTGGTTTAGGTTAGTTATAGCTTAGAGAGTTTAGAGAAGACATTTCGAAAAAAGAAAATTTGAAGTTGTATTTTGCATTTGGTAATAACCCAGAAGGCCTTAGAGCTAGGCATGTATGTTGATTATTGGATGAATCAATAGAAGTGTTTACTCTCTCTCTCTCTCTCTCTCTCTATCCCCCCTTCCCTCCCTTCCTTCCCCCTTGGTGTTATTTTTCCTATTATTTGCTTCTATTTTTTTTACTCAATGAGGTGGTTGGATAGTTAGGTGAGCCTTTGGACCTACCTATTCAGGTCCCTCCTTGCATCAAGTGGTATCAAAGCTTGAGATTTGTCCTTTAGAAAGTTGGATCATGTAGAACCCTAAGTTGAATTTGGTTGTAGGGTGGGAGATTTGTAGATTTGAACTATAACTTGTAGAGGGTTAAGATCTTACAAGAACTTGTTTTCAAAGATGGTCCAAGGTCAAGGAAATATTGGCACTACTATTCTAGACATGTTGAGACAAATTATAGTTAGATTAGATGCTATGGAGATAACCCAGAGGAGAGGAGCACATCTTGATGATGTGAGTGTTGATGAAGCAATGACACCAAACCCTAATCCAAAACCTAAGGAAGATTAGGATAAAGAAATTTTGTTGAGAGTATTATCTAGGAAACATCTAAATCCTTCTATTAAAGTTGTTCCTTATGATGGAAAATTTGACACCAATGTTGTGTTGGATTAGATATCTGATATGAAGAAGCTCTTTGGGTTTAGAAACACTCTTGATAATAGAAAGGCAAAAATTGTAGTCACTAGGTTCAAAGGTCATGCCTCATTATGGTGGGAGCATTTGCAAATTGATAGAAAAATGAGAGGAAAGGAGAAGATTACGACTTTGTTGAAAATGGTGAAAAAGGAAAAGAAGAAGTTCCTTCCTATTGATTGCCAAGTTAACTTGTTGAGAAAGATGCAAAATTTAAGACAAAAGGACATGACTATAAAGGAGTATACTGAGGAATTCTATAGATTTCACATCAGATCTAGACATGTGGATGATAAGGTTGAGAAATGTGTAAGGTATCTCAACGGATTGAGGTCTACAATTCAAGATGAGATAAGTTTTTTGAAATTGGAAAGTGTGGAAGAAGCTTACCAATATTCCTTAAAGGCTAAGGATATCTTATAGAGAAAATGGAAGATCTAAAAATTTTGTGCAAGGTAAGGAAAAATTTGAGTGGAAAAATGATGACAAAGGAAAAACCAAATGGAAAGGTGGTAGCTCTTACTAAGGAGGTACTTGTTGGACTAACTCCCAATGTTCCCCTTTGAGATTTGTGACATGGCTTAACCACCTTCTATGTTCTATAAGTCTAGTGGTTGTATTGGACATTAACAGGTCAATCTTTTGGTGCAATGGTAACTCTAGCTTGTAACAAGTGGTATTAGAGCTTGGTCACAAGTTCAAATCTCCTTGGGTAACACTTTTTGGACTAACCATCAATTTTACCCTTTAGGATTCATGATGTGGCTTAACCACTGCCTATGTTCTATAAGTCTAGTGGTTGTATCGGGCATTAATAGGTGAATATTTTGGTGCAATGAAAACTCTAGCTTATAACAAGTGGTATCAAAGTTTGGTCATAGGTATGAATCTCCTTGGGTAACACTAAGGGGGTGATTGTTGGACTAACTGCCAAATTTACCCTTTAGGATTTGTGACATGGCTTAATTGGATCATGTGTTCTATAAGTCTAGTGGTTGTATCAGGCATTAATAGGTCGATCTTTTTGTGCAATGGAAACTCTAGCCTGTAACAAGATATATTAGTGAATGAAAAAGTATGGAAAGACATCACTATTGGGAAGTATCAAGTTAAGATTCTATGTGATGTACTACCTATGGATGTTTTCCATATACTATTAGGGAGGTATTGGTAGTATTATAGAGAGGTAGTACATCATGGGAAGGAAAAAAAGTACTTATTCAAAATGGATGGAGTCACCAATAGAATCTAGTCATTAGTGGAAGAAGATAAGGTAGAGAAGGCTACTACTAAGGCATTGCTAATGAGTGAAAAAGAGTTCCTCAAGGACTTGAAGGAAGGTGAAGGAGTAGGATATTCCATCATGTTGAAGCAAAAGGAGGAGAATTCATTAGCACAAGCGCTTATACTTGAAGAGGTTCAAAACCTATTGGATCAATTCAAGGACATTGTTTGTGATGCAGCACCACCAACACTACCCCCAAAAAGACTCATAAGTAATAAAATTGACTTCATACTAGGTGCATCACTTCCTAACAAAGCTTCCTACAAGATGATTCTAGAACAAAATAAGGATATAGCAAGACAAGTCCAAGATTTGCTTGATTAGGGGCTAATTAGGAAGAGCATTGGTCCATCTATAGTACCAATTGTATTAGGACCTAATAAGGGAGGTAAGTTAAGAATGTGTATTAATTCTAGATAAATCAATAGAATCACAATTATGTATAAATTTACAATTCCTAGAATAGAGGACCTAATTGACTATCTTGGTGGAGCTAGATACTTTTTAAAAATTAATCTCAAGAGTGACTATTATTAGATTAGGATGAAGGAGGGTGATGAATGGAAGTTTCATTTAATACTACTAAGGGTATCTATGAGTTTTTGGTAATTCCATTTGGCCTTACCAATGTACCAAGTACCTTCATGAGAGTCATTAATGAATTCTTGAAGGACGATATAGGGTTTTTTGTTGTTGTGTATCTAGATGACATGTTCATCTCTAGAAAGAAAAAAGAGGAGTACATGAAGCACCTAGAAATGGTTTTGAGGAAGCTTCAAGAGGAGAAGTTGAAAGTGAACCATGAAAGAAGAATTAGTGTATTTGGGTTCTTTTGTGTCCCAAGGAAATCTAAAAATGGACAAGGGTAAGGTAGAGGCAATCCTAAGTTGGCCTACTCCTAAATCTTCTACTAAGGTCATAAATTTTCATGGCCTAGCACAATTCTATAGGAAGTTTGTGAGAAGATTTAGTGAAATTTGTGCACCAATGAATGATGCCATTAAAGGAGGCATGAAGAAAAAATTCATATGGGCAAGAGTTGTAGATAAACATTTTGAAAGGTTGAAGAAGGAAGTGGCAACATAATCAGTATTGGTTTTTCCTAGGTTTGAGAAGCCATTTGTGGTAGAGTGTGATGCTAGCAACATAGTAGTTGGGGTAGTCCTTATCCAAGAGGGTAGGCCTATGAAATTTTTTAGTGAGAGGCTTAATGAAGCCAAAACAAGGTATTCAACGTATGACTTTGAACTCTATACACTTGTTCAAGACCTTAAGAAGTGGAGGAATTACCTATTTCTAAGGAGTTTTTTGTCTTTAATGACAAACAAGTATAAAGTTTCATCGATTGCTAGGATAAACTTAGTTTGAGACACATTAAATGGATAGAGTTCTTGTAGTCCTACACTTTCACTATTAAACACAAGAAGGAAACAAATAACAAGGTGGTGGATTCTTTGAGTAGAAGGTTGTTGACTATTTAGGAATTCAAATGGTAGAGCATACAACTAGAAGGGTTCAAGGAAATGCATGGTGAGCAAACTAATGTTTTAGAGGCCTATATGATATGTAATAACTTTGAAAATTATTTCGATAGTGAATTTTCTAAATATACCTTGAAAAATACTTTATTTTTCAAGGATTAGTAATTGTACATCCCAAGGGGATCTATGAGGAAAAATCTCATACAAGAGAAGCATAATGCGAGTGGGAATTTTGGCCTTAAAAAGACCCTAGATCTAGTGGAAAGGTTTTAATATAGGTCCAAGATGCAAAGGGATGTGAGAATTCATGTGGAGTAATGTAGTATATGTTAGAAAGCCAAGGACACTTCATCCAATGCATGACTCTACCAAACTCTACCGATCCCTAATAGGCCTTGGGAGTACATTAGCATGGATTTCATAGTGTATCTACTTATGCCTAAGATAGGGTTAAACATGTAGAAGTTGATAAAAGCCAACTTTATAGCTTGCCAAGATCACCTACATGCAAATAACCTATTGAAGGGAAACCAAAGAAGGAAGGGTGGAGCTTGGAGAAACTAAATGGATTGATAGAGAAAAATATTGTAATAATGGAAAATGTATTGCTATACAATATTGATATGAAAAGATATGAAATTAAAATAGGAGAGCCTATTTATAAAGGCCTCTAAGAAGCTTGTAGAATAAGCTAGAAAGTACTAGGAGATAAGGTTGACAACTAAGCATACGTCCACAAAAGGTGGGATATCCTTGATCAAGGTGAGAAGATAAGTATAACTTAGATAGGAATAAACTCATGTGCTGTCAAAAAATCCTAGATGACTACCAATAAATAAATACATTAACCTAAGAAACGTTAAGTAAAAGTGTAAATAATAATTATTTACTCTAACACCCCCCTTAAGTGCAACTTAGGGGAATGCACTTAAGCTCACAACAACTAAGATAAAATGCAAAATGGGTCTCAAAAATAAGGCCATGTTAGGCACCCATGTATAGATGCAAAGAAATATCTATAAACTAGAGAAAAAGGAGAAAATCTAGTGGAAAAAACCCCTCTCCAAAAAGAGATAACTAAAAATCTAGTGAAGGACTGAAGAAGCCTCCAACTAGAGGAATGCTCCAAAAAATAGGAACAAAGAGACGATCATGAAGAGTATCATTGAAGCATGAAGAAGCTAGAAAATCTATCAAAAGGAAATTACTGATCTAAATAACCTCCATGGAAAATAGAAGGCATGAATTGAGAGTGTCTATATAGTAGATGATCCATCTCACCGAAATGCATAGGTAGCCAGCCACTATAATCACCTAGTATATAGGATCAAATATTGAATACATAGCTTACACTATTAAACCATAAAGCTAAGGAAGCATTAGAAAAAATAGAATAACCCCCCCTTAATGTGGATGGTGTGACGTGACTGGAAACTAAAAAAGTGGGCCAATATCCTCTATAGAAAGAACCAAGAATAGCGAGAGAGAGAGAGAGAGTAAGAGGTACAAAAACCTATAAAGGCACATGTCACCGACACATCATGGGGCTAATGTCATGGAATGGATACTCACTTGATAAAGGAAGAGGGTACAAAAATAGCAACAACTAATCCCCAAATGGTGCTTTATAAAATAGTGTGAGTACAATTGTCTCAAAATAATGTCCATGAACCCAAAATGCAAGAGGGGCACTTTATCTTAGTGTGTTTGCATAAAGATGCTTACAAATGATATCAACAATGATCAGAAAGGAAAAAAAAGCTGATACAAAAGATCCCATGGCATGAAAACAATCCTCAGACTTGGAACACCCAAGATATCCACCATAGAGAAAAAACACCAAAAACAAGATAGAAAGAGCATGGAGTAGAATCTAAAGAAAATTATAGCATTTTTGAAAAATAGATAGAACTAGCTTTTCAAAAATATAACATTTTCAAAAAATGGAGATGAGATGCACAAGATATGCTTGCCAGAGTGAAAAATAGAACATCCAACTTTGACTACAACAATATGCAAACAAATTGCATCAAAACTAAAAAATAAATGCACCAATGTCTTCATCTTGGAACTAGCTTTCTCGTGCTTCTTTTAGATTAGATAATGACCTCCATATCCTCAAGTTAGGGCCAAAAAATCATGAGTAGGTCAAAAAGGGACCTAAAGGAGAGGTAAGACTGCTAATGTCATACTGATGTCAGCATTTTATGAGCCTAAAATTGATGTCTTGGAGGTCATCGATACAAAAATACTGTCACGTGGTAGCACCATATGGCATCCATGTGGCAATATGATTGTTGACTAGGCATGGCTAGGTGGTAGGTGCCAAGGTGTCACCCGTACCACATGGAACATGTAGAATGATCCACAAGGATGCAACTGTCAAGGTGGTAGGTGGTGTCCATAGGGGTGGTTGCCAATGGCAGAAGTGGTGGCAGAGCTGTAGGAAAGGGCAGCACCACTATGGAGGGTGGTGGGCTAGTGCACAGAATGGTAGCTACATCGCAACTGTGCTGCCAAAAATGGTGGTGCCCAAGCTATGTGTGGGCCGTGTGGTGGTGGTTCCATGGTGGCATGGTAGTAGCACTATAAAAATTGATTTTTAAAAAAAAATTCCAAAAAACTCGTTCGTATAGGTCCGTACGACCTCATGGATGAAAAAAATTGCCTCCTGGAGCAACTTTTTCCAAAATGGACAAATTTTATATGGATCCTAATTGTAATGGGCCTTCTGAACTTAATGGAAGTGTTTGTTTAGGCCCAAAGTGCTCCAAAAAAAATTCTTGTCCTTCTGATTGAAGAAAAAAAATCACAAACAAACCAGGGTTTGTGTCTTTGAATCATGGCTTCAAAAATCCTTCAGGTAGGATGTAGTAGGGAGGCTCTAATACCATGTAGAAGTTCATGAAAGATAACTTCATAGCTTGCCAAGATCACCTGCATCCAAATAACCCATTGAAGGGAAACCAAAGAAGGAAGGGTGGAGCTTGGAGAAACTAAATAGATTGAGAGAGAAAAATATCGTAACAATGGAAAATGTATTGCTATACAATATTGATATGAAAATATATGAAATTACAATAGGAGAGTCTATTTATAAAGGCCTCTAGGAAGCTTTCAGAACAAGCTAGAAAGTGCTAGGAGATACGGTTGACAACTAAGCATATGTCCATAAAAGGTGGGATATCCTCGATCAAGGTGAGAAGATAAGTATGACTTAGATAGGAACAAACTCCCATGTTGTCAACAACTCCTAGAAGACTACTAATAAATAAATGTATTAACCTAAGAAAACTTAAGTAAAAGAATAAATAATAATTATTTACTCTAACAAGATAGTATGTTTTTTTATGGTTGATAGTTTTACTAAGATGAGTCATTTGATCCCATGCAAAAAAACACGTGATGCAAGAAATATAGCTAATATATTCTTTAAGGAGGTGGGAAGAATAGATGCCTTACCAAGAAGCATAGTTGTTGAAAGAGATGTCAAATTTATGGGGTATTTTTGGAAGACCCTATGGAATAGGTTGGGTACAAACATATACCATAGTTTTTCCTACCATTACCAAATAGATGGGCAAAAAAAGGTCATCAATAGGGTCCTAGGAAACCTCTTAAGGTGTCTCACCAAGGAATATGGGCAGAGTTGGGAGCAAGTGACACCTCAAGCAAAATTTTCCTACAATGAGAGCAAGAATAGAATAATAGAGTTAAGTCATTTTCAAATAGTATATGGAACACATACAAGGGGCATAATGGAGTTAAGGGAACTCCCAACACATGGTACCATCAGTGGGCATGCTAATGATTTTGTCCAGTCCATGAAAGAATTGTATGAACAAGTTAAGAAGACTTTGGAGGAAGCTAACCAAAGGTTGAAAAAAAAGAAGGATGAGGGGAGAAGAGAATTACAATTTTGGGTGGGAGATTTGGTTATGGTCAACTTGAATAAAGCTAGACTATAGAAGGGCATCCCTAGTAATTTGTAGATGAAGAGGATTGGGCCATGCAAGGTATTGGAGAAATATGGACCCAATGCCTACAAAGTAAACTTACCCAAAGGCATGACTATCTCTCTTATTTTCAACATCAAGGACTTCATACCCTACAAGGGTCTAGATGTGGGTGAAGAGGAGTATTAGGTAGAGCTAAACAAGGATATATCAGACTTGCAGGTACTTGAAAGGAGGAAACTACAAGTGGAGAAGATATTGGATTCTAGAGTGAAAAAAGAGTACAAGGAACAAGGTGTACATAGAAAATTTGGTGAAATGTAGGGATGCTCTTAAGGGTGAACCAACTTGGTTGGATGAGAGTAATTTCAAGAAGCATGGTGTCATCAAGGAGTTCCTCTCTCTATAGGTACCTTGAACTTATTCTTGTAGGGGGAGAATGGTGTAGGAGCACCTAGGGGTAAGGTAAAACCCTAACTAAAATGTTGGTATGTAAATGGTCTAACCAAACATTTAAGGAATAAGGACTAAATTTAAAGTCCCACAATAGGTTTTAGGTGTGTGGCTAGGTAAGGTTCAAGTTTGGGACAAATTTTCACCAACCAGGTCCTGATAGAAATGAATTTGATAAAAATTGCTCCATAAGGAAAAATATGGAAAAATATTTTAAATACTAAAAAAAGGTGTGTAATGGAGGTCCTTAAGTGTGTTGTGATATGGAGCCTAATTTGACTCAGAGGTTTATTCGATGTAGTGCCTACCCATAGTTTTCATTTCTATTATCATTGCTGAACTCTTTTAGGCTAGTTTTATGCTCATGATTAGTGGCATTGTTTTAAGATTATCATATATTATTTTAGATTCAGTTGATTTTATGATGAGATTACTTGGCACTCTAAACTTTATGTATGCATGATGATTATTATAGTGTTTTCAGTGATTGATGATGATTAGTTAGATGGATTATTATCTGTCTTGTTATGGATACTTACCCCATACTACATGTGTATGGTGTGCATATTTGTTTTCTTTATGTATGGCATTTCTGATGTGGTTAAGGAAAGGAGTTGTTGTCACTTGCTAGTCAGGATCTACATGATACACCACTTCCTCCCATTGCCTATTTAGCTTAGAATATTGTGTTTGTACATGCATGGCTTTTATGCAAGTTGCAGGTACTAGGTATCAACTTCCCTAAATTGCTAGGATGAGCATACCCTATCGCATTATCTCAATGGTAAGAGAGGGGAGATAAATTCTCAAGTCCAAATCCTAAACCTTTAAGCCATTTGTTCTAATTGAAAATTAGGACAAGTATCTGAGTCATGTACCTTCTGAATGCATCAGATGACATTAATTCATGATTATAACCCTTTGGTTTGATTTTTTATGTATTTTTCATTGATGGGTTTTTTTATTTTATTTTATGAGTTTTTGATGAATTTTCTATTAATTAATTCTAATTAAAATATTAACTTAATGATTTAATTTAATGAAAGATTATTATGATATTTTAATACTTAATTATATTTAATTAATTGAGAAATTAATTAAATAAAAAGAATTAAATTTGAAGATAAAAGTTATAAAAATAATTTAGAATGTGATAATATTTATATAGTTTATTAATAATATATTTGGAGTTCATTTTTAAATAAATGCTAAATAACTACTTAGGCAAGTCCGAGCATGATTCATGTGATGACACTTTTCCGCTTACATAGTAGGTTTTCTATGTGTCTTTGTGTGCCTCTGGGAAATAGATGTCGATCTATCTTAGAATCTTTGAGTTAGATTACTTTTAGGATTTCCTGGACCTAGAGAGTACTTGTGTTATGTGGTTGGATATCTTGTTTGGGACTTGAGACTATCTCATTAGCGCGGTGGGAGTGGGCCAGTTAGGTTCCACGTAGTTGGATGGTAGTGCTTTTTACTCTTACCATTGAGATCCTTTTGTAGTCATCATGGCTAGAGCTTCTTGGGATGCTTGTTTATCATGTTTAGATGATGTTATTTACTAACAAATTTCCTTATACTGAAGATTAGCATGTGATAGGTGATGTTATCTACTTTGTAGGATCATCTTATGCTTTATTCTAGAATGTTAGATTTCCTTATTCTTAGGTTGTAGCATGTTTTAGTAGTGATGTCCCTATTACTATAGTACCAACGATCTGATCAGTGGCTTGGGATGTTATGCACAGGGGACGGCTCACGATGGTCTTATGATGCTATTGACGTTTGGGAGGAACCACACACTTAGTTGTGTTTTATGATAGATAGTTGTGTTTTATGATGGATGGATGTATCGTGTATGGTGGATGGTTTCATTTATTTTATTGTACCTTGAATCATTAATTCAAGTAGGATGATGTATTTCTATTTTTACATATGTATATTCTTTTAGCCCTTCATACCCTGTGACATGCACAGTGGATGATTGAGTATTTCGAATTTAATTTTCCAAGAGGCATTCAGAACAAATGTATATTATGGACATTATACTTTTAATTATTCTTTTATATGGATGTGGTAGTTGTTAGACTTAGTATTAATTAAATTTAAATATAATTCAATGTCTTGGGATCCTCAAGAAATGTAACTTGTTATTAATGCTTATGGATGATTGTATGTTATTGCTTCTGCTACTATGTGTTTGATGTGTATGTTACTCTTTCTTGCTTCAAAAAAAAATGTTGGAAAACTTAGTAAAACTTTAGGTAATTTCTTTTGGGTCCCCTGGCGGGGTGTTACATATGGTATCAGAGCCCGAGTTTCTACATTAGGAGCTCTGGGTATATTGGAACACCACTAGTTGTTAACTAGTTGAACAAAAATGAAAACTTTAAACTATTATATGTATCTATATAATATTGAAACTTGAACTAGTTGAACTAAAATAGAACTTAAACTTTTAGTTGTATATTATTCATACTTCAACACTTAGACTTCAAACCTGAAATATACTTAAACCTTAGGCAAAACTAAAAATTGAACTTATTATATTTTTAAAACATGTGTCTTTCATGTATGCTTTATAGTAGTATGTTAGATGGTTATCATAGTACCTTGTTATCTCGAATATTATTTTTGTAGTGTTCTCAATGGAGTCACATTCTCCTACAGGGGGAAAGGGTTTAATGGGACATGCACAGTGAGTTCTTAGCTTTACCATCCTTGTAGGCTTCCAGGAGTAAGCCTAAGTCTGGGGTTGGTGGATGTAGTGCCTGCCCATAGTTTGCATTTCTATTATCATTGTTGAACTCTTTTAGGCTAGTTTTATGCTTATGATTAGTAGCATTGTTTTAAGATTATCAGATATTGTTTTTGATTTAGTTGATTTTATGATGAGATTACTGGGCACTCTACACTTCATGTATGCATGATTATTATTTTAGTGTTTTAAGTGATTGATGATGATTAGTTAGATGGATTATTATGTGTCTTCTTATGGATACTTACCCCATACTACATGTGTATAGTGTGCGTGTTTGTTTTCTTTATGTATTGCATTTCTGATGTAGTTAAGGAAGGGAGTTGTAGTCACCTGCTAGTTAGGATCTACACGATGCACCACTTCTTGTCATTGCCTGTTTAGCTTAGAATATTGTGTTTGTACATTCATGGGTTGTTAGGAATAAGGTGTCTCAACCTTGTATAATTCCTATTCTTATTATTTTATTTTTGTAAATGTATTTTTGCAAATAATATGTAAATGTAGTGTACATGTCTAGTTGGCATGTTGATCACTTACATGTGTTGGCATCTTGAAGTGTGTGAAGGAGATCATGGCTGAAATGGTTATGAGGGATTCCTATGATGCATAAGAGCTATTTAAGGAATGAGTTATGATAGGTGTAAGAGCATCTTATGACATGGGGCCTATTTGGGTGCACAAGAATGAGTGGTTGGTGTGTGTAAGGGAATATGCCAAAAATAGATTGGTATGATGGATTCCCTTACACTTCTCTTGTGATAACTATTTTTGGAAAATTCTATGACAAGCTATCATTGCCTATTCAAGGGATGGATGCCCTTTTCTTGGTATTGCATGTACATGTGGCATTGTGCATGGTTCTTGGTGGTTGAGCCACGAAAAGTGCCCAACTCCTTTGTGGGCATTTTGTTGGGTCTTAAGATGTTCATAAAAGTAGTATTGGATGTTGTAAATACAAGAGAGAGGAAGAGGAGAGTGTACAGGTATTGAGGTGTTGCTGGAGTCTTTTATTGTTGTTGTTAAACTTGCATTGCAAGTGTATTGTAACCTCATGTTGAAAATAATACAATGTGCAGGTTTTGAAATGGTGGGGTTGTTTTACCGAAAGGTTTTTCCCCATCGAAAAATCTTTGTGTTATGTGTTTCTTTCTCTATCTATTTTTTGTATGCATGGTTGGCTGCAATATTATTGTTTATATGATATCAAATTTGTAAGTGTAAAATATTTTAATAGGATTTGCACCATACTTCTCTTAAGAGATTAGTGTAGGAAGCTATTTCTGCACTTGAGTTTCCTTACAAGTGGTATCAGAGCTTGATCAACTTTTGATCCTAGTTGTTGGGTAGAGTTTTTTGAGCTAATCTCAAGTTGAGTGGGAGTCTTGTGCAGAGCATCTAGAATCTTATTTGCAGATTGAGATGGTGAGTTCATCATATGGAAGAATGGAGGTGGAGAAATTTAATGGCACTAATTTTGAGTTGTGGAAACTCAAGATGGAAGACATGTTGGAAGATCATGACCTATGGGAAGAAAATTCAAATGCTACAAGACCAGAAACTATAGCTCAAGAAGATTGGGATATCAAAGAATGTAAAGCTAAGGGTCTAATAAGACTCTGTTTAACCGATGCAGTCCTTCTAAATGTTCTAGATGAGAAAATTGCATATAGTTTGTGGGAAAGACTTGGGGTCATGTATCAGGCCAAATCTTTGGTGAACAAGTTGTTCCTGAGGAAGAAGTTGTATTCTCTGCAAATGGAGGAAGGTGGATCCTTAACGGATCATTTAAATGCATTTAATCTGCTAGCTGCACAATTGACATCAGCTAGTGTCAAGTTAGAGGAGGAGGATCATTGTTACACACTTTTGTGTTCTTTACCGGATTCATGGGACCATATTGTGATGGCTCTCAGAAGCACATTAGTGACTTTCAAAATGGATGATGTGGTGTCTTCACTGCTACCAAAGGAGATGCAGAGAAAGGCTTTCGTTTCGAAAAAAGATGCCCTTGCTATTCATGGGAGATCCATAGAAAGAGGGAAGAAAAATGACAATAAGTCTGACAATAAGGGTAGATCCAAATCTTGTGGGAAGTCAAAGACTTCCAATAAGTCCAAGGAAAAATGTTGGAACTGTGATAAATCGGGGCACTTTCGTAAAGATTGCAAAGAGCTGAAGAAGAAGAAGAAAGGTTCAGATTCAGCTTCAGAAAGATCTCAAGAAGATGGTGATGCATTCATTATAGCTTTGATAGCCCATGCATATGATGATGTGTGGTTGGTTGACTTGGGTGCATCTTTTCACATGACCTCTCATCGAAAATGGTTCTCAAAATATGAAGAGTTCGATGGTGGAAAGGTGTACTTGGGTGATGATTCTCACCTAAAGATAGTTGGATGCAAAAGGGTCACTATCAAATTCCTTGATGGATGAGTTAAGGGAATCAATGGAGTTATGCACATTCCAAGTTTGGCATGAAACCTATTATTTTTAAGTATGCTGAACGATGTAGGTGTGCAAGTTGTTTTTTCAAAAGAAGGATGCAAGATGATGAGAGGATCAATAGTGCTTGCAAGGGGTACTAGGAGAGGTACCTTATTTCAGCTAGATGCATGTATTACTCTATGTAATAGTTCTTCATCCTCACCATCTAAATGAGAAGTGAAGAATACTGTGGTTATTGGTTTCGATGGCAATGCAAACACTTTGGAAGGTAAGCTTCCTACAGAAAAGACAATGTTGTGGCATTTGAGATTTGGTCACATTGGTGAAAAGGGTCTCAGAACCCTAAATAATAAAATTCTCATTGAAGGATTAAATGATTGCAATCTCAAGTTTGACTTTTGTGAACACTGTGTCTATGGTAAAAAAAAATCGTGTTCAGTTTTACTATAGTTCTCACAAATCTTTTGATGTTTTGGATCTTATTCATTTTGATGTATTTGGTCCTATAAAAGTTCCTTCAATCTCCAAGTCTGTATTTTTTGTATCTTTCATAGATGATTATAGTAGAAGGACATGGATTTATTTCCTTAAAAGTAAGACACAAGTCTTTAGTTGATTCAAGGAATTTAAAGCCCTTGTAGAGAATCAGACTAGTAAGAAGATTAAGTGTGTGAGAACTAACAATGGTGGTGAGTTTTGCTCAGCAGAGTTTGAATAGTTCTATAAAGAACAAGGTATCGAGAGGCATAAGAAAACTCCTTATACCCCAGAGTAAAATGGAGTTGCAGAGAGAATGAATAGGACACTGATAGAGAAGGCTAGGAGTATGCTTAGTGGAGCTAGTTTAGAACAAAGGTTTTGGGCTAAAGCTATGGCCACTACTTGCTATCTGGTTAATAGATCTCGTACATCAGCCCTTGTTGGTAAGACACCCATGGAGGTGTGTTCTAGTAAGAAGCCTTCAATTAGACATCTTCATGTTTTTGGTTGTGAAGCTTATGCACATGTTCCAAAGGAGAAAAGATCTAAGTTGGAAAACAAAGCTGTTAAATGTATTTTCATCAGGTACAGTGCTGGTGTGAAAGGATACAAGCTTTGGGATCCTATGACTAGTAAGGTGTTGTATAGTAGAAATGTTATTTTTAGAGAGCTAAGATCTTCTCCTATTGTGCTACAACCAGATGAAAAAGAAAAGGAAAAAGATGTTGTTCAGTTGCCTCCTACCCCTAACAAGACTGAATAGAGAGACCATGTTGGATCTAATGATGAGGAGAGCTCTAGCAACTTTGATAGTTCTAAAGAAGAGGAAGAACAACCTCAACTGCAGCCCTTGAGGAGATCCATGAGAGAAACAAAGCAACTAGAAAGGTTTGGTTATTCTATGTTAGATTCTAGTTGTGCTTTTGCTTTGATTACTAACATTGATGAGCCTAGATTTGTGAAAGGGGCTTTGGGCATGGAAGATGTAGGTTCCTAGATTGAGTCTATGGATGATGAGATGAATTTATTAGAGAAAAAAAAAACTTGGGACCTTCTACCTTTTCCTAAAGGGAGAAAATCTGTTGGTTCTAAATGGGTGTTCAAGAAGAAATTCTATGTAGATGGCAGTGTTGAAAGGTACAAAGCTAGATTGGTTGCAAAGGGGTATTCACAGGTAGAGGGAATAGATTATGGTGAAATATTCTCTCCTATTGCAAAGTTGAAATCCATTAGATTTCTATTATCTTTTGCTGCATCATATGATTTAGAGATAAAACAGATGGATGTGAAGACAACTTTCCTTCATGGTGATTTGGAGGAAGAGATTTATATGTCACAGCCTGAGCACTACATTGTTAAAGGTAAAGAATTCTTAGTTTGTAGATTCAAGAAATCTCTATATGGTTTGAAGCAATCTCCTAGGATGTGGTACCCTAAGTTTGATGCCTTTTTGTTGTCAATTGGATTTGTAAGATCGAAATCAGATCATTGTGTTTATTTCAGAGTTGAAAATGATTGCCTTCTTATTGTTGCATTATATGTTGATGATATGTTGCTGTTTGGGAAGGGTAAGGGTATGATTTCTAATTTTAAATCTTAGTTGTTAGCACAATTTGAGATGAAAGATCTTGGGGCAGCTAGGTACATCTTGGGTATGGAAATCAGTAGAGACAGGTCTAACAAAAAACTTTGGTTGAGTCAGAGTAAGTATGTGAAGTCTGTGTTGGACAGGTTCAGCATGGCAGATTGTAGAGCACTATGTGTTCCTATTCCTGTGGGAACAAAGTTGTCTATAGATGATTGTCCAAAATCTCCTAGTGAGTTGGAGGACATGAGTAGAGTATCTTCTGCTAGTGCAGTTGGTAGTCTTATGTATGCTATGGTCTGTACTAGACCAAACATTGCCCAAGCAGTGGGAGTCTTGAGTTGATTTATGGCTAATCCTGGACAAGTACATTGGGATACAGTTAAACGAGTATTCAGATATTTGAGGGGTACATTAGATTACTCCGTATGTTATCATGGTAACTCTTTTGGATCTCCACATTCAGTTTGTATTCATGGGTTTGTGGATTCAAATTGGGCAGGTGATATTGACCGCAGGAGATCCACCAGTGCTTATGTGTTCACTATGTTTGGTGGTGCCATTAGTTGGATGAGCAAGCGACAACCTGTGGTTGCTATGTCCACTATAGAAACTGAGTACATGGCTACTGCTCATGCTTGTAAGGAAGCCATTTGGCTTAAGAGATTGTGTTCTGATGTTGGTGTTGATGCAAAATAGATTACTATTTGGTGTGATTGTCAGAGTGCTATTTGCCTTGTGAAGAATCCAACTTTCCATGCCAGAACGAAGCACATTGATGTGCAGTTTCACTTTGTGAGAGATATGTTGGAAGATAGAAAGGTAAATTTGGAGAAGGTAGATACTGTAAAGAATGTTGCAGATGAATTAACGAAACCAGTGGGCACTGAGAAGTTCAGATGGTGTTCGAAGTCTATGGGCCTTTTGGCCTATAGCAGTTAGTTCCTGTTATCTTCCTGTTGCTCTTATAAGGTGTCTCAACCTTGTATAATTTCTATTCTTATTATTATTATTTTTGTAAATGTATTTTTGTAAATAATATGTAAATGTGAGTGTACATTTCTAGTTGGCATGTTGATCACTTACATGTGTCGACATCTTGAAGTATGTGAAGGAGATCATGGCTGAAATGAGCTATGACAGGTGTAAGAGCATCTTATGACATGGGGCCTATTTGGGTGCACAAGAATGAGTGGTTGGTGTGTGTAAGAGAATATGCCAAAAATAGGTTGGTATGACATATTCCCTTACACTTCTCTTGTGACTGCTATTTTTGGCAGATTCTATGACAAGCTGTCATTGCCTATTCAAGGGATGGATGCTCTTTTCTTGGTATTGCATGTACATATGACATTGTGCATGGTTCTTGGTGGTTGAGCAATGAAAAATTCCCAACTCATTTGTGGGCATTTTGTTGGGTCTTAAGATGTTCATAAAAGTAGTATTGCATGTTGTAAATACCATAGAGAGGAAGAGGAGAGTGTGTAGGTACTGTGGTGTTGCTAAAGTCTTCTATTGTTGTTGTTAAACTTGCATTGCAAGTGTACTGTAACCTTGTGTTGAAAATAATACATTGTATAGGTTTTGAAGGGGTGGGGTTGTTTTACCAAAAGGTTTTTTCCCATCGAAAAATCTTTGTGTTATGTGTTTCTTTCTCTATCTATTTTCTGTATGCATGGTTAGCTGCAATATTGTTGTTTATATGATATCGAATTTGTAAGTGTAAAAGATTTTAATAGGATTTGCACCATACTTCTCTTAAGAGATTAGTGTAGGAAGCTGTTTTCGCACCCGAGTTTTCTTACATGGGTTTTATGCAGGTTGTAGGTACTGGGTATCAACTTCCCTAAATTGCTAGGATGAGCATACCATATCGCATTATCTCAATGGTAAGAGAGGGGAGATAAATTCTCAAGTCCAAATCCTAAACCTTTAAGCCATTTGTCCTAATTGAAAATTAGGACAAGTATCTAAGTCATGTACCTTCTAAATGCATCGAATGGTGCTAATTAATGACTATAACCCTTTGGTTTGATTTTTTATGTATTTTTCATTGATGGGTTTTCGTATTTTACTTTATGAGTTTTTGGTGAATTTTCTATTAATTAAGTCTAATTAAAAGATTAAATTAATGATTTAATTTAATGAAAAATTATTATGATATTTTAATATTTAATTATATTTAATTAATTGAGAAATTAATTAAATAAAAAGAACTAAATTTGAAGATAAAAGTTATAAGAATAATTTAGAACATGATAATATTTATTTAATTTAATAATAATATATTTGGAGTTCATTTTTAAATAAATGCTAAATATTATTATTATTTAAGTTAAAAAATATTTTATCAATTAAGTTTCGAAAATAAATTTAAAAGTGAAAATATATTAATTTATTGAAAAATTTAAGTTCGCATGATGTATGCATGAGATGAAAATGTAAGGAATTAATTAAAAGATAAAAGAAAAATAAAAGTTAATATAGAGTTCAAGTTGGGTGAGCACGGAGTTCTCCTAGGTGAACACACAATTAGTGCTCCGATTTAAGGAGAGAACTCCTTATCACTAATTTAGGGTTCATTTTTGGGGGACACAAATTCTAGATGCAAATTTTGGAAGCCAATTTGGAAAAATTGGTAGAGAGAAGTTCTTGGATAGAAGAAAATTCTCTCACAAATCTTTTGGGCGTTGCAATTTTAGCATCAGAATCTGAGTAGATTCTTATGTCTTGAATTTCACAATTGATTATGTTATGTAAATAATTTTGTCTTCTTTGTGACTGTAAATTGATTGTCTGAATGAATCTCTCAGTCTGGTAGTTTTGAAAATTCCATTAAGCATGTCTATTTCATTTGTAATCAGGAAGATTGAGAATATCATTACAGTATGCCTTCAGTAGTTTTAAAGTTGGATATAAAACCAGGGAGGGTTTGAGATTTTAATAAATGAAAATTTTTAAATTAGAAATTTGAATGGTTCAACTTATTTTTCCTATCAAACTAATATTGTAAACATTATTTAAAATATATATATTTAAAATCTTTTATTATCACATGAGTGGGGGGGTGTAATTATTTAGGGAAATTAAATTATATATAAATGAATTTAAAAAAATTTAAAATAATAATAATTTGGGTTGGTGGTTTTACCTACGCCCTTCCTATCACCTACCGGTGGCTGACTATTGTACGTAGTTGTACTTGTGACTACAGTAGTAGTACGACTATGACAACAGTTGTAAGCACATGGCTAGTCTATGATTTCAAAATGCATGGCATTTTTTTTTTCCGTGTTATGTTATAAAGGGTTATATATATATAATTTTAATATTGTTATAAGTTTTATTAATAATTTATTTCATGTTTAGTAAATTTAAAAATATTTATATATAAAAAGTTATAATATTAATTGTTAATTACTATATGTTATTAATTTTATTAATAACTATATTTAATATTTATTAATTTAATAAATAATTAAATAGTATTAATATGATTATTATCTTTTCTATAAATTATTAATTAATTTAGTGAAATATAATTTAATTAATTTTTTAATTAATAATTGAAGTTAATTTACTAGAGTTTTAAATTTATTGTTAATAATACTAATTTTTAATAAAGTTTAGATTATTTATTAAAAAATAAATCAATCAACAAGTATAATTTAATATTTTAAATAAATAAATTACTTTTAGATTATTTTTAGAAAATTGATTTAAAATCAATAAGCGTAAATTCAGACTAGGGATGGGTTAACTTGTAGGGTTAATTGAGAACCTCTTCTACTTGAAACTTACATTGAATGAAAACTAGAACCTCACACTTAAATCAACTACATGTTTTCAAATCAAACTAAACTATGAGATCATGACATTTTCTATACACTATTTGTTGACCATGTTTTGGGGTTTCAGGGTTTGTCCTAGAGTGTTGACCAGTCTTAGGTTGTTACCAAAGGGTCGAGGGTTATGTGTTGTGGTGTCATGCTAATATTTTGTTCTTGATCTTTTTAAACCCAACCATGGTATGTGATGTTATGCTCTATTTTGATTGTGTTTATATTACTAATTACTATTTCCAGTGCCTTTGTGGAATGGAAAGATTTATGCTATGCGATATGTTGACTTAACCATTTTTGAGTTCTTGATCAATTATACTTGGGTTACTTTCTAGTCACCTTGATGGAAGTGAAGTGTTTTCTTGATCTTGGTAATTTCATGTTGTGATATGTTTGACTTGACCATTTTGAGTCATGATCAATATTATTATTTTGGGATACTTTTTGGTTGCTCGTTGAGAACCGATGGATATTGTGATTTATCTTTGATACTTTTCAGTTGCTCATGGAGAACTAATGTGATTATTATGACTATCTTTATGATGCTTTCCAGTCACTTGTATAGGATTGAGGTGATTTTACTATGATTATGTGATTTGTGATTTCATGAGCCTAGGGTAGGAAATCTATATGTAGTGTTAGGAAGTGGCTTGCAATGGGGGCTGGAGCCCTAAGTGGTTACCAGGGTAACTCATTGTAATTTGTTTAATAAGTGAAAACATTACACTAAATGAGAGTAAAATGAACTAATAAGAGTTAATTGTATGTTCTTTCCCATGCCTCGAGTGCTAGTACATACTAGGATGGGAGTAGAGAGAATGCTTGGTTGTGACCTTGCATTCCATAGTATGCTTTGTTAGTACGAGAGGATACTAGTGGCCGCAGTGGGATCACTAGAGACTTGAGAGTCCTAAGGGACTACTCGGGTAACTTTGACTGTGATTCATGCGATGACACTTTCCCGCTTACATAGTAGGTTTCCTACATGTCTTTGTGTGCCTCTAGGAAATAGATTTCGATCTATCTTAGAACCTTTGAATTAGATTACTTTTAGGATTTCATGGACCTAGAGAGTACTTGTGTTATGTGGTTGGATATCTTGTTTTGGACTTGAGACTATCTCCTCAGCATGGTGGGAGTGGGCCATTTAGGTTCCACGCGGTTGGGTGGTAGTTCTTTTTACTCTTACCATTGAGATCTATCTGTAGTCATCATGGTTGGAGCTTCTTGGGATGCTTGTTTATCATATTTAGATGATGTTATCTACTAAGGCATTTTCTTATATTGAAGATTAGCATGTGATAGGTGATGTTATCTACTTTGTAGGATCATCTTATGCTTTATTCTAGCATGTTAGATTTCCTTATGCTTAGGTTGTAGCATGTTTTAGTAGTGATGTCCCCATTAATATAGTATCAATGATCTTATTAGTGGCTTGGAATGTTATGCGTGGGGGTGGCTAGGGCCCATGATGGTCTTGTGATGCTATTGATGGTTGGGAGGAACAGTGCACTTAGTTAGTTGTATTTTATGATGGATGGATGTAACATGTATGGTGGATGGTTTCATTTATTTTATTGTACCTTGTATCATGGATCTGAGGAGGATGATGTATTTCCATCTTTACATATGTATATTCTTTTAGCCCTTCATACCCTGTGACATGTACAGTGGATGATTGAGCATTCCAAATTTAATTTGCCAAGAGGCATTCAAAACAAATGTATATTATGGACATTGGACTTTTAATTATTCTTTTATATGGATGTGGTAGTTGTTAGACTAAGTATTAATTAAATTTAAATTTAATTCAATGTCTTGGGATCCTTAAAAAATGTAACCTGTTATATATGTTTGTGGATAATTGTATGTTACTCTTTCTTGCTTCAAAAAAAAAATGTTGGCAAACTTAGTAAAAATTTAGGTTATTTCTTTTGGGTCCATTGGCGGGGTGTTACATTCAACACAATTTCTCTCTAGATTATTTCTACAAGATTTTGGGGGCAATGCTACCAAGATGGGGTTGGCTACTATTTTTCTATTATTCTAGCCCTAATTTTGTAAGTGGTAAAAGATTGTATAAAAAGGCTTAGGGTTAGGGATTTTACAATACAAAAATGGTGATATTATAGATTCTTGTGGAGGTATTGAGTTGTAAGGGATTATGGATTATAATCAAGTTGTAGTCACTAGATAATAACATTATTATACTTGTTGGTGGTGGACATAGCCTAGGGATTGGGTGAACCATGTGAAATCTTGGTGTCTTGTGTTCTCTTTTATGTGATCTACTATTTTATGGTATTGGTTATATTTGCATATAATTTTTATTGCTATCAGAGGTAAATCCTAGCAAGTGGTCTCACAATTGAGTGAGAGTGATGGCAGATGAGGGTAAGTTGAGGGTTGACAAGTTTAATGGGCAGAGCTATTAGTTATGGAAAATGCAAATGGGGGACTATCTTTATCAAAAGGATTTATCGAAGTTGTTGGAAGGAACAACCAAGAATCAGGGATCTATGACAAATGATGACTAAGATCTTTTGGATAGAAAGGCACTTGGAAGCATTTGGTTATGCTTGACACCATCAGTGACATTTAATATTATAAAAGGAAAGACAAGAAAAGAATTGATGCAAACCCTAGAAAAATTGTATGAAAAGCCCTCTTCTTCAAACAAGGTATTTCTCGTGAAGCATTTATTTAATATGAAAATGGTAGAAGGTGGATCTATTGTACACCATTTAAATGTGTTTAATACTATTACTAGTCAATTATCTTTTGTGGGTATCAATTTTGATGAATAAATTAGGGCTCTCTTGATTTTGTGTTCTTTGCCTAAAAGTTGGAATGGCTTGGTAATAGTTGTGAGTAATTCTATTTCTAGATCTAGTACCCTAACATATGATGATGTGATTAGTGTTATTTGAGTGAAGAAACTCATAGGAAAACCTTAGGTGGATCTACATCAAGAAGAACTTTGAATGCACAAAGTAGAGGTAGAACGACTAAGGGAGGAAATAATTTCATAATCATGGAAAATCAAAAAGAAAGTCAAAGGGGTAGAGGTCTCAATCTAGAGGACTAAGAGATTGCTAGTACTATAAGAAATCAGGCCATAAGAAGAAAGATTGCTAGAATTGAAAGAATAATGAAGGAGATAAACTAGAAGGGAACAAGGAGGAAAATGTGGTAAGTAACAATTCCAAAGAGGATGCTTTGGTTCTATCTTTAGAAAGTGTTGATGATTCATGGGTTTTAGATTCTAATGCTTCATTTCATGCTACACCTCATAGAGGTTATTTTATTGATTATGTCCAAGGGAATTTTGGGCTTGTTTATTTGGGGGATAATGAACCTTGTCAAATTTTTAGAAAGGGAATAGTTAAGATTAAGTTATAGAATGGTAATCATTTGCTACTACATGAGGTAAGACATGTTCCAAGGATGAGTAGGAATTTAATTTTAGTAGGGAAACTTGGTGATGAGAGTTGTGTAGTTACTTTTAATAATAAAAATTGGAAGGTTTCAAAAGGTTTCCTTGCAGTAGCAAAAGGTGTGAAAGTAGGCACCTTATATCTTTGTACATGTCATATTGTTCTTTCTACTTTGATTGTTTCAAAAAAAAAAAGAATGTTCAGGAAACAATTGCTGCAATTAAGAAGGGACAAAAAATAGTTACTATAGTTTATGATAATTTTTTTTGGCACAATAGACTTGGGCACATGAGTGAGAAAGGTATGAAAGTACTTCATTCAAAGAAAGTTTTACCAAGTCTAAAATGTGTTAATATGAATTTTTGTGAAAGTTGTGTGTATAGAAAACAAAAGAGAGTGAGTTTTGTAAAGACTGAGAAGGAAAATAAAAGTGTGAAATTAAAACTTATGCATATAGATGTATGGGGACTAGCTTAGGTATCTTCCCTTAGTGCCTCTCATTATTATGTTGCATTTATTGATGATGCAACTAGAAAAGTATGGGTTTATTTTCTTAGATAGAAATCTAATTTATTTCAAACTTTTAAGAAATGGGAATGCTTGGTTGAGAATGAGACTAGAAAGAAACTAAAATGTCTCAAATCTGATAATGATGGTGAGTATTGTAGTCATGAATTTGAAGATTATTGCTCTGCTAATGGTATTCATAGACAAAAAACTATTCCAAGGACTTCATAGGAAAATGGAGTGGCTGAACACATGAAGAGGACTATAATAGAGCATGTAAGAAGCATGAGGTTGCATGTAAGATTTCTCTTAAACATGTGGATAGAGGCTGTCAATACTACTGTATATGTGATTAATAGAGGTCAGACCTCTACTCTTTTGGGTTGTGGTATTCTAGAGGAAGCATGGGCTGGTAAGAAGGTGAGTAATTCTTTTCTTAGAACCTTTGGTTGTGAAGCATTTCCTCATATAGGTTCTAAAAATAGAACAAAGCTAGAAGTTAAGTCAAAGAAATGTGTATTTTTTGGATATGAAATTAATGAATTTGGTTATAGGCTTTGGGAGTTTGAAAGTTGTAAAATAATAAGAAGTAGGGATGTCATATTCAATGAGAAAGTATTGTACAAAGATATGTTGCATCAACATGAAAAGAAATAAAATGATTATGTAGTGCTTGATGACACTTCAAAAGTTGATGTTTTAGCAATTTCTCATGATGTGCAACAACCACAACAATAAATACCAAACACCCTAGTGAATGTTAGGCAATCAACAAGGATGAGTAGACCTCCAGAAAGATTTTCTCCTTTCTTGTATTCTATATTACTTACTAATGTTGGTGAACCTAAATGTTACAATGAAGCTATGTAGGTGGATACAAAGTGATGTAGGGTGCTCCCCTTAATACCATAAACTCATAATAGAAACAAAGAAACAATAGTCAATGTGAGAACAAAATATGAACTTCTTATTTGCGCCACAAATGTAGAATTACATAATTCTCAAGTAAAATATGCTAACCCACATGGGCACCTTCATTACAATAATCTCCGAGACAAGTTGTGAACTATCACCCAAAGTTGTCCTAGACAATGTTAGATCCTTTCCTAAATAGGCAATTTTATGCCGCTTGAAAAGGTTCTAGACATTGAAACTTAATACCTAGGGCTGATAGAGCCTAACAATACATATAGAGTTGGTCAAATACATCTTTGCCAATTATTTTAGATATTTTGGGTAGCCCAACTTTGAAAGGCCATAACTCTCAAACCGTTGCTCTGATTGGCTATTGTAACCACTTTTTAAAAATGCCAACTCCTGATCTACAAGCTCAAAACTATGCTAGTGCCCTTTTGTCGATTTTTTGGACCTCATATAGGCACTCTAAGACATCCAATGGTGAGCCTAAATATTTTTTTGCAAATTTTTCCTTCAAAACTCTGCAACAGCTTCTCTAATACTTATGCTTCAGCAAAGAAATTTTTATGGTAGGCATAGAACTCTAAAACGAACCTTCTTGTAGAAAATGAGAACATTCTGAGCTCATATGAAAAACTTACTAAAAATAGTAAGTTCCCATAAATAGCAACCACCTTGTCTACTAGTCCTTATTAAAATAGGAAATACTGAAAATAAAATATTTTTGGGTTATGTAAGATTGCCTTTACACCCAGGATGCTCTTGCATCACAAAGATTTAGTCAAAGTTTGTAGTGAAAGAAGAAATGGACTCTTTGCTAAAAAATAAGACATGAGATTTATGCAAGTTGCCTATAGGTAAAAAGGCTTTATGGAATAAGTGGATTTATAGGTTGAAAGAAGAGGATGGAGGTAAGAAAAGATTTAAAACTAGGTTAGTTGTAAAACGATTTGCATAGAAAAAAGGTAGCAATTTTGATGAGATATTCGCTCTTATTGTTAAAATGACTTCTTTCACACTATTTTAAGTATTATGGCTACTGAATATTTGCATTTGGAGCAACTTGATGTTAAAACAACCTTCCTTCATGGTGATTTGGATGAAGAGATATTAATTGCTTAGCCAAAGGGATTTGAGGTCAACGATAAGGAGTGTATATGCTACTTTAGTATGTTAGAAACACTAAATTAAAATAATCAAAAAGTATTTGCATACTAATTTAACATAACTTCATGAGAGACAAAGTGAAGTCCTCAAATGAGAATATGAGCCATGGATAGGCTCTCTTAATGAGGATGATCACTTAATGTAGAGTTGTGTCTAATAGCTAAGATGGCTTGATTATGTATGTATGCTCAAATGCTCAAATGGGATTCAATGGATGATTTTTGATAGATTTTGGTGAATGGATTTGATGTAAAAAATGGCTTCTCAAAATGGCATTATGGCTTTAATTTCTAGATTGTGTTGTTTTTGCAAAGGGGAAGGATCTAATTGATAGGCAAGAGGCTTAAGGGATGGAGGGCTAAGATGGAAGGAAAGGAGAAAGCTTATGGAGGGCTCAGATTGAATGAGAGGAGAGCACATGGATTGTGCTTTCTTACAACCAATCAGGGAGTAACACATGTCACAGGGTGAGAGGATGTAGGAAAGGGCAAGGATGAGTCAACAAAGGAGGCTCAAGGGATAATATCTTCATAAAGACCCTTCATCAGTTCTTTGTAAGAGCATTGAAGGAGAGTGTAAGAGATATTTGAGGGTCATTTATGTTGGAGGGTGAGGAATTTTGACTTGGGTTGGATTAGGAAGGTTTTAAACTTGCTTAGGATTGTGCAAATGATTAGAGGATGGATTAGGATGGTTTAGGATTAGCTTAGAGAAAGGCAAGTGGATGGCAATAAATGAGGGTGGGTGAAGGAGGAGATATTTGTTAACTTTGGCTTGAGTTAGCAAGTCTTAACCCATGTTTAGGGAATGTGACAAAGTTAGGAGGGGATTAGGATTAGGATTAAAGATAAGGATGGACATCTTCTAGAAGAGTCTAGAACTTCCTAGGATGAGGATAAAAAAAGTTTTTTTAAAAATAAATAAAGTTTTATTTATTTCAAGGGTTTAGATTGAGGAGATATTCATTAAAAATTTTTTAATAAACATGAGGATTAATATTTAATCTTAATTAAATATTTTGAGTTGGGATTAGGGATAGGAAATGCTAGGATTAGCCTTTAATCAAAATTAAAGAATGATTAGAAGATTTTGGAAGAGGTTAGTGGTCTTAATGAAATTGGCCAAGTTTTGGGCAAAAAATAAATTATTTATTTATTTTGGAATTTTTGATCAATTTATTAATTAAATAATTAATAAATAAGGAAATAATGTTTAAATAAGATTTAAATATTTTTGGGAGGGATTCCTTAATTAAATATTTTTAATTAAGATAAAGGGATTTAATGGCATACAAAATTAATTAATTAAATAAATAAATATATAAATAATAAATGATGATGTCATCAGGGACTTTTTTAGAAAATAAAAATATTTTATTTTCTAAAGGATTTTTAGGTGTATGAGGCTTAAAATAAAATATTTTAATATTTTATTTTCTTCAAGCCATATTAAATGGTTTGTATATTTGGCTTCAACTGCATTGCAATAAGCAAAGGGTTATGGATCGGCATGGATGGTCACTTCAGTGCCTTGATGCAGAAATTTGAGGCACTGATGATGTGTGGATGGAACGGCCTTCATGGCATGGATCCATGGGCATCCAAGGAGGATGTTAAATGGTAGTTTTAGATCAACAACATGTAAAATTGTTTCCTGGATGACTAGCCCAACCTTGATGGGTAGCAAAACTATTCCCTTTGTGGTTCTCTCCAGATTATCATAAGCTTTAATGGTCATAACCTCATTGATGATATCTACCTCAGTATACCCAGCTTGTTTTATGAATTTTAGGGTGCAAATATTCAAGGCTGATCCATTATCTATCATTACTCTTTTTACGATGAAATTGGATACCATAATGGCTATGCGAAGTGGAAGGGTGTGATCTGGCTTGACCACGGGTATGTCAGTGAGCTTGAATGATAAGGCACATGAGGATGAAAGGTGTCCAACAAGATTATGAAAATTAGTTGCATTGATATCCAAAGGGACACATGATTCTATGAGAGCACTATCAAGGATGTCTTTGTAAATAGGACTAGTGCGGAGAAAGTCTAAAATGGAGATTTGGGCTGGCATGTTCCCAAGGTGTTCTAAGATATTGTACTGGCTTTTTGATGGAACTAATGATATTTTTGGGGTTGATAGTGCTGATGGGATTGATGGGGCTACGATGTTCAATCACGCTCTTCAAGTGGTGACTGCACACTCATTGTTTGGGCCTTGGATATTGATAACATTGACAGAAGGCTCTTTCTTAGATATACAACCTATGAGGCTACCATAGTCTATGTAGGATGAAGTGTGGTCATTGTTCTTCCCATGCTATTGGTTTGGCTAGCAGTTGTTGGTGTTGTTGTTGGTTTGGATGGGTGCTTTTCCAAGATTTTGGTTGTTGTGAGGAGGAAAAACATTTTGACAGATTTGCAAGCCTACATTGGGAGAGGTTTGTGCTCCAACTGTGATTTCTTTCCAATCAATGAGGTGTTGCACATAATCTTTTAGCTTCATGCATTTGAGGGTGGTGTGCCCTTTCACCCTATGAAACTTGTAATTCTCATTGTCTCTATACCATGCAGCTTTGGATTGGCCTGGGTCGATTTGCTAGGTAGGAGGAAATTTGATGAGGTTTTCCTTCACTAATTTCTCAAAAATGACATCCAATGGCTCACCAAGGGGTGTATAGTTTCGAGGTACAGGTTGGAACTTGGGCTTTGGTCCTACAGCTACATTAATGGCATTAGCTTGATTGTGGCTTTGAAAGCTTTGTTGATTCTACTGTTGGTTGTTGATAGGTTGTTGATTTTTTGGTTGATAAGGTGGGTTGGACTAATTTTGTGAAGGACCAACAATATTCACATGTCTGGTGTCAGTGACCCCATCTGTTGCAACGTGCTTGTTTTTGTTCCAATACCTAGACTTGTCATTTGAATGTGTTTGATTTTGGTTGGCTTCCTTGTAAATCTTGACCACACCATCTTTAATGAGTCCTTGCTCAAGGATCATTCCTTTTTCTTTGATATCTTTGTAGGTCTGCAAACAGTTCATGGTCATGTGGTGAGCTAAGTTGGGATGGGAATTATCAACAAACATTTTCACCAAATGGTACTATGGCAGGGTGCAAGATATGCGGGTGGTAAGGGTTTGCCATCTTTGTAGATATTCACCAAGACTTTCGCCACCTTTTTTCTTGGTGTGGACAAGATCAACCATTGATAATTCTATCTCAACAAGATGGACATATTAGGCTACAAATGCCTCAGATGATTCAGCAAAGTTTTTTGATTGTGCCATATGGGATTCTATAAAACCATTCAAGAGCTGGTCCAGCCAAACTTTTGGGGAAGAGGTGCAAAAAGAAGACGTCACTGTATGCCACTTCTTGGAAATGCGTGTAAAATTCTTTGAAATGTGTGATAGGGTCTCCTTTTCCTCTAAATTTGTCAAACTGGGTATCTCAAAGTGTTTGAGAAATGGTGTCATGGTAATGGCTCTGTGAAATGGGTAAGGACATACATTCTCAAACTTGAAGGTTTTTGGGTCATTTCCCTCCTGGATGTTCTTCAAAGCTATCTTCATGGCTTCCCATTTTGAATTAATGGGGGATGGCTGTGGTGACTCCACTGTAGGAGCACTTTGAGGGAGATATGCGCTGAATGGTGCAATTGAATATGGATGGCTTTGAGGTATGGGCTAGTAGGGATTGTACATGGCTTGGGCAACTGAATGGTGGATGATGGGTTGATGAGGTGGAGGTGGCACATATTGTTGCATGTGTTGCAAGGCTTGCTATTGATATTGGATTTGAGGTTGGGATTGAGGAACATAAGCTAGCTATGGGATAAATGGATTTCTTTGTGGAGGTAAGGTATAAGATGGTTGTGAAGCTTGGAGAAAGGATTAGGGAGCTTGTGGAACTTGACTTTGGATTTGAGGAGTTTGACCAATATATGTGGGTTGTGCCCTCATTTGGGAGGGTATCTGCATGGCAAAAGAGGCCAAGTAATTGGTGGTTGGTGGTAGTGGATTTCCTCCTAGAAGTGGCATAGAAAAATAGTTAGTAATAGGAGGTAATGGATTAGTTGGTGGTGGAGATGGTGGGAATTAAAAGCTTGGAAATGGAACTGATGGGGTTTGATAGACTGGTGGCTAGATTTGAAAGCTTGGTAGAGTGGTGGCAGGAGATTGGGCCACTTGAGAGCTTGGAAGAACATTGGTAGTAGCTTGTGGGGTTTGATAACTTTGTGGAGTGAGGGCAGTAGCTTGTGGATTTGTGGTTGATGGCATTGAGCTCCAAGGACCTAGTGGAAATGATGGAATTGTGCTCTGAGTTGAGGTAAACAAGCTGGGGGTGATGAAAGGTTGATTACTTTGCCCCATGAGTGGCATCTCAGTTGTATATTGTTGAGGTTGGCCAAAGATGCTAGCACTGATTTGGGAGATGGGTGGATTTGGAAGGCTGGGTTGGAGAGTAGTAGCAACAATAGTGAAGGGAGTGAATGATGAGGTGTTTTGGGTGAAGGGGGTTTGGAATGGAGTGGTATGGACCAATGGTGGAGTGGTGGTAGCTAGATTGGCTTGCAGAATGGAGATTTCAACTTGAGTGGAGGCTGGTATGTTTGGGTCTGTTGGATCATATGAGGTGGGTTGAGGCTCTTCTTTTGGTATATACAAAGGATGATCTAGATCGTAAGAGCCTATGGGTGGTGGCAGCTGCCCAAATAGAGGGTGACAAGGATCTAATAAGGGAGGAGGTCTTCCAAAATCGAAGGCTCCTACGTTGTCCCTCTGAAAGTTTTCCATAATTGTTTCTTTGTTCTTGTCTATAATGGCATTCACCAATACTGCATTTCTTGATTAGTTCATGAAAGCTTCAATGTCAGTAGGTGATGGTATAGCATTCTCTAGGCTGAAGAATGGTTGAGTGCTCAAGGGGAGTGATGCTGTTTGATCCAAATGATAGGGCTCCATTGTTTCCTTCTTCTTCTTGGCTAAGTGAGTGACGGGTGGCATGAAAATGTTCCTAGGGATGAGGTGCAACAATGTTGATGGATCCAAAGGGGGGAGGCTTTTCTATGCAAATGATTTCCTAGGCTGAGGCAAAGCTATATGAAAAATCTAAGGAAGATTGGGTAGGAGATTCTAACTTCAAAGATATGTTGCCAAAGCACAAAAGGTCCGCTTTCCTATGTGCAAGCTTGGTGGTGATTGTGTCAACTTAAGGATAGACTGATGATCCCTCAGGAAAAATATGAAATTGACCATTTTTGGATCCCAACCTTTAGCTCAAGGTGTTGAGGGATGACAAGTGAGAAGGCTAGATTACCCTAGACAAATCTCTGTCAAAGGGATAATCTTGTTGAGACTAGTGGATTTGCAAGATGATAGGAAAAGAAAGTTCTAGAAATGTGACAATAATTTTGAAGGCTTGGATGTGAACTTTTTGATTGCTGGCTAGATGGTTTGGTTCTAAGGCAAGGAACTAGATGAGATGGATGAGCTAAAATGGTTAAAGGGATAGCCTAGAATGGCTAGCTTTCCTACAAAGATGACTCTAAAGTGAAACTTATGCAAGAAGATGTGGAGAAACAAGGGGGCCTAATCATAGAAATCATGCCTATTTGGTAAGACATAAGCAAGGTTAACTCTTGGATGTTTGCTAAATCTGATAGTGCAATCTAACCAGGCGTCTTGAAGAGCTTCGTCGACAACTTTTTCTTCTACTTTGTAGAGTTTGGTAATTCAAGGGCTTGGTGTTACTTCCTTTCTCTTGGCTAAAATTTCTTGGTATACCTGAGATGGCTTGAGTTTGGCTTTGTGAAACTTCTGTTTGGGTTTGGGTTGTTCTAACATAAATTCCTGAATCTGTTTGGCTTTGAGAGATCATGGTTGTTTTGCTTCAACTTTGTTCAACTTCTAAAATAGGTACTGACTATGCTAAGTGTTCCCTAAGCTAGGATTGACTGAATTTGGAAAACATTCATTGAACAAGTAAAAGATCAAGCAATAGATAGGAACAACCAGATAGAAGTTTTGATTCTTAGAAGATAGTAACTATGCCATGGAGTGTGTATATTCTACAAATGTTTTGATTAGTCACTTCAAACACATTAACATCCTAGATGGTTGTCTACAAGGCTGACAGTTGGTTTAGCTAGGGATTCCTCGATATACCCAAGGTACATGAGGCCCAAATTCGTAGATGAAACCAAAACAATGTCACACAGCTAAGAGGAGTGGTAACCCACTTCTCCTCTTTCACTTTTCAAGGGTATAAAGTTCTTTAAGGCTTAGCCCGAGTGACAAAATTTTGATCCCAAGAGAGGTGTCTTTAGATTCACCTCCCGATCTTTATAATCTGCTGGAATGTTGGAGTTGAGGTCATCCCAAGGGGTGATGAAATCTCCAAGTAGGCCTCCTAAAAGCTAAGACAATATTTTGGATCCTAATCTTATGCACCCAAGATGGCCTCGAAAGACGACAAGGGGAGAAAAGTCTTGGATGATCTTGGGCTAAAAGACAGAGTTCTTTTCCAACTGACGCTTTAAGTTTTCTTATCTAGACCTTTTGAAAACACATGTGATTTAAGATGCAAAGGTTCAATTCCAATTTGAAATGTTCCAACAAAAGAGAAGTGAATGAAGAATGAATACACCAAGAAGATTTAGGGTCAACAAAAAGTAAATTCACGTGCCCGAAGGCCCTCCATGTCAAGTATCGATTGATTTTCTTTAAGGCATTCAAGATTGAGTGTGAGTTTTTTTTAAGCCCAAAACAAAGATGTGTGTAAAGCTCGATTTCAAGCGTGCACCCAGAGGCCCTCCACATCAAGATTTGTTCAATTTTTATGCCCAAATGAAGTGTTAGCGAGACTAATGTACATTCTAAAAATTTTCTATCTTAGAAAAACTAATAAAAACTCAAGTGAGTCGAATTTGATTTTTGTGGAGCACTTAACACCTTCTTAGGTAGATCCATCCCCATATATGGTGCTGATATTGCAACCAATGGTTACACTGATGGATGATTAAAGAGGGTGAGTCCAACAAAAAATTCACTCAAAGTGTCTTTATTTGTTTTTATAACTTAGAAAGTTTCTAAAATGTTGATTCTTTTTATGTCCCAAAAGATGATTATTTGATCTATGGCATTCAAGATTAGATTTTTTGTTTTAATCATGCATTCATAAAAACCAAACAAACTTGATTTTAATCCATGACACTCAAGAGTGATTTTAGCAACATGCATTCAAAGACAAGTGATTAAACATTCAAGTTTTTTTCTTTGAGCATTCAAGATTGAGATTTTTCATGTTGTTTTAAGAACTTTGAAGTGCTTTGTCTTAACCTTAGATCATTCAAGATTGTTTTGGACTCAAAAGTGAAAATGACTCTTTGGACTTTGGTCTTCATTCAAGATTTTGTGTTCTAGTTTGCATGTTTTGAGCCTAAAAAAATGATATCTCTAGATTGTTTTGATGTATGAAAAACTTAAGAAACATTCAAGATTTTGCAACAAGACATTTTTTTGGAACAAATAACAAAACTTTTAGGACAATTTTGGCAACCATTTAGGACACTTAATTTTCATGAGATTTTTAAAAGAACTTTAAAATATTTGCAAATGAGGTTCATTTTATCCTTGATTGATGCTTTGAGTTTGATTTAGATTTTAGTGTGCACTTAGTGTTGATTTTGAACCTTTTGAAATGGAAACTTGAAGTTCTTTTTAAATTTCCAAAAATGAAGTGTTCCTAACTTTGCATGAATGCATATAAAACCTTGATGTTGCAAGGATGCAAATGATTGGATTGTTTTAGTTTCACTTGTTAAAAGATTTTTTTTTCGCAAAGTTTTAGTTTTTAATGGATTTAAGTATGATTTGAGGGTTCATTTTAAGCACTTAAAAAAAAGTGTGTATGATTTTGCTTCCTTAAAAAAAGAAGGCCAAGATCCCTCAAGAAGAAGAAGAAGAAGAAGTAGATGGAATAGAAGAAGAATATAGACAAGAAGAGGAAGAAGAATTCCAAGTGCTCTGTCTACCTATAAGCTTGAAAAATCTGCAAACACTATGAGATAGACTATGAGTTCTTTTGTCTTCTTCATGCTCATGTGGACCTGCAAAACCAATTTATACAATCCTACCAATCACAAAAACAAGCAAAATTAGCCAAAATTAGCAAATGACATACAAAACTTGACTAAAAAAGCTAATGATGATGACCGATGTGGGGTCCCACTGGGCGTGCCAAAATGTATATGCTACTTTAGTATGTTAGAAACACTAAATTAAAACAATCAAAAAGCATTTGCATACTAATTTAACATAACTTCATTAGAGACAAAGTGAAGTCTTCAAATGAGAATATGAGCCATGGATAGGCTCTCTCAATGAGAATGATCACTTGATGTAGAGGTGTGTCTAATAGCTAAGATGGCTTGATATGTATGTATGCTCAAATGCTCAAATGGGATTCAATGAAGGATTTTTGATAGATTTTGGTGAATGGATTTGATGTAAAAAAAGGCTTCTCAAAAAGGCATTATGGCTTTACTTTCTAGATTGTGTTGTTTTTGCAAAGGGGAAGGATCCAATTTATAGGCAAGAGGCTTGAGGGATGGAGGGCTAAGATGGAAGGAAAGGAGAAAGAGTATGGAGGGCTCAGATTGAATGAGAGGAGAGCACATGGATTGTGCTTCCTTACAGCCAATCAGGGAGTGAAACATGTCACAAGGTGAGAGGATGGAGGAAAGGGCAAGGATGAGTCAACAAAAGGAGGCTCAAAGGATAATATCTTCATAAAGACCCTTCATAAGTTCTTTGTAAGAGCATTGAAGGAGAGTGTAAGAGATATTTGAGGGTCATTTATGTTAGAGGGTGAGGAATTTCGACTTGGGTTGGATTAGGAAGGTTTTAAGCTTGCTTAAGATTGTGCAAATGATTAGAGGATGGATTAGGATGGTTTAGGATTAGCTTAGGGAAAGGCAAGTGGATGGAAATAAATGAGGGTGTGTGAAGGAGGAGATATTTGTTATCTTTGGCTTGGGTTAGCAAGTCTTAACCCATGTTTAGGGAATGTGACAAGGTTAGGAGGCGATTAGGATTAGGATTAAAGATAAGGATTGACATCTTCTAGAAGAGTCTAGGCTTTGGATGAGGATGAAGACTTTCTAGAAGAGTCTAGAACTTCCTAGGATGAAGATAAAAAAAGTTTTTTAGAAAATAAATAAAGTTTTATTTATTTCAAGGGTTTGGGTTGAGGAGATATTTATTAAAACATTTTTAATAAACATGAAGATTAATATTTAATCTTAATTAAATATTTTGAGTTGGGATTAGGGATAAGAAATGCTGGGATTAGCCTTTAATCAAAATTAAAGAAGGATTAGAAGATTTTGGAAGAGGTTATTGGTCTTAAGAAAATTGGCCAAGTTTTGGGCAAAAAATAAATTATTTATTTATTTTGGGATTTTTGGTCAATTTATTAATTAAATAATTAATAAATAAGAAAATAATGTTTAAATAAGAGTTAAAAATTTTTGGGAGGGATTCTTTAATTAAATATTTTTAATTAAGATAAAGGGATTTAATGGCATACAAAATTAATTAATTAATTAATTAATAAATGATGATGTCATCAGGGACTTTTTTCAGAAAATAAAAATATTTAATTTTCTAAAGGATTTTTAGGTGTCTACATTTTGCCCCTCTTTGATGTGATGCCACAAGTGGCATGGCATCAAAGATAAGAAAATAAGATGCCCAAGGCTAGAGCAGAAGAGGAGAGAATGGACTACGAGATTGAAGCAAAGTTTATATGGCTTGAAGCAAGCACCTCAACAATGGTATCTAAAATTTAATAGTTTTATGCATGAGCATGGATATAGTAGGTGTCATTTAGATCATTGTGTTTATTTTAAGAGGTTAGATGATGAAAACTACATTATTTTATGTTTATATGTTGACGATATGCTTGAGGTTGGGTCTAACATGGATTATATTAAGGGGTTGAAATGCTAGTTAGCACATGAATTTTCTATGAAGGATTTGGGGGTAAAAAAAAAATCCTTGGTATGAAGATTTGTAGAGATATGAAGAATTAGAAATTGACATTATCTAAGGCTAATTATATTGAGAAGGTGTTGTAATGTTTCTCTATGGTGAATGCTAAATCTATTAGCACACCTTTACCTGGTCCTTTGAAGTTGACTAAGGTACCTTATGCTTCAGTTGTAGGAAGCTTGATGTATGTTATAGTATGTACTATGCCAAATATTTCATATGTAGTGGGAGTTGTTAGCAGGTATATGAGTCATCTAGGGCTTGAGCATTGGAATGTAGTTAAATGGATTCTCAGATATTTGAGAGGAACATCCAATAAGTGTTTACACTTTTAGGGTTCTACTAATGATTTATAGGGCTATGTTGACTCATATTTGGTAGGGGATATTGATACCAAGTAGAGTACTACAAGTTATGTATTTACTATTGGTAGGGAAGTTGTGCTCTAGATTTCTAGGTTACAGAAGGTTAATGCTTTATCCACTATAGAGGTAGAGTATGTTGCTACTAAAGAGGTAGCTAAGAAGATGATATGGCTTCAATTCTTCTTGGAATAATTGGGACATCCTCAGAAGGATAATTATTTGTTTACCAATAGTCAAAGTGCCATTCATCTTGCAAAGAATTTAGCTTTACATTCAAAGAAAAAACACATACAATTGTGGTACCATTTCATTCGGTCAGTTTTGGATGATGGACACTTAAGACTAGAGAAGATACATACAAACAATAATCCAAAAATTATGTTTACAAAGGTTGTGACAAGGGAGAAGTTAAATTCCTCTTCCACTTCGGTTGGTCTTCTAGATCAAACTAAATAAAAGAAAAATAGATTCTAAGGTGGTTTGATATTCCAATGGGAGCTACAAGTTTAGCAATGCTATAATTAGTCTCCAAGTGAGAGGGTATTATTATAGAGTCTGATTAGTCTCTAAGTGAGAGATTGTTTTGATATGGAGCCTAATTAGATTCAGAGGTTTATTCGACACAATTTCCCTCTAGATTATTTCTACAAGGTTTTTGGGGCAATGCCCCAAGTGCACTCCTTGTTGTAGTATAGGGTGGGGTCAAGGGGAAACACCTCCAAAGCCAAAAATACCCTTATACTATAAAAGGTGTCAACTACTATTTTTCTATTATTCTAGCCTTAATTTTGTAAGCAACAAAAGCTTGTATAAAAAGGCTTAGGGTTAGGAATTTCACAATAAAAAAATGGTGATATTGTAGCTTCTTGTGGCGGTATTGAGATGTAAGGCATTCTGGATTGTAACCAAGTTTCAATCACTAGATAATAATAATATTGGACTTTTTTTTAGTGGATGTAGCCCAAGGATTGGGTGAACTGCATTAAATCTTGGTGTCTTGTGTTCTCTTTTATGCGATCTACTATTTTCTGGTACTGGTTATATTTGAATGCAACTATTATTTTTGTCTAAGTTTAATCCTAACCAGGTGGTTTAGGTTCAATTCATAAGTGTTGAAACAAAATTGGACAAGTTTGGAGGCATGGATTGCAACATTGCAAAAGTTGTCAAAATTGCTCGTTGACAACTTTATAGTTTTTGTAAAATTGCAATTGGTAATTTTTGCACTTTTTGAGGAGGGAGAAAAATAGGTAGTTATGACCTTAACCAAAGGCAAAGATTGATGGGGTAACCTATTTAAACACCCTCCAACTCATTTCTAAGGGTTGGTTGAATCACTTGTACAAACATATTAGAGTAATAGAAGGATTGCTAACAAAAAATGGACTTTTAGGAAGATTGATTAATTTGTTGGATTGTTGTGCTTGTTGTTCTTGATGGAATAGTTTCTTGTATCCATGTTTTGAATCTATACCAATTTTTTTTGATGAAAAGTAGGAATTTTGTTAAATTTTCAAAATTAATTAGAATTTTCTCATTTTTGTCCAATTTTGTGTAACCAACAATAAAATGGCTATAGCTTGATTTTCCTTGGTCAAAACACTAAGGCCCTAGGAAAGTAAGTAATAGCCTTTGTAAATGTTGTAAATATCAATTTTGGTGTGTGTGAGACTCAGATGGCCATTTTTCCAAGTGAGCCCTAGTCAAGCAAATGAAATCTTGGCAAGGCACAATGAAGCTTGTAGTTGCATTTTAGAATGATTAGAGGATTAGCATGTGCCGATATTGAAAGGTAAATGGTGGAGTAAGGTTTTAGGTGTCCAAAAACTAGAGGAGGTATGGTGCTAAGTCTAGAGCATTTGGCAAGTTTTTTTTTTCCATTTCCCTTGAAACCCTCAAAATAAGGGTTTCCTATAACTGTACTATATAGACACCATGGAGGTTTGAAATCAAGAAACTATTCAAGCCCTAGTTGATATGGAACAATGTCTAGGAGACTTCAATAAGCCCTGTTAAGGATATTTTCAACTTATTGCAAGTTCCTTGTTTCTAGGAGGGTTAATAGGGGCTCTTAGGGCTACAAGGTCAAATAGAGCATTTTCAAGTTGTGAGTGTGCTAGACCTATCTAAAGGATTCAAAATGATGTGAAAAGTGTCAAGAACAAAATGAAAATGGTATTAAATTTATTTTGACCCCCTGAATGCATTTGGTGGATTTTTAGCTTATTAGGTCAAAAGATACATGGCTAGGGTGTGGAGTGGGGAGGAGTTAAACCTAAGTTGATTGATGAGTTTCTTGGAGAGAGGGTATTAGAAGAGAGTCCTCTAGGTTGGGGTTAGAGTAGTGACCCTAAGTAGGCTAGGAGTAGCCTTGATAGTGAAAAAAGGCTCAAGGTGAAGAAGCTCCCCATCACTTCCCAAAAGATTAAACATCAATATCAATGTCTTCTTTTAGTAATGCAACAATGTATGCATTCACAATCTCACTATCAATTTCATATTCAAATGTTGTTAGCCAATCCTTTCTTGGCTTAAATGCTTGCACAAATGTGTTATCTATGTCTACCAAGAAACATACATCATTATAAAGTTTCATTATGAATTCCTTTAGTATCCTCATCCTTAATCTCATTTTCTATTTGAATTCTTCAAAATATGTATCCATAACATTCTCAAAATTCTCTCTTAATTGAGTTATATGCTCATTGATTTTCCTTGTGATAGATTTTCCTTGTTCCCAAACAATGTTTCCAATACCAAGAGAATATTTCTAAATGTAAAAGAAAATACATATAATAAGTGAACCAAGCTTAGAAATTGAATTATTTTCCATCCTGATACTTGTTAGGTTTTGTTCTAGTTGTAGCTTTTGCAACTTGGTATCTTCATAGTCATGATCTTTCATGACTATATTTCATGCTTGAGCAACTACTGTACATGACACAATATTCAATCTGCTAGATTTATAAAATTTATGAGCAATAATTCTCATAGAAAATTTGATTAATGGATTAGAAATGTTTGTGATGGACAACCCTCATCCATTCCACTTGGCATCTATATTTTCTTAAAATTCTTCATGGCATAAAATTTGCATGGTCTTCTTCTTATGCAATGTAGGATAACCATTAACATTGTGAATAATCTTCTTATTTATTTTGACTGGTCCATTATGTAGCCAAAATTTAATGTCATGAATCCTACTTAGAAAAATATTGATCCATTTGATCTTGAAATTCCTTGAGAACTCTAGGGCATGATTTAGCCCTTTCTTTGCAATAATTTTGAATCCATACTTCAAAAATCCTTCATCACATAATTTCTCATATGATTCCCAAATTTCATAATCTTCCACTTCTCCAATATTTCACATGTAAAAACTCCACACATCATGTATCATGATTGCATTGGGTGGTATCAAAGACAATGCACCCATTGAGTCACCTCTCATTGCAATTTTTGGAAGAGTACAAAATTTGGGTGGAGGACTAGTGCAAGGCACCCATGCAAGGACAAGAAAAAATAGGTATACACCTTCAACATAAATCATGATTGACATCATTATGATTGGATTAGAGATCAATAATATTAGGTCTTGGTCACTTGTAAAGGGAAATGCATCAAGATGCTTTCTAAATCTTGCTTAGATTTGTCCTATATGACCCTTAGTAAGGAGTTTTTGTTTGAATTATGTTGAGAAAGGACAAAAAATTATATTTCATGGTTTTAAGTATATTTTAGAAGTTAATTCATTCATTTAGTGAAGTTAGGAGTTAGTCCATTTTGTTTGAAGAAAAATTACATTTTGTTGTTGTGTGCTAGAAAATGAGACCTGCAAGAAGCATGGGTTAACAAACAAACACTAGTTTAAAAGCTATCAAGTGCATCAAAGAGTCATCAAAATGAAAAGAACAAATATCAACTAATGCTTGCTTGAGTTTTTCAACCCTAAGAAACCAACGAATTCAACCTTCCAGCCACCTCTATAGCTCAACAAAGGCACCCATGAGAGGCCTTGTTGGTGTGTTAGGACGGGGAGGGATGTTTGGTGTGCTCTCCTAAACATAAAAAAAAAATGAATCTCTTGAATGATTATGCAAATGTGAGTGAAAATGCAATATGAACCCAGGCTAAATGAGATGAGGAATACCTCAAGAAATGGCTATGGAAAAAGCCGTACTTGAGGGTGTTCAATGATGAAATATGAAATGCAACCAAGAAACTAATGAAATGTGCAAGCTAAACTAAGATGAAGATGGTAATGCATGAAGAGACTAGATTAACAATGCATGAAACAAACTAAATCAGCTACCAAATTGTTAGTATGATCCTAGAAATCTCTATGAAAATCAAACTACAATGCAAACTCTTAGCATGAGAACTCAAAACTCAAAATGGCATGATAACAATGCAAAAATGGGAGATGCAAATGCTTGAGACAAGCCCTCTATTTATAGGCTTCAGGGAGGGCTTGGTGAGGTGGCATCCAAGTAAGTGCCGCATAAGGTGACATGCAAGCCATGCAAATGGTCAAGAATTTAAAGTTTGCTCACACATGTGTGAGAAAACTTGAGAAGAAGAGTGGGAGACAAGAGTGTGTAGGCATGCCATCTCACACATGTGTGAGCACACTCTTAGGCTAATGAGGGGGATTAGGGAGATGATTAGGAATGATTAAGTGGGATTAGAGAAGAAATAGGCTTTAAAAGATGAAAATGATGGGTGTATACTAGGCTCTAGGTTATGCTTAAGATTAAATTAAATGAGATTTAATTTAATCATGTGTTTAGAGGAATTAATGGGATGTGAAGGTTTAAATAAATAAAATTTATTTAAAAGGGGGGAGACATGGAGGATCATGTGTTAAATTAATTTAACACATTAAGGCTAGGAGTATTTAAATTAAATTTAAATACCTAGGAGAATGAACTCATTTAATTAATTAGTTTAATCAAATAAGTAGAGGAATGTGAACAATATAATTAATTAATTAATAATTAATTAAAATGTCATGAGAAATATTAAAATTAATTAATATAGTGTTTAGGGACAATTTTAAGCGTCTACAGTTGTAAAAGTTGTTAGCAACTTTTTGACAAGAAGCTGCACAACTTGCAAGCCAACATGCAATAGAAAAAATATAGTTTTATCCATTTTAGGAAGGCTATATAAGACATGTATCATCTCTCTCTAGTTAGAGAGCATCAATTGTATGAAATGGATTTTGAAATAAATTAAAATAACCATTTTTCTATGTATTTTTCATTGTAATGGCCATTGCGATAGACCTGTACGGACACCCTAACATCTGAAAGTGACATGAATGAATAGGGTGATGATTTATCCTACTAATGGTGTTTTTTTGAAGTGGTTTGAGTGAGGAGGATTAAAATTGTGTTCCATTTTGGAAAATTTCTTTAATAAACCCTTGAAACTAGGGTATCTATCAAAATTGAGCCCTAACTTGCCTTCCCATTGGTGGATTTGTAAAACCACTTGGGAGGACAAATTTTTGATGTTTACCTATCATATTACAAAACTAAAAGACTAGGAGAATGGGTTTTCTATTTTTCCTTCCTTGCCCTAGGCTAAATATCTTAATGTATTTAATGCCTAGTATATGAGTTTGAAGGATCAAACATATAAGAAGTATTGATTTGACTAGGTAAATCATGGATTTGGTTGTTTTTGGGTCATTTCATCTATTGGTGTCAACATTTTAATTCCATGAAACCATATTTGAACACTTCCTTAAGAAACCACACCTAATTAGTCCTATTAGGTTTGTGAGTCTTAGGATTATTCTAGGGTGTTGGAGTAGGGTTGGAATATGGTATTGTGCAATATATAAGAACTCCCAAATGGGTACATAAATCCACATTTCATTTTATTTTTCCTTTGGAAAAATTTTGAGTTGTTTGGGAAAGATCGAGTTTGAAGACCTAATTGGAATTAGGCCTATAAGAGCAATTCTCTAATTTTGAAAAGTTAATGATTAGTGAGGAGGAGATCTTGTTGGATCTCAGTAAGGGTATCAAATGGAAATTGAAGACAAGGAGTGATGGTTTTAAAAACCTTTGTAACCACACCTTTTGATAAATAATAGAATTTTCAAGGAATTGAGCGATATTGTAATTTAGGTGTGAAACCACCTTTTGCTACTAAGTCTTTGCATCAGGTGGTATCAGAGCCAATTTGATTCTAATTTGGGAGTTTTCATAAGACAAGATGTCTAAAGGTGAAGAAGGGATAGGGAGATCCCTTTAAGGGTGACCAATATGGAATTGGCTAGAATAGTAAAGGAGCAAATGGAAGAAAGTAGAAGAGTTAGGGCTAAAAATAGAGCCATAAGGAAAGAGTTGGACAAGTTGAAAGTATAGATAAGGAGGAGGAGATAATGAAGAGTCAAAAGAAGAATTAGAAGAAGATCCACCTAGACCTGAAGACAAGTCAGATGATCAAAGGGCTATGCTTGCAACCCTAGAAATGGTAGGGAAGAAGGAAAAATGAGACCTACTCATGTTTCATGGTAAGTTGGAACCAAAGGAGTGTATGTCTTGGTTGGAGGCCCTTGAAAATTAATTTGAATGTAAAGATGTACCTAAAAATTACAAGGTTAAGATTTCCATGTCCCAGTTGAAGGGACCAGCCCTTAGTTGGTAGAACTTCCTGCAGAATGAGAGAGTAGAGGAGGAGAAAGCATTAATCTCAACTTGGAAGAGGATGAAGGAAGAAATAAAGAAGCAATTCATCCCAGAGGACTATGAGATCATGGTCCATAAGAAACTAAAAAACTTGAGCAATAAAGAACTAGATGTAAGTACCTACATTCAAGAATTTCATTCTTTGTCTTTCAAAGAAAGAATGTATGAAACTGAGAAGCAAAAGTTGGCAAGATACATAAATGGTCTTAGATATAGCATAGCATTTAAGATGAAATCACATTGGTATCTATGGAGTCTATTCATAAATGTTTCCAATTAGCCATTAAAATTGAAGATAAGAAAAAGGTGGAAGGGAGACCAAATCAACAAAGGAGGAAGAGGAAATAACTTCTGAGGAAGGGGCAGGTCTTAGAATGGAAAGTTCACCAAAAAACAAGAGGAATAAAGAAACCCAGAAAAAGAGAGGTAAAATCCACCAAGGAGCAACTCTAGAGGTGGAAGAGGCAATAGTAGGGGGATATTTGGAGGAATAGGCCAGAATGTATTCCCAAGGAAATGTTTCTCTTGAAACCAAGTTGGTCACCAATCCTTTATGTGTCCAAACAAGGCAAGTTCTAGTGGAAAAAATCAAAGAGGTGATAGGAGGATCCAATTAACACAAGAGGCACAAGAAGATGACTCCTAGAGAAAAATCTCCTACCAAACCACACAATCAAGGTCTAGAGATCCAGAGCAAGGTTAGTACATTATGTTTAATAGAACTTTGTTAAAAGAACCAGTTAAGGAACCACAATAGAGAAAGTCTTTATTTAGGAGTAACTATAGGGTGAATGGGAAAGTGTGCAAACTCATTATTGATAGTGGGTGTACTAAAAATCTAGAATCCACTAAGATGATTAAGAAACTTGGACTCAAAAAAATCCCTTATCCCACATGTTATAAAGTCTCTTGGTTGAACAAAGAGTGGCAGAATGTGGTAGATGAACAATTTTGGGTAGATTTCAAAATAGAGAAATACAAGGATAAGATTTTGTGTAAAGTTGTAAGTATAGATGCATGGCATCTACTTCTTAGAAGGCCTTGGCAGTTCAATGTTGATGCCCAACATGGGGGAAAAAAATACCTTAACTAAAGATGGATTCAATTACATGATGAATCCCCTGTCTAATATTGAGAAAGAAAGAGTGTTTAAAATTGATGTCCTACTAATAGGAGAGAAAGAATTCTTAAAATTACTTAAAGAGAAGGAAAATCCTTCTTTTTCCATTGTGTTGAAACCAAAATCAAAACCTAGATTGAAGACTAAGAGTTAAGAGTTGTTGCAGTAGTACCAAGGAATAGTAGAAGATGAAAAATTAGAGACCTTGCCAACCAAGAGAGAGATAAATCACTAAATAGACTTGATCAAAGTGCCACACTACCAAATAAAGCTTCCTATAATTTGATTCCAAAATAGAACACTAAATTGCAAGGAAAATTCAGGGATTACTAGAGAAGGGATTGATTAGGAAAAGCATAAGTCCTTATGTAGTCCTAGTAGTATTGGCTTCCAAGAAGGATGGTATGTGGAGACTATGTATATACTCTATAACCATTAATAGGATAACAATAATATACAAGTTCCCTATGCCTAGGATGGAGGACCTCATGGATTTTTTAGGTGGAGCGAGTTATTTATCTAAAATTGATTTGAATAGTGGTTACCCCTAGATAAGAATTAGGGAAGGGGATGAATGGGAAAAAACCTTTAAGAGCAATGAGGGCTTGTTTGAATGGTAGTCATGCACTTTCGCTTTCAAATTCCCCTAGTACCTTCATTAGGCTAATGAATGAAGTCCTTAAACCCTTCATAAATCTCTTTGTGGTTGTCTACTTAGATGATATATTGATCTTTGACAAGGATATAAATGAGCATTTGATCCATCTAGACATGGTGTTGAAAAGGTTACATGAAGAACACCTAAAGATAAATTTGGAAAAATGTATGTTTTTGTAGGAAGAACTAATCTTTCTTGGTTTTGTTATGTCTAAGGTGGAAGCTATTCAAAATTGGCTTACTCCAAGAGCTAAAGGTGAGGTAAAAAAATTTCATGGCCTTGCAAGCTTTTATAAGAAATTTATAAGGGATTTTAGTGGAGTTTGTGCACCAATCATAAACACTATCAAAGGGGGGAGAAAATGTCAATTTGTGTGGAAAAATGAAGAAAATAGGTCTTTTGAATACCAAAAAATGAGGGTAGCCCAACATCCCATACTAGTGTTACCATATTTTCACAAAGTGTTCACCATTGAATGTGATGCAAGTAAGAAAGCCATAGGGGGTGTTTTAAGTCAGGAAGGTAGGTCTATGGCCTTTTTCTATGAGAAATTGAAAGAATCTAAATACAAATACTCCACTTATGAATTGGAAATATATGACATGGTCCAATCACTCAAGAAGTGGAGGCACTACCTTTTGCAAAAGGAATTTGTTGTTTATATTGATAACCATGCTTTGTTCTTTTTGAATAGGCAGGAAAAGGTAAATCACAAGCATCTTAAATGGGTGAAGTACTTGTAGGAATTCACCTTCACTATTAAGCACAAAAAGAGAGTGACCAACAATGTATCAAATGCCTTGAGTAGAAGGAATCTTTCCATCCAATAAATCAAATTGGAAAGTATGGGTACTACAACACTTAAGGACATGTATCACACTGAGTTCCCTAATTTTCTCATTCAATAAGGTTTTCTTTTAAAGGGGAGTTAGTTATGTATCCAAAAATTCTCTATGAGAGAAAATATAACAAAGGAAAAGCATTGTGGTAGTCTATTAGCTCATTTTGGCTTAGATGAAACTCTTGAATTGGTAAAAAGGTTCTATTATTGGCCTAAAATGCAATCATGTGTTAGGAGATTTGTGAAAAGTTAGATGGTATGCCAAAGGGCTAAAGGAGTCACTTATAATGTAGGCCTATATACACCTCTACCAATACCTTCTAAACCTTGGGACTCTGTAAGCATGGACTTTGTCTTTGGTCTACCCAAGACGAAAAATGGTTTTGATAGTATTTGTGTTGTTGTAAACATATTTTCAAAAATGTCACACTTTGTTTCTATGTAAAACTACTAATGATGCCTCAAGCATTGTAGGTCTTGTTAGAATTCTTTAGAATAACTGAGAGGGGGGGGGGGTGAATTAGTTATCCAAGGTCCAAATGCCCTATTAATACCTTTTTACTACTTTTAATGAATCCATACACTTTTTATCCATCCAAACTTAAATCAATCTTATAAGCAAGTTACAGTAAATCAATATGCAAAGATAAAACATCCAAGATCAACACATGACACAATGATTTACGTGGAAACTCAATTTGGGAAAAACCACCAGTAACATGCTACTTGATTCTCACTCTTCTGATGTGATGCCTTATTAAAAGCCTACCCTGTTAAAGGCTTACACCACACTGTTAAATGTGACCCTGTTAGAGGATTTCACCAAACTATTAGGAATGGGCCTGGCTAAAGGTCTTTAGAACATTCACTTGGAATGTCACCCTGTTAAAGGATTTATCTTATGGCTATTAAACCAATCTAAGTCCATAGGATTTAAACTTACTGTTACAATTGCTAGAAAGTAATGATAATGGTCTTTTGATCTGATATAATTGACAACATACTTTGCAGATTTCAGATCACACTTTCAGTTCAATCCTTATGCTTGGCTTCAATCACTCCAGCTTTGACTGCTTGTCTTGCTCTCAAGCTTCATCTCCTTCAGTCTTCTTACTCATTCTGCCAATGCAATCATCCTTGTGGTCGTCTATCCAAATAGAGTTCCTGTGCTTTTCTTCTCCTTAGCACCTTCTTCAGTACTTCATGCTTTTATGCTTGACCACCTCTCTTCCCTCTCTTTTTTTTACGTGGAAACCCAATTTTTTTATTAACTTATGTCTCCTTAAATAGAAATTTGATTTTCCTTTGCCGCTCAATTCTCCCTCTCCAATTTTAGGGTTTTAAAATGGATTTGGTAGGATACAATGTATCTACCCCATATCTTGTTCTCTTCTAGAAACTTCACCAGTTGTATCCTTAAAAAAATGTTCTACATGGTGTTCTGTGCCACCAGCTCATCATTCTTATCTTCCTTTTAATTCATAGATTTCTAGATAACAACCTTTTTGGCTTAGATCTGGCGAATCTTCAATTTCTAGAATAATGCAGCAACTCGACATTATTGAGTTACTGGTGCTTGGCACCTCTGTGTTACTCGACACCTATACCTGCTTGACACTTGGTAAAATTTGTGTCACTCAGCATCTGAACTTGCTTGACATCTGAAGTTTACTCGGCATCTGAAGTTTACTCAGCATCTGAAGTTTACTCGGCATTAACTAGGAATTTTCTCAACTCTTACTAGCTTGCTCGGCTCCTTCTCTCTAATGAACTTAGTTGAGCTTTACAAAAGACTTAGCTAAAACCTTAAATCTTTGATATGTTTCAGTGTGCCCATTCTTTGTATCTTATAGTATGTCATCAAATACACTTTTTCATCAATGGCTTAGCTGATCTTTGTACTTCATTACAACATCATAACTTCAACCTTTCTCTAGGTGTTCTAGTTACATCTTATTGATTGCCTCCTCCTTGACAATCAACTAATTGATAGTATTTTGATCACTAAAGCAATTGTCATTCTTGCAAGTAGCAAGTTTGACATCAATGACAAAACAATGATTGAGGACATTCTTTACCAATTCCATATATTATCCGAACAACTTTTCTTATGATCATTTCAATCATTTCCAACAATCTCCCTCTTTGGTATTGATGGCAAATCAAACTGATCAATTAATCAACTTTGTTACCACCAAGATTGTATATGTTGTCTTGCTGTATTTTTACTACTGATCTCATATATCTTCCTCTTTCATATATATCTCCCTCTTTCTTTGTATTAATCAAATTTCTGCATATTTCTCCCTCTTTGACATAAATGCCAAAGATGTAGCATCTTTATCATGCAAAATATAAGCTTTGGCTTCTTGTTGATTTTCTCCCTCTGTCACCATGCTTGTGACTGATTTGGAGTTTCTGCTCCTGTTGTCATCCTTTGCATCAACCTATTAATATTTCAATGATTTATTCCTGTTGATGCAGGGTAGCTTCCTTGTTGCCTTAAACTGCTTGAGTTAGGGGTATTACCCCCAACTTGCCTCTAAGATATTCATAGGCATCCTTAGGCAATGGTTTGGTGAAGATATCTGTAGTTTGTTCCTTTATGTGAATGTATTCCAACTTTACTTGTTTGTCTTCTACCAATTCTCTAACATAATGATACTTGATTGCAATATGCTTGGTTTTTGCATGCATCATTGGATTTTTGGATATGTTTATAGCACTTGTATTATCACAATACAATATCAAAGGTTTTGTTACTTCTTCTTTCATTTCATTCAATAGATGTGTGAGCCATACAATGTTTGTGCAATTGACTGCAGCTGCCACATATTCTGACTCTGTAGTGGACTGGGATGTACATGTTAGTTTCTTGCTAGTCTAGGTGACCAGTCTTTTGCCTAGAAATAATGCACCTCCACTTGTGCTTTTTCTATCATCAATGTTTCCTCCCCATTCTGCATTTGTATATGCATTGAGCTCAAATTTTCCATTCTTTTTGTAGTATAGTCCAAAGTTATCAGTTCCTTTAAGATATCTCATTATTCTTTTTACTACTATGAGATGATTTTCTTTAGGATTAGTAGAGAACCTAGCTACTATTCCAACTGATAATGCTATGTCTAGTCTACTATGTACAACATATTATAGTTTTCCAATCATGGATCTGTACATTGTTTGATTGACTTCAGCTGACTCATCATTTTTGGACAACTTATTTCTTGTTGCCATTGGTGTGCTGACTGGTTTGGATTCGTCCAATCCAAATGTTTTAAGAATTTCTTTGATTTATTTTGATTGTGTAACAAATATTCCATGTTTGAGTTGATGTACTTGCAACCCAACAAAAAATTTGATTTCTCCAAACATAGACATCTCAAATTCATGTTTCATTTTGTCAGCAAAGCCTTTACAAGGTACTTCCTTACCACCAAACACTATGTCATCCACAAATATTTCAAATACAATAATGTCTTTACCTTCTTCTGCTTTGATGTACATGTTACTATTATCATCAATTCTTTCAAATCCAATTTGCACTAGATACTTGTGAAGTCTCTCATACCATGCTCTAGGTGCTTGTTTCAAACCATAGAGTGCTTTATGCAGCTTACACACCATATCCCTATTGTTTTCATCAACAAATCCTTTTGGTTGTTCAATGTAGACTTCTTTTTCTAGTATACCATTTAAGAAGGCATATTTTACAACCATTTGATAGACTTTAAAATCTTTGTAGGCAGCATATGCAAGTAATGTTCTTACTCCTTCCATTCTAACAATTGGGGCAAATGTTTCCCCATAATCTATTCCTTCTTCTTGAGCATAACCCTTGCATACTAGTCTAGCTTTGTTTTTGGTAATCTCACCATTCTCATCTAGTTTGTTTCTGAATACCCATCTGGTGCCAATCACATTCTTGTCAGTTGGTCTGGGAACCAAACTCTAGGTTTTTTTTTTCTTATTTGATCAATTTCTTCTTCCATAGCTTTCTACCAATCATCATCTTGTAATGCACCATATACTATCTTGGGTTCAGTTGTGCTGATTAGACATGATTCTTGTCTTAATCTGTTCCTTGTCATTGGTCTTGCATCTTTGTCACCAATTATCTGTTTAGCAGGGTGATGTCTTTTTACATATTTGGATAACCTTGGCTCTATCCTTGTTTCCATGTTTGATCTTCCAGATTCAAGATCACTATGTACTTCGTTGTTAGGTTGTTCTTCATTATGTGTACTATCTTTAGAATCATATTGTACATTTCCTTCATTCTGCAACTTGGCTTCTGAATGCAATTCGGCATTCACTGGTTGAGACTCGGCCGAGACTGAAGTTTGTTGTTGAGTTTCAATTTGATTGACATCATCCTTATCAACAGTCATTCCTTCATAAGAATACACAAAGGTTCTATACTCTTCCATTTTCTTTGGTACTTCAGCTTGAAATTTTATGTGCTCATCAAAATTTACATTTGCACTTTCCACAATTTTGTTAGTGTTAGTATTCAAGCACTTATATGCCTTACTTTTAGTGGAATAACTAAAAAATATGCCTTCATCAATTTTTGCATCAAATTTTCTGTTTCTAGCATCTTTAAGGATAAAGCATTTACAACCAAACACTTTGAAATGTTTTACATTGGGTGAGTAACCATAGCATAATTTAAAAGGTGTTGTATTTGTACCTTATTGACTTGTACTCGGTTCAATGTATGAATAGCTACACTTACCGCTTCTCTCCAGTATTTTAGAGCAACAATCTTTTCCATCATTAATGTTCTGGCATAGTCAATCACAGATCTATTTCTTCTCTTAGCAATTCCATTCTGTGGAGGAGTTCTAGGAGCTGACGTTTGTCTTTTGATTCCTTTATCATTACAGAATATCTCGAATTCATCTGATGTAAATTCACAACCTCTATCTGATCTTAGTCATTTCAAGCTTTTTCCAGTTTCCTTTTCAACTCTAGCCACATACCACTTAAAAATTTGAAAAGCATCAGATTTTTGTTTTAAGAACATAACAGTCATCATCCTGGAATAGTCATCAACAAATAGCATTATGTATTTATCTCCTCTATAGCTTTGTATTTCCATTGGACCACATAAGTCAGTGTGAACTAACTGAAGTATCTCTCTAGATGTATAGTTTTTGCTTTTGAAGCTTGACTTTGTCATCTTTCCTAGCTGACATTGTTTGCACATGATATTATCAGCCTTCTTCAATTTTGGTAAACCTCTAACTTTCTTCATTTTACTAATGTTGACTAGATTGTCAAAGTTGACATGACATAATCTTCTATGCCATAACCATTCATCATCAAATTTTGCAAATAAACAAGAAACATCATCCATATCAAGGTAAAACAAATTACTCTTTGTTTGATCTCCTTTTCCTATTAGTTTACCATCAGTATCATAGATTTTTGCAAATTTGTCTCCAAATTCCACTTTTCAACCTATATTGCCTAATTGCGAGACACTCAATAAATTGTAGTTTAGTCCTTCAACATAGTATGCATTGTCACATGAAATTTGTTCTGTGAGCTTAATGGAACCTTTTCCTTTGATTTGACATGGAGCATCATTACCAAATCTAACACTATTTCCATCATACTAAGTAAAGTTAACAAACTTACTTTTGTCTCCTGTCATGTGATGTGAGCATCTACTGTCTATGATCCATCTGTCATTCTTGTTTATACATGTTACCAATGCTATGGGCTCTTCTTCATCAGATTGGTCCTTTATGGCTACATAAACAACTTCATCATCATTTTCATCAGAATTTTCTTCAACAATATAACACTTCTTACCTTTTTCTTTGTAATCTCTCTTGTCATCATCTCTTCTGTACTTGTATTTGTTGCCTTCCTTGGAATCCTTTTTCTATGGACACCTTGCAACAATATGACCTACTTCATTGCAATTGAAACAAATGATGGGCATCTTACCTTTGAATTTTCTTTTGCCCCTATGAAATCTTCTAGCGAGCAATTCTTCCAATTGTTCTACATCTTCCTCATCAGTGCTACTCTCACTAGATACATACTTCATTTTTCTTCCTTTCTTTAATTTAACCTGTTCAGCATCTTTCAGTGATAACTTGGCCTTAAAAGCAGATTCAACATTTGCAGGTCTGTAGTTGTCAAAGTTAGATAACTCAAATGCAGTGAGTCTACCTATTATACCTTCAAAACTTAGATTATTTCCTAGTATACATCTTAGCTCTTGTATTGTTGATACTCTAATAGCATAGATAGGGAGAAAAGTTCTTAAGAACTTACTATTAATAGTATCTTCATCCAATTGACCACTCAAGCATCTTATTGCACTTAACACTTCCTTTATTCTTGCACCATATTGAGCAACATTCTCATTTTCTTCCATTTTCATGTCATCAAACTTTCCTCTGAGACTTTCTCTTTTTGCTCTTTGTACATTCTGATCTCCTCCGTAGATGTTTGATAGGGCTTTCCACATTTTGAATGTAGTGTCACATCCTTTGATATCATCAAATTCAACATAGATGAGTGCAGAGGCAGTTTCTAGCATTATCTAATTGTATTCTTTCTTGTTTTTCATGTCTTCTATAGTAGGAGCACCTGTTGGATCTACATGTTCAGTGATAATTGAATTTTGGGCATAATCTCCTATGGATCCAACATGTAGCTTCATCAAACTTTTTCATGCAACAAAGTTGTCTTTGTTGAGCTTGGGAACTTCTCTCTTTGGCATTTTGATCTTTTTAGCTTGTAGTCCCTTTAAACTGAATCAACAGTCAGGCTTTGATACCAATTGTTAGAATTATTTAGAATTATTGCAGATTGATTTAAAATAACAGTCAGGCAAGGAGTCCAAGTTCATTGGACACTTCTAGAGGACTTTGTTGAAAAGGATAGGAACCAATCTTTCCATGCCTTCAACATACCATCTACAATCTGATGGCCAGATGAAGGTCATAAACTGATCACTTGGGAATTTTCTTAGGTGCCTAACCAAGGAGTATGGAACATCATGGGAAACTATACTACCTCAAGTATAATTCTCATATAATGAATCAAAAAACAAGAGCACTGGATGCAATCCCTTCCAAATTGTCTATGGGACACAACCTAGAGGAGTCCTTGAACTTAGGGAGGTGAAGAACATTGGGCAAAAGATTGCATTAGCTAATGACTTTATAGAATTCATGAAAGATATACACCAACAAGTTAGAGAAAGACTACAAAAAACCACTGAGAAATACCTTGGAACAAGGCACACCGATGACAATGGTTTAGATTGAAAAGACTTGAGCAAAGCTTTCTACTATTTCAACTCAAGGGACTTGAGTCCAATTAGCTAAAGGATTAGGATGCAAGGATCTCCATGCAAGGACAAGGAACAAGGGGTCTACACCAAAATCAACTAGGATTGGCATCATCATGATTGGATTAGAGATCAATCATATTATGTCTTGGTCACTTGTAAAGGGAAATGCATAAAGATGCTTTATAAATATTTCTTACATTTGTCCTATATGACCCTTAGTTAAGATATTTTGATTGAATTTTGTTGAAAAAGGAAAAAAAGGTATATTTTATGGTTTTAAGTATTTTTTACAATTTAGTTTAGTCATTTAGTGAAGTTAGCAATCAGTTCTTACTATTTGGAGTAAAATTGCATTTTATTGTAAATGTTGCTTAGCAACTTTTTGGCAACAAGCTACAAAACTTGCAAATTGACCTCCAACAATAAAAATATGGTTGTAGCCATTGGAGGAAGGCTATAGAAGACATTTTTCATCTCTCTCTAGTTAGAGAGCACCAAATATACTAAATAATTTTTGAAATAAATAAAAATAAGCTTGTTTTTGTGCATTTTTTACTATAATGACCATTGGTATGGAACTATTTAGATTCCCTAACATTTGAAAGTTGTAGAAATAGATAAGATGATAAGTTAGACTACTGATGGTGTTGGTTTGAAGTGGTTTGAGTAAGGAGGATTCAAGTTGTATTCTATTTTGTAAAATAGGTTTAATAAAACCTTGAAACTAGGGTATCTATCAAAATTGAGCCCTAACTTGCCTTCCCACTAGTGGATTTGTATGAACACTTGGGAGGATCAATTTATGATGTTTCCCTATCAAATTATAAAAGCACAAGACTAGGGGAATGTGTTTTTTATTTTTTCTTCCTTGCCCTAGGCTAAATATCTCAATGTATTTAGCATCTAGTTAATGAGTTTGAAGGATTAAGCATATAAAAAGTATTGATTTGACCAGGTAAATCATGGATTTGGTTGTTTTTGAGTCAATGCATCTATTGGTATTAGTATTTCAATTCCATGAACCCATCTTTGAACACTTCCTTAAGAAAATACATTGAATTAGGCCTATTATGTTTACGAGTCTTAGGATTGTTTAGGATGCTAGAGTAGGGTTGGAATCTAGTATTATGAAATCTATAATAACTCCCAAAAGGGTACATGAATCCATATTTTATTTTATTTTCCTTTGGAAAAGTGTTGAGTTGTTTGGAAAAGATCAAGTTTGAAGAGCTAATTGGAATTAGGCCTAAAAGAGCAATTTTCTAATTTTGTAAAGTTGGTGATTGTTGACGAGGAGATCTTGTTGGATCTTAGTAAGGGTATGAAATTGATATTGAAGAAAAGGAGTGAGGTTTTTACAAACCTTTTTAACCACACCTTTTCATAAATAAGAAATTTCAAAAAGAATTGAGCAATATTGCAATTTAGGAGTGAAACCACCTTTTTCTACTAACTCTCTACATCAAGGACAAGTGTCACTCTTCACCAATTGAATCTTACCAACCTCTATTCCTTGAATATTTTCTATTGATGATGAAGCTACCATTTTCTATTTGTTAGGGTTCAAAAAAATTATTTCCTCTAAATCACTTGGCATAACTTAGATCTTTACTCGATCAATCTTCTTGTCTCATATTTTCTCTTGAATCACCTTAAATCTCTTTTTTGCCTAAATCACTCTTTTCACTCAAAGTATGTATGAAAGGTATGAAATAATGCCTTAAAATTTTGATAAATACTTCCCTTTTCTTGATTTAGAGTCTCCATTAATGTTGTGTACTCATGTAGGTGGAAGATAGTTGTCTTAGTTGGCATTGGTGCCTTCAAAATAGGTCTTTACTATATAGCTCAATATCTTCCATCTATCTCAGCCTCTACACTAGTTTATCTTATAAAGTACTCAGTCCATATTGTAATTCTCGGTTGATATAGACAATTTTATTGATGTTCAGAAATGATTGTGTATATGATCCTTTCATAAATTTGTTCCAATGTATCTTTACTTATGCAAATATGAACTTTATCACATTTTATGCTAGGAGTTGATGTGAGATGCATCATTAGATATAAAATTCCAAACATAGCTTTCTTACTTATTTTGAGGTGATATGATCACCTTCTAAATTGGATTGGGTGACCTTAACTTCATTTGTTTCACTACTTCCATCTTTAGTCTTTTTTTTTCCATGTTTGATTCATCTCCTTCCTTATTTAATCAATGTCCACTTTTCCTTTACCCTTGGTGTTGTGATTTTTTATTGGTACTTGAGTTCTGCAATATTTTCTTGAATGTCCAAACTTGTGACATTTGGAACATGCATTTTTAGGTGCATGGTTTGGCCTTTGATTAGTCCAATAGAGTTTTGTTTGTGATTTGCATTAATATGCTTTATATCCATACTTTTAACAGTTGTAGCAATATCCTTCAAATCTAGGTGTAGTAGATAAATTCTTCATTCTTGACCTACACTAATGTATTTGATGTCCTTACTTCTTGTAGTAAAAATAATAGAATACTTAGGATTAGGATTTTTCATACCATTTTTTCTTTGGAAAATGTTTACAATTTGACCAAGTTATCCAAAGTTATAACATGTTGGTTTTTCCTTTGACTTTCCATTTCTCAGTTCTCCATTTTTGGATGATTGTCCTTACTTAGTAGATGAATGTGTTGATCCAATAGTGCTACCAGATGACCTCATAAGTTATTCCAAGTATTTCATTACTTTATTTTCCTTGTTGAATCTTTCTACATTTTCTTTTTTAGTTTTTAGTTTATTCTTTCATAGATCCTTCTATGATGTCAGATGTGCTCTTTCCACATCATTTCTATTAAACTCTTGATTTGCAAGCATCAGTTGATTCATTATGTCAAGTTGAGTGTTTCTTAGCCTTTTTACATCGAATATCCTTTCTTCAAGTCTAGTTTCTAATGTCCTTTTGTCTTCCTTAGCCACAACCTTTTCTTCCTCAACTTTTTTCTTTTGCTTAGTTATTTCACATAAACTTACTAAATGAATCTCATGTTCCCTTTTTAGTCCTCTTTCTTCTTCATTTAGGAGTTTGATCTTATCTAGTAGATATGTAGGTTTTTTGTCTTTTGAATTTATTGGTTCAAATATTCCTTCAGTTTCAACTCCTTCATAAGAAAACTATTTATCTTGAATAGACAATTCCTTTCTCCTCTTTAGGGATTTCTTCAAATCTTGTCTTTTTGTTTCAAGTTTTAATAATAAGAGTTGGATGTCAATCACCTTCCTATCAATAGTTTTGTCCAATTTGAAAGCCTCCATATCCATGATCTTTACTCCAAGTTGTTAAACTTCTCCAAGAGAAATTGGCTCTGATACCAATTGTTGGAAGGCTTAATTGGACACCAAGATACTGAGAGGGCAATGAATTTAGATCTATAAAACTTCAAAATTTTCAACAATTCTAAAATGAATTCACCATATTTACCATCCCATATCTAATTTTTTAAGCATGCATAACTTATAATCAAACTATAATCGAATATAAATCTAATATATCAATCACATGCATGAAAAGTAGTCATATAACACAAAATTTTTGGTTACCCATAAATACTTTAGAATGAAAGTAAAATTGGGGTGAGAATGACACCAAAAAATATTCACTACGACAATAATAAAGTTAACTTGTTAGGGTTATAATGTTTGACAATATCCAATGATCTATCCTATGAGGGATCTTCCCTATTAAAAGATTATGAGACTGCTAGATTTCACCTTGTTAGAGGATTTCACACTTACAACAAAGTAAGGACTCTATCAGTAGATTTGCAAAGATCTATTAAGACCACTCTATCAAGATATTTACCCTATCTCAATCTATTAGAATTGATTCACTACCTAATCCTTGGTTTTCTCTAATAACCTAATATTGGATCTCTTCTTTCCAATTTGATCCTTTCTCTAATATGACAAATCTTTCTTGCTTTGTCACTACTCTGAATAGATCACTTGCTCTAGTAAGAAATAATAAATACTTTGCCTCTTTTACAATATACTATTCGCTTCTTCACATATTTACCATACCATACTCCCTCATCTATATCAAAATAGGTCAATTTCTACCCTATTTAAAGATTCCATAGAGAGTTTTCTAAATGCTTCCATGTTTTGCCTCTTCATCTTTAACTCATTCATCATAAAACATAGGGATTTGTGATCCACATCATAAAATGTGTAAAAATCTTTGTAAAAAAGTCTACAAGTATTAAATATCACATTCATGTCATCTTGAAATATTTAATTCCTTACTCAAATGTAAATTTTGCATTGCTCGACACATACTAGTTTTGATACTTGACACCCACTGTTTGTGTTGTTGTCACTTGCTCTCTATTATGTTTGGTACCTTTTGTATGACTCAACTTCAACATAATTGAGATACTTGGTTAATATTAAACTTGACTTACATTAAAAATACTTGTCAACCACATACTTTCTCATCTCTTATAGAGCTCAGTATATGCAATATTATATACATGCCTTGGCCTATATAGAGTAGCATAGTCACAGTGATGATTGTCTAACTCTACCTAGTAAATGACTAAGTCACAGTGATGACTGTCTAACTCTACCTAGTAAATGACTAAGTGTTTAACACTAGTAGATAACAATAGTTAAAGAGATCAATATCCTAATGTATCCTAATGGGTTATAATAGGACTTAAGGGGTCTTAGGACCACTTGAATCACACTAGGCCTCTAGCTAGATCAAATTTTGCATGTGTTCCTATTCCTTCTCTTGTGAAGAATGGTTATGAGGTGGAGACCTTAGAATCTATTACCTCATTGAGTTAAACCCTTATAGTGAATATAGAGAATCTAATTATGAATACTATTATGAATACCACTATTATCAAATCACATGATGTAGTACTATATGGTGCAAGGTATATTCTTGATAAACATGGGATTTCAACTACATGTATTGAAAATACTAATGTTTGGTGGGTGCTAAACTATTCCTCTCTCACTCCCCTCCCCCATATTTTCACTCTTTCTCTCTCCCTCTCTTAATCCTTTTCTTAGTGTATTATATAGTGCATGTTGGCTATAGCACATACACCCTATAGTGTATGTGTGATATATAATGCATTATATTATGAGATTACATTTTTTTAAACTTTAAACAAATATTTATATGTTTTAACTAGCATGCACATAGTATAGTATGTGTATAATATTATATGTATTCACTTTTAAATAAATTGGAATCCACCATGCCTAAGGCTTTGATTTTCCTTCGAGATCCAACCCAAAGGCTTGGAGGATTCAAATATTTCTAAAGCATGTCTTTCAGCAAGGATAGAAAAAATAACCTCTTTTTTGTATGCCCTCTATCATGTTTACTCATGATTCAATAGTGATAAAATTAAATGATATGATATTGTAGATATATTTTTTAGCTATCTAATCATATAATTTATTTTCAATTAGGATTATTTTAATTCTTTAATCTCAAGTTTCTTTTAAATGCATGTGTAATTTTAATCAAAAGCCAACATGCAATATTTTGGGCTTAGATTTTGGTTTATTTGTCAGATTTAAAAAAAAATAGTTTTAAAAAAACTAGACTCTATTATATAGACTTAAACAAAAATGAGTTACTATTTTTTATTATCTTTCAATCATTTCTACGAGGCATACAAACAATCAAATTTTCAGTATGTACCCACTTACAAAATTCATAAAAGGTTAAATATACATTTAAAAAATATTAGAAAAATCTATGATAAACTATGTGGTATTAGTTAACTAATCACCAGAGCGATAAAAGAATTTTTTTAAAAAAAATTATGGGGAGCAAAGCATACACTATATTACTTGTTTTCATAAAAAATAGACCACTTTTTGTGCTCCCCTATTTGAGGTCTTAAATTGTACCATTTTCAAAAGAAATTAGTTTTTTAGAAACTAGATTTGGATGACTACAAATATTGTTCTTATTGCATCTCAAAATTTTGAGTCTATCTTCAATTTGATGAAAATGTTGTTTAAAATAGTTGAATTTAGACTCTGTAGCTAAGCACACTCGAGTCAAAGTAGTATTGGGATGGGTGACCTCTTGGGAAGTCTTGGTGCTTCACCTTTGTGAGCATCACCTAGATTTAATGAGTGTTAAGTGTTCCATTTATTCTCATGAGAAATGGATTCATGTGTGAATCACTACTCATGAGATATGGGTCAATGATTTTGACTAAAAAAACTACATAGTTAAATCCTGATAGCAATATCACTATCTTCAATTTCTCATCAAAGTTACTATTTTTTAATTTTAGAAAACAACAAGTGATATTTCATACCCCATTTTTGGTCACCAGTCTTTCTATACTTATCTTGTGATCCTTGTCATTATATATTGTTAAACCTAGTATAAGCCCTAAATTTTTATCGAAGTCTTTTCTAATACCATCAATCTACTTCTAGTTGATGAATCATGCTTATAGTGCCACTCTATGAAACCATAGCTCTATGTTCTTCTCCATCATTACTGTGATCAAGTATTTAATTCAAAGTATCCATCATATTATATTATATAAATTTAACATAATATATAAAAATATTATATTACAATAGTATAATAGTTATTATATTTTTTTTTTGTGTATCCATTTCTTTCTTTTGAAAATGGATGTTCATTGTTGTTTTGTTCCTCACCATGACAATTTTACTATTTTCATGATCCAAGTGAAAAGTAAAAGAAAACTTCATGTTTTTTTGTAAGTGAACCATTTTTTTCCCTTATCACCGTCTTTTAGATCATCATTTTCCTATAATCACCTTTTTGTAGTAATTGTGATCAAGGTTTCTAACATATGAATGAGAGTTTTCTAGGATAAAAACACCCCAAAACCCCAATAAATTAATGAAAAAACATTATGCCATCATTAGGGGAAAATAACTCCAAACTCTTAACCATGAATTTTATGAAGAGAAATTACCAAAATTAATTTAGGGAATGTGGTGAATGACTTGTAACTAACAAATACAATTAAATAGGGGAGGTGATAAAGGGAGAGATGAGAATGGTGATGATGCTAAAGTAGATATGTTAGGTATATCTAACAAGTCTATTACTAAAAATCCATCCATATCTCAAACAATGTTAAAAGGGTCAACCTGTTAACCTCATCAAGGATTTTATGACTCATGAAAAAAATATCAATCCTATTAGTTTAATTTTTCCTTGTGCAAGATACATATATAAATGGCATAAGAATTGGCCAATATGAAGACTATGATGGGAAGATTGGTGACCAAAATGCTATAATCAGAAAGAAATCTGGTCAATATATCCAAGTTCAATCTATGGACTATGCAAAGTGTAGCTACTTCTTTGCACCTATTGTAATGGAAAGGTTCTTATTGAGGATGCAAAAGATCAAGAGAACTATAAGAATCTCTTCACGTTTCTTATCAATGACTAGAGCCATGTGTTGTACAAGTCAAGATGTACTATTAAATCTCCTAGAAATATTTTATCTCTACCTACCTTATGTTATGCTTCTTGTCACCCTAGTGGGGTGTCATTTTCACTTTCTTTTCAATTATATCTTTTGCACTAGGGATTTTATGCATGATGAAATTATTGACCATTAGTTTTGGCTACATTACTTATTTTATCAAGGAATTATTTAATAAATATTATTATCCTTTAATGACTACCTGCTTGTATATAGTTTGCTTTACAACTTTGTCTATGGTTTATTTACTATGCCTTCTCTTTAGGTAGCATGTTGTTACTCTTTTGTGAGTGTGTTATTAATATTATGTCCTTAGGTTGTGAGTGATGGAACAATGTGACATCACATCATCAACATTAGAGTTGAAATTTAATATAGGAAAAATGACTTGCATGTAATATCTATATCATAGCATGGTAAAGAGTGGGGCACTTGGATATAGTGGATACAAGGTAATAAAATTGGTGATTACAAAATAAATTTTTTTTGAGAGCTTGATTTATCTTGTTCCATCAAAAGAGGAATACTAAAGGGATTCACATTATGTTGTACTTATATAGTAGGTCCAATGTTATTCTTACCAAAGGTTCACATTATGCAAAGAAGAATTGTTGCACCTAATAAATGTTTACTATATATTTAACATTTTAAATTGGTAATATTTTTATTGTTAATTTTCTTTCTTTCTTTGAAATGTTGATAAAATTTTCAAAAGTACTTTTTAATTCTTGAGAGATAAACCTTGTGAAATTATTAATGTATAAAAAAATACTTTTAACATGAAATATACTTTTAATTTTGACCTCGTGACATCTTGCTAGGAAAATGATAAGATGGAGATGTTGGCATTAAGTTATATTTTTCATTAGTGACAACACTTATTCAATTATGTATGGTTACCAAGCTCATCATTCAGTCTCCAATGCATACCGAGCAATCCAATGATAACCAGGTTTCACAGTTCATACTAAGCATTCCAAAAGCTACCGAGTGAAAGTAGATAGTGCATAGTCTATCAATTATCACCAAGTAAATAGTGGTCACTGAGCTTCACAGTGTCTAATGAGTCACTAGTTTTTGTCATTTGAAGCCAGTGCCTACCGACTGATGGGATGAGCAGTGTTTATTGAGTGCTAGCAAGGTAAACATAGAAATTAGTTTCTGTCGAGTGACACTATATCTATCGAGTCTCCGATGGTCATCGAGTTTGAAGCTATATTATGTGATTAGTATGGACTGAGCTTCTACTTCTACCAAGTGCATGACAATGTTGAGTAATGTAGTGGACACTAAGTATCAGAAGATCACTAAGTTAGCTTACAAAACTTGAGTTTCTACTATTTGGCTGACTCAGTAATATTTTGTTTGCTTGTGTTTTAGCCGACCTTGTAATTGTAAATATTGGAATGGTATATATGTAATGTATTATATCATTTGCAATATATGGATGTATGGATGTATAATGTTTTGAGAAGAGTGAATGTGAATCAATAGCAAAGTAGAGTATTCAACAAGTTCTACAAGGAGTAGTAATGTTATACCTATCACAAGAGGTGATCTGTACTTCAAGGATCTAATTAGCAATCAAGTTGTAAGTCAGATCAACTATTTCATCCTAATAGGTGAATTAGTTTTCTAAATCCATTAATAGGGTAGACTTAACTATCTTTCTTCAAATCTCTTAACATAGTGCATACTTCATTGTATGTTTGTAAAACCTCTAACAAGGTGGATCTACTAGTCCAAATTGCTCTTAATAGGGCAGATCATCAGAAGTGGTCAATGTAAGCCTTAATAGACCAAATTTATGTTGTAGTAGTGAAGTCTTGTGGATATCATCCCCACCCTAGTTTTACTTTCTATTTGGAAGGTTTCTAGGTCACCAAATTTTGTGTTCATGTGTCATGAATGTTTATCTTTTAGTTTTTCATGCATGCAATAGATTAGATGAATTAATGGTGAATGGATTATTTTGATGAAGTGCTGAATTAGTTTAAATTTTTTGAGGTTATTGATTCACCTCTCCCCTCTCAGTAACCTAGCTAGTCTTGATTATTTCCAATAGGAGACCTCCTAAGGAGAATTGAGTTAAACTTAATTTTGACAGTGCTATGAGAAAGGAGGGTTTAGCTGGTGGAGGGATGGTTAGTGATGATGAGGGTAGAATGCTTTTGGCCTATGTTGGCAATCTTGGGCAAGTCTCAAATAATGTTGCAGAAGCCATGGCACTCCTATGAGCTTTGAAATTGGTAATAAATGTAGGTTGGGAGAATGTGGAGATTGAAGGAGATTCAAAAATGATTATAGAAATTGTTAAAGGCAATATGAAAGAGGGATGGGTGAGCAAAGGAGTCATTGAATACATAAGGCATTTATTGCTCATCTTAGAAAGGTTTGAGCTGCAACATATTTTTTGGGAAGGTCATTGCTAGAGAGAGTTTAGAGTATTGCCAAATATGGTAAGACTTTTGATGAATACAAAAACTATCTAATGATTAATTCATTGTTGGAAAGATTTTTTGGATCTTAGTGACAACTTGGCACTTAGTGTTTTGATGGACTAGGCTACAATGGATAGATGCCAAGGAAGGCATTCCTTTTTACGCTTTAGTTTCTCCAAAAACTCCTGCAAGGCATTCATTTTTATGGTAACTTCCTCATTACTCCACTAACTTCTAGAACTACCAATCCTATTTCTGTCCATAGCTAGAGAAAATAAAGTGCTAGTCACTCTAGAAATCAGATCTAAAAATCTTCAAATTCAACACTGAACAAAATAAAAATTGAGCCCAATTCTTGCAGGCTGGTAGGGAACCACTTTGATACCACTGTAAAATCCCACTTGGCTATATCCTTAACAATTATCAATTTTCCTTTTCTAGTCAATAGTCTAACATTTCATCAAGCATTTGGCAATCTTTACTATTATTGTTGCAAATTTGATAATCTGGTTTTCAAAATTACTCTAGACAATGCAATTGAGAACTTACAATTTTAGATCCATTTAATACTAAGAAGTTTGTATGAATTCCAACTTTAAATCATAATTTTACCCTACGAAATGTGTAATTATATAATTATAAAAGACAAACGATTTGCTCCAACTTTAATTCATTACCAAAAATGTTTCAAACAAATAGTAGCAATAATAATATTAAAAATGCTAAGAACTTGGCAATATAGATTGGCTTTGAATTTTAATTTGTAGCCCAATGTGAATCTACAATAGACCCTATAATATGTATCATAGGCCATATAAATTGAATGCATCTCTTGAAAATTGTAACATGGATCTACAAACTAAACCCTCATCCACCAATAGAGAAATTATAATATTCAATTGTATAAATGCTCCTCAACCACAGTTAATATAGAAAGATGAGACAATAATAAAACTCAAAAGTCCACAATACCTCAGTTGTGGATTCTCGGAATTAAATTTAAAATACTTCAGCTTTAGATCTCAAACCCTTATACTTCAGCAAGGGCACAAAACCACAGACTCAAAATTGTCACAAAGACAACAAGCAAAGAGATAAAAAAATAATTAGATGCTTTACTCATCAAATGGGCTCATATTTATAATCTCCAAATCGTACAAATTTTTCCAAATGAACTTCACTTAAGAAGCTTCCCACACACAACATTAAATATAATAAAGTGTCATTATAATCTAATTTATTAATTGCTTTTGGCTCCGAAAATGACCTTTTCCACCATAACTTAAAATTCTAATAGGTAAGGCCACTGTTTCTTGTTCCCATGATTTAAAAATTTTCATCTCGGTTCCAATGAGCTATGATACTGAGGTAACCAACCAACAACACTATCAAAAATAACAACCTCAATGTATTTATATGAATAATAATAATAATTCACTCATCTTGCAAAAACAACTAAAGGCACATCATAATCAAAATATGACAACACCAAAGTGACCCTGATGATGAAAGATGATGAATGAACTTGATAGGATGACTTACTATAAATAGATGCTCCCTCCAAGATTCTTGGCGCTCAAACTAGAAGCCCAAAATAAAAATTGAGAGCATCCTCCAACTCCTCTAACTTAACTAAGCTCATCATAACCAATAGATTGACTTACTATAAATAGTAACTCCCTCAAACAAAGCCAAAACACACCCTAGGCTATTGGAACACCTATAACCATACAACTGAGACCCTTAAATCCCACTATTAGCTCACGAGGGCTGCGATGGTGAACTGACTTGGCCAATTGCAAGAACCTACTAAAAATAGGGATATTACATTAATACTAGAAGGTAGGTATGGTGTTTTTTACTACTATAATTTTCCTCTCCTGAATCACTTATGTCATCGTGACTATATCTCTATCCATTTTTTCTTGTTTAATGAATTAGTTGATATGGTTTATGATGTTAAGCAGAAAATGGGAAAGGGAGTTAATTATACTATCCTCCATCAAGGATTGATGTTCTGTCTCTACCAGTTTCACTTGGCTATGTTACCCCCTAGGATCATTGAGGTTGACATCCCCTCTATCCATAAACCCCCCCCACCATATCCCACTTAGAATTACTCGCCCTAGAGCCCCCACCCCTAACCTTCACCAAGTCGGTCCCCTAAAGAAAGGGAGATCCCCCAATGGTAAAGTTTTGAAAACGGAGAAAGGGAAGGAGAAGAAGATGGAGGACTTGGATGATGAGATGAGAAGGGGAAAGAGGATATATGGTAGAATTGTGAAAATCAATGCTAAAAGGAAGCTAAGAACCATTACTTTAGAAAGGAAGATTCGAAATCAGAGGAGATGGCCCACCATAACAAAGAATTAAATAGAAGACTTCAAATTTTGGCTTGGGGGAGGAGGAGGAGAAAGAAATGGAAATCTTGGACTCTTCAATGTCTGGCTTAGGAGGTGCTACTAAGGGAAGAAAAGAGATGACCCATGTCTCAGCTTCAATTATTGTTGGGTGTGTGGACCTCACCTAGGACCTGTCCCCTGACATGGTGCAAAGAGCCCCCTCCCCATGATGGTGTCTTTTCCTATCAAGGTCTCACCTAAGGAAATGTTTACTTCTAACCCCCAATTTTGCAAGTAATTGACAAGGGCATGGTGGATGGTAACTTGGGTGGTAAGCAGGAGGTCCCCAAGGAGAATCACAAGCTAGCTAATAGGGAGCTGAGGGAGAGAGTGCATACCCTAGAGGAAATAATGAGACTCTTGGCTAAATTCATTATGAAAGTGACACATGTTGTGGCCACTACTCTATACGTACTGAAAGAGAACTAGGAGGGGACTTGGGTCATGAAGACTCCAGGATGTTCTTTGATTTCTTGGCTAAGGAATGGGCTAACATTCTCCTTAAGAGGAAGGATGAAAAGAGGCCCAATCAGGGCCTATCCTTCTTGGTTTCCTTTGTTTTATGTTTTTATGGTTATGGAACTTAGTTTAATTTAAGGCATTTCTGTTGTTGTTGATAAACTTTTTCAGTTTAAGTAGCACTGTTACAAACAATATTAGTTTGATGTCTGGTAAAAAATTTATTATGTTATTTTATATGTTGTTTTTGGAATGCATAGTAATTTTGTGTGGTGGTAATCTACTAGCAGTTACCAATTTGTTTGTAAGGGTTGGGCCCCTTGTTTGGCTTCTTTTTAATTCAAAAACATGAAATATACTTTTAGCTTGATATCAATGATCATTTTGATATTAATTATTAGTAAAACAAGGGTGTTGTCTCATGCATAACCACAATCCAAAGGCATCCAAAATAATAACTAGAAAATAATAGCACTCTAACATCATACCAACATAAAAAAGCTATGAGAGTTGAGGGAAAAAAATGTAAGATATACTTAAACAACATGTAGTGCAACAATGTATCCACAACTATAACTAACAACCACACATATGATACCAAAATGTTTGTCCTAGAACCATAGTCTAGTAAACCAATGTCAATACCTAAAAGTAAACTAAGGACTACTAATATGTTCATAAGGGAACCATAGTTTAGTTTACCAACAAAAATTTTAAAAAAGAGTTAAGACAAATAAAACTTGGGATAATTAATAGCTTTAATAGTAAAAACTCAAAAAAAATTGATTATGACCAGTAGATTTGATGTCAAACCCAACTTGATAGAGCACAATACTCTAGTCCTCCTTTAGGTACTTGAACAACTCACTATCAATTCCTTTAATCTCGACATCCTTTCCCAACAAATTTCTTTGCATGAGGCATAGGGAAGTAGCTAAACTTTCCATCACACAGAGGTTGAACCTTACATACACTTCCCATCTTCCTTTCTAGGTTAAGAACCTAATTCCTCAGTACACCAACTTAGTTTTTTGCATTCATCTCTAACTCCGTTTTCATACAACTACTCCCTTTCATAACCATGATGTATTTTGACTAGAGCTTCATTCCCTTTGAAGAATCTATTAAGATTCTGATTGTCCACAACACAATTAATTTTCTTCCACAATCTACCCTGTGGATAGTCCAATGACCTAAGTTATTATTTTTCACCTATTTTAAAAGAAATTCCTCCCAACATTACATGTCTATCTCCCCAAGAGGTAACAAATTGCATTGACAAACCCTCATCATAACCATTGATGAACTCAATAAGTCCAAACGTTCCCCCTCTTAACAAATATGTTGCACAATAAGTCGTTCTTGAACTTACCATGCTTACTATTCTAAATTCACCCACTAATCTTAAAATAGGCATAAAATAAACAGACCAAAACTTTAAAATCACTAACTATACAAAATAATGCTAAGCTAGGCACCATTCTTTTGATATCCCGGCCCATCTTTCAATATCAATGATTCTAAACCTAAGAACCCAAAATGTGAAGTGCTTACTATGGTGAATTATTTAATTTCAAATTGAGATGATGTCAAAGTTGTTAAACATTAAAGTAGTTCGGTTGTGTTGTCAAAAGTTCAGCATCAAGAAATTGCGACGTGGCTGAGACATACAAAATTTATTTGAAATTGGGGTTATGGTAATATTTTATTTATTTTACATCTTTTCCTATTATTTTGTCTCACGCATCTCACTGATGTAATGTGATACAAGGTTTCGAGATATTTACAGATATTTTAGCATTCAACATCTGTAAATTTCCACTAAGTATGTTGAGAAGAGACTAGTGAAATCTGTTTTTGTCTGTCTATCAAGAATTATCTTCTTTCTCAGTATTCAATGAATCTATTATTATCATGTAATGTTATCCCATCGCTGTCTCATTATCAGGCACATCAAGTTTCCAAAGTGCGTTTTAACTGCAAGTGGGTATTCATATCATAATCCTAATCTTTCTTATTGATTTTTATTTTCCATGGTTTGCTATTTTCCTGAATCTCCAATACATTTTATAATATTTTTCATATCACAATCCTAATCTTTCTTTCTTGATGATTGTGGTATATGAGTGCTAATAAATTCCAATCTTTTGATTTCGATGGCTTGTTGAAACCTTTTTATAATGATAGTTTTTTGAAGAACGGATGAAGATTATCCTATTTGTATCAATACACCAGGGAAGATAAGTAGTGCAAACATATTGGACATCTTAGATATAATTATTCATTTCATTAAATAATGTAATAATAATAATAATAATAAAAGGTGGTTATAAGTATACATTCTTGAATCATCGCATTTTCTAAAGTTGTTTAAATGGAGATGAATAATTTGATCTCACTAAAATATAGTTTTGTTTGGGTACTTTATAGCATATTTTAGGGTTGATAGTATTAAATATTTAGGGTTATATGAGACATTTATATAAAAAACTTCATTGAACATTTTTAAAATTTGTGCTTTAGTTTATTTGTATAAAAATTAAGTTTCAATGGATAGTCAAAAATATCTATTATAATGTAGAATTTATCATATAATATAATAAATTTATGTCAATCAAAATAATTGGGAAAATGTCACTTAGGAAAAATTGTGAGATTGGAAACTACTTTCTAGTAGTCATGATTAATTTATGATTCTCATTAGTGTGCATTATGTGGTATTCTAATTTATTTTATCTTCTCTTGGTGCACTTTTTAAAGTCATTTCAACTACTCAATTCAATCTAATGCTTGATATTGTTGAGGTAGACATTCTACACACATGTATCTTCCTCAACATCATACATGAAATGCAACATATACCTTTCAAAATATTATCAAAACCTTCCCTAGCATTAATCTTTATAATTAAAAAAACCCAAAATGGACCCTTTACAAAATAGAAATATGCCTAAATGAAACATTATTGACCCAAAGTTAATTTATGAACCAAATTATTTAATTTCACTTATCCAATAGATCATAAATCTTAATTGAAGTGATAAATATCAATGCTTAATGCAATTATATGGGGTAGTTGGCAAGAGAGATGATTGAGTACTTCGTGTTGCATTCATGACAATGTTTGTCATTGATGTCAACATATCAATTTTCTGGAGAGTTCAGCTAGAGTTGTAGAGGAAGATTTGGATGGCAAGGTTAGTGGCTAATGAGTTATGTTTTGTGCACTTGAAGGTATGTTCAAACACCTATCTCAATGTTGCTTCTATGTTCATGAAAATAGTTATAAAGATTTGTGTAAGTTGTAGAAAGATTTGTGGAGACTGTTCTCAGTTAGAGTTTTTGGTTGATAGTTTTAGGTATTTGTATTTTATCATTTTTATGAGGCTAGGGATTGGTCAGTATGCATCGTTCCATGTCTATGAGTTTGGTGAAGACTTTTCAATGTGTGGTTCTCAGGAAGTTGACTATTTCTATAATTATTTTGGGAAGTATTATTTGTAATGTAACGTCTATTGTAATATCTTTATGAGGTCCTATATTATTTATTATAAATTTAGAAAGCCTCAAGGTCGACTCAATTAGTTATTAGGACTTTATATAAAGGATAGATTGTTTCCTTGTAGTAAAATATCCATGTGATCTAGTGTGGATGGTTACTATGTTATGCAGGCTTTGGATGTGAATTATATTTGATCATAGTAGAGATTGATGTTGAGGATGTCCTATGAGCTTCAAAGCAACTGCATTAGCAAAAAAGTTATTGTTTGGTCAGTTCTAAAATTGGATATGTTATCTTGAAGATTATTTAGTGAAGATAGTATGAGGCTATTTGAATAGTGGGTTCGGTTACAAACTTCTTTTCAACTCTTGACATGGTTGGCACAACTCCTAATAGGGTTGGAATCTCTCAAGACAGGAATTCAAAGTCTCCTAACATGGACTCATATGAACTGATTGTATTTCATTTAAATCCTAATAGTGTCACATCCTTTCACAAGGAACTTTTATATTAGTACATCATCTTGTGGACATCGTTCCCACTTGGGTTTTTCCTATAATCAAGGGTTTCCCTAGTTAACATATCTAGTGTTATTTCTCATGGTTATTGATGAGGTCAAGCCCAAGAACAGAATGGACACAATGGGAAAGGGATACTTTATTAACTATGAAAATATGCTAATACACTCAATACAGAGAAAATAGACTCCAAAACAGGCCCTATGGGCTTACAACAATATAAATCATGAGAGAATTTCTTCTTCCAATACCTTCTCTCAAACTCCACTCTGAACTACCTTTACAATTCCAGGAATGTTCTTAAATAGACCCCAAAGGGTTAAGGATTAGGAATACATTCTAGAAAGTGCTAGTTGGCATCCACCGCCAAAATGGAAGGCTCTAGAAGTCAAATTAGAAGTGGGTGCAAAATTAGAAGAATCTAGAAATGGTAGCCGAACTTTCGGGAGGCATAACTTTTGAATCGTAGTTCCGATTGATGAATTGTTTACATTTTTGGAAATCTCTCGGAGTGCTCTATAGCCCTATGGACAAGCTTAGGTTGTCTCTCATTTTTTAAGCCCGTACGAGGTCATTTAGTGCCTCAAACTTGACTTTGAAGCATTCTTAGGAGGTCTCCAAAAATTGAAAAACTGTGATAACTTTCAAACCGTGTAGCCTTTTGTTCTAATTCTTTTTTTGGAATGTTCTAAATTACAATTATAATCATCCCTCCAATTTACACCTTCTAGCTCACCTTAATTATGATTCGATTACATAGTCCTATTTTTTTGGCATTTACACGTATCCCAAGGTGCTTAAAAACTCTAACCTAGAATACTAATAGTGGAACTATGAGAGTTAGAACCTTTATTTGACCCAAATGGGTATCCAAAAATGAAACACATGAAACAAAAACTATGTCTTGGTACATTTTTTGGGTGACACAGGATTGCCCTTATACCTCTGGATGCTCCTACATCAGTTATCTTTGTATGGTTGTTTCATCTTTTGATTACATAGTTGAGCATTAATAAAGATATTGAGAGTTGTTTTTAATCATAATTGATTCACCCCTCATCCCTTTCCCTCCCCCATCCCACCATCCCTCTCCACCCTGTTAATTATCTTGGTGGACTTTACTATCTAACAAAAGCTTGTATAGAACTATAGGAAAAATTCCTTAGTATGATGAAATATGATAATTTTTACAACCATAAACTATTAATAATATCCAAAAATATCTAACAAGAGTCCCACACATTTAAACACTTTATAAATGACTCATGTTTTAAGTTACCCTAGGGATTTTGGGGATTTGCCTACATTTCTAGTTAGATCATAAACTTATGAAAAGTATAAAAAAATATGAGAATAAAATGAAAAATAAATTAAAATGAGTTCAAAGTATAAAATAATTGAACAATAATCTAAAATAATTAACACTATACTCTTAAAATAATATATAATGTTTATTCTAATTACTCGATAAAATTTAAAATGTACTTCATCCATCAATTGAAAAAAAAATTGCTCTTAAATATTTGGAGCCAAATTGATGATGTAAATAAAGGAAAATGTATGATGGATACCTCACAAGATCTTCTCATAGTATCATTTTCTTATTGTTCGATACAATTGGTTAATTGTGTGTTGTCTTTGATGTTACACAAATGTCATATCATTATTAGTTAGCACATGCCAAGCTCACACAGGCAGTGAAGATAGTTCTCAGTGTCTACCGACTGTTCCTGTGTTTTCCTAGTCCAAAAGGCAATGTCTACTAAGTTCACTTGGGTGATGAAAGAAATGTTGGACAAAGCAAGTGTTAACCAAGCTCACTTAGGTAACAAAGGAAAGTTGGATGGTACTAGTGCTAACCGAGCTCATTTGGTTGCCAAAGGATTTTCATAAGTTTGCAGTGTTAAGAAAGCTTCTGTTGGTTAATGAAGGAAATCATTTTAGAGTTAGTTTCTACTGAGAAGGGTTGGCTAATGAAGGATTTTCTTATTTTTTTGTATTAATCTTGATTTGATTTATCTATTCGTTCTAGCCAACTAAGGTGATGAATATTGATTATTCTAAGTTGTATTTTAGCCAACTTTACAAAGTAGAAGATATAAGTATAAGGTCAAGTTGTGATTTCAAAGTGTGCAAGTGGAAGTGAATGTGCGAATTGTGGTGATGTGATTGAAGATCTATTGATGATTAGAGGAAGCAAATTTGAAGGATAAGTAAAATATCCTTGTGGTGCAAAAAAGCCATTATTTGATTAGGAAGGATCAAGTACAAGCTAGAACTAAGATCTGAAATCAAAAAATTAGTTACATTCAAATTAGGTCATCTCATTGTTACTCTCCAACCATTGCAGTAGTGATTTAAATCTCCTAACAAAGTTGGCTTAACAACTATTTTCAAATCCTCTAACAAGGTGACAATTCTATTGAATTGTTCTCAAGATCTCTAACCAAGCCACTCCTAATAGGGTGATTAAATCCTCTATCAGGGTCACACCTGATAGTGTATTTTTTAACCTTTAACAAGGTTGACTCCTAATAGGGCTCACTTCAGAAGAGTGAAAAACAGTAACTAGTTGCAATTGGTGGTTTTTCCGAAATTGGATTTCCATGTTAAAGTAATGTTAAAGTAATGATAAAATAATTGGGTATCATGCTATTTTATTTTATGTGTTTGAAACTAAGTTAAAGTAATGGTAATCACAGATAACATCCAAATTTTTATGTGCTAATCAATTACCAAGCTAATCTAGTTATTACTGAGTTACAATATTTTGTGTGTTTACCCAGCTTCACCAATATTTAGTTATCTGTTTGCATTTTGTATTGACATCTAAGGGATCTGGGATTTATTTTTGTTGTAACTGATTCACCCCTCCCCTCTCAATTACTCTTATATTTCCAATAATTGTATCAAAGCTTTTTGTGCTTGTAGACAAGGTTTCAAGATCAAGGTGTCTTACAAAAGAGAGATTCCCAAGCTAAACAGAGATAATTTTGTACCATGGCAAGGACTAATGAGGTTACATCTAGCTACCATCAGTGATTTAGGTTGCAATTATCTTGATTTTAAATATGAAACTCCCACTGGAATATTATTAGTTGAAGACATTGCTGAAAAGAAGAATCATAATATCATGATGATTGACATTGCATATGCTCTCAGTTATGTTGAATTTGATGATGTAAAAGATTGCAAAACTACTTTTGAAATGTGGAATAAACTAAAAGACATCTATGGAGGAGATGACAATATAAGAAGAGCCAAAGAAGAAATCCTTAGAGGACAATTTGATCAAACGAGAATGAGAGAAGATGAAAATATTGAAAAATATGTGGAAAGGATCAAAGCCATTGTAAGTGCAATCAAAGCATCTGGAGGAGACATCGAGGAGGAAACTATTGTAAGTAAAGTGCTCAAAATTCTTCTTCCCATATATGCAATTAGAGTATCTTCTATTCAAGAAATGAGATGTGATCCAACTAGTAAGATAAGCTTGGATTCTCTAGTTGGAAGATTAATAACTTTTGAGTTAGACAATTATGATAACTATGTTCCTACTTCAAATAATATTGAATTTGAATTTAAAGCTAAACTCTCACTCAAAGAAAAGGGTAAAAAGTAAAAATCTAGTCAATCAAGAAGTGAAGAAGATGGATCATTAGAAGAAAGTTTAGATAGTGATCTTGAAGTTGTTAAAGCCCTACTTGCAAGGAATTATTCCAAAGGAAGAGAAAGTACAAAGGTAAAGTTCCTTTGATCTGCTTTTCTCATGAAGAAATTGGTCACATTGCTACTAGGTGTCCAAACAAAGAAAACAAGGATGAAAAAAAAGGAAATAAGAACAAAGGCAAGAATGACTCCAAGAACTACAAGAGCTTCAATGACAAAGGTGAGAAATCTTGTTTTATGGCTAAAGTTCTGATAACAGTGAAGATGAAATGGTATAGATAGTTGTGAAAGATGAATATGATGATGAAGGAGATAAGATGACACTTATCTCTCATGTTAGAAAAAATGATATATGGATTATTGATAGTGGCTACTCACATCATATGACTGGTGACAAAACAAAATTTGAGCATATGGAATATTATGATGGAGGTACTAGTGTAAGATTTGGAAATAATGAACCTTGTAATGTACAAGGAAAATGATGTATTTTGTTGACTAAAAAACTTGTATGTGACAATGCCTATTGGGTTGAAGGATTAAAGCATAATTTACTGAGTATGACACAGCTAAATAACATTGGATTCAAGGTAGAATTCATGAATGGACAGGGCAAACTACTGGATGGGAAATGAAATTTGGTTGGATTTGGCAAGCAAACAAAAGGTAATATATTTTATCTTGATCTCAGTGCTTGTTCATGTTTTATTGCTCAAGTAGAGGAAAGCTAGTTATGGCACAAAAGGCTATGTCATGTGAACTTTGATAACCTAGTTAAGATAAGAAAACATAGAAGAGTAAGAGGTATTCCTAGTTTGAAGAAACTTGACATAGGTCTACACATGAATTGCCAAATTGGTAAGATGGGAAAGACAAGCTTCAAAAGAAAAGACTATTAGTTAGAAGAAGTCTTGGAAATTGTTCATACAGACTTATGCAAACCTATTGGAATAGAAAGTTATAGTGGAGAAAAGTTTTTCATTCTTTTTGTTGACGACTACTCTAGAATGATGATAGTAATGTACTTAAAAGAAAAATCAAAAGCCTTTCAAAAATTCAAATGGTATTTGGCAAGATTAGAAAAGGAAACTAGAAAAAGGTTGAAATTCTTAAGATCAGACAAAGGTGGTGAATGTAGCTCCCATGAATTCAATAATTTCTACATTGAAAGAGGAATCAAAAGATAAGTATCAACCCCTGGTACACCACAACAGAATGGTATAGCATAAAGAAAAAATAGATCTATCATGTACTATGCAAGAACACTAATGATTGAAAAGAACGTTTCTCTTAAATACTAAAAGGAAGCTATTAGCACTGTAGTTCATATCTTGAACAAAGTTCAGTTAAAGAAATATTCAAACAAGACACCTTATCAGCTATGGTATGGCTATAAAGCTAATGTAGGTTACTTGAAAGTATTTGGTAGCAAATGTTATGTATTGAAAGAATCTAAAAAAGGAAAATTTGATGTAAAATGTGATGAAGGCATATTTCTAGGATATTCCTATAGAAGTAAAGCATGCAGATGTTTGAATTTTCCTACTCACACAATCATAGAAAGTGCACATGTCAAAATTGATGAATTTGTAAAAAAGAATGAAGAAGAAAGTAACAAGAAACCTGGAGATTACAAAAAATTTGTTTACTATGAACTTGATACCTTGCCAAATCTATCTGAGAGAAAAGAATCTTAATCTCTTGAGTCTCTAGAAACTCCAATAGCTACCAAGTTATAGACAGTGCAACCCAAGCTGCAAGGACCCAAGTCACAATTAGAGACTATTGAGCTAGTTCAAACTGAACCTAATAGACTTGAGTCATAGGTAGAAGGACCCAAGATTGAAACTAAAATTCAAGAAGAAGATGGTTGAACTCATTCAAAGACCAAGGAGCCTATGTTAGCAAGATATGTCAAAAGCCATCATGCACCTGATCAGATTATTGGAGACAAATTAGATGGAACGATGACAAGAAGAAAATTAAAAGGTACATGTTTACGTGCTGAATTTGGACCTAGAAGTGTTAAAGATGATCTAAAAAATAAAAGTTTGATTGAAGAAATGAATGAAGAAATAGAACAGATAGAAAAGAAAAAAACTTGGATTCTTGTTCCTAGATCCAAGGACAAAAATGTAATTGGTACAAAATGGGTATTTAGAAATAAGCTGAATGAAGATGGAAAAGTATCAAGAAACAAAGCAAGGTTGGTGTGCAAAGGTTATTCTCAAGAAGAAGGTATTGACTATCGTGAGACTTTTGCTCCTGTAGCAAGATTAGAAGGTGTTAGAACTTTACTGACATAGCATATGCACCACATAGAGGATTTAAAGTATATCAAATAGATGTCAAATCTACATTCTTGAATGGAATTCTTGATGAAGAAGTCTACATTGAACAACTAGAAGGTTTTGTAGATCCTAGCAAAAGTGACAAGGTTTGCAAACTACATAAAGCATTATATGGTCTCAAGCAAGTCCCTAGAGCTTGGTATGAAAGACTACATAATTATTTGGTACAAATTGGTTTTCAAAGGACTAATGATAATAGTAGCCTGTATATCAAGGAAGGACTATATAAGAAGATTGTGTTGGCATAAATATTTGTTGATGATACTCTATTTACAGGAAATGATCACTTATGCAAAGCATTCTCAAAAGAAATGAGTAAAGAATTTGAGATTTCCATGTTTGGTAAAATAAAATTCTTTATTGGATTGCAAATACAATAGAACAAAAATGGTACCTACATCACTCAATTTAAGTACATCAAGGAGATACTAAAGAAATTTGGAATGGAAGATTCAAGACCAGTTGGAACACCTATTACTACTAGACATAAGCTTTCCAAAAATGATGATTCTAAAGAAGTAAATATGACTACTTACAGATCAATGATTGGAAAATTGCAGTATGTAGTTTACACAAGGCTTGATATTGCTCTAGCAATAAGAATAGTGGCAAGATTCTCAGCAAATCCTAAGGAAAATCACATGATGGAAATCAAGAGAATCATGAGATATTTGAAAGGTACTAAAGACTATGGTTTATGGTATAAACTTGGAGGCGATTTGGACTTGAAAGTATTTACTGATGTTGATTGGGCAGGAAGCCTTGATGATAGAAAAAGCACTAGTGGTGGAGCATTCTTTCTTGGTAAAAGACTAGTATCTTGGACAAGCAAGAAGTAAAATTATACATCTCAATCCATAATAGAGGAAAAATATGTAGCAACAACAGTCAATTGTTCTAACATTGTTTGGTTCAAACAACTATTGGAAGGAATGAAGATAGAGATCAAAGATCTAGTTGTCATATATTGTGATAACACCAATGCAATCAATATATCAAAGAATCCAATAATGCACTCCAAAACAAAGCATATTGCTATAAAATATCACTTCTTAAGAGAGTTAGTGCAAAAAAAAGAAGTCAGATTGGAATATGTGAATACAAAAGAATAGATTGCAGATATATTCACCAAGCCATTACCTAAGGATGCATTTTTGTATCTAAGAGGTAAGCTAGGGGTCATTCCCCTATCTGAAATTCACTAAATACAGTTTAATGAATGCATCAACCAAAACCTGTTGAAGATCAATCAGTTGGTGCAAAATTAGCAAGGGCATATTGCAAATGAATTAGTACTTAAGGTACATTGGTATTTACAAAGTTATTGTCTTTGGCATGTGTTGTCAAGGAGGGAGAAGTTTACTGTCATATCTCTAAGAAATTTTTGGAACTAGAATAAAGTAAGAAACTAGAAAGGGAGAAGTCTTCCCAAAGAAGAAGTCTGCTAAAAGAGGGAGAATATTCTAAATGAACTTGGTATCAATTGTTGCAGATAGAATCTAGTAAAAGGAAGAGCTCATACTAACAGAGGCAGTTCTCAAGTCTAAAATCCAAAATTTCATTGTGCTATTACATGTTGTTTTGCCATCAATTCCAAAGAGGGAGATTGTTGGATACAATTGGTTAATTGTGTGTTGTCTTTGATGTTACAAAAATTTCATATCATTATTAGTTAGTATATGCCAAGCTCACTCGGGCAGTGAAGACAGTTCTTAGTGTCTAATGATCATTCTTGTGTTTTCCTAGTTCAGAAGGTAGTGTCTACCGAGTTCACTCGGGCATTGAAAGAAATATTGTAGAAAGCGAGTGTTAACCGAGCTGACTTGGGTAATGAAAGAAAATTGGATAGAACCAGTGCTAACCTAGCTCACTCAGTTGCCAAAGAATTTTTGTAAGTTTGTAGTGTTAATCGAGCTTTTGTTGGTTAATGAAGGAAATCATTTTAGAGTTAGTTTCTACCGAGTAGGGTTGGCTAACAAAGGATTTTCTTATTTTTTGTATTAAGCTTAATTGATTTATCTATTCATTTGAGCTGACTAAGTTGATGAATATTGATTATTCTAAGTTGTATTTGAGTCAACTTGACAACGTAGAAGATATAAGTATAAGGTCAAGTTGTGATTTCAACGTGTGCAAATGGAAGTGAATGTGCGAATTATGGTGATGTGATTATAGATCTATTGATGAGTAGAGGAAGGATACAGATAATATGCTTGTGGTGCAGCAAAACCATATTCATTTAGGAAGGATCAAGTACATGCCAAAACTAAGATTTGAAATCAGCAAATTAGTTGCATTCAAATCAGGTCATCTCATTGTTACTTTCCAACCATTGTAGTAGTGATCTAAATCTCCTAATAGAGTTGGTTTAATAGCTATTTGCAAATCCTCTAACAAGGTGGAAATTCCATTGAATTGTTCTCAAGACCTCTAACCAAGAGACTCCTAACAAGGTGATTAAATCCTCTAATAGGGTAACACCTAATAGTGTGTTTTGTAACCTTTAATAGGGTTGGTTCCTAACAGGACTCACTTCAGAAGAGTGAAAAATAGTAACTAGTTGCAATTGGTGGTTTTTTCCAAATTGGGTTTCCATGTTAAATCCTGGTATCAAATGTGTTCATGCTATTTTCTTTTATGTGTTTGCAACTAAGTTAAAGTAATGGTAATCATAGATAACATCTAAAAGTTTATGTGTTAATCAATTACCGAGCTAATCCAGTTATTACCAAGTTACAACATTTTGTGTGTTTATCGAACTTCCCCAATATTCAGTTATTTGTTTGCATTTCGTACTGATATCTAAGGGATCTGGGATTTATTTTAGTAGTAATTGATTTAACCCTCCCCTCTCAGTTACTCCTCATATATTTCGAACACTTATATTACTCACAATTTACTTGTTTTGTTTATGCATATTACTCAAGAAAAGTTGAATTTTAGGTTGAATAAAGATCTATATGTGAAATAAGATTAAAGGAGTAATCCTAGAAAAAATATTGAATGTTTGAAGGGTTAGCCTAAAATAGTGAGTCCCTCTTTTTGGTTGAATCAAGACAATGAAATCAAGCACTTTTCATTGTCTCTTAACTTTGAGACATATGTAGCAACTAAACCATTCAAAATTCAAAGATGATACAAAACAGTAATTTGTACTATTTTGAGTACATATTCTAGAAATGTACATATTTTTAAAATTAAAAAAATTCTGAATACTTTTATGTTTAACTTATAATAACTTGTTTTATATAGAAATAAAACTTTTTAAAAGAAATAGAATTAATTTGGGAATAAGAACATGTAAAGGTGGGAGTATCTAGGTAATGGAGATGTTGGTACCTTCTACTCCACTACTAATGATGGTGGTGGCTCTCACAAAAAGATCATAAAAGGTGTTGATAGTAGCCTAATTATTGGAGTCTTTATCATTATTGTGTTCTCTACTACAAATGGTAGGCATAGTTACAAACTAGACTTGGTCCCATTTGGACATTCTCCTCCTTAGTTGGTTAGAGATATTTTGGGACCCATTTCCTTTCTAGGATGTGAAACAATGTTTATAATGTGGATTTCATAGTCAAGGGGTCAAATGTGGGGGATTCCAAGGGTTTAGTAGTACACAATTTATTCATGTTGGACATTCCATTTATGACAAGGTTTTTTGATGATTCAAAGGACTTGTGATAATATTCATAGAGAGAGGAGTTTGAAAATTCATAAGTGGAAGAAGATAAATATTTTCTCCTTTTTCTACTCCTCATTTCTCTCATTTTCATGGTGTTTTCATGTTTAAGAATGCTCTTAATGAGGAGGTTAAGCTTCATTTGGGCTTTTATTTAAATCTCATTTGAAGAACAAGTGCTCTTTTAGTTAAATTCTTGAAGCCTCTAGCAATGGTAGTCTTAGGGGCTTGAAAAGGGGTTTCTCTGACCTTCCATTGGAGATAGGACAATGGTACAAGAGCACCTAGCGATTACTTAGGCAGACTAAAAATTTCTTATTTTTGTTGTGTGGGTCTGAGCCTTAGGTAATTTTGGATGTATTGGATATAGGGTCATGTTGATCATAGAGGTAGTACAAGTGGGCTATTGTTCATAGGGTCTTACATCTTTTGGCTAGGTGTAATTAGGGGTGAGCAAGTTGTAAAGCCCTCTAATTGGCCCAAAGAATGGAAATGACATCATCATGAGGTCAGTAAGGCCTAGAATGGTTTGGGATGTTGTGTTTACCTTAGTTGAGGTTCTTGGTTGAGTTTGGAAAGAAATTGAGGTCATTTGGGTAAAGTTGGGAAAAGTTACTAAAAAGATGCAAAAGTTGCATTATGCAACTTTGAAAAGCTTCTTGAGCAACATTGAAAAGGAAGTTTTAATTTGATGGAGAAGAGCCCTAAGGGTAAAATAACCACCCAACCACCATATATAAGGCATGCCAATACTTGTGAACAAGCTTGGATTCTCATTATACCGATTAAGTATTTTTGGCAATCAACAATTTGTATGCAATTTCATTGTTATTGATGACAATAGGTAGTTAGAAGTTCAAGATCCATATTGTAACTTGTGTATCCTATGGATTATAGGTTTTCTTAATTTAGTGTGTTGGTAGATAGAGAATTTGATCATTTGTTTTTCATTTTTTGAAATTGTTTTTGTTTCACACTGCCACTAGTTTTGTCCATGCATTTGTTGAAGATGGAGTTGTACCTCACGTTTCCACCACCCATTTTGTATGGCCTCTTTGGAATATTTATTAGACTCAATTTAAATAATTTTTACTAAATAAAGGGCCCTCAAATGTAGAGGAAGTATTTTTAAGGTCTTGCCCTAGGTGAGCCTATGGTGAGTCTGGCTAGGGAAGACCATACAGAAATCAACATTACTTGCAAAGGAGAAAAGCTAGAGTCCAAATTCCTTTTGGAAATGGAATAAGGAAGTATCATACTAATCTAGGAATAATTGTAAAAGAATCACAATTTTTGGAGCAACCTATGAAGCCTAAAAAGCCTAATTATCACCTAATTTGGGTTAGGGAAATGGATGGAAGGATATGAACTCAAGACCCAAAAAATCTCTAAGGGGATGACTTATGAACCAAGAAAACTAGAAAATAGTTTAGGGTTCCTTTGGAAAGCATAGGAGAAAAATTAGGTATTTTCTCAGAGTAGGAGACTTAATAGGGCTAATCGACCTAATAGGAGAATTTGGTGAGATTAGGTATGAAACTAGCCTAGGAGGGATATCTAACACCCCTAGTTGATTTTATTGGAGTCCCTTAGGATACCTCCACACCTAAGCAAGGTTTTCTAAAGCATATGGAGTATTTAGGCCTTTGAAGATGGTTTAAGAGCTATGGAAAATAAGAAAGAATGCGAGAAGAAGTGGAATTAGCATACAAAACTTATTGGTAGGTAGGTTGGCTTAAGGAGACCAAGGGATCCTAGTGAACAAAGGATCCCATAGGTGTTAGGGTGGGAAGGAAAGACACCCTAGAAGTCTTCAAGAAGACTAGGAGCATGAGCTAGTGATTGGTTCATCCAACCTCCTTATCAGACATATAAAATAAATTAAAATTATCTTGATATGTTCAATACCTCTCATAATTATATGGAAGAAAATAAATCATAATCTAATATAGTTGATTATGATGTTATTTTTTGTGTTCATTATGCTCCTTTTTTTGGGAGAATGATTTGAAGATTAGTGTTGAAGCTTCTTTTCGAGTTATAGTAGCTTAACTTGGCATAGATGAGTTTAATGTTGTTAGTCTTCAATATGTAAGTTTTGACTAGTAAAGATGGTGATATGGTTACTTTTACTCCTACCATTGATTTTTTTCCCTTCCCTAATGGTTTCAAAGGAACATTGTGAGTTAGTAATGTAGATGCTACGGTTTCCTACCTAGTACATGGTTTTCTTGAAACAAACTAGATGTTCTAGTTTTAGTGATATTTTTTATGTTATGAAGGAAGATAAAGTTGGATTCATTATTCATGATTCTCTTTTGGATCAGTTAGTGACTTGATTGAGGAACTCTCTTTTTGAGATATTTTTTGGTAATAATCCCAATATTTATACTTTGAAGATGGATCATTTAGATTTGGAAGCTTAATGAAGAGACTGAGATAATTGCAATGTTGAATGGTTTCTTTCATTTTCCTATTTCCTATATGAAGGATTTCTCTAAAATTTAACATGATGGTTCTTAAATTTTAGGGTTTAATGGGGATTTTCTAAAATTGGCATCCTCTTTTTAACCTTTTGATAGAAACTTTTAAGTTTCCTATCGAGTTTTGTTTTCCAAGCTGACCTTCAAAGTTTTGGATTGAAAATACTTTTATGATTAACTCTTTTGGGAAATGTAATGCCCTGCTCGGGAACCCAAAAGAAATAAACCTAAAATGTGACAAAGTTTATTGAACATTTTTTTATAAAGTTTAAACAACATTAGAGTAACAATAATGCAAAAGCAATATATACATACACATCAAGAACACACAATAAATTACAAATACAGTTCCAATTCCTCAAGGGCTACTTTATGTTTAGTCACATTTAAGAAAGTTTTATTAATAAGTTTAAGTCTCAATTACATTGTTCATAATCATAAAATAAATAAACACATACATAGTCATATAAGAAAATGCATAAGTACAACTAATAATATGGAAGCACATCTAATGAATAACATTCACTACACATGTCATAGTGTATGTGAAAATAGATAGAAATACAACAAAAAATGATAATGGTACCATCATCTCAAGGAACATCCAATATCACCTAATCAAGCTTCCACTCCCACCATGTAGGAGAGATAATGTATGATCCACACACATATAATTAAATCATAAAATAATCCTAGGAAAGGCATCCTAATAACCAAAACTACCTCAAAGGTAACACATACTTCTCAAGAAGATTAGATAATCCAAAAGAAAGAACACTCAATCCAATACCAACACCACATAAGAAAACATCATTCATATACCAAGAATAGATAAAATCACCAAAATCGTGAGATAAAGTCAACAAAAGATATCCACCTCAAGTTAAAAGCTACATGCCAAAAGTACATCTACCATAATTCACCAATCACCATCAATGAAAGTAAATAACCACATTAAATACATCCAACAATAAGTACACCACCAATAACAACACTAAAAGAGGCAAATACAACAAAAAACTATGGAGGAGACTCTGGCTACATTCTAGGGAGTGTCATCACATGGTCAAAATATTTGAGTTACCCTAGACTAATCTCTTAATAGTTGCTTGACCCTCAAGTGTTGAGTTACCTTGGATTGGTTACTCTAAACCCCAGACCCTCAATGTGACATGCAGAACCAAAAAACCCTCTCAAGAAGACAAGGCAAACCAATCATACTGTCATCCCATTCCCATCCTTAGTCTATATAAGCACTCAAGACATGGGTGAGGCAATATCTCCAACTTATCTTTTTAGTGTGTTTCTTAAAATATTAATTACTAGATTATCACTTATTACATAACTTATAATAGATTACCCTAGCACTAATCACATTAGGTCTCGGAACCCTATTATAAGCCACTCCCAAGGATATGTACCTAGACAACCTCCCAAAAATCATAAACCACAATAGTGTCCCATACCACAAGAGTAATATTGATCAAATTTGGTTCCTTAACAAATAGCCCAAAAATAACATTGGTTCTCAAAACTCAAGTTCTCATAAATGCTCAATAGTATAAAGCTCATAAAACATAAATCTTAATTCAAATCATAAAGTTCATCATGACATACCATCAAATAATCATAAAAGAAATTTAAAAAAAACCTCTAGTTCACATCCAAACTTGGCCAACTAAACAAGCCATAAAGAAAAACCATCATGAAAATAAACATCACAAGACTATAAATAGAATATTAGAAAACACATAGCTTTTAGCCACATGATTTAATTCCATCAATTTCTGTTGTTTAATTTGGGTCATAAGGATGTGTTTAGAAATAAGGTAAGAATATACATATTAATATAAATTGTTATGCTAATATACTTATTTAAATCAATAATTATTTAAATATCCAATCTCTTTACATATAAAATATCATGCAATATTATCATGCTATTAACTTAAATAATCTTAAATCATAAATGATTTAATTAATAACATAAATATATATTATTAGATTAAATACTAATATCAATTTCATTTCTAAAATATTAACTTCTATCTTAGTCTAATATTAACATTTAATTTTCCTTTAATTCATAGAGCAAATAGATATAAAACTATAAATATAATTTAATTATTTATAATTTCTCTCATAAAGTCAAATAGTTATTAACTAAATGATTACAAAGTGAACTCTATGACAACTTCTCTTAAAATATAATAAAATTATAAATATTTATTTATTAACTCCCCTCTAGCATTAATAATTATAAAATTATTTATATGCAACTAAGAGTTTAATTAAACTTAAATAATCACTAATACTAACATTCACTTTATAACTAAATGGATAATATTTATTTCATTTTAGAAATTAATAAATTATTATTATTGTTATTTTAAATAAATAAATATGAAAATCAAACTATATAAAATAAAAATACACATACAATTAGCATTTTTTGCATGTCTTTGATCTTTCAAATTGTGCAATCATACTATACTTAGTTTTATATTTTTAGCATATTTATTTTCACATGCATGTAACCATACTATACTTAGTTTCTATTTTTAGTATATCTATTTTCACATGCATGCATAAGTTCAGTTAAAACATGCTTTCCTCTCATTTAATCTTTTTTTTTTTTCAATAAATTTTACAATTAAATTATTTTAGATACAAGAATAATATTTATCTATATTTAAAAAATTCACAAAAGTCTCATGGTTCTAATGACAAATTTAAAGTTGAAACCCTAACTATTCAATTTACTATTTTCTTCCAAATTTCCATAATCAAATATTCCCTATATTATCTGAAGGGTTTTAAAAGAATATAATCATAATAGTTTTCTTCAATTTTTCCATAAGTTTCCTCAATCAAGTTTTCTTGATTAATAAGTTTTCATTTTCAAAATCTACAACATAATTCTTTATTCAACAATCAATATAATAAATTAATAAGCAATATGCAAACACCCAGGAAGACACAAAGTAGATAGATCTTTCAATAAAATTCTGTAATGGGTTTTTAGGTACTACCTCAAAACCATAACTTAAATATGATACAATTTGTGAATGCATACAGATCTTGATCCCCTGAAACTTTCAACAATTATTTTGATACAATTCCCAATTTTACTTCCCAAAACTTATCTGTGTAGAAATGAGCTCAAATTTCTTAATAAAGAGTTTGACTGTACCTAGGGTTTCTAGTTTTTGAACATGCAAAGGCCTCTCCTAAAAATAAACTTTTATTATTTAATCCTTTCATGCACACTTAAAAAATATTTTAATTAAAATATTCTTTTATATTTTCTTTTCCTCTAGTTTATTAACTAATGCAAGCACTAATTGAAGCATAGTGTATTATTTAATTTAATAATAATAATCAAAGCTCATTGTTTAAATGCAACTCTAATTTAGTTATTATTAAATAAGTAACTATAATAAAACAATATTTAATCTTTAATTTTAAAATTTTTTTTGTCCAACTACTCAAATTAGACTTTTAAATTAAATCTTTTGAGCTTAAGTACATATTTAATTACTATATAATTAATTAAATATCATCATATTATAATTTGTCTATAACCAATTTTCTAAATTATAACTTTTAAATTTAAGCATGTATTTAATTAATTAAATATTCCCATACTTTAATATTTTATTTTTAATCAAATAATGTTTAATAATTTTCAATATTATATGATTAACCAAAATATTTTAATTAAATCATTTACCAAATAAATCACATAGCAAAATCAACATAAAAGAAACATTACCAAAATAGACCAAAGCTCAAAATTAAACAACATAGATCAAGATAAACTCACAGGTTTAAAAAGGGTGGAAAGTTAAGTACATGTCTTCCTTCCCAGGACAAGTAATTAGGCTATGGCTGGAATTGGACCTGAACATTATCTCTCTATTCTTACCATTGAGTTATTGTGATAAGGCATGCTCATCTTATAAATTCAGGGAAGTCGATGCCTAGTACCTACATTTTGCATAAAAGATGAGCATGTACATGTATATAAATATATCTAAACTAAACAAGCAATGAGAGGGAGTGGTATATTGTGTAGATCCCAACTAGTAGGTGACTACGACTCCCTTCCTTAACCACATCAAACATGTTAAACAGAAAGATAAAATAAACATGCACATCATACACATGCAAGTATGGGGTAAGTATCATAATAAGCACAAGTCAAACATCAAATGCTTAGGTATAATAGTGCATCATTATGAATATGAAATAATCATCATTAAAGAATCATCTGACATTGCTATGAAAGGAATCACATTTATTAACTATGAATCATTAAAGCATCATTAATGTGTTAGTAACCATAGTCATTAAATAACACGTGAAATATACTCAACCAAGTAATCATCACTGATATATCACTAATCCAAGTCATGAAATAATATCATAAAACTATAAATCCAGTATCTCTAAAACTAATCAATACACAAAATTGGCCTAAAAGAATTTTGCAATCAGAACATAAAAGAAAACTATGAGTGGGCATTATACAAACTATTTTTTTCAAATATTTTTCTTTTATCTAGAGAAACTAAAACTAAAGGGTATGCTCACCAAGATGGTGAAAAATAAGGAGGTCAAAGTGGCCACATTGTTTTCTTCTAAAATCAACTAAACTTGACTGTATAGAAGTGATGCAGACTCATGCACTCAAAATTTGAAGATAATAGAAGAAAAAGGATTTTAGTACACCAAATATTTCAACATGCCAATGTTTTCCTATTTTTTCTAAAAAAACATAATGTAGTGTCTCATGTATAGGTCAAAAAAATCATAAGTGCATTTAGTATTTTAAAATAACTATGGATACAAATATTATTAAGAGTAGAAATAAAGTTAAGCATGAGTATTGAAAGTTGAGTATTTCCTTTTTTTAATCTTAATTAAGTATGTTTTATAATTTTTCAAATTGGATGTATCCTAAAAATAAAATTGAGCACATAAGTCACATAACTTCTGCCAAAATAATAAAAATACAACTTTAAGTTATGTCTATGATAAATTTTTTTAAAATAATATTATTTTTCAAATTTGGATATGTAGGTAAATATTTATTAAAAATAATATACATACAACTCTAAGAATTATCGAAACATTGATAAAAGAAATTAAAAATAAATATGTTAACATTGATCAAATATATGTGAAAACAATGGTTAGAAAGATTAGAAGGTGTATGAAATCAAGGTGGTAGTTTATAAATACACACTTTATAATGTCTTAACTTGGTGACAAGGAAGTTGAGAAACAAAATCAGAAGTAAAAATATGTCAAAATGGGATAACTACATCTCACAAGACTATGGCATGTCATCCAAGACTAAATATAGGCCTAAAAATGTATATGTTGATAAAATGTACATTAATTTAAATTAAAAAACATGTATGTAGTTTTAAGACAAAAACTAAATATGTATTATCTAAATTATGAACACAAAAAGAAAAAATGCAAAACACTTATGTTTCATCTTCATAAACAAAAAAAATATAATTTTATTTGACACTATGTCATAAAATAAAACATTTTAGTCAACACTGAACCCTCAAACATATACACTTAATCCTAGCACATATAGGATTAATCTTAGACTCTATATTTACTTTCCTCAGTTGTAAGCCCTAATCCATATATCATAAACCCTCAATAATTTACCTATCAACCCTAAACCATATGACCTCAATGATAAAAACCCTATCTTCCAACCCTTGTCCCTTTAATATCTATGTTATAAATATTTAACCAATCTAGGTCGTAGAAGTTATACATGAAACCCATAACATGATACACTCAACCCTAAATCTTATATTACCTTCATGATCTTTCAGTGATTTCTTCACTTCTGCATCAGTGAGACTCGATAGGAGATTTTTTAGGGTTTGCTCAAAGATATCTTTGACAGTTTTGGTTGCAATTTCCCATCTTGGTTGCAACCTCTCCAATAGCTCTTTAGGGATCTAAGAGGCAATCTCATCCAGAGAGTATTTCCATCTTCCCATTTTATTCAATACCAACTCCTCAATCTGCATTTTCTCCTATTCTGTTCTTTTCTCAAACTTCAATTCTTTGAAGTTTGTGAAGCTAGTACCTTCTTCTAATTGCTTCAACCTTGCCTCAAATGTGAGTGGAGGCTTGACAAGTACAGGTTCCTTCTTCCCCTGTCTTGTTCTCTTGGAGAAGACTGCAATAGCTTGCTTTTTAGGTTTGGTGAGAATCACCTTACCTTTCTTTTGTTGAGGCTCCTCTTCTTTTTCTAACTTGGTTTCCTCTTCTTCTTCATCATCTTCTCCTTTCCCTTCAGTAATCATTAGAGGACCAAGTTCTATTTTTAGCTTTGGAATCTTCCTCTTTCCTTTGCTAATGACCTGAGGGATTTTGATTGAAAGCTCAATTCTGGCTTTAGCTTCATCATAAGTTCCAAAGACTGGTTTCTTTGGGTCTACTGGTTCATTCACCAGTGCATCTATGATATCTCTGGTTTCATCAATATTAACCTCATAAGGAAGAGGTTTCACCCATGCAACTCGGGGGCTGATCGCCTGCATGTATACTTTTTCACAATCTACCATAAAGCATACATCTTCTTTATATTCCTCAACCAATTTTGGTGGAATCTGGAACCTACTGTTCATTCTTTCCTTAAAATCTTCAAAGTAATTATCCAAAACACTGTCAAAATTTTCTCCTAACTCTGCAATGAACTCATTTATTTGATAAAGAATGGGAATATCTTTTCTCCATACTCTTGATCCTTTTGATGGAAAAGACTTTTGAACATAGAAAAATAAACAGATCAAAAGTGAACCAAATTTGCAAGAATTGTTCTTTGAGGTCCTTATGCTTTCCATATTTTTGTTAAATTTAGACAAAAGCAATTCAGACAGATCAAACTCAACATTCTTCTTTTCTACCTTATATGCTAAATCTACTGCTTCGCAAGGTACACTGTTTGGATGGCTGGAACTGTAAATTTTATGAGCAATGACGTGAATACCAAATCTTAATTCAATCTCAGCTACTGTACTGAGCTTAAGTCCTCTACCATCCCATTCTGCTTGTGTTAGCCTTTGCAATTCTTCCCGACCTAGGGTTTTGGTAGTCTTAGCTTTGCTCAATATGGGAAGGCCAGTAATATTGTTGATCATTTTCTTTGTGATAAGCACTGGTTGCTCTAACCACAATTTCCCATTGTGAACTCGACTGAGTACATACCTAACCCATTTAATTTGAAAATTTCTTAGCAAATGTGAAATGTGGGTTAACCCTTTTGTTTCAAGATGCTTATGCTCGGGTTTCAAATTTCCATCTATGCTCATTTCTCTTAGGGAATTACCAATTTCTAGGTTTCCAAGTTCTTGAATGGAACATTTAAAATGAGAACGAATGTCATTTATAAGGAGTACCTTTGGAGGAATTCAAGACTGAGCACCGTTAGGGTCAAGTGATTCTGCAATTGCTAGTGCCAATTTGAAGTTCGGTGCCTTCCATTCCACACCTTTAACCAGCATTTATGAGCCTCTCTTTTCCTTGGAGCTGCTACTTCCATATGCCATTGTTGCTCGGTAAGTGAAGAGAAATTCTGAACAAATTCTTTGACTTTTTAAAAACTTGCTCTAAATTGCTTTAAGCTTGCTTTGGAATCACAGAAGATAACTTAGCTCAAAGTTCGTAGTGAAGAATGAGATCAATTTTTTGCCCTTTTTGACAAAACATTCATCATAAATGCTTGGTACGATGGTAGATGAAATGACAGGTTGTCATCCACTTGCTCAGTAGATACTATCAACTCGGTGATCAAAAGAAAACATTGATATACCGACCTAACTCGGTAAGGTCATGGACCAACCTTACTCGATTAATATAACTCAGTAAATGAAAATTTATTTCACCCAACCAAACTCGGTTAAGACTAGGATCAAAGTGTATCTGAATACTGTTATGATCATCTTTCTTCTTGTGGAACTGTTTAGGATAATTCTTGGAGGATGCAGTTCCATACTTTCTTTTATGAATATTAATTGGAAATGGTGGAATCACTCATTTCTTGAGTGATATTGCCATTGCTTGACTTATCTTGTTCAGTAGATTTTGGAATCCACTGTTGCTTCATTTGCTTCTGAATGTTGTCTGCTTTGATTTTCTTTTCATCATCAATTCTTTCTATATTCATGCAATTTCTAGCTATATGACCAAGTTCTGTACATGTATAGCACCGTACAGTAGTGTCCTTCTTCCTTAGGTGATGTCTTGCACAATTTATGCCAGTATGTCCATATTCTCCACAATAGTGACATCTGCATGAGGTGTTATAGTCCCATCCAAATATGGCTTTGACAAGTTGTTCTATTGGATTAAATGATTTGGATCTGCATTAGAATGCCTTGTGACCATGTTTTTTGCATTTGTGACAGTTGCCTTCAAATTTTGGTTTTTCCTTGCACTCATTTACTTTGTGACCATGCTGATTGCAATTGAAGAATTTACCATTGAATTTTGCTTTTCCATTGCTCCAGCATTTGTTTGATGTATGACCTAACTTTCCACAGTGATTACAAGTGGGTTTTCAATTCCTTTGTTCACCTTGTTTGGAGGATTCACCTTCTTCTTTGTATCCAAGACCAGCTTTACCTTTATGTCTATAAAGATTTTCCTCATTTTGTTCATTTAATTGATTCATATCTACTTGGGATTTCATCATTCTTTCATTGACTTGCCTTTCAGAGATTAGATCATTTTCCAAGCTTTCATTGATTTGTCTCTCAGTTCTTAAATCATTCTGTAGACTTTCATTTTGTACTCTAAGAATCCTAATTTCTTCATTTGCATTAGAGAGTTGGTCTATAAGGTCTTCATGCTGATGGGATTGATTATGGATTTTATCTTCCAATTCTTCTTGTGCTTTGTTTCTTTGTTCCAAAACTTCACATAGCCTAATTGACTGTATTTCTTGCTCTCTTTTAAGCTTTCTTACCTCTTCTTGCAGAGATCCATTCTTTTCTAGAAGTTCTTTGATTTCCTTGCCAGCTTCTTCTAAACTACTTGATGGTAACAAATCTTCAATCTTTTCTTCAACATAGTGATGGTCATTCATTTGTCTTGCAAGTTCCTTTCTTCTTTTTAGGGATTGAGAAAGATGCTCCTTTGCTTCTTTGAGTTGAACCATGGCCATTTCTAGATCTAACTTCTCATTTTCAATAACTTTCTCCAGTCTGAATATCTCCAGAACTTAGATCTTTGCTCAAGCTGTCAAACTTTGTCCTGAGAACCAAAAGGCTCTGATACCAATTGTTGGAAATATTCAAGATATAATAGGTTACTGAGAGGGGAGAGGTGAATCAGTAACAATAAAATCTTTTAAGTCAATAACCATACACAACATTCACTCTATCCTGCTGCATAAAAACTATTAAACATTTAAACCATATATGCACAAAGATTTGGTAACCCAGAAACCTTCCAAAATAGAAAGTAAAACTGGGGTGGGGATGATACCCACAAAGCTTTGTTACTGCAGTATGAAGTTGGCTAGTTAAGGCTTACAATGATCACTTCTAGTGATTTTCCCTATTAGGAGCACAGAGGATTGCTAGATCCACCTTGTTAGAGGATTTACAAACATACTTTACATGTATGCACTCTGTTAGGAGATTTGAATAAAGACAGTTAAGTCTACCCTGTTAAAGGATTTACAAAAATGATTCACCTGTTAGGATGAACCAACAGATCAACTTACAACTTGACTGAGTTCTTTATTGTAGATCACCTTCTATGATTGATGAAATCATTTCTGCTCTTGGTAGACCTTGCTGAGTATTCTTTTCTGCTGATGAATTCGCATATCATATCTTATGTCCCTCCTTTTTGCAATATTCTATATCTTGTATGTCTTTCTTGTATCTGTCTATCTCTTGTATATATATATTGAATGATATAATACATTACATATATATACCATTCCAATAATTATTCATGCAAGCTCGGCCAAACACAAGTAAACAAAATATAACTGAGTCGGCCAAATAGTAAAATAAACTCGAGTTCTTCAGATAGACTTGATGACCTTCTGATATGCAGCATCCACTACATTACTCGGCATCGTCATGCACTCAGTAGAGGTAGGGGCTCAGTTCATACTAGTCATACAACATTGCCTGGAACTCAGTAACCATTGGTGACTCGGTAGATATAGTGTCACTCGGTAGAAACTAACTTTTTCATTAACCTCCTAAGCTCAGTTATCACTAAGTGCTTCCTCACTCGGTTAATACTGAGTGCATCTTTACTCGGTTGACACCAAGTGCAACTTCACTCAGTTAATACTGAGTGCATCTTTACTCAGTTGACACTAAGTGCAACTTCACTCAGTTAATACTATGTCTTTGATGCTCGGTTTGAACTGTGTCTTCAGTGCTCGGTTTGAACTGTGTCTTCAGTGCTTGGTTTGAACTATGTCGCCATCAGTTGGTCTGCACTGTATTACTCGGTTTGAACTATGAGTATTGTCACTAATGGAAAATAACTTTATGTCAACAAAGATGAAGATTACACATCATTATAGAAGGTAATGATCCCAAGGAATGCAGATTAACCAATTAGAAAATCAAACATAAACAACAAAAGATGTGTACTTTAAACCATTGATTAAGATCTAGAACTCTCATAGAACATCTATTTAAGGAGGATTCTAACCCTAGAATCAAAATACATATGAAGGAGAGAATATGAGAATGTATGTGATGAGAAGAAGTGAACAAGGAAAGAATAGAGCAAGAAAGGCTAAGTTTGGAATTAGTTTAGAGAAGGGCAATCAAAGCAGTGAAGGATTGAAAGGAGATATCAAATTGAGAGATCAGATCAAACATTGTATAGGGGAGATCCAAAATTGACTTGCAGAGAAAACTAAGGGTTAGGTGTACTGAACCAATTTTGAATCAGAGCAAACCTCTTAACTAAGAACATCCTAAGAGGTCTATGTAAACCTCCTAATAGAGTCCTTAGTTAATTGCAATTGTGAATCATTTAATAGGGTATGACTTAATAGTCTTGAAGCTTTTAACATGGTAAACCCCTCACAAGGTAGATCATATATTATGACCAAACATTGTTATCCTAATAGGTTAACTTTATTTTTGTAAAAGTTAAGATTTGGGGGTTTCATCCCCATGCCTATTTTACTTTCACATTGAAATATTTTTGGGTTACCAAATCATTTTTGTTATGTGTTGAATCTTTCATGGATGTGATGTATTTCATTTATATTTTAGAATTATAGTTTTAAAGTTAGATCTAAGATATGAGATGAATTAGGTGTGAATTCAATAATTTGGTTTTATAAGTTAAAGTTTAAGATCCTAATTCACCCCTCCCCCCCACCCCCCCCCCAAGTATCTTTTTTCCCAATAATACTCCCAACAAATGTAGCTCCTTGAATTCTTCCATTACAAGAATAATAGAACTCAATGTTGATCTATCATATCCCACATCAAGTATCGACCAAGACCAAATGTAACCAACATGGTCATGATCATATTTATAAATGTCAAGTTAAAGCTAAATATTTCACTCATGTCTCCTAAAATACTTAACCATATCATAAAACTTGTAATTCATTTCCCTTTGGCTATCCCATGATTAAGCCTATGGAGAAAGTCAATGTGAACAAAGATAAAATAGATCAACATGATAATATTACTCATATCTTAGATTCTATTATGATTAGTATACATGAAGAAGACACTCTCAATGATATTCATGTTAGTTTTTCTAATGATCTATATGAGACTATTAGCCTTGCTGATGATTTACTATATATTCTTTCTCAACAACTATCAATCACTCCCAGTAATGAAGATAGTGACCTAGCATCATAGCATGGTCCTTCTTTGGAATTGATTATTGTTCCTTCAGTTCTTAATATTTCTTCTCTTGTAAGTTTTCTATGCTCCCTAAATATTATTGAACAAGATGGGGTGTACTGAAAATACTTGATTATCTCCTCTTGCATAGTGGTCTATAGGTGCTTTATTCCTGCAATGTGCATCCCCCATGATGTGTTTCTTGTTATATGTTTTATCTAGATTTCTTTATATGTCTTTTGTTTCTTCATCAAGGAAAGGTGATAAATAAATTGAGTATGTCATAATTATTATTCTATTTGTAGCTCTCTTTTTTCATTGGAGATAATGGAGTTTTCTATAAAGGAAGGATATCTTTATCCACCAACCTTGCATTAGAATTAAAGAATTCAAGTATTCAAGATCATACTTACATCCATGGATTTAGAATTTTCTAGTAGTAGATCTATTGTATTTGTAGAGAATATTGTCATGATTTTATTTGAATGATGATGCAATTGATCATTTCATGTTTTGTCATTTTTGGCAACAAGATTGTAACACAAGTATGTAGTATCACAACAAGGTTAGTTGGATGGGGGCATATCAATCTTGATAATAACCTATGTCTTCTTGATTGACTAAATTTTTAATGTACTAGGTCATAATAAACTAGCTTAAATGAGTGCTACATGTTACAAATTATGGTGCACAGTTCTGCACAAGGTTACTTGAGGTATTCATCATGCTATTTCTATGACCATAAATGCTAAACACAAGTTTGGTACAAGTTATGATAAGTTTGGTGAGTACAAGAAAATAGTTCATAGTATAGGAATGAGAATACAAATAAATAATAAGATTTGATTGATGTTATTTATAGAATGGAATTAGATTGTGTGGATGGAAATATTGGATCTTGATAATGTTATTTGATGTCCATTGCAATCATGCATTGATTGGTGATTAGTAAATGAATTTACTAGATTAAGATGTCTATTAGGGAGTAGTGAAGAAAAATGATGAACAGTTAGTTATATTGTTAATCAACAAAGAAAAAGGGATTTGTGTATTCAATTGGAGATTGTAGGATATATGAGGACATTTCCATACTAATGTGGAAATTTAGGTTTGAATTTTATTGGTTGATTTATTCAAAGTTGATGATGAAGTGCATGTACCTAAAAAAATGTAACACATTTTGACTTTTTCATCAAATCATTTCATGATTAGATCTTACTATTAGTGTTCGATAGAGATCATCTCCAATTTTTTTGGATGACTTATAGGGAGGGAAATTTGATTTCCATATGAAGTGTTAAGGAATTAGAAAACCCTAATTGAGGAAATATATTAAATCATTTTATACATGAAGAAGAAGAAAGTGTGGAATATAAGATATAAGAGTTCATATGTGTGGTAGTAATAGATTATAAATAAAGGAGTCTGGTTAAGGAGAATCACTTCAAAAAATCATATCAGATACATTATAGTAAGTGATATGAAATTAAAAATGAGGAAAATGACCCACCTTGAGGTCTAATAGGAGGGGCCAATTAAAATTTAAGAAGTTGGCTATCAAATTGTGTCAAAATGAAAAAAAAAAAAGATCCATTAAGACTCCAAAACTAAGATTTGTCAATCTTGAAAATCTAGATGCCTCTACCTAAGGATTTGTTTATAGAGACATACTACATTATCATTTTACTACCCACAAAGATGTATGAATTCTTGGATGTAGATGCATCTAATATGTAGAATGATAATGTTGTATGTCTCTATAAATGAAATAGATCTACATATAGAGAATCAGAGATCCATAGATGTAAGTATGTTCTTGAATTCTTAAAGGGTTGAATACTTGAAAAATTGTGCAAGGTTGATGAATGAAGATATCCTTCCTTGATAGCCAACCTCAATATATATAAAGAGTAAAGAAGATATATCTTGAAGAGAAAATTCATGATGACATTAATTAGGGCCTTCAATGAATCCTTGATTTATAGAATTGAACTCCTTGAATGTACCTTTAAATATTGCTTGCAAATGATGACTTGAATCTATGCTTGCTCATGAAAATATAGATTTATCATACATAGAAATGGATTTCATAGGTAATAATGGATGATAAAATAAATTGAGTAATCCCCCTTTCATAGTAATTTAGGGATTAAAATTGGAAGGTAAAATTACACTGGGTGAGAAAAAATTGTAAACCCCAAAATAGATCTAGGATCTTAAGGAAACATACCTCAAGATGACATCAACCATTGTCAACCTCAACATCAATCTAAGAGGATTTTTACCTTAGGATACCCTCCAATATCTTGGGGATAGAAAGACAATGAATAAAAATAGACATAAATATGAGAAAAGACAACAAATTGAGCATAAATGCATCAATTTTCTAGTAGATTTCCAAAATAGAGCTTATGTTTTTTAAAGATGGTATAAGGGTATAAGGTATAAGGTTAAGGATTATTGGTATACATTATAGGATTGAATGTATATGGTAACGGATTTAGAGTATAGTTTCAAGGACCTTAGTATGAGGAAAATGGTTAAGGGTATACAGTATGATGATTAGATTCCACACTTGTTTGATACTAATCAAAGGCATTGAGCATGTTGTAAATGATGCAACAAACATGTGGAAACATATCTATCATCTACACAAACCCAGTGAGGATATTGTTGAAATCAAGGACAATGACAGCAGTGATGATTATGATATTCTAGGGGAACTTCATTCAATGATGATAAGTGTGGATGAAGAAGACAAGGAAGATTAAATGGAGGAAGAAGACAAGGAAGATGAAATAGAGGAAGAAGAAGCTGAACAATCCAAGGAGGAAGATGATCCTGTAAAAATTGCAGCCAAAGTCATTGCATCTCTTCCTCACTCTCCACCTAAAGCAGCTACATCAACTGTGGAGATAGCCTCTACTAGTGAGATTGTGTGCACAACAGATTCATCAATTGCTCAATCTTCACCTATCTCCTCTCTGCTCTGGGCACCATCTATGCTAGTGTCTACCATTTCATTAACCGAGCTACAACCATCTTCATTGACCAAGGCATCATTAGCTACAGCAGTAAGTTCATCAGGCATATCAACTTCTACTACAGAGTGTACAGTAAGTGTACCCACTAGTACTTCAATTTTGACAACTTCATCTGCTCTAATTTTTGCATCTGTTAGTTCTCCCATACCAACCTGTACATCAATCTTGGGAAGAACATCAATTTTTGATATTTTTAGCACTTCTCTCAATTTTCCTCTAGCTAGTCCTATTCCAATTTTGTCATCCAGTCCAGCCTCATCAACTATTATTTTAGATTCAAAGGGAAAAGGTGAAGTAACTGCAGGAAAAGCAAAAAGATTCATGATTTCCAGCAAGGCATTGGATGAGGAAATAGACTTGGATAAGGACATTATAATTCCTAAGATAGATTTGGATAATGCATCAGTTGATGAAATGAGAATGATCAGTCAGCTATTAGATCATAAGGCAAGGCAAAAACAACTGAGGCATGAGAGAGACCAGGAATATAGCATTATTGAAAGTGCTAAGAATATTCTAACAGAAGCTATTGGTGTTGAAGTAGATTCTACTCAACACATTTTGAATCAGTTAGAAGAGGCTATATATAAATTCAATGAGGATACCTCTGGCCAAGAAAAATTGATTGAAAAGGCAGAGAAGAAATTTGACAATAAGGTGCTTGAGCACATTGCTCAGCATATTGCATTAAAATAGGTAGAACTGTATACAATTTTGAGTAATTTTGAACATTCTTTTAATAATGTAACTTCAATTTTTGGCAAACTTTGTGATGTTACCGAGTATACTAAGGAAATCAAAGAAAAGTTGAATAAAATTGATGAAGATATGAAGGTCAGTGCACAAATGTTGCAGCTTGACCACAGTTCAAGTTCATCCCATCATCTTAGAATAAGATTTTCGTCAGAGAAACAGGCAGAATTGTTGAGAGAGGAAGCAAGGATTAGGTGTACTCTGATTGACATCCAAAATATGATCCTTCCTGTCATGGACACAATGCAGAAGCATATTGCCCATTCCAAAACATTGATTCATGACAAAAACTTCTCAATTGCAGATCATATGATTGAACTCTCAGCAGAAGTTCAAATAGCACTCTCCACCAGCAAAATTTTGCAAGAAAATTGGGATAAGACATTGGCTCTTATTCTCAAGGTACATTCTGAGTTTGTCTCTCATTTTGGACTCTCTGTGTAAATACATATTGTTTAATTTGGCATTATTGTCCAAAAGGGGGAGATAGCACACTCCAGAAGATACAATTGTGCAAATATGTGTAATGACTTGTAAATACTGTCCATATTGCATGGGGGAGATACATGTAAGAAAAATATGTCTAAATAAGACTTGCAAAGAGCAATTTTGAAAATTTAGAACTGTTTATTTTTTTTGCACGTAAACTTTGAATCATAATTGTTTTTGTCACTAATGCCAAAGGGGGAGATTGTTGGCATAAAGTTATTTTCCATTAGTGACAATACTCATAGTTCAAACCGAGTAATACAGTGTAGACCAAATGATGGTGACACAGTTCAAACCAAGCATTGAAGAGAGAGTTCAAACCGAGCATTGAAGACATAGATCAAACCGAGCACTGAAGACACAGTTCAAACTGAGCATCGAAGACACAGTATTAACTGAGTGAAGTTGCACTTAGTGTAAACCAAGTAAAGATGCACTCAGTATTAACTGAGTGAAGTTGCACTTAGTGTCAACCGAGTAAAGATGCACTCAGTATTAGCTGAGTGAGAAAGCACTTAGTGATAACCGAGCTCAAGAGGTTAACGAAGAAGTTAGTTTCTACCGAGTGACACTATATAAACCGAGTCACCAATGGTTATCGATTTTCAGGCAACATTGTATGACAAGTATGAACCGAGCCCCTACCTCTACCAAGTGCATGATGATGCCGAGTAATGTAGTGGATGCTGCATATCAGAAGGTCATCAAGTCTTTCTGAAGAACTCGAGTTTATTTTACTATTTGGCCAACTCAGTTATATTTTGTTTACTTGTGTTTGGCCGACCTTGCATGAATAATTATTGGAATGGTATATATATGTAATGTATTATATCATTCAATATAGACATATAAGAGATAGACAGATACAAGAAAGACATACAAGATATAGAATATTGCAAAAAGGAGGGGCATAAGATATGATATGCGAATTCATCAGCAGAAAAGAATACTCAACAAGGTCTACTAGGAGCAGAAATGATTTCATCAATCATAGAAGGTGATCTACAATAAAGAACTCAGTCAAGTTGTAAGTTGATCTGTTGGTTCATCCTAACAAGTGAATCATTTTTGTAAATCCTTTAACAGGGTAGACTTAACCGTCTTTACTCAAATCTCCTAACAGAGTGCATACATGTAAAGTATGTTTGTAAATCCTCTAACAAGGTGGATCTAGCAATCCTATGTGCTCCTAATAGGGCAGATCACCAGAAGTGATCATTGTAAGCCTTAACTGACCAACTTCATACTGCAGTAACGAAGCTTTTTGGGTATCATCCCCACCCCAATTTTACTTTCTATTTTGGAAGGTTTTTGGGTCACCAAATCTCTATGCATATATGGTTTAAATGTTTAATAGTTTTTATGCAGCAAGATAGAGTGAATGTTGTGTATGGTTATTGACTTAAAAGATTTTATTGTTACTGATTCACCCCTCCCCTCTCAGTAACCTATTATATCTTGAATATTTCCAACACATCTTAACTATCTCTACAAATATTAAATCCTATATGGAAGTCAGACAAAAAAATTTGCATAGTTGTTTGTGTAATTACAAACTCATATGAAGAAAATAAACTTCTTAGCATTTAAATGTGATGACACTTGATCATCATTGACATTCATACTAGTACTCACATTCTATATGCAAAAGCTTCTTTGGTCACTTGGAAAAAAATATCTTCTTAGTTTACTCAGTCTCTACTAAAGTAGCTCAGCTTATAGATATGCCCAGTCTCAACTTAGGTGCTCGACAATCACTAACTTTTTAGGCATGTTATGTAAAATAAGCAAGTCCTTTATTTTTCTCGATCTTTACTAGATGACTTGATCATAGTGATGACCATTCATCCTTTCCTAGTAAATGACTAATTGTTTGGACACTAATAGGCAACATAGTCTTAGAGATCAACAATCCCCCCTTTGACAATAGTGGCAAATTTTCTTTTTCATTTATAGTCATTACATTAAAAAATACTCCCCCTAAGATAATAATCTAAATCTATAAAATTTGGATGTCATAATATCTAATGTCTTTGAATTCTACTTCTATTTACTTTGTTGGTCATGTTTTCACTTCATGTTTTTTTGAATATGTCTCATAGTGAGTGTTCCTAGTTCTTTTTATGCTAATTAGGGTTTGGTCTCTTTTAAATTTGTTAACCCTAAGAAAACCCTAACAAGTATTTGGCAAAAATGTTTCCCTAAGAAAGCTCTTTTGGGTTGTATGCCTTTTCCTTATATTTGAGCAGGATAATCATTTCAAAATGCCCCTTTCTAAGAACCTTTTAAAAGATTATTCATTTTTTTCTCTAAAGTTCCTAAAGTAATACTTACTATTAGAATTCTTCAAAATCTATGGTGGTTACCTTGTTGTTATGAGAAGTTGCATGCCTTTTACTGCTAGTGACATGGTGACCAAGCAGCTATCACATGTGGGACCCAATTATTAATAAACATGGTTTCAAAGTGAATTACCCCTACCATTAGATATCCTTATGATCTATGGTGGTTTCCTTGTTGCTATTAGAAATTGAAAGGTTTTTAATCTTAGCAACATAGCAACCACTACAAAAATGAAATATGGTGGAACCAAACCTAAAGATAGGTGCCATGTTTTTCTTGCTATTAATGAGCCTCATCTGCATGACAACTTGTCAGAATTGTTAGATGCAATTAAAGATACATGCTAACAAGAAGGTAGTTTTGATTCATGTCATTAGATTCCTTCGAGATCAATGGTTTTCGCCATGTTGCTATGAGAATTTTCTCAATCTTTACTTCTAGCAAGATGACAATTGCTCTAAAAAGAAATATGATAGGATCAGATTTTAAAAGTGGTACTATAAAGGTTATGTTTCATTAATGGCCATGTCAGCATGTCAGAATGCTATGATGTCATATGTCACTTTGGATCTTCACTTAGGGAAATGTACTTGCTGATTTGTGCTATCAGATCTCATCAAGATCGATGGTGGTCACTATATCACTATTAGAACTTGCGCAATCTTTACCATTCACAACATGGTGACCAAAGGAAATTTAGGTAGACCTACCACATTTAAAATGAAATGATCATGGAGTGAACATCATTTGATCAAAGGTAGCATCAATGATGGTTGCTATGTCACTATGAGAAGGTTCTCAATGTTTATGCTTAGTCACATAGCGAGAGCATGACACATGTCAAAAAGTGCAAGTGGGTCTAGTGTAACTTGTTAGCAGTGAAATCAAAAGCCTATGTGGAAATTTCTAATTGGGTTCATTGACAACCTAGAGGATTGAAACTAAATCATTAATGATTTTATTCCTCAATTGTTAGATTTTAAAAAAAAATTGACAGCTTGTTTTTAAAATTAGAAGGTGGTGCCACTCTATTTTCCTTATGATCCATTTATGAAAATTAAGGTTTCTAATGCAAAGTAAAACTAGAGATATATTGCAAGATTTCACAAATTATTCTCCATGCAAACATATTTCAAATTCTTAGAGAACCAAGAACTTGTTGAAGAATTGTTCTTGCTTGGTTGAATTGCAAAAAACAATTCTCTATATCCATTGTGTGTTGCATAACTTCAACAAAGAATAGCAGAGAGACAAGTGAGTATTTTACTTTATTGAACAGTTCAAAGAATTCTACTATTCTACATTATTATCAAATATTCCTCCAATGAAGGGTTTATCTAGAAAAGTAGAATATGCTAGTAGGAACATTCATGATGATTTTTTTGGAATAGCTAGCTGAGTCCACAAATGAATCTACTCAAATTAAAAAGATAATCCTTGTGAACCCTAGGCTTAAAACTACAGATGGTTTATATGGTAAAGGGCATTGGGTTAGGTATACCATTACCTCAAAAATTGGACTCCATCTTTTCAGGAAATGGTTCTTAGAAAGGAAGTTGTTTGCCCCCCATGCAAATTTTTGATTTGGGTAAACTAGTAGTCCCTGGGGTTTTTATGGACTCAGACCTTCTTATAGACATAGCCAAAAATAACAACCCCATAGCCAGAATAGTAAGGAGGGTAGATGGGGAACCTCTAATAAGGATTAATGCTGAAAAATTAGAGAGGTTTTTGGTTTGGAGCTAGTCACAAATTACCATGAACCCATTGATTTTTAGGGTTTGGAGAAGGAATACTTGTCTAAGAAGGATCGAGTTAGCAAGGTACATTGAGAGGACACATGGGCACCATTGGGAATTTTACTTTTATGAAAACATTAATTAAAGAAGCTTTTAAGAAGGAATTTTTCATTAGTAGAGCTATAGATATATGGATAACCTTGTGTAGGGTTTTTGGTGAGGATGAGCAAAATTTTATGCCAACAAAGTTTGTGTATGTGATGATACAGATCTCTTCTTTTGGTGTGGATATCATTTTTTATTTTGCATCTTATATAGCAGAGGAGATTCATATAGGATTAAATGGGATTACAAAGAGCAAGGTCAAGAAGACATTTGGCCATTATTCATTATTGATGCACATGTTCTTATTTAAAGGGGTTACTTATTTCGAAAAAGAAATGGTTTTAAATAGAGAAGATGAGGGAGAAACTCTATCAATCTAGTTGTGGAGTGCAAATATGACCTGGGCTGCAAAGGAGGCTAGCTTTGTTGGATTTGATAGATACTTTGCATCTAGGTTGAGACACCTCATATTAAGGGACAATCCTTGCAATTTGAAGGTATCCCACAATTGGGCAAATGTTATACCCTACCCTATTTCCACAAATTTTAGAGTATATGGTTTCCAAGGGAATCCCCATGTACTTCCTTACCAAGTTCCTCTAAAGTTAGGTATAGCTAAAATGTAATGGTAGATAGGTGGGTTGGAGGAAGCACAACTGACTAGTAGGTCTAGAGGCTCAAATTTCCCCTCTTGTACCATTTCCCATCGATTCATAATCACTAAGGGTGGTTGGGTGTTTCTGTATAAGTTTTTGGACTAGTATAAATGGATATATCCCATGGCCATTTTTGTGATAGTGAGGGATTTTTTGATGTATTTAGACAAAGGGATAAAACTAGAGCAAAAGATCATGAACCCTACTTCCCCAAAGACATAATAAGGAATGAGTTCTCTCTATAAGAGCAAGAGATCAAAAAAGAAAAGTGGAGAGTTTACTCTAGGGTTTTGGAATTCATTAATTGTTTTGATAATAAGTATAAGCCTCTAGGTGATGCAAAGACAGAGGCAGATAAATTAAATAAATTGATGACTACTTTTCTTGAGATTATGGAAGTCATGAATGAGAAGAAATTAGTCTTTATTAATTCTTATCCTGATAAGGCCTAAGAGGTCATGAGAAGGTTTTCTTTCACCCCTGCAGTAGGATCAGGGCATTTAGTTGTTCAAAGAAGACTTGGATACAATAGAATTCAAAATAAAAGGCCTATAGTTGATAAGGGAAAATAAATAATAGAGTCAGCCAATGCTATTCTAGAGGAAAGACTTGATGTTCCTATGCCTAGGAGGTAGAAGGTAGAAAAGGAACAGGTGCCTTAGATAGAGGAGTACTCAACCACTCAATCCCCATTACACATAGGAGATGAACATCTCACTAAGGAGCTAGTGGAACAATTGGGATCCTAGGGGGGAGTTTTCATTACCACATCAGAATTGGATGAAGGAAATCCTTAGGAACCTCCTTTACCAAGCCTTGAGTTAATCATTGCTAATTATAGAGGAAGGGAGTTGGACCCTATGTTGGAACATGCCAACCAAGAGTTTATTTCTGATGACAATTTTGTTAAGTCCAGAGCCTTCTATCAGTTTTCTTGGAGGACAAACATGGAACTTTTTGAAGAAAAATGTAATAAAATGAAGACAGAGCATCTTGAAAGAGGAGGCAGATCTATAAAACCAAATCAAGGAGGAAATGATGTAGGAATTTAAAAGCTTGACCCTAGAAGAAGGAAGGAAAATGAAAAGATCATCTAGTGTGCTGCTACTACCCAATTGGGATATTACAGATGCCATGGTTTCTAATTTTGTTACTAAGAAATTAAGTACAGATGAGAAGGTGAAGAAAGAAATGAAAGGTGCCAAGTTCAATGAGGATCATGTTGCACTGGTAATTTGGTCAATGAGAAAAGGATCTAGAACTAGCTTTTCACAGGCTCATGACACTAGCCTGATAGGAAACTTAATTGTGAAGAGAGTTGAAGAAACTACTAGTGAAGAGACTACAGAGTTAGGTGTTGGATTAGCCAATATTACCTTAGCCTTAAATCTAAGGGATAAGAGAGAAACATTAGAGTTGCATGATAAGTATGAGAAGATTTTGGCTACCTATAATAAAGAAATTCAAAAAAGAATTTAACTTGAAAATAAACTGATGGGACACCAAGGGCAGTCTAGTAGGCCTAGAATCACTTATCCACTAGTGGAGACTTTTAAATCCACTCCTTTTATTGAGATTCCAGACACACCACGGAGACCTTAGTATTACACTGTAGAGGATTTTGGAGAAGAAAAGAGTAAACTATGGGCGTTACATGTAGAGTTAGAGATTCAATAGAGGATAGGCTAAGTAAAGCTATCATGTATTTAGTTAATAAAATTGATTGGCCTAATTTCTATGAGAAATTAACAAAAGTAATAAATATATGGGATGAGCTAAAAGCAAATGATGATTCCCTAAAGCCAATTGTCGACAAATGGAGTAGAAAGACTAAAGATATTACCCTTCTATGATTTTCTATTATTAGTTTATCTTGTGGGTATATAGAGAAGACTTATGATTTAACAAATGATTTATCGAAGGTTGATGATAAGAGAGTTGTATTACAAAAGATGATCATAAGTTACCTTGACAAGTATAAGAGTATTAATTGTGAACTCTTCCCACGTGTCATAGATAAAAATGATGAGTTGAAAAATAAGGAGGAATGGGCCCAAGAATTGAATGAAATATTATTCCTTCGAATGAATAAGGTCATAAATGAAAAGGGAAATGCATGGTGGGTAGCTACAACTGAAGAAGTTGTAAACGTTTAGTTATTCTTTGATTCTTCGAGGGAAGATTTTGATGAGATTGACAAAATTGGAGAGTATGTGATGAAGAAGCAACATGATATTCTACATTTTAATTGGCCAGATAATACACTTTTTGACAAGTGGATGGTAGATTTTGTTCATGAAAAGTAGTTAGAATATGGCAAAAATGATGATGATGAAATGGAATGGGATGAAGTACAAATAATTGATACATCAGTAAAAGTAAAACAAGACAAGGGTAAGCAACCAATTGCAATTACCAAAATAGGGACCCAAATAGATGACTTGGCAACATAATAAATGATTGTAACTATCAATTTGTTAGTACAAGATGACATGGATGGAGTACCTCAGCTTTAGCTTAGCATTCAAGTACCAAACCAAGGCCCATCACATGTAGAACCAATGATCACACACTCTAAGGAAGAACAAAAATAGCAAAGCCAGACATAAAATCCTCAACAACAAAAGTATGTTGACATTTTGGTCAATTTTTTTATTAGTGACATACACTTATTTAGATTGTGAGTTTATATCAAGCATATTGTATAGTTAAAAATGTTAACCAAGCATTTCATATGCTACTAAGTCCTATGGATAGGTTTTAGTTTGAACTGAGCAGTTACTATAGAGTTGATGAACAATAGTGTAAACCAATAATTTTAGTGTATCTTAAGTTTATTAGTGAAAACTAAGTTGTGTAGTTTTTACTAAGTTTGCAATTGATGTGATGTAAGCATAGTGTCAATCGAGCTACTCAGTGTTAACCAAGAGGCTCAGTTTATACCGATCTTGAGGTGATAGTGTTTACCAAGCTATGCAGTATGAATCAAGTGATTCAGTTTATATGTCGAGTTTCACCAGTACAAACCGAGTTCAAGACTACTTCAAAGTGATCAGTATGGACCAAGCTTATATATCTACCAAGTGCATGATGATGTTGAGCATTGATTGTGGATGCCAAGTATCAGAACCTCACCAAGTTAGTCTTTAGAACCTGAGTTTCTACACTTTGGCTAACTTTGTAATATTTGTGTAAACTTGTATTGTGGCCAACTTTGTAATTATGTAATTGGATTGATATATATATAATGTATTATATCACATCAAAATGAATGTAAGGAAGTAATGTAATCATTGTAGAATAGCATAAGAGTGATTTAAAAAATGTACAGTAGTATAAGGAGTAGCAAAGATTCATCTATCACAACAAGGTAATTTGTACACTCAGAGGAATCTCATTTAGCAAACCAAGTTGTAGATTAGAGATAAGCTACTTTTTTATCCTAATAGGTGGATCAATAAAATCCTTTAACAAGGTAGACCTAATAGTCTTATATAAATCTCTTTATCGAGTGCATACTTCATTGTATGTTTATAAATCCTTTAGCAAGGTGGACCTAGTAGTACTTATTGCTCCTAATAGGGTAGATCATCAAAAGTGATCATTGTAAGCCTCCACAAGCCAAATTTATACTACAATACCAAAGCTTGTAGGTATCATCCCCACCCCATTTTTACTTTCTATTTGGAAGGTTTTAGGGTCACCAAATCTTGTATTAAAGTGTTGAGTATGCTTTCATGTTTTTTACTTTCTCATGCATGAAGTTCGATCAGAATTCATATAAAGGATCACTTGATAACTGGGATAAAATTTTTAGAAGTTACTGATTCACCCCTCCCTTCCCCTCTCAATAACCTAGCTTTTCATAATATTTCCAACAAAATATAGTAGAAAGTGGTTCCACCAAAGAATATTCATGATGAAAAAATTCTATTGCACCAAATTTTGTTTTTTGTGATAGTAATATTGTAAATATCTTTTATATCTTAAGGACAGTTGTTAGTACCCTCTATGCCTAAAGCTTGTTGCATCTCACACTATGTAAGTAAGATTCTAAGGCTAGAGGAGGGGTCCGAGTCATTGTACAATTTTAGTTTTACTAAGCTTTGTTTGGTCTACTATTTCTTGATATCAACTCTTTGCAAATACATTGATGTTGTAGGATCATAGTGTCTTATCTTGAGTTGTTTTGAGTTCTATTACAATGTTATATTACTTTCAAAGAGAATTAGTATAAAGATGAATTGTCCCCACATATTTCTCTCTGAATCTTGTCTCCATTTTTATCATCTAGTTATCTTGACATTGTATGAGCAAAGCTTATCCAATTGAATATATGTAGGATAGGTTGTATATTAGTTTATTATTATTTTTAGTTGAATAAATTAAGTAAATACTTTATTTAATATGATAGGATCTCTAGGAAGTAAAAGGATATGTGTAAGAATGAGTTTTAGTGAGAATTACTAATAAAATTGATTGTAAAGAAGTTAATTAGGTCAAGAAGTTGAATAGACTCTGAATCCCAATGGATGAGGCACTGATCAACTCTTTCAATTAGCATATGGAAAGATCATAGATAGATGTTAAGAAAACATCTAAAATCAATATCAATTTTACTTTAAATATTCGAAGAATGTCAAAGTTGGTCAGTACTTATTTACATTTAACCTCTGAGTCCTAGTTAGCTATTATTGCCAAGGATTATTTGTAGATCTAAGAAGAATTGTGACCAATTTGCTATAAGGGATAAATTATTGTTGTAAAATATCATGGAATGAGTCAAATATGTATGTAGTATTAGGTTGTGAATCTTTTATCCCTTAGGTTCACTCGCCTTAGTTTTGCAAAGCAAAAAGAATAGAAAATCTTTCATGATTTTGTTGAAGTTGCGTCCAGATTTGAAGAACATATAGTTGTTTATAGGAAGTAGCTAATTCTTAGGTTATTGTGACCTTCATCATCTTGGTATTAAGTATTTTTTTTCTTATTAATGTAAAAACACCAACATACTCCTTGTTTTAATGTCTTCTTAATATATGTACCCCTTTTCTTTTTATTTCCCCCTTTTTGTCATTGATGAGTTAGGGTTGCTTAGGTTAGGCGATGCTTATCAAAAAAAAAATTATGGCTTTCCAAAATGTCAGCATAGCCTTCATTCCACTATTCTTTTATCTTCTCTAAAACTTGAAATTGAATTTCTAGCTCGACCACTAGAGCAATTAGTCCTTCAATGTGGGAAAAATGTGTGTCCTTCAAAATAGTTTGTGCTATAGATACTTCTTTCTGAATGATTTCCAAATGGGGTAGTAACTAGAATTGAATTAAGATCAACTTGTTTCTAAACTCACTATCCCTAGCCATGATCTCAGTTAACCTTTGTTGACTAGTTGTCAACTTATTATATGAGATTGATCTTGAACTTGCATTCTTTCCCAATGAGAGAGAACTTTCTCTCATATCAACATTCAATAAATCAATGGAATATTGATTCTCCAGTGTAAAAACCTCAACATTATTCAACTTCATGTACAATGAATGAATGGTCTTCAAAATTTCTTCTAACTCTATAACTAATTTGGAAAGTGCTACCTATCTATTTACAAGTGCCTAAGAGACATTAACAAAAACTTTATGTTCAAATCTCCTCTTAGACCATTATAGTAGTTTATCATTGGTCTCTATATCCTATTCATGTTCTTTATCAACTATATATACTAATTGATCCAAAATTGGATGTTGACCATCTAGTTCAATTATGTCAAGTGCATTCATAAAAATATCTCTAATAGTGTATAGTACTTGTTTCTTCTTATGCTCTCTTCTTAGTTGTTCTTTCTTTACATTACGACTTAACAAGGTTTATATTTTTGACATCTACTAAAGTGTCAAATTATTCAAGTCATACACGAGTAAAGTGATTACCTCATCCAAACTGACTCATTCATCATCAATTTCATTTTTCTGAGTCAAAATGTAAGACTGAGAGGTTATATCACTAAGTAATGATAGTTACAATTATTTCCCCTTCTCACTTGATGTCATTTTTTGCTCTTACCTCTTTGATGTAGGTGTCACCTTCTATTTAGGTGTACCGATCCTTGATTGTATAGGATTTGTACTTGACAACTATACAAGAGACAATGAAACCTCTTGCTCCTTTTATGTACCTATTTTGTTTTCATCTCTATGCCTTTGTCATTTTCTCTCTTCTCTCATGGCTCAAAAATAGGCATACAAGTTAATTGTGTAAACACAATTATTGCCTTTCCTTATTGCTTGGTACCTGTAATCACTCTAAATACATCTTTCCACACCTTGATGCTATTCTACTCAACTTTAGGAGATTTATTCTTCAAAATTTTATATGCCCTGTCTCTTGGCATAAATTTCTCCATATAATCTTTAAGGGTTATAGACATATGTGTCTTCCTAAAATCTAGCATATCTCATGCCAATGTAGTCTCTCTTATTTGTTTCTCTTTGCATAGTGCCCACTTCCATTTGGCATATATCTATTTGTACAAGCCCACTAGTTAGGAATCCATCTCCCAATTCCAATGGTGTAGGTCTAAATTAAATCATCATATCTATCATATTTTCTTCGAGTTTAACATGATCATCATTATTCAAAGAATCATAATTAATATCTTTGAATCCTATGAAAATTTTTGATTCTCCAATATTTTCACATACCTGATCTATAGTCATTAGAGGGAGTCTCTCCACAATTTGAAATTTTATTGGTTCATTAGACTTAGTCTCTTCATCATCTTCCTCCTCATGTGCAATGATCAGTTTTCTCCTCAGCTTCTATTATGTATTCTTCTATAGTGAGCTGGTTGGTCTCTTCTTTGATGGACTTCCTTTAGTCTTCATAGCTAGGGGTTGAGCTGTCTTTGATCTTTTTATGATTTTAATTTTTTGCTTTGGAGGTGTTAGAACCTTCTTCACATCTCTACCAAGATCAGATTTAACCTTAGGATCAACAATTATTACCTTTTTCTACTTTACTACTTTAGGCTTAGCAATAGCCATTTTTGTTCCTTTTCCTTCCACAACCTTAATAGGTTGTTTTGATAGTTCCCCTTCTTCATTCTTCTTGTCCTCAAAACTCTTTATCTTTCTTTTCATCTCAATCTTTGGAAAACTAGATTCTACATTTAATTAGGCCATTATTGTTTCATTTGCATTAAATTTCTCGACATTAGCATCAACATCCTCAATCAAAAGTGTACTCATTGTTGTCGTAATCTTATTAGCATTAACTGCATAAGGCATAGGCCTTAACCATGAAATTATTGGTACTATTTTCTGGGCATGCACAAAATCTATGTCTACTACAAAACATACCTCATCTTAATACTTATCAACAACTAACTTAGGTATTCTCATTCTATTTCTCATTTTATTTTTGAACTCATCAAAATAGTTATACATTATAGTTTCAAATTTTTCTCCCAAAATATAGAATAAATCATTTATCTTCTCAAAATTAATTCGATTCTTATCCCATGATATTGTTCTAATCATAGGAAATGAATTTTATGCATACAAAAAAATGCATTCTAGCAAAGATCAGAACTTACATGATGTATTTTTTCCCTTTTTGATTGCCTCTAGGTTCTCTAATAATTATTGCAGTTGAAACTCAGAAAGATCATAAGTAGGATCCTTCTTGACAATTTTATATCACAAATCTACTGCAATGAAGGGCACATTGTTCAGTCAGCTAGATTGGTTAAACTTGTGTGTAATCACATGAACTACAAATTTAATTATAGGATCTTCTATCCCATTAATTAACATTCCTCTACCATTCCACTTTTCAAATTAATTCTTTTTTGTGCTCCTTATGCTTTTGGGGTCAAACCAAGCTAGGGTAACCAATTACTTAACATATTATGGCCTTGTTGATCTTGATTGGTCTACCTTCTAACCATATCTTCATGTTGTGGATATGACTGAGCACAACCTTTATCCTTTCTACCTTGAAAACCTTAGGGAACTATTGATGCAAAAGCTTTCACCCTCACCTAAAGTCTTACCTAAAGGTAACCTCATGTATCATGGAAACAATCTCTAATGTGTGGGACTTTGTGACTTGAGATTGAGTCTTTGGAGAAGGCTAGCTTCCTTACTATCAGGATGCACCTAACTACTTCTTAAGAGGAAAAGGGAGAAGGAATGCATGAAAACAAACTACCTAATCTAATCTAAGAGGAGGTGATACACCACATAGTATGTTCAACCTGGTCTCTACCAAAGAATACATAGTTCATTAATATAACCTCAAAGTATACAAATTCAATCCTTGCTTAATCCAACAGCCCTATGTAGATCAAAACCAAAAGAATTCTATAAGGAAGAGACTTCACTATATATCATTCAAAAGCCAAATAGATACAATCATACGGTTGAGAAATGAAGATAATACATTAACATGAAGGCAAGAAGATATTGCAGAATATATTAATGTAAGAAAGAGATATAATAGAGGAGTATATTAACTTAGAGGAGAAGAAAATTACAGTAGTAGAGCATATACATACAATGCTAAAAAATTAGATAAAAGATCAACCCTAAGATGGGTTACAAAATTGGCTTTTATAGTGCAAGCACAACTCAGATAGCTTTTACCTGAAGGAAAAACTCAACAACTACATTCAAGATTGTAGAGAACAATCATTACAAATCTGAGAAAGATTTGATCATGGCACACATCCGAGCATAGAAAAATCACTTATTCAGCAAACAAAACCTTGAGAAGATAGAAATAGTGGTCATTATCATTTTTACTAATTAGATGGATCACTAGGTGGTGATGGAGTGTCCCTTCACATTTATTAGACATGGGAAATGATGAAAGTGGTTGAAGGAGATCAAAAAGATCATATCCACCATCAAAGAGCCACTTATTTATTACCAACATGCCAAGCCAATCATGTCATCAGTCAACTAGAGTCAATCTTCAATCTTTGCTATGTAGACTAGTCACATTCTACCTATCATGTTTGACCTATGAATGCAATCAATCATGACTTTGCAACCCTTTATCTTCATTAAATTTTTTACCTTGAAAAATCATGAATGAACCATATTATTTCTTCATAGCTTTTTCTTAACATCTTCTCCTAACTATCACAATCAAGTAATAATGTGAAATAAACTGCCAACATACCATTCACATCATTGTGACTTGAACCTTGACTTGACATGAAATGCTCACAATCATGCAATAAAAATGGACTTAACCACAATTATATACTCTCCACCTAGGATTATCTTGAACTCATTATGACCATGCAAATAGGAAGAGATGCATGATCATAGGACTAACTATGGTTCAAACCATAACTCCAGTGAAGCTACGATGACCATTTGATCCACTTATTTCATGTTATCATTGTTTTACATCTTGATTCTTTAACCCATCACTAACCTCAGTGACCATGTGAACAAGGTGTTTTTTAGTTCACCATCTTGAATATGGTTAACACTAAACTCTCTTTGATTATGCAATTAAGGAAGGGTCATGACATCGTAACTTAAACCTTGAGTTAAGATCATCAATCTATGATTGTGTGATAAAGAGAGATCACTACATGACCACTTATAACTTGATGGTAGCCCTCTAAATCATAAAATTTCACAGAACACTAAAAGATTGTACTGCATATTTGCACCTCCTCTAATAGTTAAGCCATAGAATGCAATGACTAGGTGATGAAGGATAGTCACATGATCATGACTTGAGTCTCCAAGGGGATAAAGCATAAAAATCTTGAACTTAGGAAAATAAGGGATAAGACAAAGTTTGAATATATCCTTTATAGAATTTGATCATTTGAATAATTAAATAGATATGACTGTTGGCCATGCTTGATAGAAAAACTTAATCTTTTGATGGGAGGGAAAATATGACTAATAATTTTGGTGACTCAAAGGGGATACTAGCCTTTTATGTATATGACCAATGATCTTAAGCATCCATTGGGCTATGGAGTCATAAAAAACTAAGATCATGTGCATTGTAAAACCATAACTTTGCCTCTGACTTCTTTGCAACTACAAAAATTCAAAACCTACCTATCTTACAAGGAGATAACCTATGCTTAGCACTTCTTGTAAAACTTGAAAAAACTACTCTGATATATACAAAAAAACCCTAACCCTCTATAGAAGTAGGGGTTGAGATAAATCCCATTAACTAGAATGGGTAGAATGTTACTATTGGGTTTGGATAGCTAGAAAACATTGACCTACATGCAATTGGTGATAACATAAGGCCCGCTCTAGATAGCATCAAACTTTGAATGCCTTCCTAGCTTGGCTCTATTGGCATCCCACTTGAGAACAAGATCTCCTTCCCTAAAAATCCTAGTTTAAGCCTTTCTATGAAAATTATTTGGACCTATTGATGAAAATCCTCAAGTGTATGCATAGCCTATTACCTTTTTTCTTTTAATTCAATCAGCTTTGCTAACCTGATTATATGGAATCATTTTCCTATAGCTCCAATTGATGAGCTAGATCAAGAGAGGGGAATTATAGTGATATGGGAAGCCTAGCTTCCCTTTTATAAACTAGCATAAATTTTGAATTCACAACTACTCTCTTGGGTGCAATTTTAATAGCCCAAAGGGCTATCTTGAACTTAGCATGCCAACTCCTCTGATTGTCTTCAATTGTCCTCTTGATGATCTTTATAAGATTCTTTCTAAAGGATTCAGCCAAGCCAATTCCTTGGGGATAATAATTTGAGGAAAAGCTCAAATATATGCCATATTCTAGAGCCCAAAAACATATATGAGCCCCAACAAAAGATTTGGCCTTATCAAATATGATAGTTGAGGGAACACAAGATCTTGTCACAATTCCATCAAGGAATTCAACTACTGAGGCTTGTTTCATCCTTTAAAGCCATTTCCTTAGTCCATCTTGTGAAATAGTCCATGGATTCCAAGATCTATTTATGACCAACACTAGAGGGTGGATTTATTGGAACAATGAAATCCAAACTCCATTGGGCAAAAGGTTGGTCAACTTGAATGGGATGGAGGGGAAGGGAAGCCAATCTTTGCTTTCCTAAGAAGAAAGAACATTTCTCACACTCCCTTACCCACTTATGATAATCATTAAATAGGATGGGCCAATAATATCCAACCCTCATTATCTTCATCATAGTGACTCTGGCTGAGAAATGACCACCAGTAGGACCATCATGAAATTCCCTTAGCAACCTACTAACCTAAACTATCTATATACATCTAAGTAGGACTCCAACATAATTCTTTTTGAATAATAATCCATCCACCAAGACATAGGGAATAGCATGCAACATGAACTATCTCTTCTTAGCTCTGTCTAGTCCTTAGGGGAATCTTCCTTCTATCAAGAAGGAAATCATGTCCTACAACCAATCAATCTAATATTCATTCTCCAATAGCTACTCATTTTGGATCAAGAGGGAAGCCTCCTCATGTGTCTCAAATGATGAAGCCATTTGATCACCCAGTCCCTTACCTCCTACCAACTTGGTGATCTTAATATCAATATCATATTCCATGACTCTAGTAATCTATGCAACTCTCTTCTTATTGATATCCTTGTTCAAGAGGAAATCCTTCACACTTGCATGTGGAACTAAAAACTAGACCTTGTTGTGAGACTACAGATGGCTAAATTTTTTGAGAGCCCTTACAACAACAAGGACCTATTTCTCTACATAACTGTATCTTTCTTCATAATCATTAAGCCCTTGACTAAAGAAAGCAATGGGCTATTCCAAATTTTCATCATTTAACTATGTAAGAAAGTTGAAATGTTTGACTTTCCTCAAAGGGAGTAGAGGATAAAATCTCTATCAAAATTAGGGATGACAAGAGTAGGGGCTGATGCAATTTCTTGCTTGATTTCTTCAAAACTATCCTTTCCCTCTTTGGTCCAAGTGAATTCTAGGTTCTTCTTTACCATAGTTGTGAGAGGCTTTACTATAGAAGCAATGTCAAGGATGAACCTGTTGATCATTTTTGCCTTCCCGCCAGAATCACCACATTTGAATTCAACGTAGTAACATTCACAAGTTTTAAATATCCAAATATTCAAAAGGGGCAAAAAATACCTTATGCTAACCTTATGATATTTATTCCTTGCACATTTTAATGTTTCTGCGGGCTTGCTAGTCCCCGTCGTCAGATTGAGATAGATCAACGGTTGGTGCTATCTCACTATGGGAAGTTGCACGTTGTTTTGCCATAGCAACATAGCACCTTTTGGCCACATGGAAGGTGGGTCCCAAGTATGCCCCATCGAATATCAGTGATGAAATTTGGCACACATTGGCAGTTGGTCAATCTTTTCATTGGCTAAGGTATGACTGTGTAGAATGTGGGTCCTGCTTCACTTGGTGGGCCACAAATGAGGATTTGTCAGACAGGTTGGCACGTGACCAATTTCTTATTGGTTGGTATATTGATAGGTCAGATCCATCTTGCTTACTGCCAAATCTTGAAAAATCAATGGTGGATGCTATCTCGCTATGGAAAGTTGCGAGGATAGTACCCATAGCAACATAGTGCCTCGGCGATGCATGGAACAGATGACATCATGTGCCCACCCTTCTCCAAAGTAATATTACGGCTCATCCTCGATGGCAGTTGTCAGGTGGGTCACAGTACAATGGTGGTTTTTCGTTGGTCCACTCAACCAACTTGGTGTGCAGTCGTGCAATTTTCTTGCTCACCATAGATCTAAGGAAAATCAATGGTGGGCACTATCTCGCTATGGAAAGCTATGAGAATATTACCCATAGAGACATAGAACTATTGTGCCACGTGGATTAGTGGGGCTAGGTCATGCCAAGATAAAGATGCTAGGTGTGCTGAGTGGTTCATGGGACTAGGTTTTCAAGTTTTTTTTTAAGGGAGATAGCACAGTAATATGGTGAGTCTTCACGATCATCAGATCAGTCAGGATCCATGGTGGGTGCTATCTCACTATGGGAAATTTATTGAAGGATATGCATAGCGACATAGCACCTCGGCAATGAGTAGCAGGGTGGGGCCAAGTATTATGAAATTTTCAGTTGGTGCCAATTAGGATCACGGGGTCTGGCCAGGGTATGAGCAGTTAAGGCATTAACGGTTAGCGACCGACGATTAGTATAATGTTGCAGTCAGGATTTTAAAATAAAAGGATGGTGCAGTTAGTAATGAAAAGAGATGGTCAACCACGTAGCCCATTTTGGATGCAAAGTTTAGCTTACTTGCTAACCCTGCTGATTCAGGTGCTCAAGAATGAAGAAAGTTAGGATTTTTTATGCGATTTGATCTTTATAATCAATCCCAACCAACCTAGAATGAATGCGAGACAAGGAAGAACACTCCACGTCCAATCCAATCCATCTACCTAGTCAGAATGGCTTAATGGCACCATTTCCATCCTCTCAAGGCATTATTTGACATAGAAGATCAGATATCATTACATCTAGATCCATATCTAGATAAGATTTTCTCCATGATTGTTCTTTGTAGGACTTAATGGTAGGTTGTTGCGAAGTAATTACAGTTGGAGGACATCCCAATTATGCCTAAGCTATAAAGGCAAAATTTTATGAATTTTGTAAGGGGGAGCTTTCTCTATTTTCTCTATTATTGCTCTACAGATTCTTAGTGTAAATTCCCCCATGCCTCTCAACTACATGATTTTTTGCCTTATCTCTTTTAGCCATTGGTATGAAAGTGCAAGAACTCTTTTCCTCTTACTAGTGTTTTGTAGAGATCTATGATTTGTATGACTATATCTCCTTGGCCTATGAATGACAATATAAGTGAATCTCTCTTTCCTTGTGTCATTCATCTTGGTCTTCTGATCTTCATGTGATTATTAGATTAAAGCAAGTTTGAATGTGTATATCCTTAGTTTCATTCTGGTTCAATAGTGCATATATGGGCAGAGTTTGGTCCGAACACTCTATTTTGGTGCATCGCCTCCCTAGATTAGAATAGGTAGATTTTCTTTCCATGCATTCCTTCTCCCTTTTCCTTTCTAAGAATAGTTAGTTGCGCCCTGATAGTAAGAGGAAGTCAGCCTTCTCCAGAGACTTTACCTCACAGTTCAAGTCCCATAGCTTGGAGGTTATTTCCATGTTTCACTAGGTTGTCCTCATGCATAGGCTTTGGACAAGTGTGCAAACCTCAATGACAATAGTTTTTGGCATGCCCAGTGCGATAAATTTTCAGAAAATTTCAAGTCTACTGGTGTCAAAAGGGAAGATTTCAAGATCAATACCAAGGAGATAGTACTGGCTTTGTGTTTTAAGCCTTCAAGAGGCTCATTCTTCAAAGTAATTGGTGACTCTGAGCTTCAAATACATATCTGGTTCCAGACCAAAGTTGAAATGATTCATGCCTAGAGCTGAAACAAGGGCATCTTCTAGAGGTAAGTTTTAGTATCAAGAGCTTTCATTTTCAAACCCTAGAAGAAGGAAGACTAGAATATCTTTATCACTGGTTAAGAGTGCAATAGTAATAAATACACCTACAAGATCTATCTCTACTCCTCCTACTATTAGATCTTAGCATAGACTGCCATCAATACATATCAATAGATCACTTGTCTATATGGCATTAACTAGAGCTCATACTTTTTCAACCTTTAATGGTGGGAGCCCTCTCTTATTAGCCCAAAGACATGACATACCAATAGCTGCCCTCAAAAGTATACCAGAGTTTACTAGTGAAACTTCTATCTCTCCCTCATAACACATTCAAGAGGTTGCAAATGTCTGCAATATCCATGGTATTATAGAGGATGATGTTGTAGTTAGGCTCCTAGCCTCATCCTTGAAAGGAAAAGCACTACAATGGTATAGAGGTTTAGCTCATGGTTCTATAACAGATTGGGATGGATTAGGAGCAAGATTGTGCAAACATTTTGAGGATAAAAGTGACAATTTGTCACTTTTAGAGCAGTTGACTAGTATAAAAAGGGCCCCCCATGAATGTATGACTAATTTTAATTATAGATTTCAAAAGACATGGGATAGAATACCTACTTCAGTGAAACCTACCCCTGGTAATGCCTTCTTGCATTGCCTTGGAGCTTTTAACAGTGATATTGCCACTACAATCCAAACTATGGGAGGAGATACCTTGCCAAATGCTTATGACATAGCAATAAAATTAGAGAAAATCCTAATATAAGGAGGTAAGCTAGCTCCAAGGCCTCCTATGTGTTTCTTCCCTGATGTTCCAAATCATCAACCAGAAATGGCTCCTCTTCCCACAACTTCTACATCACAATCCCTTGTCCCAGTCCCTCAAGCTTCCACATCTTCAAATGGGATAGATGAAATCAAAGAGGTGATGCAATCTTTTATGTAGAACATGGATAAAAGAGAAAAGAACCTAGAGAAAAGATTGCAAGATTATGGGAAGAAGCTAGAGGATAACTCCTCTATGATGCAGAAAGTAAGCAACAAGGTGGTGACTTTAGAAAGATAGCAAGCTCAAGGTAGTAAGCCTCATCAATTGTAATATCAAACTCCAAGCAGTGGTAGACCTCCAAATCCTAATCATTGGAACAATTCTTTTGATCAAAGTAGGTAGGGTGGCCATGCTTCAACCTCAAATGTAAACCAAAGTAGGGTCATAGTCCCTCAAAACAATATGGCTCAAGATCAAGATTTTTATCCCTCCTATAACTACTCCTATGCCTATTGCATGTGTCAAAAGGCTGAATCTTATTTGGCTTTGACCATCCAAGAGCCTACAATACAACAATCATACAAGGAGGACCAATTTAAAGATGCCTCAGATATGCAAAGATAGGGTGATTGCTCTTTTATGAATCATCAGATGGAGGAGCATTGTAATGTAAACCAGGATTCCATTACTCATAACACTAGAAGAAAAAGAAGAGCTATGGAATATGATATCCCTCCTCCCAAGGAGGCCTCAACTTCAAATGCAATATCTCATGAGCAAGAAGCAAATAATCAATCAAGTACCTTTTAGCAGCAAAGGCAAAATCATGGCAGAAAGGATGCAAGTGATCCTCAAGTCATTCCATCTCAACCTCATACAATTGCAGCTCCCAAGGGGTCTACCAAAACACCTACTATGCCATTTAGTGTGGTAGAGAAAATGAAGAAGAGAAATGTGAATATCTCCATGTGGGATGCTGTTGCTACTATACCCATGCAAAAGAGGTTGCTACAACAAGAATTGGAAAGAATTGAACCAAAGGATCAAAAACTCAACATGGGAAGTGCCACAAGCCTAGTACAACCATCAAGGGAGGTAGAAACAAGTAAAGAGGTTAGACCTCCTCCATTATATGTTTCTCTAATTATAGGGGGCAAACTAGTCCATAATTGCATGATTGATTCAGGGGCTAGTAGTTCAGTGATGCCTAGGCGTGTTGTTGATGCTTTGGAGATGAAATATGAGCCCATTGTCAAGGATGTATTACAGTTGGATGGTATTATTGTCAAGATTTTAGGGATCCTTAAGAATGTAGAGATGGCCCTACAAGGATGCCCTGGTTGTACTATAGCTCAAGATATCTCTATTGCTGAGGTGAAGCCATATTTTGCCATCTGTCTGTCAAGAGACTTCACTGCCCAAGTAGGTGGTTTCATATCTTTTGATTGGTCATATATGTCTTTCAAGATGAGATATGGAGCCAATGATTCAATCAAAGTAGAGCCTCAAGCCATCCATTATACTAAATCTTACACCCCTAATTCCATCAACATGAATTGCCCTATCCTAGAGATGGATGAGAATGACATAGTGAATGAGCCCACCACTTCCCTAGCAAAGACACCTAATTTTCTCTTAGATGAATGGGCTGATGGATATCAATTTGATTCTACATCAAAAACTCTTGAGACAAGCCTCAGTACATATTGTATATTGGAGAAAGATGCTCTAGTTCCTAGTCTTGTGGGTAATAAAGAAGATATGAGTGGGATATGGAGTATGTACCTTGATGGATCAAGGAATAAGGTTAGGTCAAGGGCTAGTGTGATGTTAATTTCTCCTGCACAAGTAAGGTACTATTTCTCCTTTAGGCTCCAGTTTAGTTGCACTAATAATGTGGCCGAGTACGAATCCTTGATTCAAGGTCTCCTACTTGCTCAAAAAAGAGGAATTCAAGCTTTAAGAGTTTATGGAGACAGTGAGTTGGTGGTCAATCAAGTGAGAAATCATAATATCACCAAGAATTTTTTGCTCAAGTCTTATAAACATAGGGTATGGGATTTTGTTGAGGGTTTTAATGCATTTAATATTCAAAGCATCCCTAGAAAAGAAAACAGACACAACTATAGACTTGCAAAAATAGGTGCATCTTATGATGTACCAAGGAATCTTGAAGAAAAGAAGGAGCAAAAAATTAGAGTGGTAGTAAGGCCTACTATCCCTGATAACAACATCCATTGGCCAGTGTTTGAATCTAATGAGAAAATTGTCAGCTTCTTGCAGAATGAGGCAAAATTTTTAGAGAGAAATCAATCAAAACTACAGGATCAATATGGTGACCAAATTATTAACCTCAACTCCAACAAGTTGCCTAAAGGTCTCATTACTCTAGAGAGTGTTTTTAATCCTAATGATCAAGCAAGAAGTATGGCCATGAACCTAGCTGCTGATGAAGGTGACTACACTCTAGTCATGATTGCCGATGGAAAGTCCTTAAACATGGGGAAGGTATGTTCTAAAACTGAACAAGAAAATTTTATTCATCTATGTCAAGAATTTAATGATGTATTTTCTTGGACATATGATGACTTAAAGGGCTTTGACCCAAGATTGTTTCAGCATACCATAGATTTAATTAATGATGTAAAACCAGTAAGACAAAAGCAGAGGCCAGTGAATCCCAAGATTGAACCCCTAATGAGAAAAGAGCTATCCAAGTTGATTGAGGCCAATATAATTTTTCCCATCAAACACTCATCATGGGTAGCAACCCTTGTCCCTGTTAGGAAGAAGAATGAAGAAATTAGATTTTTTGTGGACTTTAGGGATCTTAACCAAGCTTCCCTTAAAGATCACCATCCTCTCCCTTCTATGGAGCAAATTTTGTACAAGGTCAGTGGTTCAAAGAGATTTTCATTTTTTTATGGATTCTCTGGCTACAATCAAGTGCTGGTTAAAGAGTCTGATAGATACAAGACTACATTCACCACTAAATGGGGTACCTATGCTTATTATAAGATGCCATTTGGGCTAACCAATGCAGGTGCTACATTTCAGAAGGCAATGGAGGTGGTCTTCAAAGGATTGATTGACAAGTTTGTCTTAGTTTACCTTGATGATAATACTATGTATTCTAAGAATGCAGAGGATCATTTTTATCATCTAAGACAGGTATTCCTAAGAAGCAGAGAGTTTGGGGTTTCCCTGAACCCAAGAAAGTGTGTCTTTGCTACTAACCAAGGAAAATTATTAGGACATATTGTATCTGAGGATGGCTTAACCATTGATCCAGAGAGGAAAAAAGAAATACTTTCCCTCCCTCTTCATAAACACAAGAAAGGGCTGCAAAGTTTCCTAGGCAGGATAAATTTTGTCAGAAGATTTATTCCAAATCTTGCTACCATGATGAAAACTCTTACAGCTATGCTCAAGAAAGGTATGGTTTTTGCATGGACCAAGGAAGCAAAGGAAAGTTTCGAAGAGATCAAGGCAGCTATAGCCTTGGCCCCTACTCTAATGAATCCAAATTTTGAGAAAGATTTCATCCTTTATACCATAGGTGGTGAGTCAAGCATTTCTGTTGTCCTGACTCAAAGAAATGATAAAGGTTATGAGAAGCCCATAGCTTTCTTTAGTGAAGGGCTTAAATAATATGAAGATAAATACAGCTATGTAGAGAAGCAAGCCCTTGTAGTCATTAAAGCTTTAAAGAAATTTAGACACATCCTATCTCATAATAAGATTCATTTGTTAGTACCCCATGCCAGTGTGAAGGATTTCCTTTTGAGCAAAGATATTAGTGAGAAAAGAGCTGGTTGGATTACTAAAGTGATGGAATATGATATTGATATTTAGATTACCAAGATGGTAAGAGGGAGGGGTTTGTGTAAACAGATGTTATCATCTCAAGAACTTGATGAGGAAGTTGTTATGATACTGACAGAGCAACAAGAGGTAAGAAATAACGACCCAAGGAGTTGGATGGATGATATGATGAATTTCTTATTAGGCAATGGATACCCTCAAGGATTAGATAGAACCAAAAGGAGATAGTATAGATTACAGTCAATTCCTTATGTCATAGTTGACAGTGTCCTCTTTAGAAAAGATTTTAATGGAGCCCTATTAAGATGCCTTGATATAGACCAGGCTGAAAGAATAATCAAAGAGCTTCATGATGGTCTTGATGGTGGTCACTTCTCAGCTAGAACAACTATAATGAAGATGATGAAGGCTAGTTACTTTTGGCCATCCTTGTTCCATGACTGTCATAGGCATGTAAGGAAGTGTGAAAAATGTGCCTTTTTCTCTGGTAAATAGAAGCTTTTAGCTCTTCCCCTTCATCCCATTCAGGTGGACCAACCTTTTTCCCAATGGGGATTGGATTTCATAGGCCCTATCAATCCCTCTTCCAGTTCTGGTCACAAGTGGATTCTAGCTGCTACAAATTAATTCACTAGATGGATAGAGGTAGTTGCACTAAAGGATGCCACAGAATCTTCAATTGTGGAATTTCTTGATGGAATTGTGACCAAGTTTGGTGCCCCTTCAACCATTATTTCAGATAATGCAAAGTCATTTGTAGGAGCTTAGATCTATGCATGGGCAGTTGACCGTGACATTTACTTGAGCACATCATCAAACTACTATCCTCAAGGTAATGGCTTGGCTGAGTCATCCAACAAGAAATTGATCAAAATCATGAAAAGGAAAATATAAGATAACCAGAGATGTTGGCATAAGAAACTGAAGATTACACTATGGGCTGACAGAATAATACCTAAAAGGTCAATAGGGAATTCACCTTTTGTCTTAGTTTATGGCAGGGAAGCAAGGCTTCCAATTTCATTGGAGTTCCCATCCCTAGAGCTAGCTCACCAATTGGATTTGATTGAAGATCATGCCATGATAGTAAGAATGGCAGAGCTGATGGAGCTGGAAGAGAAGAGAAATAAAGCTATTCAGACCCTAGAGACACACCAACAACAAGTAAAAAAGAGTTTTGATAAGAAGGCTAGGGTCAGAATCTTTAGGGAGGGAGATTTCATTTTGAAATGGGATGCAGATAGGGAAAAACTAGGAAGACACTCAAAGTTCGATGCATTATGGAGTGGTCCCTATCTGATTGTCAGTTGCAAGTAGGCCAATGCTTTCTAATTAAGTAAGCCTGGTGGTGAAATTTTGCCCATCACAGTCAATGGGATCTACCTCAAGCCATGTTTTTGATAGGGGTTGAGGTTCTATGCGTAGTTAGAGTAATTTTGTTTCCTGTTAGTTCTCTATTTTCCAAGAAGTGTATGAGCACAACTATGTCTTTATGAGATAGCCAGTTTTGTGGTTGCAGAAAGGAGGTTTTGGTCTCTAGTTCCAGTTGCAGAGAGAAGGGTTTTAGGGTTTTCCTCTTAGAGGTAGGGTTAGGGTTTCACAATATACATAGGATCCACATCTTTTTGACTCTATAGCCCAATGGATGCATGAGGTCACTGGTCTACACATAGCTAGCTTGCGTCCCCTCTGAGTCGCCAGATTTGTTGGTCATTTTTGCCTTCTCGCCAAAATCACCACATTTGAATTCAACATAGTAACATTCACAAGTTTTAAATATCTAAATATTCAAAAGGGGCACAAAATACCTTATGCTAATCCTATGATATTTCTTCCCTACGCATTTTAATGTTTTTGCAAGCCTGCAAGGCCCCATCATCGGATCGAGATAGATCAATGGTTGGCACTATCTCACTATGGGAAGTTGCACATTGTTTTTCCATAGCAAAATAACACCTTTTGGCTACAAGGAAGGTGGGTCCTGAGTATGCCCCATCAGATATCAATGATGAAATTTGGCACACATTGGCAGTAGGTCAATCTTTTCATTGGCTAAGGTATGACTATGTAGAATGTGGGTCCTGCTTCACTTGGTGGGCCACAAATGAGGACTTTTTAGATAGGTTGGCGCATGGCTAGTTTCTTATTGGTTGGTATACTGATAGGTCAGATCCATCTTGCTCATTGCCAGATCTCAAAAAATCAACAGTGGGCACTATCTCGCTATGGAAAGCTGTGAGGATGTTACCCATAGTGACATAGTACCTCGATGATGCATGGCATAGATGAAATCATGGGCCCACCCTTCTCCAAAGTAATATTATGGCTTGTCCTCAGTGGAAATTTTTAGGTGGGTCAAAGTACAATTATGGTTTTTTGTTGGTCCACTCAGCCAACTCAATGTGTAGTTGTGCAATTTTCTTGCTCACCATAGATCTAAGGAAAATCAATGATGGGTGTTATCTTGCTATGGAAAGCTGTGTGAATATTACCCATAGCGACATAGTGCCATTGTGCCATGTGGATCAGTGGGGCCAGGTCACACCAAGATAAAGATGCTAGGTGTGTTGAGTGGTTCGTGGGCCCAGGTTTTCAAGTTTTTTTAAGGGAGATAGCACAATAATACGGCAAGTCTTCACGATCATCAAATTAGTCTGGATCCATGGTGGGTGCTCTCTCACTATGGAAAATTTCTCAAAGGATACACATAGCGACATAACACCTCAACGATGTGTGGTAGGGTGGGGCAAAGTATTATGAAAATGCCAGTTGGTGCCAGTTAGAATCACGGGGTTTGGCCAAGTTATGAGCAGTTAAGGGATTGACGGTTAGCGGTTGGTAGTTAGTATAACATTGCGATCAAAATTTTAAAAAAAAATGATGGCACAGTTAGTAATGAAAAGAGATGGTCAACCATGTAGGACTCCTACAAGATGGAAAGATAAAAGGAGGTTATTGGCCCACGTGGCCCATTTTGGATGCATAGTTTAGCTGACTTGCTAATCCTGCTGATTTACATGCTCAGAAATGAAGAAAGTCAGTATTTTTTATGCGATTTGATCTTTGTGATGAATCCCAACCAACCCAGAATGAATGTGAGACAAGGAAGAACACGCCACCTCTGATCCAATCCATCTACCAAGTTAGAATGGTTTAATGGCACCATTTTTTTCCTTTAAAGGCATTATTTGACATAGAAGATCAGATATCATTACATCTAGATCCATATACAGATCATATTCCATGATTGTCCTTTGCAGGACTTAATGGCAGGTTGTTGCGAAGTAATTATAGTTGGAGGACATCCCAGTTATGCCTGAGCTATAAAGGCAAAATTTTATGAATTCTGTAAGGGGGAGCTTTCTCTATTTTCTCTATTATTGCTTTGTAGATTCTCAGTGTAAATTTCCCTGTGCCTTTGAACTACATGATTTTTTTCCTTATCTCTTTTAGCCATTGGTATTAAAGTGCAAGAACTCTTTGCCTCTTACTGGTGTTTTGTAGAGATATATGATCTGCATGACTGTATCTCCTTGGCCTATGAATGACAATATAAGTGAATCTCTCTTTCCTTGTGTCATTCATCTTGGTCTTCTAATCTACATGTGATTATTAGATTAAAGCAAGTTTGAATGTGTATATCCTTAGTTTCATTCTGTTTCAATAGTGCATATATGGGAAAAGTTTGGTCTGAACACTCTATTTTGGTGCATCGCCTCCCTAGATTAGAATAGGTAGATTTTCTTTCCATGCATTCCTTCTGCCTTTTCCTTTCTAAGAATAGTTAGGTGTGCCCTGATAGTAAGAGGAAGTTGGCCTTCTCTGGAGACTCAACCTCACAGTTCAAGTCCCACAGCTTGGAGGTTGTTTCCATGTTTCACTAGGTTGTCCTCATGCATAGGCTTTGGACAAGGGTGCAAACCTCAATGACAACAGAACCTCCTTACAAAGTTGATCCTACCAAGGAAACTCTGCAATCCTTTCTTATGGGTGGGAAGTGGGAGAGCAAGAATTTCTTCTACTATCTCTGGATCTATTTTTAACCCATTTCTTGACACAATATTCCCTAAGAGCTTTCCTTGGTCAGTAGAAAATACACACTTCTTAGGGTTCAAGGACATTCCATACTCTTTGCATCTTTGAAATACCTATCTCAGATGATCAAATGGATCTACTAAATGCTTTGAAAAGATAATTATATCATCTAGATACACTAGCACAAATTTTTCCAACATAACCTTGAAGGCCATCTCCATTACCTTCTAAAATGTAGCACCTATATTTGTTAGTCCAAAATGCATCTTATAATAAGCATGAGTGCCCCACTTTGTAGTAAAAGTAGTCTTACATCTATAAGACACTTGTACTAACACCTAATTATAACTTGAAAACCATTTAAGAAAGAAAACCTTTCTAAACCATTAACCTAGGATAGGACTTGTTCCATGGAGGGAAGCGGGTGGCGATCTTTAAGAGAAGCCTTATTAAGGTCTCTAAAGTCTACACATGGTCCAATCTCTCCACTCTTCTTCCTAAAAGGGACAAGGTTAGACACTCATGAGGAGTGCTTGATAGAGAAAATAATGTTGGCCTCTATGAGCCTTGACAATTCTTTTCTCATTAGTGGTTCAATCTTAGGGTTAACTAACCTCTACTTCTACCTAATAGGCTTGGAATTATCATGTAAATCTATGGTATGTTGAGTAATTTTGGGTCAAAATCCTTGAGGCCTTCATATGTCCAAGAAATATCATCATTGAATTCTTGACATAATTTAACAAAGACCTCTTGTTCAATATTAGTGCACACCTTTCCCAAGTTGAGGGTTCTTCCATAAGCAACAATGATAGGTGTATGATCATCCTTGCTTGTAGTCAAATTTGAACCCTTTCCCTTTGCCTAATCATCAAAATTGAAAATTCCCTTGAATCTGACTAGACCTTTAGGTAATTTGTTAGAGTTCACATTCAAAATCTGGTCCCTATACTAACTTTGGAGCTTAGACTGATTCTTAGCAGAGAACTCTGCTTCATTTTGCAAGAAATTGATAATCTTCACATCGGAGTGAAAAACTTTCCAATTTGTGTAATTATTAGGGGCAACAACCCTTACAAAAATTTTGATCTATTGCTCCTTTTCATTAGCAACATGCTCTAGTATATCACAGAAGCACCAATTGCTGCAAGCTTGTTAGCATGTTTATTTTCTCTTCTAGGGACACTCTAGATGTTGAATGCTTGAAAGCCTTCAAGAAAATCCCTAACTCTATTCTTTTATAATTTGAAGAGGTTTTTCTTACTAATATTCCATCTTCTTACTTACTAAATGACCAACTCACTATCTCCATATACCTTCAAGAATATGATTCCTCTCCTTTGGGCTAGTTGAAGACCTTGGATCAGAGCTTCATACTCTGCTACATTATTAGTGCAACTAAATTGGAGCCTATAACAAAAATAATATTTCACTAGCCCCTGAACCATTCTTATTTCTTGAACCATCAAAAAAAATCCACAATTCATCAATATTCCCTTCCTTCTTTATGAGATTAGGAATAGGAGCATCCCTCTTCGATATGCAATATGTTCCAAGGCTTGTCTCTAGAGTTTCATGTATTAGATCAAACTGATAAGTAGTGGTCCATTCATCTTGAAGAAAGTCAGACACTTCTGCCAAAGAAGTAGTAGGCTCATGTGCTATGTCTCTATACTCATCTTCAAAAAATTTGCAATTCATGTTTATGGGACTAGGGGTGTAGGCTTCTATATGATTGAGGGATAGAGGCTCTACTCTTATGGAATATTTTTTTCCATACCTTGTTCTAAAATATATATAAGACCGAATAGATGAAATATAGCCACCTATTTGTGTAGTAAAGTGTTTGGAAAGATTGATGACAAAATGTGGTTTGACCTCAGCTACTGATATATCTTGTGTTAGAATACAACTAGGGCAGGTATGCAATGCCATATCTACATTTTTTAAGACTCCTATAGTCTTGACAAATCTTCCATCTAATTGGAGCACATCTCTAATAATTGGTTAATATTTGATACTCATGAGGTTGGCTGCACACCTATGCATTACAGAGCTACTAGCCCCTATATCTGTCATACAATATGGACTAGTTTATCTCCTATGATTAAAGAGACATAGAAAGGTGGAGGCCTAGTTTTCTTACTTGTTTCTCCTTCTTTGGTTGGTTGCATCAGGCTTGTTGCATTCTCCTCTCTAAGCAGATGATCTTTCACTTCTATGCTCTCTAGCTCTTGTTGTAGTAGCTTCTTCTATGATATTTTGGTAGCGATAGTATCCCATATAGAGATATTGATATTAGTCTTTTTCATTTGGTCTACCACATTAAAGGGAGGAGCACTGACTACTTTGACTGAAGCTTTATGAACTGTATGGATAGGTGGTCAAATTTGAGGAGTTTAAGGTCTAGTAGACTTTTGGTTGGTCATATCTTGTCTCTATTGAGGAGTAACATTGGATTGTACATTCATCACTAGAACATGAGGACTAACATCCAAAGATGAAGCTTGAATTAGTGGAGGAATTGCATCCTCAATAGCTCTTCTCTTACTTCTAATGTTGTGAGCTATGGAATCATGATTAGTATAACAATGTTCCTATAAATGATGGTTCATGAAAGAATAATCACCTTATTGTCATAAGTAAAGAGCATCAGTAGGTTGATTATCATTGTGTTTCTTCTCTACTACTTTTTCTTGTGTAGCTAATGCTAAATAAAACTCTACCCTCTAACACATATAATATCCATAAGAGAAGTTACAAGAAGGACAGAAATCTTAATCTTGAGAAAGATTATTTTGAGGGACTAGAGCCCTATTTAGGTTGGTATTCATAGCGAGGGAATTTTCAATAGGTCTATTATAATTTTAGAGGACATGACTATTTTTGAGGGATCTATTATGTATGGGACCTTGATACTGAAGTTGGGGAGGCTTATTATTTTGAGATCATTGCCTCTTCATAGTTACCAACTAATTACTCATTTTTTGCATCACCGCACTATTTTCCTCCATCTTCTTTTCTTGATCTTGCAACCTCTTATCTATGTTCTACATAAATGTTTGCATCATGGTCTCAATCTTATCAACTCCATTAGAAGATGTGGAAGCTATTGGGACCACAACAAGGGACTAATTTGCAAAGGAAGCCGGAATAGGGGCTATTGTAGGTTGATGATTGGGCATGTCAGGAAAGAAAGGTATTGGAGGCCTTGGAGCTAAATTCCCTCCTTGTATCAAGATATTTTTTCCCCTTATGGCTATCTCATAAGAATTTGGTAAAGTATCCCCTTTGATAGATTGCAGAGTGGTAGCAATATCATTGTTAAAGGCTCTAAGGTAATAAAAGAATGCACTACTAGGGGAAAGCTTTACTATAGTGGATATTATATCCAGTTTCTTTGGAAACCTATAATTAAAATCAATCATGTATTCATGGGTTTCTCTCTTGATGGTTGTCAACTACTCCAAAAGTGAAAGGTGATCACTTTTATATTTAAAATTCTTGCAAAGCTTTTCTCCTAACCATCCCAATCAATAATAGAGTTATGAGGCAAACCTTTATACCATTGTAATTATTTTCCTTTTAAGGATGAATCTAGAAGCCTAACAACAACATCATCCTCTATAATACCAAGCATATTACAAACATTTGAAATATCCTAAATATGTTGTATAGGGGAGATGGAAGTTTCACCAGTGAGATCATGTATAATTTTGAGAGGTGATACTAGAATATCATATCTTTGAGCCAAAAAGAGTGGACTCCCACCATTAAAGGTTCCAAATTCATGTTCTCTAGCTTGTGCCATATGGAATAATGACATATTTATATGAAAAGATGGCAACCTAGGCTATCATATATCAATAAGAGGAGTAGAGAGAGATCATGTAGGTGTATGTGTTAGTGCTACACTCCTAACTGGTGATAGAGATAATCTATTTCTCTTTCTTCCAGGTTTTGAAAATGAGAGCTTAGTGTATTGAAAATTACCTCTAGAAGATGCCCTTATGTGAACCATGGGCATGAATTGTAGCAACTTTGGTCTAGAAACTAGAATGTAGAGATGGAGTCACCAAGTACTTGAAAATGAGCCTCTTGAAGGCTTGGAATACTAAGAGTAGCACTATCTTCTTAACATATATTGCAAATTTTCTTCTTTGATACCAGTGAACTTATAATGCTTCAAGTTTTAGTCCCACCAAGCATACAAAAAAATATTGAGAAAAAAGCTTGCACCCTTTCCTAAAGTCTTGCCTAAAAGTAGCATTGTTTAACATGGAAACAATCTCTAAAGTGTGGGACTTTGCAACTTGAGATTGAGTCTCTGGAGAAGGCTGACTTTCTTACGATCAGGATGCACCTAACTAATTCTTGAGAGGAAAAGGGAGAAGGAATGCATGAAAAAAAAATCTACCTAATCTAATCTAAGAGCAGATGATACACCAAATAGTATGTTCAACATTACCTCTGCCAAAGAATGCATAGTTCATTAATATAACCTCCAAGTATATAGATTCAATCCTTTTTTTAAAAATAACCCTATGTAGATCAAAACCAAAATAATGGTATAATAAATATACTTCACCTTATATCATTCAAAAGTCCAATTGATATAATCATACAGTTAAGAAATTAAGATAGTACATTAACATGAAGGAAAGAAGGTATTGCACAATATATTAATGGAAGAAAGAGATAAAATAGAGGAGTATATTAACTTAGAGGAAAAGAAAATTATAGTAGTAGATCATAGACATACAATGTTATAGAATCAAAGAAAAGATCAACCCTAAGAAGGGTTACAAAATCTACGTTTATAGTGCAAGCATAACTTAGATAGCTTCAACCCTAAGGAAAAACTCAACAACTACGTTCAAGATTGCAATGAAAAATCATTGCAAATCAGGGAAAGATCTGATCATAGCATATATCCAAACATGGGAAAATCACTTATTCACCAAGAAAAACCTTGAGAAGGAAAAAATGGCAGCCATTATTGTTCTGACTAATTAGATGGATCACCAAGTGGCGATGGAGTGTCTCTTCACATTTATTAGACAAGGGGAATGGCAAAAGTGGTTGAAGGAGATCAAAAAGATCAAATCCATCATCAAAGAGTTGCTTCCTTTATTATTAGTATGCCAAGTCATCCATGGCATCAGTCAACTAGAGTCAATCCTCAAGCTTCACTATGTGGACCACTCATGTCCTACCTTTCATGTTTTACCTCTAACTACAATTAATCTTGGCTTTGCAACCCTTTATCTTCATTAATTATTTTACCTTGCAAAACTATGAACAAACCATAGCATTTCTTCATAGCTTGTCCTTAACATCTTCCCCTAGCTATCATGATCAAGAAATAACGTGAAAAAAACTACCAACATACCATTCATGCCATTCCAACTTGAACTTTGAATTGACATGAAATGCCCGCAATCATGTAAAAAATGGACTTAACAGCCATTAACCACTTTCGACCTAGGATTATCTTTAACTCATTGCAACCATGTAAATAGGAAGAGATGCATGATCATAGTACTAACTATGGTTCAAACTAGAACTCCAGTGAAGCTATGATGACCATCTAATTTTCTCATTTCATGTTTTCATTAATTCATAGCTTAATTCTTTAACCCATCACTAACCCCAGTGACCATGCACACAAAGTGATTCGTGACTTTTTTCATCTTGATTGTGGTTAACTCTAAACTCTCTATGATCATGTGATTGAGGAAGGGTCACAACATTGCAGCTTAAACCTTGAGTTAAGATCATAACCCTATCATCAAGTAATAAAGAGAGATTTCTACATTACTACTTATAACTAGATGTTAGTCCTCTAAACTGTGAAGTTGCACTAAGTGATAAAAAACCATGTCACACATTCACACCTCCTTTGACAACTAATCCATAGATTAGAACAACTTGGCAATGAAGGATAGTCACATAATCATGACTTGAGTCTCCAAGGAGATAAAGCATTAAAAAACATGAACTTAGGAAAATAAGGGATAAGCAAAAGTTTAAATATATCCTTTATAACATTTGATCATTTGAATATTTAAATAGATATGACTGTTGGCCATGCTTGATAGGAAAAACTTAATTTTTTGGTAGGAGGGAATATATGGTTAACAGGAACCCTAGGTTAGGGGCTACCCCTTTCTCAACAAGTATTTTTTTCTCATTTTTTAAGACTCCATTTCAGCATAGCATCTCATAAGATGCTCTGATTTCAAAATCTCCAATCTCTCCTACTTTGCATAGGCAGTAGGATCTTACATCTTGAATAGATAAAGCTTTGGGTAGAACTGTTGATAGGTTTATTAGAATATATATTCCACCAATATAACTAAGAAGGGGGTGAATTATTTATCCAAGTATTATTATAATTATTAACCTTATTAAATCTTAACCATATGAGAAATATTATCAAAAACCACAATAAGATACTTATGTAGAATAACACTAGATACTTTAACTAGGGAAATTCTTGATCAGAGGGAAAACCTTGGTGGGGATGATACCCACAAGATAATGTACAAATATAAATATTCTTTGTTAGAGGATAAAAACTATTAGGAGTCTATAAAATACATTTAGTACAATTAATCCATGTTAGGAGACTTTGAATCCCTATTAGGAGATTCCAACCCTGTTAGTAGTTGCAGAAGGCAATGGACCCATTGTCAAAACAGCTTCAAGGGCAAGACTAATGAACCCAATATCTAAATGATCTCTATATTATTCCTTACAAAATAATAGAATTGAATTGTACTATTCCTTCATCTTTCTATTTCCTATCAACTAGGCTTATGCTTCTTATGATCTTGAAACCAGATTACAAACTTCACATCGAATAATCCCTTGGATTGCTTACTCCCATTTACCTATTATGCTTATCTTGTTTGCACTTCCTTGATTACTTTTCATTTCACACATATTTACAAAAAATGAAAATACTTTCCTTTATACCATATCTTCAAAATAATTCCTTAAGTCATCCTTGAGGCTTTCCCAATTACTATAATAAGATAATTAATTATTTCATAATTATAATAGCATTGTTAGCTCACTATCCATACAAATATTCACATATGTGACTTCAAGGCTTGTGGACTTACTGAAATCATCATCAAACTATCCTCTATCACTGTCTTACTACACATCTCTAGATTATATCTTTGTCAAACTATATAATAGGATCATGAAAAATTGCTTCTTAGGTACTCTAAATCTGCACTAGTCTCTATAAATCACTTATAACTTCTGCATGTCTTTGAGTTATGTCATGTACACTTCACCTTATCATAAGGACATAGTGTGGAACATGTCCTTCACCAAATTTCATGTAGCAATCAAAACTATGTCCATACAATCATGATCTCTATCTACTACTTTATCAATCTTCATAAAATTATTTCTATGTTGACATCAATGACAAACACAATCATGAATGCAACATGTCAATATTTCCACATGCTCTCCAATGCTTAGTGTTGGTGTAACTAAGTATTTACTATTTACACTTACTTAAGTTTACTTAGGTCAATGCATTATTTTATTATTTATTAGTGAGACACTTAGGAGTTTGCACACTCTTATGACTTGTCATGTTGACAACACAAGAGTTAACACTCTAATTCAACACATGGTGTCTACAACATAATTTTGTGTGCTACACCTTTTTAGGCTTATCCTCTCATCATTGCACTTACTCATGTGCTTGGTTGTAAGACTTACCAATATGATGATTCCTAGGCATTCTAGAAGTATTCCAGAGGCCTTTATATATAGGCACTCCTAGTTGACTTGAACATATAATTGAATACTATTTTGTTATTCTGATCATACTCTTTTGGTCTATTCTTGTGCTTGTGCTTGAGTTCCTTGATCTTGGGTGAATTTTTCCCTAAGGAAAATTCTTACATGGTATCAGAGCTTGGGGAGATTCTCTTCACATAGTTGTTTGAGACCATTCTTGCTTCAACACCTTGACCCAAATCTAGAGAATCCAAAAAAATTGGGAGCATCTAGAGCCAAAGAAGACCTCGCCACTAAGTTCAAAATGTCAATTTGATGAAAATTGACTATAAATTTTCCTATGCTGGGCTAAAGTCAATTTTGAGACAATTGTTTTTTGCAAAGTGCCACCCGAAGGCCTTGATTTGCAAATCTGGTATGATCTATTAGATTTGCAATTTATTTTATTTTTAGATTTGAATTTAATATTTCTCTCTCATTATTTTAAAATTCCTATTTTTAGAATGTTTTTGGCCAATAGGGCTTGTAGAGAATTTTTTTTTTGCAAAAATTGAGTGGTGAAATCCTAGCCCCTACAGATCAAAAATTCTTCAAATTACAAAATATTCCTTCATATTTTTGGTGGCATTATCAACATTTCGGCAATTTAACTAGCAGCTCCCAAAACATGGCACACACCAAAAACCAACGAGCTCCTCATACTAGCGGCCTCACTTTTGTTTAAGACCCCCATGGAGTTTCCAATTTAAACATTGGAGAGTTTTTTCCTCCCACCAATGTGGGACTATTAAGTTGTTGGCCCTTGTAAAGCTAGCATTGCAAATAGATTTCTTGGTAATCCATCTCGTCAGTGTTTCCTATTTCCCAGCCTTAGCACTAGCTTTCCCACCATTGACTGTTGTCATTCAAATTTGGGAACAATTAAACCCAATTGTCGATGATTAAACCTAACATCATGTTGTTAAAAACCTATGGTGTCATGAAACTTTTGAAAGCCATCCAAACCATCCCTAAATGCACATTCAGCAAGTCTCCAAACTACTACGTGATAGACAATCAACCCACAAGTTGGTGCCTACTCTATACAGACCTCTAGACTCATCAATACATGACTCAACCTTTGACTTCTCAAACAACCACATCAACACTCCGTAGGTGTCCACATCATCATTGACACATAATCCATATATTGACACATGCAAATATCTATACATTTACATACCGCCATGTCACACTAATGTCATCTAGGGGCAGAGTTTTTGCTAACATCATCTTTTCACTTTCTTAAAATTGACAGCCATCTGAATGTCATCTGAAGGCCAAATAGAACTACTATGATGGTTGTTTGAATATCAAATTTAACCTTGTCTTTTGTTGATCAAACCCCTCTTTAGATTCATTTTTTATTTGACAATCTGACTTTGGGAGGCCATATCTCAGTCATTCTGGCTCCAAATCAGGTGCAATTATTTTTTATTTTGGCTAGAATTTCCTAAACTTTTTAGTGGTGTAGTTCTTTTCTAGTTTTGGTGCACAGATTAGTTAGAAATTGCATCTTTTGGTGATTGTACCTATCTAATCCTACATTTTGCAACTTCAATTGCTCCGTATGGGCTCATCTGGACTCGAAATCAAGTTCCATTTTTTTTGAAAGTATGTTATATCTTGTCTACTTTCTAGATATATAATCAGCTTATAGGGTTGTGTGGATAAAAGTATCACTTTCAGAAATAGGTTCTTTCTTTGCTTTGTATTGCTTCAAAATTGTTGTACATTGTAAAAGTCCAGATTTGTACTCTATAAGGAGGTTGTAAAAAGGCAAAATCAGAAGTCCACTAAGGCCAAAATTGGCAAGTGGCTATTTTAAACACACTAAGTATAAAGTGCCAAAAGTATCTTTTTTTTGGGGGAGGCGCATTTCTTGATTGAGTGAAAAGGGGGGGGTGTTTCTTGGTGTTGTGTTCCTCTTTTCCTACTATTTTCTTTTATTGCTTGCATCATGGGAAATTTTAAGTTTCCAAAAGTAACACCACATAACTATTCTACATGGTCCATTAAAATGTGGTGTCAATTAATGCTTAATGAAGTTTCTCAATATGTAGATGTTACCCTTCCTAAACCAACAAGTGATCAAGTATCTAGAAGTAAAATATCTACTAGGGAATCTATAAATAGGAAAGCCCTAGGTGATATTTTGTTGGGGGTTGAAGACAAAATCCTCTATTAGATCAAGAAGTATAAGACATCCAAGGATTCTTGGGATGCCCTCAAAAACCTATATGGTAAAGTGTCTGAGGAGGATGTTTATAAAATTGAAGATGAGCTTGTCTCCCTAAATCCTAAGATATTTGATTCTATATAGGATTTCATGATTAAGGTGAATGAATAAAGAATGAAGCTTGATGATAGTGGTAGTCTTATTAAATATGACAAGTTAATCTTGTTGGGAATCAAAATTGAAGCCCTAATTTTGAGTACCATTGAAAAATCAAGCCCTATAAGCACTTTTTAATGCAAGTGTACCCAAGTGTCATTTTGAGGCCTAAGTGGTGTTTAATGTTTCTAACACCTTGCTTTTAGTATTTCTATGTGTTGCATAAAGATAAATTGCCATTCTAAGTCATCCTGTGAAGTCCCATTTTGAGCAATGTCCAAATTTGGATTTTTGCTTAAGTGTTAAACAGTGATAGGAGGCTATGTTTGCAATTGAATATCTTGCACTCAATAAATTTTCATGACTTTATACTCTGGGAGTATTTAGAGTCCATACCAAAGAACCTATGTTTCAAATATTGAGTCCTTTTGAATATATTTGACTAGATTTTGAATCCCTCAAAGTTGGTCATTTTATTGTTGTCATGCTGATGTGAATTGTTCAAAATTCTGGGAAGCCCTATTTGACTTGTTATAACTTTGACCCAGTTGACCAAAATGAGAAAATTCCTTTTACATTGTATTCTTATGACAAATTGATTTGATTAGTTTTCAAAGGTGATTCCAAATGCAATTTGTAAAAATTTACTAGTGTCATAAAATGTAGATTGATTGGTACCCCTATTCATGATGTCATAACTAAAAATCTGTGATAGGTGAGATCAAATGGGTTGTACCGTTGAATTTTTGTCTGAAAATACTTTAAGTGTGCCAATTTACAAGTTTTGACAAATTCGTTTACACACTCTCCCAGGTCCATTCCATTTACAAAAACTAATTTTCTACCATTACTTCCAAGGTGCAAATTCTGAGTAGCTTACTTTGACTGCCCACTATTTTTGTCTTGTTATTCAACATGATCCCTAATCACATATTTATGTTTTCCTCATGATAGTAAACCAATGCCTCTATTTTCATGCCTCCAAGTGTCCATTTACCCAATTTTCAAAGCCAAATCCAAACATGTTTTATAGTGTTTTGACATGTTTTCTTTCAAGCAGTTCTAAGAGGGCAACTTTGATAGTTCATATCTTTTGACTAAGAATTTTTCATGAGATGATATTCAATAGGGTAAGAGTATGTGGTGTAGAGAACTAGTATGTTCAATCTAAGAGCCTGCTTAGGTGTTTGGATCAATTTTTAAGGCTAGTCAAAGGAACTCTTGGCACAAAAGTGATAGTTTGCATAAAAAGTTAAAAACCAGTTTTAAGTGATGCAACAATGATTGAATTTTGATCAAATTAGTTACTAATGACTATTCGATCAGTTTGGCATATCAGTTGTTCGAAAATGAAATTTTTTAAGCCGAACCCACTTTGGGGTCAATCTAATTGCTTTAGATTAATGTATTATTTGAAATAATAAGATTGTTGTTATTTAACAAGAAGAGGATTCAACCCCAATGTGTGGTTGGTTGAGATTTTCAAAATCCAAGCATTTGATTGATCAATGGTGGTGGAGTAAATTGATCAAGATTTAGTATGAGAAAGATGTCTGATGAGTTAAATTTACATTTAAATGCATTGAAATCCACTAACTCACTATGGAATTGGGTCTTGCAATGGCTGCAAATTAATTTTTGGATGAATTTATTGCACCTTTTGTTGTATCACATGTTGAAAGGGAGCTCTAGATAACATCATGTAATTTGACATATAATTTTATTACTTCCACCCTGCAGGGTCATTACCTACTATTTTCTAACAATGACACCCCTACTATATAAAGATAGGCTATGCTTGCATAGTAGCAAACTACTTTACTTAAAATGTGTTCTAACTTTCCTTGGTATGAAAATGTTCAATTATTTTTTAGAGGCAATAATTGCACTTAAAAAAGGGGCATACTTGCTAAAGTATGGATGAAGGGGGAAGCTAGAGTTTTATCCTTTCAGGCTTTCTAATGATGAGTCTCTTTTGATATGGTATTCAAGTAAGGAGGAGAAGCACTTGAAGCTAAGCCATGTATCAAGAATTGTACCTAGGTAGCACAATGCAATTTTCCATAGGCATCCACGGCCTAAAAAGGAGTGTCAATCATTTTCACTAATATACAAAAATAGATCTCTTGATTTCAAGGATAAAGAAGAAGCGAAATTTTAGTTTGTTGTCCTTAAACCATTAACTTCATGTGGACACCATAGGAAATGGAAAAAAAACTCAAAAAGTGATTGGAAAAAATCATCTGATGAAAACAACCCCAATACATATAGTCAAAGTAACTCCCCTCTTAGCTTCCCCTTTGGTAGTACAGATAGTATGCAGAAGGATGGTGGAGATGGAATTGAGAGCTAATGCAAAGAGGGGTGTGAAATTTTGAAGGAAGATGTTAGCAATGAAAGATTCTCAAAATGGCAGGCCAAGAGTGCTTCAAAGCCATTACCTCTGTGAATTCAAGGGAAGCCCTCTAAAAGAGAACATTGATCACTTGTAGTATCTATTGAGTATTGATGAATCCACTCCTTTATCATTCAAAATTTTGATGAACACTGGTGCATTAAACATTGGAGAAGAGGAGGAAGAATTTATATTCCAACTTGAATGTAGTTTAATGTTCATTATTATTTTTAGTTAGAGGAGAAATTGGCTTTACAATGTAGGCAAGGAAGCTGTAAGTTTTAAAACACTTGCGTTGAAACGGGGAATAATATAACTTAGTAAATCCCCAACTTTATTATTGGGAAAGGAATTAGATAGGCCAAGGACCATTTGCCTAAGTGGAGAAGGCTTGCTCTCTACATGCACGTAGTTGACACCAATAGAATTTGGTCTATCAGGCATATGTGCCTACATTAGAAACAATGGAAATCACATGTTTTGTCTTTTAAAAGACTACAACATTCCTTACTCTTCCAAATTTGATCTAAATGGCTCTTTTTTTTTTTTTTTTGTTCTTTTGAGTGACCATCGATGATTAAAATGCATAGACTTGTATTATGTGATTCTTTGCATTTAAAGGTGAAAGTGTTATCCTTTCACATAGTTTTGTTGTTGAATTGGGAATTAAGATAGATGCAGATGGATTACAAGGACATGCATGTTGCAATAGCCATCTGTGGCACCATTGGCTACATAGCACCTAAATACCTATCTAGAGGGAAGTCTTCAGAGAAATGTGATATTTTTGGATATGGAATCATGCAATCAAAAATGGTGTTTTTTAGAGCTTTTGACCTTGCCCAATTAACAAATGGTGATGATGTTGTATTGCTAGACTAGATCAAAAGCCTGTTAAGAGAGAAAAAACAACAAAAAATAATGAATATAGATATCCCATATGCATGGTGGGGGGTGCTCTTTAATTATTTAAATACTAGAGCACTTAGACTATAGAACATTTTAAGGGACAGAGGCTTTTGGAAATCATAGGCTAAGGAAGAGCTTGTCATGGATGACAGCTAGTCTAGAGAATGAATTAATTTTGACCAATAGAGCTAAAGGAGAGTTGTGAGAAAAGTTGAGGATTCTGATGGTCACCATGTTGCCACCAAAAAATGGGAGGTTTGTTGGCAAGAAACATGGTGACCTCTTAGAAAACCAATAATTTGGCAAGAAGTTGTGGTAGAAGTGTGGACCTGATAGGTGGTTAAGGTGACCATTGAGAAAATGACAAGTGGTAGAAATGTGTCAGGTAGGTGGATAGTGACTAGATGGCAGAGGCTTTAGATGTAGCACACTTCTCAAGGTACTGATGTGGCAAAGAATGACACGTGTTGCAAGGTCGGTATGTCACAATGATGTGGTAGAATGCTGACTAAGATAGTGACATAGCAACCAATGATGTGGCATGGTGACGTGAAGTGATGATGTGGAAAAATAGGCAGCCAATAAGATGGTGACATGTGGTACCCAGGTGGTAGGGGTCAAAAGACAAAGTAGCAATCAACCAATCAAGAATTGACACATGGTGAGGCCGATCAACAAGGTTTGACCTAGATTGAAAAGTGAGGGAAAAATTAGAGAATTTTTTAAAATAATATTTTTTTAATATTCTCCTAGAAATCACATGCGGGAAAAGATTTTAATTAAGATTTTAATTTAAAGCTATAGTTTTAACTTTTGAAAAGGTTAAATATTTTCCCAAGTGCAATGTCAAAGCTATAGTAGGAGATTGATTCTCTAAACCAAGATCTTGGGACTTCCTAATAAGTGAATAGAGGCATATTATATATTGTTGAAACTGGGAGAAGATGAACTTTCTGATTCTAGTGTTTGTTTTTGCACATGCAATAACTAGTTCAAGTTATGCAGGGATTTGTCTTAGGTATCCAATTTGCAATTTCATTTAGTTGAGGCAGTTCAAATTTGATTTCCAATAAAATAATGAACTGAATGAACATAAAAGGAAACATGAATGTAGTTATAGGAAAGTTTTGTTATCTCCAAATCAGTTAAATCAAAGTATTATCAGCATTTCATGATGTTTTTAAGTATTTTGGAAAAAAAAATGGTTTTCATCATTGAATAGGAGATTTTCCAAGTTTGTTACAAAATGTGATGAAAACAAAATTAGATCTCATGGGTAGAAAGATGAGAGAGGTTTTACAATTGCAAAGGATGGAGATTCAAGTGGACACATATCATCTTCATAGCAGATCTAAGATTCGATTCTTGATCTATATCTTTCTCTTTCTTTCTCATTGTGAGGGTTCCAGTTTTTCACTATGAAACTGGGTGGTTCTAGTTCTTGATATGTTTTCATGACTATGATACCATTTTCTTCAACATTTTCTCTTGTAATGAATACAAAGAAATGAGAATATAGATAGTTCTGATCTATTAGGTATTTTTTCATCTCAATTTCATGCATCTCATTGTATTTGTTTCAAAGAAATGAATAAAATGCAGCAACATGTTAGTCTTCATTTTGATATCTTGTCTCCCATTCATGATGTTTGTGATCTTTTCTGTTTCATAAATAAAGATTATGAAACTCAATTGCAATCTATTAGTTGTATATGTTGATCTATTTTTCTTATGACTCAAGGAGTTATGTAAATGCTTGATTCATCATCATAGGATTGCAAATATCATGAAGGGATAGGTCAAGTATGAAGTTCAAAAAGATGCAGATGTTTGTGCACAAAGTGACTAGATAGATTAGGAAGTCCTAATGTATGGGATATGTGCTAAGGGTTTTGTGAAATTACCTAATAGATAAGGCACTGATCATTTTGAAGGATTAGAGTCTTATGTTGTTCATGTCATGTTTTGCTAAAAATCAACTTCATTAATCAAATGTTTTTCCCTTTTATGTTGAAGAGCCAAAATAGAATGCCCTCACTTAGCTTGTGAATTTTATAGAGTTGCAATTTACTACTGCACATCTTTGTTATTGCATAAGTATAGGAGATTAAGGGGTTTACCTACTTTGTTAGATTCAAGAATATGTTTTACCACTGGTACCATATAAATTGAATCTAAGGTACACCCACCTAGGTTTTGTAGAGCTTGAAATAGAAGAAGTGTCTAGCCTTATAGTTGGTCCAGTGTTTGAAAGGGTATGTCAAGGTAGATGTATCTTATTCTCATCGGGTAATTTGGAAACTATGTTGTTTCAAAACACCAACAAAATGGTGACTCTGCTAGGGTTATATGATGGCAATACACCTAACTAAAAGGACAAGAATCTCTGGTGTTAATTGAATATTTAAGTCCTATTTTTCATTATGGTTTTTCCCATTCGAGTCACCAACAAAATGGTAACTCTGTTGGGGAGTTGTATTGAATCTGAATGATAGACAAACCTTGAGAATTTGAAAAGAAAAGATTCAATACAACAAGAAGAATTTGCTACAATAGTAAGGAATTGTGGTATTATTTTCATATCCTTACTGAATTTTGTGTTTCGGAATAGTCTTGTTCATTGATAGCAGTAGTTTAACTGAATTGAAGAAATTGTACTATTAAAGTCATTTGGTATTTTACCAAATTGCTGTCAGATTATAGAGTTATATTATTTGCTTCAACTTGTCAAGTATTATGCATTCCATCTTGTTGATCGGTATTTCTCACATACTTGTTATATATTTTGGATTGGCTTGTAATTTTGTGCAAGCTAATATATTCTTTCTCACTAAGTGAGTGGCGACTTGAAGTCAAATCTCTGAACAAGTACAATTTGAGATTCATGATATGATTGAAAGATATAGTAGTTGGAAATAATTTTGAAAGATTTTATCTACGGTTATTGGCAATGGTTAAAGAAACCATGTGGTGTTTAGTTGTAAAGAGATACTAAATTATATAATAAATCTAAATCTGCTATTTTTTCTAGCATCAAATTTGTTTGCAACCACCATAGATTCAGGTATTTCTATTTTTATGAGATTTTCCTTTCATGAAAATAAGATTATTCAGAAGTATTCTCCATTTGGTGATCAATACTATATATAGGAGAATTTGTTTTGTAAGTTTTCATATTCTTGAATTCTAATTTTTAAAAGAATATTGTAGAGTATGAAAACTAGTAGAGAGAGCAGATATTGTTGCAATTTTATTATAGACTGGTTGAGATGTGTGTGTAAGTTCTGTGATGATAAAAACTTTGAGAGATTAAGATTTCAAAATCCCAAAAATGAAACACTTGTTTGACTGTGTTCTTTCTATGAGACAAAAAAAATTAGATCCTCTATTTAGTGATTTTCAGCACTATAATAAAGAGATAGAAAATTTATTTTAAAAATGAATTTAGATTGTAGATTTGATAATACTTTGTTAAGCTATGAAGAGGTACATGAAAATTTGTCCATATTGTATGGAAAGCTTCATAGTCAAGTCATTCCTTCTATCCGAAGGAATGTGGGAAGTGTAGTTGATTTAGATGCAATCCAACTTTACATGAAATTCAAGTTGGAAATCTTAGAGCTTCCCATTTTAGAAAGACCCAATGAATCATCATGGGCTTTTGTGTTTTCATTACTCTTCATGCCTAATTTAGTACATTAGACAATGAAAGCAAGATTTGAAAAGATCCAATACTTTGGAAGAGTATTTAGAGAATGTGAATGTTATTTAGAAAAGAATAGTTACAATATTATTGAAATTGAAAATGTTGATAGTCATAGTGAAAGTGATGAGTCCTATGATAGTATGTTTGAGAATGAAAAAGATTATGACAACAGTCTTGAAATATCTTCCTGCAATGAAATTGAATATAATGATGCATCTAATGTTGAGATGTGGTGTAGGGAAGAGGATACATATTGTGAGAATACTACTAATTTTTTAGATTGTATCACTAATGGTGCTCCTATTATAAGTTCTTCAAATTATTGAGGATATGATTGCAATCAAGATGAAGAAATTTGTGAAAGGGATTTTTTGAACACTGACGAGGTTTCAGCCTTGTTAGAACACGAGTTTGAAAGGTATGCATCAATGTGTCATTCAACTTCGCCTTTAGTATTGGATGCATCTCTTAAGGATGACATAAGGTATGATGTATACCCCTATTTTTGTTCTCATATATATATCAATATTGTTATTATTTTGAGGACTTCCAACATAAGCATGAGGATTTATCTAAAGAAGTGAAAACAAGTAGAGACATATCTACTACTATCACAAGTGATATTAAATAAAATTTATGTTATACAGATGATAATAAGAAGTTGTTGATATCTCTTGATTCTGATTTAACATTTAATGAATAGACTCCTATGATTGATGTTACTAATAATGTTGAGAGATTAGTTGATTTTTTATCTAATTTGGATGGAGTATATGAAAGTAATTGGTAGCTACATGAGATGAGGTTTGATGATTCATGTAGTGAAGTAAGTATTGACAAAAGTGCACATGAATTTGAAATTAAATCTTCTCTATGTGTTGGTGAGTCTTATGCTAATTAGTTTAACACATTCACAAGTGTCTCTAACAATTTCTTTGATGAGAATATTAATGTTAGTAAACTTCCTACTAAAGGGAATTTTAATGAGGATTCTTTTCATATGTTTGCTAAACCTTTGCTTGAAGACTATGATGATAATTTTTTAGTGAGTTTTATATCTAATTTGGTATGTGATGACATGATACATGAAGTTGATTCAAATCCATTTTACTCTTTGCAGCTAGAGGCACAAGGTGAGTTGCATGTTTTTGGTACATGCAACTTCATAAATGGTGTAGAATATAAAGTTTTTGTGTTTTTGATTGACAACATGCATGAATCATTGTTGGATTTTGATTCTTAGTTTAGTTTGCGTAATCATGAGCATGCTGATATTTTTTCTCATGGTGAGCATGATGATGAAACAGTCTTTGAGTTTTATATGCACTATGAGAATCATGGCAATTATTTTGTTTTGCCTCATGAGCTAAGTGAAAGTGTTATTGAACATGGAAAAACAAATGAAAATAAAATTTGGAGCTTACCTTAGAAAAATGCAAATGAAAATCAGGTATTTGATAGATGTAAGAAGTTTGAGTAAGTTTTGGTGGCCTCGGGCTACCCCTTGTACAGTTAGTATAGCTTCCCTATTTTTAATAAAGCTATTCGATAGAAGTTTTAGGAATGGTCTACTTATTCCAAAGATTTGAATCCTTTCCATGCCTACAAGAGACATCCATCCCTAGATAGAGCCATTGTTGGGACTCAAAATCAAAGCCCTAATTTTAAGTACTATTGAAAAATCAAGCCCTATAAGCACTTTTTAATACAAGTGTACCCGAGTGCCATTTTGAGGCCTATGTGGTGTTTAATTTTTCTAACACCTTGATTTCAGTATGTCTATGTGTTCCATGAAGATAAATTTCCATTCTAAGTCATCTTGTGAAGTCCTATTTTGAGAAATGTCCAAATCTACATTTTTGGTTAAGTGTCAAACAACAACTGGAGGCTGTGTTTGCAATTGAATATCTCACACCTAGTAACTTTTCATGACTTACTACTTTGGGATTGTTTAGTTTCCATACCAAAGAACCTATGTTTCAAATTTTGAGTCCTTTTGAATCCATTTGACTAGGTTTTGAATCCCTCAAAGTTGGTCATTTTATTGTTGTCATGCTGATGTGAATTAATTAGAATTCTAGGAAGCCCTATTTGACTTGTTATAACTTTGACTCAGTTGACCAAAATTAAAAAATTCCTTTTACATTGCATTCTAGTGGTCAAATAATTTCTATGTTTCAATTTTGAGCTTATGATGAATCTGTTTGATTTGTTTTTGTTGTGGTTCCACAACGCATGCCCCATTCTGTACTAGGAATGGGGACCCCCTAATTTTTTGGGTCCCCATACTCACAATTGGGGGTCGAAGAAATGTTAATGAGTTGAAAAGTAAAAATTGAAAAAATTCAGAAAAACTAAAAAAATTGAGAAAACAAAAAAAGTCTTAAAAAGTCAAAAAATTCGAAAAAATTTGAAAAAAAATTGAAAAAATCGAAAAGGACATAAAAAATATAAAATCTAAAAAAACATAAAATATTACAAAATTTAAAATTTAAAAAAGAAATTATTATTATCAAAAACTTTTTGTGCACCTAAACACCTAATGTGGTGCGTAGGGGCACATTGCGCACCCCAAGGGTGGGCGGGGTTATATAAACCTTGGCCCTTCCAAATCACTTCATCCTTTCATTATTATTTTCTAGCTTCAAAATTGCATCGTGCCCTGTGCACTTGGTTTTCTAGCTTTGCGCTCGCAAAGTGTGTGAAACACATTTCACACGCTACATGAAACACATTTCATGTGTTGTGCACATTTTTTTGCATTTTGTGCTCATACATCATGTGCACAATAACTTCATCCACATGGAAAACGTGCCCACGACGCTCTGTGCACTACACATCTGCGTCTCTATGTGTACACCCACAGGGCATCAAGCATCACAATTTGCGAGTGTTCCATGCCAAACACCTCATGTCATGCACTTGTAAAACCCTAGTTGCATGCCTCATTTAAGACTTTGTAGCACACATTCTTTTTGCATTGCTACACTTATTTTTGTGCCGCCATGCCCATGTTTACTATCGTTTGCCCCATCTAAAATGCACACCGAGCACACTACCATGCTGTCGTGCACTACCCATCCACCATACTGCATACCATTCCACATTGCCCGCATGCATAATGCGCTTCACACACATTGTGCCACCCATGTCTCGCACCTGCAAAACCCTCATTGCTCCTCCTCTCTGTGCCACTTCGCCCTCCACACGCTTCACTCCTGCATTCACCCTCTGTCCACTACACGCTCCCACACTTGCTCACACATCCACTTCACCCACTATCATGCACTGCATGCTTTCACTTCACTACCACGTGCACCTCTCCAATGCCATGCACCAAAACCCTAAAAATGTAGAAATATAAAAATATAAAAAATAAGAAATATTTAAATAATATGAATATATATAGATATAAATGAAAAATAATATCAATAAAAGCACCAAAATTGAGCATCTTATTTTTGTTTTGTTTTTACTTTTTTTTAATAAATAATTGAGTGCTTTTGTGTTTTAATGTCTAAGTTTACATTATTTTGAACTAATAAATTTCATTCTTGTGGCGTGTAGGTATAATGACATCCACATCTAGAGAGAAAATAATAGCTAAGCCTATTCTGTTCAAGTTCCAAGGCATGCCATCAAAGTCAAGATTCCAAGATGACTATGCAAAAATCAAACACATTGATTTGGGACATATAGACTTGGGAGAGTTCCTTAGAATCTACAAAAAACTCATTGAAAGATCAGCTCTAGTATCCACCTTGATTTGTTTTGGGTTGGTGAGAATAGCTTCGCATCCAGTATCAATACAATCAGTAGAATTGATTATGATGCTAGCTCAACACTTTGTTCCTGAAGAAAGAGTGATGAAGAGCATGACAGGAGAAGCAGTGCTTGAACTCTGACCCAATAATATTGAAAATGTTTTTCATCTCTTGAGAATAGATTAGTTCATAAGTCTTTCCTATGAAGTAGCAGAGAGGTTATATAGGGAGCACCCGAAAGAAGCATCTAAAATCATCCAATCCTTCTATCTCATTGAGAAGACTCCTTTGGGTAGGGTCACAGGAAAGGTGGACATGTCTAGGGGATACATGAAGGAGGACATTGGATAAACATCAATATTTTGAGCAGATTCATGGGTTTACCAACAGCTGGCCACTTCAGCACTTTTATGGTCAATTTCATTGAAATAATCAAGATGACAACGATGCCATTAAACTGGGAAACCACACTAAGTGAAAGTTTGTTTGAGCAATTGGGAGATGTTAAAGACAAGAAGGAGTTCTATATGACTTCTTACATGATATATCTACTTTTTTGTACAAAAGAGGCAACATGCAAGATCCTAATGCTTGGCCCTACATTGTCTACCCTCAACTGGTGAGGAAGAAACTCTTGGCACAGAGTAAGAAATACAAAATTTTGAATGATGCATTCATTTTTGCGGTCATCTGATTTATAGAGGGGGACTATGCAAAGAGGTTATTCGATGAGGTAATAGCACAAATAATAGATCTTGGGGCCTATTTCATCCAATTTAAGATAGTCACATATTTGTGAGTAGTTGGTGCATCTGACAACCCTAAAAAGCTCCCCAAATATCCAAGTGAAAAATTGGTGTTATTAGAGATTGCACGATAGATTGAATCTGCGTATGAGAGGGTGAAGAGATAGAGTAGACCATGTTGGGCATGGCCCCTAGTCATTGGACCATATTAGGTGAAACAAAAACAAGATATTCTATCCTTTGGGTGGGAGTGGGAGCATTATCCCTTAGATGAATACAACTCTTCCTAGCCCTATTTTGATAACATTGGTAAGGTGGAGAATTTGGCTGGTAAAGAATTCCACCATGAAGATTCCATTGAAGACCATTGGATGAATGCAACAAATGACTATGATGTTTACATAAGGGACTATTGTAGGATGACTTTGTATTTAGTAGAGAAGGCTCTCAAACTAGATATTCCAGAGGAAATAAGGCAACAAGATTCACAGGAGCTATTGGAGCCCTTGTTCAACTTGGACAAAATAAGAGAGAGACCCATCACGAATGCTAAGGTTCATAGGGAGGAGGGTGATGATATTAATCATCAAGCAAGGCATGTTGTTAGAATGATAAAGGACTAGATCAAGAAGCCTTTTCAACTTGATCCAATACTAGACACCATGATCTTTTATGCTCAACCCCACCTAGAGAAAGGTAGAGGGAATAAAGTTACAATTCCTACCTTTGCGGCCTAGTCTCGCATCAGGGTAGAGAAAGCATACCAACTTGACCACCCAGTAGGACACTATCATCCTCTAGAGAGGAAGGGAAAGAATAAAAGGAAGAGGACCTCCCCTCAAAGGATTAAAATAGAATAAGGTGAAGCACAAGCACCTTCTCAATGGTAGGAGGAGAGTGTACAAGGGTCTGAGGACACTGGAGCTTCTCAAGTCCAGGATGACACTCAATTGCCTCCCTTTGTGCCTAGCTAGTCAGAAGAGGGAGAGAGTCAATAGGTTTCTATTCCTTCTTCACAAGAAGAGCCAACATCCCCTTTTGCCTCTATGAAACAAAAGAGGATTAAGATCCAAATGAAGAAAAGGCAAAGGGTAACTAAGAGAATTGTGCCTTTTCTATCTGTTCCAGAGACCATACCAGAGGGAGAAGAAGAGGAAGAAGAAGAGGAGACATATAAAGAGGAACAACTACCCCTATAGAGAAGAAGTCGGCTAGCTAGAGCCATAGAGAAAGAAAGGAGAAGAAGTACCATGGGTGCATCACCATCCACCCCAGTAGGACCCTTGGAAGTCTCTTCTTCAGAAGATGAAGTACAATAGTGGGTAGATGAGCAGAGTGAAGAAGGTGATGACATTTTCAAAATGTCAAATTTTGATTTTATTCCCATCTGAATAGAGTTAATTAAGGATAAGATTAGGGATACCCCTAAAGGTGAACCTTAACAAGAAGACTAGATGATGTTGCCACCAGACTCACAAGGTCTTGATTTTACTCCCCCATATCTACTACAAGTCATGGTGGTAGATAAAGGCTCGATTACTCCTCTGCCCCAAAGTTTGAAAGAGGAATAGGTTCAAAAGGAACCATCACAAGGGGAGGAACTAGAACAAATGGTGACTGATGAAGTTTCAAAGGAGGGACAAATGGTGGAATTTTCTCAACCACCTTCCTAAGACATTGAGGTGCAAGATGTAGGGTCTACTAAGGTAGAGACTATAGAAGGAGAGCCCTCACAAAAGGAAACAACTCCAAGGAGGAGTAATAAGGAGAAGGAGATAGCAAAACATACTCCTTCATCCTCAAGAGGCAGGTCTTTAGCTGAGCACATCCCAAGATGGCTCCGAAAGGAAGTAATGAGGAGTATCAAACCTCAATTTCGTGCTGATGAGGAAGTCATTTTTGAGATTGCTAAAATTTTGAATAAATCTAAGTCCCCATTACATGAGGCAAGACCATTGGCATTTTTTGACAATACACAAGACTAGGAATTGTTCGCACAAGTGGTCATTCCTCTTGAACACATAGATGTAGAAAGCTTTGGTCCCCAAGACTATCAACTCAAAGAGGTGATGCTTAGAAGACCCACACAGGATATAACCTGATTGATGGTGACCATGGGAATTAGAGAAGTCTTTAGGAACATGGATCAAGAAGAGGTCAAACTTCAAACACTTTGAAGGTAGATTAAGATCCTAAAGGAATATTTAAACAAAGTGGTTGGTCCTCTTGATCCTAACCACCTCGAGGGGACATTGAGTACCATACTTAGAGAAGGGGGAGCCATACATGTGGATCCATTTTTGGAAGCCTGTCAACAGTGATGGGAAAGTTTTGAAGAGAAAGGAATTTTCATAATTTAGGGGAACTTGAAGTTACTACATGCTACATAGGATAACATGAAGAAAATGGTGGCAATTTTGAAGCAGGACTTCAACATTATGGATGAAGTAAGAGCCTAGAGTAAGGACTTACAAATTTTGCAAACCATAAAGGGGCAAAGGTACAAAGTTTTGATAGATGCATATATAAGGGATGAGTTGGATATGATTGATGATTGGATAGAGAAAATTGTGGATAGCAATAAAGTAATGGAAACATTACATGTAGAGATTCATCAGCTCAAGGACCAAGCCCAAGAATAAATTTTGGAAATAGAGAGAAACTATAGTGATGCATGCTTAGATATTTTTGAAGATGAGGAATGTGAGAAGTTGTTGCTTGTACAGGCATTAGTGGAGAATTTTAAGAGGATTTTTGTGGAAGCTGCTAATGATGAAGATATCTAGAAAGCCTTCAGGATTGAAGAAGCTTTTTTAGACTTGGATACCACACTCGAGGATTTTGGGGACAGCTGAATTGAGGTAGAAAATTATAGATAGAAGGTCAAGGAAAAATACAAGGCTTTAGATTTACTAGATGTGGCAAAAATTACTAAGATTATAGAGAAATTCAAGGGAAAACATCCAAACATAGCTTTGGGATGAAGAAGAACAAAACCTAGATGCCAGAATTTCAATTTTGACACTTAGTTAAATTTTGAGTTTTTGGACGATTTTGAGTTGTGCACCTCTGCAGGTTTGTAGGTTCATAGGACCATAAGTTTGCAGCTCCACAGGCCTATAGGTGCACATTTTTAGAAAGCTCCACTGATAGTTAACTACTAGTTCCAAAAATAGAGCTTTCCATACATTGAAAGTGCATTCTGATGGTAGTTTAACTCTGAAAAATTCCTAGTAAAGGATTAGCTTCCAATTTTGGCACTTCCAGACACTTCCACTTTGACTTAGAGCTTTCTCATTCTTTCTCCTCTCATAATTCTTTGTTTTTTAACATGTAAAGGCTCATGCATCCAATTAATGAATAAAATATGGATGGAGTCCTACTTAGCAGCAATTAGATTGTAGTTTGTATATAATTAGTTTATTTTGTTGATTAAAAGCATTTTTATTGCATGAAGAATATCTCTTACTCTTAATAAAAATGAAGGAGATGATTTCTTATAAATACCCATTGTAATATGTAATGAGGGCCACCATTATTTTGCAATAAAATTATGCTTTGGGTGCTCGCATTTGTAGTGTAGTAATTCTTTCCTGAATGTGTCATACATTTTGTGAATCTATATTCATGGGATCATGATTGAGCTAAAGGTTTATTGCTTTGTTTATGGTTGTGCAATTCATTAGTTTTGGTGTTTGTTATGGTTTAGACAAATTACGCTAATGTAACAAGCTTGAGAAGAAATCATCGAATTATGCTTGCATAATTTTTCATCTCACATGAGCACACTTTCCATGGCCTTGTGATTTTATGAAGGGTGAAACATCATATGCCCACTAAGTTTCTCACCAATGATTGCATTAGTGGAATCAGGGAAGTGCCACTGCTTCTTTCATTAGTTATTTATTGATCTCTTTGAAAGCTTAATTCACAGACATGTCATTCTCCATAACTTATGTGTGTTAGGAGTTTTCAATTTCATGTAGGGATAACTTTAAGAAACCCCTCCCAAAAAAAGCCTAAAATGCTGGCGAATCCAACATTTTGTGGGCAAGAAAATTTTAATGTCAAGGGCAATTTTTTTGTTCCATATAGGAAAATAAAATATTATAAGTTGGTAATTTTTGTCTTTCCCTAGCAAAAAATATTTTAAATGTGGTGAATTAATATTTTTTTTGGCCGACGGATAAATAAATGATGGCTATTTTTTCCCTTGCCAAAAATGAATTAATAATGTGAGAGGTGAATTACTTGTTTTGTAGGAAAATGAATAATAATGGTCTTGGCTAATCTTCAGTGGTAATCTAAAAATTTGTTTAATCTAAAAGCAAAATTTGCACATGTATTGGCTAGTGACTGTACTAACTAATGAGTAGTCACTTCAAGTATCAACTTGTGTACTATCTTAGGTGTGTTATTAATAATGGGCATATGTACCGAGTTGTGGTGCCAAAAAGGTGACAAGGAAATTTTTTTTTCCTATTTTAAAAAGTCTGTACGCGCTATAGCACATGTGCGCTATAGTGCATATGCGCTATAGCATGTACGCGCTTTAAAAAAATAAAAAGTATATATGTTGGGCTGCAAACCCGCAGCCCATCATTTTCATCAACATTTTCTTCTACTCCTACAGCGAGTAGCATGTACGCGAGTTGAAGACTCAACATTTGCACCACCATTTGCCAAAATGCCTCCTCGTCGACGAAATCCAAGACCACAAGTGCACCCACAACGATGCCGTAAGTGATATAAACCTAACTTTGCATTGTTTGATATATTTTTCATATTGTTTTGTAAGTTTTTTATATTCTTTTGTAGGGTTTTTACAAATTTCATTTAGATTTGTTTATTTATTTGAATTTCAATTGATTTTTTTATCAGGAAATGTTCATAATCAACCAGAAAATCCACAAGAACATCAAAACCCTCAAGAACCTCAAAACCAAAACCCTCCTCAAGAAGAAGAACAAATTCCACAACCCGAACCAATTGCAAGACCTCCACTAGGCACACAAGAAAATATAAGAAATGAAATAGAGAGAGGCAAAACTGAATTAGAAGGAATCATTGCTCGGTTGAAAGAATCCGGACAAACAAATCCAATGAGGGCTCAATTGGCATCATCCCTCGAATCCATTAACACTCAGATAGCCTCAGTTAGTGGTCAGTTAGATATTTGGTGGGCTAAGAGGGATGAACAAAAAAGATTTGATGCAAATAAATTGTCATATGAAGATGTTAGAAAAAAGGAAATACCAAAAGGTAGTATATGTGCATTATTTACAAAACTCGGTGAGCAAAATATTATTAGAGAGGGTACTAAATGATTCCCCATCCATTGATGCATACATGATGCTATTAGAAATAATTTTTGGGATAGATGGTGGATGGTTTTTGATGCCTCTCCTTGCAACAATCACGAGGTCCCCATGTATTTTTTGAAGAAATTATATTGTGAGTTTTTCCTTGGGGAGATACCCAATTATTTTGATATGTTAGACTCCCAGGGTAGAGGTGGGGGGTCATCATTTAAGAGGCTAGGAGCACGTCATGACCCTAATGTAGTTAGGGCAGTCGTGGTCCATACACAGCGTGAGCATGTGATTATTCCTTCAGTTGTGACAGAACATGTAGAGGCCAGCACTCTAGGGACCATTAATGATTTGACGCAGACCGTCATCCATTCCACGAGCCCATTAGTTGATGGGGAGCCTTCTATACGTCGTGGTCACATGTGCACTCCAGGCAGATCCCTATGCACATTTGGCACTCATGTCAGAGATGGTGCAGATGATGGGCTTGTCACCGATCAGTTCTTGAACAAGACATTTGGCATTGACACATAGGTAAATTACTAATTTGATCACATTTCATACATATAGTGAATGATTAATTAATTAGGATTTATTGACATTGTTCAAAATTTAGGGTCAAAGTGTTCCTGGGCCTAGCAGCGATCCTCCAGGCCCATTTTTTGTCCCTTCGACGAGTCCTGAGGTATGTATCAATTTAATCATTTTAATTAATAAATATATTTATTATGTAATCATATTAAGGATTGACCAAAAAAAATATGCATGTGCATCAGTTCTCCACAGGACCCTCAACCTTTACCACAGACGTAGAGCAAAGACATCATACGAGCTTCACACAGGTACAGTTGTTTCATGTTAATTTAATTCATTTGATTATATTTATTCCATGTTTCATGTTAGATATAACATGTAATGTATGACATGCAGCTCATGATGTCAGACACACCTCCTCATCTGCGATAGTCTGTTGATAGTGGAGTGGCTGCAGCTGTGGCTAGCTCATAGCCATTGACAGAGGTATGAAAGAATTTTCTTCATTTTAGTTGTTGTTTATAATAGTTAATCTCAAAATTTTGAATGTTATTTATAAGTGATTATATTTATTGAATTGTTGTAGGGTCTTGTCACACCTGATCATCCACGAGCATTTGAGGTGGACTTACAGAGTGACTATTTGTTGGCGGTAAGAAACTAATTGATTTTGTGAGTACATATATTTGATTTCAATGTATAATAAATATTGATTCATATCTACTTTCTTTGTATCAGTTGGACCTAGAGAAGAGCCTCAACAAGAGGTCAAGTGAGCATGTCAGGAGGGCCCCGTCATCTCCATTGTCTCCCTCCACACGACGGCAAAGGACATTGAGAGACTTGTTTCCTTCCCCTCGTGGGAAGGAAAAGATGTAGTTGAGATATTTGATACATATATATAGAGAGTTGTTTCCTTCCCCATGTATATATATAGGCATTTAAGAGACATATTCGATACACATTTGATGTACATATGACATTCTATATTTGATGTATGACATTATTGGTTAATAAAAGATATGTTTGTTCATATACGACATTATTGGTTATCATAATATATTATGTGTTTTCTAATGTATATGACGTTATTTGTTATCATTTTATATTATAAGTTTGTTCATGTATGGCGTTAAATTAGATATGTTTGTGTATGACATTAAATTAGATATGTGCATTTATGAAATTAAATTCAATTGCTAGAGAGTTGCCATTATGTCTACCAACTAGTAGATGTTCTTTTTTGCTTTATTAGTATTTCTCAAAAATTGCAAAGAAGTTGTTTCTGGTGAATAGTTGTAAACAATTGTGATCATCGACTTCATGTACTCATGGCTTTGGCTGTGAACACTTGTAACTTTGGCTATAAGCATCCATGGCTTTGGCTATGTGCACTAGTGGCTTTGGCTGTGAGCATTTATGGCTTTGGTTGTAGGCACAATATAGCCTTGGCTATAGGTTGTCTTTCTTGCTGCATGTCGAAGTTACCTTCAAGAATATCATTAGTCTAAGATCATTACAATTAAAATACTATGACATAATACCTTGGAAATAATAGTCTTTAACCCATTACTTTATTTGTTAAAACATCATGTAGTATCTACTGTAGTCCTTCTACTCAAATATGTTTTCAAAAATACTTAGTATGGCAAAGAAATGTCTATGGAAAGCTTGTCAAATAGGATATTGAAGAACTAAATGTGGATAGTCATTAGTACCCATCAATAAGAACATGGACATCTTTCTCAAGCAAGCCATATGAAATTAGCAAGTAATTTATAAATTTCCTTTGCAAATAACTAGAAGATGCTATGAATCTTAATACAGAGTTAATCACGAACTCATTATTCCATCCAAGAAGCACATATCACCCTAAGCCAATTAACAGACAGGATAAAAATTAATTCAATTTCAACAAAATTTTGAGTATAACAAGCATCTTAGGGATTCTTACAAGAATTAACATGATGTTCACAAGAGCATTACAAGTTCTTGTAATGCCATTTCACATATTGTAATCATATTCAGTTTTGAATGGCCATTTGTGTTACAAGCATAAATGTTCTTTAAGGTCTTTTAATTCTAGACATGAATTTTATTATGAAGCTTTTTTATGACAACCCACTCAATGCATATATTGTTGTTCCACATTAAGCTAATTTGACTTTCATTGGTTGATTTGGGTCTAGACATGACGTTATTCACTACCTTTTATATATATTTTTTTTTGTAGTGAGGTTCTGGCCTGAATGAATGTATTAATCATCAAAGTTGTGAACCTTGGTTGAGATCCTTACAAATATATTTTCAAATTGGACGTCAAATAGTTTTCTCAGTCACCCCCTGTACATAGATACTGAAATTGTAGTTAATTACAAAATTAATACTGAATTAACACAAGTTTAATTGAGAAGTATTATGTACCTCAATAGGCTAGATTATTATTGACCGGGAAGCTTTATCTAAGAGCAGTTGGTTTCCTAAATCTTTAGCACAATGACAGTCTTATGGAATGTGGAATTAGGTCTGCTAGCTAAGGAACGTTCTTTAAAAGGTAGAGGAAACTCAAGACTCACGTGTTTCCAATCAATATAAATGTTTAAATCGCTTCTCTAATTTTTTCTATTTATGATCTTCTTAAAACTTAACTTTCTAAATGCATTGATGGGGAAATAAAGATCTTCTAGGAACTAAAGGCTAATCATGTTTAATACTTACAATTCTCTATTTTTATCTAATAATTTAAAAAAGATTGTACAAGTGTTTTCAAAGAGCAACACTTGTCACTAACATCATAAGAAGGAATATCCAAGGAGACTTACCACTGATCCCCCACCACCAAATTCAAGAGAAAAAAAAATTCCACTACTAAAGAGATAGTAACAATGATCATCCCTAGTCTCTCCCTTATCACAAAATGATTACCATCAAAATTTTCATTTCCAATTGTGTCATGTGCGTTGAAGCAATAGTAACATTTTCACTCTCTTACCTAATGTCTCCCATTTCTGAAACTCCTAGGGAAGGGCAAGGCCATCTTCTCAGTACTTCAAAATACAATGAGTTCCATTTTTTCACATATTGATAATCATTGACTTAAAGTATAGTCGAAGTATTGACAGCCCATAGATATGCCCCATCAAAGATCGTAGCCCTATGAGATTTAGTGACCCTTAGGGACATTCTGGTTCAGCGTGCCTGAGAACGTTCAAGCACTGAAGGGGATAGGAAGAGGTTGGGGATAGGGTTTACCCGGCCACTCGGAGCTAATGGAGCAGATAGTTTGATCCCACGATGAAAGATGAGAGAGATTTGGCAGTTGGAAACTTTGTACTGGCCAACACTACAAGTTTCAGCATCACCCGAGATGGCATTGTAGAATGAAAATGGAAAATGATCTCCAAAAAGTGAGAGAGGTTATTGTAGGTCTCTGCAACATAGTCCTATAGGAATTGGAATCTCATCCATATCTTGCACGAGCTCCAAGATATGCCCCGTCAAAGATCGCAGCCCTGTGGCATTTAGTGACCCTTAGGGACATTCTGGTTCGGCGTGCCTGAGAACGTTCGAGCACTGAAAGGGACAAGACAAGGTTGGGGATAGGATTTACCCGGCCACTCAGAGCTAATGGATCAAACAGTTTGATCCCACAAAGAAATATGAGAGAGATTTGGCAGTTGGCAACTTTATACTGGCCAACACTACAAGTTTCAGCATCACCCACGATTTATGTCGGGATAACAGAGTGCAGAATAGAACAAAAGAAAAGAATGAATGAAATGGGCCCCAAAGTTGCTTTTTGACCATTTTTAGGTGATTTCACATAGTGTGTATGAGCTATAGCGCGTACACACTATGTGAGAACACAACACTCTCCACCCTCCCTACTCTCTCTATCTCCCTACTCTCTCTCTCTCTTCCTACTCTCTCTCCCCTCTCCCATCCCCTACACACTCTCTCTCTCCCCTCTCCAATCCTTTACTCTCTCTTGCTCTCCCTCTCCCATTGCCTACTCTCTCTATCTCTCTCACCCTCTCTCCTCTCCCATCCCCTACTCTTTAGATCTCTCACACACACTCTCATCCTCCCTCTCCCACTTCTTACTCTCTCTCTCTCTCCCCCCCATCTCCCTACTCTCTCTCTCACTCTCACATATTCTACTCTCTCTCTCCCCCATACCCTAAACTCTCTCTTTTACAGATACACACTCCCATCCCCCTCTCTCTCTCCTCTCCCATCCCCTACTCTCTACTCTCTCTCTCTCCCATCCCCTACTCTCTCCCACACTCTCTCCCATCCCCTACTCTCACTCTCACTCTCTCTCCCATCCCATTCTCTCTCTCTGCTACCTCCTACTCTCTCTCACACTCTCTCCCATCCCCTACTCTCTCTTACACACACTCCCATCCGCTACTCTCTCTCTCTCTCTCTCTCTCTCTCTCTCTCTCTCTCTCTCTCCCCCCCTCTCCCACCACCTACTATCTCTCTCTCTCTCTCTCCCATCCCCTACTCTTACTTTCTCTCTCTCCAATCCCCAACTCTCTCTCACACTCTCTCCCATCCCCAACTCTCTCTCACACTCTCTCTCATCCCCAACTTTGTCTCTCTCATCTCATACTCTCTCTCTCTCTTTGCTACCTCCTACACTCTCTCACACTCTTTCCCATCCTTTCACTCTGTCTCTCCCATATCGTACTCTCTCTTTGCCACCCCCTACTCTCTTTCACAATCTCACACTCTCTCCCATCCCCTACTCTCTCTCTTTCATAGACACACACACACTCCCATCCCCCCTCTCTCTTCTCTCCCATCCCCTACTCTCTAGATTTGTCACATGAACTCCTATCCCCCTCTCTCTATCTCCCTCTCCCTACTCTCTCAAACTCTCTCCCATCCCCTACTCTCTCTCTCACACTCTCTCCCATCCCCTACTCTCACTCTCTCTCTCCCCCATCCCATTCTCTCTCTCTCTGCCACCTCCTACTCTCTCTCACACTCTCTCCCATCCCCTACTCTCTCTTACCCACACTCCCATCCACCCCTCTCTCCAATCCGCTACTCTCTCTCTCTCTTGGGCTACTCTCTCTCTCCCCTCTCCCATCCCCTAAACTCTCTCTTTTGTAGATACACACTCCCATCCCCCTCTCTCTCTCCCCTCTCCCATCCCTTACTCTCTAGATCACTCACACACACTCCCATCCCTCTCTCTCCTCCTCTCTCACTCCCTCTCCCACCACCTACTATCTCTCTCTCTGAAGTTCTTTCTCTCCCTCTCTACTCTCTCTCTCTCTCCCATCCCCTACTCTTACTCTCTCTCTCTCTCCAATCCCCAACTCTCTCTCACACTCTCTCCCATCCCCTACTCTCTCTGACACTCTCTCTCATCCTTTCACTCTATCTCTCTCATCTCGTACTCTCTCTCTCTCTTTGCCACCTCCTACTCTCTCTCACTCTTTCCCATCCTTTCACTCTGTCTCTCCCATCTCGTACTCTCTCTTTGCCACCCCTTACTCTCTCTCACACTCTCACACTCTCTCCTATCCCCTACTCTCTCTCTTTCACAGACACACACACACACACACACACTCACTCACACTCCCATCCCCCCTCTCTCTTCTCTCCCATCCCCTACTCTCTAGATTTTTCACACGCACTCCCAACCCTCTCTCTCCTCCTCTCCCACTCCCTCTCCCAGGTCACCTACTATCTCTCTCTCTCAAGTTCTCTCTCTCCCTCTCTACTCTCTCTCTCCCATCCCCTACTCTTACTCTCTCTCTCTCCCATTCCCAACTCTCTCTCACACTCTCTCCCATCCCCTACTCTCTCTCACACTCTCTCCCATCCTTTCACTCTGTCTCTCCCATCCTGTACTCTCTCTCTCTGTCGCCCCCTACTCTCTCTCCCATCCTTTCACTCTATCTCTCCCATCCTTTCACTCTGTCTCTCCCATCCCGTACTCTCTCTCTCTGCCACCCCCTACTCTCTCTCACACTCTCACACTCTCTCCCATCCCCTACTCTCTCTCTTTCACAGACACACACACTCTTATCCCCCCACTCTCTTCTCTCCCATCCCCTACTCTCTACATCTGTCACACACACTCCCATCCCCCCTATCTCTCTCCATCTCCCTCTCCTATTGCCTACTAGATCTCTCTCTCTCAAGTTCTCTCTCCCTCTCTAATCTCTCTCTCTCTCTCCCATCCCATCCATTACTCTCACTCTCTCTCTCTCCCATCCCCTACTCTCTCTCACACTCCCATCCCCTAATCTCACTCTCTCTCTCCCATACCATATGAGCTCTCTCCACCACCATCTATGCTCTCTCACACTCTCACACTCTCTCCCATCCCCTACTCTGTCTCTCTTACACACATTCCCATTCCCCCTCTCTCTCTCTCCCTCTCCCACTCCCTCTCCCACTGCCTACTTTCTCTCCCCCATCACCTACTCTCTCTCCCCTCTCCCATCCCCTACTCTCTCTCTCTCTTTCATAGATACACACTCTCATCCCCCCCCTCTCTCTCTCCTCTTCCATCCCCTACTCTCTAGATTTTTCACACACACTCCCATCCCCCCTCTCTCTCCCTCTCCCACTCCCTCTTGCACCACTTACTATCTCTCTCTCTCAAGTACTCTCTTTCCCTCTTTACTTTCTCTCTCCCATCCCCTACTCTCTCTTTCTCTCTCTCTCTCTCTCTCTCTCTCTCTCTCACCCCCATCCTATACAAGCTCTCTCTACCACTCCCTACTCTCTCTCAAACTCTCACACTCTCTCCCATCCCCTACTCTATCTCTCTTATACACATTCCCATTCCCCCCCTCTCTCTCACACACACTCCCTCTCCCATTGCCTACTCTCTCCCATCCCCAACTCTATCTCTCTTACACACTTCCATTCCCCCTCTCTCTCTCCCTCCCACTCCCTCTCCCATAGCCTACTATCTCTCTCTCACTCTCTCCCTCTCTCTTGCATCCCCTACTCTCACTCTCTCTTTTGCCACCCCTACTCTCTCTCACACTCTCTCCCATCCCCTACTTTCTCTCTTACACACACTTCCATCCCCCCTCTCTCTCCCTCTCCCACTCCCTCTACCATTGCCTAATCTCTTTCTCTTCCATCCACCCTCTCTCTCCCTCTCCCACTCCCTCTGCCATTGCCTACTCTCTTTCTATCCCATCCCCTACTCTCTCTATCTCTCTCTCCCCTCTCTCATTCCCTACTCTCTCTCTTTCACACACACCCATCGCCCCTCTCTCCTCTCCCATCCTCTACTTTTTCTCTCACTCACTCTCCATCTCCCACTGCCTACTCTCACTCTCTCTCTCTCTCTCTGTCTCTCACTCTCACTCTATCCCTCTCTACTCTCTCTCTGCTACCCCCTACCCTCTCTCACATTTTCACACTCTCTCTCTTTCTCTCTTACACACATTTCCATCCCCCCTCTCTCTCTCCCTCTCCCACTCCCTCTCCCATCACCTACTCTCTCTTCCATCCCCTACTCTCTCTTCCATCCCCTACTCTCTCTCAAGCTACTCTATCTTCCCCCTCTCCCATTCCCTACTCTCTCTCTTTCACACACATGCACTTCCATCCTCCTCTCTCTCACTCTTCCTCTCCCACTCTGTCTCCCACCACCTACTCTCTCTCTCCCCCATCCCCTACTCTTAATCTCTCTCTCCCAACTTGTACTCTCTCTCACACTTCCTCTCTCTCCCATCCCCTACTTTCAATCTCTCTCCCCCACCTCGTACTCTCTCTTTGCCACCTCTACTCTCTCTCACACACTTCCTCTCTCTTGCATCTTGTACTCTCTTTGCCACCCCTACTCTCTCACATTTCCTTTATCTCCCATCCTATACTCTCTTTTCCACCCCTACTCTTTCTCACTTCCTCTCTCCCCTCTCCCATCCCCTACTTTCTCTCTATCTATCTCACACACACAAATAGCCATTCCCTCGCCCCACCCCCTAGCTCTCTCTTGGTTTTTGTTTGCAATTTAGGTCTCAATAGTGCATGCGCACTACCTCAAATTCAATAGCATTTTAATAGCGCGTGCGCGCTATAGGGCACATGCGCTATTCAAAGCTCTGCATTAAAACAAAGCCTAAAGCTTGGTTTTGCCTTGGAGATCCAACCCAAAGGTTTGGAGTTTATAAACAGGTCTGAGACGTGTTTTTCAGCAAACATACAAAAAAATGATTAATTTTTCTTGTGTGCTCCCCTTCAAGATTCCTCATGGTTGGGTATCAATAAGATCAGGTTACATAACATTATAGGTCTTTGTGTTAGCTATCTAACCATATAATTTATTTTTAATTTGAACTATTTTAAGTCTTTCATCTATAATTTCTTTTGAATGTATGTTCATTTTTTGTCAAAAACCACCATGTACTAATTGGGCTGTAGATTTTAGCTCATTCATCAAATTTTGTAACAACTTAGTTTTTTAGAAACTAGACTCCATTCTACACACTTTGAAAAAAAGAAGTTTTAATTTTAGATTAGTTTTCAATAATTTCTAGGGGGAGCACACAGATATTTCACATTTTTGGGATGGGTCTAATTAAAAAATTCATTTTAAAAAAAATACACATCATAAAATTACCCAAAAAATCTGGGATAAACTACATAGTGTTAGGTAACTTTTGACTGGAGTGATTAAAGAATTTCAAAAAAAAAGTTAAAATTTTAGGGGGGCCACACTTTGTACTATGTTATGTTTTTTGGAATAAACAATACCACTTTCTGTGGCCCCCTTTTTTGAGGACCTAAAACTAAACCATTTTGAAAAAAAATTAGTAGTTTAGAAATTAGATTCAAAGGACTACGACTTTTGTTTTTGTCATATCTTAAAATTTTGAGCGTAACTATCTTCAAATTCTTGTTGAAGTCCAAACTTTTCTGATTATAGGAAAAAGGTGTCCACTTGTACCCCCCTTTTGGCACCACAAATTTGTGCACTTACCCTAATGCCGTAATATCATTAAATCATTGTCACTATTACCAAGTTGGCTACCATCACTTTGGTATTGTTAATAGTAAATACAATAGTTTTATTGACCATTGATTACTTGGAGATCAAAGATAGAAGATGCATCTTGGGGCCACTCGCTTGAAAAGGCCTATAGTAGCACATAATTCTCCAAAATGGAGACACGTAGAAAGGTTTTCATGAAAATCATTACTCAATGTCAAGCACTATCAACTATCTGACATTAATGCCAGTACATTTCAGTGTTTCACACACTTAAAATTAATAAGAATACGAAAAATTAAGATATGAAAGATCATGAATGCCAAAGAATTAAATGTAACTGCCATAATGGAACTGGAAGTGCCATTAAATAACCTCTTTAATTCTTCTTTCATTATCATTTCTCATATTCTTCAGACTTCAAACTAAATTTGGTTTGCAGTTGTAGTTTGTAGAGTTTCTTGAATCTTAGTCATGGATACGCCAATTCACCTTAAATGCACTACAATGGCTCTACAAAAGCCCTTTCTAGGTAGGATTCCTAACAATGTCCTTACCATGGTTTGCAAGGTAGATGCCTGGAGTCCTTTTATCCGCCATGCTATATTCATAGTACTCAACCATGAATTCTTGAGAAATGATAAGAGGTACCGTGTGTCCACGAATATTACCTCTCGCTTCCTCATGTCTCTTCTCGACCTTGGAGGTAGTCAAATATACATGTTGATGCTTCTACGTAGCATTTTTAAAGAAATTTTTTTAGAAGATGATACAAAATTCTTGTATTGGCTGAGAAGATACTCGGACTAGGCATTGGCATCCCTTTTGCAGATGTAGCAGACAAGTGCTGGGACAAAAGCATAGGGTGCATTATACATAAGCATCCTTTCTTGCTCAGTATGAACGAATGACAATTAACTCGCCATTAGAAGTGGGCGCGGCTTGGAAGGGATTTCTTGTGAAAATGGTTTTTATTGGACGACATCAGTGAGACCGACTTTACATGGCTAGACGAGTTTAGTGACATCATCTTCTCCAACAGATTCCTTATGGATGGACTTGAAGACATTCCTAATTAAAGGCTTCAAACTCTTGGCCCCTCAGCTAGCTCATGCTTCCAGCCTCCCTAGTTCCCTAGTTCCCTATTCCCTTAGCCTTGTTTCCAAATATTGTAAATTGTTTCCTTACCTGTAACCAATTTCCCTTAGGGAAAAAAAATGTTTTAAAGAAATCTGTATTTTTAATTTTTTCTTTGGATTGGGCCTTGCCCTTTTTTGTAAATTACAAAATAGTAAAACCAAGCTGATTTAATTAGCTATTTTGAATATCTATGCTATGAATTAGTACTCTATACATTGTCCAGTCTAAAATATTATCAATGAAAATAATAGTTTTTGCCTTCTCAAATCGTTGTTTTTGTTAGTCTACGACTATGTAAGTTTGTTTTTGGCATCTTGATTCTCAATGCTTTGTTGAAATGTTACTATTAGTCTGTGACTTTGTTAAAAATAGTTAACTGTTAATAATTAACTATTTTTGTTTAATCTGATTGGTTAAAACAAATGGAGCTTCAAGGAAAACTAAAGATTAATAGATTATAACCTTAAAAAAGTTAAATATAATTTTGATAATTTATGTATCAAATTTTTATTTCATACCTATCTTGTCACCTATTCCTAACTCTTTTTTTTCATTATGAAATCTTTTAAATGATGAAGAATAGTTTATAAACAATTATCACAATTTTCAATATATATTAAATTTTAATTTTGGAACTGAATAATAGATATGAATAAAAATATAACATTTGCAATTGTAATTTTAAATTGTAATTCTTTTATTTACATTATTATTATTAATATTTCATGATATCTTGCAGCAAATTTATTTTATAAAATTTAATATATATTCATTGAATTTTTCATATCATCTTTACAATAAAAAGCTTATAGTTATGATAGAAAAAAAAAATCAATTCTCTAATAAAAAAGAAAATCCTTTATTTATATATTAAAACTATTATAATAATTTTTTTTAATCGGTAATAGGTTCTGCCCGAAATCTCAACCATTGCATAAAAGAAGGATTGATGACTTGAGATGAATTTTGGGCTAATTTGGGGAATTCTTTCCCATGTGCTTAGAGTCATCTAAAATCATGACACTTGTCCGGTCATTGCCAATTGGAAGACTCGGTTAATATTTTTATTCTTTTAATGTAAGTGCATTGGTTTATATTTTATATTGTACTAATGTATTTTTTTATAAATTATAATATGTTTTTTTGTCATTATAATTATTTAAGATTTATTATTATTATAAAAATATTATTATTTTTATTTATAATTATTTATTATATAATAGAACATATAATATAATTATTTATAATATAATATAATTATAACCATATGATATATATGTAATAGAACATATATATCAATGATTATATAATATAGTTATGAATAAAATTTAAATTTAAATTAATATCATTACAAAAAAAAAAATTATATTACATTTTTATTACTTAAAATATTTTATATATTATAACAAATTTATTAAATTTAAATTCGATTTATATAAAAACTAAAGCCAAGTACTAGTGGCACTTGTTTCATATATTGCACCAATTTTATTTTATAAAATTTAATATATCTTCATTGAATATCAAAAATTAAATTAACCTAAAATTGAGACATGTGTACTACAAGATTCTACTCAAAAATTGAAATCTCAATCGTTGACTAAAAGAAAGATCGATGGCCCGAGATGAATTTCAAGCTGATTTGAAGAATGCTTTCTCATGTGCCTAGATTCATTTGGAATCCTAACACATGTCTAGTCGTTACCAATCGGAAGACTCGGTTAATATTATTATTAATAATTATGTTTATAAACAATTATCACAATTATCAATATATGTTAATAATTTATAGATAATTAAATTGTATTATGTTTTTATTTTGAAACTAAATAATAAATATGAATAAAAATATAACATTTGTAATTATTTTTAAATTATTTTTAAATTTTATTTATTTAATTTAAATTAAACTACTATCATTATAATTTATTAATAATGATTAGTACTTGCCGGTAGCTACTAGGCTTAGGGCTAAGAGCTAAATATTTCATTTTCAATGTGATTCATTAATGTTAATATTTTTATTTTTTTAATGTAAGTGCATTAGTTTAATATTTTATGTTGTAATAATGTATTTTTTAAGAGATTATAAATTTCTTTTTGTCATTCAGTTAAAAAATATATTACTTATATTATATAATCATTTAAGATTTATTATTATTTTTATTTATAATTATTTATTATATAATAGAACATATAATATAATTATTTATAATATAACATAATAAAATTATAACCATATGATATATATGTCATAGCACATATATATATATTAATGATTATACAATATATTTATGAATAAAATTTAAATTTAAATTAACATCATTACAAAAAAATATAATTATATTACATTTTTATTAATTAAAATATTTTATATATTATAATAAATTTATTAAATTTAAATTAGATTTATATAAAAACTAAAGGCACTTGTTTCATATCTTGCACCAATTTTACTTTATAAAGTTTAATATATCTTCATTGAATATCAATAATTAAATTAACCTGAAATCGAGACGTGTGCTACAAGATTCTACTTGAAAATTTAAATCCCAATCATTGACTAAAAGGAAGATCGACAACCCGAGATGAATTTCGGGCCAATTTGGGGAATTCTCTTGCAAGTGTCTAGATTCAAACAGAATTGTGACATGTGTCCTCAACAAGTGTCACAATGTCATGATTGACAGACATGTCACACATGACGATATCACTCCACAAAATTCAAATTCACCCAAAAATCATATCGAATCGTCAATAATTAAGCTCTATTTTTATTAATTAATTTATTTAAAATAAACAAATTTATTCAAATGTATATCAATATAATAATTTTTTTCTTTTTTTCTTTTGTTATTATTGTTATGTACATTACTAAATTATTGAGTCTTACTCTTTATGTTAGTTACATGTACATTGTACATACTATTAATAAAGTACCTAAAACCATTAATTACTTAATACTTTCTTTCTAACTATTAACCCTACCCTATATGTTCATTTTTTTTTAGAGTCTGGTACATTAGTAGGGTTTTCAAATTTCAAATTTTCTCAGATTGGCAGAATTCCATTTTGTGTTATGAAGATTGAAAGTGTGAAACTTGAGCATTAGACGACAAGACCAATTATCCAATCTTGATTCTGGGTATTTATTTTTTTTAAAACTTTTTTCATTGCAATTTGCAGCAGTAGAAATCTTAATTTTAACTGTCTTAGGTTTACACTTTACAATTATTTTAAATAGGGCCTAAAGAAGAATTTTGTGTAATAACCAGTAGCAGGAATGGGCAAAACAAAGTCAAAAACCTCATGTATAAGTGCAAGAATAAAGGAAAAGAAACACATTATAGAAGTCAACCAAGTGCTACAAACCTCAGGTTCCACTGATGAATGTTATGATATTTTTGATCCTGTTATCTATGCAGATTTAAGAATCATGGGAATTAGACATTCATTGTTTAATAAGTGGAAAGATCCACAGAAGGGGAGAATTTATTTCAAATATAACAATAGTATTGGTGCACATACAAATAAACTAGCTACTCTAGTTATTGGATTAACAAACTTTGTTGTGCCTGAAGTATTCCCTTGCCCTGAAATTATAATGCTATGCACTCAGAATTATGATGAAAATACAAAACCAATTGTAAACCAAAACACTCAAGAGGAAATTTTAGCTCTGTTAGACCTAGGGCAAGGGTTTAAACTAGAAAGCTCTAATGAGTGCATTGACTCGGATAAACTAGCACATGCTTATGAAAAACTAGAAAGATTTTTTCAAGATTCATTTATTAAGAGTTTAATAAACTCAAAGTCCTCTAGTTCTACTAGTGTTACACTAGACATAGACCATAAGCCTCCTTATCAATATGATATTTTTGTGCCATGAGTTTAGAATACTATTTCTTTGTTATCATTTTTTCTAGGATTGGATAGAAACAAGGAAGTGGGGGCTAGTGTTCTTGAAATGATTTATAATATCCATTATCGAGGTCAGTCAATTGAGCAGGTAGATGTAAGATATAATTTTGTTCAGTACATTGTTGAATCTATGCAACAAAAATTATTGATGATTAAATAAAGTACAACTACAGGCAAAATGAAGATATTTAGGTTCACAAGTTACTTGTGCTACCTTCTTTTAGCAAAGCATTGCCCAATATTTGAGACAAAGAACAACAAGCTTGATATTGAGGTCTATAAGTTTGATGAGAGAACTTGGAAGAAATCAGAGACTCCAAGTCCAGTATATGAGTGAACACATAAGATGAGGATGACTGCTGCAAATAAAAACTACAACCATTTTGTAGACTTCTTTTTGGAACCTATTTACCAAAAAATCATAGGCACTTTGATGCCTAGATTGTGTGTGTTTGTAAAGATTGCATTCAACTAGGAAGTCAGCTTCAATTGGCTGACTAGTTCTTCATGGAAGAGTACACTGTCTTAAGGTTTTACGGTTCAGCGATTGAATCCTGCAAACTTCCAATGCATGTTAGAGAAAGGGTTTTTGCACTGGAATATGTATGGAAGATTGAGAGCACAGATGAACTTTTCAGTGGACAACAAAATAAAACAGTATTTCCTTCCTTGCCTTTCACAATTGGAGGCCTCACATTTGAGAGAAAGGCTTTCAAACTGGCAAATGAATTGCTAACTTTTTTTGGCTTTGATTTTGTTAGTCACTGGAATTATTATCCACTAAACATAATAAAAATGAGACTTATTGCCAATGGGAACTCTGCAAGAAAATATCAACATCAAGAGATGCCATTGATAGAAAAGTTTAAAAACAAGGAGTCATGGGATGAGGTTAAGAAAGAGATGGAAAATTATTCAATAGAGAATAATATTTCAATACAAGAATTTTCATCCCAAATTATGACATTGCACAAATCAGAGCCTCTAACATACTTAAATTTGTACAAGAAAGAATCTCAACCTTCTAAGAGGTCTATGCCAAAAGAAATTAAAGAAGTATGTCCAGCTAAAATGTGGTGTCAAACAAAGATGACTAATTTTTGAAAAATGAGGTGAAATTTGGGTGAACTAAATACATCAGCTAGTTTTGATGAAATTGAGGAGGATGAAATTTTAGAAATTATTAGAATAAAGAACATCCAACTATAATATATAATTTTGGCAGTGATAGTGATAATGAAAGGCAAAAGGACCTCGAGTCTGATGCTGACATTCAAGGTATTCAGGATTCTGAATCAACCAGGAGCAGAGATATTTTTACACTTCAAATGAATGATTCTATTAAACAAACATATAGTAAAGGGGCAACTATGATACAAAAAATGGGTTACACAGGTATAGGGCCCATTGGTGCAAGTGGTGAAGGGATTTGGAATCTAGTTCCAATACCAAACCCATCCAAAAAAAGATGTAAACCAATAATTGGACTCTCTAAGAATGGAGATGATTCATCTAGAAATGGCAAAAAAAATTATGCCTCTGCTTCTAAAGGTCATCCCAAAACATTATTTGTTAAATCTTTGAATCCTGTTGTAGTTGATCCCACTACCACTGGCACTAGGACTATCATGGATGAACCTTGTGCAAAAAAGAAAAAAGTTATGACAATTACACCACTAGAAATGTCAGCGGTTACTTCATCAATGTATGCACCAGTAGCTTCTATCCAAAACATTTTAAAAAGTCCTAAAATGCCAGGATTTGGAATGGGCCATCTTTAGTCTATTGGCAATCCTCAAAATACAATTGTAGGTGGAGTAAGTTTAACTAGAGTTAGAGGAGCACACAAGGATACAACTGATAATTCACCTTTTAAAAACTCAATTGTGTCAACAAACTCAGATTTTAGTTTGAACGAGTTTGCATCAAAGTTTGAACAGACAAGTGAAAGAAATAGGCAAATTATGAAGACTTTGAAAAGTGATGCAGTTGTTGAATGTCAGGGATCTACTAATAAAATATTTCCAACGTATGATCCAAATAATGAAATGATGAACTTCATGGCTGTTATGCCCCTAGGTAGAAATAATAATCCACCACAAAATGTAATAAATCCTAATGATATACAAGTTACCAGTCTTCAAATGGATTTGTCAAAAGTGAAATTTTTTGACAAAGTCAATATATCAAAAGAGAGCAACAAAATGGTCTACTCTACACTTCTAAAAGCAGAGAGGGAAAACAAAAGACTTACAAAGAAAATAGAAAAGTTATTGGCAGACCTCGATAATGTGAAGGCAAAGGAGAAAGTAGCTGACAATAGGTTCAAAAAATTGCAAAATAGGATAAAGAAATCTTCTCCTATAGAGGCAATTGTCCAACAAGAAAAGATGAATGAACAAGTGCAAAAATTGACTAAAGAATTGGATGAGTGCCAAAAAAGACTTTAGCATGAACAAGCCTCTACTGTACAATTGTTCAAGTCTATAAAGAGTAGTGCGTAGGTAACCAATAAATTAAAAACTGACCTGGACTATGCTATCATGGAAATTAATATTTTGAAGATTGAATTGGAGAATGAAAAAAAAACATTTGGTGTCTAGGGAAAATATGGTTTTTAATTTGCAAAAGGAATTGGGGAATGATAAGAAAAAAGAGGAGCCTAGTGCAAAAACAATCAACAATTTTAATAAGCAATTGGAGAATATGAAACAAAAAGAGGAGTAAAATTAAAAAACTATCAATAATTTGTATAAAAAATTGGAGAATGCAAAGAAAATGAAGTCTAGTGCTACTACAAGCACTAACACAATCCACCACATGAGGAAGGAATTGAAGAATGCAAAGAAAAAAGAGGAGTTAGCTGCAAAGAAAATCTTTGATTTGAGAAAAGAATTGGAGAACACAAAGAAAGAGGAGTCTACTAACTCTACTCAAAGATTCCATGATTTGAAGAAAGAATTGGATAATGTGAAGAAAAAGGAGGAGTCCACTACAAAGACAATCCATGATTTGAAAAGGGAACTCAAGGATGAGAAGAAGAAAGAGGTAACTACTATAAAGACAATCCAATATTTGCAGAATAAATTGGAGGATGAGAGAAAGAGAGCAACTAATTGGCAAGGGCAACTAGAGGAAATACATAAAAAGAGTGAAAAAGAGATGTCTCAAATGAAGAAAAAGATGGAGAATGTAATAGTAGAAAATAGAGTGACTTCTTTTGAAGACCATCATGTGAAGGATACTATAATAAACATGATTAAGCTTATCAAACAAGAAAATTGTGACAAAATAATGAAGAACAGTGATAGTTTGTTTGAATGGCTTGATTTAAATAGCAATATCAAACTTGTCGTTGAAAATGTAAAAAGTGATATTTTGGATAAAATACAAATCTTCACCAATTCTTTAAAAAATATTTTAGACCAAATTTTGAATAAAGTAAAGAGATCTAGTGATAGGGATTTGGAAAACCATGGAATAGACAACCACTTCGATGCCTCTATAATGACCATTGAATTCGGTCACCATTGTGAACAAGTAACGAAAATAGGTGAAGCTCTCAAATCTGCTTCCAAAGAATTGAAGAAGATGAATAACATCATACTGAACTTGGTGACTACTAGATTACCAAACCTAGCTGACTCAAATGACAGATTCATTGGAAAAGAAAATTACATGAAAAGGTTGTAGGACAACATGAATTATGATTTAAGAAACTTGCCTGAAGAAACCACTATAGAAATAATTGTAAGTTGCAACAAACCACTGTAAACAAGAATCAAGAGCTAGCATATTAGGATAGTTGGCCAGCTAGGAACTGGCATACTATTACTACATAGAGCAGATGGAAAAAATTTCCCTAGTCCTACTACTTGAAAAAATTGTACAATTGGCAATGTGGAAAATTGGCAATGTGATTGTATAGTACCAAAGTAACAAGAATCAGAATCAGATCAGAATCGGCAAGCTCGAATCGAATCATGTGAATCATTGTGATTCTTGGAACTATATTGTATACACGTAATGTATTATGTAGTAATGATATGATTATAAATACAATTACAAACTGACCTATAGCTATTCTTGCTTCTTTTTATTTGCAAAAGAGAATTTAGGGTCATTTCAATTTGACATTGAGTCATTTGCAAAGGGTTGTAATTGTTTGTAATTGACAATTGTTAAATGTATTATGTTGCAGGATGATTTATAATAATAAATTATAATACATTTTTTTTAAAATAGAGCTTATTCTATTAAATGCATTATGTTACAATTTCTTAAAGAAACTAGAATCAATGAAAATCTCAATATGTAAAAAAAATACAATCAATGAAAATCTCAACATGTAAGTTTGTAACATCAACATGTTCAAAAAATAATAATATAAGCATCTATAAAGGGATAGTGAATGAAGGCTATAAATTAACTTCTACAAAACATGTTACATAATTAATTAGTAGGCAAAGTCTTAGATCAGAGCTACTAGCCTACTACTTGACTCACGTAGAAGTTAGAACTTGAGGTTGAGACGCTGCTATAGTTGCCATTTTGCCTAGACCAGCTCAGCATCACTATCATTAGAATCCTCCTCATTTATTGTATACAATATTTCATTTTTTTTTGTGTTTTCTTTAGATTCACTGTTAGCGTCAAACTCACTATGCATGCCAAAGTCAACATCATCTTCATTGCTTCCAATATCAGGATATGAACCACTGCCACTGCCACTACCACTTGGGTTTGAAATGTTGGCAATCCCTCTTCTTTGACATTGGTTTCTCCAAATGCTAATAGCCTTATCATAAGGGAAATTTTCTACCTCATACCTAGAATTATAGAGCCTTAAACAATTATCAAATTTTTTGTCTAATTTGTTTCTAACCTTTGACTTCAAGAAGCCCAAAGTACTAAAAACTCTCTCATCCTCCACTCAACCCAATATCATTGTCAAACATAAATTAGTAAGCTTGAAATATTCTGGTATTGCCTCTCTCAACTGATTTCTCTCACCAAGGTTTTTCCAAAGCTTTGTTACCACTCCCTCTTCATTTGGGTTCTCCATAAGAGCATATTGTTCCCTCATTATGTTTACAAAAGAATATGATTGATCTCTTAGTTGAGTTTCATCTAAAATTCCATTTATAGTATCTCCATTGATTACTTTAGGTTTTCAAAAATGTTGAATAAAAGCCATCATCCTTCTTCAAAAATCAATTAGATAGTTTAGAGACAAATATTGTGGAAAAACAATTGAGATTGCTTCGAACAGTTCCTCTAGAGGGAATCTGAATCTAATTTTTGATCAAAGATTGTAGCAAAACTCGCTTGACAGAGTCAAGCACAGAGTCTTTGATCTTCTTGAAGTCTTCACTTGTAACACATGAAAGTACTTAATCTAGTACTGATTCAACTTCACTTCCTGCTTCTTTTGGGTTGGAGTCAGGATTTGGCATGGGCATAGTACTACACTGGTATGTCAACTCCATGTACCCTGGCATATACCTCATCATTTGCACCAATATGTAAAAAGTTCCTAGGATTGTTCAAATCTGAGATTTGTAACCACTTTGCAAACTTTGTTTCATCTAATGGCATTAATCAGTATAGAGTATCCAGGCTACTAGATGTTATTTTATGCAGCTTATTATATTCTGCAATGTACATAGCTTTTTGTTAAACCTTTTTTATAATATTTCTCATGTCCTGTAGCATGGGGAGAATAGCTGCTAAAGTTAAGAGTACCTTAACATTAGTTAGGCTAGAATATAGCTAAGGGAATTTGTCTTGCACAGAGTGGATTAGTCCAAGAAATGATGGGTATTTTGACATTACTTGATGCATTGGTCCATCCAAAGAGATCCATCTGGTATCATTTTCTTTAAGAAGCTTCTTCCCATCAGTAAGTCCTTCAGCAAAGTGTTGAAATTCATGGACTCATTTTAGACTTTGAAAGAAGTATTGGTAAATCTCTTTGATTAGAGATTCCACTTTACTTACACAACCAAAATTGCTAACAATTCCAAAAGCTAGATTCATTCGATGGGCCATGTAATGAATGGGAATAGCGTAGGGTGCCAAATCATTCGTGATCTTTTTGCAAAGACCTCCTTTATAACCTTGCATAACCGAAGCTCCATCCACTCCAACACACACCAAATTTTTGGCAATCTCCATGCTAGCCAAACCTTTAGATTCAATTAGAGTAGTCTTTAATAATTCATATAAATTTTTAGCTATCGCACTATGATTTAATTTAGCAATAGATAGTAGAAATGGTTGACGACAAAGATTGTTTATAGTATAAACATGCATGCACACCCAAGAAGTATTATCAATTTCTATAACTTCATCTAGAGACAATGCAATGAAATTAGAGTGTTTAATTTTGTCCTTCATATCTTCTTTTTCAACCTATGCAAGACATCTAGCCCATTTCCACCTATTGTTTACTGACCGGTGACTTCGAATAGTTTTGAGTTTTTAAAAAGTGCAATAATGTAGGAACTGAAGGGTAGTCCATCATAGGATGTCCTCTTTTCAATATATAAAACACCAAACTAAATTGAACTACTTTTTCTATATTTTTCACTTCCATTGCTTTCTCAATGAAATCTTCAATGGAACCTTTTACTGTAGAATGCTTCTCCCATAATTGCTGGTGTAACTCATATATTTTGGCATTCCTAATATGTAGATAGTTCTCCTTTGTTTTCCAAGTTAGCATGTATTTTTCAACTCCATCTATAGTTTCCTTCATGTAAACTTTACAGAGATGCTTTTCTATGGTATCAATTTTAAGCTGCAACCTCTTCTCCTTGTTTTTTATCTCTATGCAAATCTTACATCTACATTCTGTAGGAGGCTCACCATCAATTGGATTGGGAATTGGTTCAATGAACCAGTAATTTTCCACCAATTCTAACTAAAAATTCCTTTTGGATAGATCCTGGCGAGATTGATCTTTTGTTGATTCCAATTTTCTTTTCCCCTTTTGTGCATGAACGTGATTTATGGAATCAGTTTTGGTTTTCTCACCCGACTGGTCCGAGACTAACTCCAACTCTATAATCTTAGTTTGTGAACCCCTACTCAAGTTCATCCTCAACTAAGATATCAAGTTCACCAACTTGAACTTAAATACAGTTTGAGGGTCCAACCTATGATGAATCTCCTTTTTCAATAACCACTAGAGATCTAACTTGTGAATCTTGTAGGTGGCCAACATTTTCACCACCAAAATATGCCGCTATGGTTCTATGTTTTGGTAATGGTGGCCTATCTTAGCTTTTAGGGATCCTACTAGAAACCCTATTACCCCTCTTGTTCGACATGGTAAATCAATAAAGGCTACAAAAAAATATCAACTTAGTTGTTGAACAAAAGACTCAACTACTTAGACTACATATAATAACAATAATATGATTCATTCTCAAAAAAAGGGTACTACTGCTATGGTACTACAGTCTATGGTACTACCCAATATAATTCACAAACCTATAGGCTATCCTAGTATGTGAGATGTCTAGTCACCAACGGATGCTAGATAGTAAAACTAAAAAAATAACTAGTACCATTGTACTAGTGGTTCAGTGCCACTATTGACACAAAAAAAAATTAAAAATCACTTGCCTTTTACAAAATCCAGGGTCCACAAGTCAATGGCCAATGCACTCAGCACTCTAAAAGTTCAGCAGCAATAAGAAATGCCAGTCTTTAGACCAAAAAATAGTGAATTGTGTAGAATAATAATATCATATATTCCAATCTAGGTTGGAAAATTAGGCAAGATTAACAAGAAAGAATGTCAAATGCAGGAAAAAAACACCTTCCTATGCAAGTCCACAGTAGGAAACAGTTGGCTAAATGGGACTGGTGATCAACACATGTCGGTAAAGTGGTTGGCAACACCCAACCAAAGGGAAAATTATTTGGTTGTAGTAATGGCAAAAGAACATGGGCCAATAAGAAATAACATGCAAAGGCTGGCAATATGTTTAAAATAAATATATCCAAAATGTATATTGCATTGGCGATTGGATTGATATTTTTGACCAATCGTGTGATAACTAATGGGTGACTACCCCAAGTGTTGGACCCAAATTCGATAAATATCCAGTGACATGGTTGACCTGCATTGCATGCACTATTCGCCAAATGATGATTGATTCATTAGACGGGATCACCAAAAGGCGAAGATTCACAACTAAAGTAATCACTGATTTCATGTTATTTTCTTTCAAGTTTTGTTATTTTCTTTGCTAACCCCCTTGTTAGAGTATGAATTCATACTAGTTGCATTGTTAGATTGCATTCATAAAAAACATAAAAATACAAAAATATTGTTCTTTTTTGTGTGTTATTTTGAAGCAACGTGTAGATTTTCATCTCATCTAAAATCAAAACAAACCAGAAAAGGCCTCCTTGTGAACAATCATATTTATCTTCAACTGAATAGGTTCTAGTAGGTCACAAGATCAACTCAGAACCTTGGAGTGAATTCACAAAATTGACTTTTCAAGAGAGGAGTTCACAAGGATTCCCACCATTTAACATCATCCATAATGATAGCTCAATAGTTTTCAAAGGTGATTCCAAATGCAATTCGTAAAGTTTTACTAGTTTCATAAAATATAGATTGATCAGTACCCCTATTCATGATGTCATAGCCCAGAAATCATAAAAGGTGAGATCAAATGGATTCTATCGTTGCATTCTACTCTGAAAATACTTTAAGTGTGCTAATTTACAAGTCTTGACAAATCTATTTACGCACTTTCCTAGGTCCATTCCATTTGCAAAAACCATTTTCTACCATTGCTTCCAAGATGCAAATTTTGAGCAGCTCACTTTGACCACTTGTCATTTTTGTCTTGTTATTCATCATGAGCCCTAATCATAGATTTATGTTTTCCTCATGACAGTAAACCAATACCCCAGTTTTAATGCCTCCAAGTGTCTATTCACCCAATTCTCAAAGCCAAATCTAAATGTGTTTTATGGTTTTCTAACATAGTTTCTCATAGGCAGTTCTAAGAGGGAAACTTTGATAGTTCATATCTTTTGACTGAAAAGTCATCATGAGATGAGATTTGATAGCGTAAGAGTATGTGGAGTAGAGAATCAATATGTTTGATCTTAGAGCCTGCTTAGGTGTTTGGATTAGTTTTTAAGGCCAGTCAAAGGACCTCTTGGCATGAAGTTGACAATTTGCAAAAAAAATTGAAAATCAATTTTAAGTGATGCAACAATGATTGAATTTTGATCAAATTAGTATCTAGTGACTATTGCATTAGTTTGGCATATAACTTGTTTGAAAACAAAAATTTCTTAGCCAGACCCACTTTGGGGTCTAATTGATTGCTTCAGATTGATGGATTATTTGAAATAATAAGATTGTTGTTATTTAATAGGAGGATTTGACCCCAATGTGTGATTGGTTGAGATTTTAGAAATTTAAGCTTTTGATTGATCAATGATGGTGGAGTAAATTGATCAAGACTCCATATGAGAAAGATGTCTAATGAGTTAAATTTACATTTTAAGTGCTTTGAAATCCACTAACTCACTATGGAATCAGGTCTTGCAATGACTACGAATTAATTTCTAGATGAATTTATTGCACCTTTTCTTATATCACATGTTGAAAGGGAGCTCTAGATAACATCATTTAATTTAGGATATAATTTTATGGCTTCCACCTTATAGGGCCATTACCTATTGTTTTCTAACAACGACACCCCTATTATATAAAGATAGGCTATGCTCGAATGGCAGTAGAGTACTTTACGCACAATGTGTTCCAAGTTTCCTTGGTATGAAAATGTTTGATTAATTTCAAAGCCAATAACTACAGCAAAGAAAGGGGTATACTTGCTAAAGTATGGACGAAGGGGGAAGCTAGAGTTCTGTCCTTTAAGGATTTCTAATGATGAGTCACTTTTGATATGGTATTCAAGTAACAAGGAGAAGCACCTGAAGCTAAGCCATGTATCAAGAATTGTACCTAGGTAGTACAATGTAATTTTCCATAGGTATCCATGGCCTAAAAAGGAGTGTCAATCATTTTCACTAATATACAACAATAGATCTCTTGATTTAATATGCAAGGTTAAAGAAGAAGTGAAAGTTTGGTTTGTTGTCCTTAAACCACTAACTTCACATGGACACCATAGGAAATGGAAAATAGACTAAAAAAGTGATGGGGCAGAATTATCTAATAAAAATAGCCCCAATACATACACTTGAAGTAACTCCCCTCTTAGCTTTCCCTTTGGTAGTACAGATAGTATTTAGAAGGATGGTGGAGATGGAATCACGAGCTAATGCAAAGAGGGGTGTGGAATTTTGAAGGAGGATGTTAGCAATGAAAGATTCTCAAAATGGTAGGCTAAGAGTTCTTTAGAGCTATTACCTCTATGAATTCAAGGGAAACCCTCCAAAAGAGAACATTGATCACTTGCAGTATCTATTGAGTATTGATGAATCCACTGCTTTATCATTCAAAATTTTCATGAAGACCGATGCATTCAACTTGGTGGTAGAGGAAGATGAATTTTTATTCTAACTTGAATGTAGTTTAATGTTCATTATATTTTTTAGTTGAACGAGAAATCGGCTTCACAATATAGGCAAGGAAGCTGTAAGTTTTAAAACACTTGCATTGAAATAGGGAGTAATATAACTCAGTGAACCCCCAACTTTATTATTGGGAAAGGAATTGGATAGGTCAAGGACCATACACTTGGGTGGAGAAGGTCTACTCTCTACATGCATGTAGTTGACACCAATAGAAGTTGGCCTATCAGGCATATGCACCTACATTAGAAACAATGGAAATCACATATTTTCATCTTTTAAAATACTGCAACATTCCCTGCTCTTCTGAATTTGATATGAATGACTCTTTTTTTTAAATATGTTCTTTTGAGTGGCCAGTGATGATTGAAATGCATATACTTTTCTTACATTATTCTTTACATTTAAAGGTGAAAGTATCATCCTTTCTCATAGCTTTGTTGCCGAATTGGGAATTAAGACAGATGTAGATGGATTACAAGGACACACATGTTGTAACAATTGTCTATGGCACCATGGGCTACATAGCACCTGAATACCTATGTATAGGGAAGTCTTCAAAGAAGTGTGATATTTATGGATATGGAATTATGTAGTCAAAAATGGTGTTTTGCAAATCTTTTGACCTTGCTCGATTAATAACTAGTGATGATGTCATGTTGCTAGACTAGATCAAAAGCTTGTTAAGAGATAAAAAACAATAAAAAGCAATGAATATAGATATCCTTCATGCATGGTGGGGGGTTCCCTTTCAATATTTAAATACTAGAACACTTAGATTACAAAATTTTTTAAGGGTTAAAGGCTTTCGAAAGCCACAAGCTGAGGAGTGGCCTTTCGTGGATGACAGTTGGCATGGAGAACGGATTAATTTTGACCAATAGAGGTAAAGGAGAGTTGCCAAAATAGTTGAGGATTCTAGTGGTCACCATGTCACCACTAAAAATTGGGATGTTTTCTAACAAGCAACATGGAAACCTCCTGACAAATAAGAAATTTGGCGAGAAGTTGTGGCAGAAATGTCAACCCAGCATGTGGTTAAGGTGACCATTAGAAAATGACAAGTGGTAGTGACATTTTGGTCAGGTGGACAATGATTGGATGCAAATTGGTAGTGAGGGGGACAAATCAAAAAGTGACATGTGGCAGAGGCTTCAGACATGGCACACTTCTTGAGGTGTTGATGTGGTAGAGAATGACATGTATTGCAATGTCGTTATGTCACGATGACAAGGCAAAATACTAATTGGGATAGCGACATAGCAATTGATGATGTGGCATGGTGATATGGTGTGATGACATGGAAAAATAGGTAGCCAATAAGATGGTGCCATGTGGCACCCAGATGGCAGGGGTCAAATGATGAAGCAGTAGTCAACCTCTTCAAAATTAATACATGGCGAGGTTGGTCAAAAAGGTTTGACCTAGATTGAAAAGTGAGGGAAAATTTAGATAGGTTTTTAAAATAATATTTTTTAATGTTCTCCCAGAAATCACATGCAAGGTCAAATTTTAATTAAGAATTGAATTTAAAGCTATACTTTTAACTTTTAAAAAGGGTAAATATTTGCCCAAGTGCAATTCCAAAGCTATACCAGGAGCTAATTCTTCAAACCAAGATCTTGGGAGTTCTTGATAAGTGAATATAGGCATATTATATATCACCAAAATAAGGAGAAGATGAACTTTCCAATTTTAGAATTTTCTTTTGCATAGGTGGTCATTGGTTCAAGTTATGCAGGAATTTGTCTTAGGTACCCAATTTGTATTTTCATTTATTTGAGGCAGTTCAAATTCAATTTCCAGTAAAATAATGAACTAAATGAACATAAAAGGCAACATGAATGCAGTTATAGGTGAGTTTTGTCATCTCAAAATTAGTTAAATCAAAGCATTATTAGCATTTCATGATGTTTCCAGATATTTTGGAAAACAAAATGATTTTCATCATTGAATAGGAGATTCTTCAAGTTTGTTACGAAAAATGATGAAAACAAAATCAGATCTCATGGGTAGAAAGACGAGAGAGGTTTTACAACTACAAAGGATGGAGATTCAAGTGGGCACATGTCATCTTTATATTAGATTTGGAATTCCATTCTTGATCTATATCTTTCTCTTTCTTTCTCATTGTGAGGGTTCCATTTTTTCACTGTGAAACTAGGTGGTTCTAGTTCTTGATATGTTTTCATGATTGTGATACCATTTTCTTTAGCTATATCTCTTGTAATGAACAACAAGAAATGAGAATACAGATAGTTCTAATCTATTAGGTAGTTTTGCATTTCAATTTCATGCATCTCATTGTATTTGTTTCAAAGAAATGAATGAAAAGGCAGCAACAAGTTAGTCTTCATTCTAATATCTTGTCTCCCATTCATGATGTTTGTTATCTTTTGTGTTTTGTAAACAAATATTATGAAACTCAATTGCAATCTATCAGTTGTATATGTTGATCTATTTTTTTATGACTCAAGGAGTTATATAAATCCTTGATTCATCATCATAGGATTACAGATCTCATGAAGGGATAGGTTGAGTATGAGGTTCAGAAAGATGCAGATGTCTATTCACAAGGTGAATAGATAGATCAAGAAGCCCTGATGTATGGGATATGTCAATGACTTTTAGGGATATGTGTTATGGGTTTTATGAAATTACCCAATAGATAAGGCACTGATCATTTTAAAGGATTAGAGTGTTATGTTGTTTATGTCATGTTTTGCTAAAAATCAATGTCATTAATCAAATGTTTTTCTCTTTCACATTGAAGAGCCAAAATAGAATGCCCTCACTTAGCTTGTGAATTTCATAGAGTTGCAATTTTCTACTGCACATATTTGTTATTGTATAAGTGTAGGAGATTAAGGGTTTTATCTAGTTCATTAGATTCAAGAATATGTTTTAGCACTAGTACCACATAAATTGAATCTAAGGTACACCCACCTAGGTTTTGCAAAGCTTGAAGTAGAAGAAGGGTCTAGCCTTAGAGTTGGTTTGGCATTCGAAAGGGTATGTCAAGGATGGGAAGTAGCTTCCCCTAGATGTATCTTGTTCTCAGCAGGGTAATTTGGAACCTATGTTGTTTCAAAACACCAAAAAATCTATCTCATTCATACTAAGCTACCATTTGAGTACTCTACATTTGTTTCTTCTTACAACACCACAAAGACTACATTAGAGGCTGCCTATCAAAAAGTCACTTTTGATCGTTATGCTCAACTATTGGATGATGAAAAAAAGATGTTGCAATCAATGGGGATTCTCAAGATGTCCAAGTCTAAAGCACTGGTGGCCAATAATGAGGGTTCTCAAAATTTAGCTACTAAAACTTAAAATAAAGGAAAGGGAAATAATAAGAAGTGGAAAAATAAGATAGAAGAGGATACAAAAATGACAATACCACCATCAAATAAACAAGGCAAGTCTTCCTTGAATTCAAAGAAGAAGGGGAACACTAATAAGGTGAAAAAAAAGTGTGCCTATTGCGAGAAGTTGGGTCATGATGAACATGAGTGTTATCATAAAAATATTGATGAGTTGATGACCATCATGAAGAAGCATAATGTTCCACTACTTAATGCTTATAAGGAGAAAGGATCTTCGTCTTTAGATTCAAAGGGAAAAGGGCAAGCACTTATGGAAAACTCAAGTTCTTCAACAGAATGGATTCTTGACTTAGGTACTTCATATCATATGGGTTCTTCAAAAGAAGACTTTTCTTCATTGAAGCAATGTAAAGTACCGCACATCTTTGTAGCAGATGATACAAAAATGGAAGTTGAAGGGAAAGAACATGTAGAGATAGAAAATGGAGAGTTCAAAGAAATTCTCTGTGTTCCTAATCTAAGCTCTAATCTCCTCTCAATTTACAAAATCACTCACTATGGAGATGGCAATAAAGTTGAGTTCCTTCCCAATTTCATACAATTACGCAATCTTAAAGATGATTCATTGGTTGTGATGACAAAAGTTAATCATGACACAAGGTTGTATTCTTTCTCCCACTTTGTTCTTAAGTCTCCTTCACATTCCTTGCTAACTCAATCTCATTCACAAATGAAATTATGGCATGAACGGTATGGCCATCTTGCCTTTTGCTATCTTCATCAACTTTGCTCAAACAATATGGTCAAAGGTCTACCTACAATCAACTTTTCCAAAGGTGAATATTCAACATATTTAGTGGATATTCATCTAGAGGAGAATTTTGCTAAAGGGAAGTCTTCAAGAGCACCAATTTTTCTTTAGTTGGTTCACATGGTACTAGTAGGTCCTTTTGTAATGACATCAATTACCCAGGGTCATTGCATACTCACTTTCAATGATGACTTTTCATGCTACACATGGGTCTACTTTCTTCATCACAAGAATGAAGTGTTGGACAAGTTTCTAGCCTTTAAGAATCATGTTGAAAAGAAATCAAGGAAAGCCATCAAATTTCTTTGGATGGACAATGAAATAAAATATGTGAACACAAGACTTAAAGACTTTTCCAAACTTGAGGGTATTGATCTTCAAAATCAACTAGTATTCAGTCCGCACAAGATAGATGTTGTAGCACTGAGGATATGAACTCTTAAGTCAATGGTAAGTTTCATGATACAAGCCAAGTCTCTAGATCCTACTTTTGAAGTTGAAGCTATAAGTATTGCCAATCACATACTTAATAGGTCTCCTCATAATTCCTTAGATGTAAAGTCTCCTTTTGAGGCATGGTGTGGCAGAAAACTAGTTGTGAAACACTTTAGAATCTTTGGTTGTCCACCACTGGTAAACATATCTTCCAAGGGATGCAAGGCACCACCACCTAGGCCTTGCACTTTCATTGGATATGAATATTTTTTTAAGGCATATAGACATATGTATCCTAAGACATGATATTTTCATAGAGAGGAATGTTCACTTTGAGGAAAGTTAACCCAGCTTATCCTCTATTCTTCTCCACACTTTATACATTGTGGAAACTAATAGTGACACTAATGATAGTGATTCAATAGATTCAAATATGTGTGATCCTATTGATAGTTGTAGCACAATGTCACCACATCAGCACATTCCACATGCATACATTACTATAGTGATAGTTCCATGCAAATCAAAATTGTAGGGTACACCTTGTCTTCTAGCTCCAGCATTGATGTATGACTTCTTCACAGATATTTTAGGTTTGTTTGTGGAGTCCCACATATAAGATTTGGGAGACATCATTGATCATATACATATTCTCTTTTATGAAGAAGATCCTTCTTTAGTTGTTGTGAGGGCTCACTCTGACCCTCCTGTCCATTTTGCACATGATCAGTCTTCACAAGTTGATATGATTGTGGATTCTTATGTACAAAAATTTTAGGAGCTCTCTTTATCATTTGAGGAGATAGTTGGTTCTTTGGGACAGGTTCTACATCCATCCTTGCTAGATTTGACATTGTTCTTTTCAGTAGCATTGGAAGGGGTGATAGTCAGTATTGACACATGGATAGTTGAATAGGTTTTGAAGGCATCATTGATCATCGAGGTTTTTTCTACACATAGGGGAAGCATCTCATATGTACCTATGATACTGTTTCTTCCAAAGGGGAGGAACATTATTCAACACTCATGGATCAACTTCTACATTGGAGCAACTATCATTGATCGACATTCTTCATTTTGGGGGGAACTACCTTGTCTCCTTTCTTCTTCTCTTTTATTGGGGGGGGGGGGGGGGGGGGGGGGGAACTTTTTCTCCTTTGGTATTGTCTTCTTCTCATAATTATTTATTGTATATACTTGATGTATGTCATAATGGGGGGGTCTTGATTACACCATCCATCCATGCATCTTGATATTCAATCTCTCTTTTTGGGGGAGGTTTTTTCCCATGAGGTTTTCACTCTTTCTCTGCTTTATGAGAGATTGCATCAGTTTGTACATGGGTACCTAACATGGCCTCATAGCTAGGACCCATCTTGCATTCTTCATCCTAGCTTTTATAAGCTTAAGTGCATTCCCTTAAGTTGCACTTAAGTGGGGGGGCAGGGGGGTTGTTGCTATAAATAAGTATTTACTATTTACACTTAATTTTACTTATGTCAATACATTATTTTATTATTTATTGCAAGGAAACTTGGAAACAAAGAATATAACCGTTTCCACATAACCCATAATAGATATGAAATAAACACGGAATTAAAATCCACATGCAAGAGAATAGACAACATACCCACAAAATTGTGACACAAGATATACCCTGGGAAACCCTCATTGAGGGAAAAACCCAGCCTCCAAAAGCATCCATCATCATGTATTATTCAGTAAAAATACCATTGCCATACAACCATGGAAGCCTTCATGGCCATAGCAACAACCGAGCAACCTATGTGAACAAGCATGAATCCACACATCCCATGCCATGCTTTCAACCTTCACAAATGCTCCCTTGGCTAACCTGTCAAGCCTTGTCCCGCTCGACTCTTGCCTTTTACAGTCATGGTGGAGGATTGTGGTTGACTATTTTATGCTGGCAGGTTGGACATATTGAGAGCCAGATGCTCAGTTCATGGATGTGATCATGGTGCCATGGTTTTTTGGCATGACATGATTGGTTATACAGGTACATCCTTGATGTTCATTAGCTTGGATTTCTGATATAGTTATGGTGGTATATCTTCTTGGTTGAGGATCATGGTTATTTGGTTTCTTTTGAAGAGCTCATGATGTGCACTTTTGAGTTCTTTGATAGTTTGATGCCTTGGTTGATTCTCATGGTTAGAGGATGGTTTTTCATCATGATGTCATGGATAGCTTGGATACACGGTTTAGTGGGAGCTTGTGACAGTGATGGGGTGACAGTGCAGGATTAGTTCCTGGTTTGGTTTATATCTTCTTGGTTTGGAGAGGATGGGTTTTATGATGCCATAGGTGACTTGGTACCACGGTTGAGTGGGAGTTGTTGGCATTGATATATTTATTGAGTGTTTGCAGATGTTGGAGGTTTGTCTTAGATCCTGTTGCTGCAGAAGCGTCTTTGACATTTTCATGGTGCACTTGTTATCTTCATGGTGTATGAAGATGGTTAGATCTTGAGGACTCAAGGAGTTCTTGGTTATCTTCATGGTATGTGGAGATGGTTCTTCACGGTATGTGGAGATGTTTTTCTTCATGGTGTGTGGAGATGGTTGCATCTTGAGGACTCACAAGGTTCTTGGCAAAGGTGTGGTTTATGCTTTTATTTGGCATGTTATCCTTGGTGTGAGGATGGTTTCTTTATTATGTCATGGTATACTCTTGATACGCATTTAGAGTTGTGACATGTTATAGTGTGTTCATGTGGAGCATGTTATCTCTTTGGTTGAGATGGTAAGATCATGTTGTCATGTTTATGTTCCTGAGGCCATGGTTGGAACTTTGACATTGATCTTGGTTTAGTTTCTTGGTATTGAGTACACTGATCATAAGCTGGATACTTCATGATATTTCTATGTTGCATTTGGAGTTGGCATGGATTGATTGGTTACAGGTGCTCATGGATACTTAGAGACGGTGGTGACGCTGATTTCTCTTGGATTAGAGAAGTATTTGTTGGGACGGTTGATGGTTTCAACAGGAAGTCCGAGGGGTAGTCACCTGATATGGACTTGAGAGGAGATTGTTCTTAGATGAGTCTTGGTTGGAGACTTGGGTATCTTGATGAGCATTCTCATTCCCCACTCTTGGTCTACTCGGCGGTTTGCTACTTGAGAGGTATAGCCCATTTTTTTCTCTCAGTTGCATTATATTTATGCTTGTCTTTCATGGATATGGATCTTGAGCTATGGTACATGAGTTAGTTCTGGAGGGTTCATTTGAGAGATGGTTTAGCATTGGTTATCTCCATGTGCATATGTTGTTATGCTGGTTGAGTTTGGGAGATGGTTTTATATTTGGGCATATTCCTTGGATTAGGAATGGTTATTCTTTGGTTTAGGAATGGTTTTATTGAGTTTGATCTTCTTGTGAGAGGCTTACATCCATGATAAGTTATATGGTATGGTTTGGGTGTTGTTGAAGCTTCTTGTTGGGGTTTTAATGGAGGAGATCATACTTGCATAGTTTACATCTAGAGGTGTGTGTAGAAGGACATGATACATGTTATGATTTGCATGGTTTCTCTGGTCTTGGTTATCTTCCTGGATGTTCAGTTTTGCCTACATTGGATTTGAGATTGGTTAGAGATTGTGATCACTGGTTTGTGCTCATGTATGTCATGTGAGAGATGACATGGTTATTTCTTTCTTTTTCCTTTGTTGGTTGTGGTGAACTTGGGAGAGCATTGGAGACTTGTTATGAGAGTTATTCTTGCAGGATATTGGATTATGTATTGTGGATGTCCTTGATACTACATGGATTCACTTCTTTGAGATGTGTTGCGTGGATTGGTTATAGATTTGACATTATCTTTTGTAGTGGGAGCTTCTTGGTATATATGTGGCAGGTATTGCTCTTGAGGCTTGTGATTGCAGGTTATAGATTGGATATGTCGGTGATATGAGATTCACTTGTTATACCTTTGAGGTATGGATAGTTGGATGGGTTTGGCACTTTGCTGTGAGTGCTATTTCAGCTATGGATATTTTGACAACTACGGATACATGTGATTACCTTTGGATCAGGTTTTTTGTGCTTAAAATTTCAATTGGTACAGGATTTTATGATCTTCTAATGCGACAGGTTGGGTGGTTTTCTCTTTGGATGGCTTCTATGTATGTTCAGTGGGAGTGACATAATAGGAGGTGAGATCATTCATGTTTGAGATGCTGGATACTTTGATTCTGTTGCGGATACCAGAATGGAGCACTTGGTATATTTTGATCCATGATGGTGGATGTGCTGGGAGGGATTGCTCCCTTGTTCATTTATGTGGCTATGGATTGACCCTATGCAATGTATACAACAAGTGGGAGATTGTTGAGATAATGGGTGTTGCACACATTGCATAATATTGTTATTTTATTATTTTATTTTTTATTATGTAATGTTGTACCTAGATGGACGTGCAACATGTAAAGATTTCCATGGAATATTCTTGATGAGTTGTATTGTAACATTATGATAATATTTCATGTAATTATTTAATATTGGAGAAAAGAATTAAATGCCCAATATTAAATGTGGGGTCAGTGGGTTAGGTAGCACATGGTTTTAGCACATGGTTTATGTAATACCACTTGGTGGTTTTGTGGGACTTGCTACTATATAAGCAGCCACAAGGGTAGTTGTTGTAGAGAGACAGAAAAGAGAGAGAGAGTGACAAGGAGAAGACAAAAGGCAAGAGTCGAGCGGGACAAGGCTTGACAGGTTAGCCAAGGGAGCATTTGTGAAGGTTGAAAGCATGGCATGGGATGTGTGGATTCATGCTTGTTCACATAGGTTGCTCGGTTGTGGCTATGGCCATGAAGGCTTCCATGGTTGTATGGCAATGGTATTTTTGCTGAATAATACATGATGATGGATGCTTTTGGAGGCTGGGTTTTTCCCTCAATGAGAGTTTCCCAGGGTATATCTTGTGTCACAATTTTGTGGGTATGTTGTCTATTCTCTTGCATGTGGATTTTAATTCCATGTTTATTTCAGATCTATTATGGGTTATGTGGAAACGGTTATATTCTTTGTTGCCAAGTTTCCTTACAAGTGGTATCAAAGCTATGGTTTTATTATTGTAACCCTAGATTGAATCCATGGGAATGCATGAGAGGATAAAAGGAAAGGGCAAGATATATGAATAATTTATTGCAAATCTGAGGGTTTTGGTTTTGCTGTTATGATGGGATGTTAAAAGATTTGGGGCATGTGAAATTGTTGGACAAAAATATTTTTTCGGATGTTTCATTTAAATGAGGGTTTTGGGGGGTAGCTTGCAGAAATGACCTCCTGGGTAAAAATAGACCTCACCATTGGATCCGGATCGACATTTCCATAAAATTTGATATATAATATGCCCTAGTTTGGCCATGTTCAGAGAAAATGAAAGAGTTTTTTGGTTACAGCCCATGATGGCCGTCAAATTTAATCCCGTCAGAATTTTCGTCACTGAAAAAAAATTAAAAATGAAAAATCGTACTGAAAATGGTAAAAAGACTGTCTTAGTAAAATGGCCATAACTTTCTCTCAGAATATCAGATTTCAAAGTTCTTACAGGCGTTGGAAAGCTAATTCAGAGCACTACAAGATGGTGTAGGTTTGGTTCTATGATTTTGAGATTTTGTTAGGTTTTAAGAGCCCTAAAGTCAGATGTTGTTTATTTTGAGCACGGATTAGGGCATAACTTGGGCATACGGAGTCAGATTTTGGACTTCGAATAGTTAACGGAAAGCTCTTGGAGAGCTCTACACATTGATTCAAATTTGTTGTAGGTTTGGCATGATTTATTTGTTGATATATTTATCTGAACTGTTTATGGTAATATTTTGACTATGGTAACATTGTGAGTTTATGGCATTGGAGATTTAAGTTTTGATGTCATTGTATACTCAAGTTTGGTCTCATGATGATATGGTTATCAGTGTTTGGATATGCATGATGACTTGTTGGGTCTACAAGTTGTGCAGTGTTGTAAGCGGTCTATACTTACAGGTTGCATTTATAGCTTGGTTATGGGTTGTCTTTGCCCATTGATCTTTCATTATTGATGCATATTTAGATTGGTGGCTTGAATTTGAGTTGTCTATGCCCTAAGTCACATGATTTACTATTTTCTTCATGTAGAAGGGATGAGATGTTGTTACCAGGTACAGTCATGGTGGAGGATTGTGGTTGACTATGCTGACAGGTTGGACACTTTGAGAGCCAGATGCTCAATTCATGGATGTGATCATGGTGTCATGGATTTTGGCACAACATGATTGGTTATACAGGTACATCCTTGATGTTCTTTAGCTTGGATTTCTAATTTGGTTATGGTGGTATATCTTCTTGGTTGAGGATCATGGTTATTTAGTTTCTTTTGAGGAGCTCATGATGTGCACTTTGAGTTCTTTGATAGTTTGATGCCTTGGTTGATTCTCATGGTTAGAGGATGGTTTTTCATCATGATGTCATGGATAGCTTGGATACACGGTTTAGTGGGAGCTTGTGACAGTGATGGGGTGACAGTGCAGGATTAGTTCCTGGTTTGGTTTATATCTTTTTGGTTTGGAGAGGATGGATTTTATGATGCCATAGGTGACTTGGTACCACGGTTGAGTGGGAGTTGTTGGCATTGATATACTTATTGAGTGTTATTGTGTCATGGATTTTGGCATGACATGATTAGATATACAGGTACATCCTTGATGTTCATTAGCTTGGATTTCTGATTCAGTTATGGTGGTATATCTTCATGGTTGAGGATCATGGTTATTTGGACATCCACAATACATAATCCAATATCCTGCAAGAATAACTCTCATAACAAGTCTCCAATGCTCTCCCAAGTTCACCACAACCAACAAAGGAAAAAGATAAAGGAATAACCATGTCATCTCTCACATGACATACATGAACACAAACCAGTGATCACAATCTCTAACCAATCTCAAATCCAATGTAGGCAAAACTGAACATCCAGGAAGATAACCAAGACCAGAGAAACCATGCAAATCATAACCTGTATCATGTCCTTCTACACACACCTCTAGATGTAAACTATGCAAGTATGATCTCCTCCATAAAACCCCAACAAGAAGCTTCAACAACACCCAAACCATACCATATAACTAATCATGGATGTAAGCCTCTCACAAGAAGATCAAACTCATAAACCCATTCCTAAACCAAGGAATATGCCCAATAAAAAATCATCTCCCAAACTTAACCAGCATAAAAACATATGCACATGGAGATAACCAATGCTAAACCATCTCTCAAATGAACCCTCCAGAACTAACTCATGTACCATAGCTCAAGATCCATATCCATGAAAGACAAGCATAAATATAATGCAACTGAGAGAAACAATGGGCTATACCTCTCAAGTAGCAAACCGCCGAGTAGACCAAGAGTGGGGAATGAGAATGCTCATCAAGATACCCAAGTCTCCAACCAAGACTCATCTAAGAACAATCTTCTCTCAAGTCCATATCAGGTGACTGCCCCTCGGACTTCCTGCTGAAACCATCAACCGTCTCAACAAATACTTCTCTAATCCAAGAGAAATCAGCATCACCACCGTCTCTAAGTATCCATGAGCACCTGTAACCAATCAATCCATGCCAACTCCAAATGCAACATAGCAATATCATGAAGTATCCAGCTTATGATCAGTGTACTCAATACCAAGAAACTAAACCAAGATCAATGTCAAAGTTCCAACCATGGCCTCAGGAACATAAACATGACAACATGATCTTACCATCTCAACCTAAGAGATAACATGCTCCACACGAACATACTATAACATGTCACAACTCTAAACGCGTATCAAGAGTATACCATGACATAATAATGAAACCATCCTCATACCAAGGATAACATGCCAAATAAAAGCATAAACCACACCTTTTCCAGGAACCCTGTGAGTCCTCAAGATGCAACCATCTCCACACACCATGAAGAAAACCATCTCCACATACCATGAAGAACCATCTCCACACACCATGAAGATAACCAAGAACTCCATGAGTCCTCAAGATCTAACCATCTTCAAACACCATGAAGATAACAAGTGCACCATGCAAATGTCAAAGATGCTTCTGCAGCAACAGGATCTAAGACAAACCTCCAACATCTGCAAACACTCAATAAGTATATCAATGCCAACAACTCCCACTCAACCGTGGTACCAAGTCACCTATGGCATCATAAAATCCATCCTCTCCAAACCAAGAAGATATAAACCAAACCAGGAACTAATCCTGCACTGTCACCCCATCACTGTCACAAGCTCCCACTAAACTGTGTATCCAAGCTATCCATGACATCATGATGAAAAACCATCCTCTAACCATGAGAATCAACCAAGGCATCAAACTATCAAAGAACTCAAAAGTGCACATCATGAGCTCTTCAAAAGAAACCAAATAACCATGATCCTCAACCAAGAAGATATACCACCATAACTATATCAGAAATCCAAGCTAATGAACATCAAGGATGTACCTGTATAACCAATCATGTCATGCCAAAAAACCATGGCACCATAATCACATCCATGAACTGAGCATCTGGCTCTCAATATGTCCAACCTGCCAGCATAAAATAGTCAACCACAATCCTCCACCATGACTGTACCTGGTAACAACATCTCATCCCTTCTACATGAAGATAAAATCATGTGACTTAGGGCATAGACAACCCAAATCCAAGCCACCAATCTGAATATGCATCAATAATGAAAGATCAATGGGCAAAGACAACCCATAACCAAGCTATAAATGCAACCTGTAAGTATAGACCGCTTACAACACTGCACAACTTGTAGACCCAACAAGCCATCATGCATATCCAAACCAAACACTAATAACCATATCATCATGAGACCAAACTTGAGTATACAATGACATCAAAACTTAAATCTCCAATGCCATAAACTCACAATGTTACCATAGTCAAAATATTACCATAAACAGTTCAGATAAATATATCAACAAATAAATCATGCCAAACCTGCACCAAATCTGAACCAATGTGTAGAGCTCTCCAAGAGCTTTCCATTGACTACTCGAAGTCCAAAATCTGACTTCGTATGCCCAAGTTATGCCCTAATCCGTGCTCAAAATAAATAAGATCTGACTTTAGGGCTCTTAAAACCTGACAAAATATCAAAATCATAGAACCAAACCTACAAAATCTTGTAGTGCTCTGAATTAGCTTTCCAACGCCTGTAAGAACTCTGAAATCTGATATTCTGAGAGAAAGTTATGGCCGTTTTACTAAGACAATCTTTTTACCATTTTCAGTACGATTTTTCATTTTTAAATTTTTTTTTTTTTTTTTTTTCAGTGACGAAAATTCCGACGGGATTAAATTTGACGGCCATCATGGGCTGAAACCAAAAAACTCTTTCATTTTCTCTGAACATGGCCAAACTAGGGCATATTATATATCAAATTTTATGGAAATGTCGATCCGAATCCAATGGTGAGGTCTATTTTTACCCAGGAGGTCATTTCTGCAAGCTACTCCCCAAAACCCTCATTTGAATGAAACATCCGAAAAAATATTTTTGTCCAACAATTTCACATGCCCCAAATCTTTTAACATCCCATCATAACAGCAAAACCAAAACCCTCAGATTTGCAATAAATCATTCATATATCTTGCCCTTTCCTTTTATCCTCTCATGCATTCCCATGGATTCAATCTAGGGTTACAATAATAAAACCATAGCTCTGATACCACTTGTAAGGAAACTTGGCAACAAAGAATATAACTATTTCCACATAACCCATAATAGATCTGAAATAAACACGGAATTAAAATCCACATGCAAGAGATTAGACAACATACCCACAAAATTGTGACACAAGATATACCCTGGGAAACTCTCATTGAGGGAAAAACCCAGCCTCCAAAAGCATCCATCATCATGTATTATTCAGCAAAAATACCATTGCCATACAACCATGGAAGCCTTCATGGCCATAGCCACAACCGAGCAACCTATGTGAACAAGCATGAATCCACACATCCCATGCCATGCTTTCAACCTTCACAAATGCTCCCTTGGCTAACCTGTCAAGCCTTGTCCCGCTCGACTCTTGCCTTTTGTCTTCTCCTTGTCACTCTCTCTCTCTTTTCTGTCTCTCTACAACAACTACCCTTGTGGCTGCTTATATAGTAGCAAGTCCCACAAAACCACCAAGTGGTATTACATAAATCATGTGCTAAAACCATGTGCTACCTAACCCACTGACCCCACATTTAATATTGGGCATTTAATTCTTTTCCCCAATATTAAATAATTACATGAAATATTATCACGATGTTACAATACAACTCATCAAGAATATTGCATGGGAATCTTTTCATGTTGCACGTCCATCTAGGTACAACATTACATAATAAAAATAAAAATAATAAAATAACAATATTATGCAATGTGTGCAACACCCATTATCTCAACATTTATTAGTGAGACACTTAGGATTTTGCATACTCTTATGAGTTTTCATGTTGACAACACAGGTGTTAGCACTCTAATTCAGCACATGGTGTCTACAACACTAGAGTTTTCATAATCAATAGATTTTTCATGTAGAAAACATAGTTATTCACACTCCTATTTTAGCACATGGTGTCTACAACATAATTTTGCATAACATAATTTTGCATGCTACACCTTTGTAGGCTTATCCTCTCATCATCGCACTTACTCCTATGCTTAATGGAGGATAATACACTTTGGAAGGACATGGTCTTGGTTATATGACTTATCAATATGTTGATTCTTAAGCATTCTAGGAACATTCAAGAGGCCTTTATATATAGGAACTCCTAGTGTACTTGAACATGGAATTGAATACTATATTGTTATTTTGATCATACTCTTTTGGTCTATTCTTGTGCTTGTGCTTGAGTTCCTTGATCTTAGGTAAATTTTTCCCTAAGGCAAATTCTTACACATAGGAAACTCCCCAAAAGGAATACCATCATAATTCATGCTAACAGTCTCCCCCTTTGGTAATCAATGCAACATTTATGAAAAACATGTAGGTTCCAAGAATACCAAACAACACTCTGTTGTCGCTTCTCTTGTTCTTATCTGTTCAAATCCTCTTCATCAATCAAATCTAAAATCCTCTGGAACACTACTTTATTGTGAATCTTCTAAGATCAACATCAATTTTTTACACACCTAAACAACTCTTAACTTCTCCCCCATACATCATAGTTCTTCATGCTTTACATCTCCCAATAGAGATATTCCTTCTCCTTACATGAATCTTTCTGAATCTCCCTACTACAAATATGTTCAACTATCTCTCCCCCATTCAACTAGAGGATGCTTTTCATGTACATATCACCCCCATTGACACCAATGACAAAGCCCTCATTATGTCAAGTCTCTACTCCAAGTCTTCAACCAGCTTGAGTGTCCAAAGATACCGTTCAAGACCAATTACCAAGAGTCCATAATGACTCTTCTCATCCCAAATACTCCCCCATATGGGAAACATCAACATTCAGTCCATTATACAATAGTGCTCTGTACCACTAGATTGATGCAATCTCTTTATCATCTACTCTAAAGTAGGCAGGGGCATAACCCCAAGCATACCTCTTAAGTACCCAATGTATCTTTCAGCAAGGACTTAGTGAAAATATTTGTAATCTACTCCTTTGTGTTGACACACTCCAATCTGATTTCTTTTTCTAGAACCGTTTCTCTCAATACATGATATTTAATAGATATGTGCTTAGTATTAGAGTGTGATACTAAATCTTCAACATACTTACTCTCCTTGTGTTGTCACAATATATAACAATTGGTTTTGAAAACTCAAGCATGATATCCTTCAACATTTATTTCATCTAAATAACTTAATAGTTATTTTCTATTGCTACATACTCTACCTCAGTTGTACTCTATGAAATACAATCATGTTTCTTAATTGGCCAAGAAACCAATCTTCCTCCAAGAAAGAATACTCAACCACTAGTTCTTTTCATATATCATCCATATTGCTTGCCTAATTTGTGTCAGTATAAGCACACAAAGTGGAATTACTTGATCTATCATACCATTTCCAAAAATTAGATGTTCCCTTCAAATATCTGAATATCCCCTTCACTACTACATAATGATACTCCTTAGGATCAGCTTGAAATATAGCTATAATTCCAACTGCATTTCCTATATCTAGTCTAGTGTGAGTCAAATATTGCAAACCTCCAATCATGGATCTATATTATTTCTACTCTACTGTAGGTTTCTCATCTTTACCAGATAACTAGTGACTGGTTATCATTGGTGTACCAACATGCTTACAATTTTCCAATCCAAACCTTTTAAACAAGTCTTTCAAATACTTGGCTTGTGAAATGAAAATTCCATCACTATTTTGCACGATTTGTAAACCTAGAAAGAACTTCATATCTCGTATCATACTCATTTCAAACTCATTGTTCATTTCTTTAGCAAACTTATCACTTGCTTCATCATTGACTCTGAATATTATGGCATTAACAAATACTACAATTATCAATAAACCATTCTCAATTTCTTTAAAATACAAGTTACTATCTCTCATACATTTAGCAAGCCAAGATTTCTCAAATACTTTTCCAACCTTGCATACTAGGTTCTTGGTGCTTTCTTCAGATCATATAGAACTTTCTTTAATCTTTAGACCATATATTTTTCTCCTATTAAAGGAAAGCCTCCAGGTTGTTCAATGTATACCTCTTCTTCTAGTTCTCCATTCAAGAAGGCTGATTTGACATCCATTTGATACACTTTAAATTTCTTATTTGTTGCATAAACTAAGAACATTCTTACTAGTTCCATTCTAGCTATAGAGGCATATGTCTCTTCATAATCTATTCCTTCTTGCTATGAATATCCTTTGCATACAAGTATGGCCTTGTTTCTTAGAACTTCAACTTGTTCATTCATCTTGTTTCTAAATACTCATTTAGTTCCTATAACATTCTTGTATTTAGGCCTTGGAACTAATTCCCATGTTTCATTCTTCATAATTTGATCTAACTCTTCCTTCATTACTTGAATCTAGTGATCATATTTAGATGTTTCATCTATACTCTTAGGTTCAACTTGAGAACTCAAAAATATTTCTTCATTCACTTTGTTTCTTGTCATCACTCCTTTGTCTTTGCTTCTAATTATTTTCTCTAGAGGGTGATTCTTTGTTAGATTTCTATTAGAGGTAGGAGTTACTTACTCATCTCTTACTTCTTCTCTTGGCTCAAATATTTCTCCTAAATTCTCAACAATTTGTATATCATTTTTCAATTTTTAGTCTCAAAGAAAACTTCTACATTCTATATAGTAATTCAATTATTATCTTCTTCTTCATCAGAATTGCAATCCATCATCTTTTCCTTAATTTTAAACTTTACATCAAATTTTACATTTGTGCATTTAAGTATTATTTTGGTTCTATGATTAAAACAATTTTACATTTGCAAATTTAAGTATTATTTTGGTTCTGTGATTAAAACATCTGTAAGCTTTTATTTTCAATGAATAACCAAGAAACAAACCTTCATCACTTCTTGGATCAAACTTACCAACATCATCATCTCTCTTTATGTAACACTTTCTTCCAGAGATTCTAAAATACTTTACTAAAGGTGAATGACCAAACCATATTTTGTAAGGGGTTTTATTCATGCCTTTTCTAATCTATACTATGTTCATAGTGTATACTACTGTATTGACTTCTTCTCTCCAAAATATCTTGGATACATCATCCTCAAACATCATCACCCTTGATCCCTCTGATACTAATATGTTTCTTCTTTTTTCTATTCTATTCTACTTAGGAGTCTTAGGTGAAGATGATTTCCTTTTACTTCCATTCTCTTTATAAAACATGTTAAATTCCCTAGAGTTAAACTATCCTCCTCTATCTGATCTTAAACATTTTATCATAACACCAAATTCATTCTCAACTCTATTCTTAAATATCTTAAACTTCTCAAATGCTTTAGATTTTTCTTTAAGAAATACTACCCACATAATTTTAGTGAAATCATCAGCAAAAATTATGAAATACCTTTCTCCATATAATCCTCTTGTCCTAGTAGGGCCACTCAAATCTGTGTGAACAATCTCTACTTTTTCTATAGTTGTGAACTTCTTGTTAGGAAATGATACCTTCTTCTATTTAGCCAAGATACATTCTTTGCAAATAATATTAGTATGCTTTATTATTTTTCACAAATCTCTAACTACAAATGTGCTACTAACCTCCACAATATTTTCAAAGTTCAAATGAAAAAACCTCCTATGCCATAACCAGCTATTATGCACCTATGCAACCAAATGTGCCATCTCAGTGGGATTCAACTAAAATACATCACCTCTAGATATTATACCTATTCCAATCAATATACCATTTTTTTCTTTGATAATGCAAGTTATTTATGCACTAATAACCTTTATCCACCAACTATCCAACACTCAACAAGTTATGCTTTAAACCATCAGCAAAGTAAACATCATCAGTGTTAGCTTTTCCATCAAGACTAATAGGTCCTATTCCTTTTATGTTCAATTGTTGTGAACTCTAACAATACCTCCATCATGATTCTTGAATTTAACAAAGTTGTTTATATCACTAGTTATATAATACAAACATCCACTATTTATTATCCAATCAAATTTATTTTCAACTTGGGAAACTAGAGCTTTCTCTTCTCTACTTTCAATGTCAGGGCCATCTTCTTTAATAGTTGTTGGCCAAATTTTTGCTCCTACCAAAATTGCCACATTTGAATTCAAATATTAAACAATGCCACATAAATATGAAATAAATTAAATGAAAACTATATAATATTTGTGTGTTTTCCTAAGTTATTTTCAGCCCCCACATGTTTTCATTCACCATTAGATCTTCTAGGATCAACGATGGGCACTTTCCTACTTTATCAAGATGCAAGATTTTTATGAATGTGAGGAAGTGACCTTTTGCTACACATCTAGGGTGGGGCCTTGCTTCTTGTTTGTGGGTAATATTTTACTATGCTAACATGCCAATGCAAGTTGGAATGTAGCTAGAATTATATTGGTAGCCACTTTCCCACATTCTATATTTTTTTAGATTCTCTAATAATGTAGGAAAGTGAGGTTTTGACATATGGACATGTCAATCTATTCTTCTATGTGTGTTGCTAGGGCTAAAAAGGGAGCTCCAGGTAGTTTCGAGGTGGAAAATATGTACCAGTTGCTTCATCATGATTGGTCAATAGTTTACATCTCTACAGAGGTGGATATTGAGTGTTTAATGAGCTTGAAAGTTTTAAACGCAAGCACAATAATAACTGGGGTCTTTCATGATCGTTTGGTTATCGACGATCATCGCTTCCCTATATTATGGACTTGCTCAAAAATTAGGCAATGTGAGCAAGTGAAAAATGGCCAAATGTCCCAATGGGCCTAGTTAAGGAAATGAGCATTGTAGTAAATGGTAGTTATGTTGGCAATTCCATATAGCTATCACAATCAAGTTTAGAAGATGGTGTGATTAGTTGGCCAATTGGGTAGTCAAACTTGTAAAGACCTTGCAATGTTCTAAAAGGAAATAATGCTATTGGTCCATGTGACTTATTCCAATTGTACAACTTAGTTGATCTATCGACCTTACTAATTTGTAAGCCATAAACAAGGAAAGATAGGTTTTCTCGCATGATCCAATCTATTCAATCATTTTCAACCACTCTGGAGTTAATGCTAGGTTTTAAATGACACAAAAGACACTCTTCCCACTATCTGATCATCCCTTTTGAAGATTTTTAGCATTGATTGGCATCATTTTCATCACTTTATGGTTTGCTCTAGTCAGCATTTCCATGAATTTTATGCCTCTGCAAGTGTACCAAATAAAATCTACTATTTGGATCACCTTGATTGTTCTCTAAGAACTTAATGAGAGTGGTTTTGAAGTAAGTTTGGTTAGAAATATCTCAATTATGCCTATGTTATAAAGGAAAATTTTGTAATCTTTGTAAGGGTTGATCTTTATTTGATTCTCTAGTATCGCTTCTTTGCATACTACTATAGTTTCTCATTCTTCTAATCCATTGTAATCCTCTACCAAGTCTCTTTTAGCCATTAACACATTGTGGAAGTTTTATTTTCCTCTAGTTAATGTTTTTGTCTATACTTTTCAATTTTCACAATTGTATCTACTTTTGACATTTGAATGATATTAACTGAAGACTCTTCGTATAACATTCTTTTTTTGTTTGATCTTCATGTGGTTGTTGAATTAAGGTCTAAATCTATATTCTTTGAGGTTATAACTGGTTAACTATGCATTTATGGGTAGAGGTAAGGTTAAACACTCTATTTTTGTGCATCACCCCTTGGGTTAGAGTAGGTAGATTTTCTTTCATGCATTCCTTTCCCCTTTTCCTCTCCAACTATAATTAGGTGCACCCTAATAGTAAAGGAAGTCAGCCTTCTCCAGAGACTCAACCTCATAGTTCAAGTCCCACAGCTTGGAGGTTGTTTCCATATTTCATAATGTTTTCCTTAGGTAAAAACTTTGAACAATGGTGCAAACTTTTGTGACAATAGTTTTTGGTATGCTCGATGGGACTATATTTGAGAAGATTTCAAGTCTACTTGTGTCAAAAGAGAAGAATTTCAAGTTGATGTTGAGGAAACAATGTTTCTCTTAGTATTCTAGGCCTTCAAGAGACTCATTCCAACAAGCACTTGGTGACTCTACACCCTTCATACTTGGTTCTAGACCAAATTTGTTATGATTCATGCCCAAAGCTAAAATTGGGGAATCTTCTAGAGGCATTTTTTAGTATCAAGAGCTTTCATTTTCAAATCCTAGAAGAAGAAAGTCTAGAGTATATTTAACACTAGTTATGAGTACAAAATAAATATATACCCCTGCAAGAACTATTGAGATCTGATTGAAAAGATCATTGTTGAGAGAGATTATTGAAAAATGGAGATTGTTGAAGAAGACTATTTGTTTCAATCAATTTTTTGTTACTAATGTCAAACCTACTATTTTTTGGTAAGACAACTACTTATAAGATTTAAGTATTATCACTTAGTTCATTGATGAAGAGGATTTGATCAAAAGATGTAACAATAGCACCTAGAGGAAAGGTTGAGCCATGATTATGTAATGAAGTAAAAGGATTAGTTAAGACTGTGATGACATGATGTATTGATAATCTACTTCGGGTTAAAAATGTTGGTTACACTTAGAAATTTTAGAAGAATAAGTTACACAACGTTTTTCTACCAAGCTTGACCAAGTGGATAGTAGGTGTTGAGCAAAATAGTTGATGTCAAGTAAAGTTTAGTTGATGCCAAGCACCATTAAACTATAGTAGGTGCTGAGTAGTTTCATAGTGGAAATCGAGCAATGCAGTATGTGTTGAGCATTAGAAGGTTGATAATGTCAAGCTACTACATTATTTTAAAGATCATTGATGAATCTGAGCTAATAGGTTTATTTTCTTAGATTTTGTGAACCAGGTGGAAGATAAGATTGATGAGCTGGTGGTACAAAATTTGAGGTAAACCATTTTAAGGTGAATTCAAAGTAGATTCTAGGAGAAGTTTCTAGAAGAGATATGAGATATGGGGTAGATAGATTGTATCCTACCTAATCCATCTAAACTCTAAATTTGGATGATGGAAAATGAGCAGAAAAATATCTTAATTTCCTATTTATAGGAATGTTTGGTCATGAAGTAAAGTTGTCATTTTTGAGAACCTAAGGGAGACAAGGAGTCAAGGAATTTTCTTCATCAAGTGACCTAAGAGAAGAGTCTACAATGCATGTTAAGCAAGAAGGCTTAAGGAGATGAATGCTTGAAGGGTGAAAAAGCTATCAAAGCTGCAAAGTATGAAAGCCAAGTACAATTGAGGACTAAATAGAGATCTATAATTTACAAGAGAAGCTGTAAGTTGTATCAAATCAATGCCTTACTATTACTCTCTAACAATTGTATCAATCTAGCATAAATCCTTTGGATTAAGGTTGACCTAACACTCATTTGTAAATCCTTTAACCGGGTGGTATTCCAAGGGAATGGCCTAAAGTCCTCTATGAAGGCTCACCTCTAATAGGGTGATTGAAATCCTTTAACTAGGTCACATTTAATAGTGTGTATTTTAACCTTTAACAACGTTGGCCTTTCATAGGGCATCACTTCAAAAGAGTGAAAAAGACTAGCTTGTTACTGGTGGCTTTTTCCAAATTGGGTTTCCATGTAAATCATTGTGTTAAGTATGTTGATGAATCTATTATGTTTCATGCTTTACATTTCTGCAAGTTTATTTGATAGTAACCTACAAGTTTTAATGATTGCATAATCTTATGGATGCATGCATGAGTATAATGTTTTATGGGTTCACTAAGCTATGAAAAGTTTTATTTATACATCTGGACCTTGGATAACTAATTCCCCCCCTAGTTATTCTAAAGTATTCCAATAATTGGTATGAAATCCATCTACTTAAGAGAACTAGTTTTAAAGCACTAGAAGCACAAAGATCAAGATGTCTAAAAGAGAAGTACCCAAGCTCAATAGAGACAACTTTCCCACATGAAAAATTTTGATGAAGCTACACATTGGAGGACTTGGAGATCATGCACAATCTACCATTTTGGTGGACCATGTTGATCTTGTTGGTTCCCAACCTACTAAAGATATGAGGAAGAAGAAAGAACATAGGCAATGCTGGAGATTGCCTCTACCCTATGTTATGCCAAATTTGATGATATCAAAGGTCTTGATAGTGCAAAGAAAATATGGGATGCCCTAGCTACCATCTATGGAGGAGACACCAATGTTCTTAGAGCCAAAGTTGAAAGCCTCAGAGGTAAGTTTGATGAAATAAGAATGGAAGAAGGTAAGCATATTGTTCAATATGTTGAGAGGATAAATGAAGTGGTTAATGCAATAAGAGGGGCAAATGTCAAGCTAGATGATGAAACTTTTTTAAGCAAGCTTTTGAGAAAATTGATACCTATATATGCTAGTAGAGTTTCTATGATTCAAGAACTAAAATGTATTGGAGGGAATAACATATCACTTGAAGGTCTAGTAGGTAGACTCACTAGTTTTGAGCTATCTAACTTTGATAATTACAAACCTGAAAAGATTGAAACTGCTTTCAAAGCTAAGGTGTCATTGAAGGAACCTGATGAGAAGAACAAGACAAAGAAAAAGAAGTATGTGTCCAGTGATAGTGATATAGATGAGGAGGATGTTGAACAACTTGAAGAACTACTAACAAGAAGATTCCCCAAACATAAAGGCAAGTTCAAAGGTAACTTAGCCATCATTTTTTTCAATTGCAATGAGGTTGGTCATATTGTTGCTAGATGTATAGAAAAGAAGAACTACATAGTTGGTGACAAATAAAAGTATAGAAGAGATGAAGACAATAAAGATTACAAAGACAAAGGCAAGAAGTCTTGCTACACTGGTGAAGATAATGATTTTGATGAACATGGTGATGAGGTGGTATATGTTGTAATGACAGATGAATCTAATGAAGATGATGCAACTACAGTTGTGACTTGTGTGAGGAAGAAAGATAGATGGATTATTGATAGTAGATGTTCACATCACATGAATGAAGAAAAAAGTAAGTTCACTACCATTAATTGTTATGATGGAAATAGTGTAAGATTTGGTAATGATGCACCATGTTTGATAAAAGCAAAAGGTTCTATCAAACTGAAAGATAAGATTTCATGTGACAATGCTTACTATGTTGAAGGAATAAACTATAATTTGTTGAGTGTGTGACAATTAAAAAAAATTGGGATGTAAGGTTGAATTTGAAAATAAGATTGCTAAGATATATGACACAAATGGGAAACTGATTAGAAAAGGTGATCAAACTAGAAGTAATCTCTTCTATCTTTATATAGAGGATGCTACTTGTCTTGTTGTAAAATTTGATAATCTATGGCTATGGCATAAGATGTCATGTCATGTTAATTTTGATAACTTGGTTAGTATCAGTAACATGAAGAAAGTTGGAGGTTTTCCTAACTTGAAGAAGACTAATAATGTAATGTGCAAACAATGTTAGTTAGGCAAAATGACAAAGTCAAATTTTAAGAGTAAAACTTATATCTCTAAAGGAATATTAGAGATTATTCAAATTGAATTGTGTGGACCAATTGAAGTGCAAAGCTACAAGGGAGACAAGTATGTAATGTTATTTCTTGATGACTATTATAAGATGATGATAGTTATGTTTTTGAAATAAAAATTTGATTCTTTTTAAATGTTTAAGTGGTAGTTAGTAAGAGTTGAAAAGGAAATAGGTAAAATTATGAAATGTTTGAGATTTGATAGAGGAGGAGAATTAACATCAAATGAATTTGAGATATTTTGTAATGATAGAGGAATCAAAAGATAGACATCTACCCCTAGAACTGCTCCACAAAATGGAATAGTTGAAAGGAGGAACAAATCTATAATGGATTGTGTTATGATGGAGAAGAATGTTGCTTTGGAATACTAGAGAGAAGCTATAAGTACAACTTTCTATGCATTAAGCCATGTGCAAATCAAGAAAGGTACTCATTCAACACCTTTTGAACTATGGTATGGATACTCGCCCAATGTAAAATACTTTAAGGTATTTGGAAGTAAGTGTTACATTCTTATAGATGTTAGGAATGGCAAGCTTGATGCAAAAAGTGAAGAAGGTATATTCCTGGGTTACTCTACAAGAAGTAAAGCTTATAAGTGTTTGAATACTAACACTAAAAAAATTGTGGAAAGGGAAAATGTGAAATTTGATGAATAAACAGAAGTATATGAGGCTAAACTTATGAAAGAGCCAAAATAATAAAAAAAAATTGTATACTTTTATGAATGAATGACTACTAAAGAAGATGTTGCAAATCAAGTTACAAATCAATAGCAAGTTATAATGATTACTGAGTCACACCCTATGAATGTTGAGTTGCACTCAGGAATTGAGTTGCATTCATATGTTGAGTTATAGAATGAAGAGGATGAACATTTTGATTCTAAGATTAGTAAACATGAAAGATAAGCTGAGATACTTGACAAAGGTGAACACGTTGATTTTAAAGTTGAAAGGAAAAATGAAGAAACAAGAGCTGAACCAAGATTGTCTAAGTATGTCAAAAAACATCATCATGCTGCTCAAATCATTGGAGATAAAGATGCTAGAACAATGACAAGAAATAGATTGAGAAGTGAAACATGTATGCTGAGCATGAAGGAACACAAACCAATAAGAGATGCATTAGAAGGTGTTGATTGGTATAAAGCCATGGAAGAAGAGATTGAACAAATAGAGAAGAACAAAACATGGAGTCTAGTTCCTAGACCAGAAAACAAAAATGTGATTGGTACGAAGTGGGTATTTAGAAATAAGCTAGATGGAAATGGTGAAGTCACAAGAAATAAGGTAAGGTTTTTTTGAAAAGGATATTCACAAGAAGAAGGAATTGATTATGGAGAGATATTTGCCCCTATTTCTAGATTGGAAGGAGTAACAACTCTACTTGCTTATTCTACTTACAAAGGTTTCAAAGTCTATTAGATGGATGTTAAATCTACATTTCTAAATGGTATATTAGAGGAAGAAGTTTACATAGAATAGCCAGAAGATTTTTTTTATGTTAACAATATGAACATGGTATCTAGACTGCACAAATCTCTATATGGTTTGAAACAAGCACCAAGAGCATGGTATGAGAGACTTCATAATTATTTTGTGAAGATTGGATTTTAAAGGACTAATGATAACAAGAATCTATACATTAACATAGATAAAGGAAAAGGTATTTTATTATCTAAAATATTTGTTGATGATATCATATTTGGAGGGCAAGATGCTTTATGTAAGAATTTTACAAATTAGATGACGCAAGAATTTCAAATGTCTATGTTTGGAGAGATCAAATTTTTGTGGGTTTGCAAGTATATCAGATGAAATATGGAATATACATCACTTAGTCAAAGTATGTCAAGGAAATATTGAAAACTTTTGGATTAGAGGATTCCAAACTAGTAAGTACACCTATGGTGATACGACACAAATTGTCAAAGAATGATAATTTAGCTGAGGTGAATCAAACATTGTATAGGTCTATGATTGGCAAATTGCAATATGTAGTACATAGCAGATGTAATATTGCATTATCTATAGTGATAGTTGCAAGATTCTCTGCTAATCCCAAGGAGAATCATTTAATGGTTGTGAAGAGAATAATGAGATATTTGAAAGGAATAGAAGAGTTTGGTCTATACTACAAGAAGAATGAGAAATTTGAGTTAAGAGCCTACACTGATGTTGATTGGGCTGGAAACATTGATAATAGAAAGAGCATTACTGGAGAAGCATTTTTCTTAGGTAAGAGACTAGTTACATGGACTAATAAGAAACAAAATTATACTTCACAATCTACTGCTAAAGTTGAATATGTTGTTGCTACTGTAAATTATATAAACATTGTATGGATCAAATAGCTACTCAGAGGAATGAAGGAAGAAATCACAGAACCAGTGATATTTTATTGTGATAATACAAGTGTTATCAACATATCAAAGAATCCAATGATGCACACAAAGACAAAACACATTGCAATCAAGTATCATCACTTGAGCGAGTTAGTTCAAGATAAAGAGGTGAAGATGGAATATGTTAACACAAAGGAGCAAATTGTTGAAATCTTCACAAAATCATTACCTAAGGATGCTCACGAGTATCTAAGAGGTAAACTATGGGTGATATCCCTATCAAAGGCTATCTAAGTAAAAAGAGGAGTACCCTGCATCAAACAAGTTGATGTTAATATGATACACATTGATGTAGATGATTTTAATTTAGGAGATGGCTAAACTAGTCACAAAACTAAAACTTTAAATTAGTCACAAGCAAGGTGACAAAGGGAGAAACTAAAGAAACTAAAAAAGCCTATATCTATGTGTTTAAAATGATAAGTTTTTGGTATATGCCTCTGGCATTGTTGTCAAAGAGGGAGATATTCTACTAATCAAAAGCCAAAACATAGAGGGAGATATTCTACAAATCAAGAGGAGAGATATCAAGATATTTTTGTCATGGAGATAGAGAAAATATAAGATAGAGGGATAAATCCTAATCTACCTAGTCAGAGGGAGATATAGTAAGAGGCAGCTATAATAAAGAGTGAATTTTGTAACCTAATCAGAAGATGGTAGTTGTTGATAGAGGGAGAGATATCAATACAAGTTTTCTTTTTGGTATTGTCTTATTGTTTTAACCTAGCCAGTTTGGACGAACAAAGTTGTTTACCATTTTATTGATTTGGTTGATTAGTTTGGTAAGCCATCAATGCCAAAGAGGGAGTTTGTTTAGATCTAATTGAAAATATCATTGTAGAGGGGTATTATTGAAAAAGGGAAATTGTTGAAGAAGACTATGTGTTTCAATCATTCTTTTTTCACTAATGTCAAACATGCTATTTTCTAGTAAGACAACTTCTTATAAGATTCAAGTATTATCACTTAGTTGATTGATGAAGAGGATTTGATCAAAAGATGTAATAATAGCACCTAGAGGAAACGTTGAGTTATGATTATGTAATGTAGTAAAATGATTAGTTAAGATAATGATGACATGATGTATTGATAATCTACTTAAGGTTACAAAGGCTAGTTATACTTAGAAAGTTTAGAAGAACAAGTTACACAAAGTTTGTCTACCAAGCTTGACCAAGTGGATATTAGGTGCCATTCAAAGTTAGTGGAAGCTGAGTAGAAAATTAGTTGGAGCTAAGTAAAAGTTCATTCTAGTGTATGTCGAGCAATACAGTTGATGCTGAGCAGTAGTAAACTTTAGTAGGTGTCGAATAATTTCACATTGGATTTCAAGTGACGTAGCATATGTTGAGCATCAGAAGGTTGATAATTTTGAGCTATTGCATTGTTTAAAAGATCAAAGATTCAATCAATCTAAGCTGAAAAGTTTGTTTTCTTGGATTTTGTGAACTAGGTGGAAGATAAGGTTGATGAGCTAGTGGCACATAATTTGAGATAAACCATTTTAAGGTGAATTTAAAGTTGGTTCTAGAAGAAGTTTCTAGAAGAAGTTTCTAGAAGAGATATGAGATATGCGGTAGATACATTGTATCCTACCCAATCCATCTGAACCCTAAATTTGGATGATGGAAAATGAGTAGAAAAATATCTTAATTTCCTATTTATAGGAATGCCCAGTCATGAAGCAAAGTTGTCATGTTTGAGAAGCTAAGGGAGACAAGGAGTCAAGGGTTTTGCTTCATCAAGTCACCTAAGAGAAGAATCTACAATGGTATGTTAAGCAAGAAGGCTTAAGGAGATGAATGCTTGAAGGATGAACAAGCTATCAGAGCTACAAAGTATGAAGGCCAAGAAAAATTGAGGGCTAAATAGAGATCTATAATCTATAAGAGAAGTAGTAAGTTGTTTCAGATCAAAGCCTTATTGTTACTCTCTAACAATTGTATTAGTCTAGGGTAAATCTAATGGATTAAGGTTCACCTAATAGTCATTTTTAAATCCTTTAATCAGGTGGCATTCCAAGTGAATGGCCTAAAGTCCTCTAATAAGGCTCACTTCTAATGGGGTGATTGAAATCCTTTAACTGAGTCACATTTAATAGTGTGTATTGTAACCTTTAACAAGGTTGGCCTTTCACAAGGCATCACTTTAGAAGAGTGAAAAAGAATAGCATGTTACTAGTGGTTTTTCTCAAATTGGGTTTCCACATAAATCATTTTATCAAGTGTGTTGATGAATCTATTATGTTTCATGCTTTACATTTCTCCAAGTTGATTTAACAGTAACCTACAAATTTTAATGATTGCATAATCTTATTGATGCATGTATGAGTATAAATGTTTTATGGGTTTACTAAGAAATGAAAAGTTTTATATATACATCTCGACCTTGGATAACTTATTCAGACACCCCCCCACTCTTAGTTATTCTAATGTATTCCAACAAGATCAATCTACCCTCCTCCTATTGTTAGATCTTAGCCCAGAAATCCATCATCTCATATTAATAGACCACTTGCTTATATGGCTAGAGCTAATGCATTTTCCACCTTTAATGGTGGAAGTCCTCTTTTATTGGCCCAAAGACATGACATAACAATAGCTACACTTAAACGTATACTTGAATTTACTAGTGAAACTTCTATCTCTCCCTTAGAACACATTCAAGAGGTTCTAAATGTCTATAATATCCATAGTATTATAGAAGATGACGTGGATGTTAGACTCTTAGCTCCATCTTTGAAAGGCAAAGCTGTACAGATTGGGATGTGTTAGGATTGTTGATCTTAGATTAGTTTTAACTAGTGAGTGTCAACACAGTTAAGATATTTACATAGTTCATGTCGAACAAGTAGTACATGCTAAACACAACATGTATATTATAGAGCATGTTGAGTCAATAATGAGTGCTAAGCCACTGATGTGTCGAGTCACTCAAGTGCCAAATAGATAATGTATGCCAGGTTATTCAGGAAGTGCATCTTGAGTGATATAGATGTTGAGTTACAACATAGAAGATAGTATATGTTGAGCATTAGAGACTACAGATGCCGAGTGACATAGTTTTGACATATTTGTCTGTAATGAAAAAAAAAACTATGGAAACCATTTTTGAGCCAACTTAAGGATGAATTACAATATTTTGGAGATAAGGATGAATATTAAGTTGGATTCCTAATGCAATTACATGTAGCTAATCAGAAAAAGGGAAGGATTAAGTGGAAAATTGGATGAATCACATCCATTGATTCATGCATAACCCTAAGTCACCAAAGTTTTTTTAAGGAGAAAAAACCCTAAACTCTCTAGCATGCGTAAGGTGTATGGAGCAAAGAGAGTAGTTTGCATGCAAAAATAGAGCATTCATGGTGGCTAAGGAGTTATGAAGTGGGATTGCATTGCAAAATCAGTTAGAGTAGAATAGAGGAAAGGAAAAGGATACAGCAAAGAGACATTTGATAAAAAAGGATTGAGAAGTAAATAGTTTAGAGGTGATCTATTATCAAGAAATCAAGTGCTAACTATGGAATCAATGCTGAGACATTCTAATAGGTGATTTTAGTCAAAATCTCTTAACAAAGTAATCCTAACAGACTGTATTGAAATTCTTTAATAGGCTACTTGCTTAATTGTGAGTTGAAGTCCCTTAGAAAGGTACACTTCTAATAGGGTGTTGAAATCCTTTAATAGTGTGAGACCTAAAAGTATATGTAAGCCTTTAACAGGGTAGGCCTCTCACAGGGTAGATCATGTTTCATGGTCAAAATATTGTAACTTTCATTGGATACACTTTATTACTACAAAGTGAAGATTTGTGGGTGTCATCCCCAACCCTGTTTTACCTTGTCATTGGAGGGTTTTTGAGTAATCATATCTAGTGTTATATGTGTGTGAATGTTTACTTTCTTACATGTTTTAGATGTATATGCTTTACATACTATTTTAGTTTACTTGGTAAATGTATGAGACTTATGTGTGGTGAAATTTTTAGGTCCAAGTTTAAACTACTAATTCACACCCCCCCCCCCCCCCCCAACAAGAAGTTTACCTTTCTTATTGTAATTCCAACAATTGGTACTAGAGCCTTGTTCTCTAAAAGAAAATCTTTGCAACTTTGAGGAAAGATCTTGAAATAGAAGTCTACAAGTTGGGAAAGATCATTGAGAATTAGGGAATTGAAATACAACACATTCTACTTCAACTAGATGAAGCAAGAGAAGAAATAAAGAAATATTTGAAGAGACGGAAAGAAATTGCTATTGTAAAGAACAACACACAACACAGAGAGATGGACACTACTAAGCTATTTGTAGATGGAGACTCCAATGAATTTGATGTAGCAATTGTAGATCTAATGGAAAATAACAGAGCCTAAGCTAAGGAAATCAAAAATCTCAAGTTAGGGCAAGAATCACAAGCCATACTATTATGTGAGGTGACTAAAGAAAAGAAGAAAGCTATGGAAGAAAAATCTATGATTGAAGAGGAAAAAATAATTTTGAACAATAGAGTAGAAGAGACATTAATAGAGCTAACCATGATTTCCAACATGCAATTGGATACTCTAAGTCAAATGATGAATACAAATTATAAATTGAATGTCAAAGACATTGATATGACAATATGGAAACTATAGAATGAGCAATTAAAGAGCAACCTAAATAGGGAAAAGGAATCTACTGAAAGTTTCAACAAACCAAATGAAGCCATCAAATACTTTGTGCAATTATTGAGATCCCCTAGATCCAATAATGATACATCTAGACTGGGATGCACAAGTAATGAAGATGGATAGTCATCCAAAAGTGCTAAAGAAAGGAGCAATAAAGGTAAGAACTCTAAACCTACTTGTCATAATTGTGGTAAGAAAGGACATACTACTAATTTGTGTAGGAGCAAGAGTTTACTGACATAAGTGAAACAAGCAAGGTCATGAGGCACATGAAAACATAATCAAGACCATAATTACAAAAAGATTTGAAGGATATTTCTATAACTATTAGAAGTATGGAAATAGAGATTTTGAATGCACATCCAAAACCATGTGGTCATCAAACCTGCAAACAAAGGTGAAAAAAAATGGTAGCTTTTATAACTGGGATTATAATACAAGATATAGCTATCATTATTGTCAATAATATAGACATGCTTCTAAGAACTGTATTAAGACTCCCTTCAAAGGTGACTACAAAAGGTGGTTAAGTCATACTACATGTTTTAGTTGTTTGAAGAATAGTTACATCAGTAGATATTGTCCAACAAGGTCAAAGGCACCAAGTTGTGAGTTTGATAAAGGAAAAGGCAAGGTGGATGTTGAAAATATCAAAGATGAAATGAATAAGACATTGAAGAAAAATGATGGTTGCATCACATCAAATGGAGAAGGAATCACTTCACCCAATGGGTTAGGTGATCACACTTCATCAAACTAAGCAATCAAGAGGTATGTGGGAATGATATTTAATAGTTATATCATACATCAATTCCAAAGGAATTTAGTACAAAAAAGATTACATAAGCATGACCAAAGATGCAAGATGTTATAAATTCAAGAAAAAACATTAATTTTTTTCATGTCTCTGTCGAGTATGAAATATTTCCCATATGTGCCAAATCGAATGAAGATGTTGAGCTAACATACTGGCTAGTTGATGGCAAGCTCATAGTGGTTGCCAAGTGACTGGAATGTTAATGGATGCCAAATTACCCTGAAATTGGTTGATGCTGAGCTTATAACTCTGTAAGCACTTAGCATTTATTGTAGGGTTTCAAAGGGTATTTGATCAATTTTTAACTCAATTCACATTATTTCAAATCAACAAAGAGCAAGGAGAGCAGAAGGTGATCAAGAAATCCATTCAAAGTAGTTGTAGAAGGTTTGAGAAATGATTCTACATCATTTCATCAGATCTTACAAGGTATTTATCAAGAGTCAAGCTATGTAGTTTATATTTTCATAAACCCTAGTTTCACAAAATGGCATCTAGTTCAAAGAATATAGAGGGTAAGGAGGTTTTAAACATTCAATTGATTAGTAGTAAAGTTAAGCAACCCATATTCAAAGCTATTCCTAATATTTCTTGCAAGTAAGACCCCTCTAGTCTATTATCCATGATAACACTAAATATTTTAATGGTGCAAGATGTTAGAAAATATTACAACTGCAAAATTGGTAGCATTGGAGATATGGAGATTAGGCAGGCTTATGATAGACTTTGTGAGAATAGTGTATTGAGGCAAGAGTACAAAATTGTAGAAAAGAAAGTGTTGACTTGAGCCCTAGATTTTCCAAATGTCTTTAAAACAAAATGGATAAGGATAATGCTTAGCAAAATTTATGATAGTTCATTATGGTTAGACAATTGACCTATCAAAATAACCAAGAGAATTATCGAAAGGGTTACTAGTTATCCAACCTTAGATTGACATAAGACACTAAGAAGTGACTCAAATGAAGTGATTGAGAAGAACACTAGAGCCGTGTGGAATAAAAGAGGCATGACAAGTACCACCATTATTGATTCTTGGATAGAGTTTGTAGTAAGCATTATTTCAAACAAATTTTATCAATATAGAAAATTGAACAATGTGCGCTATATAGTAGTGGACATGGGATATGAAATTGTCAAGAAAGATCACACGTATGATCTAGCAGAACTCCAACTATAACAATTAGTTAAGAATTTAGGAGCAATAAGGAAAACTAAATGTATATTCTTTTATGTGCAAAATACTTTTCCTACATTTGGGACAATTACATGGAAAACCAATAGGTCAGTGGCAGTACAGATTGGTGAGTATATTGAACAATTGGGTAAGAGTTTTGAATCTGTGATGATAAGATACATTGAAGACTTCAAGCAGTCAATGAAGAAAAGATTGAGAATACTAGTATCTCTAGTAGAAAATTACTATGATGATTTCTATTTTCTAGTGGATGCTAACTATACATATGTCCAAGTAGCAACACCAAGGGTGAGATGGTTGAGGCCACTTGGATATGAAATAAATGTGGATGAGGCCTCTATAGCAATTACAACTTTACTAGTAGAAGACGTTGATAAAAATGCTAAGGCATTTGGAAACTATGAAATGGAAAAGACCAAACTCATAATGGGACTTAAGACTACTTTTGTAATAAAGAAAAAGAATAAGTTGGTGAAGAAGTTGAAATCAAAATTGGGAGAGGGTGTTTAGCAGGAAAAAGAAGAAGAAGAGGAGCATGAAGAGAAAGAAGACATCCAAGCATAAGCACCTCTCACATTGACTCATGGTATGGGAGAAGACTATAAGGAAGAGGAGAAAAAAGTTGCTAAAGGTGCCAAGGGATAAGAAGCCAAGGAATCACCTACTCCCATAGAACAAAAGAAGAGGAAGGCTAAGGCCCGACCTATGACAAAATAAAAGAAGGTAGCCAAGTTGAGTTAGTCCAAGCCTACAACACCTACTACAAGGGCCAGTACACATGCAACTACACAAAAGACTGAAGAAAAGATAAAACCTATAGAATAGGGAGGAAAAGTATAGAAAAGACCAAGGAAATATGTGGCACAAGCTGAATCAGATAAGGAGAAAATATAATCAGATGACAATAGCCAATTTAAAGTGGTAAGTCACAATCCTCTATCAGATCTTGAAAATCTATGTGAAAATGTCAAGAATAGTGCAAACTTATTAGGGTTCTATCATATAGACATTGATAATCTTGGTAAAGTGGAGAAGAATCAAGTGGAGGAGGCTATATATGCTATGATGGAAAAATTCAACACTACCCCACTAGAGATTGCCAACTCAGTGCCCAAAAGCATATATGATAGAGTTGAGAAGAAATGACACTATTGTCTAAACTTGGAGAGACAAATAAGAGAGACATCTCTTGCACAAGTGATGCCTAAACTTAGGAAGGCACAAATTACTAAGGCTATAAAGAAATATGTTGTTAGGTTTACACCTAAATATAGAGCCTTTAGCATATTATAAAATAATATTGAAGATGTTGTTAAGAAGTCAACACAAATATGGAAACTCATTTATGGGTTGACTACAGTCAAGGAAGGTGAGCAAGAACCCATTAAAGTGAAGGATGATGAAGAAGATGATAACTATGATGACATAATTGAGGGAGGAACTGAAATGGACATAGATGACAAGGCAACAACTGAGCCAGAGCAGCAAGAAGAATAGAGTGTGCAAGACACACAATTTCCTAGTGTTAGCCCTCAACATGTAACAAATGAGAATACTGAAATAGTAAATATTAAGGATGTTTCTGATGTTACAGGTCAAAAAATCAATCCCCTTACAGAGGAATATCTCAAGAAGATACTTGATCAATCCACACTATAGGAAAAACTTTTTGATAATGCTATATTAGTGAGTATGGATGAATTGAGAAAGATAATGACTAAAACAGCAAGGCAAGAGGTGAAAACACAAGAATCACTTGCTATCACCCCTCATGTCACTCATGTACAACCTTTGGACAATATACTAGAAGCCACATTAGCAAAAGGTTGATACAGTTGAGAAGGATACAATGGAAACTCAGATCACTACAGAAAAAACAAAGTCAAATAGGTCAGATAGACTTATCTACACCTACAACATAAGAATAAGGTGCATTGCAAGTCATTTTGGAAGTCAAGGGCAAGCTTGAAGAGAAAGAGGTGATACCACAACTAAAGGAGCAAGTAGTTATTCAAGCTCTAGTAACCTTATAGCATCTAGTACTCCTTCCACTCAAGCTCTTCAGAAGCTGAGTATAGATGCAACTCCATTATAGATCTCAGTGCCAAGCCTAAGTACATCAAAGGTAGAAGAAGTAATCCAATATGGAGATGTGAGCCTTGATGAAGAAATTGTTCTACCAAAGTATGATTATGATACAATGACTATAGAATAGATGGGTATACTTTAGGAAGGCCTAGCAAGGAAGAAGCATTATGAAATGCTTAGAAGGGAGCACAAGCAAAAGCAAGCATTGTAAGATATCAAAAACATCTTTTTAGATGCATGTAGTCCACCAACTCTAGATGAGACTAAGTCACTAATTGAACAACTAACAAATATAGTGGAAAATGTGAGTGATGCCGACCTAGACACAAATACAAAATTGTTAGAATGGTCAGAAAAGAAATTTTAGAGCAAAGTAAATGAAAAGATATTAGGTGACATAACACTAACACAAGTTGTATTGGAAAAAAATTTAGAAAGTGTGAAGAAGGTACTTGAGAATATCTTCTCATTATACACAAAATTGTGCAGTCCAACACTCTTCACACAAGAGACTAGTAGTCATATTTTGAGCTTGAAAAGTCAAATTAGTTCATCAGGTGCAAAACTACCTATGACACTAGGTCAAAGTGAAAAGCACTTTAGAAAATTGCTATAAACCCAAAGTCAGTTAGCTTCATTGGCAATAGATGAGGCCAACATAAGAGCCAAATTGATTAACATCCAGACAAAATTGACTCCCCATATGGAAATTTTGCATAAGGAACTAGGTTATGCTAAAACTCTATTGAAGAAAGACCCCAATCTTTCAACATTAGATGACCTAGTCCACCTTGTTTCCAAGCTTTCTATCCAAATCAAGTCTTTGGATGTTGGATATGAAAACTGGGATGCAACTCTCAAGATAATCCTAGATATCCATAAACCTTTTCTAGACAAACACACTATAAGTGTATATCCCATTAACATAAGTGTCAAAAAAGGGGAAGAGTCAAAAAAAGGAGGAGAGTAAGATAAAGGGGGAGAGAAAAAAGAGAGAATTTTGGGGGAGACATAAGGAGAATGAGAAATGGGAGAGTAAGCAAAGAAAGAGGAATAAAGATAAGAGAAACAAGAGGGGGAATAAGAAAGGGACAGATACAAGATAGATTAAGATAAGTCAAAGCAAGCACAAAACAACATGAAGTCAAAGAGTATTAGTTAAGACACATTTACTCAATAGGAGGATAAAATTTTGGATATAGAACAAACCTATCAACTCAAGGGGAGTTAAAAATTTTAGGTATCTAAATTGTTACAAAATTTTGAAATTTTGAAGTTTTGTACATAAGTTGAGTTAGAGATATGTTATGCTCATGATATTAAGGATGTTAATGTAAACTCAAGTGCTTTTGACAATCACGTCAAAGGGGGAGATTGTTGATCTCAAATTGGTTTTGACTAGTGAGTGTCAATACACTTAAGATATGTACTTAGTTCATGTTGAACACATAGTACATGTTGAGCACAACATGTATATTATGGAGCATGTCGAGTCAATAGTGAGTGTCAAGCCACTCATGTGCTGAGTCACTCAAGTGTTGAACAAATGGTGTATGTTGACTAATTCAAAAGCAGATTACACAGTGCATGTTGAGTGATACAGATGCCAAGCATCAGACACTTCAAATGCCCAATGATATATTTTTGACATATTTGTTTGTAATGGCACAAAAAACTATTTAAACCATTTTTGAGGTGACTTCAGGATGAATTATGATATTTTGAAGATAAGGATGAATCTTAAGTTAGATTTCCAATGCAATTACATAGCAGCCGATCAAAAAAAGGGAAGGATTAAGAGGCAAAATGAATGAATCATAGCCATTGATTCATACCTCACCCTAAGTCACCAAATTATTTTAAAGGAGAATAAACCCTAAGATCTCTAGCATGTGTAAGGTGTATGAAGGAGTGAAGAGAGTAGTTTCCATGCAAAAATAGAGCATTCATGGTGTCTAATGAGTTATGAAGTGAGATTGCATTGCAAAATCAGTTAGACTAGAATAGAGGAAAGGAAAATGATACAACAAAGAGACATTTGATCAAGAAGGATCAAGAAGAAAAAAGTTTAGAGGTGATCTATTATCAATTAATCAAATGCTAACTATAGGATCAATGTTGAGACATTCTAATTGGTGATTTTAGTCAAAATCTCTTAACAAAGTAGTCCTAACACACTATATTGAAATCCTTTAACGGGATACTTACTTAATTGTGAGTTGAAGTCCTTTAGAAAGACACATTTCTAGTAGGGTGTTGAAACCCTTCAATAAGGTGAGACCTAACAATCTTTGTAAGCCTTTAACAGGGAAAACCTTTCACAGGGTAGATCATGTTTCATGGTCAAAATATTGTAACCTTCATTAGTTACACTTTATTACTATAGTAGTGAATATTTGTGGGTGTCATCCCCACCCCAATTTTACCTTCTCATTGGAGGATTTCTAGGTAATCATATCTAGTGTTATATGTGTGTGAATCTTTACTTGCTTGCATGCTTTATATGTACATGCTTTACATACTATTTCAGTTTACTTGGTAAATGTATGAGATGGATGTGTGGTGAAAACTTTATGGGTCCAACTTTAAACTACTGATTCACCTCCCCCACTACTAGAAGTTTACCTTTCCTGTTGTCATTCCAACAAGGAGTAGGACTATGTAAACATTTTGAGGACAAAAGTGACTACTTGTCACTTTTAGAATAATTAACTACTATAAAAAGAGCCCCTTATGAATGTATGACTAATTTCAACTATAGATTTCAAAAAACATGGCATAGACTACCTACTTTAGTGAAACCTACCCCTAGTAATGCCTTCTTACATTACCTCAAAGCTTTTAATAGTTATATTGCTACTAGAATCCAAACCATGGGAGGAGATACCTTACTTGATGCTTATGAAATAGCAATAAGGGCAAAACCCATATTGATACAAGGAGAAAAGTTATCTCCAAGGCCTCCTATGTCTTTCTTCCCTGATATCCCAAATCACCAACCAACAATATCCCCTATTCCCACAACTTCCACATCACAACCCCTTTTTTTTAGCCCCTCAAGCTTCCATATCTTTGAATGGAATGGATGAAATCAAGGAGATGGTGCATTCTATGATGTTGAAAATAGATAGATGATTGTAAGGCCAAGAGAAGAAGTTGGAAGATAGATTCTCTACGATGTAGAAAATGAGCAATAAAGTGGTGACTTTGGAGACATAGAAAGATCAAGGTAATAAGACTCATCAATTGCAGTATCAAACTTTGAACAATGGTAGGCCTCTAAATCATAATTTGTTAGGATTAAACCACAGATAGAAATAACAATTACATGCAAACATAACCAATAATAAAAATAATAGATCACATAGAAAAGAACACAAAGCACCAATATTTAATGTTGTTCACCCAATCCCTAGGCTATGTCCACCAAACAACAAGTCTGATATTATTACAATCTAGTGATTGCAACTTGATTACAATCTGTAATCCCTTATAGCTCAATACCACCATAAGAACCAATTTTGCATCACCGCTTAATGACAATACCTAACCCTAATCCCTTTTATACAAGTAATTTTATGCCACTTTAGGGTTAAAACAAGTCGGCCATATGTCAACTACAATGTCGACCACGGCCCAAAAAAATTTTGAATCCCAAAGAATTTATGAAGTATGTACAATACTTTCCTGATCAATCACCACAAACTAACAATCTCCCACTTGGGGACTGATCAGACTCCACACTAGACAACAATCTCCCACTTGGAGATTGATCCTATAGCAATATCGCTACCACATGGGGCTCCCACAAGATCAAACCACCCTGGACTCTACTATTCTTTTATTCATGTTTAGTTTGGAAGACCAACCAAATCTAAAGAGGAGTTCAACTTCTCCCTTATTACCGACCAAATGAATGGTACTATAATTGTGTGTGTTGGGTCTTTGAATGCATAGTAGAATTCTTTGCAAGATGAATGGTACTTTGTCTATTTGTAAACAAATAATTAACCTTATGAGAGTGTCCCAATTCTTCCAAGAAGAACTAAAGCCATATCATCTCCTTGGCTGCCTCTGTAGCAACAACATACTCTACCTCTATAGTGGATAAAGAATTAACCTTCTATAACCTAGAAACCTAGCTCATGGCTGCCCCACCAATAATAAAGACATAACTTGTAGTACTCCTCTTGGTATCAATATCCCCTACCAAATCTGAGTCAACATAGCCCTGTAAATTAGTAGTAGAGCCCCCAAAGTGTAAACACTTATTGCACGTTCCTCTCAAATATCTAAGAATCCATTTGACTACATTACAATGCTCAATTCTTGAATGACTCATATACCTGCTAATGACTCCCACTGCATGTGCAATATCTGACCTGGTACATACCATAACATACATCAAGCTTCCTACAACTAAAGCATAGCATACCTTGGACATTTTATCCTCCTCTTCTTATGTATTGGGACACATCTCCTTAGTCAACTTCAAATGACTAGGTAAAGGTGTGCTAACAACTTTAGCAGTCTCCATAGAGAAACATTGCAACACCTTCTCAAAATAATCAGCCTAAGATAGCATCAATTTCTTGTTCTTCCTATCTCTACAAATCTTCATACCAAGGATTTTTTTTTCTGCCCCCAAATCCTTCATAAAAAATGCATGTGCTAACTGGCAGTTTAGCCCCTTAATGTGATCCATGTTAAACCCAACTACAAGCATATCATCAACATATAAACATAAAGTAATGTAGCTATCATCATCCAACCTCTTAAAGTAAACACAGTGATTTGAATAACACCTATTGTATCCATGCTCATGCATAAAACTGTCAAGTTTCAGATACCATTGTCGAGGTGCTTACTCCAAGCCATATAAACTTTTCTTCAATTTGCACACTAAGTTCTCCTTACCTTTGACCTCAAATCACCATGAAGAAAGGTTGTTTTAACATCAAGCTTCTCTAAATGCAAATCTTCAATAGCCAAAATACTTAAAATGATACGAATAAAATCATTTTAACAACAAGAGAAAATATCTCATCAAAATCGATTCCTTTTTTCTATGCAAATCCTTTTACAACTAACCTGGCTTTAAATCTTTTCTTACCTCCTTCCTCTCCTTCCAACCTATAAACCCACTTATTTTGTAAAGCCTTTTTACTTGCAGGCAACTTGCATAAATCTCATATCTTATTCTTCAGCAAAGAGTCCATTTTGTCTTTCATTGTAGACTCCCACTGAATCTTAGTATCCACCTACAAAGCTTCATCATAAAATTCAAGTTCATCAACGTCTATTAATAAAATAGAATACAAAGAGGGAGAAAATCTTTTTGGAGGTCTACTTTGCCTTGTTGACCATCTAACATGAATTGGTGTGTGTGGTATTTGTTGTTGTAGTTGTTGCACATCATGAGAATTTGCTAGAACATCATCTTGTGTAGTATCATCTAGCACTACATAATCATCTTCTTTCTTCTCATGTTGTTGTAGCAGATCTTTGTACAAGACTTTCTCATTGAATATGAAATCCCTTCTTCTTACAATTTTTTGATCTTCAAAATCCCAAAGCCTATAACCCAATTCATTAATGCCATATCCAACAAATACACATTTCTTTGACTTAGCTTCTAGCTTGGTTCTATTTTCAAAATCTATGTGAGAAAATGCTTCACAACTGAAGGTTTTGAGAAAAGAATAACTCACCTTCTTACCAGTCGATGCTTCTTCTAGAATACCACAACCCAAAGGAGTAGAGGTACCTCTATTAGCCAAATATACAACAGTATTGATAGCCTCCACCCACATATGTAAAGGCAACCTAACATGCAACCTTATTCTCCTTGCACCTTATATTATAGTCCTATTCATGCTTTTAGCTACTCCATTTTCCTATGGAGTCCTTGGAATAGTTTCTTGTCTATGAATACCATTAGTGGAGTAATAATCTTCAAATTCATGACTGTAATACTCACCACCATTATTAGATCTGAGACATTTTAATTTCTTACCAGTCTCATTTTCAACCAAGCATTTCCATTTCTTAAAAGTTTGAAATATGTTAGATTTCTATCTAAGGAAATAAACCCATACTTTTCTAGTTATATCATCAACAAATGTAACATAATAATGAGAACCTCCAAGGGAAGATACCTGAGCTAGTCTCCATACATCAATATGCACAAGCTCTAATTTCTCCTCTCTCTTTTTTCCTTCCCAATCTTCACAAAACTCACTCTCTTTTGTTTTCCATACACACAACTTTCATAGAAATCTATATTAACACATTTCAAACCTAGTAAAACTTTCTTTGAATGAATTAATTTCATACCTTTCTCACTCATGTGCCCAAGTCTATTGCACCACAACATTGTATCATAATTTATAGCAGCTATTTGTTCTCCCTGCTCAACTGCAGCAACTATTCCTGAACATTCATTTTTTTTTTAACTTTTAAAGTAGAAGGAACAATGTGACCTATACAAAGATATAAGGTGCCTAATTTCACACCTTTTGCTACTACAATGGAAATTTTTAAAACCTTCCAATTTTTATCATTAAACATAACTACACAACCCTCATAATTGAGTTGCCCTATAGAAATTAAATTCCTACTCATCCTTGAAACATATCTTACCTCATGTAGTAGCCAATGATTCCCATTATGCAACTTAATCTTAACTTTTCCCTTTCCAACAATCTAACAGGGTTCATTATCCCCCAAATAAACAAGTCCAAAATCCCCTTGGACATAATCAATGAAATAACATCTATGAGGTGTAACATGAAATGAAGCACCAGAATCTAAAACCCATGAATCATCAACACTTTCTAAAGACAAAAGAAAAGCATCCTCTTTAGATTTGTTACTTACAACATTTCCCTCCTTGTCTCTATCCGGTTTATCTCCTTCATTTTTCTTTCGATTCCAACAATCTTTCTTTTTGTTCCCTAGTTTCCCATGGTAGCAACATTTGTTCGATCCTCTCAATTGAGATCTCCTCCCCTTTGACTTTCCTCTTGATTTACCATGATTTCTGGAATTGCTTTCTCTCTTAGTCATTCTACCCTTTTTTTGTGCATTTAAAGCACTTCCTATTGTAGATCCACCTAAGGTTTTCCTACAAATTTCCTCACTCAAAATAACACCAATCACAACATCATATTTTAGGGTAATAGATCTAGGAATCAATTACTCACAACCATTACCAAGCCATTCTAGGTTTCAGGAAAAGAACACAAAATCAAGAGAGCCCTAATTTCTTAATCAAAATTGATAACCATAGAAGATAACTAACTAGTAATAGTATTAAACTCATTTAAATGATCTACAAAAAAATCTACCTTCTTCCATTTTAATATTAAATAAACGCTTCATTAGAAATACCTTGTTTGAAGTGAAGGGCTTTTCATACAATTTTGCTAGGGTTTGCATCAATTCTTCTATTGTCTTTTCTTTTGTAATATTAAATGCCACTAATGGTGCTAGCCATAACTAAATTCTTCCAAGTGCCTTTCTATCCAATAGATCCTTGATTCTTGGCTTTGCCTTCTAATGGCTTCCATAAATCCTTTTGATAAAGATATTCTTCCATTTGCATCTTCCATAACTAGAAGTTTTGCCCATTAAACCTGTCAATCCTGAACTTACCCTGGTCTACCATCACTCCCACTCAACCATGAGACTTTCCTACAAAGGATAACTAAAAAAAACATCCTCACTTTGATACCACTTGTTAGGATTAAACCACAGATAGAAATAACAATTACATGCAAATATAACCAATAACAAAAATAATAGATCACACAAAAAAGAACACAAGGCACCAAGAGTTAACGTGGTTCACCCAATCCCTAGGCTATGTCCACCAAAAAGCAAGTCTGATATTATTACAATCTAGTGATTACAACCTAATTACATTTTGTAATCCCTTACAACTCAATATCACTGCAAGAACCAATTTTGCATCACCACTTAATGAAAATACCTAACCCTAAGCCCTTTTATACAATTAATTTTATGCTCGTTTAGGGTTACAGCAAGTTGGCCATATATCAGCAACAATGTTAGCCATGACCCAAATTTTTTTTTGAGCCAATGCCCTAAACCCCAATTTGTTTATGAAGTATGTACAGTACTTTCCTGATCAATCACCATAAGCTTACATAATTATGAGAATACTTCTTTTTATCAGAGTAGGTAGAATTTTCATGCTTCTACCTCAAATACAAATCAAAGTGGGGCCATATTTTCTCAAAATAATATGGCTCAAGATCAATATTTTTGCTCCTCTTGCAATTACTCATATGCCTATTGTATGTGTCAAAAGGCCAAATCCTATTTAGCTTGGACTAACCAAGAGTCTACAATAGGATAGTCATATAATGAGAACCAACCCTAGGATGCCTCGCATATGCAAAGATAGGGTGATTGCTCCTTCATGAATCATCAGGTGGAGGAATATTGTAATGTAAACTAGGACTTCATTTGTCACAATACTCAGAGTAAAAGAAGAGCTATTGAAGATACTACCCATTCTCCTAATCAAGCTTTAACATCAAATGCAATACCTTGTGTACAAGTAGCAAATGATTAAGCCAATACCCTTCAACAACAAAGATAGAGTAGTAACAAAGGAGGTGTGAATAGTCCCCAAGTTATTCCATATCAACCCCTTATGCATGTAGTTCCCAAGGCTTCTACTAGAGCATCTAATGCCTCATTAAATGTGGTAGAGAAGATGAAGATGAAAAATTTGAATATTCCCATGTGGGACATTATTACTACTATACCCATGCAAAGGAAGTTGCTACAACAAGAATTAGAAAGTATTGAACCAAAAGACCAATCACCTAGCATGGATAGTGCCACAATTCTAGTACAACCATCAACGGAGGGAGAAACAAATAAAAAGGTCAGACCTCCTCCATTTTATGTTTCTCTAATTATAGGGGATAAACTAGTCCACAATTGCATGATTGATTTAGGGGCTAGTAGTTCAGTGATGCCTAAGTGTGTTTCTCATGCTTTAGAAATGAAATATGAGACCATTGTTAGGGATGTAGTATAGTAGGATGGTAGCACTATCAAGACTACATGGATCCTTAGGAATGTTTAAATGGCCCTACATGCATACCCTAGTTGTACTATGACTCAAGATATATCATTTACTGAGGTCAAGCCATGCTTTTCCATTTGTCTTTGAAGAGACTTAACTACCCAAATAGATGGTTAAATATCTTCTAATTGGTCATATATGTTTTTTAGAGCAAGATATGGGACCAAGGCTTCAATCAAAGTAGAGCCCCTAGCCCTCCATCGTATTGAGCCCTATACCCCTAATGCCATCAATATAAATTGTACCATCTTAGAGATAAATGAAAATGATATAGTAAATGAGCCTACCACTTCTCCTATAGAGATACCTAATTTTCTCTTAGATGAATGGGCTAATGTATATCAATTTGATCCCATATTAGAAACCCTTGAGATAGGTCTTGGTATTTACTATGTGTTAGAGAAGGATTTTCTTGTCCCTAACATGAATGGGCTAATGTATATCAATTTGATCCCATATCAAAAACCCTTGAGATAGGTCTTGGTACATACTATGTGTTAGAGAAGGATGTTCTTGTCCCTAACCTTCTGAAGACCAAAGAAGATATGAGTAGGATATGGAGTATGTATTTTGATGGATCAAGGAATAACAATGGATCAGGGAAGGGTGTGATGTTGACTTCTCCTACACAAGTAAGGTACTAATTCTCATTTAGGCTCTAATTTAGCTGTACCAATAATGTGGTTGAGTTTGAATCCTTGATTCAAGGTCTTTTACTTTCTCAAAAAAGAGGAATTCAATTATTAAGTGTATACAAAGATAGTGAGTTTGTGGTCCATCAAGTGAGAAATTAGAATATCACTAAGAATGGTTTTCTCAAGTCTTATAAACATAGAGTATAGGATTTACTTGAAAGTTTCAATGCATTCAATATTCAGATCATCCCTAGGAAGGAGAATAGATATGCTAATAGACTTGCAAAAATGGCTGCATCTTATGATGTGCCAAGGAATCTTGTGGAGGAGAAGAATCAACAAATTAGAGTGGTAGTTAGACCTAAAATTCTTGACAACAACACCAACTGGAAAGTTTTTAAATCTGATGCACAAATTGTGAGTTTCTTGCAGAATGAGGTAAAATTCTCAAAGAGAAACCAATCTAGGTTGTATGACCAGTATGGAGATCAAATCATCAATCTCAATTCCAACAAGTTTTATAAGGGTTTCATTACCCTAGAGAGTATCTTCAACCTTGATGATTAAGAAAGAAATAAAAGCATGAACATAGCTACTAACAAAGATGATTATACACTAGTTGTGGTTGTTGATGGGAAAATCTTAAACATGGGAAAGCTATGTTCTAAAATTGAGAAAGAAATTTTTATTCATCAATTCCAAGAATTTAGTGATGTGTTTTCATGGACATATGATGATCTAAAAGTTTTTGATCCTAGTTTGTTTAAGCATAGCATAGACTTAGCAGAAAATGTCAAACTAGTAAGGTAGAAACAGAGGCCAGTGAATCCTAAAATTGAACTCTTAATGAGAAAAGAGCTATCCAATCTAACTAAGGCTAATATAGTTTTCCCTATAAAGCACTCATCATGGCTATCAAACCTTGTCCCTATTACAGAGAAGAATGGATAAATTAGATTATGTGTGGGTTTTAAGGATCTTAACCAAGCTTTCCTTAAAGATCACCATCCCCTTCCTTCCATGGAGTAGATATTTTCTAAGGTCAGTGGTTCAAAGAGGTTCTCATTTATTGATGGATTCTCTAGTTACAATCAAGTGCTAGTCGAAGAGCCTGATAGATACAAGTTTTCATTCACCACCAAATGGGGCACCTATGCTTATAGTAAAATGCCTTTTGGGCTAACAAATGTAGTTGCCACATTTCAAAAGACAACAGAGATGGCCTTCAAAAAAATGATTGAAAGCTTTGTATTTGTTAACCTTGATGATATCATAGTGTATTCAAAGGATATAGTAGATCATTTTGGTCATATCAAACAAGTGTTCGTAAGGTGTAGAGATTTTGGGGTATCCCTTAACCAAAGCAAGTGTGTCTTTGCCACCAATCAAGGAAAATTATTAGGACACATTGTATCAAATTATGGTTTAATAGAAAAAATAAAGGCAATACTTGTGCTTCCCCTTCCTAGTCATAAGAAAGGTCTGCAAAGTTTTCTTGGTATAATAAATTTTGTAAGGAGATTTATCCTAAATTTATCTACCATGGTGAAACCTATTACAGCCATGCTTGAGAAGAATATGGTCTTTTCATGGACCAAGAAAGGGAAAGCAAGCTTTGAAGAGATCAAAATAGCCATAGCCTCAACTCCTACTCTCATCAATTCAAATTATGAGAAGAATTTCATTCTCTATACCTTAGGTGGTGAGTCAAGTATTTATGTTGTTTTGACTCAAATAGATGATAAGGATGAGGAGAAAATTATTGCCTTCTTTAGTAAGGAGCTTAAGGAATATGAAGACAAATATAGTTATGTAGAAAAGCAAGCCCTTATAGTCATAAGAGCTTTGAAGAAATTTAGACACCTTTTGTCTCATAACAATATATTTTTGTTAGTACCCCATGCCAGTGTGAAGGACACTCTTTTAAGAAAATATATTAGTGAGAAGAGAGCCAGGTTGATCACTAAAGTAATGGAGTAAGATGTTGACATTTAGATTACCAAGTTAGTAAGAGGGAAGGCATTGTGCAAATAGACGATCTCATCTCAGGAGTCAACTGAGGAAGTTTTCTTGGTATTAACATAACAACAAGAAGCAAGAAAGGATAATCCAAGGAATTAGGTAGATAGCATGACAACCTTCTTGTTAGGCAATATATATCTTCAAGAATTGGATAGGACTAAAAGGAGATAGTATAGATTGTAGTTAATTACTTATGCCATAGTTGATGGTATCCTTCTTAGGAGGGATTTCAATGGAGCCATATTGAGATGCATTGATACAGCCAAAGCTAAAAGAATGATCAAAGAGCTTCATGATGGTCATGATGGTGGTCACTTTTTAGCAAGGACAACCACATAAATATTATGAGAGCTAGTTATTACTAGCCATCCCTATTCCATGATTGTCAAGACATGTGAGGAAGTGTGAAAAATCTACCTTCTTCTCTGGTAATAAAAAGCTTGCAACTCTTCCTCTTCATCCCATTTAGGTAGACCAACCCTTTGCTCAATGGGGACTAGATTTCATAGAACCCATCAATATTCCTTCTAGCTTTGGTTACAAATGGATCTTAGTGGCTACAAATTACTTCACTAGATGGATAGAAGTAGTTACATTGAAGGATGCCATAGAGTCTTCAGTTTTCAAATTCCTTGGTGGAATTATGACTAGGTTTGGTCCCCCTTCAACCATTATTTTAGATAATGTAAAATCTTTTGTAGGAGCTCATATTTGTGCATGAGAAATTGATCATAATATCTACTTGAGCACATCTTCAATCTAGTATAATCAGTGCAATGGATTGGCTGAGTCATCTAAAAAAAACCTAATCAAGATTATGAAAAGGACTATAGATGATAACTAGAGGTGTTGGCATTAAAATTTAAGGACAGCATTGTGGGTTGATAGAATAATGCCTAAGAGAGAAATAGGAAACTTTCCCTTGATGTTTTTATATTGCAAGGAAGCAAGGCTTCCAATTTCATTAGAATTCCCATCTATAGAATTGGCTCATCAATTGGAGCTAATGGAAACTGATGCCATCATAGTAAGAATGGCAGAACTGATGGATTTAGAAGAGAAAGAAAAACAAGTCATGCAAATCCTAGAAACACATCAAAAACAAATGAAAAAGAGCTTTGATATGAAGGCTAAGGTTAGCATCTTTAGAGAAGGTGATCTGGTATTAAAATGGTATGTAGCTAGGGCTAAACTAGGGAGGTACTCAAAATTTGATACACTATGGGGTGGTCCCTATGTGGTTATCAATAGCAAAAAAGTCAATACTTTTTAATTGAGTCAGCCTAATGGTGAAGTTTTGCATATCCCAATTAATGGAATATATCTTAAGTCCTGCTTTTGATAAAAATGAGTATTTCATGTATATAATTAGGCTAGTTTCCTTCTTGTGGTTTCTTTTTTTTCAAGAAGTGCAAGAGCACATGTGTTTTGCAGAGGTTGCAAATAATTTTGGTTCCTCATTGTAGTTGCAAAGAGGCAATTTTTAGGTTACCAGGCATGTCTTCTATGATTTTAGGGTTTTTTTGGGTAGATTCTCATGTTTTTTGTGACTCTATTGCCCAATGGATGCATAGGCTACTAGTCTATGCATAGTTTCCTTGCATCTCTTCTGAGTCGCCAAAATTGTTGGCCAAATTTTCCCTCTAGCCAAAATTATCATATTTGAATTCAAATATTAAATGATCTTGACCAACCTTTAATATTAAACAATACCATGGAAATATGAAATACATTAAATGAAAACCATATAATATTTCCATATTTTCCTAAGTTATTTTCAGCACCCGCATGTTTCCATTCACCATCAGATCTCATAAGATCGATGGTGGGTGCTTTCCTACTTTATCAAGATGCAAGGTTTTTTATGAATGCAAGGAAGTGACCTTTTGCCATGCATTTAAGGTGAGGCCTTAGTTTTTGTTTGTGGGCCATCTTTTGACTATGTTGACATGCTAATGTGAGTTGGAATATGGCTAGAATACTATTGGTAATCACTTTCCCACATTTTGTATTTTTTCAGATTCTCTAATAATGCAAGAAAGTGAGGTTTTGACATATGGACATGTTGTTTCATTCTTCTGTGTGGACTGATGGGGCTAAAAAGGGAGCACCAAGTAGTTGCCAGGTGGAAAATATGTGTAAATTACTTTCTCCTGATTGATCAATAGTTTACATGTTTGTAGAGGTGGATGTCAAGTGTTCAGTGGGCCTAAAAGTTTTAAAAGTAAGCATAGCAATGACTAGGGTCTTTCATGATCATCGATCATTTGGTGATCGATAATCATCTCTTGTCCACAATATGGAATTGTTAAAAAATAAGGCAATGTGGGAAAGTGACAAATGGCTACATGTCCTGATGGTCCCAGTGAAGGAAATAAGCATGGAAGCTAGCGGTGGTTAAGTCATAAAGTCATCACAGTCAAGTTTAGAAGGTGGCATGATTATTTGGCCAATGGAGCGGTCAAACTTATAAAGACCTTACGAGCTGGTAAAAAGAAATAATGCTATTGGTCCACATGGATTATCCCAATTGCAAATCTAAGTTAACCTACTAGCCTTCCTAATTTGTAAGCCAAAAATAAGGAAAGATAGGGTTTCTTCCATGATCTAATCTTTTCAATAATTTTCAACCCCTCCATAGTTAATGCTTGGTTTTAAATGATGAAAAGGACACTCTTTCCATTATTTTATAATCCATTTTGAAGATTTTTAGCATTCATTAGCACCATTTCCATCACTTTAGGGGTTTCTCCTATTAGGGTTTCCATGATTTGCATGTCTCTAAAAGTATACCAAATAAAATCTACTATTTGGGTCACCTTGATTGTTCTCTGAGCACTTAATAAGAGTGGTTGTGAAGTAACTTTAGTTAGAACTATCTCAGTTATGCCTCAACTTTAAAGGAAGATTTTCTAATCTTTGTAAGGGTTTATCTTTATCTAATTCTCTAGTATTACTTCTTTACATACTACTATAATTTATCATGCCTCTGAACCTTTGTAATCCTCTGCTAGGTCTCTTTTAGCCATTAATACATTGTGCAAGATTTCTTTACCTTTGGTTAATGTTTTTGTCTATATTCTACAATTTTTATGATTGTATGTACTTTTGACATTTGAATGATATTAAGTGAAGACTCATCCTATAGCATTCCATTGTTGTCTAATCTACATGCGATTGTTGAATTAGGCAAGGTCTAAATCTATATTCTTTGAGGTTATAACTGGTTAAATATGAATTTATGGGTAGAAGTAAGGTCAAACACTTTATTTTGGTACATCACCCCTTAGGTTAGAGTAGGTACATTTTCTTTCATGCATTCCTACCCCCTTTTCCTCTCCAAGTGTAGTTAGGTGTACCCTAATAGTAAAGGAAGTCGGCCTTCTCTAGAGACTCAACTGCATAGTTCAAGTTTGAAAACTTGGAGGTTGTTTCCATGTTTCAAAAGGTTATCCTTAGGTAAAAACTTTGGACAAGGGTCCAAACTTTTGTGACAAAAATAGCTACAAATTGTAGCTTATCATCACTTTCATGCAAGATGATTTCCTCAACTTCCTCATCTTAATTAGCATATAAGCAATTTCCAGGTCTTCTAGGCTTCAACTTACCCTTATACTTTTTCTCCCTTTTAGGACATTTAGATGCATAATGACAAAATTCATTCCAAGTCAAACATTTAAATATATTCTTACCATCTAGTTCTTTTCTCACAAGGAGGGCAATTCCTTCTTCAATATTTTTATCTTCATCAGATCTAGTTCTAATATTGCTAGTGAAATCTCCATGAGTGCTTACACATCTAGATATAGATGGATGAACACTTAAGGCACTAAAAGTTGTCTCCACTCTTGTCAAATCTCCAGATTGTCTCAAACCTACTTCTACTACTTCCAATCTTCCAAACAATGTTTCCCTAGAGAACTTCTCAATATAGGCTATCAAAAGTTCAATCATTTGTTCTACTTGCTTGAATGGTGATGTTAGAGTTTTCAAGACTTTCCACACAAACTCATTTTCTTCTTTGGTTCTACCATATGATTTGATTCTAGAAACAATCTCAGATATCCTACCAACATGTATTCTTACAGATTCATCTTCCATCATTTTAGCATCTTGAAACATGCATATCAAATTCTATAATATTATTCTCTTTGTATGTTTATCTCTTTCAAAAGTAGATTATAAAGCTTTCCAAATAACATGAGATGTTTCTAGTGACTTTACCTAAATTTATTCATTCTTTGGAAGGGTTATCAATAAAGCTTCTCTAGCTCTCATATTGCACATGAAGAGATCTCTTTCTACTTCACTACATTGTTCAACCTATGCTTCCTCCATAATCATTTTGTTATCTTTTGTCAAAATCCAATACCCCCTAGACCCATACATAGTAGATGATTCTTCATCTTCTCTTTCAATTGTCATAGCTAACCCCATCAAACTTAGGACTATCCTTTTTGAAATGACTTGGCATTGATCTCCCAAAGCTATTAAGCTTTCCCTTCAAGGACCTTATGCTTTGATACCGATTATTAGGATATATATAGTCCACCAATATAATTGAGGGGGGATGAATAACTTATCCAACTATTATCACAATTATCAACCCTATTAAATCATAACCATATGAGAAATATAATCTAAAACCACAACAAGATACGAAGGCACAATAACACCAGATATGTTACCTAGGGAAACCCTTGATCAGAGGAAAACCTCAGTGTCGGTGGGGATGATACCCACAAGATGATGTATTAATATAAATATTCCTTGTTAGAGGATGGAGCCTCTTAGGAGTCTATGAAATACATTCACTACAAATCATTTCCTATTAGGAGACTTTGAATCCATGTGTAAGATATAAAAATATGGATGAATAGGGTTTAGAATAATGCACATGAAAGAGACCCTAAACTCATATTTTTATACATACATATGAATTGTAAGGGGATGTAATGTAAATTTGGAATTGCTAATATTGAAATGAAGAAATGAAAGTACTTACCTCTAAAGATGAACTTGCTAAAAACCCTTTCAAACAGTCTTATAAACTGTTGATTTTTGCATTCTAAATTGAAACTGTGAGATCTACAAATCCCATAATTTTTTCACTTTTGAGCTAGGTTAACCTTGACCCAAATACAGGGCAAGATCTTAGCCTGGGGCACAATATTACCCCTTTATTTCTGACCTTGACCTATACTAATCTCACATAAATTTTATTCATGGATCTTGAAAGTTTAGCAAAAAGAATATCTAGATCTGCACTAATATTCAATATCCTGCACCTGTCTCTACAAGAAAAAGGGTTTTGTTGTTTGGATGAGGGGTTTTCCTTGCTAAAACCCTAGTTTGGAATCAACCTTGATAATAGAACTAATATGGAGAATGCTCAAGTAATAGAAGTATATCTAACAATGAAGCTATGATATTCAATAGATATGCAATTGTATTTAAAATGTAAACAACTATATTGATATGAAATCTTGGAATTAATAATGTAAATCAAAACCATAAATTTTAATCAAAACCTCCATGGTTGTATGCTTGAAATCCACCTTGAGGGAAGAATGAATAAATCTTGAAGATGAACAAAGGATCTTGAAGGAACATAACACCACCATGATGGATAGATCTAGAGTTTGAATGATGAATCTTGAATTCTTGAATAGAATCCATTAAAAGTCTTGAAAGATTGAATCCTTGATCTTTAATGGAAACATTGAATGCTTGAATGGGTGATTTCTTTCTCAGTTGATTTTCTTGGGAGAAAACTTGATCTCAAAACTTGATTACTTGATGGATGAAAACTTGACTACTTGATCATGAAAAGTGGATGTGAAAATGAGAATGGAAGGCTTCCTTTTATACTAGTCTAGGAAAAAAAATTCTAGAGAGATAGATATAGGAGAATTAAATTCCAATCAAGCCTTAACCCCTAGAAATGGAACTAGATTAAATACAATTTAAGAGTTTACCATTCCAAAACCTAAAACAACCAACCCAAAAGTAGGAAAACAAATTTATGAACTTTTCCTCGCATCTAGAAAAAAATTTGATGAATAGGGGGACTTGGGTCAAGGTTGAGGTTGACCTTGACCCAAGGGTTTAAGACCTCTAGAAAGTGAGCCAAAAGGGAAATAAAATTTCTCGCGGAGGCCCAAAAAGATCCCTAAACAAGCATTGAAGATAGGAAGGGGGCAAAAAATAGGTGACAACTTGATGAAGGCCCAAAACACCCCCTAGGGAGGGATAAATGTACTTAACATGGAAGTGCTTCCATTTTAAGATGATCCATTAAACCCCCACTTAATTAGTGGGAGTATGGAAATAAAACATGCTCATGGTAAAGGAGAAGAAAGATCCAAGAGGATTTGAAACAAGATATAATAGCACTTAGTTGATGACATGAGCTGCCAAGCCAAGGATCCTAACTCAACATACACACATTTGGATGCAAAAATTTAAAAAAATAAAAACAAAGCTAAAAGACACAAAAAGAGGGATTAGTACTAAAACAAACCTAAATAAACTAGTAAAGGAAAAATTGCTAAGAAATGCTTCCTATACTAATATCATATTTGGAAAGTTATTATAAAATCATAAATGATTACATAAGAAAGATAAGAGAAACACTATAAATAGAATAGCTTTATGATCTAGACCTACTAGCATGAAAGTAGAGAGAGAGAGAGAGAGAGAGAGAGAGAGAGAGAGAGATTACTTCACCTAGTAAGATTCCCTCCTTATCGTGAATCACCAAGGAGGGAGAGCGCAATAAGTGGCCAACCTGATAGTTCACATAGAAATTATGCTTTGCAATTATAATGTGTTTTCTGATAGATTTTGAAATACCCATAGATCCACCTTCTTGTATCACCATGGAATATAAAATGTGTGTCCCTTCAAGATTTAGCAAACTTATGTGTGTTACCTTTCATGGATTTATCATATTGAAAATTTGAAAGATGTGTCTCTTCAGGATTTAGCAAATTATGTGTGTTACCTTTAGACGATTTAGCATATAAATTAAAAATACTATAGTAAAATGGAGACCCTATATATGCTCCCCTCCTTATCATGGTTTTCTACTAGACATGATAAGGAAGAGAAAGAGGATACCTGCTTCACAATGTAAGGAGATATCTTGTTAAGAACAATGTACACTATGTTCTTAGCGAAAGGTATTGACCCCTACATCCAAGAGCATAGATAATCATGAAAAGGATATGTGACTTATAGAAAAAGGATCCTCAAATAGAAAGAGATTTTATCAACAAGACCCCTAACATAGAGGAGTGTTTTAGATAAAATATCATCCTTCAAAGATAAGCCAAGTAGGAACAAGGATTCAATCACCAAGCCCCCTACAAACAAGAGGAAGAGGAATCTTTGATTGTGGGAAACAACTCTAACATCAAAGCAAGGGAAAGATTTTATAAAGAACATAATTTGAAGAATAAAGAAGAGGTGATGACCTAGGACAACAACCTCTCATCAAAACTAATATGGACATAGTCAAAAGATCAGTCATTATAATGAAATGATGTTGCAAGATAAAGAAATCCCACTAAGATAAGGAAAGAAGATCCCTAGACAAAGAGAAAGAAGGAAAAACCTTTTCTCCTAGGGATGAAGAAAATGGATACGTTTGCAAAAAAAAAAATTTAAAAAAATATATCTGGAATAAGAAAAGAAAACTATGGATGATTATTAAAATCGGGTTCACGTTGGGTTCACTAAAATGTAAGATATAAAAATATGGATGAATAGGGTTTGGAATAATGCACATGAAAAAGACCCTAAACCCATATTTTTATACATACATATGAATTGTAAGGGGATGGAATCTAAATCTAGAAATTCTAATATTAAAATTATGAAATTAAAGTACTTACCTTCGTAAAAGAATCTACTAAAATCCTTGTCAAACAGTCGTAGAACTTGTTGATTTCTAAGTTTCTAAACCAATATTGTGAGATCTACAAAACCCAAAAATATTTTTCTTTTATGAGCCCAGATGACATTGACCCAAATTTGGGGTAATATCTTACCATGGGGACAAATATTACCCCTTTATTTCTGACCTTGAACTGCACTACTCCAAAAGAAATTACGTTCATGGATCTTGAAAGTTTGGCAAAACGGGTATCTAGATTTGCATTAATATTCCCTATCCTGCATCTATATCTACATAAAAATTGAAAAAAAGAAATTGGATGAGGGATTTTCCTTGTTCAAACCTTGGTTTGGAATCAACCTCAATAATGGAATTGAAATAGAGAATTCTAGCAATAGAAGTAGATCCAACAATGAAGCTATGATATTCAATTGTATTTGAAATGTAAATAAGTATATTGATATGAAATCTTGGACAAAATAATGTAAGTCAAAACCATAAATGTAAATCAAAACCTCCATGATTGTATGATTGAAATCCACCTTGGGGAAGAATGAATAGATCTTGAAGATGGAAAAAGGATCCTGAAGGAAGATCACACCACCATGATGAATAGATCTAGGGTTTCAATGATGAGCCTTGAATGCTTGAACAAAATCCCTTTAAAGGCTTGAAAGCTTGAATCCTTGATCTTCAATGGAAAACTTGAATTATTGAATGGGTGATTTCTTTCTCACTTGATTTTCTTGCTTGAAATTTCTTGGGAGAAAACTTGATCTCAAAACTTGATTATTGGATGGATGAAAAGTTGATTACTTGATCATGAAAAGTGGATGTGATAATGAGATAGGAAGGCTTCCTTTTATACTATTCTAGTGCCCAAACTTCTAGAGAGGTTGACATAGGAGAATAAAATTACAATTAAGCCTTAACCCCTAGAAATGGACCTAGATTAAATACAATAAAAGAGTTTACAATTCTGAAACCCAAAACACCCTACCCAAAAGCAGAAAAAACTTGTGAACTTCTCCCCACATCTGGAAAACTTTTTGATGAAAAGGGGGACCTGGGTCAACTTTGTAGTTGACCTTGACCCAGGGGTTTGGGACCCCTAGAAAATGAGCTAGAGGGTAAAAATAGTGCCTAGAGAGGGTCAAATAGAGCTCTAAATAGGTACAAAAGATGGGTGGGGGTAGAAAATAGGGGATAGTTTGATAAAGGCACAAAATACCCCCTAAGGAGGTCTAAATGTTCTTAACATGGAAGTGTTTCCATTTTAAGATGATACACCATGTTAGGAGATTTGAACCCTAATAAGAGTTGTAGAAGGTAGATGGACCCACTATCAAAACACTTTTAGGGGCAAGACGAATGAACCCACTATCCAAATGATCTCTATATTATTCCTTGTATAATAATAGAATTGTATTTTATTTCTCCTTCCTCTTTCTCTATAATGTCAACCAGACTTCTACTCCTTCAGGTCTTGATACCAAATCACAAAATTTACATCCAATAATCCATTGGATTGCTTACTCGCATTTACCAATTAATCATCTCTTGGTCACACTTTCTTGATTACTTCACATTTCACACATATTTACAAACAAGGAAAATACTCTCCTTTATACCATATCTTCAAAATAATTCCTTGGGTCAGCCTTGAGGCTTACCTGATTATTCTAATAAGATAATTAATTATTTCATAATTACAATAGCATTTTTGGTTGAGAGTCTATACAAATCTTTACACATGTGACTTCAGGGCTTGCACACTTACTGACATCATCATCAAACTATCCTCTTCACTTTGATACTATGCATATCCAGATTCTATCTCTATCAAACAATATAGTAGGATCATCAGAAATTGCTTCTCAGGTGCATTGTTTCTACTCTATTCTCTATAAATTACTTACAACTTCCAAACATTTCCTTAATCACATGTCACCTAGCCATAAAATCTCTATCTGTATGATCATGATCTCTATCTTCTACTTTTCTAGTCTTTATAGAATTATTGCTATGTTGACATCAATGACAAACACATTCATGAATGCAACATGTTAATACTTCCACATTCTTTCCAATGCTTAGGATACTCTCCTAAAGGAATATCATCAGCATTCATGCTAACAAGGGTTCCATTATCATCTTAATCCTCTCAATAATTATACTACCCCTAATATTTTATGGAGGACACTAGTTGTTCCTCACAATCTATACATTGCTATCCTTTGACATTTCAGTTGATGATACCATTTTAACCAAGGTTTTTTAACAAAAACTCTTTTACAATAACTTTTGAAAACAATTTACTTAGCACCAAAAGTAACACTTATTGATGTAAATAGATTTTTCAATGGTCCATAATGATTTTATGGCTTTGTCACTAAAATCCCTTTAATCTCCTTTAAATCACTTGAGATCTTTGAATCTCTTGGTAAATAAGAATGTATGCTCAAATTCAATAAATATCTTCAAATTTTCATTTTAGATCTACAATAAATTCTCTTGTACTTGGTTGGTATATGACAGCTAGCTCAGTCTCCATACTTGCTCAGTCAAGGTTGCCTTACTCCACCCACACTAATTCATTCAATCAATACATCAACTTCCTTGATCACTTAGTCTATACTACAAAGCTTGGTCAATATAGACTATACCATTGATGCTCAATATTTAATGTGGCAAATAATTTTATTTTTCTTTCCTCTTTTATGGATCTATTCTTAGATGCATGTTTACTTATACAGATATGAACCTTTAGCACATCTATGTTAGAAATTGATGTAAAATATAGCATTGTATATACAATTCCTACATACCTTATTTATTCAATTAGATGTGGTGTGATCACCTAATTCATGGTATTGGGTGGTCTCTACTTCATTTGCTCCACTACTTCCAACTTTCACTATATCTATCCATATTTTCTTTCCCTCAACCTTTTCTTTTTTATTCCTTAATGTTGGTGCTCTAGTTCTACAATTTTTACTGATATGGAAAAATTTGAGATAACTAAAACATATTATTTCTCCATCCACCCACTTCTTGTAATTTCCTCTAAAATGTATCTTGATGCAATTTTTTGGAATGTGTCCATACTCTCCACAATAGTGACAATCATACCATGTATTGTAATCCTAATTATAAGAATTTCCTTTTCTTGGTTCATATTCTTATTTCTCAGATATCCACTTGGATTTTGTCTTGAATCTACACTCATAAGCTTTATGTCCATATTTCTCAAAATTATAGAAATGTCCTTTTGAAATAAAGGAGGGGTGAAAATTTATTCAAGATCAAAGAGAAACAAGTACAAATAGAGAAAGGGCATCAGACAACCCTGTCAAGATCAACCAAGTAATCAAGTTGATGGGACAATCCCATTGGAAGTTGAGTCTTATCAACAATGTTCCAATTACACATATGTTTAGAAGCCCACTTTGCCAAACAATCAGCAACACTATTCCATTCCCTGAGAATATGAGTGAAAGTAATAGACTCCAAAGAAGTACACAAATTATGAATCTGGTCTACAATCAAAGCTAACTTCCAACTAATAACTTCAGAATGTTGTTGAATAGACATATCACCACTTGTGAATCAGATTCATAGATAAGCCTTCTCCAACCAAGGTCACAAGAATTTTTCATAACACACAAAATAGTTATGTCCTCCATCAAGTTGTTAGTGTGATGACCTCTATAAATAGAAAACACAAACTAGACATCACCCTTCCTATCTCTACCAACACCACCAATGCCAACAGGGCCTGGATTTCCCTTGGAAGACCCATTTGTGTTGATTTTAAGAATACCCTACAGAAGGGCACTCCACTTCCCCACCATTTTATCTTTCTCAAGGGATGTCTACACATATTTCTTAGCAAATTTCCATGTAAGGGGGGAATATATAGATGATGATAATTAAAAAATCCTCCCTTGATTCCATGGCCTCAAAAGTGTCACATTTTGCAGAAACAGTTTCCCCCAAAGAATGAAGAATTTTCACCATAAGTGAGGAACCTCTAAAAACTCATCCTTAAAGATATGATGGTTCCTTTCCAACTAAATATGCCAAATAATAAAGGAGGGTCCAAGAGTCCAATAAACTTGAAGAAATGAAGTCTTGATAGGAGCCTTACCCTAGTGAGAAAAGAATTCTAATAGTGAGGACACATGCCAACATGATTGATTCCACACATTCCACCAAGAGTGCCAAATATGTCTATTGAAAGAGCATTGGAAATAGAGATGAGAGATATTTTCTTCACTAGTCTAACAGAGAACACACATTGAGGGTCCTTGGAAGCCAAACTTACATAAATTATCCCATGTAAGACATCAACTATGGATCACCAACCACATTAAAAAGTTACATTTGGGCCAAGAAAACTTGTACCAGATTTTCTTCCACCAAAGCATTTAAATCTCCCCCAACATCTACCAAAGAAGCTCAACATATCCTACAGACATTGAAAATTTTCTAGATAAATCTTTTTTGTCCCAGGCAAGAACATCATTACCAACAAAAGTAGTACACTTATGAGACTGCAAAATCTAAAACAACTCCTTCCTATCCTCCTTAGATCCTCCTGGAGGCCATTCAAAAGTGTGTTTCCAATGAAAGGAAGGAGCCAAACCTCTAACACACCCTATCTTATAAAATTAACTATCCCAACTAGCATCACTAAAATTTTGATAGAGGGCATGTAGCTGAGGATGAGTAGTAAGAATAGGAGGGTGCCCATCCCAAGAGTCAAGCCAAAATAAAGCTTGTGATCTGAATGACAAATCCAAAAGAGACCATCTTTAACCAATTGAGCTCCAAACTTTAGCATATTCCAAATCATGGATCCTCTCCCATCCAAAGTAAAGTGGTGAACTTCAACCACATCAATATCTAGAAAATATTTATGGGTGAGAATACAAGCCCAAAGTTGATATTGGTTACTACACCAATGCCAGTAAAGTTTTACAGTGAGAACCTGTCCATTTAAAATAGTTGATCGTAAACCAAGGCCACCCTCTTTCTAAGGCCTACATACTATTTCCCATTTAACATACTCCATTTAGAAGTTGAAAGGTTCCCACTACAAAAGAATTGATGGGACAAAGCATCAAATTCCTAAAGAAAATACATTGGATAACACTTTGCAAAAATTTAATCTTTTCCTATAGTTTGAACTATATGATAAATCAAATTTTATTTAAAAAAATTCTGACCCCGTACATGCAACCTCTGAGAAGAACAAAAATAAATTTTTATTTGAAACCTTTGAATTTTCCCTATCTTTTCAATATGGGTCAAACCTAGTTTGACCACCTTGTGACATTCATTAGCATCTAATTTGTTCCCGTTTTGCACAATCATCTGACCCCTCCAACTAGGCACCATGTGTCAACATTTGATTCATTCTATGTTCTACCATATTAGCACCATGTCATCAATCCACATAATTATGCCATGTCATGGTCATGATTGCACTATGTTATAAATTTGTGAATGGATTGTGCTCCTATATGATCACACACCCTTCAGGAACATCACTTGTTATTGGAAACTTGGATGGACTGTAAGGAATCAAGCCTTCCTTCCAATAGAATTCAACTTGAGCATCAATGGATGCATTATTATACTTCCTAGCAGCTTTGTTAGCCTCAGCTTCATCAAAGACATCAAACCATTTATAATGTCAAGAAATAGCAAAAGTAGCATTGGTCCACCACAAAAACCTTTCAAGAATTTGAATTGGATCAACCACAACCTGAAGTTTCCCATCAATCCACTCACATTAGGGAAGATTCTGTGAAGTAACAACTTTGGAATCTTTCTAGTGCGACATCCATCAAAATAAGGCAGATTATGAACCACCATTATTTTCCATAGTCCAATCATCTTTGAATTGTCCAATGCAGTAGTTTGTCTCAAGAACAATTCCATTGTCTCATCAAAAAACATGAAAAAGCAGACTTTCCTATCTGATGCTTGTGGATTCTCCTTTCTACCTTATCTCCAATCTTTCCTACGACTTCTAAGTCTCTATTATTTTTATGGTGTCTTCTCCTCTTTCACAGCATCATTCAGGAAGACTAAAATGGCACTACCCATTTGGCACTATACTCCAAGCATATCCTGACTCTTATCATTGCTATGATTAAAAACATAATGTTTCAATTGCTCAACTAAAATACCCTATTCCTTTTCATCTAGGCATGCTAGTAGAAAGGAAAACCAATCCCTAGCATCATCTTCCAAGGTTTGAACAAACAACTTCATAAGAATGTCTTCATGAGTAATTTCAAAATCACCAACCAAGTCACTGATGACATTTCTCGCTAACTTAAAACTCAATCATGAAGATTACTTTCAAAATTCATTACTTTCAAAAAATATGAAATTCTTTCTACCAATTTCAACTCCAAACATACTTCAAGATATGAAAACATTTGCTGAATCTACTTTCCAAAAAGTATGTTGAGATGGATTAAACCATTCTCCTATTTAGTGCTACAATTACCACTTGACAGAGAAACTTTTGTACAACTTACTTTCATGGAAATGAAATCACACATGGAAGTGTAAAATACCTTTAGTGTTGTTGTCATGAAAACATTGATTTGCTAACTAGCCTAGTGCTGGTTTCAATTATTTGCACCACTAATCAAATTCCCTATAGAGCCACCATCTCCTTGAGGAGAACAAAATGAAATCACTACTATGATTCACTTTAACATTTAAAATTTCTTGTGACAACAGATCACATACAACACTTCAAAACTTTTTAGTCAAGAATTCATATATTCTCTCCTCTTGCTTACAATTTACCATAACTTTCAAATTTGCACAATTTAGTTCAAAGGTCCTAAAAACATTTATGTATAACCAATCTACATTGGTACAGAGATCCTTTAGAGAGTTGCCACTCACAATTGTGAGAAAGATTTAAGACATGATTCATAGCATGACAAATTTGAATTGAACTTTCAACTTATGGGATTTTCAAATCTTTAAACATTTCGAAGAGAGAAACCATTTTTTATCAATTTTGACTCTAAGATTACGACAGTACTTTGAAAACAACAACCATATGAATTTACTAAAGATGAACACTCTTAACAACACAATTTATATCCAATTTAAGAACTACTACTATAAGAGAATAAAGCTTACTAGGGACATGAGAATGTAGCAAGGAAATGGACTAAACACAAGACTTTACTACTATATAAAAACTTTCTCCATGTCTTTCCTTCTATTGTGTTGAATCCCTTTAGATTCTCAAGGTTTGTCTATCATGAATCTCAACACAAATCTCCAACAGAGTTTCCATTTTGTTGGCTCCTAATTTAATAGAGTTTGAATAACTAGGTATGCAAGGCAATAATGTATCTATGGGCAGCTATCTCCAATAATGGACACAATTCACCAAGAAGCTGAACCAACTATAAGGCTACACTCCTTCTTCACTTTAGGCTCTACAAAACCTAGGTGGGTGAACCTCTTGAGATCTAATTATGTGACCAGTGCAATAAGCATAATCAAGATCTAGAATAACAAATGAAACCCCTAAATCTTCTATACTTAACCAAGAAATCACAAGCATGAAATAGCTAAGAACATGACTCATGAAACTGGTAAGTTAAGTGAGGGTCAAACTTTGAATAACTTTCAACATAAAAGGGAAAAATGATTTAATATGTTGATATAAGCAAGACCTAAGTATGAGAAAAAAAACTTAAATGATCTTATCTCTGAACAGTGCCTTATCTATTGGGTAATTACAAGAATTATAAGCTTACATCTCTTGGAAATCTCTAACATAATTCCTACATCAAGATCCCTGATCTATCTTTCACCTTATAAATAGACATTTGCATCAAAATGAATCTCATACTCAGGTTATCCCGTCATGAAATCTGCAAACCCTGTGATAAACATCAAGAAATTAAATGGCTCTTTGTTCCATCAGCAAGATACTTCAACTAAATACATTCCTAAACAAAATGTAACCTAGTTTATGTTCTTTGTTCACAAACTAGAAAATATTACAAATCCATGAGTAGGAGATAAGATTCAAATTGAAATTAAAACCTTTTACTATGTTTTATACATTCTCCTTGAAAATGAATACATGAAAGATGTCTAGAAAATAACTCACAAATCACCTAACAAATGAGAACTGTCTGCATTAAAAGTTAAATGTTGCTCAATACAAGAAGAAATTGTTGAAGAATGGTGTCTCAGTAGTGAGAAGTTTTTCTCAAAAAACTGGAACCTCAGAATGAGAAAGAAAGAGAGTGATATAGGAGGAAGTGAATTCCTGGATCTATTGTAAAGATAACATGTGTCCACTCAAAATTCCTCCCCAAGAAGTTGAAAAACCTCTCTCTACCCTCTCTCTATAACTGCATATCAAATCCCCATCATTTGGCCTCAAAAAGAAAGAAATATCTGAGATACTTGATTGAAAATCATAACTGATTTTGATGCCAAAATGAACTCAAGGAAAAAGTGAAAATTAGTTAAATAGCCTCTAGAACACAAGAAAGTTGTTTAACATCAATTTTCTCCATATTCAGACTTCATCAAGCTTTTACATATGCCCTCTAACCAATTTTGATGCTCAATGGCAAAAACTACCTATTTTGCTAAGAAGGCCCCAAAAATCACAAATTTGTTTATAACTCAAACTGGTGAACAACTATGCAAGAACTAACTCCATATTTGGATAGGTCATCTTCTCCTAGTTCTAACGGTATATTGGAGTGCCCATTTTGAGCAAAAAATGCCCCTGTTATGGCCCTCCAAAAATTAGGTTCTTGTTCATGCCTTTGCTTAACACTTTGCAAAAAAAAATCTTTTCCTATTGTTTGAACTATATGATAAATCAAATTTTATTTTAAAAAATTTGGACCCTACATGTAAAACCTCTGAGTAGAATAAAAATAAATTTGTATTTGAAACCTTTGAATTTTCCCTACCTTTTCAACTTTGGTCAAACCTAGTTTGACCACCTCGTGACACATGTCAACATCCAATTCATTTCCTTTTTGCATAGTCATCTAACCCCTCCAACTGGGTGCCACATGTTAACATATTATTCATCCTCTATTTTGCCATGTCAGCACCCGATCATTAATACACATCATCATGCCATGTCATGGTCGTGATGTCACTATGTTATCCATCAAGAAACTTTCCTTTGGCGACATCATGATGGTCATCAAATGTGTCATGTGTCACCATCTGGTTCATCTGTGAGATCTACCTACCACATCACTACTAGGTCATTGCCTACTCGCCACATGCCACTATGTGTCAAATTTTGGTTTGTCATCAGATCTATAAGCAGGACCCATGACCATCTCACTGGATTTTAAGGTTTTTTTATAGGTAGCTATGTTGCTACTGGAAAACCTCACCATTTTTTGGTGGCGATATAGTGACTTTCCAAATTTTGGACTTTTTCAGTGACTTCAATCATGCTAGCATCATTCTCTTTAATTGTGTGTTAATTAAAAATTACAGTGTCATACCTCTGATTGTCATCGTCCACGGTCAGTTGTTCCCTTCCTCCAGGGCTATGGCTTCAAAAGTCTCTTATCTTAAAGTCACATGCTTATCTTATGTTTTTGCATTTAAACATTAGAAAATCTCCTAATCTAGTGCATGTGGGATTATAAGGTTTATAAAAAAACTCGTTTCTTTGCCCATAATTTTATCTCTAACTATAGAAAAACTGAGTTGATCCCTTGGTGTGAATCGATCAACTTCATTGAACCAAAGGCATGAGAATAAATTTGTGAATGGATTGTGCTCCTGTATGATCACACACCCTTCAGGAACATCACTTTTTATTGGTAACTTGGATTGACTGTAAGGAGTCAAGCCTTCCTTCCAATAGAATTCAACTTGAGCACCAATGGATGCATTATTATCAAAGACATCAAACCATTTATAATGTTGAGAAATAGCAAAAGTATCATTGGTCCACCACAAAAACCTTTCAAGAATTTGAATTGGATCAGCTACAATCTAAAGCTTCCCATCAATCCACAAAGAATATCTCACATTGGGGAAGATCCTGTGAAGTATAAAATTTGGAATCTTTCCAGTGCGACATCCATCAAAATAAGGTAGATTACAAACCACCACTATTCTCCACAGTCCAATCATCTTTGAATTGTCCAAAGTAGTAGTTTGTCTCAAGAATGATTCCATTGTCTCATCAACAAACATGAAAAAGCTAACTTCCCTATCTGATACCCGTCGATTCTCCTTTCTACCTTATCCCCAATCTTGTCTGCGGCTTCTAAGTCTCTGTTCTTTTTATGGCATCTTCTCATCTTTCATAGAATGGTTCAGGAAGACTAAAATGTAATTGCTCATTTGACACTATACTCCACGCATACCCTGACTCTTATCATTGCTATGATTAAAAACACAATGTTTCAATTGCTCAGCTAAAATACCCAATTAATTTTCATCTAAGCTATTACAAAGGAGATACATATGGTTTGTGGGACAATGCTCTTCTTGCAATCAATGTCTTCCCTATTTTATAGCTTCCCGTGCATTGAATCACTCTTTATGCATGGGTTTTTTTTACTTGCTACTTGTGTTGACTTCCATGGAAACTTTTTTCTTTATTGCTAATCTTTCCCTTTTTGCATGTGCATAATGATGCATCTGCCATTACTCCAAATTCTTTTCTTCTATGTTGCTTTCCTTCTATTTTGAAGTGTGATCCAGGATTTTTGTGACTTACATTGTCTTTTCTTGTTGTCACCCATGTCTTTCATGAAACTAGCTATAACACTTTGTATGTTTCATTAATTTTACCTCTAAGATACAAACAAGTTTCTAACAAAACCTACCTAGAACACTGAATTTAGTGATAAAAATCTTGCATAGATCACCACCTAAGTTATGATCTTCGAGGAGGTGTTCCTAATGTTGAAGTTGGGTGATGACAATATACAGAATAATCCCAATAGATGATATTAGCTCAGTGTCATAGAATGGGGACTGTACATCTTCTTCATCAACTATGACAGTAGCCTATCTCTCGGTTAATGCATCCTGGGCTTCATGAAGGAATTCAACATGAATTATCTCTTTAACCTTTAGTCTTGAAGCAAGATCAAGGTGTAGCATCCAAAAACAAATATCAACTTCCCTTGGACATTTTGATAGAAAAAAGAAAGAATGTGATGGCAGAGCTCTATCATAGCTCTCAATTTCTCCTCTCAAGAAGTAAATGTACAAAACAACTCAAATAATAGAACCCCTTTGTTATACATTTATAGTATCTCAAAAATCTCATGATACGCAGAACATGGATGTTTCATATTGCCTTTTTTATTATATGAACTTTCCTCTTATTTAATTGTGCATAACTTTTCATTTTTAAAACATCCCTTATTCACATCTAAACCTGTCAATTTGACAGAGCTAGTCGCACCCCAAAGTGGGTTCGACTAAAAAAAAAATTGTTTCTGAACAACTGAACCTTCAAACTATCCCATTGATTATCTAGCATTTATTTGAATCAAAATTTGACCATTGAATAATCAAATAAAACTCATTTTAACTCTTAGCTGCAAAACTGTGACTTTTTGCTAATAGGGCCTATTAGCTAGCTTTAAAAATTGACCCAAACATCTGACTGGGCTCTAAAATTAGACACACTAATTCTTTTTTTTTGCACACTCTTACCCCGTCAAATCTCATCTCATGAAAAATTCTCAGTCAAAAGATATTGACTATCAAAACTACCCTCCCAGAAATGCCTGCAGGCAAACATGTTAGAAAACCATAAAATGCTTTCGAATTTAACCTCAAAAATTTGGCAAACTGACACTTGGGAAAATGAAAACTGAGACGTTGGTTCATTGTCATGAAGAGAGTATAAATATATAATTTGGGCTCATGATGAATAATTGGATGCATTTGGCAAGCGGTCAAAGTGGGCTACTCAAAATTTGCAGACTGGAAACAATGGCAAAAAAGCATTTTTTTCAAATGGAATTGACCTGGGAAAGTGTGCAGATGGATTCGTCAAGACTTGAAAATTGGCATACTTGAAGTATTTTTAGAGTACTACTTAGTGTTACAATCCATTCAATCTCACCTATCATGGATTTCAGGTTATGACATCACAAATAGGGTTCTAATAAATCTGCACTCCTTGACACTAGTGAAACTTTAGAAATTGCATTTGGAATCACTTTTGAAAATTGATCAAACGGATTCGTCATAAGCTCAAACTTTAGAAATAACAAGTATCTAACCCCTAGAATATTATACAAAAGGAATTTTAGCATTCTAGTCAACGGGGTCAAATTTATAAGAAGTCAAACAGTGCCTTCTAGAGTTTAGAACTAATTGCATCAGCATGACAACATTAAATGACCAACTTTGAGGGATTCAAAACCTAGTCAAACAAACTCAAAATGACTCAAAATTTGAAACATAGGATCTTAGGTATGGACACTATGCACTCCCAAAGTAGTGAGTCATGAAACATTACTGGGTGCAAGATATTCATATGCAAACATAACCTTTCGTCGTTGTTTGACACTTAAGTGAAAATGCAGAATTGACAATTTGCTCAAAACAGGACTTCACGAAATGACTCAGAACAAAAATTTAACTTCGTGAAACATATAGGCATACTGAATGTAGGGTGCTAAAAGCATTAAACACCTCTTATGCTTCAAATGGGTAGCTAGGTGCATATGCATCAAATAGCATTTATAGGGCTTAAACTCTTCAATGGTACTCAAAATCAGGGCTACAATTTTGAGTGCCAACACTATCAACAATCAATTTGGTGATAATTTTGTACACAACATTACAAAGAGAAATGGGATGAAAGGAGTCAAGATTTTCAACACCTTCTTTCTTCGCAATAAGAGTCAGTAAAGTATAGTTCAATGCAATAAGAATTGGCTTATTCTAAAGGGATTACTCAACCACCTCCAAGAGATCCATATTTATAATTTCCCAAAATTCTTGAAAGAATTTCACAAGGAAGCCATTTGGACCTAGAGGTTTGCCTTTATTCATCCCAAATAGAACCTCTTCAAGTTTAGATATCAAAATTGGACAAAGAAGAGAATCATTCACAGCATTAGTAATAAGAGAAGGAATGCATGAAAGAATTAAGCTCTCCTCCTCAGCTGTAGGCTGAGAATCCTCAGTAAAAATGTTAGAATAAAACTGAAGGGCTTCCTTGGTAATAGTAGACTAAGAAGAAATCTTAAGTGCTTCAATAGTAACAAGAGAGAAAATATATCCTTTATTATGGCAAGCCTGAAAAAAATTATGAAAAAAGTAGTATTTTTATCCCCTTCATGTAGCCAATCAATGTGAGCCTTTTGTTTCTAGTAAATCTCTTCCCGAAGTTCCCATTCTTCCACATCTTGTATAGCCTAGGATTCTTCCCTACCAAGAGCCTCTATAAGCCTAGAGTCCCTAATTTGGTGAGTAGTCACTGCAAGATGGTTTCTAGATTGGAGCTTCCCAAAGAAAGAAGTATTCCATCTCTTAAGATGATATTTGACATATTTAAGTTTTGTCTCAAAGCCAAACATAGTTGTGCCATAAGTTGGGCCACTCTTTTTCCACCACTTAGCCACCAAATCATAAAGGGATGAGTCTTAGAGCCACATAAGATGGAATCTAAAAGAAGGATTCTTAGGGAGTGCAACAGGAGAAGAAGAGAACTTAATTGGCCAATGATCAAGACCTCTCCAATCAAGAATTTTAGAACTTGTGACTAGGCCACTGCCAACCCAATAACATGAAACAAGAAACCTATCCAAATGTTTTGAGATAGCTTCTTGACCACTCTATCTATTGTTCCAAGTGAAACCCCCATTTGAAGGCTTAACATCAATAATGGAAAGAACATCCACCTAGTCTTGAAAAAGATCAGAAGCAGGTCCAAGCCTAGGCCAACCTCCTCTTTTCTCCTCGAGACTTAAAATAGAATTAAAATTGCCTCCTAAAATCCAATGAAAATAAGGAGCACAAGAATGCACATACCTAATGTGATCCCAGAGATCAATCTTCCCACGAATGTCATAGGGGCATTAACATTTGTCACAAGAATAGTTTCACTAGATTCCAAGGTAGCAGCCACCATGGAGATTGAGTAATGACTAGAAATCCAGCAAAGGGGAGAAATCTTATGAGGGTCCCAAAATAGAGCCAACCCTCTAGAATTAGCTTGTGAACCAATACTTTGATAGTGACCAACATACCAAATGCATGGAGCATGTTGATGCATAACCTTAATAGAAACCTTAGTCTCTTGAACACAAAAGACATCTAGAGAATGAATTGAAATCAAATCATGAATAGCCTTTTGATGATAGGTGCTATTCAAACCCCTCACATTACAAGAGAGAATTATCATTGAGTGGTTTGAGAAAAGTGAGCATCAATAGGTTTAACAAACCTAGATTCCACCAACAAATCTCCAATCATTTTTATCTTTTCAAGGTCTTTCTTCTACCCTTTTGATGAGCTATCAGTGAGACTTTTCTTAAGGGGTCATTGTTGCACTCCCAATCTATGAGATGAACCCTTATTATTTTACAATGAAACTAAAACTTCTCTAGCTAAATCTACAAAAACAATGTCATCCTCTATGGAATTATTTAAAGTCACCTGAGCTAATTGTTATCACTAAATAGCTTGAATTGGTTATAGTTCAAGAGTTGGTACAACCTCCATACTGACCCCAACACTATTAGAAGTGACCACATGTGGGACCCCTTCTTCCAAAGCTAAATTCTCCACCACTTCAAACCTATTAAAGATTCCATCTATCTATCTATCCTTGAATGGCCTCTTCTGACCTCATCCTTTAGCCTTAGTTTTAATAGGTACAAATCCTTCCTTGTCCTTTCCCTAAGGTTTAGCCATCATGGGAGCTTTCCCTTTGTCCTCTTTACCTAGAGGAGGAGGAGATGAAGAGGGGGAATGAGCATCTTTATGAACTTTAGGGAAATTTTGTAGGAGATGGCTATAGTCATGACAAGATTGACATCGAAAAGGTAGAGATTCATAATGTAACTATTGAATCCATGATGAAGATTCCAAACAAATTTCAATCAAATTCAGTAGGGGATTATTTAGATCTATCTCAACACAAATTTGAGCAAAATAAATCACCTTTTTATCAAGGGTTTGTATAGAAACTACCATAGGCTTTCCCAAGAGACTAGGAATTTTATGTAAAATGTCTTCTCGCTAAAACTCTAGGGGGAGGCGAGGTAGACGGACCTAAACAAGAACTCAAAAAGGCATCTCTTCAACCAAATTAAAATTTTCATGCCATGGTTTAATAAATAATCCAACCTAATTATAAAAAAATGGGCCACCTTCAAAAACTCTATTGTGATCTGCAATATTCAAGAAAATAACCATAAAATAGCTATTTGCCACAAGCATAATGCTCATATCTCCTTCAATCTTTTAGGAATTCCAGATCCAAATGTCAAGAGTGGACAAAGGAATAAAAATACCAAGAAACTTATAGAATAGAGTATGTCTACTCCAATATGAGAATCTTATTCCACCAAATCAGGAGGAATGACCAAAACTAGGCAATCTTGGGTTCTAGGAAGACACCCATTAACCTTCTTCATATTAGAGCTAGCACTCATATAAAATGTATCTTCTTACTAAGCATGCATGCTTGAAGAGGACCCATTGTGAGCCTTTTCCATGAGAGAAATATCCACAACTGATGCAATAGAAATCTTTGCCATGCAAAGATTGAAACTAGAAAAATAAACAAAAACCAGAATAGCTACCAGCAAACTGAAAAAGTCCCTACAAATGCCAAATAGAAACAACACCCATTGCAAGAAACAAAAAACTACTCTACTATTGAAATGCTTCCACATAACCCATGCATGAAAACTTGCAACCAAGCTATGACACCTCCATCTCTCCCATCAATTCTCATAGAAATATCCTTTAAATGTATTGAATGAATCATTTTTCTTTGATTTGTATTCATGTGTTTAATGTCTAACCTTCTTGCATTTATAACAATTACCAATAGACTTAGGTATACAAGTTTACATACCATTCTTGCTTATGTAAATGTTTTTTTGTTTCCAAGTTTACCATAATGATGACATGTATTTTTTCCTTTAGTATTTATTTGTTCTCCACTCTTCGATGTGTAGGACCAGAAAATGGGCTAATATCTAACATACTATGAGAAAATCACAAACACAATAAACATACATTGATACCCTCTAGTCTACCATGAAATCCAAATAAACTAAGAAAGAAACACAAAGTTAAAAAAACCCTCTTTCATTTTTAGCTCCCATGTCCTCCTTTCTTCTCCATGTGATGTAGCTCCAATTTCCAATAATGCACACAATTAGGAAGAAAAAGCCTATGATAATGATATGAGAGTACTAGAAGTAGTGGTTTGAACCATAAAGAGACTAGAAAATTAGGACCTCAAGAAAAAAGACTTAGCATAGGAAATGAGAGGAAGAATGCTCAATTTATAATCAACATGAAAGATGAGAACATTGGACTTGTCACCTTGGATATGTGGCTTGGCAAGAGATTCCTTTGAGAATCCATGACACATATGACACAAGATGCCAAATGTAGGATTGTATGATGCTTGAAAGTTAAACATGGAAGCCAAATATAGACATGCATAAGGGAATAAGAATATATGGATAATGACATATCTTAGCCAAGTGTAAATGGAGAATCCATGATGTGTCATGTTCATGTGTCATGATGATGTCAATACTATGTTGAATATTTGAATTAAAAATCCATTATTCCACACAAATAGAAATTAGTAAAAATGGAATTAATGGTGGAAAATATGACTTAAGAAATTGAGAATTTCCATGGTTTGTGAATGATGAATCAATTAATTAATAAAATGAATTAATTGAGGATGATAATTAGTAAGAACAATTAGCAATATGAAATGAAAATGATTGGGATGACATAGGATTAAATTATGGGTTATTTAATCCTATAGAGAAAATTACTAGATGATTGGCCAATTTGATTAAATAAGTGTAATAGTATCCTTTGATGAAAATGTGACAATTATTGAGATTTACTACGATGATGGTGGGTAGACCAAAGCCTTGGTCAAATTGATTGATTGATTAGAATTGATAGCATGCCAAGGACACATGACATGGATTAAGGACACATAACAATTAACTAATATTGTAAATGCTATAGGATCAAGATTGATTGAAATGGTTGATCATAATATCATTAATGGACATTGTCAATGTCAATAAAATGGTTTGATGTTGTCACCATCTAACACTGAGGGAATCAACAATGTTAATGATTGAATGACAAGAATGACAGTTTGACCTAGCACTGAAAGCCATGACAGCACTAAGGTTAGATTGATAAGTTTGATAGATTGATAGATTTTTGAGGTACTAATAGCCACAAAATTCCTAGGATTGGACAACTGATGATAGATTTTAGTTTTTTGACACATTTTGAGTTAATTAAGACTGATTTTGGGTGATTCTAGGTAGATTTGGGGTGATTCTGGGTTGATTTGGTATGACTTCAAGTTGATTTAAGATGTGAAAGAGGATATCAAAAAATGGGATGAGTTAGTATGAAATAGTGATGAAACCATAGATTCAAACCATTTTTTAATGTCTACATCATGATTCTCCTTTTGTTATGCCCAAATTTTACAAGGCAAAACACAACCAATTTTTTTTTTTTGAAAAGTGAATTAAAGGATAATACCAATAGACCTATACTTTGCTACGAATATTCTATCAAACTATGGGGTTTTTGGAATATAACAATTTATGTTTCCTTGAGGATCTTAGAAGGTTTCTTATTTGATCATTGATTTGGAGATAATTAATTTTAGTTGATGTGGAAGCATGTGTTTTTATTTGAAATTATGTAGTTCAAGTTTCTAAAGGAGACCAATTAGTTTTATAACATTCATTGGAAAACTAGGTTATAGCATAAAAGTTAGACAATATTATCATTTTGAATCCACATCCTATCCTTGGAAACATACATTACGTATATGAATGTGATGTACCAATTTTGAAACAATGTAGATGCAATAATTCAAAAGTTTATGAATGTGAATATGTTCATAATTGTCCTAGATGTTCTAATTACAAGTCGTACAACCTTAACTCGCTACATTCTATTTCCAATTCTATTCTAGTTTAATATGACATAGGTACTACTATTTTAATGAACTTCTTACATTTTATCCTTTATGAACTTCAATTAAATGGATGTCTTTCGATTGGGTATTTTAAATCAATTTTCAATTATTTAATTTTTTTCAAATTGCTATAATGTATTGCTTTCTAATAACCCTTTTAACAATAATTACTATTTTGATTTCAATAATTCCTAACATTGGAACCAAATAGGCTTACATGTGTCTAATAACCTTTGCTTACTAAGAAGAAATCTCATCTAGCTTCTTTTATATTATTCAACATATAAAGCTTGATTTTAATCAACTTATTTCTATGTTTCTTACTAATTGAAGATTACCTAGAATCATGTAGGGGATTATAATTACATGTTCGATATATATACTTATTTATATTTTGAATCAAAATTAAAAATGATATATATAAATTTATATTTTTATCCCAATTAACATATTATTACTTTACTAACATTAAATCTATCAAATTTTCATAAAAGCTACCACTCAAATGTTAATCCTACTCCCTAACACACCTACTAACACATGATTTTAAATAATAATCTTACCCCAAAATGTTACTAACCTCCTATATATTTTTGCTAACTTAATCCTACCCAACTACTATTAACCTAATATCTTATCCAACCATAATTTATTTAGCTTAACAACTAAAATCTCAATTCTCTATCACACCACAACTCATGAAATTATAAAATAATTACACCCCTAACACTACTGATTATCCCATACTAAATAACATCCCTTATCTTAAACTAGGTGCCAAATCACATTTGCAATAATTTCATACAACTACCTACCATCTATCCTACTCCCCACCTACCCCTATCTCATCCTATATACTACCCCCTTTTTCCCAAGGCACCAACTCTCTCCTAGGGGGGCATATTTTCTTATAACCATGGTAGAGATGCTTATGGGGAATGATTCTAAAATTATTTTAGTGTATCACCCACCTTATACCTTATTACTTGCACCCAAAATGAACTTCAAAAGGGATATGCAAATTATTTAATTTGCAATCCATTTCACTATCATTTGAAGCACCTAGGAGGGTGGTCCCTAACATGGGGCAGAGAATAGACATTTCCTAAGGCACATAGAATGGGTGGAGACCACTATTTCCCCCTTTTGACTTTCTTTACCCTAATCAAATGGGTGCCCACACTCATATTTTAAGTTTTTTTTTCTTGTTTTTCTTTTTTTTTCTTTTCTTTAAATATGGGACTGATTTTTAGAATACTATTTAGGTCTAAGGGGTAGATGCATAGGCCTTTCATCATTCTAGACTTTACATAGTCTTATTAAATTTTTTAATTTGTTTTTTGTTAACTTGTGAGATTGTGACACAAGAGACATAGGGACTCATATGAGTCATTTCTTACCAATGTTTATGAGCTAGAGATCTATTATTTGTTTCTCATCTCTAAATGTTTTAATTATGTTATTCTATGTATTTGACTTCCAAGGTATATTCTCTCTAAATAAAATATTAGTCAATAATAGGTATCAACTTTTTTTTTCATCCTCATACAAATTCTAGAGAATAAAAAGTGCACCTATAGCATACTTCCATTAATGGATTTTAGAATAGGTGTTGCATTGGGATTAATTTCCTCTTCTCTACTAGTAATTTAGAGAGTTTCTTAAGTGGAAGGTTAGTGATGCTATATTTTATTGATGCATTGGTATTATATGACTTAAATTTAACACTCAAATGCACAAACCTAGATTTGAAATGAGTTCAAATCATACATTAAATTTCTTCTCATTGAAACAAAATGAACCATTTTTCAAGCATATGTATGCACAAATACAATAATTAAATCCTCATTCTCATTACATTAAACACAAAATCTAAACTTTACAATGATCTCACTCATTCTATTTTAACAAGTATTTCATTGACTCTCTCTACATGAAGATTCCACAACTTTATTGTGCATTAAATTTCATGGGTCTACTTATATACAGGAGCTATCTACAACATGAATTTCCAAAAGAATGATGAATATTCCATCCATGAACCATTTCTTTCTTTCTATAAAAAAATGAGATACTATATTCTTTCTCTCACAATGCCATTTACATACATAACATAGTCCAAATTTTACATCTTCGCATCTCCCTTTACAATTTAGAGAACATAACAATGAGGATTTGACCATCATAATCCATATCAAATGACATGAAAAGGATGAACTCATGGCAATACTTAATTTTTTCAACTATTTCAAGGGAAAACCCTAACCTCTTCATGATGTTCACTTCCACAATCTACAAAAAGAAATACAAAACTAAGAACCATAGAGGCTCACCTCCCATCCTAGGCTTCTATGAAGTCACCCACCAATCAGGGGAAATAAGATTCAAACTGGGTTTCATTCCAATCTTACAAATGCATAAACATCACATTACAACACTTGAACAATTCCATCCCAAGGGTATTTCACAATGGTTCTCCAATAGAACTATGAACATACGATGAAGATGTGCTTTCAAATAGGAGACTTGCCATATCATACCATATCTACAATAAACAATCTTCAATCTGTGATATTGCTATTGGGATTTAACTATGTGATTTTGAGTCAAACTCATTGACCCATGTTTCATGAGTAGTGATTCAACATGAATCCATCTCTCATGAGAATAAATGGAACACTCAGCACTCATTGGATCTAGGTGATGCTCACAGGGGTGAAGCACTAGGACTTCCTAAGAGGTCACCCATCCTAGTACTACTCTAGCCTGAGTGTGCTTAACTACAAAATTTCCTCCATGGTTAAACCCAAAGCTTGCAACCCCATTTTCAAAACCTTCACCAAGTTTTGTGCCTTATGAACCATTCATTAGAAAGCCCCTTAAGCTTAAGCGTGCTCAAACTAGAATAGTACTGGGATGGGTGACCTCTCGAGAAGTCTCAGTGCTTCACCCTTGTGAGCATCACCTAGATCCAATGACTGCTAAGTGTTTCATTTATTCTCATGAGAGATGGATTCATGTTGAATCACTACTCATGAAACATGGGTCAATGAGTTTGACTCAAATCACATAGTTAAATCCTAATAGCAATATCACAATTTGACTTACTGTGGAAATTATCTCCTAATTATTAATCTTCAATTCCTTTCAAGGCTTTCACAAATCAACAATTTACATGCCCTTTCAAGGCTTCCACAAACATCCTCCAAACATACTACCATCAGCTATAGCTTCCTTGAAGCCCATACTCCATAAACTTCCTTTCTACACCATCTTTCCCTTATCACCTCCAAAGCAAGATATGAATGAATATAGCATACAATAGAGCCCATACTCCAAGATTCTCAACTATATTTCAAGCCCAACTAAGCCCTTCACCCTGGACTTCTCTTCCCTTCCCAATGGGTGAGTGAAGCCCTCACACCCATAACAACACTCATGCACAAAATCATGGAAACTCAAAGAAGACAAGATAACAATGAAAATCCCAACTTCATGCTCATCACAACATAACACAACACAACATGATACAAGATGATACCACACATTTTATCACAATGCCATTCTCCATACCTACATACCCATGAATGCAATACCAAGATTCATCTTCAAAATGGAAAAATTTAACTATATGGTAAGAACACCAACCTTGAATTCCTTTGCAAAATGGTAATGAAAGGTTGTATAAGAGCTCTCTCCAAGCTTCAAAACCCTAAGAGTCTCTAAACTTAGAGAGTGGGTGAACACCTCACTAGTTTGTCCAAGCCTCCCTAAAAAGGCTCTTCCACTAACTATTTTGGCAAAAACACCAAGCCACTACCTCTTCTAACCTTGCCCCCCCTCCCACCCCCATGTTTTCTATTTTTGACTTAGTGGAAACATGGGGAATAACTCATGTGATTGCTCAATTTTCGAATTGGTGGAAGAATTCATTAGTAAAAGGGCCCCCTTGGCTATCTAGGCATTAATATGGTCAAAATTAGGCCTCTAATATGTTATACTATCATATGGGTAGCTTATTTTCACACAAAGGGCACTTTGGGACCACGTAATGACCCTTCAAACCCTTGGTTAAGTCTAAATTCGAAATTCCTTTTGATAGTGACCCATCTTATCCCTTGTCTGGTGGGTTTACTTAATCTTTAACAAGGTAATTAGTTTAAAGATAAAATGCTACCATGACCAAACCCTAGGTGACATGTCATTAACACACAAAAACCTACAAGTGTCAAGTGACCCATTAAAGTATGTTACACATCATCATGACATGTCTCTAATGCATTTTTGAGATTAAAATTTTCACACACACACACACAAGTAAGCTTACATTTACAAAATAAAATGCATCACAATGAGGCTTTTGAACCTTTCAAAGATTTTCCTTGGCTAAATTGTGTTTACATGGGTTTGGACCTTGCTTCGCCCAAAAATTTCCATGGTTCCACTTCTTACACACTAAGCTTAAGCATCAATAGTCCAAAGAAAGATCACATAAAATACATATCATAAATGCTTATGAGTTCCAATGTTACATAATCCATATTACATAATTCAATTAAATTTCTTTTCGTAATCATTTCCAATAAAACATTCCAAAACTTAAAAATATCAAAATCCACATATCACATTTAATCAACATGATCGAATTAACATTTTGAATCACATGATAATCCATTTTCTATCCTAACATGTGTAAAGTTGTATTTGTATTTGTTAGATGACCCCATACAAAAATTTGGTTCTTAATACATATCATAGATGGAATCACTATTGTAAATACCAAAATAAATAGATAATATAAGCCACTATCCATCTAAGTCTTAAATAAATGTTAAAATATCCAAATCTCGAATATCAGAATGCAAGTAAAATATCTCCACTTAAATATTAAAATTTTTCCATTACAAGTATTTCTACAATTCAATTTCTATCAAAGCAATTGCAAAAGGTTATTAGCACATGAATGAAATCATTAAATATATCATAAGTATAGATCATCAAAATGAAGATATTAAAATAACATAACCCTATAGTCTTCAAAGTATATCAAAACATCAAATTAGAAGTATCATAATGAAAATATGTCCTCTATACTATGAAGGATCGAGTGAGGCCTCACACCTTTTCTAGTGGATGAAAAGTGTTTGTTGTATCATAGTCTAGAACTATCTTTTGTCCAAGTAATTTCATCAATTCTTCAAAATTTTTGATGGCTTCCTTATGTTTTTTCATTATTTCCATAATTTCTTTTTCATGCCTTAACTCACTACTCAGTTGCTCATTTTATGAACTTAGATTTGTAATTTCCAAGTCCTTTTTGTTTGCTTCTTGATTAGCAACTATCAATTGATTTATCATGTCCAACTGATTGTTTGTAAGCTTCTATACTTCAAATGATCTTTGTAAAAGTCTAATTACCATTTGTCTTTTATCTTCTTTAGTCATGGCTTTGTCTTCCTCAGCTTGCTTCTTTTTTTCTATTACTTCACATATTAATATTAAATGGGTTTCCTATTTTATCTTGAGTTCTTTTGCTTCTTTGCTTAGGGCATTGTTCTTTTCCAATAGTTTTGTTACTACTTCACTATTGACACCTATATTTCAATTGTCAAGTAGTCCTTCTATGTCTACTTCCTTGTATTGAGTGTCATTTTGTTGTATTTAGATATTTCTTTCCTTTTTGTTAGTGATTTCCTTAAATCTTCTCTAGCACCTTCAAGTTGTCGTGATATGATATGGATTTCAATCATGTAGTTCTCAATGATTTTCCTAGCATGTATTCCTCTATCTCCATGATATGATCAAGTCTTAATTTGTTAGGCTTCTTCCAAGAGAATTGAGCAACTAAGCAATGAGTTAAGGCATGAAAAGGAAATTATGGAAAGAATGAACAAACCAAGTGAAGCCATCAAACATTTTGAAGAATTGATGAAATTACCTAGAACAAAAGAGAGTTCTAGACTATGATACAACAAGCACTTTTTCAAAATTCAGTAACCAAATTATTGAATTCACACCTAATTCATCTCATATAAAATTAAAACTATAATGCTGACATATAAATGAAATAAAACACATGCATGACAAATTAAACACATAACACAAATAATCTAGTAACCTAGAAACACTTCAATGTGAAATTAAGACAAGAGTGGGGATTAAACCCACAAATCTACACTATTGCAATAATAAAGTAAATCTATTAGGGTTACAATATTGATCATAATATATGATCTACCTATGAGGGTTCCTCCCTATTAAAAGCTTCAAGACTGTTAAGTCTTATCCTGTTAAAGGACTTCTCAATTACAATTAAGTAAGGACTCTATTAGGAGGTTTACATAGACATGTTAGGATCACTCGGTTAAGAAATTTTCCTTAATTCAAAATTTATTCAATACTAGACCCTCGATTTCCTCTATAAGATGATTTTGGATCTCCTTTGTATAATATCTAACCTGGTCTCTCAATTTGACATCTCCTTTCAGTCCTTCATTAATTTGATATCCCTTGACTAAACTAATTCTAGACTTAGCCTTTCTTTCTTTTTTCTATCCTTGTTCACTTCTTCTCATCACATACATGCTTGCATTCTCTCCTTCATATGTATTTTGATTCTAGGATTAGAATTCTCCTTAAATAGATGTTCTATGAAAGTTCTAGATTTTAATCAACAGTTTACAATTCATCATCTTTTGTTGTGTATATCTAATTTTTCATTAGTTGATCTACATTCCTCAGGATCATTACCTTTGATAATGATGTATAATCTTCATCTTAACTATCTCTACAAATATTAAATCCTATATGGAATTCATCCAAAAAAAATTAATAGTTGTTTGTGCAATCACAAACTCATTTAAGAAAACTAAACTTCTTGGCATCTAAATGCACTAACATGAGGTCATCATTGACATTCATATTAGTACTCAGCTTCTATAAGCATAATATTCTTTGTTCACTCAGAAAAAATAGTCTTCTTAGTTTACTTGATCTTTACTAAAGTATATTAACTTACATATACACTCAGTCTCAACCAAGGTGCATAGCAATCACTAACTTGTTCAGCATGATATACAAAATAAACAAGTCCTTTGTTATGATCATCCTTTACTACATGACTTGGTCATGATCATGACTGTTCATCCATACCTAGTAAATGACTAAGTGTTTGGACACTAATAGGAAACATAGGCTTAGAGATCAACAACATTATGTTGAGACATAGTAGTATAAGAATTATGAACATGAGGTGGAGAGGTTGATAAAGGAGGAATATGTTATTTTATTTGGCATGGTTTTCTCCCCATATTATTTATATGGGGGTTATGGGGTCAAGGGGTAGTATCTCTACAGGGTCTTGGGGTAATGCCCAAGATGGGATCCCTATCACAATACAGTGTGGGGTCAAGGGGCAATTCCCTTGCAAGGGTTTTCAGGAGAAACACCCCCAAAGCCAAAAATGACCTTATATTGTAAAAGGCATTGGCTATTATTTTTCTATTATTCTAGCCCAAATTTTTTAAGTAGCAAAAAGGTTGTATAAAAAGGCCTAGGATTATGGTTATGGATTTTCATGTGTGATGCAAAAATTGGTTCTTGTGGCAGTATTGAGTCGTAAGGGGTTACAGATTGTAATCAAGTTGTAATCACTAGATAATAATAATATTGGACTTGTTATATGTGGGTGTAGCCCAAGGGTTGGGTTAACCACATTAAATCTTAGTGTTCTATGTTCTCTTATATGTGATCTATTATTTTCTAATATTGGTTATATTTGTATGTAACTATTATTTCTGTCTAAGGTTGATCCTAACAGAATAAATCGAATGACACAAAGACCATGACTTGACTAAGCTTAGGTTGATTATGTCTAATATTCCTTTTACTTTGAAATCTTAATAATATTAGAAGAGACAATCAAAATGAGTTTGTGGGGTTTAAGTTCTAGAAGGCCAAAAGAAATAAAGGTCAACATAGTCTTAAGGCCTAAAAGGATGATAAAATAATTGGTAATATGGAGACCCTTGGATTTCTATCAAACTTGACCTTTTCCAAGACTTAATTCCACATACCTCTAGTTAAGAGTTTTTAGAACATGAATTTAAATATTTTAGACTCCTTTCTTTGTGATCTTAACTTTTTATAAATATTATCCAAGGACTCCCCTTAACAAATTACACTAGAACTCCATACAAGAAAGACTATTTTCTTTGGGCTGTTGAACACCTCATTTAGTATATACATGTTTTATCAAAGAATGGAATGACTTTTTAAAAATTATTAGGATTAACTATAGACAAAAATAATAATTACATTCAAATATAACCAATATCATAAAATAATAAATTACACAAAAGAGAATGCAAGACACCAAGATTTAACGTGGTTCTCCCAATTCTTGGGCTACATCTACCAAATAGAAAATCCAATATTATTACCATCCAGTAATTACAACCTAATTGCAAGTTCTAATCCCTTATAGCTCAATACTACTGCAAGAAGCAATTATCACAACATACTTTATGAAATTCCTAAACTGAAACCATTTTATACAAGTATTTTTTCCACTTTAGGATTAAAATTAGTTGCAACATGTCAACCCAAAAATATTGATAAAATAGCCCCAAACCCTACTGAGGAATTATGGAGTATGTATAGTACTTTCCTAATCAGTCACCACTAACCAACACAACTTACCTTCTATGTAAATTGAGTCAATTTGAAACTTTCTTGAACCAAATTCTTGTTGATTCCTATAGTTTGTTATATATTTGTGTCAAACATTTAGTCATTTATTTGGCAGCATTGGTCAGTCATCACTACAATCAAGCCATCATACTAGGGCCAAGAAATTGTTATTGCCAAGCAATTATATGGTCACCAAGTGCTCCTATTCATGTTGAGTAAGAAAAAAGTTAGTTTGTGCCAAGAAACACAGAGTTAGTTCATGTTGAGTTATATAGTGTATGCCAAGCATTCAAAATCTGAGGGATAGCTTGAAGAACTAGTCATGACCAAGTGTCAGAGTGTTCATATGCTGAGTGAACCAATTTGTTATGTTTTTTAGAATTTCACAAACAATGAGGTAAATAGTTTTTGGCCAACTTATTGCATGATTTAATGATTGTGGAGCAATTTAAGGAGTTTATTATGCATTATGAGCTGGATCATTAATCCCTATGCAAGGTGTTTAACCAATTATAAAAATGGAAGGTTTAAGAAGCAAAAAGGAGAAATCTAGATTGTTGATCTTAATCTAGAACCTTCTTCAATTTGTTATATAAGGAGGATCTGACCCTGATTTTAATGTGTATTGTGTATATGTGAGAAGAAAAGTTTGGATGCCTAAGTAGAGTTTGAAGGTGAAGAAAGACATAGTGACCAAACAAAGTAGTGAAGTGAAGAACAAAGTTATATCATATCAAAGAAGGATTAGCCAGTGGAAAGAGAAGATATATAATCAAGAATCAAATGCTGATTGAAGGATTAGGTACCGGTATTTTTTTGGTATAGTGAATTAGGGTAAATCTCTTAACAAAGTGGTTCTAATAGGCCTATGTAAAATATCCTAACAGAGTGCTTACTTTTTTTTAATTTTTAAGTCCTTTAATCAAGGTAGATTGAATAAGTCTTGTAAGCTCTTAGTAGGGAAGACCTCTCATAGCATGGATCATCAGAAATGATCAAAATTGTAGCCCTAATAAGAAAACTGTGTTACTATAGTAGTGAATATTTATGGGTCTCATCCCCACCCTAGTTTTAGCTTCATCTTGGAGAGTTTATGGGTAACCAATTTTGTGTTATGTGTTGATCATTTACTTTTATGTTTATGGTTGTGATTAGTAGACTAGATCTATTACATGCTTATAATATGTTTTCCTATGATTTGTGATATTGATGAGATAAGGGTTAGTCATGAAAGATATTAGTTTGATAATTGTTTAGAAGGTCAAAAATTTTACAAATCCTAATTCATCCCCCCCTCAATATCTCACTTTCCCAATAGAGTTCCAAAAATTCCTATTGAGTTCTTAGACAGGCAATATAGATCTATTAGAATGAGCCCCATTAGGCCTAGGTTTTAAATATTTGGAGCATAACTCAAAAAATCTGACCATTATAGATAACCTTTTGGAAGATCTTAAACATTCTCTAGGTCTTAGATTGATACCATCTTTACAATGCCATACCCCTCAAATAGGCCTATTTAGACTAATTAAGGCAACAAAATGAATTTTCTTGCACACTAGTAGTTAAACGGATTCAAATTTTTATTGTAACCTTTCAAATAGTCTCCTCTACCTTCCTTTGGCACTTCTTGGTCAGTCCCTTCAATCTAGCATTGCACCCCTATCAAATTAATATGTCTTCTTTGGAATATCCAAGTCAAGTGTAACTATCTATTTGACTAGGGGTTTCTTGAAAATTCATAGATGAGATCTTAATATAAACTTCTAATTGAAAGTTAAATTACATGGCCCCTACTCATATTCCCCCAAAGGTAATAAAATTCCAATGGTTGGGTTCACAATAGAGACATTTTTCCTATCAAACCTTAGAACTACCAAGAAAATGCAATCTCTTATTCTTAAGGGAAAAAATGACACAGAAGTGAAGAAAAAAATAAAAAATAAATATTTACAAATAAAAACATGAAGACTCAATCCAAAATGTAAGGATTTATTGAGTTGCAAAGAACTATACAAGAAATGCAAAAGTGAATGTTCTAACCTCCAACCTAATTGAAGTTGATCTAAGAGCTATATATAATATTCCTATCCATATCTCAAAAGAATGGTGGCCCTCATACCCTAATTTTCTCCAAACTTCAAAATTTTCAATTACTTGCTCGAGCAACATTGATAATGTTGCAACAACTCTAAAAAAATCCCAACTAATTTGAGAAACTTCACTTATTTTTTATGCAACATTATGCTTAATGATTCCTTAGTGCTTCTAAGGTCAAAATTAACCCTCAACATTCATACTACTCCAAATTTGGACAAGTTTCATGCTTTGACAACTATGACAACTTTTATACATGATTGATATCATTATAACAAATTAACAAACTTAATGTCAATATCATAATGGGATTAAGCATTTCCCTTATTACACTTAAGACTCCATTAAAGGGTATCCAAACCCAAATTTAGGATTTTACCCAAAAATCTTAGGTGCTCTTTCACTATATGGTTAATGGTTTTTATCTGCTCATCATGAGGATATTTAAGACATTCATGAATAGGAGAAGCTATAACTTACATAGTTGAGAGCCAAGGAAAACCAAGCCTAACTTGAAACTAATCAAAAGTAGGAATAACAATGAAGGTAATATCCACAAATTTACCACAAAGTTCTATAGGAAGAGGAGATAGAACTATGAGGATGATAAATAAAACCATTGGAAGGTTGAATCCATACATAAGATTAATCATAGAAATAATTTTGCAAACTTTTATTAAAAATATTATCTTCTTTTATGACACTCACAATGGAAGAAGGCTAAACAAGGACAATATGAGAAGCCATACCAATAATCCTAGCAATAAACTAAAGAGGACCATTATATGATTTATTCATCTCAACATGATCAACGATTTTTTATTTTTTTATTTTAAAAAATGGCATTAGGATTAGATAGATAGAAATAAAATTTACATACAAATATAACCAATATCAAAAAGAGAATAAAGCACATAGAAGAGAATACAAGACACAAAGATTTAATGTGTTTCATCCAACCCCTTAGCTACATTTAGCAAACAGTGAACCCAATATTCTTATTATCTCGTTATTTCAACCTGATTACAATCTACAATTCATTACAATTGAATACCACCGTAAGAAGCTACTAAGTCATGATACATCATAAAATATCTAACTATGATCCATTTTATTTAAATTTTTATGTTTCTTATAAAAAATTGGGGCTAGAATATTCCATCTAATAGAAAAAATAAATTGTCAAAGACTTTTATAATAGTAAATTCATTTTTGGCTTCTAGGTCACTACCCCTTGACCTTACCCTCTATTGTGATAGGGAGGGCACTTGGGGCGAAACCCCAAGACCCCAACATGGAAATTTCCCCTGGACCCCACAAGGGGCATTGCATCATTCAAGTCAGGAATGATGGAAATCTTGAGGTAAATTGTTTCAAGCTAACATGGATGTGATATTTAATATTTATAGATTTTTTTGTTGAAGAAGATTGTTGAAGTATAGAAATAAGGAAGATTGATGAAACCTGTCATGGAATAATTATCATTTTGTAATTGATGTCAAACCTACTACTTGCTAGTGAGATAATTACTAATTTGGTCTGAATGCTCTCATTTGATTGATTGATGAAGAGGATTTGGAAAGAAAGAATAACAGGAGTACATAGAGAAAGGTTGAGTTATATATGGTGTATAAAAGAAGAACTAAGACCAAGTAAGACTTTGATGATATAGTGTATTTTTTATCTACTTAAGACTATAATGAAAGGATACTTGAGAAAAGACTCGAAGAAGATTAATAAAAAAAATGTTTCTACTAAGCCTAACTGAGCAAATAGTAGAAGTTGAGCAAGTTAGTATAGACCAAGAAAAAGGTTAGTTGAAGTGAAGCAAAAAGTTCAATATTTTCCAAGAAAAGAGAAGCCTAGTAGGTGTTGAGTAAAGAAATTTTAGTGTGTGTTAAGCACTAGTAAAGACTTAGTGTATGTTGAGCAACCTAGTGTTGATTGAGCATCAAAAGACAATGATTGTTGACCAAACATCATGTTATTTCTAAGTGCCAGTAAAATGAGTTTGATCAAAGATTTGAAGAATTTGAGCTGACAAAGTTGATTTCCTAAATTATGTGAAGCATGTGGAAGATAAGTATGATGAGTTGGTGGTATAGAATTCAAGATAAATCAATTGAAGATGAATTTGGAGAGGATTATAGAGAAAGTTTCTAGAAGGGAATAAATACAATAAATTTAACCTAACCCTAAGATGGAAGATTGTGGTTAAGAAGCCAAAGATCTAAACTCTCTATTTAAGGAGACAATAGGATAGAAGAAAAGTGTCATAGTGTGAACCAAAGAAGACAAGGAGTCTTGTGGTGTTGCTTCATTTGGTGGCTAAAGGGATGAATTTGTAGATGGCATATTAAGCAAGAAGGCTTAAGGAGGTAAAGGCTTGAAGGGTGAACAAGCTATCAAAGACAAAGGATATTAAATGCCAAGAAGAATGAAGGACTAAATAAGTGATCTATAATGTGTAGTTGAGTTTTTTTGTTATCAGATCAATTCTTACTGTTACTTTCTAACAACTATATTAGTCTAGAAAAATCCTTTGATTAAGGTTGACCTAACACTCATGAGTAAATTCTTTAATAGGGTGACATTCTAATGGAATGTTTTAAAGTATTCTAACAAGGCTCACTCTTAACAAGGTGATTGAAGTCCTTTAATCAAGGTCAAATTTAATAGTGTGCATTGTAACCTTTAATAGGGTTGGCTCCTCATAGAGCTCACTTCAAAAGAGTGAAAATTGGTACCATGTTACTGGTGGTTTTTCCCAAATTGGATTTCCATGTAAAATCCTTGTGTCAAAATTTTTGAATGATTTTGTAGTATTTTGTGTTTACATTTCTACAAAGCTCATTTGAGCTAGGACAATAATATAGTATGGTTTGATATATTGGATGATCAATGCATGCACAAGTATTTCCTAAGTACTAAAAACTTTTATAGGTACATTTGGACCTTGGATAACTAACTCACACCCACTCTTAGTTATTCTAAAGTATTACAAAAATTGGTATTAGAGCATTTGGTGCTTGTGAAGCAAAATGTTTGAAGGTACTTAAAGCTAAGGATCAAGATGTACAAAAAGGAGGTTCCCAAGTTAAATAAGGAAAAATTTCCTACATGGAAAAGTTTTATAAAGTTCCATCTAGGAGGACCTGGAGATTATGCATACACAACTATCACAACTACACATGTTGAATTAGTTAGAGCCCTAACTGATGAACAACTAAAAATAGAAGAAAGAACACAATTAGGCAATGTTGGAGATTGCATCTACCCTAATATATTCAAATTCTAAAGACATCAAAACATATACCACTTCTAAAGGAATGTGGGATTCACTAAAAAGATCTATGGAGGAGACTGTCATGAGCCCAAATTAAAAGGATATATGAATATTCAAATAACATATTATATAATGATAATAATTAAGAATAGTAATATTAAAGTAAAATATATTATAATCTATTTTATAATAGTGATATATTTGACAATATAAAAATAAAACAATATATAAGATTATAGCATAATTGTAATGTAAAATATTATATTATAATTATAATATTAATGAGTTAAATAAATTAAATATTTTGATTATAAATGATATCAAATACCAATGATAATTTTATAATGTATCTACATGGGTTATATTATGAAATGGACATATTCAAGGATAATATTATAATATAATTGAGAATTAAATATTATTATAAATAATATATTAAGAAAATATACTATGTAATAGTATTAAGAATAATGATATTACTAATATTATTATTAATACAATATATGATATTTTATAATGTTGTTATTAATATAATTACATAATCAATATAATATAATTATTATTATTATATTACAAAAAGACATGTCTCTATATATAATATCATATTTATATTGGATATGCACTGCTAAGAAGGGATATCATATAGGGATTATTTATGGGAATGATCATCCTTTTGATTCACACACTACAAATGATAGAGGTATCTCAAATTCCAAGTAACATGGAGGAAAGAACAAAGAAATTAAAGAATTTAGAAGGAAGACAACAATTGAGATGGACATCAATAAAATATATTATTCCAATGTATGAATAATATTGACAAGACATCAAATCAAATAGAGTATTCATTCTCTCTGTATGATTTAGGTTAATACATCCTATAGTTTGGAAGCATAAAATACCCACAATGTGAAGAGTTTTTATCTGCCCTATTCAAAATAGCATAGATGACCACATTAGAAGAATTGACCAGATCAAACTAGACAAAATTATTAGCACACAGGTGAGGATGATATTGCACAGTACTAGAGTCAACAAAATAACCAAAAATAGTGAGATAGTAAGAAGCATTAGTGGCACAATAAAGGTTTAGAATATAGAATAAAGAGGAAGAATGATTCAGATGGCAGGCAATAGAGGAAATGCAAGGTAGGATAAGTCTATATAATCATCACTTGGGGATTTTGTGGAGACTAGTCAAATAATACAGAATAGAATATATGCAACCAGCTATAATAATTAAGGATTATCTTGTGGTATTGTTCTTCTAAGAGCTATCCTAATGTCAACAACATATATACACAAGAACTAGGGTCCAACAAACTAAACATTGTTGTAAGCAATTGGAAAGATAATTCCATCTATTGATAGAGTAGTTCTAGGCATAATATTAAGATGGCCTTGTATGATATGGAGAATACTCTGAAGGAAATACAGTTAGATCAGAAATAGCATTCAATCTTAGAAGATAATATATTCTTCTAACTAATCAAATACATTTTATTATCCCATTAAATGTACAATATTGAATCTGCTCTAGCGTAGCTGCATATTGATGAAGAAAAAAAGTTATATCTCCTAGATTGTTAATCAGATATAGCGACCTTATTACACACTCCATAAGACTATCAGATAACAATATCATTTCTATTAATATTAATTGAAGACACTATGTGTATACAAAACATTAATCGAGTAAAAAATCATCAAGAAAATATGGCAAAAAGGATACAAATAAAAGAAAAGCCACAAAAAATGAATGACCTAAAAAAGGTTCATTAAAAAGACAAGAATGTGCTAAGAGCCAAAGCAAAAAGTCTAAGAGGAAAATTTGATGAAATGGGAATGCAAGAAGGTGAGACTATAGTCCAGTATTGTGCAAGAATCAAAGATATTTTAAATGCAATTAGAGAAGAAAATAGAGTTATTGAAGATGAGAGTGTGATCAAAAAATTGTTGAGTACCTTACTTCCTATCCATGCTATTAGAGTCTATGCTATACAAGAACTGAGGTGTACTTGTGGTAGTGATCTAACCCTTGAAGGACTGGTTGGTAGACTCACTACTTTTGAACTTTCAAATCTTGATAATTTCAAATATGAGAATATTGATTCTTCTTTCAAAGCTAAGATACAATCAAAGAACCTAAAGGAAAGAAAAAGGTCAAGTATGTTGCTAGTGATAATGACATGGATGAAGAAGATCTAGAAGAATTGGAAGCACTGTTGGCTAGGATATTTCATAGAAGCAAAAGAAAACACAAAGGTAAGTTACCCATCATATGTTTTAATTGTAATGAAGTAGGTCATATTGCAACAAGGTGTACTGAAGAAGAACAATAGAAATGAAGACAAATTCAGAGGTAGAAAAGATGTAAGTAACAAATGCTATAAAGAAAAGGGAAAGAAAGCTTGTTATATTGTTGAACAAGATTATAATAAAGAATTCTATGGTCATGATGATGATCTCATGTATGTTTCTATGAAAGATGATTTAGATGAAGATGATGCAACTACATTAGTATCCTATGTAACCAAAGGTGAAAGGTGGATCATTAATAGTCGATGTTTTCATCACATGATTGGTGACAAAAGTAAGTACATTATCATTGATAATTACAATGGAAATAGTTTTAGATTTGGCAATGATGTACCATGTCCGGTGAAAGGTAAAGGATCAATAAAATTGATAGACAAGATCATCTCTAACAATGCTTACTATGTAGAAGGACTTAACTATAATATTTTGAGTGTGTCACAATTGAATAGTTTAGGATACAAGTTTAAATTTGAACATAAGAAAGCTAAGATCTATGATGTTGATGGAGAACTCATTAGGAGTGGAGATCATACAAGAGGTAATATATTTTATCTTGACATGAATAAAGTTTCTTGTCTTGTTGTATAATTAGATGATGTGTGGCTATGGCACAAAATATTATGTCATGTGAGTTTTGACAACTTGGTCAATATCAGTAAGATGAAGAGAGTCATGTTGAGAAAAGATTGATACAAGTATGATAATGTATTTCAATCATTTTTTTGTCACTAATGTCAAACCTGCTACTTGCTGGTAAGATAATTTCCTAGTTAATTTGAGTACTATCATTTGTTTGATTGATGAAGATGATTTGATCAAATGTGATAACAAGAGAACCTAGTGGAAAGGTTGAGTTATGGTATGAAAAAGGAGTACAAAGATCAGTTAAGATAGTGATGTTATAGTGTATTTATTATATACTTAAGGCTACAAAGGATGGATACACTAATTAAGTCTAGAAGAACAAGTAAAAAAAATTGAGTCTGCCAAGCTTGACTGAGTGGATAGTAGGTGCCAAAAAAGTTAGTGCAAGTTGACTAGAAAATTAGTAAACTTTAGCATTTGTTAAGTTATCTAGTGGATGAAGAGTGGAAGAATAATATGGAATCCAAGTGACAACATATTGATGTCGAGTGTCATTATTCATTTTAAACCATAGATTTGACAAATGTGAGTCAACTATTTTATTTTCTTGAATTTTGTGAAGCATGTGGAAGATATCTATGATAAGTTGGTGGCATAGAATTCATGGTAAACCATTTTGAGGTGAATTCAAATAGGATTGAAGAATAATTTTCTAAAAATGATTCAAATGAAAAGATTGAATCCTACCTAATCCTATCTAACCCTAAAATGAATGATAGAGGTTGAATGGAAAAGATCTTAATTTTCTCTTTATAGAGATGGCTAGTCATAACAAAGGTTGGTCATGTTTGAGAACCTAAGTTAGACAAGAGCTCTAAGGTGGAAGAGAATACTATTGGCAATCAAAGCAAGAAGGCTTAAGAGTATGAATGCTTGAAGGATGAATAAGCTATCAAAGTTGAAGTGTGTGAAAGACAAGAAGAATGGAGGATTGAAACTGAGATCTGTAATCTATAAGTTAGTTGTATTTTGTTATCAAATCAATCATTACTATTACTTTCTAATAATTGTACCAGTCTAGGGTAAATCCTTTGGATTAAGGTTGACCTAGAAGTCATTTGTAAATCCTATAACTAGGTGACATTCCAAGTGAATCATCTAAAGTCCTCTAACAAGGCTAACTCCTCATAGGGTGATTGAAATTCTCTAACCAGGTCACATTTAACAGTGTGTATTGTAACCTTTAATAGGTTTAGCCTTTCACAAGGCATCACTCTAGAAGCATGAGAATTAGTAGCATGTTACTGGTGGTTTTTTCCAAATTGGATTTCCATGTAAAATCATTGTTTCAAATGTGTTATTGAATCTATTATGTTTCATGATTATATTTCTACAAGGTTGATTTGACAGTAACCTATAAAGTTTAAGAATTTTATGATCTAATGGATGCATGCATGAATATGTTTTATGGATACGGATAAGCTATAAAATGTATTATTTGTACATCTAGACCTTGGATAATTGATTCACCCCCCCCCCCCCCCCCCCCCATCAATTATTCTAAACAATTCCAACAATTGGTATCAAAGTCATCTACTTAAGAGGACTAGTTTGAAGGTACTAGAAGAAAAAGATCAAGATGTCAAAGAGAGAGGTACCCAAGCTTAATAAGGAAAACTTCCCTACATGGAAGAGTTTGATGAAGCTACACCTAGGAGGTCTTAGAGATCATGCCCAATCCACCATCATCATTAAGTATGTTGATCATGTTGGAGCCCTAACTGCTGAAGATCTAGAAAAGAAGAAAGAACACAACTACGCAATGTCAAAGATTTACTTTGCCCTAATTTATTCTAAATTTGATGATATCAAGGGTTGTCATAGTGCAAAGAAGATGTGGGATGCTTTTTACACCATCTATGGAGGAGACACAAATTTTTTGAGAGCCAAATTGAAAGTCTTAGAGGTAATTTTGATAATATGAGAATGCAAGAAGCTAAGAATGCTCCTCAATATTTCTCTAGAATAAAAGATGTTGTTAATATTAGAAGAGAAGCTAATGGTTAGATAGATGATGATACTATATTAAGAAAAGTTTTGATAACACTACTACCCATCTATGCTATTAGAGTTTCTACAATACAAGAATTGAGATGTATACCAAGTTCTAATCTAACTCTTGAAGGTCTGGTAGGTAGCCTCACTGCTTTTGAGCTATCTAACTTTGATAACTTCAAATCTAAAATTTTTGAATCTGCTTTCAAATATAAGTTTTAATTGAAGGAATCTAATGATAAGAAGAACAAAAAGGTAAAATATGTTTCCAGTGACAATGATATAGATGAGGTAGATGTACCAATCTAGAAGCACTACTAGCAAGGAGATTTCATAGAGGTAAACGAAAATTTTTAAGTAAGTTACCTATCATGTATTCTAATTGCAATGAGTTTGGTCATATTGTTGCTAGATGTCTAGAGAAGAACTGTAGAGGTGGAGATAATTAAAAAAGTAAAAGAGATGAGGAAAGCAAGGATTACAAAGACAAAGGTAAGAAGTCTTGCTACATTGTAGAAGAGGAAACCAAAGATGGATGTGTTGATCATGAAAATGAAGTGGTGTATGTTGCAATGAAGGATGATTCTGATGAGGATGAGGCAACTTTACTCATATCTTGTGTGAACAAGAATGATAGATAGATCATTGACAGTGAGTGTTCACATCACATGACTAGAGATAAAATTAAGTTCATTACCTTAAATTAGTATGATGGAAATAGTGTAAGGCTTGGTAATGATTTACCCTATCTGATAAAAAGAAAAGGTTCTATCAAACTCACAAAAAATATTTTGTGCGACAATGCTTATTATGTTGAAGAACTTAACTATAATTTGTTGTGTGTGTCACCACTAAAAAGTTTAGTTTGAAAGGTTGAGTTTGAGAACAAGATAGCTAAGATATATGATACTGATGGAAAACTAATTGGAAAGGGTGATCAAACTAGGGGTAATCTATTTTATCTTGATATAAATGATGCTACTTGTCTTGTTATATAATTTTATAATGTGTGGTTATGGCACAAAAGGCTACGTCATGATAATTTTGATAACTTGGTTAGTATCAGTAACATGAGAAGACTTAGAAGTTTTCCTAAGTTGACAAAACTTGACAATATAATTTCCAAACAATGTCAGTTAGGAAAAATGACAAAGTCTATTTTTAAAAGTAAGACTCGTACCCCTAAAGGAATTTTGGAGAATGTTCATCCTAACTTGTGTGGACCAAATAATGTGCAAAGCTACATGGGTGGTAAATACATTATGCTATTTGTTGATGATTATTCTATGATGATGACAACTATGTTTCTGAAACAAAAATCTAATGCTTTCCAAATGTTTAAGTGGTATTGAGCAAGAGTTGAGAAGGAAATAGGTAAAGGCCTCAAATGTCTGAGATCTAATAGAGGAGAAGAATTTACATCAAATGAGTTTGATATGTATTGTAATGATAGAGGAATCAAAAGACAAACATTTGCACCTAGAACCCCTCCACAAAATGGAATTTCTGAAAGGAGGAACATATATGCAATGGACTATGCTAGGACACTCATGATAGAGAAGAATGTTGCTTTGAAATACTAGAGAGAGCCTATAAGTACAACTATCTATACCTTGAACCATGTACAAGTCAAGAAAGGTACTCATTCAACACCTTTTGAACTATGGTATGGAAACTCACCCAATGTAAAATATTTGAAGGTATTTGGAAGCAAGTGTTATATTCTCAAAGATTTTAGGAATGGTAAATTAGATGCAAAAAGTGAAGAAGGTATAGTCCTTGGCTATTCCATAAGAAGTAAAGTTTATAAGTGTTTAAATACTGACACTAACAAAGATGTGGAAAGTGTAAATGTAAAGTTTGATGAATATATAGAGGTACATGAGGCTAAATCTATTAGGGAACCATAGGAATACAAATATTTTGTATACTTTTATGAAGGTATGCTTGCTAATGAAGATGTTGTAAATCAAGAACAAGTTTCAGTGATTGTCAAGTCACATACAATGAATGTTAAGTTGCATTCAGGAAATGAGCTATAGTCAAGTGTCGAGTTGCAGGTTGAAACTAAGGCACATTCTAATTCTGAGATTAGTGTACATGAAAGAGATGTTGAATTACCTAATAGAGAAGAACATAATGATTCAAAATTTGATAGACCTAATGAGGAAAATAGAGTAGAACCAAGATTGTTAAAGTATGTCAAAAGACATCACCCTACTATGCAAATTATTGGAGATAAAGATGCAAGACCAATGACAAGAAACAAGTTGAGAAGTGATACATATTTTCTTAGCATGCATGAACCTAAAATAGTGAAAGATTCCTTAGAATAGGACTAGAGTAAAGCCATGAAAGAAGTGATTGAAGAGATTAAGAAAAACAAGACATGGACTCTAGTTCCCAAACCAAAAGATAAAAATGTGATTGACACCAAGTGGGTGTATAGAAAAAAGTTATATAAAAATGGTGAATACACAAGAAACAAGGAAAGATTAGTTTGCAAAGGGTATGCACAAGAAGATGGGATAGACTATGGAGAAACATTTGCTCCTATTGCAAGATTGGAAGGAGTAAGAACTCTTTTTGCTTACTCTACATACAAAGGTTTAAAATTTTATCAAATGAAAGTTAAATATGCATTTCTAAATGGTATATTAGAAGAATAGGTCTATATTGAACAACAAAAAGGATTTTTTGATGCCAACAACAAGAACATGGTATGTAGACTACACAAAGCTTTAAATGGTTTGAAGCAAGCACCAAGAGCATGGTATGAGAGACTTCATACTTATCTTGTTAAGATTGGATTTGAGAGGACTAATGATAATAACAATCTGTACTTGAAGATAGAAAAAGGAAAAGGTGTTTTACTAGCTGAAATTTTTGTTAATGATATCATATTTGGAGGTCAATATACTTTAGGTAAGGCATTTCTAGACCAAATTAAGAAAGAATTGGAGGTGTCTAAGTTTGGAGGGATCAATTTCTTTGTGGGTTTGCAAGTATATCGGATGAAATATGGTATATACTAAACTCATTTTAAATATGTAAAGGAGATACCAAAAACTTTTGGATTGGAAGAACCCAAGATAATAAGTATACCTATGGTGATAGGACACAAATTGTCAAAGAATGATGATTTAGCTAAGGTGAATCAAACATTATATAGGTCTATGATTGGAAAATTGTAATATGTAGTGTATAACAAACTTGATATTGTATTATCTATTGGGATAGATTTAAGATTCTCTACTAATCCTAGGTAGAACCATTTGATGATTGTTAAGAGAATAATGAGATATCTAAAAGGAACAAAAGACTATGGTCTATTCTACATGAGAAGTTTGAGTTGAGAGCCTACATTGATACTGATTGGGTTGAAAATATTGATGACAAAAATAGCACTAATGGAGGAGAATTTTTCTTAGGGAAGAGGTTAGTGACCTAGACCAAAAAGAAAAAAAAAATACATATCTCAATCTACTTCTAAAGCTTAATAAGTTCTTGTTGCAATAAATTGTACTAACATTGTGTGGATCAAACAACTACTAAAAGGTATTAAGGAGGAAATCACTAAACCTATGATACTTTATTGTGATAATATAAGTCTTATAAATATATCAAAGAACCCTATGATGCATACAAAGACTAAGCACATTGCAATCAAGTATCATTACTTGAGAGAGTTAGTTCAAGATAAAGAGGTAAAGATGGAATATGTGAATAAAAAAGAGCAGATAGCTGATATCTTCACAAAAGCATTACCTAAGGATTCTCATGAGTATCTAAGAGGTAAGCTAGGGGTGATACCCCTATCCAAGGCTATTTAAGAAGCATAAGTAGTACCCTACATTAACAAGAGCTGAAAGTTGTATCTTACAACTTGATGCAGTGAATCTTACTTTAGGAGCTTCCTAAAGTAATCAAAGAGCTGGACCAACAGGTCAGTCACAAGCTAGGTGATAGAGGGAGAAACTAAAATTGTTAACATTTACATGTTGAGATGACAAGTCTTTGGCATGGTTTTCAAAGAGGGAGAAATAGGGGAAGGGAGAAACATATAATACCAAACATAGTGAGAACAAGGGACAAACATGGAATATCTACTCAGAGGGAGATAGTGTACCTGATGTTTACTATAGAAGGAGAAATGACTAAAAGACATACATCTACCTAGAAAGAAGGAGAAGGTGCTAAGGGAGATATAAGAACATAATTTTGTAGCCTATACAGAAGATGAAAGTTACTAATATAGGGAGAGATTTCAATACAAGAAAATATTTTCTTTTCGATATTGTTGTTTGTATTGGTTTGCCATTAATTCTAAAGACAGAGATTGTAAAGAAAATATTGATACAAGTTGATAATGTGTTTCAATCATTTTTTTATCACTGATGTCAAACCTGCTACTTGCTAGTAAGATAACTGGCTAGTTGATTTGAGACTATCATGTGTTTGATTGATGAAGAGGATTTGATCAAATGTGATATCACGAGAACCTAAAGGAAAAGTTGAGTTATGGTATGAAAAATGAGTATAAAGATGAATTAAGTTAGTGATGTTATAATCTATTGATTATCTACTTAAGAATGCAAAGGATGGATACACTGATTAAGTCTAGAAGAACAAGTAAGAAGAATTGATTCTACCAAGCTTGATTGAGTGCATAGTAGGTGCTAAGAAAAGTTAGTGCAAGCTGAGTAGAAAATCAGTTGGAGATGATAAAAGTGAAATTTCAATGTATGTCAAGTGATACAGTGTAAGCCGAGTAAATTTTAGTTGATGTCGAGCACCAGTAAACTTTAGTATTTGTCAAATTATCTAGTGGATGATGAGTGAAAGTATAGTATGGAAGCCGAGTGACATCATATTGATGTTGAGTGCATGTATTCATGTTAAATCGTAGATTTGATGAATATGACTGGACTATTTTGTTTTCTTGAATTTTGTAAAGTGTGTGGAAGATAACTATGATAAGTTGGTGGCACATAATTCATGGTAAACTAGTTTGAGGTAAATTTAAAGAGGATTAATGAAGAAGATTCTAGAAGGGACTCAAATGAAAAGATGGGTAGGTTCATTGAATCCTACCTAATTCTACCTAACCCCAAAATGGATGATAGAGGTTGATCAACAAAAGATATTATTTTTCTATTTATAGAGATGGCCTGTTAGAAGCAAGGTTGGTCATTTTTTAGAACCTAAGTTAGATAAGAGGTCTAAAGTATTGCTTCATTCAATGACTGAATAGAAGAGACTGCTATTGGTAAGCAAAGCAAGAAGGCTTAAGAGTATGAATGCTTGAAGGGTGAACTAGATATCATAGCTAAATTGTGTGAAAGCCAAGAAAAATGGAGGACTAAAACTAAGATTTGTAAACTGTAAGTGAGTTGTATTTTGTTATCATATCACTCCTTACTATTACTTTCTAATCATTATACCATACTAGCATAAATCCTTTGGATTAAGGTTGACCTAATAGTCATTTGTAAATCCTTTAACCAGGTGACATTCCAAGTGAATGATTTGAAGTCCTCTAACAAGGCTCACTTCTAATAGGGTGATTGAAATCGTCTAACTAGGTCATATTTAATAGTGTGTAATGTAACTCTTAATAGCGTTAGCCTTTCATAGGGCATCACTTTAGAAGAGTGAGAATTAGTAGCATGTTACTAGTGGTTTTTCCCAAATTGGGTTTCCATGTAAAATCATTATGTCAAATGTGTTATTGAATCTATTAGGTTTCATGATTACATTTTTGTGAAGTTGATTTGATAGTAACCTACAAAATTTAATTATTATATGATCTAATGGATGCATGCATGAATATATTTTATGGATATGGGTTCACTAAGTTGTGAAAAGTATTATTTTTACATGTATACCTCGGATAACTAATTCAACCACCCCCCCCCCCCCCCCCTAAGTTATTCTAAAGAATTACAACAAGTCAAAGATTTTCCAAAACTAAACAAACCTGATAATGTGATTTGCAAAAAATCTTGGTTAGGAAAGATGACAAATTCTAGTCTTAAAAGTAAGACTCATATTTCAAAAGAAATTTTGGAATTAGTTCATATTAATCTATGTAGACTAATTGATGTGTAAAGCTACAAAGGTGACAAGTATTTTATTCTATTTGTTGATGATTACTCAAGAAAGGTGTTAATTATGTTTTTAAGAGAGAGATTTGATGCTTTTCAAATGTTTAAGTGGTATCTGGCTAAAGTTGAAAAGGAAACTTGTAAAATCTTGAAATTTCTAAGATCTAATAGAGATGGAGATTTTATATCAAATGAATTCAATAACTTTTGCAATGACAGAGGAATCAAGAGACAAACTTCTACACCTAGGACCCCTCCACAAAATTGGATAGCTGAAAGGAGGAACAAATCTATGATGGAGAAGAATTTTACTTTAAAATACTAGAGAAAAGTTTTTAGTACATCTATCTATACCTTGAATCGAGTACAAGTCATAAAAGGTAAAAATTTCACACTTTATGAATTATGGTATGGGTACTCACCCGATGTCAAATATAAAATGTTACATTCTTAAGGATAAAAAAATGGTAAACTTGATGCTAAAAGTGAAGAAAGTATAGTCCTAGCTTATTCCACAAGAAGCAAATCTTATAAGTATTTAAATACTAACACTAACAAAGTTGTGTAAAGTGCAAATGTAAAGTTTGATGAATATATAAAAATAAATGAAGATGAGAAAAAGAAGGGACCCAAGAATTAAAAAAACCTGACCTAAGAATTAAAAAAACTTTTATGTACTACTATGAAGGCATGTCTGCTAATGCTAATGATACTATAGCTTCTAATGAATAAGAAATAGTTATTATTGAGCCACATATAATGGATGTCAAGTTGCATTCAGGATCGGAGTTACAATCAGAAGACGAGGTACATTTTGATGTCAAGATGAGCTTATAAGATAGGAATGTTGAGTTACCTAGCAAAGAAGTACACAGTGAACCTAAGATAGAACTTCATGAACAACCTATTGTTAAAAGAAGAAAAAAGGAAAGATTATCAAATTATGTCAAGAGACATGATACTACTAAGCAATCATTGGAGAGAAAGAGGTTGGACCAATGATGAGGAATAGATTAAGGAATGAGACATGTTTGTTGAGCATTCATGAACCTAAATCAATGAAGGCTACATTAGGGAATGAAGATTGGAGTAGAGCCATGATTGAATAAATTGATCAGATTGAGAAGAATAATACATGGACACTAGAACCAAGACCAAAGAACAAGAATGTTATTGAAACTAATTGGGTGTATAGAAATAAATTGGATGAGAATAGTGAAGTAACAAGGAATAAGGCAAGGTTAGTTTGCAAAGGTTATGCACAAGAAGAGGGAATTGACTATGGAGAGATATTTTCCCTAGTTACAAGATTGAAAGGAGTAAGAACTCTTCTTACTTATAGGATTCAAGTTTATCAAATGGATGTTAAGTTAGCATTTTTTAATGATATACTAGAAGAGGAGGCTTACATTGAACAACCTAAAGGATTTTTTGATCGTAACAATAAGAACATGGTGTGTAGATTGCATAAAGTTGCATATGGTTTGAAGCAAGCTCCTAGAGCACAGTATGAAAGACTGCATAACTATCTTGGGTAGATTAGCTTTGAGAGGACTAATGACAACAACAATATATACTTGAAGATAGAAGGGGGTAAAGGAATTTTACTAGCTAAAATATTTTTTGATGATATCATATTTTGAGGACAAAATGTATTGTGTAAGACATTTGCAAATGAAATAATGGAAGAATTTGAGATGTTAATGTGTGGAGAAATAAAGATCTTTTTTGGATTACAAGTTTATCAGATGAAATATGGTATTGTCATTACATAGTCCAAGTATGTAAAGAAAATCTTGAAAAATTTTGGTATATAAGATTCAAGACTAGTTAGTGCTCCTATGGTGATAGGATATAAACTACCCATAACTAATGATTCTACTAAAATAAACCAAACATTGTATAGGTCTATGATTGAAAAATTGCAATATGTAGTTCATAGCAAACCTAACATTGCACTAGCTATTGGGATTGTTGCATGGTTTTTTGCAAATCCTAAGAAGAATCACGTAATGGTTGTTAAAAGGATTATGAGATACTTGAAAGGTACAAAAGACTATGGTCTATACTATAAGAAAAATGACAAAATTGAATTGAGAGCCTATACATATGTGGATTGGGCTAGAAACATCGATGATAGAAAAAGTATAAGTGGAGGAGCATTTTTCTTAGAAAAAAGATTGGTTACTTGGACCAGCAAGAAATAAAATTGTATTTCACAATCTACAACTGAAGCTGAATATGTGGATGTTGTTGTTAATTGCACAAATGTAGTGTGGATCAAATAGTTACTCAAGGGATCAAAGAAAGAAATTACTAAACTTGTGGTCATTTACTAAGACAATACAAGTACTATAAACATATCTAAAAATCCTATGATTTATACAAAGAGAAATGGCATTGCAATCAAGTATCATTACATGAGAGAGTTGGTTCAAGACAAAGTAGTGAGATTGGAATACGTGACTACAAAGGAATAAATAGTTCATATATTCACAAATGCTTTACCTAAAGATGCACATGAATATCTTAGAGGTAATAGGGGTGATACCCCTATCCAAAACTATTTAAGAACCAAGAGTAGTGCCCTACATAAAATGAGTTAAATTGCATATATTACAACTTGATGCAGTGGATCTTGCTTTAGGACTTTCCTAAAGTAAGGAAGGCACTAAAATAGAAGATTTGCAGTCACATGCAAGGTGATAGAGGGAGAACCTAAATTTCTAATATCCACATGAGAAGATGACAAGTCTTTGGCATTATTTTCAAAGAGGGATATTATATTGAGAAAGAGTTATTCCAAGTATGAGGGAGTTAGTACTAGAAAAGAGAGAAATCAGAAAGAAGGAAAATGTGAAAAAGAAAGAGGAAGAGTTATAATGAGATCAAAAACAAGAGTAGAGATTATAGCTTATATAGAAGAAGGGCATATATTGATAAATGAAGAGATTTCAATACAACATATTATGTTTGTTTTTGGTTTTGTTGTTGGTATTGATTTTCTATCGATACCAAAGAGGGAAATTATTGAAGAAGATTGTTGAAGTATAGAAATAAGGAAGATTGATGAAAGCTATCATGAAACAATCATTAATTTTTCATTGATGTCAAACCTACTACTTTTTGTTGAGACAATTTCTAATTTGGTTTAAATTCTATCATTTGATTGAGTGATGAAGAGGATTTGGAAAGAAAGGATAACAAGAGTACCTAGAGAAAGGTTGAGTTATATGGTGTATAAAAAAAGCATTAAGACCAAGTAAGACTTTGATGATATAGTGTATTGTTTATCTACTTAAGGATATAATGAAAGGGTACTTGAGAAAAGACTAGAAGAAGACTAAGAAAAGAAATGTGTCTGCCAAGCCTGATCGAAAAAATAGTGGAAGTCAAGAAAGTTAGTGCAGGCCAAGTAGAAATTTAGTTGAAGCTAAGAAGAAAGATTAGTTTGTGTTGCTACCAAAAAAATTAGTTTGATTCAAGATTTGAAAAATCTAAGCCAACAAAGTTGATTTCTTGAATTGTGTGAAGTGTGTGGTAGATAAGTATGATGAGCTAGTGGCATAGAATTCGAGATAAACCATTTGAAGATGAATTTGGGGAGGATTGCAAAGGAAGTTTCTAGAAGGGAGTTAAATGGAAAAGAGGGTAAATTCAATGAATCTAACCTAACCCTAAGATGGAAAATTATGGTTAAGCATAAAAAGATATAAATTCTCTATTTTAGAAGATAATAGGCCAAAATAAAAGTATCATAGTGTGAATCAGAAAAGACAAGGAGTCTTGTGGTGTTGCTTCATTTGGTGGTTGAAGGGATGAATTTCCAGATGACATACTAAGAAAGAAGGATTAAGGAGGTTAAGGCTTGAAGTGTGAAGAATTTATCAGAGACAAAGGAGATTGAATGCCAAGAAAAATGGAGGACTAAATAAGTGATCTATAATTTGCAAGTGAGTTTTTTTGTTATTAGATCAAGTCCTATTATTACTTTCTAGCAACTATATCATTCTAGATAAATCTTTTAATGGATTAAGGTTGACCTAATAGTCATGAGTAAATCCTTTAACAGGGTGACATTCTAATGTAATGTTCTAAAGTCCTCTAACAAGGTTCACTCCTAATAGGGTGATTGAAATACTTTAATCAAGATCACATTTAACAATGTGCATTGTAACCTTTAGCAAGGTTGGCTCCTCACAGAGATCACTTGATAAGAGTGAAAATTGGTAGCATGTTACTGGTAGTTTTTCCCAAATTGGGTTTCCACATAAAATCCTTGTTTCAAAATGTGTGAATGATTTTATGGTATTTCATGTTTAGATTTCTACAAAGTTCATTTGACCTAGGACAGTAATATACTATGGTTTGAGATATTAGATGATCAATGCATGCAATAGTATTTGTTAAGTACTAAAAAGTTTTATATGTACATTTGGACCTTGGATAACTGACTCACCCCCTCTCTCAATTATTCTAAAGCACTCCAACATTTTTTACATAGAATTTTACATGTTTTATGATGTGGATCACAGATCCCTATTATCTGTGATGAAAAAATCATGTGGAGAGGAAAAACAAGGAAGCATTTAGAAAACCATTTATGGAATCTTTAAATAGGTAAGAACTTGACCTATTTTGATATAGAAGGAAGGTATAGTTTGGTGAATTATATGGTGATACAAAGGAATGCATGGGCTATTCATACAATTTATGTGTGAATGTGTGAACATTGTAGAGGAGGAAAAGAGTTATGTTATTCCATAATAGAGCAAGAAACCTAGTCAAGTAGTAAAGGGCAAAAAAGCTTTATAAGATCAAAGATTAGGATCAAATTGGAAAGAGGAGATCTAATAGCAACTTATTAGAAAAGACCAAGGATTGGGTATTGAATCAGTTTTAACATATTGAGTCAGGGTAAATCTCTTAATAGAGTTATTTTAACAGATCTTTTTAAATATCCTAAAAAAGTCCTTGCTTTTTTGTAAGCATGAAATCCTCTAATAGGGTGAGATCGATCAGTCTCAAAAGATTTTAATAGGGTGGACCCTTCACAGGGGTAGATCATTGATATGGTCAAACATTGTAACCCTAATAGGTTAAATTTATTATTATAGTAGTGAAGATTTGTGGGTGTCATCCCCACCCCAATCTTACCTTTATTTTGAAGTATTTCTACCTAAGAAAACACTCAACTTGACATGATGAATCAAGTGATGCTTGCAATCAAGAGTTGAATAGGAAGGATGTGGAAATATAAAATATAATATCACAAAAGAACTTACTGAAGAATGAATTAAAATTTGAAAAAGAGCTTGTGGAAAGATTCAACAATCCAAATGGAGCAATGAAATACTTTGAAGAACCTATGAGGTCATCTAGTCGCACTTTTGGATCCAGACATTCATCTACCAAGTAGTAGAATCGTCTAGGAATGGAGAACTAAGAAATTCAAATTCGAAGGGAGAAAAAAAATGTTATCACTATGGAAAACTTGGTGATAATGTAATGATCTTCAACACCAAAAATAGTATGCAAAATCCAAAACCTAAGTTTAATCTTTATTGTTTTCACTGTAAGAAGAAAGGACATCAAATACATGATTGTAGGTGAAGAAGAAAGATTGTATCTATTGTACCTAGATTTTAAGGCTATTATTATAATTGTAAAAATTATGGACATAGAGAATGTGGATGAAGATCTCAAACAAAACCCTATTGGATTAATCAAAGGCATAACCATGCACCTAACAATGTATGTTCCAAATATCGTAAGTTTGGACATTCAAGAAAATATTGCAAAACTCAAGTGCCAATAGAAAATCACAACACCAAGGGTAAAGGAAAATATATTGATCAAACAAGGAAGGAGATGAATCAAACATGGAAGAAAAATATAGAAGATGGAAGGAGTGGAACAAATGGAATTAAGATCACCCAATCCAATGGAGAAGGTGATCACATCATCTCAAACTAAGTAAGAAAGGTATTTTTGGAACTATATATCTAATGATACATCTTACATCAGTTCTAAACATTAAATATGCTAAACTTCATATTTTCATAAGTAAATATGCATAAGAATAGATCTATGAAATGACTAGTACAAAAGAATCATAAACACAGTCAATGTCGAACATGAGTAAAATTGTCTATCTTGACCAACCATTACAATATGGACCAAGTAATTCATAAGTTAAATTGATGTAGAGGCTAAGCTAGATGGAAATGATTGATCTATATAATGAATATTTAATTTGAAGGCACAATGAAGATTGAGACAGCTAGCTTCCACATACTTAAGTACATAGCAATAATGGTGAACCTAAAAAGAGAAAAAGGAATTATATATCAAAGTTTCAAGACATTATTTCATACCTTTCATAAACAATTTGAGAGAATAGATAAATTTGAGAAGAAGGAGATCTTGAGGAAATTTAAAGAGAAGATTTGAAGATTGATCAAGTGTAGATTGAAGTAGTGTCGAGTGATCCAAATGAAGAAAGTTTACAAACCCTAGCAAAGAGAAAAATGATAGCTTCATCATTTGTAAGAAAGAGTCAAGGAGTAGAGGTTAGTGTGATTCAATTGGTGAAGAGTGACATTTGTCCTCCACCTAAATTTTTGTTATTCCTAAGATAGAAATGAGAAGAGATTCAATGGGTGTGCTATCTTTGATACCACCCAAGGTAGTCATGATACATGATGTGCAAAGTTGCTACAAGTGTAAAATCAAAGAAGTAGGTGATTATGAAACTCAAGAAGCTTATGAGAAATTGTGTGATGAAGAAATTTTGAAGAAGGAATTCAAAATTACTAAGAGGAAAGGGTTAACTCATGCCCTAGAATTCCCAAGAAATTTCAAGATTGAATGGATTAAGGTTGTGTTGAGAAGGATTCATGACATGAGTTTTTGGCTACATAATGGACTAGTTGAAATAACCAAGAAAATGATTCACAAGGTTATTGGCTATCCCAAACTAGATAAGAAGAAGATAATGAGAAGTCTAAGTCAAGAGGAAGTTGAACCAAATACACATGCTAAGTGGAATGGATGAGGGTTTTCCATCACAAACATTCCTAATCCATTGACTGAATTTGCAATGAAAATTATTTCTCACAAATTCTATCAATCAAGTAGATTAAATACTATGCCATGTATGGAAGTGGACCAAGCATGGAAGATAGTCATGAAGGATCATGAATATGATCTTGTTGAGTTATAGAGGCTACAATTAGCATAAATCCTAACATCTATTAGGAAGAAAAAGAACTCAATGTGTAAGCTCAAGTAACTTGTCATGTGCATTTTATTTTACATTCAAAAATATTTTCCTAGTATTGGAAACATTGTTTGGGAGAAAGAAAAACTAGTAATAAGACAAATCAATGAGTATATAACTCAATTAGGAGAGAATTTTGTGAATTTTATGGATACATATTTTGAAGAATTTAGACATAGAATGAGAATGAGGATGAGGATACCAAAGGAATTAGTAATGAAACATTACAATGATGTATGTTTCTTAGTAGACACGGATAACACATATCTACAGGAAGTTAAGCCAAGAAAGGCATGGCTAACAACATTTGACTATGATATTGTGAATGCAAACATTGTTGCACTATTGAAGGAAGATATTGATATAGAAGCTTATCCTTTTAGGAAGTATGAAGAATATAAGGCAAGAATAATGACAGACATCAAGATAGCTTCCAAGGAAAAGAAAAGGAAGAAAATGATTGAGGAACTAGAGACAAAGCTAGGCACCCAAGGCAAGGGTAAGGAATCTTTGCATATTACACAAGGTCTAGGAGAAGATGAAGAAAAGGGTAGTAGTGATGAGGAAAAGGAAGAAGAAGAAGGATTCAAGGGTAAAGCCCTAGTTATTTTCACTGCACCTAGCAAGAAGGCCAAAGGAACCACAAAGAAGCTAGTAGTGACACTCCTCTCTCCTCCTCCACCTACCAAACTAACGAATAGAGTAGTATCTAGTGCCAAGAAATATGAAAATCAATAAAAATTAATGGAGGCTAAAGACTCAAGAAGCTCAAAGCTAAAGAGAAGAAGATTGGTCAAAGGACCACCCACAACAAGAACTAGATCTATTGATGAGGTATGTGTCAATCTAAGGAGATCTTCAAGAATATCCAATTTTAGATTTGTGAAATATGACACATTGGATAATGATGATAGAATAAAAGTTGAGGTGGCCATGCTAGATATGATGGAAAATCATAAGCTAGCTCCAAATGAAGTAGAAAATAATATACTTATAGATTTGTATAATAGACTTGAAAGAACGTGGCAACCGGAAGAAGTAGAAGAGAAAACTATTTGAATTGACACATTAGCAAAGGTTATGCCTAATCTATCACAATATCAGAAAGAAATATAGGAACAAATTTTCTCCTAAGTATAGAATTTTCATGACATTACAAAATAAAAATAAATTTCTAATTTATAAAAATGAGTTACTTTGGAAGAGTTTTTTTGGTCTTATAGCAAAAGAGGAAACATAAATAAAGGATATTAAGACAGTTACTATTGAATATGATGAAAGTGATGAGGTGGTTTAGGTTTTCCAATTTTATAAGACAACATGTCACTAGTTCATGCTGACACCCTTGATACTCTAGAGAAGCCCTTAGATGCAGAAAAGGAGGAGCAAGAAACAAAAGAAACTAAAAAGGACAGTAGTGTAGACATTCCTGTAATACCCCAAAATTGGCTCATTGCCATTATACCAATTCTGGTCTATTTCTGATAATTTCTAAGTCCTATTCTAATAGGCAATTCTCATTCTGCTATTTGCTACTTGACTTAATTGTCAGATGCAGAAAACCCTAATTTGCATTCATCATATTTCTTATTTAATTCCTATAGTATGCACTCATATTAGTCGCATTAAACCTACTTGATTTAATTATAATTTAATTATTAAGTATTTATACTTTAATTAAATTATAATTCTATCCTAAGGCTAATGTACTATAGAATTAAATTAATTTAATTTAATAAATACGCCTATCTTGATTAATTAAATGTAATTATTTAATTAAATGGGAAAGGTATTTCTAATTAATTAAACAAAATTATTTAATTAAATGGAGTACTTACTTCTAATTAATTAAACAAAGTTATTTAATTAAATGGGAAGCCATTCCTACTTAATTAAATGAAGTTATTTAATTAAATAAGAAAAGTGTCTCTAATTAATTAAAGATTATTTAATTAAATAGAAAAAGTAATTATGAGAGCATATCTCATTTTATTAAATTAAATATCTCAACAAAATCCCTCTTCAGTTCAAAAAGGGAAATTTCCAGTTCACTATTGATCAAAAATGAGTTAAATCAGTTAACTCCTTTTTCTACTCAAATTGAATCAGTTAACTCCTTATTTTACTCAAATTAAATCTGTTAACTCCCTTTAATTTGGGAATCTCCCTTTATGACTGAACCTCATCTTCAATCCTGACTGTTGATCCGAATTGATCTCAACCGTTGATGGATTTCAGGAAAGTCTATTTAAGAGACCCTCATCTCTTCATTTTGAGGGGATGAATTTGGAGAATTTGCATCGAATTGCTGCTAGAATTCATACTCACATTTGCCCATATTTTTACATACATTTTGCATTCTTAGTTTAAATTCATCTAGCTTAATAATGCATACATTTTTAGTTTAATGTCTTTTATTTCTTAGAATAATTGCTTGCATTTGATCTAGATTACTTGCACATTCATATAGCTTAAATTGCATTCAAATCCTTCATTCTTACAGGGTCTGGTTGCTTAAACACCTCGAATCTGAAGATATCTGACAAGCAATTCCCTTTAGATAGAAGGCAATAGGTCACTTTGCAGGCTGATTTTTGGATGAACAATCCAATGTTCATTCTGGGATGAATCTGCATACGATGGCCATGTTGAAGTGTGTGTGTTAGCATAGGCTACATATTCACGCATACAATTCCTACCAAAGGTCAAGAAGGACCAATAGTATCAAGACCTCACATTAAGGTAAATAAGGAGGTAAATAAAGCATATTCAAGTGCACCTATTATTGTTTCTATCACTAATGTTCAAACATGATTGAGTGGTGATACCCCCTCACAATCTACTAATGCAATATCCAACAACAACACTTCTATACCTTGCACAATGAGAGAAATAAAGGACCTCTCTCTAGATATTGAAGTTATTCTCAATGAAGTTATTGAGATTTCATAATTGGATTATGTAAATCGCACTCTTGAGAAAATGATTTTGCTGCAAGAAATTTTGGCAAAGAAGAAGAAATAGGAAGAGCTAACAAGAGAACATCAAAAAAGGTAGGTATTGCATGATGTTAAAGATATATTTTTTGAGGCATTTGATATTCAAACTTTTGATGGGAAAGCCCAAATAATTTCCTATCTTGTAAATATTTTTGAACAAATAAGTGTTGGAGATATTAAATCCAATGATAAATTGATGAATTGGTTTGCAAAGAATTTTGAGATTAAGTTTGTGGACAAATTTTCTACAAAAATTGTTGAGTAGAAAGTTCAATTATAGGAATGTGCATAGAACACAATAGAACTAATTCAAACAATACAGTGTTTGTACAATATTTTGTGTGATTTACCAAGATTCACCAATGATCTTTAGGAAAACATCCAGTAGATTCAAGCTAATATGAAGACTATAAGGAATGCTATCTTTTAGCCAATTGAATATAGCACCCAACATTACAATAATTTATTTAATTCTCAAGGAAAATTGGTGGAGCTTCAGGTAGCTAATAGCAACATGAGATCATTGTTGATCTCTATTCAATCAAAGTTGATACCTGATTTGGAGGTTATGCAAAGAGAAATCAAAATAGCCCAAGATCTTATCGATGAAGATCATAATCTTTCAATGGCTAATAGTTTAATTTAAATGACATCTAGACTACAATTGAAAAATTTCACTTTGGAATTAGCAAGAGCCAATTGGGATCATGATCTTGCTAAGATCACCCAAGTACATAAACCTTTTATTGAAAAATTATTGAAAAATATGGTTTTATTCCACCCATTCAATCCCAGTAGCAAACATAAGTGACAAAAGAAGGGGGAATGTGATTATTATTACATATTTTGAATGGAGAAAAGAAGAAAAGAAGAACAAGTGGAATGCAATGGTAATTAGAAGAGTTTAGAATCAAAAGGCAATTAGAGTTTAGAAGGAAAATAGGATATTATACTGAAATAGTCAAACTACTTAGAGTCATATGCATATATTATTCATTATTTTTTTAATTCAGCATTAGTCAAATTTTTGTAGTTCTATTTTGATCTAAGTCATAGGCTTAGGGGGAGTACTCATATTAGCATTGTAATGATGTAATCAGAACAAAAAAAAATTCAACTAATGTCAAAGAAGATTGTTGATCTCTCTAACTATTGTTGTCTATTAGTGGCAAACACTTAGTCATTTACTAGGTAGAGTTAGATGGTCATCACTATGACTATGCTACTCTACATAGGTCGAGTCATGTTTATAAACTTGTATATGCCAAGCTCTATGGGAGCTCACCAAGTATTTTCAATGTAAGCTATGTCTAATGTTAACCAAGAAATTTGAACATGTTGAAGCTGATTTATACATAAGGTATCAACTATAGAAATGACTAAGCATCAGTAGCATATACAATGAGTGTTAAGTGTCAGAAACAGTAAGTGTTGAGTAATTCAAAATTTATATTCAAGTCAAGAATGATGCAAACTTTGAGGCAAACCATTTCAAGCTAACATGGACACAATATTTAATATATTTTTAGAGTATTTTACAAAGATTTTTATGTATTTTATGACATGGATTACAAATCCCTATGTTCTATGATGAACAAGTCATGTGGAGAGGTGAAACAAGAAAGCATCTAGAAAACTTTTTATTCAATCTTTAAATAGGGAAGAACTTGACCTATTTTGATATAGTTAGATGGTATGGTATGGTGAAGTGTATGGTGATACAAAGGAGTGAACAAGCTATTCATACAATTCATGTGTAAATGTGTGAAAATTGTAGAAGAGGCAAAGAGTTTTGTTATTCCAGAACAAGGCAAGCGACCTAGTCAAGTAGTAAAGGGTAGAAAAGATTTATTAGATTAGAGATCAAGATCAAATTGGAAAGAAGAGATCTAATATTAGTTTATCAGAGAAGATAGAGGATCAGGTACTAAATTAGTTTTAACAGATTGAGTCAAGGTAAATCTCTTAGCAAAGTGGTCTTAACAGATCTTTGTAAATCTCCTAATAGAGTCCCTACTTTGTTGTAAGTGTGAAATCCTCTAATAGGGTGAGATCTAATAGTCTCAAGATATTTTAATAGGGTAGACCCCTCATAGGGTAGATCATTGATATGGTCAAATATTATAACTCTGATAGGTTAACTTTATTACTGTAGCAGTGAAGATTTGTGGGTGTCATCCCCACCCCAAGTTTACCTTCATTTTGAAGTTTTTCTAGGTAACATAAATCTTTGAGTCATGTGATTAATTTTCATACATGTGAATGATAGATTGCACTAGTAGAATTTTTGCAAATAAATGACTATGTGACTAAAAAATTTAGTCACAAGACTAAAAAAATTAATTACGTGACTAAAAGTGATCAAATTATAGCAATTTTTATATATTTATAAGTGACTAAATAAATGACCAATTTGGTCATCAGGTAAAATCACAAGGTTGGACAATGACAAGTGACTGCATAAATGATCAAATAAATTGTTAGAGAAAAAGGTTAATTTAATTTCATTAATTAAATTACCTTTTCTCCCTCCTTAAGATTTCTCTTTATGCACTTTTTGCATTCACATTTAATAATTATTTAGTAATTATTAAATGTTTTTTACCTTTTAGGTTACCCTTTTTGAGTTAAAATCCCCCTATAAGAATAAATCATTCGTAAGTATCTTGTATATTTTCTTTATCTAAGAATACATTTGCATATTTTTCAAAGAAAACCCTTGCCTCCTCTTGTCTTTTTCTTCTCTATGATAGGTTTTCCACATGTAGGTATTCAAGGGCCTGATGGATTTGTTTTGTGTATTGTTGAAATCATTCATGGTATCAAAGCCAGGTCTATTGTAGCTTGTTCGATATTTGGAGAAAAAGGAAAATGATAGTTTGACAGATTAGATCTAGTGTTTTTTGGGTATTTCTTAAGAAAAGAAGGGGGTCACTAATTTTTGGAGCAGCTTGAGGCCAAACAAACCTCATGGATGGATCAAGAAGGCATCAAAACTACTATTTCCATATAAAATTAGTCCATTTTGGACAATGTTAATCCAGGAGGGAATTTTTTTTGCCCAAAAGGTTGCACAACCTCCTGCACACAATTTGAGGTGGATTTTTTAATTAAAAAACCACAAACAAATGAAAAATTGTGGTTTTTTCACTACTGGAGTTTCATAACCACTATGACACTACTGTGGTTACCAATGTGGTCATTGCTTAGTGGCTCTGCCAGTGGCTTTGTCATAGTGACTCTAACCCACCACCCCACCACCACCACTTTGAGTACTGCTTGGGTTATATTTTATTTTTTTTTTTTAAAACAAAAATCTTGCATTTCTAGGGGATCTATCCATTTTTTCATCATATCTTGAGCATACAAAGGTCTTTTTTCAATCCAAAAAAAAGTGTCAAAAAGTTGGATCCAAGGCAAAGACAATGGCATAGGATTTTTGGGTTTTTGATCCAATTGGGTTGCCTATTTGGGCAGTCAAAGCTTGGTGTTCTATTTTTCACTCTGGAGGGAATATCTTGAGCATCCCAACTCCATTTTTCAAAAAAGATATATTTTTGGAAAGCTTGTTCAATACTCTTTCTAGATATGCTAGTTTATCTTCTAGATTTTTCTCCAAGCTCTTTCTATTATGGTTTTTGCTTTATTGAACTATGATGGATATCTTGGGTGTTTTAGGTCTAAGGATCATTTTTTTGGCATGGGACTTCTTATTTTGGGCTGTACTATCTATTGTAAGAGTTCTTTTCCCTTTCTAATCATTTTTTTGTAAGCATGTTTATGCAAATGCACTAATATAAAGTGCCACTCATTTTTGACATTTTTCTCATCATTATGACTTATTGTACTCACAATATATTATAAAGTGCCATGGGGGATAGTTTTTTTCCTTTTATTGCCCTCTTCCTTTGTCAAGTGAGTGTCCCTTCCATGACATTAACCAAATTATGTGTTGATGACACGTGCCTTTATACGTGTTTGTACATCTTCCTTGCTCTCGATGTTCTTGGTTCTTTCTATTTTGCAGGAGATATTGGCCCACTTTCTAAATTTATTGTCACCTCACCCTTGTCTACATTAGGGGGATCCTTTTTTTGTTTCTCATACTTCTTTGGTTCAATTGATTAGCTCTCCAAGCTTTGGTGTTTCATGCCATTTTTATCTTTGAGTTTAGTTATTTGCCTTTGTTTGCCTCCTAATTCGATGTAGATTATAGTCTTCTCTTCCCCATTGAGTTCTATTTTAGAGGAGGTTCTATAGATCAACAGTTTCTTTTTTATAGATTTTGTGACTTCTTCATGCTTCACTAATGTGTCTTCATCATCTCTCTTTGTTCCTATTTTCTAGAGCATTCCTTTAGTTGGAGGCTTCTGTAATCCTTCACTAAGTTTTTAGTTATCTCCTTTTGGAGTAGAGTTTTTCCCATTAAATTTTCTCTTTTTCTCCATTTCATAGAGATTTGGTTGTGATTGGGTACCTTATCACGTTGTGTTGCTAGGAGCCAAGTTTGCCTTCAACATTGCATTGTAGTTTACTTGCTCTTTCTGCATTGTTGCTCATCTTAAGGGGGGCTGTTAGAGAAAAAGGTTAATTTAATCTCATTAATTAAATTACCTTTTCTCCCTTCTTAAGATTTCACTTTATCCAATTTTCACATTCACATTTAATAATTATTTAGTAATTATTAAATGACTTTTACCTTTTAGGTTACCCTTTCTGGGTTTTGATCTCCCTATAAGGATAGATCGCTTGTAAGTACCTTGTAACTTTTCTTTATTTGGGGATACATTTCCATATTTTTCAGAGCAAACCCTTTGCCTCCTCTCTTTTTCTTCTTTGTGACAGGTTTTCTACATGCAGGTATTCGAGGGCTGTGTGGATTTGTTTTGCATATTGCTCAAATCCTTCATAAATGACTAAGTAATTGGTCACCAATAATTAATCACCCAAATAAATGAGTAAATGAATGTCTGATGATTTTTTAATCATATTAATACATTTTTTAACCTTTTTGTAACTTTTATTACTCACAAATTAAAAAAAAAATTATATCAATACATCATTATTAGTGAACTTCCTTGAATATCCTCTGAACTCATATTGAACTAGAAATAAATATTTTATATCTTAATATATAATTACTATTTAATCAAATAATGTCATATAATAAAAAACTTTATAAAGTATAACATTCTTTTATTATCATTATATTTAATATATTTAAATATTTAGTAAATTTTGAGGACCACTATTTACTTGTTCTTTTAGTATTTTTCCCTTAGCAAAAGGTGTCACTTGTCCTAATTAAGCCTATATGACTTTTTCTAATTGTGAACATGAGCCATTGAGATCACTTAGAAAAATAATAACTAATGATTTCAATTTCAAATACCTAATTAATGAATATGCGATCTTAAGTTATAACATAAAAATGAAGGCAATAAAGATTGAACCATATTTCTTTTTCTTTAAATTTTAAAGCTTTTCACTTGTTGCGATATTATCATTCATTACTTACATATGCTTAGATTTTAGTTATAATTCTCACATTATTTTTTATTTTTATATTCATATTTCTTAAACTATTAAAACATTGTTCATATTCTAGGAGATTCATATTCATATACTTTCTAAGTGCCAAAGGTGAATGATAGTCATACTTCATTAATCAAATTCATTATTTTGTATATCTATAATCACTTTTGATAATATCAAGAGTTTGACATGTTCATTTAGTATTACAAATTACTCATATTTATGGATAGGCTATATACTAGATTGGAATGAGTTGTATTAGAATAAATTATATAACCTAATTATTACTAAGTTTTTCCTAATTTTGTATAGTATATATGCAAAAAAATGAAATGACAAAATTATCAAAATTATTTTTCTTATTAGCTAAAACATAAGGTTTTGTATATGAATTTCATGGAAACACTATATGTATTACAATTTTCCTCACAACAATTTAAGAAATGGTACACCATCTTCAATTTGCACTCATCATTTTAATTCATTTTTTGGATAATAATGTATTAAATATATTATTTATGAAATAAAAGATACTTAAATAATTTTTGGTGAATATAAGAAAAATGATTTCTTCCACAAATGTACATTATACAAATTTATATTAAATAATTGTCTTTGAAAAAATAGATTAAATTTTGTAAAAAAATTATATAAATAATTATTCTAATTCAAATGATATTTTATTTATTTGAATAAAATAATTCATATTTAGAATTTCTTAATTATCATTAAATTATTATTTTTTAATAAAAAATTTATATTATAAATCGTGGGATAAAAAAGGTACATCAAAAAGGAGGGAGGCAAAGCCTCAACCAACTAATCGAAAAACAGCAAAAGAAATAGTCCACCAAGAGGGACTGCTATCCGAAATACAAATACATCAGAGTAATACAAAGAGAAAGGTGAGCCAGAGTCATAGCAAATGGAAAGCTACGGGATAGCATCTTCAAATGTATTGATCCAGGATGTCCAACCAAGGGTCCCTCCATCCATATGGCTTTTTTTATATAAAATTAGATTTTTTTTATATTAAAAGATTAGCTACTACCATAGGTGTATTTTAGATATGAGATATTTTTATGCGTTTTTAGTTATCTCAATGAAAAGGTGGATATTTCTAAAAATCATCTCAATGAAAAGGTGGATATTTCTAAAAAAATTATCTCAATGAAAAGGTGGATATTTCCAAAATAATTTTGGAATCTTCCCTTTCATTTGCGTGTGATTTTAGAAAGAAAAAAATTGTTTTCCTTCTTTAAGGTTTTTTGTTTTCATGCACATTATAGTTTGGAATTTTGTGGAAGAATTTTTATAGTTGAATGAAAATACTTTGTTTAATGTGGATGATGGTGACACCTTGATAGCTTCTCAAAAAGGTTGTGAGTTTTGGCTTTACACCTTGAGTTTGCTATGGTTTGGAACTATCATTGTTAATGAAAATTTGTGATAAATTTTATACATGCATTATTTTAGTTTTGATATATTTAGTATTATTTTTGTTCCTTATATTATTTTTATTCAATGTTGGCTATTCTTATATTGATTGATGCTTTTGTGGAATTCTTACAACATTCAAGATTTAAGCTACACATTGTGTGCTTAGTTTGAGTGGGATGAATATGCATTAGTTTATAAATTATAATAAGAAAAATCATATAAAAATAAGTTGTATTTTTTTAGCTAGGATAGTTAAAGAGAGTTAATTTTTCATATAAAATAAATAAACTTTAGTTAAGAGATTAAGTTATTAATGTTATTTGTGATAAGAAAAGTTGTAATGGATTCATAAACTGTTAATTTCTCTAAAATGATTTTCTATCATTTTAAATAGTAATAGTATTGTCTTGTAATCTTTCTATTATTTATTTTCTCTTAAATTATTTGGTTTGGATGAGAATGTATTTTAACAAAGATGTCTCTAAGGTTTGTGTCAATGTTAACTTTGTACCATTTTTTTACATGAAGGATAAGTTTCATTTTCTTTGAAATGATTTTGTTTGATAGATTGCCTATTTTTTAAGGATTGAAATTGTGTTGTTATATTTGACATGTTTATCTTCATTTTTCAATAGATGTTTTATAATTTAATTAAATTTTTAAATGAATAATAAATATATTAAGAATTAAAAATTAAAAATTTATTTTTATTATATAATAAAATATAGCTTTACTTTGATTCATGTTTATTGTATTTCATTAATTTTTATATCATATTTTACAAACTGGGTTGTTACAAATCAAATTGCAACTAGTGGCAAGAAGCAACACCATCTAAAGTGTAACCAATATTAACCAAATTAAAAGAGGAAAACCATTACATTTAGTGGAAAAATCTTTGATATGCTATTATGCTTGAAACTTCCATAGTCCACTTAAATAGAATATGATTCATATAGGAAAAGAAATGCAAGTGACAAAAAAGAGAAATGCAAGTGATAGAAAAGTTAGTTTTAGGATGGTAACCAAAATAAGGATAAAGGAAATTCCTTGTACGCATCTAACTCACGAAAGTTAATTTGGTAAGTCTTTACCACATTAAGAGAGAAACTAGTTTTGGAGTATGGACAATATATTGAAAGCAATCCTAAGATTGCTAGAAATATAAATCTAAACCCCATCAAAGGCAAAGTGACCACATAAGGCATTATAAATTCCCTCATTTTGGAGGTAGACTTTTTTTAGGGGTCAGGAACTTTTGTCAATTGTCAGGATAATGGCAAGCCGAATAGTTCAACACTCGAGGTAAATTTATCAGATATTTCATTTTATGATTGTGTATAAATAGAGTGGGCTTTGTCCCCCAATGTGAATAATAATGGATTGAAAAATAGACAAGAGCTATGACTGAGGGGATTTGAACATAGAACCCCAAGCATAAAAAGAAGAAGAATAATAGTGGCTCTACGTTAGGGATCTAGAATCCATTGTCACTTGGAAGACGAATTTGAATGTAAGTAGTTATATTGGTAAGATAATGTAAGCAGTTATATTGATAAGATGGGTTTCTTTGAGATTTATGGGAAGCCTCAAGATCTCACACTAGATGGTTTCTTAGATCAGAACTTATGCTTTTCTTTCTATAGTTTCTAGAGGTAAATCATGTTTATGATACTTTTGTTTCTTAGAGCTGTTTTTTATATGTGATTTTATGTTCCATTAGACATATTCATTATATTTGAGAAAGAGTAACCAAATATAATAGTTAAATTTATTCTCACACCTTCTACCTATTATTTCTCTATAGTCTCTATGTTTTATAAACATTTCAATGCCTTTATCTTTTTTCATTCTTTGGTTTCTTCATTTTTATAATGGATCAACTTTCTCTATATGACACGCTACTACAAAATGAACACATTTAGTTGTGTCTAGATATCATCTAAGATTCCACTAGTTCTTAAATAAAGGAAATACATGAAAAAATCACCAACTCTGAATTTACTATCTCTTCCTACTCTAAGAGATCAATGCAGAGCAAACTAGGTTCTGGAATTTTAGTATGAATAAAATTTAATAAATTATTTAAATCTTACCATGTCTAAATGTTTTACTTTAGCAAGATGCCCAATCCCTATCACTACAAATGTATCAGATCTTTAATTCTCCCTAAACTTGAGTACTTGCAATCCAGAAAACTATTACTTTTGAAAAGGACTATAAAGTTCATTTGGAGAAGAGAATTACATAATAATAGCATCAAAGAAGACAAATTAAACAATTTTAAAAGTGTTCTATATTTTTCTGTAACAAAAATTGCTCTATTTATTTTCCTTAGAATAGTAGATAATAGAATATGTTCCAAGTAAATTTGTATCCAAGAAATATTGATTCTTCTATTTTTCAATACAACAATCAAGGATTTGTATCTCCTATTTCACTACCTTGTATGTCATGGATTATTTCTATTTAAATACAAAGATAATGGAAGGGAGCTCTATTATTTTCTTTTAATGTTACAGTGGTTTATTTATTTGAAAACTGAATATTGGAGCTCCTTTCATATATCTCTTGGAAGTAATTTTTTGTTTCATGTAAACTTTTATGCATAAATATGATACTGACTGGCTTCATTGAAAGGAAAGATGAATCCTTTCTGGGCCTTATCACCACATATTCTCTTTGTTTCCTCATGATTGATTTTTCTGGGTTCTTTTCAAACTACAAGAAATAATTTTCTTTATTTTATAACCTAGTGCTCTCTTGATCTAATGCCTCATGTAAGTATTAGATTAAAAGCTTTAGGATTTTACATCTATATTAGCTATGATTTTATGAGAAAAGAAACATGCAGGTCATCACTTATAAATAATAACCTTTAATTTTCCTTAAAAATCTTCTTTGTGAAGATATATGAAACTAGTGAATGAGGGTTTGATATCTTTTTCATATCTCATCATTCTGCATATACATAGGCATGTCTCGTTTAGAACATGTGAGGCCTTTCCCCAACCCATCATAGTACAGTTGTTACATTATTATTTTGATACTCATGACTCAATATGTCGAGACATCGTCGGATACACTGAACATTATTATGTTATTCTATGCCATGTGATGTTTTACTTTTAGATATTTAATCATGTTATTTAATGTTTTATGAACATGCATACTGATGATGTAGTATAGTGAGTGAATGTGGAATTAGGACTATGATTAACACTTTGATTATGCAATTATTAATGGTTACGTATATAAGCAGATACGAGATAAACAGTTATTTATGTGCTTATCTTGATGAGTTATATATATGCATGTGATTTTCTCAAGCTACTAATGAGTGAAATGAGTGTGCAAGATTTATTAGCCAAGGACTCTAATGGATAACCAAAATTGGACCCTATGTACCATTTGTGGAAACCAAAGTTGATTCTAATAAAAGATGCAAACCCATTGTTCGTATTTTATTTGTATCATGAATTGAATGAATGTATTATTTTATAATCAATAAGTGGTAATGTTTTGTAATAGTGATTTTATAGTGTCGCTTGACACTCATGATTCATATATGCATTTCAGCATGATAGGTAAGGTTAACCAAGTAACCGAAAGATCTAAGTTGGACTAGGTTAGTGACCTAACGCTAATTAGTGGGTAATCAAGATTAATTACCCTAATTAGGGTTTAGTGATAATTTTACATTTTTAGAATTTTTAGGAAGTCCAATTTATTTTAAGCAATTTAATAGGTCATTAAATATTCCTAGAGGCCAACAATCATTAAAAATAAATACCCAGGGGGTATATGTATGGGTTGGGGGCATTTTCCACCCCTCTAGCCCCTTTCATTAACTTTGGTGACCACTCAAATATCTCATTTTTGCTTTATTGCAAAAATTGAAGTTCCACCATGAGTTTGAAAAGTTAAACTCCACCTTGACATTAGCCTTAATCACAAGATTGAGTTAGAAGACTCTAGAAGCCTTTAGTCAAGTAGGGGAGTTATTGCATTTTGTAGGTGATTGAGTTGGGATCTTATTTAGTGATAGATTTGAGAATGGAGGAGTATTCACCCAACCTCTAGTTTTAGAGAGAAAAGTTAGGATTGAAGGAGAAGGAAGGAAAGCTCTTCTCAAATTTCAGTTGCCATAACCTTATTGTGAAGGTAGGAATCCTTCAAGTGTATATTGTCATGTTGTGTTTCATTCTTAAGTAGTTTTGTTTGTATATGTATGTTTGTGTGTTTGATGAACATGTTTGGGAGGAGTTGTAATGGGTTTTCTTTAAACATTTTTCCTTCATATTTTGCATTTTATTTTCAAATGGATTATATGGGTTGTATTGTCATTACTCACCCTTGGATAGGGCAGAAGTGGACATGTATAGGAGGAAGTCTTTAGTTGGACTCTAGTAGTGTAGAGTCTCTTCTTAGGACAAGGAGAGAGAGAGAGTAGGGTATTATGGGCCACTACTCGTCAATACAAATGATGTTTTGTGTTTTAGAGATTGAGAAATAGAAGTTCTTATGATTATAGCCCCAAAAGACCACCTTTCATGATGTTGTGACCAACATCTCCTATCTAGAAAAATATACCTTCTCCCTAGTCTTGTTCAATGATGAACTTATTGTGCAAATCTGGATGGGAGTAAATGATTGATTGTGTTTCCATGTTAAAATTGTTTGTCTCCCGATCAATTTTGTCCTCTCCATGATTACCTTGATGTGTTGAAAATTTCATAATGGCTACCCTGTTGTGGAGCCAAGCAAGAAATTCAGAGTTGTTATATAAATTCAAATGTGTTTGGGAGTTTTCTCCTTGGGATTAAGATCCTGTTGTAAAAATGTTATTGTTAAATGTATTGTTGAAATGATTATGATCTTGGGTTTTCTTCCCTTGTTCTTTCTCAAGGGATTCCTTGAATCAGATGAATGAATTAAAATAGAGTATTTTATGTTCATATGATATTCTGTGTGATTAATTTTATATGAATATGTTATTGGAAAATAAATGCAATGATGTTTTACCCTCTTCGTGACATTCTTAAAGTTCAATTTGCATTCATGGATTAAATCGTAATTGGACAAATTGATGATACATAAAGTTATGTAATCCAATACCAAACTATGTTAAATAAAATTCAATGCTATGATTGGTACTTCATTTCATAATTTTTGTGAGTATTAGGAAGCATAATACTCCTATTTAAATGCTCAAACAAAATATTAAACCTGATGCTATAATCAACTTTAGAAAAAAATAATGTCCTAGTTGGTTAAACAAATATATTTTGGACAAATCCAATACTTTAAAAAAATATTATTCCCCTTTTCATGCAAATATAAATTGCATTCAAAATCTATACTTAGAAAAAAATGGACTTGAGAAAAAAATTTAATCTTCTTAGAGCTAAAAGCTCTCTAGATTTTGTATGAGGGAAAAAAAATTAATTCCTTTGTGATAATAGGGAATATCCCTTTTAGATCCTCTTTAAAAGACATTTCTTAAAATTAATTAATATCAAAAAAACAAAAAAAAAAACAAATGAAAATACTTAAATTAGATATTTTAACTATATCTATGCTATTCCAAAATCTACCAACAAAACTTTAAACATTAATGCCCACCCTCAAGTTGACAAACCACAATTTAACCCTCCTACCAAGCAATCAAGGCAATGACATCTCCTGACGCAATATTAGAAGGTTGAGGACAAAATTTGAGGTTGATGTGCATGTCAACATGAAGGGGGGAAGGGTGGTATATTTAAACAAACAAGGGGTGGCAGTTTAATAGTTAAGCACATTTAAGGTGCTAAGGTCATAGATGGTGGAGAGGGAAGTATGGTGCTACCCACCACCCACCTTCCTAGGTCGGCGTGGACTGAGTGGAAAATGCACCCACGTGGGGGTGGGAATGGTTAAGGGTGGGGAAAAGTAACGGATTGCCTAGGGGAATGGGGAGTTAGGGTGTGGGGTAGTTAGGTAGGGATGTGGGCAGCTAGGGTAAGGTTAGATGGGTTAGGGAGTTAGTAGGGTTAAGTGTTGGAGGGTTAGTTAGTAATAAAGTTACGTTTTGTTTTAAAATTAATTTTAGATTATGATTAGTGTAGATAGTAAAGTTAGTAATAAAATGCGTTAGTTAATAGTAAGTGGTGTTAGATGTAAGAAAAATTAGATAGTTTATTAGTTTCACTTTATTTTAAAATTTTATATTTAGATTTGTAATGTGATTTACTTGTTAAGGTTTAGATGTTAGATTTTAAATAAGGTTATTTATTGATAAGTGTTTTTGAAATAAAAAGTGACCAAAATAAGGGAGTCGGTCCTTACATCCAAAAAGTTGTCAACTAGCACACTACCAACAAAACAAGTAGATGGTAGTCACAAACAATAGAGGACCAACAACCAAAAAATATCATATGAAAAAAATAGCTAATAGAGTGTCAACTATACTAATTTAGAAACTATAGTACTAAGCATACTATGATTGTTCAAAATATGAACTATTGGCATAAACAAACCAACCCAATCCAAAACTAGCACACAATCATTTACATCTACCAGAATATCATCTATGTTAATTCTAAAGACTATAGTACTAACTATAATATTAAATTTTAGAATATAAAACTGTTGGCATAAAAAAGCGAACCCAAGTTTGAGAATAAGCTATAGACCAACAAAACAGGTAGTAGCAAAAAACTTTAAAAAACAACTAGGGCTAAAAAAACCCCTAAAAACCACCACATTAATTTCCATCTTCATCCTTTCTTTTCCCAGCTAGAAGTACTCTAGCCCAATCCTTAACAAGAAATTTATACATGAGCTTGTTTTCCTCCATGTCTAGCCCTATCTCATCCTTCTCACACACCAATAATTGGAGGGTGGTAGTAGTAGCATGGGTAACCTTCAAGGAAAATTTAAAGGAGTAAAACCCTTCCTCAAAAGATTTGACCCTTTTCTCTATCTATGCATTCTTCTCATTATGTTCCTCCTCTTTCTCTTTGTTTCCTTTTTCAACATTCTTATGCACCCCCTTGGTCTTTGTCAATGTTTAGTTTTCATCCTGCAAAACCTAGGGGTTAGTATAAAACTGGTTTTTTCCTTTGCTAGGGATGAGATGGTGATAGGGAGGTATCCACTTTATTATTGTCCTCACAGAAGGTAATAGGCTGGAAGGTAAAACTAGTTGACACATGCGTCATCTCAGTGGTATTGACATTACTAGCAGACACCAAAGAGTTATCAACAAAATTTTCACTTTTTTCTTTCTCCTCATTCCTCTTTTCTCTCTTTGAGTTAGAATGTTTCTCCTCCTCCATTTCTCTTTCATTATTCTCAAAATTCTCCTCTTCCACTTCCTTGACCCTAAATCTATTTCCCTTTTTTTAAACCTTGCTTGTGCTTTGGCTAACCTTCCCAACCTTGTCTTACCATTTCCTCTCTCCTCCTCCTCTGAATCCCCAATGTCCACCTCAACTAGTTTTTCAATTTTGATTTTTGTACTACCCTTTTGTTCAAATATTGGGTCTAGGTTTTTCTTTTTCTTATTATCCCTACTAGGGGAGGGTGCAATGTGTGGATTCTGGTGGCGGCATTGATTGTCAACAACAAAAACCCTAAGAGGATAGAGAGCAAGATGAAACTAGTAAAGTCTAAAAATTAGACCTTGGTGAATGATAGTGAAATAATTACCCTTTCTTCTTTTCTCCCTAACATCACTGATCATGTCCTATAGGGAGTGTAATAGAAAAGATGGAATAGAAATAAATTCTCTATTTCTAAAATGGTTCAAGAGACAGAAGTGATAATAATAATAAACTCCAAACCCACCTTCAAGAATGAGGTACTTCATGATCACTAGAAAAACATCATCCCAAGGGGCCAGTAGCTTATCCCTCCAAAAGCCTCCCCTGTAGTAAACAAGTTCTTCATCCTCAACAAAAAGTTATTCATGTTGGCCTCGTCTACCATTTTTGGAAACTTCTTCCATTTTTTCCCTTTCAAGGAGAACCTAGTGGCCATTGCAATAACCTCCTCACTAGCTTGGAATGTGATACCATTTATGGTAACTCTGCAATCATTCCAACCATTCACAAACTAAAGAGCACAATTTTCATTGTAACCCACCATTACCTGCATATATGGAAGAAATCCCCCTTCTTTTTACAAGAACCAGATCATCATTCTATCCTTAAGGTTTTAAAGCTTTGTTGGCTCTAGTCGATTCAAATCCCCACCCATTTTTTCCTCACTAATTCCTAACCCCTCAACCTCAATAATTTTCATTTGAACCTTCTTACCCTCAATCTTGCTATCAACGGGGATATTATTCATCAATAAAAATGTTGTGATGTTGAAAATAACATCTCAAGGTCCTTTAAACATCCTACAAGAAATTTTTTGAGGCACTTTGAAATCCCATCCCTTTTCATTATGGGATTCATGTGTACTTTGCATCATAACTCTAACGTCCCTGAAATCTCTAACAATATCTGTAATAATATTTTTCATACTTTCAAAAAAAAAAAAATTTAATTTTGCATTATGTTACCATAATTACAATTTAACCCATGCCTCAAATTGCATCTATTTATTATCCAACCTGTATGATAGTATCTCATCATCTTTCCTTAATATTTCTTATTAAATTTAGCAAGCTTTGCCTTCCTAGATATGATATTGCCAAATTTGGCATTGATTTTTATTTGTCTAGCCATTCTCAATTTTTTCTCCCCCCCTTTCCTTGCAAATCAGTGCCTTAATTTCCTCCTTTAAGATATCCATGCTTCTCTAGCATATCATTTTCTTTAATTCAAACCCCATGACAGTAGCATCATCCGCTACCATATTACCTTCCCTATATATGTGTTGTAGCTAGACTTTTTCTATCCCATTTAGGATATGTCTAACATCCGTGATAATATTTTGGATATTCCAACTTGGCTGAGAGACTCCCTTTGTCATATCAATTATTAATTTAGAATCACCTTCTATGCTTATTTCCTTTATTTGCATATCCTGAACCAATTGTAGACCCCAAAGTAAAGCCATCATTTCTGCCATGTTATTACTTCCTTCACCAACTTTCCCAAAATATACTAGTAGCACTTCACCCTTTCCATTCCTCAATACTCCACCCGTAGCCCCAACACCCTTTCTTGTAGCACCATCAAAGTTTAATTTGATTTGTATTATTGATGGTGATTTCCATATTTTCTACTACGTCCTTAGAATAATTAATATTCATCATCACAGTCGGCTAGAACAAATAGCTAAATAAATTAATCTTAATATGCCAAAATAAGAAAATATTTCATTAGCTGACCCAGCTCGATAGACACTAACTTAGAAGTGATTTCCTATGTTAACCAATAGAAGCTTGGCTAACACTACAAACTTGCAAAGATCCTTTGGCAACCAAGTGAGCTTGGTTAACACTCATCTTTTGCAAACTTTCCTTCGACGCCTGAGTGAACTTGATAGACACTGCCTTCTGAAATAGGAAATCACATGAATGCTTGGTAGACATAGAAAATTGTCTTCACTACCTAAGTGAGCTTGGCATACACTAACTAATAATGATATGACATTTGTGTAACATCAAAGACAATGCAAAATTAATCAATTGTATCCAACACCTACAATCCCTTTAAACACTTTAGTACCAACTCAAACTTCATAAACATCAACAAAAACTATTTGGTGATCTCATTCAACTTTACAATTAACTCTCATAATCAATTTACTTCAAATTGATATCTCACTATTCATTTCTTTACTAAGTACCATAAATATAACTTTACTGTTACCTAGTTGTTACTAGCTTGCAGTATTAAGTAAATAGCATAAAAATCAACTTTCAACATAACAATAACCACACATTTTAGACCATTATTTAACATGGAAACCATGTAAAAGGAAAAACCACCTAGAACCGACATTGCAAAAAATTTCACTCTTCTAAAGTGAGCTCTACTAGGAGCCAACCTTGTTAAAGGTTTACATGCACATTGTTAATGTGACCTGGTTTGAGGATTTCCACCAAAATATCATCTAGACCATCTAGACCTTATCACTCCTTGATCATTTCTAAAGAGTGGCCTACTTAAAAGGACTTTAAACTATCACTAATCATTATAACCATATAGGATTTCATAAACTTGTTATGTCTACTCAATTAAGATATTTTTTTGCTACAAATTTTAGAAAGTAATACTTGAAATGATCTATTAGGTTTAGCACTACCTTGCTTGTTCAAATCTTTTTTCTTCTCAGTCTCCTTCTAATCTCTTTCTTCTCTTTGATTCATTCCTTTACTCTTTCACTTTTCACTTAACTCTGCTTGATCTTCCTTCTACTCTACTTAGTCCTCCTTTCTTCTTTCTGCTTCAACAACTTCACACTTTCATCTACTCTCTCTAATAATTCCCCCAATGATCAGCAACCAAAAACTTGCTCCAACTTCTCCTCAAATAGTAGTCTCTTTACTTCCAAATTCTTGCCACTTAACCATAATTGTTGATCTCAAGTTCATTGTATTTATTCACTTAGAAAATAGAACTTTCATAAAACTTTGTGCTCATCCTTCTTCAATCTCCATCATCATATCTTAATTGTATTTTTCCAGATGTAGATCTTCTAAAAATCTTTGACTTTAGCCTTCAAAATTCTTGAACATTGTTTATCTTCATCATAAGTCAGCCTTGGATTCCATTCTTATAAAAAAAATCTTTCAATTGTTACAAGTGGTGAATATAACATTTAACTCGGTTAATGCATCACTTAGTCAACACTAATATTTCTCAGTTAATACTAATCTTTTTAACTTTACTTTTTTTACTGTTAGGTGACAATTATAGTCACTTGGTGAACATTGTCTTCCTTCTTTCACCTTGTTACTTGGTGTAGCTTGTATAGCTCATTACGTCACAAGATTACATGATTGGAAACTAATCAAACCAACATTATATTATCATTTTCCAATTAATTCAAGTTCCCATTGAATACCATATGACTCAATACTTTAACTTATCGACATACTTTCCTCAAATCCTCTTCATCAATCAACTCATATGGCACTCTATTGAATTAGTATAATATCTAGCCAAGTAAAATTTGACATCAATGACAACATGATGACTGATATAAATATTTCACATACAAATATTACATCATCTTTTGGGCATAAAAATCTCCTCCTTTGGCATTTATGGCAACACATAACATATAATTTTACATTACATAAGATAATCAAATATATTTATTAACAATAATACAACTAATCAATTCTTGATTATCATTCATGTCCTCTGTAGAAAATTTCATCATCTTATGTACTCATTGTGTATCTTCATCAGTAGAAAATGTCTTCAACATTTATCCCCCTTAGGATATGATCTTCTTCTATTTAGGAGCATCATGATTTACTCTGTTGGAGTTTTAAAACTACTAAACAACAAAATGTTCAATACCAGAATGATAACACTCACACAACCTAAGGATCAACTAATTACCATAATCAGTTGTATGAGTAACCTGTTTGGACCCAACTTCAACAAAACCAAAAGTTGGTTTCCTACTCTTTTGGCTCTGCTAAACCAAGGCTGGTATACCTAGGGATAACTCTAATGCAACTGTGTATTAAATTATCTTAGTTTCATTCTGATTCTCATCTATTACCCTCACATATATACACAGCTCACTTCAATTCTTTAATGCTCTCAAACTTATACGCATCCCTTATCAATAGATCTGGTCATAATTCTCCTAAAATTTACAAATATTCCTAGAAATAAAAGCTACTTAAGACTTAGGAATTAGATATAAATTATTTGAGACCAGCATTTATAATTCTTGAATAGGATTGAAAATAATTTTGATTTTATAAAATGATTTGATATGCAGCAGCAGAAATCATCCTTGTTTACTTCTGATTTATAGAACCAGTGCCTTATCCATTGGGCAAGAAATTAACTATTGGTGGTAGATCTAATTCACATAACTTGTATAATAATTAATAAACTAAAATCATCTATCTACATTCTTATACAATATCCCTTTTATGAACTCATAAACCCTACTGATTTACTAAAGCATTTATATAATTGCTTGAATTAAAAGCAACAATAAAACCAACATACAACCCATCTAGACTACATTTAGTCAGATAAACCTTATTTAAATGACTCCAAAGTAAACAAACCCATAAACTAGAGATAGAAATTGATGACACAGATATAGTGTAAACACCCCTTTTGTATTATCTTTTTCATATGACTAATACAATAACCAATAGAAAACCAATTGAATGCCCAGAATAGATTGCCATTTCTATCATTTCAATCTGCTTATCAAAAAGTACAATGGAAGCAAACTCAAAACCTCTGCATACTATTGGACCGACTGTAATGTACTTTTCTTGAAAAAAAAAAATTTGCACAAGTTCCAGACCCTCACATTGCCTTGAAAACTCACTTATATAGATGTGAGTTGCAACAAGCAAAGGGCAGATGTGATTTGACAAGTGTCCAAAACATCACACAAAAGAAAAAAATGGTCACAATAGAATGCCAGACATATCAAATATTCTTTTTGGGTAGGCCCATTTCTGTTACTACTGTAAATCATCAACTTCTGATTTGTCTCTCATTATTCTGAATCCTCAAAATATGTGGCTACCAAACTAGCCAATGAGGGGTGATATTGTGATGCCTCCAAATCAGTTTCTTCCTGCAGGTTTTTACTACTTTCAGCTTGCGCAGGCACTATTTCTTTCTCACCTTCTTCTCTCTTTAATTCTGGTGCTGATGTGTCAATGACCTACACCTCACCTTCTTGTTCCTTTTCATCATTTGAACTATTTTCTCCTAACTGCATGTCCAAAGGAATATCTACCATCCATGTGTCAAACTGAGTATCATCCAGCCAATTGAACCACAAGATATCATCTTGTTTCTTTAGTATATAATCAGCCTCCTTTTCAAAACCAAAAAATTCATGCTTCAAAGAATCAAAGAATAACTAAACTTTAACCAATTCCTCTGTCGTGGTGGCCCACCAAGCATGCACCTTTTCATTGACAACTTTATTTATCCTTATGTAGAAAAGGTTATCCAGTTCTTTACTCCATTCATCCTTACTTTTCAATTGATTCTTTCTATCCAAGGCACAAGGAAACAGATCAAATTTTTTATACAATTTTCAATTCTAGAGCAACTCTCATGTTATCAAAATCTGATAGGTCATTAGTAATATCAAACAATTTTTCAATATGGTCATTGGAAGACCTTATAACTGAATAACATAAAAGGGTGATTTCCTTTTCCCTTTTTCCCCACTTGTTAACAATAGGCTTGAGGGTTTCATCATGGGTTTTCAGTTGCTCCCGTATACTTATTACTCTTGCCAACTGATCAAAGAACAATGGTCATTCAATCTTATCTACTCAATACATTAGGGCCTTTCTAAGCTTATCCTCATATTGTGTATTTAACTCTACATATAAGGTCCATAGCTTATTCATTTCTTCTTCAAAATCCTCAGCTGTATAATACTCTAGCCTTTAAGGTGTGTCTAGTATTTCTACAAGGGGTGTGGATTTAAAAGGTTCCAATGGAGGACGAGGGTATGTTATTCTTGGCCTCTTGGACTTCCCCATTACCTTGTTTTCAAGTTCAATTCTACTTTTCACCTCCTTATTATAACCCTCAAGAATTGTTTCATATTTATTCTATAACTCAGACATAACTTGTTCCTCCTTCTTAGCAGTGGCTAGAAGAAACTTAGAAGAATCCACATTCTAATATGCTGCCTACACATGTGAGGTATCAGCAACTCTTCTCACAATTAAGCTTCTCATCAAACCAGACTCATCTGACTATGATGATGTAGCTTTGGATCACCAACTGACCAATATAGCTTTATCTTCAATGAATGCAGTGCCTTGAAATTTCTCTTTATTCTGATCTTGCAAAGTCAATTTATTTGAAACAGAACTAAAAACTAAAGCATCAACAATATCCCAATTTGGCAATAATAAAATTTTAGATGCCTTGACCATCTGCCTCTCCTTGTCAGGGCTTATATTTTTAAATTCTTTCATCATTTCTTCTTTTTTTTGGTTTTGGATGGAGGCCTCATCCATTTCTAGATGCTCTATTTTCAACTTATTACATTTTTCTTCAAAAATTTTCATTTTTGCTCTCCATGCAAACTGTTGAAAAGCCCTAGATTTCACAAAACTATCATCAGCCAAAAATTGATGACTTGCCTGTTCTAACATAGGATCCAATTCCTTGCCACTATAATCTGCTATTGTTAGATCCAAATGTGAGAGGGGAGGTTCTGGAAGGTTACCCTCATCTAATTCTGCTTGAGTAATAAAAACACCTCCTTGTGATCCCATAAGTTCAATCTATTCACCAGTGAGCTATTCTTCTCCAATCCTCAAAGGGGATTGAGTGGGTGAATACTCCTCAACTTGAGGCCTTTCTTCTGTTATTACCTTTTGCCTCTTAGGACTAGGCTCTTTCGGTCTCTCCTCTTGGGCTATACTGGTGGATCCTATTATTTGTTTTCCCTTATCTATAGGAACCCTTTTATTCTAAATTATAGTATACCCAAGCCTCTTTTGTACAACTATTTTACCATCTCCCACATTTGGGATGAAAGCCAATCTTTTCATGACCTCTTTGGCCTTATCAAGATAGGAATCAATAAAAATTTGTTTGTTTCCATTCATGACTTCCATTATTTCAGGGAAGGTATTCATGAGTTTACTTATTTTTTTAGCCTCTGTAATAGCATTACCTAAAGGATCATATTTATTATCAAAACAATGAATGAATTCTAAGACTTGGGAATAAACTCTTCACTTTTCCTTTTTAGTTTCCTACTCCTACAATGAGAATTCATTCCTTATAATGTCCTCTAGATAATAAGAATTGTGCTTGACCTGTCCTAGCTTAATTCTATGCCTTAATGTCTGGTTGAAAAATCCCTTAGAATCACAAAAACAAGGATGAGAGACAGCCATCATATACTACTCCAAAATTTTATACAAAAAGAGCCAACCTTCTTTGGTAATCAAAAATTGATGGGCCACTGTGCAGGTAGGGAAAATTGACCCTAGTTGCCTTTTCAATAAAAACATTTCTTCTACTCCTCCTAATTGCCACAACACTTCAGCCATTCCTACTTTCAAAGGTACTTGGTAGGGCAAGACATGAGGACTCCCTTTAAAACCATAGATTCTAAAAATAGTAGAAATAGAGTAAGGGATAATATCTCCCCAATTATGTGAAACTTTCAAGTTATGGGGGTTATCCAAAGGCTTGATTGGACTCATTAGCATCCTAGGGATTCTGGAATTGTCACTCAATATGAGGTATCTTAATTTAGCAGCAAAATATCTATCAAATCTAACAAAATTAGCATTAGTTGCATCCCAAGTCATATCTGCACTCCACAACTGGACTGGCAGTATTTCCTCATTTTCCTCTCTATTTAGTTCCATCTCATTACCAAGATATTTCACTCCTTTGAACAAAAACATATGCATTAATAGAGAGTAGTGACCAAAAGTTTTTTCCACCTTGCCCTTCGCAATCCCAACTAAACAAATGTGAATCTCTTTACCCAAAAAGGAAGAAAAATTAAAAATAACATCTACACCGAAGGAAGCAATTTGAACCATCATGTACATGAGGCCAATGGGCATGAACTCTTGCTCATCTCCACCAAAAACTCTGCACAAGGTCATGTATATCTCTACAGCCCAGGGAGTGAAAAGACTCTTCTCAAAGGACTCTCTAGAAGCTACAGTAATTACTGGCAAAGATCCTATTGTACCAATATGTGCCCTTAGTACACCTCCCCTAATTAAATCCTTCTTTTCTTTGTATTCATTCTCTAATTCTTGCAGATTGATTTGCACATGGTAATCTGACAAAGGTTCTAGGCGAAAAACCTCTCTAATTTCTTCAAGACTAGTTGAGACCAGAGGCACACCATCCTTTCTTCTCACAACCCTAATGGTTTGGTCATAATTCTTGGCAATGGCTTCAAGCAAATCATAATCCATCAAAACACTCGAAACTACTAACTTTCCCAAATCAAAATTCCAGACATTAGCATGTGAGGCAAAAAACTTTCTTTCTGAAAACCACTTTTTAAACAAGATAAGACCAGTTTGAGTAGTTGTTGCATCCCTAACCCAGTTTCCCTTTTCATACAGGCCATCCACAATTTTTAGCCTAGGGTTTAAGGAAATCAATTTTTTAACTTGTACAAGCTCTACAATAGATTCTGGGAGTAGTTCTAATAAATCATCATGGACATTCCTATCCATATAATTAATTTGCCCAGAAAATGGTTTCTTAGGAGGCATTTTGATAGTATTGAGAAAACTAGAATGCCACAAAGGGTATAATATGAGTACTTACTTGACTTGTTGAATTTTTTCTTCTCTGAACTTCTGTAATTTCTCTCAAACAATCAAAAGAATAAATTCATGTCTTTACCAAGCTTAACACAACACAATCAATAGGCTCTTGTGCTTAGAAAACTTGCAATCTTTGTTCGCGTGGTACTGGAATTAATGAAACTCTCCTGTGTTATACTCTATTTCTCCCACATGCAAAGCTTTCACTTATCATAAATGTGCAAAACAAAAAACATAGTGGTGTTGCACTTTCTTTTTTAAACTTGCACCGTTGATCCTTGAAAAATCCTACGATCTAGGAATGAAAGCTAAGCTAACTGAGTTTTCTTCTTAACACTCTACCAGTCAAGCCAATAGAATGTCTCCATCTATATCTTTCCCTCAAGGCTAGCACTTCAAACTGGGCCCATGGATGACCACAGATATGTGTCATCAACTCGCTAACTCGTTATACATAACTCTTGAGCACCTTTCCATAATGAGCTAGCGATAACCGTTGATTTTGCGTTGATCACATGGCAGATATTTAAAATATCCTTTAGAGGAAAAATGGTGGGCCCCTCATTCATCAACTCACTGTACTTAACTTTCACACATTTCTTCATAGCGAGTTAACGAGCATCATTGATCCATGCTTGATCTGGTGGTCAACAATTTACTGCAACAGTGGTGGGCCATCACTTTGCTAACTCACTAAACTTAACTTCCAAGCATTTTTTCCATAGCAAGTTAACAATGGCCTTTGATCCTTCTTTGATCTTACGATCAGAAATATTTGCACTTTTAAACAAAGGGAGTTGGTCTAGGATATTGCTGTCGCTAAGCTAGCCCAATCACGCTAGCACACAAAAAAAATTCCTAACCCTTTAATGATATCATGCATCTTTCACCTTGTTGTGTTTATAACTTTTAGATGGGTCGCTCCATCGCTACTGGTAAAAAATACCAAAAATTTGGCTAACGATATGGAAAGCTCTGATAACCATAAAAAGGATGCCCAAAAAATAGAACTACTACTGTCATTAACTTGTAGAGAAATAAAAGTGAAGACTACACCATATCTTCCTCAGGATCCTCAAAATCACCTCTTATTTCACAAAAATGTTGTCTTTTGCAAACTTTGAGCATTCACTATATTGCCACCAGTATGTCGCATGGATTTTTTGGTAGTGACTTGGCAACTTGTTGGATAAACTTGAACTCTGGTGACGCCACTTGTAAGGTTTTTTTTTTCATGTGTACTTCTTGAAGTCTGACAGGCTTGGGATATAACACGTGGCCAAAATGTCTTCACGTTAACACATTTCATGGCGCCAGATTTACTTTTAAGTATCATAGATAATTCCTCGATGATCACTACCTCGCTATGCGTAACATGTGAGCATCTTGCCATAGCGAATATGCAACAACCATGGATTTAAAACAAATCCGACAGCAAGATTAAAACCACCTTCTCAATAGACTCAACAACACCATTCAAGCGGGTAGGAAAAGAATATTCGCTTCTTACCCCTTTTTCAAATTTTCATGCTAAGATAGAAAATAATAAGCCAAACCTAGGGTTTTTGACAAATTTTAAAAGGTATCAAAGTATAATAACGCAAACCTAAAACCTTATGACTCAACAAGTACACTCTCATCAGATTTTTTTTATACATGAAAAATTAGACCAACAGTGGCTCTGTCTGGGGTTGATAAACTACATGAGTCTATACAAGAATTTAGAATCTATGGGAGAGAAGACCACACACTTGGTGCAAAAATGACTTCTTCAGAGAGCACAGAGCACACACAAGAACAATAAATAGGAAACCACACTGTACAAAGAGACTATACACAAGGATTTACAAAATATATAGAATGTACAAGGAAGCCTAAAACTACTATTCATGGAAAACAAATACTTTAAGAAAAGTACCTCTTCAAGAATTGTCCATGAACTAGCAATTCAAGAATACATCCAATTAATTCCCTTAAGAAATATGAATCTTCTCCATTCTTATCACAGATGTCATATGGACCAAGCTAGATTGGGTCAAATTTTCCATGTTTCCCCTTATCTTCGATCCTGGCATTCCACATTAGTACCATATCTCCTATTTAAAACTTTCTCCCAAAGGCCCTTTTATCATATAAGTGCTTCATCTGTGATTGGAGCTTAGCATTTTGAATAGAGGAATCTCTTCTTGTCTCCTCTAACTGTTTGATGTCATCCAATCTAAGTTGCATCTCATCAATGATATCATCTTCATATAACTAAATGAATTTATACATCTCCCTTAGATTATTCTGGGGAAGTCTGGCCTATATACCATAAACCAAGTCAAATGGGGCACAACCAATGGCCTTTTTAATAGTAACCCTATCAGCCCACAGGGCTAGTGGCAATTTTGAATCCCATGCCTTCTTATTTTCTCCTAGAATTCTTTTGATAATCTTTAATATGCTCTTATTGCTCAATTTTGCCTGACCATTCCCTTGAGGATGATAAGGTGAGGATGTACATTCTGTAATGCCATACTTTCTGCAAAACTCTTTGTATTCATCAGACCTAAAACACATAGCATTATCAGTAATTATCTTATGTGGGCAACCAAATCTAGTTATAATGTTATTCAAGATGAAATTGATCACCACTTTACTTGTAGCATTCTTGGTAGGGATTGCTTCAACCCATTTGGTGAAGTAATTAGTTGCCACCAGAATCTAGGAATGTCCACCACTGGATTTGTTTGAGATTTCACCTATGAAATCAATCCCCCACTGCTGAAATGGTGCCTGTACTTCTACAGGTCTTAGTGGTAAATTTCCAAAAAAAATCAATTTCCCACTGAATCTTTGACAAGTATCACATGTCTTAACAAATTCATGAGCATCTTTGAAGAGTGTTGGCCACCAAAAACCAGATCTAAGGACTTTGTGGGCTGTGGTTTTAGCCATATAATGACCTCCACACACACCTTCATGCATATCTTTCAAAATCCTTGTAGCCTCAGTTTCATCTACACACTTCAAAAGTACTCCTTCCATACTTCTCCACCATAACTATCCTTGTACTACAACATATCTTATAGCATGCAACTTAAGGGATCTCCTTTGATTATCAATTAACCCTAGTGGGGACTTCATTGTTTGCAAATAATAAATTACATCTCTATACCAGTCAGAGATGCCCATATCATAGAGTTCATCTCTGCAACTATCACCCAATTGGTTAATTTGGTTTGCCTCTAGATTTGCATCTGCCATCAACTTGGCTAAACCTTGACCTCTAACCAATTTAGTAATCTGGATATCAATGTTGAACTCTTGTATTCTATTGATCCATCTACACCTCTTGCCAAATACTTCTTGCTATGAGAAAATGTCTTCCACAAAAGCAGTGGGGACAAAAGCAATAACTGTAGCACCCATTAAATAACATCTGAGGCCTTAACTCCTTTGACCAATGCATATGCCTATTTTTCATTAATATCATACTTTAACTTAGCTGCTTGCAATGATTTGCTAAAGAATGCAATGGGTTGTTCATAACCCTCTTCATTTTTTTGTAACAGTACTGTAGCCACAGTATGAAATGAGGCAAAAGAAAATATGTGCATTGGTTTTTCATAATCAGGGGCTCTGAGAATAGGGGCATCTTCAATGGCTTGCTTAATTTTTTGAAATGCAATATTAGGTTCACCTTCCAATATTTTCTCCTTACCCCTTTTTCAAATTTTTGCACTAAGATAGAAAATAATAAGCCAAACCTAGGGTTCTTGACAGATTTTAAAAGGTATCAAAGTATACTAAACCAAACTTGAAACCCTATGCTTAACAAGAACACTCTCATCAGATTTTTTTTATACATGAAAAATCAAACCAGCGTACTCTAAATTCATCTTCATCCTTCTTTGACAAGAATCTTTCTCATTCACTTACTCCATTTGCATATTGTCTCCACACTTAGTATTTATCACCCCCTTTACTTTTTTTTCCTTACTAATTCTCACAAATTCTCTCCCTCTTAGTCATTCAATCCCCTCATTTTTTATTTCCTTTTATTCCTACTCTCCCCCTTTGGGCATACTCTTCCTTATTTCATGTTCACCTTATAGATTCTCCCCCCTTTTGATAGCAATGGAAAAGGTAACTATAAGTTCCAATGTGAAACTCATAAAACTGTGTAGCTATCCTTGTATCTTTCATGTACTATTTACATTAGTTTCATCATCATCATCCTTACAACTTCAAGAAAATCATAAAGAGTAAACTACTATATCAACTCCACAAAGATTTTTTTTTTTGTCTATAAATTGATGCAACGTGCATCTTCACTTAGTGAATTTTGGATAGGAGTAGGATCCCCAGTTTACCTCTTAGATACTAAAACAAATCCTTAGGAAATGACTTAGTCAATATGTCTACAATTTATTCTTTAGACTTTTCATATTCAAGCATTACTTATTTCTATTTCACTTTCTCCCTCAAGTTGTGATACTTGATTGATATATATTTTTTCTTTCCATGCATCATTGGATTCTTTGATATATTTATTGCACTATTGTTATCACAATAAATAGTAACATGATCAGTTATCTCTTCTTGCATTCCCTCCAATAGTTGCTTAATCAAAACAATATTAGAAGAATTTATTGTAGCAACAATGTATTCAATTTTAGTAGTAGATTGTGAAATGTGGCTTTGTTTCTTACTCAACCATGTACTTAGTCTTTCTCCTAAAAGGAAAGCTTCACCACGTCTAATTTTCTATCATCAAAATTACCATCCTAATCACTATTAGTATAGACTTTAAGAGTAAATTCATCATTTTGTTTATACCATAGTCCAAAATCTTTAGTTCCTTTTAGATATTTGAATATCCTCTTGACAACAAGTGTGTATTTCCTTGGATTAGATGAAAACCTTGCAAAAATTCCAACAACATGTGCAATATCTGGTCTACTATGCACAACATATTATAATTTACTAATCATTGATCTATATTGTGTTTCATTTACCTCTAAAGTAGTATCATCCTTTGATAATTTCACTCCAGCCACCATAGGTGTGCCAACTAGTCTAGACTCATTCATTCCAAATGTCTTCAATATTTCCTTTACATACTTAGATTGAGTTGCATATATACCATTCCTTTTTTGATGAATCTGTAATCCAATGAAAATTTTGATCTCCCCAAACATAGACATCTCAAATTTCTTACTCATTTCATCATCAAATGTCTCCAATAACATGTCTTTTCCCCCAAATATAATGGCATCCACAAATATTTCATAAATTAACACCATATTGTTAGATTCACATTTCAAATATAGATTACTATTCTCTCTTGTTCTAGAAAATCTAATCTTAATCAAATAAAAGTGCAACCTTTCATACCATGCTATTGGGACTTGTTTCAATCCATACAATGCCTTTTCCAATTTTCAAACCATGTTTGATCAAGTTCAATGAATCCTTCTAGTTTTTTAATATAGACTTCTTCTTCAAGTATTCCATTCAAAAATAAATATTTGATATCCATTTGATATACTTTTAACTTTTTGTAAGTAGCATAGGCCAAAACTATTCTTACACCTTCCAATCTTGCTATAGGTGCAAAAGTATCACCATAACCTATTCCTTCTTCTTGTGCATAACCCTTGGAAACTAGTCTTGCTTTGTTTCTCACCAGTTCTCCATTTTAATTTAGCTTATTTCTAAAATTTCACTTTGTTACTATCACATTCTTGTCTGTAGGTCTTGGTACTACTTTCTATGTGTTGTTATTCTCTATCTAATCAATTTCTTCATTCATGTCAATTATCCTATTTTCATTTTCAAATTTATCATTAATTATTCTTGGTTCAAAATCAATTATCAAATAGGTACTATCTCTTAACTTACTTCTTGTCATCACTTTAATGCTTCTATCTCCAATTATTTGTTTAGGTGAATGATTCCTTTTCACATATTTGGTTAATAAAGGCTCAAATCTTTGATTATCATCATTTTCTTCACTTGGTTGAGGTTCATCTTGCTACTCAGGTTGTACTATTTGGTGCTCTAGTAAGGAAGTCTATAACTTGGGTAATCCTATCTGATGCTCAGTAGCTCTTTGTTGTAACTTGGGGAGTGTATGAGGTTTATCTTCATACAAATACACAAACTTGGTGTAATCTTGTGGTTCCTTTTTTCTTTTCACATCATTCTTGTCTAAAAACTCATTAATCCTTACATTTTCAATTTTACTTATTGTGTTAATATCTTTGTTCAAAGATTTAAAAAAAATCTTTTAGATAATTATTGAAGGAATATACCTTCATCTCCTTTTGAATTAAATTACCATTCCTTGCATCCTTATGAATATAACACCTACTTCCAAAGATCTTGAAATGACTTGCATTAGGTGTATAACCATACCAAAGTTCATAGGGTGTCTTATTTGTTCCTTTGTTCAACTAAACTTGGTTGAGAGTATAAATAGTAGTGCTAATAACTTCTCTCAAGAAAATTTGTGCAATATCATTTTCAATCAGCATTGTCCTTGCACAACCCACAATTGATCTATTTCTTCTCTCAGCAATTCCATTTTGCTACACTATCCTTAGTATAGATAACTATCTGTTAATACCATGCTCAACACAAAAATTAGGTAAACATAAACTCACCATCTCTATTAATTCTTAAATATTTCAATTATTTACTAATTTCTTTCTCAACGCTAGCCTTATACCATTTGATCATATCAAACACATGTGATTTCAACTTCACAAAAAATGATGTTCATTATTCTAAAATAGTCGTCAACAAACAAGATAAAATATATTTCATCATAATAACTTTCCATACCCATAGGTCCACATAGATCAGTGTGCACTAGCTCCAAAATATCATTATAAGTCTATGTCTTTCTTGAAAATATTGGCTTTGTCATCTTATCAGGCTAACATTCATTTCACATAGCATTCTTCAGTTTGTGTAGATTTGGTAAGCCTCTCTCTACTAACCTTCACCATGTTCTCAAGATTTACATGACACAACCTTTTATTTCATATTCATCCATCCTCAACTTTAGAAAATAAACATGTATTAGTAATAGCATCAAGATAAAGTAAATTACCTTTTGTTTGCACCCTAGTTCCAATTAGATTAATTCCTCATCATCAAAGATCTTAAATTTTGTATTCGAAAACTATAGCTTGTGACCTAAATTGTTCAATTGGAAAACACTCTAAATATTGTACTTTAGTCTCTGTACCTATTAAGCATCATCACATGTGATTTTATCATTCAAAATCAATGATCCTCTACCTTTCACTAGACATGTAATATGATTACCGAACTTAATAGTTCCACCATCATCAATTTCTTCAAATTTATCAAACTTACTTATGTCACCAGTCATGTGATATGAGCATCCACTATCTATAATACATGTATAAATCTTTCTAACATGTGAAATAAGGGTAGTTTCACTCTCATACCTTTCTCCATCAGGATCTTTCTTGATAGTAGCATATACCATCTCAACTACTTCCTTCTCTTCATCAGTATTGGACTTGGTGTTCTCTTCATCAACAATGTAGTATGATTTATTTCCTTTGTATTTTTAGTCCCTATACTTATAATATTTATTGTCATTTCTATCACTCTTTCTTCTATTAGGACACTTAGTTGCAAAATGACCAACTTAATTGCACTTAAAATAAATCAAGACCAATTAACCTTTACCTCTTGATAACCTTTTTGCAAGCAATGCTTCAATTTCATTAACATCATCTTCAAATTTAGACTCACTCTGATGTTTACTTTTCTTCTCTTTATTTGAACTACTAATGGTTATTGAAGATGTAAAATAATTTTCAAGTGTAACCATATTGTTATCATAATTTCTCAATTCAAATGCAATCAACTGACCAACCAAACCATCAAGTGTCAAAATATTTCTAGGAATAGCTCTTCTTTTTTGAATTGTAGAAACTTTTATAGAATAGATAGGAAAGAGAGTTCTATAACTCTACTTGCAATTTCATTACCACTAATAATACCTCTAGCACTTATGATTACACTTAGAACCTCTTTGATTCAGTTCACATACTGTGTAGAATTGTTAGCTTCTTTCATTCTCATGTCATCATACTTGCCTCTAAGAATTTCAGCTTTAGCTCTTAGCACATTTGGATCTCCACTATGTACAAGTACCAATTTACTCCACATATATTTAGCATTAGTGTGGTTCTTGATATCATCAAACTTAGCATCATTAAGGGTGGATGCAATCTCAATCATCACGCTTTTATGATTTCTCTTTTCAGTCATTTAATCCATAATCATAGGAGCAGGAGGTGCATTGTATTCATTATCCAACCAGTGTGTAACATTATGTCAAATTCCATATAGATGTAGACCCATTATCTCTTTTCATGAGGATAAATTCTCCTTATTCATCTTTAGTACCTCTCTCTTATATATCTCTTGATCTTTAGCTCAAGTTCCTTTGAACTTCTTTCTCCAAGCATTACTCTTTGATACCAATTATTAAATAACTGAGGGGGGGTGAATAAGTTATGTTTAGTTATCATATTGTCCCTTCAAATACTTTATTACCAATTCAAACTTTATAAAATTCAATAGAAATTACTTTATGATCTCATATAACTTCACAATTAACTCTTATAATCAATTTACTTTAAAAAATTATCTCACTGTTTATTACTTTACTGGGTATCAAAAATATAACTTTACACTTAAGGTAGTTGTTACTAACTTGTAGTAGTAAGTAAATAACATGAAAACAAACTTACAACATAACAATAAATACACATTTGACACCATGATTTAACATGGAAACCCTATAAAGGGAAAAACCCACCTAGGACCGAAAAATCCAAAATAGTCACTCTTTTGAAGTGAGCTCTGCTAGGAGCCAAGCTTTTTAGTGGTACATACACATTGTTAATGTGACCAGGTTAGAGGTTTTACACTAAAAGATCATCTGGAGCTTTTTACTCCTTGATCCTATCTAAAGAGTGGCCTACTTTAAAGGACTTACAAAAATCACTAATCAATGTGGCCATACACAATTTCACAGTCTTGTTAGGTCTACTCAATTAAGATATTTTCTACTACAATTGGTAGAAAGCAATAGTTTAATTTATATGTTAGGTTTAGCACTACCTTTCTTGTTCATATCTCTATTTTGATGGGTCTCCTTCAGGTCTTTTTCTTCTAGATGATTCACTCCTTTACTCTTTTACTTTGTACTTAACTCTGCTTGATCTTCGTTCAACTCTACTTGGTTTTGCTTGTTTCTTCAACTTCAATAAATTTTTACTTTGATATTCTTTCTCTAACAATTACCCTAATTATCAAAAACCAAAAACTTACTCCAAATTCTCCTTCAATAATAGTATGTGTGCTTCCAAATTCTTCCAGATCTTGTCACTTAATTACAATCATCAATCTTGGATTCATTATGTTTAGTCACTTATAAAATAGAACTTTCATAAAAATTTGTGCTCATCCTTATCATTCTTCAATCTCCATCATCATATCATCATTTTTTTTTTTCAAACGTAGATGTTGTGACAAAATTTGACTTTAGCCTTTGAAATTCTTGAACTTTCTTTATCTTTGTCATAAGTTGGCCTCATATATCATTCTTTATAAAAAATCTTTCAAATGTTACTTGGTGAACATAGAATTTCACTTAGGTAATGCATCACTTAGTTAACACTAAACTTTCTTGGCTAACACTGATCTTTTTAACTTTACTTTTTCAACTTCTTAGTGATAAATGTAGTCACTCGATGAATACTGATGAGAGCCAATTATAACCTATTTAATGCTCCATTTTAATCTATCTTGCACACTTTCCTACATACTTCTCTATTCCATTTGTATCCTATTTCATTCCATTTTACCATTATAATGTTGCATATAGTTTAATATAATTAAGTAGTATTTAATATTTTTTTGAGATTAAAATATAGAAAATTCATTATTGATTATGTTTTACCAATCTTTACTATTGTAGCATGTTGATTCATTGTTGTAGATCTTCCTATTAGTTAACAACCTCCTATCGCCTGCTAGTCGGGACTGCAACTTCCTATCGCCTTCTTCACCTTCTATGGAGGACTCTTATTGGTATTTATTTGGAGTATTTTCTATTCCAACAATATTGACTATGGAATATGTTGAAGAAAATATAATGATATTATTAGAATTTTGCAAGAAATCACAATTCAAACATTTTCTATAGTCAATATTGCATGGCAGTTTTTGAGAAAATGAAGACGAATCTAAAAAATATGAGATATGGGTTTTGTCCAGAATAAAGAAAATTCGGTTCCCATGCGACAAAATCTTCAGAAAGTGAACAAAAAATGAGTTATGAGTGGTTTTCTAAAGGCCAATATTTCAGATTTACCACTTCGACCAGATTTACATATTGTTTATTTGTTATATTATTAGAAAATTAGTTTGCAAATAATTAGTATATTGTTAAGAAATTAGTTTATTGTGTTATAGAAAGAGTGGTCATATATTTAACACTCTTTATTAAAAATAAAACAATAAGTTTCAGCCATAAAGACTAAACTTCCATGATAAAAATGGAATTGTTTGTTTTATATGTAAAAGGCTATATAAGCCATCACATATTCAAGAGAGGAGGAGAAGAATGTATGAATTATAATATCAGAAATATATTATTGTGCTGAGCTGATTTAAGAGTTCTTTGAGCATTTTCTTTAATCAGTTTGTTGGGAGGAAGGGCGCCCACTCTCCAGTAGCTGATAGACTGTAAATAATTTATTCTAGTATGTTTGGCATTTGTTTATTATGTTTTATATTTTTATGTTTGATATTTTAATAATTTTTGTTAGTTAATATCATATTTCTATATTCAATGAGTGTTAATAATCTATTTTTATTTCAATGCTGCAAATCTAGTTGATATGGATTTCAGATTTGATTTCTATTGTAATTTGTCTTAAATTTCTGTACTGTAGTTCCTGTCACATTCCTGTATTGTAGTTTATGTAGAATTTTCATCATAGAATTAGAAGAGAAATAATTGTGCATTAAGAAATTATGTTATCAGATTAACCATCCATATCTTATGCACGTTTATGGTTTGTAGATTAGTTTGGTTTGTATTTGAGAGTTTTGTTTTTAGATTATTAGATCTATTGAAACTGTTATTGCCAAAAAATTATAGTTCCTGTCGCAAGGAAGTGATAGTTCCTATCGCCAAAATTAATTTAGTTTGTTGCAAATTTATTCTTGTGTGTTCTAGATGCACTCACAATCCCTCATATCATAGGCAACATCCCTTGATAGCATATTGCTCGGACACCTTTCGCAAGCTTACACTCTCGGATTGACACGAATAGACCAAGCTGAATTTCATCATAATTTGTTAATTATTTCCTAATTATTTGCCCCAGTGTTGGCCTATCAAATACTATATTCCTTCTTTCACCTTATTACTCAGTGCAACTTGTATAGGTCATTACATTACAAGATTACATTATTGTAAAAAAATCAAACCAACATTTCATTATCACTTTCCAACTCATTCAAGTTCCCATTGAATACCATACAACTCAATACTTTAGCTTATCTATATATTTTCTTGAAATCCTCTTCATCAATCAAATGATATGGCACTCTATTGAATTAGCATAATGTCTATCCAATTAAGACTTGACATCAATGACAATATAATGACTGATATGACTCTTTCATATACATTCATATCATTTTTTTTTACATCATCAATTTAGGCTAACAGAACTAGGTACAACTAAAGAAAGGTATGAACAAAACACCCTATAAGCTATGGTATGGAAGATAACCCTATGTGAATTCATTTAAAGTATTTAGAAGCATATATTACATCAAAAGAGATTATTTCTTAATAAAAATTTATTCTAGAGGTGATGAAGTAATATTTCTAGGATTTTCCACTAGGAGAAAAGCTTACAAGTTATTTAACAAAAGGAAAAACAAGATGATTGAAAGTGATAATGTGATAAATGGTGAGTACTTTGAATAGAATGATGAATCTAGAAACAAAGAACTAGAAGACTATAGTGGATATTTTTGCATGCATCCAATTGAATAGGGTGTTACAATACAACTGGTGTTAGACCAAGAGAATGAACAAGAACTAGTCCAAGTGGTTGAAGAAACTCCAAGAGAAAAACTAGTGTTACCAAGGTATGTCAAGATAAATCATTCCATAGATCAAATAATTGGTGATAAGAATGTTAGTGTATTAACTAGAAGAAAGGAAAGATAAAATGCATGTAAGTTGACTCAATTTGAGCCAAAAACTATAAAAGCTTCTTTAAAGGAAGAAGATTGGGTAAAGGCCATGAAGGAAGAATTGGAACAAATTAAAAAGAACCAAACATGGACACTAGTTCCTCGACTAGTGGACAAGAATGTAATTGGAACAAAATAGGTTTTCATAAATAAGATGGATGAAAAGGGTGAAGTGGTCAAGAACAAATAAATTATAGTTTGCAAATTTTATGCACAAGAGGAAGGACTAGACTATGGTGAGATCTTTTGCACCTATGGCTAGACTAGAAAGGTGTAGAATATCACTTGTATTTTTTTCTTAGAAAGGATTCAAATTTTATCAAATGAATATCAAGTCAGAATTTCCAAATGGTATACTGGAAGAAGAAGTATACATAAAACACTCTAAAGGGTTTTCTAATTATAAGAAAAGAACATGTTGTACATATTATAGAAGACACTGTATAGATTAAAACAAGAACTTAGAGCATGGAATGAAAGGTTATGTTGGGACTCAAAATTGAAGCCCTAATTTTGATTACCATCCTAAAAATTATGCCCTATAAGCACTTTTTGATGCATGTGTTTAATGTTTCTAACACCTTGCATTCAGTATATCCACTTGTCCCATGAAGATAAGTTGCCATTCTGAGTCATTCTGTGAAGTCTTGTTTTGAGCAATGACCAAATCTGTATTTTTGCCTAAGTTTCAAATAGCGACAAGAGGTCATGTTTGCATCTGAATATCTCGCACCTAGTAACATTTAATGACTCACTGCTTTGGGAGTGTTTAGTGTCCATACCAGAGAGCCTATTTTTTAGATTTTGAGTTGTTTCAATATGTTTTGACTAGGTTTTGAATCCCTAAAAGTTGGTCATTTATTGTTGTCATGCTGATGCACTTTGCTCTAAATTTTGGAAGGCCCTATTTGACTTGTTATAACATTGACCCAATTGATCAAAATGAGAAAATTTCTATTACATTACATTCTAGAGGTTAGACACTTACTATGTTTTAATTTTGAGCTTATGATGAATCTTTTTTATTAGTCTCCAAATGCAATTTTGAATGCAATTTATGACTTTTTACTAGTGTCAATAAATGCAAATTGGCCAATACCCATATTAATGATGTCACATCTCTAAATCAATGATAGGTGAGATCAAATGGATTGCACCATTGTTCTCTACTATAAAAATACTTTAAGTATGCCAATTTTCAAATCTTTATGAATCTGTCTGCACACTTTCCCAGCTCCATTCTATTTGCAAAAGCTACTTTTTTGCCAGCGTTTCTAGTCTACAAATTCTAAGTAGCCCACTTTGACCGCTTTCCATCTTCGCCCTGTCATTCATCATGAGCCCTAATCCTAGATTTATATTTTTCTCATGACAATGAACCCATTCCCCAACTTTTGTGCCCCCAAGTGTCAGTTTAACAAGTTTTCGAAGCCAAAACATAACGTGATTTATTGTTTTCTAACATGCTTTCTTGCAGGTAATTCTGAGAGGGCAACTTCAATGATCATTGTCTTTTGACTAATAATTTTTCATGAGATGAGATTCAATAGGTTAAGAGTGTGAGGAACAAATAATCAGTTGGTTTGATTTCAGAGCCCGGTCAGGTGTTTGGGTCAGTTTTTAAGGCCAGTCAAAGGACCTCATGACATGACATTGGTAGTTGGCATAAAGTTGTAAATTGAGTTAAAAAATGATGGTTCAATCATTAAGTTCAGAATTGATCAGTATTGGATGTTTCATTAGAGCATTTTAAGAAGTCAATTGTTTGAAATGCAAAAAAAATTAGCCAGACCCATTTTGGGCCCGACTGATTTCACTAGATGAATAAGATGAAAAGTAAATTGCTCGATAATGGATTCTAAGGAAAATGACTAAGTTTATTTCAAGAAAATGAGAAACACACTTGATAATAGAGTAGATGTAAAGATGATTCTCCACAAAACTAAGCTCCTATGCCACATGGATCATAAAAATATTGTCACAATTAAAGATATCATTCGAGCACCTTAGAAGAAAATTTTCAATAATGATTATACTGTATAGAAACTCATGGATGTAGATTTCTACCAAATAATACATTCCTATTAGCTCTTAACAAAGGATTATTTTCAATATTCTTTGCATCAATTATTGAGGGGAGCTCTAGGACACATTCTATTTATAGGGACTCTTCATCTTATGTAATGAGTACATCCTCATTAATGAGTGGCCTGCCTGAGTGTCACAGCTTGGATGGGGTAATTGGTTCACTCTAAGTGACCTCAAGATTGCTACAGATTATTTTTTAGAGGAAAATATATTGGGTGAAGATGGGACAAAATCTTTTTTCAAACATTTCCCCAACTAACACAAGCCAAGTGACCATCTATGCAACTTTTCTTGTAAACGGCTTTGTCCTGTATACATCCCCTACACCTCCTCAAATGTATTCTAGGTATCCCACCCTGCCAACTCCTCAAAACCTAGCATATATACAATTCAACAATGAGTCGATCATTTACTACCTAGAAGGCTTTCCATCCAATCCCATTGCAGTCAGTGCTCGAATACCCAATGATTCACTATATTTCAAGATTGCTTAAAATGGGAATATGATATTCTATTCCTTTGAGCAAATAACTAAAAAGTCTTTTCACAACTATTTGTCAAGCTTTACTAGTGCATTAAGTACATGTGTCTACCCAATAACATGTTGGTACTATAGCATCTGCATAGATGGTCAGTGCAACTATCCAAAAGAGGCCAATTTTTTTGCTCAAATTGATGCCTCAAAAATTGATCTAGATTGTCTTCAATGCAATCCTATAAAATCTTGCAAAACTATGTTTAGTGTTTAAAGGTGCCTTTGTCATTTACCTTGAACCATGGCATGCTAATTTTTTTGAGTGTTGGATTTGAGAAAGAACCATGGGAAGGAAGGAAACAAAGCATGTGATTTATTTTATGCACTCTGGGTCCCTGACCTCTTTATGAAAAGGGTTGAGGAGAATTCTACTTGAGCAAAGTCTGGTCACAAGCACTTATCTTAAGGAGATTTTATTTGCAATTTTTATTGCTATCCTCATCTTGGTTCTATTTTCCTTACTTATTAGCAATATACAAACGTATCTATAGTCTTTTACTATTAGGTTAGAAGGCAAGAGTAAAGCAGTGGCAGGGGAGGCAGTCCACGTCAAGGGAAGTTGCATGAGCGGAGGGAAAGAACCAAGAAGAAGAAGATGGGTCCACCATATTCTATCACTTTCCAACTGATTGCTTCCAACATCAACAAGAAATTACCATTTTGAATTTGGGATTGTGGAAATCGAGATCAATCCAATTTCTTCGAATGAAGCATCGAACATCTCCTACTCCATAAAAGTGCCCTCTAGTATTGAAATTGAACATGCTTCGGTTATGTAAGAGTGGGCTTAGACAATATCAAATTTCTTTTGGATGTAGATTCAAATCCTATAGTAATTCTTCCCTTTGCTTATAGAGATGATTTAGCAGACATTGTGGGAACACCTGTGGTAATAAGAACTGAATATACCATCCTTCCTATTATTTTTTATGCCTTATAAACATAAATATCCTCAATATCCATAGTAAAGGCATCCTTCAAGTGTTCTAAAAGAAGCCTTGAACACATTAAATGAAGGATGATCAAAGCCAACTAGATAGTGCAAAGCGATTGAGAAGAAATGTAGAATTTTTATCCCACATTTGTTCGGAAATGAACTTTTAAATTCTTTAAATATGCCAACATACAATAGAATAGTTTTCTTTGAGCCAATTCCTTTTGAAAGGTAGCAGTTTCTTGGAGGGGCCGATGTGGCCAAGTGGATGATGAAGTCAAGTCAATTTTTACTTAAGGCCTTAAGGAGGTGCCGAAAAAGTTGTTGGATTTTGGTGGTTGCCAAGTTGTCACTAGAAAATGAGAGGTTTCATCGATATAGACATGGCAATCTCCTGGAAAGATAGAAATTTGGTAGAGGTTGTGCCACCCATCATTGATCAAGGGGACCAGTTGTGTGGTGACATGTGGCATTGTTTGAGTGGCCAAGGGAGGTATAAGGAGATATTTTTAAAATTAACTTTTTATTCCTAGTTTTGAGCATTCAAATCTCCACAGATAAAATTTTGTTTTAAATTGGTGTTTTTCTATAGTTCTTACTATAGAAAATATTTAAATTTTTTCAATTCCATTCATTTAAAATGTTTATTTTATAGTATTGGGCCAATTTTTCAAATGGCTATTGGAGGGGCAAGATTAAACCAAAATATGGACTCTAATATACCAAATTGGAATGGGGAGGAGATGAATTTTTCAAATATGGGGTCAAAATTTGCATAGATGTTCAACAATTCAGTCTATAAGCATATTTGTATTTGCTGGGGCATTCTCAGCAAAATAGGCAGAATTCATCATTGAGCATCAAAATTGGTTGGAGCGCAAATGTGAATGTTTATTGAAGCATGAATGTGGAGAAAAATGATTTTGAAAAGTTTATCTTGCCTCTAGAGGTCATTTAACTAATTTTTTGCCTTTGCCTTGATCTTAAATTTGGCATCAAAATTAGTTATGTTTTTCCATCAAGTGCTAAAGATATTTTATGCTTTTGGGAGGCAAAATGAGTGAAGATATGATTTACTAGTTGTTGGGAGAGATTAGAGAGATATTTTTAACTTCTTGGAGAATTTTTCCAAGTGGACACATGTTAGATACACAATAGATCTTAGAATTCATTCTCTTCTATATCATTTTCTTTCTTTCTCATTTGTGGTTATTGGCAGTTTTCTCTATGCAACCAACAGGGTTCTAGTTTTTACTGTGAGACCAAGTTGTTGTTGGTTTTACTTCCTGCCTAATTGAGCAAAGATCTAGTAGTGAAGGCCACATATCCACTCTTGTGTAGGTTTCTAGTTTCATTTCATTTATTGTTCCTCTAAGATAATGGAAATTGATGATAGATCATGTAACATATCCTAAGTTTCATTAAGTGCTACCAATTAATGTATTTAGTCTTTCCAAGGATAAATACAAAAGGGGATTTACAATGAATTATATTTGTTCTCTTATTCTGTCTCCTAATTCTTCATATGCTATTAACTTTGTAATTAAATGGATAAGGTTCATTTAATTTAAGATAGCTTGGATGAGTTGTGTATCAGATCTATTGTTGTTTTTAATTCAAGGAATTAAGTAGATGCTTCAATGATTTGATATGGTTTTTGGGTGTATGGAGGGGATGCTAGTAAGAATGGAGTTTGGGGATTTCAATTGAGAAACTTAATTGTAAGGCAATCAAGTTAGGTCATCCTACTAGTAATGACTCTATGTTGCAATGGATAAGGCATTGATCACTAAATCAGATGTAAGCTGAGATGAAGGTTATTTGCACAAATCTTTTTAATCAAATCATTTCATTTTTTCACATTTTGTAGTGGGGTGAAAGGAATTAACCCTCACTTAGCTTATGGGTTCACAGGTTATGATTTGTAACTATTTCATTCTTATGTTGTTGCATAAGTATCAAAAGATAAGAGTTTTTTCTATTGTTAATAGGTTCAAATTTTATGTTTTAGTATTGGTACCATATATCAGAACCTCAAGGTTTACCTGCCTATGTTTTGCAAAGTCTAAAGTGAAGAAGGAGTTATGCCTTATAGTTGGCCCAAGATTGCAGTCGAGTGCATCCATCATAGGAATTTTCTAGCCTTAGATGTATTGGTCTGGTTTCTTGGTTATTTTTAAATCTATTAAATCAGGATCCAACAAATGGTGACTCTACTGGGGATTGTATTATATCTAAATGATAGACAAACCTTGAGAATTTGAAAAGGAAATATTCAATACAACAAGAAGAATTTGCTACAGTAGCAGGGTTGTGAGGTGTCTTCCATTTCTCTATTGAAGTTTTGTGTTCCCCAGTTAATCTTTATTCATGGATAGCAATATGTTGTAAGATTGGATGTAAATTGTGTTTTGTAACTATTAGAAGTTAATCTTCAATCAATTCAATTTTTACAAGTGTTGGTGAGAAAGTTTTAGAGTTGGGAATTGGTTTATGAAGTATATTCTCTTTTTAAGATGTTGATGATCTACAATTTTTTTTTATTAAATGTCTAGTTCAAAATTTACAAGTGGTAAATTATTTCAAATCATTTCTCAGAAAGTGTGAGTGGCGATTCTAGTCTAAATCTATGTGCCAGTGCATGGTTTAATTCAATATCAGAGGCTTTCAATATTTGTGGGCAGGTCTAGTTTGTTGGAAAAGAGAGGTGTATTTTGGATTTATGATGTTGTGTGTTATGTGTTGTGTGTATTTGTTGTAAGTAGAATTCTTTCAAGAATAAATTATTGTTGTGATTTAATTTTCCATTTCAAGGAGGTGGAAGCTCTATAATGGTTTCATATGTAGTGTGAGGAAGTTCATGTCAGCACCAGTGCCAAACTAGCAGACCAGTGATTTCAGCATTAGCACTTGAGGTATTTTATTTTCATGATGTTTTTATTGTCATGAAAGAAAGTGGTATATGTATATGTTCTCTAGCAAGTGATTTTCAGCACAAGGACGAGGAGAATAATGTGACAAGTTTTATACATTTCATGGGAATAAGTTTTAGCTTGTAAATTTTTGTGAAGTGTTTGAAGAGATTCATTTGGTAGAAGCTTATAAGCTTGATGCAAATTACAAATCAGAATTATTGTTGATGAGTGTCAAGGCTTTGAAGAATGACAGGTTTCCTATCATCAAGTATACAATCGGTTAGTGATGTTTGTAGATATTTTTCTACCAAGAGATATATGCCATTATGCTTAGATGGTATATATGGTTTCCCAAAAGTCATTCCTAATGATATTAGAAAATATTTTCCTAAATTTAATGGGAACCATACTATTTCAGCTAGTCATCATGTTCAAGTTTTCAGTGACTTGATGGGTGACTATGAGATTGCTCATGAGGATGTGCACATGAAATTATTTGTTCAAACTTTAGAAGGTGATGCTAGAGACTAGTTTTCCTTTTTACTGGCATGTTTTATTTCATCTTGGAGTGAGTTGCATTCAGCCTTCATGGAGCAATTTGGAGAAAGGGTAAGCATATTTCATTCTTACAATAAATTTTTAAGGATTTATATTGAGAATGGTGAACTTGTTCCTCAATTTAATATGAGATTTGCAAGAGTTTTGAATGAGATCCTTGAAAGTTACAGACCTGATGATCAAAATGTGTTTATCTATTTACTTTGATGCATTTGACAAGAAAATGAACTATCTACTAAGGGATAAAGAACCTCAAACATTATATCAGGCTTTTATGACTACTAGGAATATTAAAAAAAAAATTGAAGTATGGATTGATTAGAGGTCATTTTTCTATAAATGATTATCAATATAATGGTTATGAAAGAAAAATTGAACATAGTGTTGCCACTTTAATTCCAAATTAGAATATCAACACCCCTATTGTAATGTATAATCAGATTAAAATTTTAAATCAAAATGTGTGTGTGTGTGTGTGTGTGTGTGTGTGTGTGTGTGTGTGTGTGTGTGTGTAGAGAATAATGAGTCTATTGCAAATTAAGACACATATGTTCATGATTTTATAGCAGTAAGATTTATTTTAAACTTTGATACAAATGAACAATGTGATGGTATTATAGATCAAGGATTAGCTACAACAATGAGTTCTTATAGTGTTGATTGTGTACATGATGATGTTGCTAATGTTTCTAGACATGAAGTTGTTGCATCTAGTTCTTAGTCTTGTGAAAGTGAAGAGTCTGGGAGTTATGTCTCTGAGGATGAGTTTTATGTTGTTGATCCAACACTCCATGGAGAGATAACACAAGATGAAGAATGTGAATCACATTTATCTCAGTCACAGTCAGAAGAATAGAATGTTGAAAGTGATCATGTAAGTGAGAATGATGAAGGAAGTGATGTTGAGATGTCTTCCTATAAGTTGGATACAATAGGAGAAGAAGAAAGCAATGATGGAAGTGAACATTCATATGAAAGTGAGGGTATGAATTCTTTTTCTGAATCTGAAAGTGAAAATGCATCTTAGTTTTTGCATTATAAAAATCAGTTAGTCAATGAAGAATTTGAGGGTGATTTGTCCTGAAGGAATGAAGATAAAGAAATGGTGAATCCAATTGATGCTAATAAATTTGAATATGAAGATCTCAAGGAAGGATCGTCAAGTGTTTTTACATTAGACAATAAAGTTACAGCATGTAGTGAGGGGTTCGGGAATGAATCATGGTCTATCTATAATGGTTATCCTAAACAAGATAATGAAGATAATGTAATTATGGATACTATATGCTTTTTAGGAGAAATAGAAAGTGAGTCTTCATCTAGTTCTGATTTTTCTTCATAAGCTAAGACTTTCCATGAAGATGAAATGGGTAGTGAGTTTAAAGTGTATACTAATGCTTTATATAATGAAGATTGGGATGATGATCAACCCATATTTTGTCAAAATGTTCAAAGAGGATCCTTGCATGGAGTTATCAATCCATTGTTTGAAGAAGACATGGAAGTTTCAGATTTAGTTGAGCTAGATGTAAATGGAGACACACTATCATATTGCTGTAACAAATCAGAATGTTGTTCTTCCATATGTGATAGTGAATATTCTAATTATGTTGCATTTTGTGAGCTTTAAGATGAGGTGCTTAATGGAGTTGTCTTTGAAAATAAGTCGGCACTTCATAGTAAGTTTTATGATGATTCAGATGAGGTAAAAACTAATCAGCATTTCAATTGAAAAGATACATTGGGAGGTTATGGAATGGTTTCAGAATTTGATAATGATGTTATGTGCGAATATAAATTTGATTACTCATTTGAAATCCAACCAGCAACATTTGAGGAGATGCAAAGTCAAAGCATGAGTGATATATATAACTCATTTGATGAAGTTGAATATAAGGCCTTTGCATTTCCAATTGATGATGTTCATGAATCATCTTATAAAGATTAGTTTCAATTTGATGTTGGTGTTCATGAGCATGCTGATGTTCTTTTTCATAGTGAGCAAGAGGTTGAAGTTATGCCAAATTTTTGCATGCATTATGAAAGTGATGGTGATGATTTTCTTTTGCCAATTGAAGAAATTGAAGATGTGTATCTAATTGGTGAAACTGATATGAGTGATAGTTTCAGCTTACCTCATGATTAAATGAATGAAAATTTGGTATATGATAGAGGTAAGAAGTTTTATTGAAGTTCGATGGCCCAGTGCTATTAGTTTTACAGTTTAGGAGTAGACTTCTTGCTTTCAATAAAGTTGTGTGTGAGAAGTTTTTTGTTGTTAGGTGTGTGGTCTACTTCTTCCAAAGATCTAAATCCTTACCATTCCCACAAGTGACATGCATCCCTAGATAGAGCCACTATTGGGACTCAAAATTGAAGCCCTGATTTTGAGTACCATCCTAAAAATTATGCCCTATAAGCACTTTTTGATGCATGTATACCTAGCTATCCTTTTGAAGCCTAATAGGTGTTTAATATTTCTAACATCTTGCATTCAATATATCCACTCATCCCATGAAGATAAATTTCTATTTTGAATCATTCTATGAAGTCTTGTTTTGAGCAATAACCAAATCTGCATTTTTGCCTAAGTGTCAAATAGTGACAGGAGGTCGTGTTTGCATCTGAATATCTTGCACCTACTAAAGTTTCATGACTCACTACTTTGGGATTTTTTAGTGTCCATACCAGAGAGCCTATGTTTCATATTTCAAGTCATTTTAGAATGTTTTGACTAGGTTTTGAATCCCTCAAAGTTGGTCATTTATTGTTATCATGCTCATGCAATTTGTTCTAAAATCTAGACGGCCTTGTTTGACTTTTTATAACTTTGACCCAATTGACCAAAATGAGAAAATTTCTATTGCATTGCATTCTAGATGTCAGAGACTTACTATGTTTTAATTTTGAGTTTATGACAAATCCGTTTGATTAGTTTCCAAACGTGATTTTGAATGCAATTTATAACTTTTTACTGGTGTCAAGAAATGTAGATTGGTCAATACCCCTATTCATGATGTCACATCTCTAAATCCATGATAGGTAAGATAAAATGGATTATGTCATTATTATCTACTCTAAAAATACTTTAAGTTTGCCAATTTTCAAATCTTGATGAATATGTCTGCACACTTTCCCAAGTCCATTTCGTTTGCAAAAATTGCTTTTCTGCCAATGTTTCGAGTCTGCAAATTTTAAGTAGCCAACTTTGACCGTTTTCCACCTTTGCCCTATTATTCATAATGAGCCCTAATAAAAAATTTATATTTTCCTCATGGTAGTGAACCAATTCCCCAGCTTCCATGCCCCCAAGTGTCAGTTTACCCAGTTTTCAAAGCCAAAACAGAACATGATTTATTATTTTCTTGCAAGTAATTCTGAGAGGGAAACTTTGATAGTCAATGTCTTTTGATTAATAATTTTTCATGAGATAAGATTCGACAAGGTAAGAGTATGTGGAACAAAGAATTAGTTGGTTTGATTTCAGAGCTCGGTTAGGTGCTTGAGTCAGTTTTTAAGGCTAGCCAAAGGACTTCTTGACATGACATTAATTGTTGGCCAAAAGTTGTAAATTGAGTTAAAAAATGATGGTTCAATGATTAAGTTCAAAATTGATTACTATTGGATGTTTCATCAAAGCATTTTAAGAAGTCAGTTATTCGAAAAGAAAAAAAAAATTAGCTAGACCCATTTTGGGTCCGACTGATTTTGCCAGATGGATAAGATGAAAAGTAAATTGCTCAATACTAGATTCTAAGGAAAATGAGGAAGATTTTTTCAATAAAATAAGAAATACACTTGATAATAGAGTAGATTTAAAGATTATTCTCCACAATACTAACCTCCTATGCGACATGGATTATAAAAATATTGTCACAATTAAAGATATCGTTCGAGCACCTTAGAAGAAAATTTTCAATAATGATTATACTATATACAAACTCATGGATGCAAATTTCTGCCAAATAATCCATTCCTATTAGCTCTTGATAGAGGGTTATTGTCAATATTCTTTGCATCAATTATTGAGGGGAGCTCTGGGACACATTCTATTTATAGGGACTCTTCATCTTATGCAATGAGTACATCCTCATTAATGAGTGGCATGCCTAAGTGTCACAGCTTGGATGGGGAAATGGTTCACTCTAAGGGACCTTCAGATTGCTATAAATTATTTTGTAGAGGAAAATATATTAGGTGAAGGTGGGATAGAAGCTTTTTTCAAATATTTCCCCAACTAACAGAAGCCAAGTGACTATTTATGCAACTTTTCTTGTAAATGGCTTTGCCCTATATACATCCCCTACACCTCCTCAAATGTATTCTTGGTATCCCACCTTACCAAGTGCTCAAAACCTAGCATATATACAATTCAACAATGAGTCGATCGTTTACTATCCAGATGGCTTTCCATCCAATCCCGTTGTAGTCAGTGCTCCAATACCCAATGATTCCCTATATTTCAAGATTGCTTCTAATGGGCATATGCAATTCTATTCCTTCAAACAAATAACTAAAAAGTCTTTTCATGACTATTTTTCAACCTTTACTAGTGCATTAGATACAGGTGACTACCCAATAACATCTGGGTACTATGGCATCTACATAGATGGCTAGTGTAGCTATCCAAAAGAGGCCAATGTTTTTGTTCAGATTGATGCCTCAAAACCCAATATGGGTTGTCTTCAACATAGTCCTATAAAATCTTACAAAACTGCACTTGGTGTTTAAACATTCCTTTTCCATTTACATTGAACCACGGCATGCTAATGTTTTCTATTTTTGGAGTTGAGAAAGAACCATGGGAAGCAATGAAATAGAGCATGTGATTTATTTTATGCACTCTAGGTCCCTAAACTCTTTATGAAAAGGGTTGAGGAGAATTTTCCTTGAGTAAAGTCTAGTCGCAAGCACTTATCTTTGGAAGATTTTCTTTGCAATGTTTATTGCTATCCTCGGCTTGGTTTTTTTTGCCTTACTTATTAGCAATATATAGACGTATTTGCAATCTTTTACTATTAGGTTAGAAGGCAAGAGTAAAGTAGTGGCAGGGGAGGCAGTCCACATCAAGGGAAGCCACATGAGAAAAGGGAAGGAGCCAAGAAGAAGAAGATGGATCTGCCATATTTTGTTTCTTTCTAAGTGATTGCTTTTGGCATCAAGGGGAAATCACCATTTCAAATTTGGGATTGTGGAAATCGAGATTAGTCCAGTTTCTTTGAATGGAGCATCGAATGTCTCCTACATTAAAGTGCCCTACAATATTGAGATTGAACTTTCTTTGGTTGTGTAAGAGTGGGCTTAGACAGTATCATATTTCTTTTACATGTAGCTTGAAATCTTGCAGTAATTCTTCCCTTTGCTTATAGAGACAGTGTAGCAGAAATTATGGGAACACATGTGGTACTAGAAATCGAATATACTATCGTTCTCATTATTTTTCATGCCTTATGAACATAAATATCCTCAACCTCCATAGCAAAGGCATCCTTCAAGAATTTTGAAAGTAAGCTCTTGCACAAATTAAATGAAGGATGATTAGAGCTGACCAGATGGTGCAAAGTGATTGAGAAGAAATGCAAAAGTTTTATCCCACATTTGTTGGGAAATGGACTTTTAACTTCTTTAAATATGCCAACATACAATAGACTAGTTTTTTTTAAGACAACACTTTTTGAAAGGTAGCAGTTGCTTGGAGGGGCCCACTATGGCCAAGTAATGAAGTTAAGTCAATTTTGACTTAAGGCTTTAAGGAGTTGTATAAAAAGTTGTTAGATTCTAGTCGTCACCAGGTCACCACCAGAAAATGGCAGGTCTCATAGGTGGAGACATGGCAACCTCCCAAAAAAAAGAAATTTGACTAAGGTTGTGGGACTTGGTAGTGATCAAGGTGACCAGTCATGTGGCACTGTTTAAGTGGCCATGGGAGGTATAAGGAGATTTTTTTTAAATGACTTTTTATTCCTAGTTTTGAGCATTCAAATCTTCACAAATAAAAAAAATTAAAATGGTGATTTTTCTATAGTTCTAACTATAGAAAATGTTTTAAAATTTTCAATTTCATTCATTTAAAATGTCCATTTTATAGTCTTGGGCCAATTTTTCAAATCAATGCCAGAAGAGCGAGATTGAGCAAAAATATGGACTTCAATATACCATTGGAACAAGGAGGAGATGAATTTTTTGAATATGGGGTTAGAATTTGCATAGATGTTCAGTGGTTAAGTCTATAAGAAGATTTTTATTTTTCAAGGCATTCTCAGGAAAATAGGTAGAATTCATCATTAAGCATCAAAATTGGTTGGAGGGAAGATATGAAAGTTTTTTGAAGCCTGATTGTGGAGAAAAATGATTATGAAAATTTTATCTTTCCTCTAGAGGTCATTTATCTAATTTTTTGCCTTTGCCTTGATCTCAAATCTGGCATCAAAATTAGCTATGTTCCATTAACTGTTGAATATATTTTATGCTTTTGGGAGGCAAAATGATTGAGGATTTGATTTACTAGTTGTTGGGAGAGGTTAGAGAGATGTTTCTAACTTCTTGGAGAAGTTTTCCAAGTGGACACATGTCAAATACACAACAAATCCTAGAATTCATTCTCTTCTATATCATTCTCTTTCTTTCTCATTTGTGGTTGTTGGTATTTTTCTCTGTGAAACCAGTAGGGTTCCAGTTTTTACTATGAGACTAGGTTGTTGTTTTTGATAAGATAAACAAGTTTTAAGGGATCCTGAAACCCATAAGTTTTACAAAAACAAGGCTGATAATAAGCAAAAGAAGCCCAGCCAAAATTGAGGTCCAATAGTTGAAAGAAAAAAGCCTGAAGGCCCAGCCCAAAACAAAGGCCCACAAAAAGGCCAGAAAACAAACAAACTAAAATAGACTACAAAAAGCTTGTCCAAAAGCCAAAAGCCAGGAAGACGAAAAGACAAAAGATAAGAAAACTAGTTTTTAGTTATCTTCTCCATTTCCTGCATAGTCTGAGCTGCCTCAACTATCTTTTGTTGCTCCTTTTCTATTTGATCCTGGACCTTCTCCATGCCCTGATCCATACTGGTGAACGTACTGATTGTGGCCTTGTCATCAATTGACCTGGCCTTATCCCTGTTCTGTCCTCCCTCCTCCACCACCAAACCCTTGTCCTTAAGTTTACCAGCAAGGGATTGGATGTTGTCATTCATTGAACTCAAGAGAGAAATCATCTGACTTGCCAAGTTGTGGTTGTAGCTTTCAATATTTCTAAATCTCCTTTCATTTAAGCTTTCTCTATTATCATGGTCCTCCTGGCTGTCATTACCTATCTTATTCTTAGTACTTTCCATCTGGGATACCCTTTCTCTAACTTCCTCCAGCTCGTGGAAGAGCCATTTGATTGATCTGAAGTTGTCAATCATACTACTACAGGCATTATTTAGAAGGTTCATTCCAGTCTCCCTTGCATTGTCTGAAATAGCCAAGATAGCTGGGTCTATGAGCTCATTGAGCCTAGGTTGCTCTAGGTTTTCCACCAGGATCTAAGGGTTCATAACTTCCCTAAAAATCCCCATAGTAGTAGCCGTCACATTGAAATTTTTCTAGGCCTTTCTCCTATTTTTGACCTGCACTTCACCCTCGTTCTCACCAGTGATGACATTCACTTTTTCCTTCGGAGGAGGCTAAGACTGGACAGGGGAGAGGGGAAGAGGAATAACATCCGTCCTCTGATTTCTAGTCTCCTCAACTCTCACTACCTCCCTCTTCCATTTTTTCCCAGGTTTCTCCTCTTCCAACTCCTCCTCCAACACTTTGTTAGAATCCTCTATATCCATTTCCTCCTCCTCCTCAGCATAACCCTCTTTTGCTTGAGCTTGGTTGTGATCCCTAGGGATTTTCCTGCTGGGAGTTGTAGCTGTGGACTATTTCTTGTTTTGACCTTTTTTCTTCTTTCCTGAGGAAGCATTCTCCTTCTCCAAGCTAATGCTCTCAACGTCATCAAAGTCTGAAGAAAAGCTGGAGCTGCCTTTGTCAACATCCTCAACTTGAGGAGGGTTATTGCAAATAGACTAAGCTTTGAAATGCTCATGGATGAGGAGCAATAATCCCTCATGCAAAGTAGGGTTAATAGTGGCTTTCTTCTTGAAACTAGAGATTTCCTTGTTCATAGAAGAGACTAGGTTGTTGTTGGTTTTGTGTCCTATCTAATTGAGCAAAGCTCTAGTAGTGAAGGCAACACATCCACTCTTGTGCAGGTTTCTAGTTTCATTTCATGTGTTGTTTCTCTAAGATGATAGAAATTGATGATAGATCATGTAACATATCCTATGTTTCATTGAGTGTTACCAATTAATGTATTCATTCTTTCCAATGATAAATACAAAAGGGGATTTACAATTAATTATTTGTGTTCTCTTATTCTGTCTCCTAATTCTTTATATTCTATTAACTTTGTAATTGAATGGATAAGGTTCATTTAATTTAAGATAGCTTGGATGAGTTGTGTATTAGATATATTGTTGGTTTGAATTCAAAGATTTAAGTAAATGCTTCAATGATTTGATAGGGTTTATGGGTGTATGGAGGGGATGCTAGTAAGAATGGAGTTTGGGGATTTTAGTTGACAAACTTAATTGTAAGAAAATCAAGTTAGATCATTCTGCTAGTAATGACTCTATGTTTCAATGGACAAGGCATTGATAACTAAATTAGATGCAAGCTGAGATGAAGGTCATTTTCACAAATCTTTTTAATCAAATCATTTTAGCTTTTCACGTTTTGTTATGGGATAAAAGGAATAAACCCTCACTTAGCTTATGGGCTCATAGGTTATGATTTGTATCTATTTCATTCCTATGTTGTTGCATAAGTACCAGAAGATATAAGGGTTTCATTTGTTGTTAATAGGTTCAAATTTTATGTTTTAGCACTAGTATCATATATCAAAACCTCAAGGTTAACCCACCTAGGTTTTGTAGAGCCTAAAGTGAAGAAGGAGTTATGCCTTATAGTTGGCCCAAGATTGTAGTCAAGTGCATCCATCATAGGAATTTGCTAGCCTTAGATGTATTGGTACATTTTCTTGGTTATTTTTAAATCTGTTAAATTAGGAGCCAAAAAGTTATAGTCATACTAAATCAAAATTGGATTCACAAGGATAAGTGATAAAAATAATGTGTACCTAAAGGTGGAAAGTGATGACAAGATGCTAATTATAGAAATATTTGTTGATGACATTATCTTTGGAGGCAATGATGTGATGATTATTACATTCTCAAAAAAAAAGGGGGAATTTGAAATAGCTATGATCGCTGAAATGAAATTCTTCTTAGGCTTGCAAATTTTCCAACTCTAGGATGGAATATATATTAGCTAGACCAATTACATAAAGGAATTATTGACAACATTTGATTTAGAAGATTTAAAACTATTTGATACTCTTATGATAAAAAGTTTTAGTCTATCAAAAGAAGATGATACAAAGGAAGTGTATGATACAATGTACATATCCATGATTAGTAAGATACAATGTGTAGTAAACAACAGACTAGATATAGAATAGGTAGTTAGATTAGTATTACAATTTTCCTCTTATCCAAAATAATCACACTTGATTGCAGTCAAGAGGAACTTCACATATCTCTGAAGAATATGGCTTATATTATGGACACAAAGGATATTTTTCATTAAATGCATATATTGATGTTGATTGGGAAATTAATATGGATGATAGAAAAGGTAAAGGTGGTGTTGCATTATTTGTAGGAGAAAGACTCGTTTCTTGGACAAGTAAAAAGTAGAATTGTGTATCTTAGTCTACAACTGAAGAAAAGCATGTTGTTGTTGGAATAAATTATACATAGGTCATATGGATCAAGAAAATTTTGGGAGGGATACAAGAGAAGGGTTGATGATAGTGGTTATCCACTTTGATAAAACAAGTGCAATAAACATTTCAAAAAATCCAGTAATGCACTCTAAGACCAAGCAAAAAGCAATCAAGTATCGTTATCTTGGAGAGAATGTTCAAGAAAAGGAAGTAAAGTTGGAGTATGTGACAACCAAGGACTAGATAGTAGACATATTCACCAAGCTAGTACCCAAGGATATGTTTGAGTACTTGAGGAGAATGTTAGGGGTAATTCCATCACTTGATTTGAACTAGAAAGGGATTTAGTTACATCAATTCAAGTATAGGTTATTGATTATCTTTATGATTTAAATTGATGTATGGACACTACTACTTAGGGGGATAAATTATAGGTTGAATAGGTTTTTATTGAAGAAGTAGAGGGTGTAGAATAATAATAGGTATATACTAACACTTTTGACATTGTTGTCAAAGGGTGAGAGATTGATAAGATAACTTGATGAGAGAAGAGTAAAGTTGAATAAGAGGGAGAGATAGATAAGAAAGAATAAAAAAAAGAATGAGATTTCAAAATAAGAAAGGAAGGTTAGAATGAAGAATTATTTGTGTAGAAAAAGGAGTAAACATGTATAAATGGATTTGTATAGGGAAGTGTAATGAAAGGAGGAGAATATGTAGAGGACTGAATAGGTTAAGGTGAAGATAGAAGTGGAAGCATTTTGTTTCTAGTAATTGTTGCTGAAAAATTTAATGCAATATATTTGTTGGAAATATTATAATAGGCTAAGTTACTAAGAGGGGAGGGGTGATTCAGTAACTTAGAAAACTTAATCTTAGAAATTAGTCTTTCATGTGTATTCTGATCTAATTTCATGCATGAGAAACTAACATTAAGGCATATATAACACTTTTGACACTCAATTTGATGACCCAGAAACCTTCCAAATAGAAAATAAAATTGGGGTGGGGATGATATCCACAAGCTTTAGCATTGTAGTATAAATTTGGCCTATTAAGGCTTACAATGATCACTTCTAATTATCTGCCTTGTTAGGGGCAATAAGGATTGCTAGGTCAACCTTGCAAAAGGATCTACAAACATACAATGAAGTATACACTCGGTAAAGAGATTTATATAAGACTATTAGGTCTACCTTGTTAAAAGATTTGACTGATCTACTTGTTAGGATGAAATAGTAGCTAATCTCTTATTTGCAACTTGGTTTGCTGAATGAGATTCCTCTGAGTGTAGAAATCACCTTTATGTTATAGATAAACCTTTGTTGCTTCTTATACTACTTGTGGCTTTGCACTTTTCTCTTCTACTCTTCTTTTCCTGTTATATCACCCTTTTTTTTCATGCATTCACATTGGATGTGATACAATACATTACATATATACCAATCAAATTTACAAATTACAAAGTTAGCTATAATAAAAGTTTACAAAAAATACATAAAGTCAATCCAAACTATAGGAACTTGGGTTCTAAAGGCTAGCTTGGTGAGGTTTTTGATACTCGGCATCCACTATCAATGCTCAACATTGTCATGCACTTGGTAGACATAGAAGCTTGGTCCATACTGATCACTTTCAAAGTAATCTAAATTCAGTCTGCACTGGTGACTTGGTGAATAATGTAAAACTTGGCATATAAACTAAATCACTTGATTCATACTACATGGCTTGGTAAATGCTAGCACTACAAGCTCAGTATAAACTAAATCACTTGGTTAACACTAAGTTGCTCAGTCAACACTGGATTCTCATTGTTGTAACTATGAACTCGGTAAGCACTGCATAACTTGATTTGCATTGATAAACTCGGCATACACTGAGATGCTTAGTTTATACTGTTGATCATCACCATAGTAGTAACTACTCGACGCAAACTAAAAACTATCCCTTGGACTCAGTAGCAATTGTAGAACTTGGTAGATACTTATAATTTGAATAAGTGTATGTCACTAATAACAAATATCATTGTAATTTCAACAATCTCCCCCTTTGGCATTAGTGATAAAAACACTTATACGTCAAAACTAAATTCAAAAAAATGTTCAAGAACATCTTTTTGTTGGAATTAAGGTATATTTGTCATTAGTGCAAACACTTATTTGATTCTGAATGCTTACCGAGCTCATCACTTAGTCTACAGTTTATACTAAGCAAAACAGTGTTCTCCAAGTAGTGGTTACTGAGAAAAATAGTGTTTTCCAAGTAGTTAGTGGTCATCGAGCTTCGCAATGTTTACCAAGTGATCAAGGTAAACAAAGGACTTAGTGTTTACCGAGTCATCAAGGTAAATGAAGGACTTAGTGTTTACCAAGTGATCAAGGTAAACGAAGGACTTAGTGTTTACTAAGTGATCAAGGTAAATGAAGGACTTAGTGTTTACCGAGTGGACAAGGTAAATGAAGGAATCAGTGTTTACCAAGTGAAGAAGGTTATCAATGGATTCAGTTTTTATCGAGTGACACAATATTCACCGAGTCACCAATGGTTACTAAATTCCAAGCTACTTAGAGTGATTAGTATGGACTATGCCTCTACTCTTACCAAGTACATGATGATGCAGTGTATTGTAGTGGATGTTGAGTATCAGAAGGTCACCGAGTCAACTTGAGGAACCCGAGTTTTTTACTATCTGGCCGACTCAGTAATGTTTTGTTCACTTGTGTTTGGCCGACCTTGCCAGTGTAAATATTAGAATGGTATATATGTAATGTATTATGTCATTTTTAAAAGATGATGAGATGTTGTGTATCATTGAATTGCAATATTTTAAAAAAGGGAAATTAGTAGAAGAACAAAGGAATACAGCAAGGTCAACATAGATAAAGAAAAGTTATATCTATCACATCAAGTGATCAGTGCATAAAGAATCTTATCAGTAATCAGTTGTAACCAAATCCACTACTTCATCATAACAGGTGAATCAGTTTGTAAATCCTTTAATAGGGTAGTCTTAATAGTATTTTGTAAATCTCCTAACAAAGTGCATATTTCATTGTATGTTTGTAAATCCTCTAACAAGGTGGATCTACCAATCCTACTTGCTTCTAACAGGGCAGATCACCAGAAGTGATCATTGTAAGCCTTAACAGGCCAACTTTATACTGCAGTATTGAAGTTTTGTGGGCATCATACCCACCCTAGTTTTACTTTCTAATTGGAAGGTTTCTGGGTCATCAAATCAGTGTGTTCATGTGTTATGAATGTTTATCTTTTCATGCATACAGTAGATTAGATGGATGAATGGTGAATATGTTATTATGCTAAATTGACTTAAAGTTTTAGAGTTACTGATTCACCCCTCCCCTCTCAGTAACCTTGTTAGTCTTGATTATTTCCAACAATTGGTATCAGAGCATTGTGGTTCTCAGGATAAAGTTTAATAGCTTGAGCAAAGATCAAGGACAATGGAGATATTCAAACTTGATAAATCTATTGAGAATGAAAAGCTAGATCTTGAAATGGCCATGGCTCAACTCAAAGAAGCAAAGGAGCATCTTTCTTAATCTCTAAAAAGAGGAAAGGAACTTGCAAGACAAATGAATGATCATCAGTATGTTGAAGAAAAGATTGAAGACCTTTTACTATCAAGCAACTCAAATGAAGCTAATGAAGCAATCAAGGAACTCCTAGAAAAGAATGGTTCTCTGTAGGAAGAGGTAAGAAAGCTTAAAAGAGAACAAGAAATCCAATCCATCAAGCTATGTGAAGTTTTGGAACAGAGAAACAAGGCAAGTGAAGACTTAGAGGTAAGAAATAATCAATTCCTTCAGCATAAAAATCTTATAGGTCAACTATCTAATGCAAATGAAGAAATTGTGAATTTAAGATCTGAGAATGAAAGTTTGAGAAATAATTTAATCACTGAAAGACAAATCAATGCAAGCTTACAAAGTGATCTAAGATCTGAAAGAAAAATCAATGAAAGTTTGGAAAATGACTTAAATATTGAAAAGCAAGTCAATGAAAGGATGTTAAAATCTCAAATATATGTGGATCAATTGAATCAGCATAATGAGCAGAATCTTCATAGACAAAAAGGTAAAGCAGGCCTTGGATACAATGAAGAAGGTGAATCTTCCAAACAAGGTGCCCAAGGAATCAAAGACCAACTTTCAATCACTGTGGCAAGATAGGTCACACATCTAATAGATGTTGGAGCAATGGTAAAGGAAAATTCAATGGTAAATGCTACAATTGCAATCAACATGGTCACAAAGCTAGTGAATGCAAAGAGAAACCAAAATTTGAAGGCAAATGTCACAAATGCAAGAAACAAGGTCACAAGGCATCTGAGTGCAGATCTAAATCATTCAATCCAGAAAAACATATTGTCAAAACATTATTTGGTTAGGACTACAATACTTGGTGCAGATGTCACTATTGTGGAGAATATGGACACATTGGAGTAAACTGCACAAGGCATCACCTAAGGAAGAAAGATACTACCATAAGATGTTATACATGTACCGAACTTGGTCATATATCCAAGAATTGCATGAACATAGGAAGATTTGAAGATGAAAAGAAAGCCAGAGGTAACAATATTTGAAAATAGAAGAGACAACAGTGGATTCCTAAATCTACCAAACCAGAAAGTTCAGATCATGGCAATATCACTCAAGAAGTGGGTGATTCCACCATTTCTAATTAGACTCATCAAGGAGGATCAGGGACTGCATCTTCAAGCTATATCCTAAGCAGTTCCAGAATGAAGGAGTGCAAATAAAAAATTAGTATTTTAGATACAAGAAAAAGTTCACTATGGTGCATCTACCGAGCAAGGTTGGTCTCAGACCTAACTGATCTTGGTCGGGAATATAAAAGGTTTTGTTTGTTCACTAAGTTTCAAGGTTTACCGAGTAATTTTGTGACTATTTGAAAAACCCTAGGTCATCTCATCTAACTTTGTACCCGAGCATTAATGATAGATTTTTCATCAAAAAAGTAGAATTTGATCTCATTTTTCATCGCAAATTTAGAATATACAGAGCAAAGAGATTTCCAAGAGCACGCAAGTGAGTTCAAGCGATCTGAAGTGATTTTCAAGAAAATAATTTGTTTTATGAAATCGTTCACTCACCGAGTAGCAATGGCATCCACGAGCACCAGCAGCAGCAAGGCGAAGAGGGACTCTGAAATGCTTGTGAAGGGAGTCGAATGGAAAGCACCTAGCTTCAAGCTTGTTCCCGCTATAGCTAAGTTGCTCAACTTGCATGGAGCTCAATCATGAATTTCACCAAAGGTACTCCTTGTTAACAATATTCGTACTCATTTTAAGTGCAATATTCAGGAAATTGGTACATTGGAAATGGATAGTGCACTAGCCATGTTATGTGTGGATGGAACCCTCAAACTCGAGCACAAGCATCTGGAAACCAAAGGTTTGACCCATATCCCACACTTGCCAAGGAACTTTCAAGTGAAATGGATAAGATACATTTTAAGCTGTGTGCATAATGGTCAGTTGTGGTTAGAGCAACTTGTCTTGATAACAAAAAAGATGATTCATAAGATCACGGGTTTACCTATGATGAGAAAATCCAAAACCAGTAAAACCCTAACTCAAGATGAACTTCAGAAGTTAACCCTAGCTGAATGGGATGGCAATTGAAGCTTAACAATGTATCAGATATAGAGCTAACATTTGGAATTAGTGTAATTGCATACAAGCTGTATAGTTCTAGCAGAATGAATAGTGTGCCACGTGAGGCTGTGGACTTAGCATATAAGGTTGTGAAGAAGAACATGGAGTTTGACCTAGGTTGAAACAACTAAATAAAAACATGGATAGTATAAGGACCTCAAAGACCAACCCCTGTAAATTTGGCTCTTTGTTAGTTTGTTTATTTTTCTATGTGCAAAATTTTTTCCCTTCTAAAGGTACAGTAGTATGGAGAAAGGATGTTCCAATTTTGTATCAAATTAATGAATTCATTGCAGAAATGGGCAAAAATTTTGATAAAGTAATAGATAACTATTTTGAAGATTTTAAAGAGAGGATGAACAATAGGTTTAGAATTCCCCCTAAGCTTGTTGAGGACTACAAAGATGATGTATGCTTCATGGTTGACTATGACAAAGTGTATATACAGGTAGTTATACCTCGAGTGGCATGGGTAAATCCATTGCCTTATGAGCTGAATATTGAGGAAGCAAGAGACATAATTGAGGCATTGATGAATAAGCCAGCCATTCCCAATATTCCAACATTCAGTACCTATGATGAGGGAAAAGCAAGAATTGAACTTGAAATCAAGCTGCCTTAGGCTATTAACAAAGGAAAGAGGAAAAGTGCTAAGTTAAAAACTGATACTGGCCCTCTTATGCTTACTGAGGGAAAAGATGAAGATGTAGAAGAAGAAGAATCTGAAAGAGAGGAATCAGAAAAGGAGGCAGACCCAGTGAAGAAGAAAGGTAGGGTAATCATTACCAAACCTCGGGTAGTATTTTCAAGGAGAACAAGGAAAGGCAATAAGGAAAGTGAAGTTGTGTTTAACAAGCCTCCTCTCACATTTGAAGATAGGCTAAAACAACTTAGGATTGGTGCAGGAATCAGCAACTTTAAAGCCTTAAAGTATGAATCAAGGACTCCTGCTGAGCAAAAGGAAATTGAAGATCTGGTAATGGAGAAATTGGGAACTTGGAAATTCTCCCCAAACCAATTTGTCTCCCAAATTCCTGCAATATTGTTTGATAAAATAAAGGTAAGATGGGAGAACACTGAGCAAACTGTTAGAGATATTTTTGAACAGAAATTGAGAGATCTGGTACCTAGCTTGATAGATGCAGAAATCAAAAAGGCAATGAAGGATCACGAAGGAAGAATGAATATGAGAATCAATACATGTCTCATATTATTAAAGAATATTGAACCAGTTGTTAAGAATGCAACTGATGTTTGGAATGATACTTATAAACTGTATAAGCCAAGTGATGAACCTATTGAAATCAAGGATGATGACAGTGATGATATGGATGATGAGCAAGGTAATGATTTCATCTCCATGGATGTAACTGATGAAGATCTTTAGGATCTAATAAAGGAGAAGGAGGAAGAAGAAAAGGAGGAAGAAGCTGATGAGGAAGACAAAGAAGAGGATGACCTAGTGAAAATTGTAGTAGCAGTCATTGCTTCTCTTCCTCATACTCCACCAAAATCTGTTACTATAGAGACAACTTCCACTAGTGAGATTATGAGCACTACAGCCACATCAATTGCTCAATCTTCACCAGTCTCCTCCCAGCTCCAGGTATTCCCAATGCAAGTGCCAAGCACTTCATCTACCGAGTTGTAGGCAACTTCTTCATTCATCGAGTCATCCACTATAGCAGCAAGTACACAAGGTATATCAAATCCTCCTATAGTATGTACAGTAAGTTTTCTAGTTTGCTCTCCAATTATGTCAACATCAGCTACATTAGCACCTATTTTTGCACTAGTAAGTTCTCCAATTGTGAATATTCTGGTATGCACATCAATTTTGGGAGGTATATCAATTTTGGATATAGTTAGCACTTCTCTTAGTCTTCCTTTAGTTGTTCCTATTCCAATTTTGAAAGCCAGTCCAGCCTCATCAACCATTGTCTCTGTTTTCAAAGGAAAAGATGTTAGCACAGCAAAAAAACCAAAGACTCCATTAAAAAAAATTCTTACAGGCAAGATGGTGGATGAGGATATAGACTTGGATAAAGAAATTATCATTCCCAAGATAGATACAGATACTGCTTCAGTTGATGAACTAAGACTGCTGAGTCAGTGCATAGAACTAAAGGCAAAGCAGAAAAAACTAAGAAATGAGAGAGATAGAGAGTTTAATATTATTGAAAGAGCAAAGAATATTATTACTAAGGCTATAGGTGTGGATGTTGATACTTCTCAACACATTTTGTTACAATTAGAAGAGGCAATTAATAAATTCAATGAGGATATCTCTGGTCAAGAAAAGTTGATAGAGAAAGCAGAAAAGAAGTTTGATAATAAGGTGCTTAAGCATGTTGCTCAGCATATAGCAATAAAACAGGTTGAATTAACCATAGTTTTGGCCAACATTGAAAACTCTTTTAATAATGTAACATCTCTTTTTGCTAAGCTTTGTGATGTTACCGAGTATACTAATGAGGTAAGAGAGAAATTAAATAAGATAGATGAGGATCTGAAAGCAAGTGCACAAAACCTAAAGCTTGACCCCAGTTCAAGCTCATCTCATCACATCAGAATCAAATTTTTGTCAAAGAAGTAGGTAGAGTTGCTTAGAGAAGAAGGAAGGATTTGGTCTACACTACTAGATATTCAGAACATGATTCTTCCTATCATGGACACAATGAAGAAACATATTGCATACTCCAAAACATTGATCCATGACAACAATTTCTCTGTTGCAGACCATGTGATTGAACTTTTTGCAGAAGTTCAAGTAGCTCTATCCACATGCAAAATCTTGCAAGAGAATTGGGATAAGACTCTGCAACTCATTCTCAAGGTACATTCTAAGTTTATCTCACATTTTGGTGTCTCTATGTAAATACATTATTTTATTCTTTGGCGTTATTGTCAAAAAGGGGGAGAAAGATATACTCGGGATATTGGTGAGATAAATGTACAAAAGGGACAAAGAGATACTATGAATAAAAGTCATATAACTCATGTAAATACCTTGTATGGGGGAGTTATATGTAAGGAAGCCATGTATATTCAGCAGAATAATACGTCAGTATGTCAGATGTTGTATATAAGTTTTGGCTCATAAGTGTTTTTGTCACTAATGCCAAAGGGGGAGATTGTTGGAATTAAGGTATATTTTTCATTAGTGCAAACACTTATTTGATTCTAAATGCTTACCGAGCTCATCATTCAGTCTACAGTTTATACCAAGCAAAACAGTGTTCTCCAAGCAGTTAGTGGTCACTGAGCTTCGCAGTGTTTACTGAGTGATCAAGGTAAATGAAGGACTTAGTGTTTACCGAGTGATCAAGGTAAAAAAAAGGACTTAGTGTTTACCGAGTGATCAAGGTAAATGAAGGACTTAGTGTTTACCGAGTGATCAAGGTAAATGAAGGACTTAGTGTTTACCGAGTGGACAAGGTAAATGAAGGAATCAGTGTTTATCGAATGAACAAGGTAAATGAAGGAATCAATGTTTACCAAGTGAAGAAGGTTATCTATGGATTTAGTTTTTACTGAGTGACACAATATTCACCGAGTCACCAATGGTTGCTGAATTCCAAGCTACTTAGAGTGATTAGTATGGACCGTGCCTCTACTCTTACTGAGTGCATGATGATGCAGTGTATTGTAGTGGATGCCGAGTATCAGAAGGTCACTGATTCAGCTTGAAGAACCCGAGTTTTCTACTATCTGGCTGACTCAGTAATGTTTTGTTCACTTGTGTTTGGCTGACCTTGCTAGTGTAAATATTAGAATGGTATATATGTAATGTATTATGTCATTTTTAAAAGATGATGAGATGTTGTGTATCATTGAATTGCAATATTTTAAAAAAGGGAAATTAGTAGAAGAATAGAGGAATAAAGCAAGGTCAACATAGATGAAGAAAAGTTATATCTATCACATCAGGTGATCAGTGCATAAAGGATCTTATCAGCAATCAGTTATAACCAGATTCACTGCTTCATCCTAATAGGTGAATCAATTTGTAAATTCTTTAATAGGGTAGACTTAACGGTCTTTTGTAAATCTCCTAACAGAGTGCATACTTCATTGTATGTTTGTAAATCCTCTAACAAGGTGATTCTAGCAATCCTAGTTGCTTCTAATAGGGCAGATCACCAGAAGTGATCATTGTAAGCCTTAATAGGCCAACTTTATACTGCAGTATTGAAGTTTTGTGGGCATCATCCCCACCCCAATTTTACTTTCTAATTGGAAGGTTTCTGGGTCATCAAATCAGTGTGTTCATGTATTATGAATGTTTATCTTTTCATGCATACAGTAGATTAGATGGATGAATGGTGAATATGTTATTATGCTAAATTGACTTAAAGTTTTAGAGTTACTGGTTCACCCCTCCCCTCTCAGTAACCTTGTTAGTCTTGATTATTTCCAACACTTTTATCCATCACCTTATGTCTCTAACTCGATAGAGTATTCTATTTTTGATATTTTTCAAAAAATTGGTTTTGTAAGAGATGTACCTATGATAATACTCCCCCATACATAATATTTAGTATACTATACATCTTTCATATTTGATACATACATTTAGTATACATTTTCTCCTCCTTTATGTATACTCCTTATATTATCTTCTCCACTTTACAAAATATACATCTTTTCTACAATATATATCTTCTCTCCCTTTTTGACATTAATGCCAAAGACATATGTTATATATACTATATAGTAATGCCAAAATGTGACAAGAAATTTGAATGTACCTTCAAAATTAATGTCATTATCTTTTCTTAATTCTCTTGCAACACTTTGCATATGTGCAATGTAATTTGAACTTCTACTGACAGTTCTATCATGCAATCTACAATTGAGAAGTTGTTGTCATGGATGAGTGTTTTAGCATGTGCAATGTGTTTCTGCAATGCATCCATGTTTGGGAGAATCATGCCCTATATATTTATCAATGTAGATCTTATTCTGGCTTCTTGTCTCAACAATTCTACCTACATATCAATTAGGAATTGGATCTTGTTGTACTGGGCAGAGCTGTAGCTCAGGTCAAGTTGCAACTATTGTGTGCTTACCTTTAGATCTTCATCAATTTTTAATAGTTTATCTCTTATTTTCTTAGTGAAAATTGAAATATCACAAAGTTTACCAAATAGTGAATACACATTGTTGCAAAATGTCTCCAATGAGCCTAAAATAGTAGATAATTCTACTTGATGGATAGCAATTTGCTGAGCAATATGTTCCAAAACTTTATTCTCGAATTTCTTCTCAGCTCTTTGAAACAATTTGTCTTGTCCATTTAAATATTCATTAAATTTTTGGACTACCTCTACTAACTAGTTCAAAATTAGTTGAGAAGTATCAACCTCTATGTTTAGAGCCTCTATAAGGATATTCTTTGCATCTTCTATTTTTTGAAATTCCTTGTTTCTTTCTTCTCTAAGCTTCTACTACTTAGTTTTCTTTTGAAGAATTTCTCCAAAAGCATGCATCTGATCAGGATTGAGATTGGAGATATCCCATTTTAGAATAACAATCTCCTCATCAAGATTTATTTCTTCTTCCTTCTCTTTTCCTTTACCCAAAAATTTTGTACTCAGTTGAGACTTGGTCTCAACTGTCTTTGCACTTATTAATTGCATGCTAGGAATGGAAACAATTGTAGAAATGGTAGAGCTCACTGAAAAGTTAGATACTACACTTATTGTCAAAATACCAATACTAGAAATACCTATAGTTACCAAAATTGATGTAGGAGGAAGTGTTGGATACTCTATAGATGAGATTCTCGTCACTTCAGTCAATGAAGTACTGAGTTGGATGGGTGCAAAAATTGTTTGAGTGCTTGTGCTAGTTGTGTTTGTCACAATCAATTCTATATTAGCTTTCTCTAAACTTGATGTTTTCACTATTTAGCTTGAAGAATGAGGAAGTGAGGCTATGACTGCTATAGCAATTTTCTTTGGGTTGGTCTCCTCAATATCTTGAACATCTGGTAAATCTTCCTCGGTAGCTTCCTATCACTATTCTTCGTCCTCATCATCTACATTGTCAAAATGTGTAAATTCTTCATCATCAATTTCCTCATCTTTTTCTTGTCCATCATCATCTTCATCTTTCTCACTAACACTAACCACAAAATCACTCAGCTTGTGAATAAGATAAACATTCTTCCATGTGTTTGTAGCATTCTTCACTACATGTTCAATGTCTTTCAACAGCACAAGACAAGTATTGAATCTCAAAGTAAGATTTTCTTCATTTTTCTTCATAGATTCCTTTACCTCCCTATCATTCAAACTCGCCATGATTTTCCTTAGGTTTTGATCATATATGTCTTTTTTAGTTTACATGGAATTGTCCCATCTTGGCTTTTTCTTCTCCATTAAAACATTAGGAATTTATTGAGCAAGCTAGTCTGGTGAATACTTCCATTTACCCATTCTGGATATTACCAAGTCCTTTATTTTCTTGTGCTCCTTTGCAATCCTAGTCTCATATTTCAATGCCTTGAAGTTTTTTATGCTAGATCCTAACTCTAATTCTTTCAGCCTTTCCTCAAAAGTAGGTGGAGGCCTCTTAAAGATTATATCTCCTCCTTCTTTATCCGCTTTCTTCCTAGATGATCTTCTTTTAAACACAACAGTAGATGTCTTGGTAAGCTTGGTAATAATTACCTTACCTTTCTTGTTTAATGGCTCTTCATCCTCTGATTTCTCTTCACCTTCCTCTTTATCTTCACCTTATTCCTTTAGTCAACAGAAGAGTGGAATTGGTTTTCTATTTGGCAATTCTCTTCTTTCTTGTGTTGATTACTTGAGGGATTTTGATTTCAAGTTCAATTCTAACCTTTTCCTCATCATAAGTGCCAAAATATGTAGCTTTAGGGTCTATAGGCTCATTAATCAATGCCTCAATTATGTCCTTAGTTTCATCTATGTTTACCTCATAACCAACAAGTTTTACCCATATTGTCCTCAGTCAAACTACCTGAATATATACTTTGTCACTATCAACCATGAAACAAACATCATCTTTGTAATCATCAACTAGTTTCTTAGGAATCATGAATCTGTTATTTATTTTCTCTTTGAATGCATCAAAGTAATTATCCATAATACTTACATAGTTCTCTCCCATTTCAGCTATATACTCATTAATTTGGTAAAGAACGGGTACATCCTTCCTCCATACTACTGTAACTTTAGATAGGAAAAAAATTTGTGCATAGAAAAATAGACAAGTCAAAAGTGAACTAAACTTACAAGGATTATTCTTGGAAGTTATTATACTCTCCATGTTTTTTTTGAATTGGTTTAGCATTAACTCAGCAAGGTCAAGTGATAGATTATTCTTGACCACTTTGTATGTTAAATCTACTACTCCACATGACACGTTGTTCAGTCTGCTTGAGCTATAAATCTTGTGAGCGGTGACATGTATCCCAAACTTGAGTTCCATGTCTATGACATAGTTGATCTTCATTCCCCTTCCATCCCACTCGGCAAGGGTTTTCTTCACTAGTTTGACCTGACTCGGGGTTTTGGTCATTTTCTCTTTTGTCAACATAGGAAGACTAGTGATCTTGTAGATCATTTTCTTGGTTATCAAAATGGGTTGTTCCAACCACAGCTAACCATTGTGCACATGACTAAGAATATATCTTATCCATTTGATTTGAAAATCTTGTGGCATATGCGGAATATGAGTTAAAACTTTTGTTTCAAGATGTTGATGTTCCAATTTCAAGATAGTATTAACACATAATTCCTTCAACGATTCATCCATTTCCAAAGTTCCAATGTCTTGAATAGCACACTTAAAATGTGAATGAATATCGTACATTAATAGTACCTTTGGTGGAATTTGTGACTGATCTCCACTTAGATCTAGGGCTTTAGCGATGGTAGGACTCAGCTAAAAATATGGTGCCTTTCACTCCATGCCTCGAACTAACATGTCAGATCCTTTCTTTGATTTACTGCTGGTGGATGCCATCTTCGCTCGATAGGGTTTGAGAGAATACAAAAAATATTCAATAACTTGCTTGAATCACTTTAATGCTTTGAGGATCATTTTGGACATATAGCTCTTGAATATTTGCGATGAGAAATGACTTCAATTTTGCACTTTTCCATCAATTTTTTTCGATAAATGCTTAGTATGATTGTTTGTTCAAACAATAGACTATCATCCACTTTGGTTGCATTAAATACTTGGTAGAGTCATTTATGACTCGGTACCCATACAAAGGTTAGTTACTTCTGACCTTGCTCGGTAGGGTCTTACAACCTAACCTCACTCAATAAGGTCTGCAACCTAACCATACTTGATAATTACTGGCATCTTTTACTCAGTGATCCCTTTGCATCTTGAATGCTGATTTGGATCTTTCATTCTGCTAACTGGAACTAATATGAGATTACTTCAGAATCCTAGTTCCAATTTTCCTATGAGAGATTAAGTGGAAATGGTGGAGTCACCCAATTCTTGAGTGATGTTATCATCATTGTTCAGACTTGCATTCTTAGAAGATTTTGGAACCCATTTCTGTCTCATCTACTTTTTGATGTTATTAGCCTTTGCTTTCTTTTCATCTTCAATTCTTCCAGTATTCATATAGTTCTTGGAAAGATGACCAAGTTTTGTACAAATGAAACATCTTCTGGTAGTGTCTCTTGTCCTCAGGTGATGTTTTACACAATTCATTCCAATGTGTCCAAATTCTCCACAGTAATGACATTTGCACCAACTATCATAGTCCCAACCAAATATAGCTTTTACAATCTATTATGTTGGGTTCAATGTCTTAGTTTTGCATTTTGAGGATTTGTGTCCATGCTTCTTACATTTGTGACATTTTCCTTCAAACTTAGGTTTTTATTTGCATTCATTTTCCCTATGACCATGTTGATTACAATTGTAGCACTTTCCATTTAATTTTTCTTTGCCATTGCTCCAACATTTGTTTGATGTATATCTAATCTTACCAAAATGGCTGTAAGTATATTTTTTATTCTTTTGAGCTCCTTGTTTAGATGATTCACCTTCTTTTGTAAATCCAATTCATGCTTTACCCTTTTGTCCAAAGTGATTCTTCTCATTCAATTGATTCATGTCTACTTGAGATTTCATTATCTTCTCATTGGTTTTCTTTTTAGTGTTTAAATCATTCAACAACCTTTCATTTTCTAATCTTAGATTCATGATTTCTTCATTTACATTTGTGAGTTGAGTAATGAAGTATGCTTGCTGAAAGGATAAATGTTGAATCTCATTATTCTTTCCTTCTATTTCTTCTTTTATCTTGTTTTTCTCTTCCATAACTTCACATAGTCTTACTGGCTGAATTTCTTGCTCTCTTCTTAGTTTTCTTACTTCTTCCTAAATTGAACCATTATTTTCTAATATTTCTTTGATTACTTTATTGGCTTCATTTGGAATGCTTGTTGAATGGATGTCTTCAATTATTTCTTCAATGTAGAGATGGTCATTCATTTGGATTGCAAGATCTTTTCTTCTTTTTAGAAATTGAGAGAGTTGCTCCTTTTCTTTCTTGAGTTGTGCAATAGTCATTTCCAAATCCAAGTTCTCATTGTCAATAGCATTATCAAGTCTGAATATCTCCATAAACTTTGATCTTTGCTCAAGCTATTAATCTTTTCTCTAAGAACCACAAATGCTCTAATATCAATTGTTGGAAATATTATGATAGGCTAAGCTACTAAAAGGGGAGGGGTGAATATATAACTTATAAAACTTAATCTTAGAAATTAATCTTTCATGTGTATTTTGATCTAATTGCATGCATGAGAAACTAAAAACATTAAGGCATACACAACAATTTTGACACACAATTTGATGACCCAAAACCCTTCCAAATAGAAAGTAAAACTGGAGGGGATGATACCCACAAGCTTTAGTACTGTAGTATAAAGTTGGCCTATTAAGGCTTACAATGATCGCTTTTGATGATCTACCCTATTAGGAGCAATAAGGACTACTAGGTCCACCTTGCAAAAGGATTTACAAACATATAATTAAGTATGCACTCGGTAAAGAGATTTACATAAGACTATTAGGTCTACTTTGTTAAAGGATTTGACTAATCCACCTATTAGGATGAAATAATAGTTGATCTCTTATTTGCAACTTGGTTTGCCAAATGAGATTCCTATAAGTGTAGAAATCACCTTCTTGTGATAGATAAATCTTTATTGCTCCTTATACTTCTTATGGCTTTGTACTTTTCTCTTTTGCTCTTCTTTGCTTGTTATATCACCCTCTTTGTTCATGCATTTACATTGGATGTGATACAATACATTACATATATACCAATCCAATTTTAAAATTACAAAATTAGCTACAATACAAGTTTACACAAAATACATAAAGTTTGCCCAAACTGCAAAACTCTAGTTTTGAAGAGGAGCTTGGTGAGGTTCTGATACTTAGCATCCATTGTCAATGCTTAGCATTGTCATGCACTCGGCAGATGTAGAAGTTTAGTCCATACTAATCACTTTCAAAGTAGTCTAAACTCAGTCTATACTAGTGACTCAATGAATATTGTGAAACTTGTCATATAAACTAAATCACTTGATTCATATTGCATGGCTCAGTAAATGCTATTACTAAAAGCTTGATATAAATTGAATCACTTGGTTAACACTAAGTGGCTCTGTCAACACTAGATTCTCATTGTTGTAACTGCAAACTTGATAAGCACTGATTAACTTAGTTTGTACTGATAAACTTGGCATACACTAAGATGCTCAATTTATACTGCTAATCATCACCATAGTAGTAACTACTCAGCATAAATTGAAAACTATCCCTTGGACTCAGAGCAACTATAGAACTCGGTAGATACTTACAATATAAATAAGTGTATGTCACTAATAACAAACACGAATGTAATGTCAATAGTGTCAAGTCAAATATAGCATGTGTTTGCATCAATTCGAAAGGGGGAGATCATTGGCATGATTTATAAGGTTAATAGCATAAGTGATGGTGTGATGATGTCAAGAAGAGTGATCATTTAATTGCATGGTGATCATTTATTGTATTGTCATTAATGTCAACTATTGACCCGGTGTTCTTAGTACATTTCTAATTATAAATTCATTTTTGTAAAGATAATAAGGTGTATGATGAATCTAGTGAAGAGGGGAATGAGATGATCAGTGAGGTAATAATGCACCTACTATGAGTAGTTAGTGACAATTGATACGGGATTCAATCGGTTTACCAAATCCATGATGAATGAAGTGGATCAATCATAGGATGGTGAGAAAGATGATATTCACTAGACAGTGAAGATGATTTAGTTATGATATAAATTCATTATCATGATAAGTAAACCATTTTTAGAATGGAAAGGTGATAGGTGAGATAGTTTCAAGTTAGGCAGGTGACTGGTGATGTTGTGACAAACATGTAATAGAAGAGATTGATAGGTTAATGTTAACATTTATACCCCCCCCCCCCTCCACCAAAAAATCAAATTTAAATGATAATTCACCCGACAGTCACTTAAGGTTTCTTATGAAATGATTTAGTATTGGTTGTATTCTTATTTCATATTATGCCTTAATATATTCTAAGTCATGATCATGTGATTCACATGGTCACAGTCAGTTAAGTGTTGACTAAGGTCAAGACATAGAAGGTGCACTTTTTTTTTATTTCACCTGATCACATGGTTATATTGGCAGGCTATGGTTTAGGTTGCAATGGTGTAGAAGAGTTAAATCTTCAATGTTTCAAGACATATCCTAAACTGTTAGATCATCCAGATCTACGACCAGCACATAATCTCCATGAGTCAAGAAATGGTTAAGGTCTGAGTTGTGAAGTAGTGGTTTCTTTTGTTTCACTAGATCACAAGGGTCAAACAGTAATATCAGTCTAAGAAGGTGACAAAGTGAATATGGTCTAACTTCAACTTTTTTAAGGTCATGGCAGTTAGTAAAGAATGCCAAGTGAAGGTTGTGAAGTAGCAATGATCAATGGATCGTGGTTTCATAAGTAGTACTAGTTGTTAAGGGAAGGTGATGGCAAGGTTGTGACAATGGGTGATTGAACGCAAGGCATAAGGATTGAACCACTAACAAGGTGATATAACGGTGAGAAATGTTTGGTCCACATAGTAGGACTTAATGGTTAAACCTCAATTTACCAAGGGTCATGATTGAGTTGGAAGTTGATGGTAGAAGAAGCAGTTCCTTGAATGATGAATTTGATCTTTCTAATCTCCTGTGACTACTCTCATCAATCCCTAGGCTTGATAAATGTGAAAGAAATACTTCATCATTGTTTGTTGATCCATTCATTCAGTCAGAGATTAAATGACCATTGCTCTTGACCTCTAAGAGATCTATTTAGTGAGGAAGTGATCCTTCTATGCATGTATTTATGCAATAGTTAGATCTTTTAGATTTTATAGTGATTATTCTTTGGAGATTTGATTATAGTGGTTGATTTTTGTCTTATGAAGGAAGTCATCCAAGTTATGTTGGCACTATAAAGGAAAATATTTTACTCTTTCTTAGGGTTGGGCCTTCTCTATTTTCTCTAGTACAACCTTAACATGCTACTCTAAATTCCCTTTTTCCTTTGAGTTATATCACTTTCTACCTTATCTTTTACAACCATCATCGTATTGTGTAAGCTTGTTTGCCTCTCTTTGACATACTATGAATATTTGTGATTATCTCTTTAGCCCATGAATGATAAGAAGTGAACCATTTTCCTTGTGTCCCTCATATGGTTGTCTGATCTTTGTGTAGTCTATAGATTAAAGAAAAATTTGAATCTATATATCTTTGGACTGTCATAATAATAGTATTGTGCATGTATGGGCAAAGACTGGTCTAGACACCTTATTTTGGTGCATCACCTCTCTAGAATAGATTAGGTAGTTTCTTTCATGTATTCCTTCCCCCTTTTCTATTCAAGAATAGTTTAAGTGCATCCTAATAGTAGAGGAAGTTGGCCTTCTCCAGAGATTCAACCTCATAGTTCAAGTCCCATAGCTTGGAGGTTGTTTCCATGTTTCATGAGGCTATCCTCAGGTAAGACTTTGGACAAGGGTGCAAACTTTTGTGACAACAATTTTTGGCACACCTAGTGAGACAATATATATTTTAACACTCCAAAGTTTGCTAGCATCAGGAAAAAATTATTTGTTCATGTTGAATAGATAGTACTACCTTCAGTATAAATCCTTACAGAGGCTCATTTTTCAAAAGTATTTGGTGACTCTAACCCTCAAGCACATCTAGTTTCTAGACCAAAGTTGTTGTAATTCATGCCCAAGAGACACACAAGGGCATCTTCTAGAGGTAAGTTCCAGTATCAAGAACTCATCCTTTCTAATCCAAGAAGAAAGGTTAGAGTATCCTTATCACTACTTAGGAGTGTAACAGTAACAAATACCCCTACAAGATCTATCTCCACTCCTCCTATTGTTAGGTCTCAGCCTAAAATACCATTTGCTCATATCAACAAAACACTTTCTTATATGGCTAGATCTCACACTTTCACCACCTTTAATGATGGGCCCCCATCCTATTAGTCCAAAGGCATGACATACCAATATTAGCTCTAAAAAGTGTACCTAAGTTTACTAGTGAAACCTCCACATCCCCTGTTGAACATATTCAAGAAGTGTCTAATGTTTGTAATATTCATGGCATCACCAAGGATGATGTAGTTCTCAAACTTATGGTCTCATCCTTGAAAGGTGCTACAATGGTATAGAGGCTTACCTCATAACTCTATTACTAATTGGGATGTGTTAGGGGTATCCCTATGCAAGCATTTTGAGGACAAAAGTGACCACCTGTCACTTTTAGAGAAACTAAGAACTATCAAAAGGGCCTCCTATGAATGTATGATTGATTTCAATTATATATTTCAGAAAACATGGGATGGAATACCTACTATGGTGAAGCCCTCTCCTAGTAATGCATTCTTGTATTATCTTAGAGCCTTCAACAGTGATATTGCTACCACCTTGCAATCTATGGGAGGAGACATTTTACCAAATGCTTATGAGGTTACCATAAGAGCTGCAAATATTTTGATACAAGGAGGGAAGTTAGCTCCAAGGCCCCCAATGCCTTTCTTCCCTGACATGCCTAACCATCAACTTACTATAGCCCCTATTCATGTCTCCTTTGTAAGTGAGACTCTTGTTGTTCCAATAGCCTCTACATCATCTAGTGGAGTTGATAGGATTGAGGCTATGATGTAGACGTTGATGCAAAATGTAGATAGAAGGATGCTAGATCAAGAAAAGAAGATGGAGGAACATAGTGCAGTAGTATAGAAAATGGGAAATGAGTTGGTGACCATGAAGAGGCAACAAGCTTAGAATAATAAGCCTCTCCAACTCTAGATTCAAGGTCCCATTCATGGTAGACCTCCAAACTAAAGGCATGCCCCCTACAAATAGAATAGACCTATTTATCACCCTCACAATCAAAATAGACCTATCGACCACTCCTAGTCTTCAAACACCAACCTAATAGGGTCTTAGTCCCTCAGAACAACCTTGCCCAAGATCAACATTTTTACCCTTCTTGCAACTACTCCTATGGATACTACATGTGCCAAAAGGTAGAATCTTACTTAGCCTTAACTATACTAGAGCAAGCAGTTATCTAGCAACACAATACTTATCAACCTATTGATACTTTTCAGCAGGATGATTGTTCTTTTATGAGCTGCCTAGTAGAAGAGCATGGCAATGTAAACTAGGATTCCTATGCTTACAATACTAGGAGCAAGAAAAAATTTGTGGAGGAGATGGCTCCTCAACCTCCTAATCAGCCTTCCACATCAAGTGCAGTGCCACATGTACAAACAGTTTCCCAGCAACACAATGCAAATCAACCTACCAATGCTTCTCAACAAAAAAGGCAAGTTGAAAGTAGAGATAATGTGAATAACCCATAGACTGTCCCACCTCAAGCTTCTACTTCCAAGGCTCCCACCAGAACATCCAATGCTCCTTTTAGTATGGTAGATCAAATGAGGAAGAATAATGCAAATATTTCTATGTGGGATGTTGTAACTATTGTGTCATCACAAAGGAGGTTAATGCAGCAAGAGTTGGAAAGCATTGAACTCAGAGATCAACCACCTAGCACAGAGAATGTTGTAAGCTTGGTACAACCATAAAGTGAGGTAGAAATAAGAAAAAAGGTTAGACCTCCTCCATTTTATGTTTCTCTAATTGTAGGAGATAAGCTAGTCCACAACTATATGATTGATTCAGAGGCTAGTAGTTTAGTAATGCCTAAGTGTGTTGTTGATACTTTAGAAATGAAATATGAACCTATTGTTAAGGAGGTATTGCAATTAGAGGGTAGTACTATCAAGACTATGGGAATCCTTAGGAATGTTGAAATACCCTTGCATGCCTATCTAGGTTGCATTATACTGTAGGATATATCAATTGCTAAGGTCAAACCACATTTTTCCATTTGTCTATCAAGAGACTTCACTACTCAAATAGGTGGTTACATAGCTTCTAATTGGTCACATATGTTTTTTAGAACTAGATATGGAACCAAGGCTTCAAATAAAGCAGAGCCATTAGCCCTCCATCATATTGAGTCCTACACTCCCAACCTCATTGATATGAATTGCACCATCTTGGAAATAGATGAAAATGATATAGAAAATGAGCTTACCACTTCTTTAGCTAGTATACCTGACTTCCTCTTGGATGAGTGGGCTAATGCTTATCAGTTTGAACTTATATCAAAAACCTTAGAGGTTGGCCTAGGCACTTATTGTATATCAAAAAAGGATGCTCTAGTCCCTAATTTGATGAAAACCAAAGAGGATGCAAGTGGGATATGGAGCATGTACTATGATGGATCTAGAAATAAAAATGGGTCAAGGTCTGGTATAATGTTGTTTTCTCCTGGATTAGAAAAGTACTATTTCTCATTTAGGCTTTAGTTTATTTGTACAAATAATGTAGCCAAATATGGGGCATTGATTTAGTGTCTCTTACTTTCTCAAAAAAGAGGAATCCAAGAATTGAGTGTGTATGGGAATAGTGAGCTAGTGATCAATCAGGTGAGAAATCAAAATGTTACTAAGAATGGTTTGCTCAAATCTTACAAACATAGGGTATGGGATTTGCTTGAAGGTTTTAGTGCATTTAATATTCAAATCATTCCTAGAAAAGAAAATAGACATGCTGATAGACTTGTGGTAGTGGGTGCATCTTATGATGTCCCAAGAAGCCTCAAAGATGAGAAGAGACAAAAAATTAAAATGGTGGTCAGGCCTACTATTCCTAGTAATGATATCAATTGGTAGGTCTTTGAATCTAATGCACCAATTGTGAGTTTTTTGCAGAATGAGACAGAGTTCTCATATAGAAATCAATTAAGATTGCATGACTAGTATGTTGATCAAATCATCAACCTTAGCTCCAAAAAATTACCTAAGGGTCTCATTACCTTAGAGAGTGTCTTCAACCCTGATGACCAAGTGAGGGAAAGAGGCATGAATCTTGCTACAAACAAAGGAGACCATGTGCCAATCACAATTGCTAATGGAAGGATTCTAAACTTGGGGAAGGTATGTTCTAAAACTAAGCAAGAAAGTTTTGTCCATCTATGTCAAGAACTTAATGATATATTTGCTTGGACATATGATGATTTGAGGCGATTTGACCCTAGTCTATTGTTAGCTTAAAGAATAAATTTGACAACTGAGTGTCAATACACTTAATCATTTTTTCACTAAACAATTCTGAGTAATATGAAGTGTCGAGCTATATCAAGTGCCGAGTAATAGTAAGTGCCAAGTGTAACAAGTGTCGAGTGTCAACAAGTGTCGAGTGTTAACAAGTGCCGAGTGTCAACAAGTGTTGAGTGTTAACAAGTGCCGAGTGTCAATAAGTGCCAAGAGTAACAAGTGTCGAGTATTAACAAGTGCCAAGTGTTAACAAGTGTTGAGTGATACAGTTTTGTTTAGGTGCCAAGCTATCCAAGAAACAACATGTGTCGAGCATCAGTAATGCTTCAGGAGCCGAGTAACTCAGAATATCAGCATAAGAGTTTGTAATTGCACAAACTATGATACAAATAGTTTTTGTAGCCGACATAAGGAAAATCTCGAAGGATTTAATGATGAGATCAGATCTTTTATTTTTCCTATGCAATCTACATGCAGCCAATAAGAAAAATGATAAAGGCATGCAACCAATCAGTAAAAGACAAGTATTGAGCGGGAAATTGAGATTCAATGTGGATCATAGATCCATATCTAACCCTAAGTCTTTGAATTCTTTATAAGGAAAACAAAATTTCATTGTAAAGATATATGAGTGGACATACAAGGGTGCACAAGGAAATCTACTTTCAGAAGCGAGGGTTATCAGATCACAAAAGGATCAAGATCAGAGAAAGCGAAAAAGGTGCCTGCATTCAGCAATCAAGGATTGTAATCTATTAGGTTCATTATACCTAATACTCTCTTTCAATTGTATTAGAATGAAAATCCTATGGTGATAGGGTAGCTTAACAGCTATTGTGTAGATCCTTTAATTACGTGATTAAAATCCTTTAACAGGGTGACACTTCATGTAAAGGGTTTGCAAAGCCTTTAACCAGGTCACTATTGACACAGTGTAAGGCCTTTAACAGGGTAGACCATCAGAAGTGGTTGAACAATATTGCTGCAATAACTTTTGTGGGTATCATCCCCACCCCATTTTTACCTTCTTCTTCCCAGAGGGTTTCTAGGTTACCAAATTCCAGTGTTATGAGTTGTTGATGCATGTGTTTAGTTTCATATTTGTTTGATGTATTTACATGCATGCAATTTACTTGCAGTTAAAAGTTTTATTGGCTACAGTGTGATACTTATGATTCACCCCCCACTCTCATAAGTACTATTTCCATATTTGAATATTCCAAAAATTGGTATCAAAGCTAATCCAGGTTCCCACAAGGAAAAGCCTAATAGCTTGGAGGAAAAGATCTAAAGATGGAAGCTTTCAAACTTGGAAAGATCATTGAAAATCAGGTGATAGATGTGAAACTTGCTCTGCATAGCTTGGAGGAATTTAGAAACAAGTTGATAAATTCATTAAAAAAAAAGGAAGGATCTAGCCATGCCAAAAATGAGATAAACTACAAAGAGATTGATACCACCAACATATTTTCCAACGAAGACACTAAAGAGTTTGATGCAGCAATAGCAAAACTAATGGAGAAAAACAAAGCTCAAACAGAGGAGATAAGATCTCTCAAGATGGAACATGAATCATAGGCCATAATGATATGTGAAATTACTAAACAAAAGAAAAGAGCAGTTGATGATAAGGTCATGATGGAAAATGACAAAAGAAATCTTGCAAATAGACTTGAAGAAAAATGTACTGAATTGACAAGGATCTCAAACATGCAGATGGATAAACTTGCTCAAATGATGAACCTTCATCATGAACTCAATGTGAAAGATATTTAGATCTCTACTTTGAAGATGCAAAATGAACAAATGCAGAATGAATTGAATAGAGAAAGAGAGGTGGTAGAGAATCTCAACAAGTCAAGTGAAGCCATCAAATATTTTGAGCAATTACTGAAATCCCCAAGATCAACCCATGATACATCAGGACTTGGATACAATAGCACTGAAGTTGGAGAATCATCAAAGAGTGCAGAACAAAGAAGTGACAAAAGGTAAAGATGTTAAACCTACATGTCATTTCTGTGGAAAGATAGGACATACATCTAATGTATGTAGAAGCAAGAATGCCCATTAGCATGATAAACCTAAAAGTATAAACCATTGTCATAGATGCAAGAAGCAAGGTCATCAAGCATATGAATGCAAAACTAAAACCACTAAGACATCAAGATTCGATGGACATTGTTATACTTACAAAAAGTATGGACATAGAGCTTTTGAATGTAGATCAAAGCCTATGTGGACATTAAATCAACCAGCAAAGACATCAAACCATGAATTTTGGGATTACAACACCAGGTATAGTTCTCACTATTGTCAAGAATATGGACATATACCACAGAACTGCATAAAAACACATTTTAGAGGGAACTACAAAAGATGGTTGAGTCAAACTACATGTTTCAATTGCTTAAAAACTGGTCATGTTAGTAGGAATTGCCCAACAAGGTCAAAGGTATCAAGTTTTGAGTTCAGCAATGGAAAGGAAAAGATAGATGTTGGACATATCAGAAGTGAAATGAATAAGACATGGAAGAAGAAAGATGAGTATAGCACATCAAGTGTAGAGATCACTTCACCTAATAGGTCAAGTGATCACATTTCGTCAAATTAAGCAAGAATAAGTGTATGGGATTGATAAACCAAGTTACATCATAAATTAGTCCCAAGACATAGAAGAACTGCAAAGAAGAAATCAGCATAAGCAAAGATGCTAAGTCAGAATTGAGAACTTTGCAAGATCTGTCAAAGTTATCTTCAGGCGCCGAGTTGCTAACAGCGATCGAGTTGATAGATGATGCCGAGCTGTGAAATATCAATAGGAGCTGAGAAAAGTGAAACACAATGGGTGCCAAGTCATGTTGAAACCCTTCAGGTGCCGAGTAGATAGTTGGCAGAGCACTAAGCATTAATTACTCTGTTTTGAAGGGTACATGAATTTGATTTTTTGATCATTTTTCCCACCATTCAAACTAGAAGAAAAGTCGAGAAGAGCGGGGAAGATCAAGATCAGTTCAGAAGCCATTTGTGAAGATTTCAACAGGGATTTAGGACAAGTTTCATCGATTTGAGGTATTTTACTTAAGTGCCAAGCTACGTAGGATTTATAAACTTGTTTAAATCATAAACCCTAGTTTGGCAAACAATGGCATCTGGGTCAGGAACCACTAAGGGTAGAGAGAGTCATGAGATACAGCTGGTCAGCAATGATGTTAAACAACCTAAATTTAAGCCCATTCTAGAAGTAGCATACAAAAATGATCCCACAAGTGCATTATTAGTTATTCCGGATAAAGTTGTTATGGTCCAAGATGTTCGCAGATGTTATAACTGCAAAATTGGAGCCATAGGAGATTTAGAAATCTATAATGCATATGACAAACTATGTGAGAACAAAAGACTGAAAGATGAGTTCTCAATAATAGAAAGAAAAGGATTAACCAAAACCCTAGAATTTTTGATTGTTTTCAAAACTGAATGGGTATAGATAGTTCTGAGCTAAATACACGATGGAGCTTTTTGGTTAGAGTCAGGGCCAGTAAAATTCACCAAGAAAACTGTTCATAGGGTTACTGGTATTCCAACCCTAGATCGGCCAAAGACCCTACGAAGTGACAAAAGGGAAGTAATAGAGAAAAACATAGGTGCAAAATGGAACAATAGAGGAATGACTATCGACACAGTCACAGATCCCCTACTAGATTTTGCTGTGAGAATCATTTCACACAAATTCTATCAATCAAGTAGGTTAAACAGTGTACCTTGTATAGCAGTTGATGTTGCATACAAGATAATAAAAAAGGATCACACTTATGATCTAGCGGAGCTCATGTTTAAATAGATTAATGAAAATCTAGGAGCTATAAGGAAGAGCAAGGGAGCTCAATGCAAATTTGGATCAGTTTTGATGTGCATGTTTTTCTATCTGATGAAAGAATTCCCTTCTGTGGGTAAGGTAAGATGGAGTCCAAATAAAACAATTGTTGAACAAATCAATGGATACATTGAACAGATGGGTGAAAATTTTGATGCCCAAATGACTAGTTACTTTGAGGACTTCAAAAATTCCATGAAACAAAGAATGAGGATTCCAGTCTCATTGAATGAGAAATATGAAAAGGACATTTGTTTTCTTGTAGATATAGATTATACCTACATACAAGCAGTTATACCTAGAGTAAGATGGCTTAGGCCACTAGGTTATGAACTTGATATTGATCAAGCTTCTGCAGTGATAACAGCCCTACTTGTAGAAGAAGCTGATAAAAATGCAAAAACTTTTGGAACCTATGATGTTTTCAAATCAAGGGTGATAACAGATTTGAAGACTACTTCTGCAGTAAAGAAGAAAGAAAAAATGGTGAGACAAATCAAGAGAAAATTTAGTGTTGAAGAAGAAGGAACAGCAAAAGAGGAAGGAGAAGACATTGAAGAAGAGGGAGATAAACCTCAAGGTCTGACTCAAGGGTTAGGACAAGATAAAGAGGAAAGTGCTGAGAAAGAAGAAGCCGAGGAAGCACCAGTTAAAAGAAAAGCCACAACTCCTCCTGCTCCTCAATCCAAGGGGAAGAAAGTAGCTGCTCCTGCACCAAAGAGACCTACCACAAGGGTTGTAGCACAAAAAGCCCAAGAGGAGGCAAAAGGAAAGAAGAAAGACTCAAAGAATATTGCTACCGAGTCTAAGAAAAGAAAATTTACTCCCCAGCCTAAAATAGATGAGGACAAGACAGAGTCAGAGGACAATAGTCAATTTCAAGTGGTAAGACACAAACCTCAGACTGTTGTTGATAAATTATGTTCAAAAATTAGGAATGATGATTTGAAAGGTTTAAAGAACCTAAATTTTTATAATCTCACCAAAGAAGAGAAAAATAAATTAGAGGAATCTGTGTATGCTATGATGGCTGAATATAAGCACACACCTCTAGAATTAGATGAATCTATGCCAAAAGAATTGTATAAAATTGTAGAGGATAAATGGCATTTTTGTTTACAAATGGAAAAGGAGATAAGGGAGTCCACATTAGCTAGATTGTTGCCTGATTTGACTAAAGATCAAGTAACAAATGTAGTAAAAAGGCATAATAATAGATTCACTCCCAAGCATAGAGCATTCAGCATATTACAGAATAAAATTGAAGAGGTAGTTACAAAATCCACAAGATTGTGGAAAATAGTTTACAAGAAAATAGAAGATGTGTATAATGAAGAATATAAGGCAGAGGCAAGTGCCAAGATAAGGGAAAAGAAGGTGTCAGGAACCAAAGAAAAAGAGAAGGAACAAGTGGAGAAGAAGAGTAAAGAAGAAAAGGAGCAAAAGGCACATACAAAGGAGAAAGAGGAAGAGAAAGATACAGCTGAGCCACAAGATCAAAGTATGCAAGACATATAGGTATCTCCTCCTAGTCCTCCTCATGCCACCATCACACCTGCAGATATTATAAAAATAAAAGATGTTACAAACACTGCAAATCCAAACATCAATCCATTAACTGCAGAGGATTTAGAAATCCTTGACCAATCATCACTAGTAGCAAAATTAAGTTCAAATCTTGTATTGGTCAGTGTTGATGAATTATAGAATCCAGAAGTTAAAACAAAGATAGTCAAGGTAAAAGCACAAGTGCCACCTTTAACCATAAAAACTACTGGTATTCTATTTCTTCCATCACCACCTCCACCAAGTGTAGTCACTTATACACTTCAAATGCCAAGTACAGTAGCAGGGGAAATAAAAGAAACATCTGAACAACCAACAAGTTCAACCCCACCTAGAGATCATAAAAGGGATACTCAAGCTGAAGAAAAAGATGAGACAAAGAAGGAGGAGACTACAATACAAACACTGCTTGCATTACAAAAATCTGGTACTCCAACACAGACTCTTCAGTGGCTGAGCACAGATGGGTTACAGCTACAAATCAGGACACCAGGCTCGAGCTCATCAAAGGCAGTCAGGAAACTTCACTATGGAGTTCCTAAGCTTGATGAAGAAATAAAGATCCCATATTATGAATCTAGCACTCTTACTGAAGAAAAGATCAATGAAATTTAGAGTGCATTGGACAAGAGAAGGAGACAAGAAGCACTAAGAAAGGAACATAAGCATAAGCTTACCTTGAATGAAATCAAAGATATATTCACAGAAGCCTTCTGCTTATAGTCTCCAGATGAGTCAAGACCAATTATAGAGCAACTATCTGATATAGTTGATCAGGTGACTAGTGAAGACCAGGAAACAAATGCTAGATTGCTCAAATGGTCAGAAAGGAAGTTCCAAGGCAAGGTAAATAGTAAAATATCCAGTGATATAGCACTGTAACAAGGAGAACTGGCAAAGAAAATCAAAACAGTTAAAATTGTACTAGGAAACATATTTTCCCTGTACAACAAGTTGTGTGATTTTTCCACATTCACACAGGACACTAGCCAAAAAATACTAAGCTTGGAGAATAATTTGAATATTTTTAGCATGCAACTCCCCACAAATCCAGCTTAGAGTGAGAAGCATTTTGCCCAATCACTTCACACACAAAGAGAGTTAGCTATCTTAGCAGCAGAGAAGGCAACCACAAAAGCTAAATTGATGCAAATTCAATCATCAATAACTCCTCATTTGGAACTACTTCACAAGGAGCAGATAAATGTAGAGACAGTCCTCAAGAAAGACCCCAATCTTTCTTCATCTGATGGACTTGTACACCTAGCAGCAGAGATTGCCATCCAGCATAAGACATTGGATGTCACACTAGAAAATTGGGATGCAACTCTAAAGGTACTCCTTGAAGTAAATAGTACATTTTTGGCCAAGTATGGCATTTCCTTGTAAGACCCTTGACATAAGTGTCAAAAAGGGGGAGAATAAGTATGGGGGAGTGATAAGAAGATATTAAGTATGGGGGAGTTAAGTACAGGAATGAAATGATAAGTATGACAAAAGGGGGAGATAGAAAGTTTTGATCAGTCAGAATGCAGAAATAGGATAGAACTCACTGAGTGTACATATAGGATCAACTAATAAGGAGTCACAAGGATCTTAGTTAAGTGTTTTTGCCACTCATGTCAAAGGGGGAAATTGTTAGCTTAAAGAATAAATTTGACAACTGAGTGTCAATACACTTAACCATTTTTTCACTAAACAATGCTGAGTAATATGAAGTGTTGAGCTATATCAAGTGCCAAGTAATAGTAGGTTCCGAGTGTAACAAGTGTCGAGTGTCAACAAGTGCCGAGTGTTAACAAGTGCCGAGTGTCAACAAGTGTCGAGTGTTAACAAGTGCTGAGTGTCAACAAGTGCTGAGAGTAACAAGTGCCAAGTGTTAACAAGTGCTAAGTGTTAACAAGTGCTGAGTGATACAGTTTTGTTTAGGTGTTGAGCTATCTAGGAAACAACATGTGTCGAGCATCAATAATGCTTTAGGAGCTGAGTAACTTAGAATATCAGCATAAGAGTTTGTAATTGCACAAACTATGATGCAAACAGTTTTTGCAGCCGACATAAGGAAAATCTCGAAGGATTTAATGATGAGATCGGATCTTTTATTTTTCCTATGCAATCTACATGCAGCCAATAAGAAAAATGATAAAGGCATGCAACCAATCAGTAAAAGACAAGTATTGAGTGGGAAATTGAGATTCATTGTGGACCGTAGATCCATATCTAACCCTAAGTCTTTGAATTCTTTATAAGGAAGATAAAATTTCATTGTAAAGATATATGAGTGGACATACAAGAGTGCACAAGGAAATCTACTTTCAGAAGCGAGGGTTATCAGATCACAAAAGGATCAAGATCAGAGAAAGCAGAAAAGGTGCCTGCATTCAGCAATCAAGGATTGTAATCTATTAGGTTCATTATACCTAATACTTTTTAGCAATTGTATTAGAATGAAAATCCTATGGTGATAGGTTAGCTTAATAGCTATTTTGTGGATCCTTTAATTAGGTGATTAAAATCCTTTAACAGGGTGACACTTCATGTTAAGTGTTTGCAAAGCCTTTAACCAAGTCACTATTGACACAGTGTAAGGCCTTTAATAGGGCAGACCATCAGAAGTGGTTGAACAATATTACTGCAGTAATTTTTGTGGGTATCATCCCCACCCCAGTTTTACCTTCTTATTCCTAGAGGGTTTCTAGGTTACCAAATTCCAGTGTTATGAGTTGTTGATGCATGTGTTTAGTTTCATATTTGTTTGATGTATTTACATGCATGCAATTTACTTGCAGTTAAAAGTTTTATTGGCTAAAGTGTGATACTTATGATTCACACACACCCCCCCCCCCCCCCACTTCATAAGTACTCTTTCCATATTTGAATATTCCAACATCTATTTCAACATACTATAGATCTAGTGGATAATGTCAAGCCTGTAAGGAAAAAATAAAGACCAGTAAATCCTAAGATTGAGCCCCTAATGAGGAATGAGCTATCCAAATTAATTGAGGCCAATATTATTTTCCTCATCAAGCACTCCCTGTTGGGTGGCAAACCTTGTCCCTATTAGGAAAAAGAACTAAGAGATTAGATTGTGTGTAGATTTTAGGGATCTTAATCAAGCCTCCCTTAAAGATCATCATTCTCTCCCTTCTATGGAACATATATTGTCTAAGGTTAGTGGTTCAAAAAAATCCTCCTTCTTGGATGGAATCTTAGGTTATAATCAGGTGCTGGTCAAGGAAACTGATAGATATAAAACTACTTTCACTACCAAATGGGGTACCCATGCCTATAGTAAGATGCCTTTTGGACTAACAAATGCAGCTGCCACATTTCAAAAAGCAATGGAGATGGCCTTTAAGAATATGATTGAGAGGTTTGTGTTAGTCTACCTTGATGATATCATAGTATACTCAAAGGATGTAGCAAAGTATTTTGGTCATCTCAGGTAGGTATTTGTTAGATGTAGAGAGTATGGGGCATCCCTGAATCCAAGCAAGTGTATCTTCACCACTAATCAAGGGAAATTATTAGGATATATTGTATCTAAAAAGGGTCTAAGAATTGATCCAAAAAGCAAAAAGGCAATACTTTCCCTCTCTCTTTTTTAGTCATAAGAAAGGTATGTAAAGTTTTCTTAGTAGAATAAATTTTGTGAGAAGATTTATTCCTAACCTTGCTACCATGGTGAAACCTCTTACAACTATGCTAAAAAAGAATATGACCTTCTCCTGGACCAAGGAAGGGAAAGCAAGATTTGAAGAGATCAAAGCAGCCATAGCTTCAGCTCCTACTCTCATTAATCTAAATTTTGATAAGGACTTCATCCTTTATACCTTAGGAGGTGGGTCGAGTATTTCTACTATTTTGACTCAGCTAAATGAAAAAAATGAAGAGTAGCCTATTGCTCTATTTAGTGAAGGACTCAATGAATATTAAAATAAGTATAGTTATGTGGAAAAGCAAGCCCTTACATTCATAAGAGCCTTGAAGAAATTTAGACACCTGTTGTCTCGTAAAAAAATCCACTTGTTGGTTTCGCATGCCAATGTAAAGGATTTTTTGTTAAGCAAAGAAATTAGTGAGAAAAGAGTTTGTTGGATCACTAAGGTAATGGAATACAATGTGGATATTCAGATCACCAAAGTGATAAGAGAAAAAGTATTGTGCGAATAGATGATCTCATCTCATGAGACTGATGAAGAGTTTGTCTTGGTGTTGGTAGAATAGTAGGAGGTAAGAAATGACAATCAAAGGAGTTGGATGGATGATATGAAGACCTTATTAGCTGGGAATGGGTATCCTCAAGGGTTAGATAAAGCTAAGAGAAGATATTTTAGACTTCAGTCTATTCCTTTTTCTATAATTGATGGTGTTCTTTTTAGGAAAGATTTCAATGGAGCCCTGTTAAGATGTATTGATACAAATCAAGTAGATAGGATAGTTAAAGAACTTCATGATGGTCCTAATGGTAGCCACTTTTCAGAAAGAACTACTGCAATGAAAATTGTGAGAGTTGGTTACTACTAGCCATCCTTATTCCATGATTGCTACAAACATGTAAGGAAGTGTGAGAAGTGTGCTTTCTTCTCAGGTATGTAGAGACTTGCAGCTCTTCCACTTCATCCTATCCAATCTGAACAACCTTTTTCCAAATGGGGATTAGATTTTATTGGTCTTATCAATCCTCCTTCTAACTTTGGTCATAAATGGATTCTAGCTACTACAAATTATTTTACAAGGTGGATATAGGCAATAACACTAAATGATGCCACAAAACCTTGAGTCCTTGAATTCCTTGATGGAATTTTAAGTAGGTTTGGTGCCCCTTCAACTATTATTTTAGATAATGCTAAAGCATTCATAGGAGCACAAATTTGTACATGATCACTTGATCATGGTATTGACTTGAGCACATCCTCTAATTATTACCCTTAGAGTAATGGCTTGGCCAAGTCATCCAATAAGAATTTGATCAGGATCATCAAGAGGACTATTGAAGATAATCAAAGGTGTTGGCACTAGAAATTGAAAAAAGCCTTATGGGCTAATAGAATAACATCTAAGAGAGCTACAGGGAATTCCCCCTTCATGTTAGTATATGGTAGGGAAGCTAGGCTTCCTATCTCATTAGAGTTTCCTACCCTTGAGTTGGCTCATCGGTTGGAATTAATTGAAGATGAAGCTATGTCTATAGCAATGGCAGACCTAATGGAACTAGAAGAGAAAAGAGGTCAGGTAATATAGACCTTAGAAATACATCAATAACAGATGAAGAAGAGTTTTGATAAGAAGGCTAAGGCTAGAAGCTTCAAGTACAGTGATCTTGTGTTGAAATGGGATGCAAACAGAGCAAAGGAAGGGAGACACTCAAAGTTTGATGCCTTATGGAGTTGCCCCTATGTAATCATCAGTTAAAATTAATCTAATGCCTTTTAGTTGAGCAGGCCTAATGGCGAAGTCTTGCCTATTCTAGTCAATGGGATATATCGTAAGCCCTATTTTTGACGAAAATCAATATTCATGTACATAGTCAAAGTAGTTTTACTTTCTTGTTCTTTCCTATTTTCAAAGAAGTGCATGTGAACATGTTTTTTCTCATAAGAAAGGGGTATGGTTTTAAGTTTTTTGCAAGTTGCGGAGGAAAAAGGTATGTTATGGTTCAAAATGTAGTGGGGATGATAAATTTGATGAGTTTTATGGTTTTAGAGACTCCATATCCCAATGGATCTTTTGATGGTCACTGGTCATGTGCTAAGTGGGCTTGCATTCCCCTTGAGTCATCAAAAATGTTAACATTTATGCCCTCTCGCTAGAAAATCAAATTTAAATGATAATTCATCCAATGGTCACCTAGGGCTTCTTATGAAATGATTTAGTATTGGTCATATTCTTATTTAATATTATGCCTTAAGATATTTTAAGTTACAATCATGTGATTTGCATGGTTGTGGTTGGTTAAGTGTTGACTAAGGTCAAGACGGTGAAGGTGTGGTTTGTTTTGATTTTGTCTGATCACATGGTTATATTGAGATGCTATGGTTTAGGTTACGACGCTGCAGAAAAGGAAGATCTTCAGTGTTTCAAGACATATCATGCACCATTAGCTCATCCAGATCTACAGCCAGCACATAATCTCCACAAGTCAAAAAATGGTTAAGGTTTGAGTTGTGAAGTAGCGATTTCTTTTGTTTCATTGGATCACAAGGGTCAGATAGTAACATTAGTCTAAGAAGGTGAGGGTGCAAATATGATCTAACCTCAACTTTTTCAAGGTCATGGTAGTTAGTAAAGAATGCCAAGTTTAGGTTGCGAGGTAGTGATGGTCAGTGGATTATAGTTTCATAAGCAATAATAGTTGTTAAGGGAAGGTGATGGTGAGGTTGCGACTATGGATGATTGAATGCAAGGCATAAAGATTGGACCACTTACATGGTGACATAATGGTGAGAAATGTTTGGTCCACATAGTAGGACTTAATGGTTAAACCTTAGTTGACCAAGGGTCGAGTTGGAAGTTGATGGCAGTAGAAGAAGTTCCTTGAATGATGAATCTAATCTTTTCGATCTCTGGTAACTACTCTCATCGATCCCTAGGCTTGATAAATGTAAAAAAAATACTCCACCATCATTTTTTGATCCATTCATTCAGTCAAAGATTAAATGACCACCATTCCTGACCTCTCAAAGAATTTTTTGGTGAGGAAGTGATCCTTTCATGCATGGATTTATGCAATAGTCAGATCTTTTAGATTTTGTAATGATTATTCTCTAGTGATTTGATTGTAGTGGTTGATTTTTTTCTTATGAGGGAAGTCATCCAAGTTATGCTAGCACTATAAAGGCAAATATTGTACTCTTTCTTAGGGTTGGATCTTCTCTATTTTCTCTAGTGCTACCTTGGCATGCTACTGTAAATTCCCTTTTGCCTTTGAGTTATATGACTTTCTGTCTTAGCTTTTTCAACTGTCATCATATTATGTAAGCTTGTTTGCCTCACTTTGATATACTACAAATATCTTTAATCTACATTCTCTATATCTCTTTAGCCCATGAATGATAAGAAGTGAAGCATTTTCCTTGTGTCACTCATATGGTTGTCTGATCTTTGTTTAGTTTATAGATTAAAGCAAAGTTTGAATCCGTATATCTTTGGACTGTCATAATAATAGTATTGTGCATGTATGGGAAAAGACTAGTCTGGACACCTTATTTTGGTCCATCACCTCTTTAGAATAGATTAAATAGTTACTTTCATGTATTCCTTCTCCATTTTATCTTCAAGAATAGTTAAGTGCATCCTAATAGTAGAGGAAGTCAGCTTTATATGGAGATTCAACCTCATAGTTCAAGTCTCATAGCTTGAAGGTTGTTTCCATGTTTCACGAGGCTATCCTTAGGTAAGACTTTGGAGAAGGGTGCAAGCTTTTGTGATAGCAGTTAACAATGAATGAGTTCTTGAGTAATGATTAGTTAACTAGAAGCAATGACATGTGTCAAGGTTGAAATAACTTGGGATGAGTTAGTTATAATCAAGTGATGTGGATATACTTGTAGAGATGGTATACTAGCATAATAGTGATTAAGATTGAGTTTGTGGAGAATATTTTAGAGGATATTCATGACAATTCAAAATGGGTTTTACCTCTAGCACAAAATAACATGAATTAGTTAGTGTGGTCATAAAAAGTCACTTGTAACATAAGATAACATCTTATGACCTAGTTGGATCTGAGTGAGATATTTGAATTTCCTAATTTCAATACATTTAGGGTCTAGTTAAGTCAGTAGAAGTTGCAAAAACTAGTATAACAGGTGAAAGAAGGACAAGTTTGATGTTGTTGATCATGATCTGGTTAGTGTGATAAGAAGTGGAAGGTGTGATATAGCTGGAAAGAAGAGAAGTGAGACAAGAAGAGTTGGAGAGATTAAGTGGATCTGAATAGGCATAGGTAGTGTTATTTCATAGATCAATCTTTATATTTTTCCCTAATAGTTACAATAGGTGAAATCCCTTAATTATGTGGATCCTAACAAGTCATTGTTATAAATCCTTTAACAACGTGATACTTTAACTAGTGTTTGAAGTCCTTTAATAGAGCTACACCTAGTAGGATAAATCTCCTAATATGCTAGAGGTAAATCCCATAATAGGGTGTCACTTACCTACAACTTTGTAAACTACTAACAGGGTTAGACTCCTAATTATGAGGTGTACTTTTGAACAGTGTAAGTTATTTGTGGGTACTAATCCCCATTGTGGTTTTGATCCAATTTGGGCTTCCACATAAGTAGAATATCTTGTCAAATTTGTGAATGATTTCATGTATTGGATATCTCATTTGATGCTTTAAGAATAATTATCAATTAGTGGTTTAAAATGTATAAAAGTTATTTTATTTGTTGATTACTAATTCACTCCCCTCTCAATAATCTAATCACTTAGTACCAAAAGTAGGGATTGAGGAGTTGGGATAGATCATTTTGATAATGTGCTTTTTCTTTTTTTTCCATTCGTAATAGAAATAGAATAAATAATCTCATGAAGGTCTTGACATATGACAAGGTTAGAAAATGTAGTTTTTACATTGATGTCAAACACCCAAGGGCTTTTGCGATACCAAAAATTTTATTTTATGGATGTCTAATTGTCTATACATTTCTATTATTTACTTTATGCATTTATATTTTTGAGCATATTGGTGACATTGAGATAGTTGTCTATTAGACAGATCAATAATGGATTTATGTTAAATTGTTAAAAATAACTAAAGAGTGTAAGTACTTATTCATCTCCCCCTTTCTTCTCACTACTTAACCTATCTAATTAATAATTGGTATTAGAGTTCTAGTTCTCTAAGAGGAATCATGAAAGCTTGATAATGGATCTAGGAACATGGAAAGGTATAAGTGTTAGAAACTATAATTGGAACAATTGTTGTGTTGTCATTGATGTCAAATCTATTGGTGAGATAGTTTTCTATTTGATCTAAATGTCATATCTATTTGATTGATGAAGAGGATTTGAGAAGTTCTTTATAACAAAAGCATCTAGAGGAAAGGTTGAGTTATCAAGAGGAAACTACAAATGGACATTTGATTAGTTAGACTTTGACAAGATAAAGTGATTATTTAAATCATGTTGCTAGTGTAGAAGATAGTAATGTTCAAGTCTTGGAAGTATGAGAAAATATAGATCAAAATTTGTACAGTCTTCGAATAATAGTCTAAATGTATCGGATCAATTATTAATATCCTTAGTTTCATTCTGATGCATATCTCTACTCTGGAAACACCTCTTATAATTTTATGAACACCCTATACGTAAACACTCCCTCTTACTTAGCATGTCTTTGCCAGCATCCACTTTCTCCTTGTGGGATATTCTCCCCCACTAGATTCACACTCTCTTTGATTCTTGGATAATACCTCCTTTAACATTTTATGCAATATGAAATTTCTCCCTCTTTGAAAATAATGCCAAAGACACTATCTCTTTCTCATACATCTTGATTATGTAGATAATTGCATGTTAGTTTTGAATTCTCCATCTATCATCTTCATATGACTGATCTATTATACTATCCTTCTTCTTCACTACTACCTTAGGCAACTCTTAAAGTAAAATTGTCTTCATCAATGCGTAAGATAGTATGGTCAGCACATTTTATGCAATGCTTCTCTATAGCTTAAGCATCTTTGTCTAAGGGAAGCAAATATTTCAAAGCTATTTCCCAAAATGAAGGAAAAAAAATTAGAAGAATCCTTGGATGAAGCTATGTCCCAAAATGAATAGCTAAAGAAAAATTTGAAAGCCTCATTTGGAAAACAAAAGGAACTATCAAAATGATTATAGGGAAGTCTTGAAGATCTCAAGGAACTTTCTCAAAATAGTACAAGTTTGGAAAAAGTTTATGCAATACTCATAGATATAATTATGGAAAGAAACACCATCCTAGAGGAAAGCCTAGAATAAACCAAAAATGAATTTAAAATCCAAGCCCTAGGGATGACTGAAATACTAAAAAAAAATTAAAATTACCAAAGAAGTAAAAGGAAGACTTAAGATTGAAAAAAGAGATCTGGAAAAAATGATCAGCGATAAAGACACCATCATTCTTCAGGTATAGGATGAAAACAACACATTGAATGGATACATGAAATATACAAAAATAAATAAATAGATCCTTGCCAATAATGAAAAACTAAGAAAAGAAGTTGAATATTTGACAGATAAAAAGAAGTCAATGAGAAGCTTACAAATTTTGATCTAAGTATGAAGAAGATAGATGAATGGTTAAAATTTTAGAGAAGGCCACATGACACAACTAGTCTTGGCTATACTGAAAATGACAAGTTTGAAATCAGTGAATTATATAAAATAGTAGTAGAGAATCCACCATAGAAAATTATCAAACCAATCAATATTCAAAACAAGAAACCCACTTGTTACAACTATGGAAAGTTTGCTAATACAAAAAATGTGTGTAGAAGCAAATCAATGAACACTCCAATAAGAATGCCTTTTAATAGTTATTACCATAAGTGCAACAAATTTGGAAATAGAGTGAGAGAGTGTGGGACAAGATCGAACAACACCTCAAAAGAAGAAAAATTCACAGGATATTGTTATGCATGCAATTTATTGGGTCACAAAGCTAAATATTGTAGAAACATAACGTCACCGAAAAGGAAACTAAGAAGCACAATATGAAACAACTATAGATACTTTGTACACATGGAAAATGATTGCATATTTATAAACCTAAGAGATAATACGAGATCATAGAGATCAAAAGGAATGACATGTTACATCTATCATGGGTATGGACACATAGCACAGAACTCTAGATACTGACAAATCAAAGATGGAAACAATGAAGGAAAGAAAGAAATGAAAAGGACAGTAATCAAGAACAACATGAAGAATATTTGGGTTAAGAAAGAATATGGGAACACATCCAAGAGAAGCTCATCACACTTAATTCAAGAAGGTATGTCATCAAACTATGTTGGTAAAGTACTACTTAGCAACTCATGAAGAACAAAAAAAATTACTTTTGTCCCTTATGAGATGAATAAGATGAAATTTAGATTGAAAATTGGATTATTGATCGGATAGTTTTGTTAAGTTTAAAAGTAAACATTTATCGATATAAAATAATGACTATCAAAAGATGAGTAGAACTATTGGTAAAAAGGGAAAAATTCTATCAATCAAAGAAAATAACTATTAGAGAAAAGTTACTATTGTAAGAGAATTTATTGTCTGGTTATCTATTTTCTTACTTTTAAGTCAATAAATATGTGTTAAGTCAGCTCATCCGGTACCTTACTTTTATGAAGCTAACATTTGAGTGAAGAAATCTAAAAGAGCTAAGAGTGACTGATTTCCAACATCAATTAGAAAAAAAATATTCTCTAGTTTGTAGAAGCCAAGGAAATCACTATTTAGAGAGTAAATCAATTTTTTAAAGCTGCACAAAATATTTTGGGCAAAATGGAAGCAAAAGTACAAACTCCATTCATTGTGAGCATCAACGAGGCCCCAGAACCAAAGTACAATAGCTCCCCTTTGGAATCCATTATAAAAGATGAAGCAAGAGTCGTGTCTTCTCTACCACCAAGGGTATTGTTGATAGAAGACTTTAGAACCTTTATTCATAACAAGATTTTTTTCTTTGAAGATACAGATATCAATAAAATGTATGATAAGATGTTATGCAACAATAGAATATTGAAGGGAAAATTCAAGCACCTTGAAGCTCAAGGTCTTACCCACATGGTTTGTATGTCCAAAGTCTTTAATAAAGAGTGGATAAGGTATGTTTTAAGCCGTATACATGATGGGTCACTATGGATTGATGAGGAAAAGTTTATAACAATCACCAAGGAAATCATTCATGAAGCCACAGAACTATCAGTGCAAGGAAAAGAATGTCTTTTACGAATAAGAAACATGAATGGGCTGAAGAAGATTATGAAACCACTTTAGACAAGAGGGCAATGAGAATTGAAAAATCAAGGGATTGGGTACTAACTTTTCAATAGTGATTATTAAATATAAGGTGTACCAGTCCAACCACCCCAATAGCATGTTTGTTACAGCTATCTAGACAACCCATGAGATAGCTACATTAGGTAAAATATATGATTTATCAGGTATATTTGTTACCTAATTATCTATTAATATGAAGCAATTAAAAAAGGATCATAAATAAGACATCAAATATGGTTCATTACTTGTTTATGTTTATATGTATGTTAAGAGCTTTCTCCCTAGCAATGGAGATGATGTGTGGGATGAAAATAGGCCCATTATTTACCAAATTAATGAGTATGTAAAATAGTTAGGAGGAGACTTTTAAAAAGATATGTGGGGATACTTCAAGGAATTCTAGCTCAAAATGTAGGAGCGCTAGTGGACATACATTAACTATGGAAAAATACAACATATGTTTTTAGTTGATAGTGATCTTTGTAAGTTACAACTTGTAGAACCCAAAACCCATTTGGTCCTAATACTTTATTATGAGGTCATAGAACAAGAAATCATCAAATATGATCATTACATATTGATCCTACCAAAGGATGACACTACTAAGAGATTGGGGACATATGAAGAAGTTTTCAATAGTATTGCACAGGAAGAAAAGGAACCAAAGAAAGAGAAGAAAATAAAGAAATCACTGGAAAATCATGGTGATTGCCAACAATTCATCTGTGAAGGAAGTTAGACGGGTTATGACATCACTACAAATAGTTACACCCAAGAAGAAGAATAAAAATAAAAATACATAAAAGTCAGAAGAGACCTCAATCTCTCCCTCTGCATACAAAGACAAAATGAAGAGGAAAGTGAAGAAGACATTGATATGAGAAACATAGAAGAGATGATAGAAGAGAGAGTAATTAAGACCAATAAGGGAAAGTTATTCAAGTAAAAAAAGACACAAGCACATGTCGTTGAACAAATAATTACCAAGAGTCAGATCAAGACTCCATCGACCACCAAGAAATCAAAAATTGTATTAGAGAAGGAAGTAAGTTCATGGAGAAAGAAATCAAGAAATAGAATTTATGATATCCCTACTAACCAAAGGAGTTAGCATGGTACATTATTGAGACCATATTCATTGGGAAAATGGATCCCACAACATTTGCCAAATTACTAGAAATATACAAGAAACTGGTCAAAGACACAATTATCAAATTTTAGAAAGTATTGTAAACACCCCAAAGATATAAGAGATAATGTTCCTAAGGAACTGTATGAGACATTATTAATAAGATGGAATTTGATAGACCATAGAGTTAAGGAGTCAAGAAAGAAAATTCTAAAAAAATTATTGCCTCAATCGACAAAAATGATATTGAAGTCTGTATGGATAGACACATTGAATAATTTAGGACAAAAGTATTAATATCCATGGTATTAGTCAATGAAGAACATGTTCTACAAGAAAATCTTAAGGAAATAGGGAATGGGAAATTGCAAAAGGACCAAAACAAGCCTATACAGAAGCAGGTACCTCTAATATAGATGATATGTTCACAGTTAATGAATTGATAAGCAATACACCTGGTGCATCTGGTAAGACATATGATAAGGAGAAAATCATTACTGAGGATATCATAGAAAAATGTAAGATAAATATGATGATGAAATGATTCAACAAGTGGATACATCACAAGAAAAGATAAGCAAAAAAAAATGATAAGGTTGACACTACTATTAGTATGGGACATAGACCAGAAATAACCAAAAAAGATAAGGAGGACTAACAAGCACTTGTATTGGTCAGCTCTACTATAGTAAAAGGACTAGAATGTCCTAGTCATACTCAATTACTGACATAATAAGTATTAAGTGTTATTAATAAACAAGATGAAGTCTTGAATACATAAGAGAAGAACCCCCTATCAGCTAAGCAACAATACATGCCCCCAATCCTACTAATGTCTACAACAACCTAAGATACAACAAAGAAACATAAAGATGGAGGAGATTCAAGCAACCAACCACATGAAATAGGAGATAAAGAACAAGATAAGCATGATGATTCTCAACAACCTATGCATAGACAAAAAAAAAAAGATAATCTAGGTTAACTACTATCAGCACCAAGAAGAAGAGAGATGAAAGAAAAGATAGAGGTAGTGATGATGATAAAGATAAAGATAAAAATAAAAGAGCATGACAACAATAAGAAACAACTTTATGGCAAAGGGAAGAGAAAAAGAGAAATTGAAGAAGAAGAAGAAGAGGATAATGATCCACCAAGTAATGATCCCCAATTTGACATCTTGCAGTAGAATGTTTTGAAACTAAAGAAGAAAGAGCATGATGAATTTGAATGAGTTCTGCAAATCAAGACAACAATTGATAGAAGAAGGTCCAAAAGATTTAAGAAGCGGGTTTTAACCAAAACATTATATTTCTTCGAAGATTTGATGCTAGAAGTAACTTTGAATAAAGATCACTTTGTGCCTAAGAAACTAAAACTTTATTTGGATAAAATGAAAGAATTTGGAACAGATGTTGAAGAAAAACTAGCAAAAGAAGTAGTATACAAAATTGAAGAGAGAGAGAGAGAGAGAGAGAGAGAGAGAGAGAGAGAGAGAGAGAGAGAGAGAGAGAGAGAGAGAGAGTTAAGTAGGTATTATTAAATAATATATATGAATTGAAAAGTGAGTTAAAACAAGCAATTGATTCTTTGCAAGGAATTTTGATTAAAGAAACTACTATGTATACTAAACTATATAATTTTGGCATATTTACTACTGAGATTGAGAGGAGACTTATTGGTGTACAAAGTGAAAGGATAAGTCATATCAAAGAATTAGACTCCACAATCAATATCATGGAGCACTCAATACACAAGAACTAGAATTGAAAGCTAAAAAGGAGAAAATAATTGCATAAGTTTTGGAACTGCAAGGAATGATAACACCACATATTAATATCATGAAACCAAAACTAGTAGAAGCACAATGAATTATTCAAATGCCAAATGTCTTTATAGTAGAGAATCTTGAGAATTTTGCATCGAACATAAAATTAGATATTACAAATCTGACAACATTAAAACAAACATGGGAGACACTATTTCTACTCATAGGTACAAGGTATACATCTATAAGAGAAAATTATAATTTATCTAATTTCTTATGTACATATGATTAGTATGTTTAGTGACATTGATTTCCCCATATAAAATGGGGGAGAAGTATATACTAAGGGGGAGTTGAAATATATAGTAAAGAGTGATGAAGTGATGCATATATATAGGAGTACAAGGAATGTATACAACTTTTGTTTTGCCATCAATGCTAAAGGGGGAGATTGTTGGCATATGATGAGGTTAGTAATATAGTTTTGTCATTGATGTCAAACACCAAAGGGTTTTTTGCAATACCCAAAAACTTGTATTATGGATGTCTAATTGTTTATACATTTATGTTATTTGCTTTATGCATTTAGATTTTCAATCATATTGGTAACATTAAGATAGCTGTCAGTTAGAAATATTAGTAATAGAATTATGTTAATTGTTAAAATTAATTAAAGAGTGTAAGTATTGATCCATCCCCCTTCTAGTACTCGACCTTTCCAATAAATAGAAGACCCTTAATGTCCTTTGTGCTTTGGAAATGGGATGCTCTCTTGGATAGCATAAGATTATTTTTGAGTTAAATTGTCAAATTATAGTCAATTTTTTGATCAAGCACAATTTTGATGGAGTTCATTGGTAGTTGGTTGTAGATTCTTAGATTGTACTATAGTTTTTCAAACTTTATCTCTTTCATATACATCTTGCAGGAGTAGAATGGTGTGGTGGAGTATTTTTCTAAATGAGTTGTTGATTGGTAAGGAGCTTAAAATGTTAATGAAGGAGAAATAATAATGTTATGATACGTGATATTATTAAGCCATGTTGAAGTAGAATTTTTCGCAAGATTTATTGGGGCTTTGTGTGTAAGAAACTACCCACATCCTTGTGGAGAACCAAAATTCTATTCATTTTCAATCATGATACTTCTCATACTCTTTACTTAGGGTATAAAGGCATCTAGGTGGAATTACATCCGATAAATTTCATTTTCTTAACATTCCAAATAAATTTTATCATATTCTAAACAAGTGAAAAAAGGCCACCTCATTGAGTATTTCAATTTGACATCAAAATTACTACATCTTAAGTTATATAAGAATCAACCTGAGACCAATACAAGCTCCTCATTAGAAATAACTTATGGTGGACCAAGAGTCATTACTTAGAAATTTATGTCCAGTTAGAAACCACTCTCATGTTAGATATAAAATATTGAATACAAGAGTCAAACCTTAGAATTCCACTTTAGATGTCCCTTTAGGGAAGTCAACTTAGGTATCTATAATGAACACCCAACATGTTAACTAATTAAGTTCAACCCCTTGGAGAATATTTTAGACTTTATATTTTAGGATTTATATTTTAGGTTTTACAGTTTTTAATTTAGGGTTTTAGGGTTCAAGATTTGCATCTCGAAGTTTTGAATTTAAGGTTTATATTGTAGGTTCTATGTTTTATATAAACGGTTTTAACATGTGATTAATAAATTTCAAATTCACATACATTATCAACTTAAAACCACTCTAAATCAATTGAAATTTTTTAATATAAAATATTTCAATTATATACTAAGAGTTTTGTTGATTATGTCTCTTCTTTTTCTCCCTTGTTTCTTATGGACTTCCACATTAGAATTTTAAGACCTTATTGTCATTTTTTATGAAATTTATTCATTTTAAGGTGAAATTGATACTTATTGATCTCAAAATAAGTATGCTCAATATGATTGAGTCAAATTTGGAATTCTTCATGCAATTGAGTAGAAGTTTTGAAACAATTCAAAGAACATTCAATAGCAATCATCCAACTAGCAAAATTGTCGAATCCAAATGCAAGGAAAAGAAAATTCCCAAGCATACATTTTTCATCAAATATGGAAATAAATAAGAAATATGAAAGGATTATATGTCAAAGATTTAATAGAATCAAGAGCATCAGCTCTTTTTATTAAAAAGAATGTGACAGTATTTTTGGACTCACATAGGAAACAAGAGTGATGTCACATCAATGTGGCACATTTGACAAATTTTTACTTTTGAGTGATATTTGTTGACTTTCATTGAGGATTACACAATGTATTTTAAAAATAACATCTCTTAAGTACTAAAAAAAAATTTAAAAAGGCTCATTAGTACCCAAAAAAAATAAAAAATAACTTAACCTTTGAAGAGGTACACTCCTAATCCATAAAATAATAGAATTCCCCTCCTGATTTCTAGGGACATTTCAACAGAGGTATGCCTATCACATCATTTATTCACATTCACCCCCCATCTTAGAATGCCTTATCCCCTCCCACCATTATGAGGATTATTATTTGCACATAAAGAAGGAAACACTTCACTTCAATGCTCTAAAATGAATTTAAATCTATGTGATTATTCCAGGAATGTATGTATAATTGAGATACATTGTCTTGATCTATTGTCTCCAATCTTTCTCCACGCATTCCAAAATTAACCTAAGTAAACATGTCCTATTGCAACTTAACATCAAACCTCAAAAATATTTTCAAACATGGTCACTTTAGAACAATCAAGATCAGTCAAACAAATCCTATAGTAGAGAAACAAAAACTATCAAAAATCATATAGTGTGATTTGTTCACCTTTCTAATTATATATTACATAGATCTATTGTATTTTTATGACATTTTTTTATCAATAAGAGGCCCACGCCAAGATTAATTATTATCATTATTTATTAAGCTCGAGTAGACCCGAACCCAAGACCTCCCAGATAAGAGGCTCATAGTTTACCATTGTGTTATAGACTCTTGTCTCACATTTTTAACTTTATTAAGGATTGCACAATATATTTAGAAACAACATCTCATAAGTACTCAAAAACATTTTTAAATGCTCATTAGTACCAAAACAAAGCTTTAAAAAATAACTTAACCTTCAAAGAGGTACATTCCTAATCTATGAAATAATGAAATTCCCTCATTGATTTATAGGGACATTTCAACAAAGTTATGTCTATCACATCATTTGTTCACATTCACTCTACACCTTAGAATACCATATCCTCTCTCACTATTATAGGGATTATTATTTGCATGCAAGGAAGGAAACACTACAATGTTCTACAATGAATTTAGATCCACATGTTCGCTCTAGGAATATTTGTACAATTTAGATCCCTTGTCTTGATCTATTGTCTTCAATCTTTTTCCACATGTCTCCAAATTGACCTAAACAAACATGTCCTATTTCAACATGACATCAAACCTCAAAGATATTTTCAAACATGGTCAGTCTAAAACAATCAAGATTAGTCAAACAAATCTTATAATAGAGAAACAAAAACTACCAAAAATCCTATACCATAGTATATTCTCCTTTCTAATTGTACATAGATCTATAGCGTGTTGCATTCCAACCTTGATATTTGTGTCAGCCATTGATAATGTGTGGTTGAATGTACTCTTGAAAGAGCAATCTCTTATGTGATGTACATAATTCTGATATTTTGTTCATCTTTTGCAAACCTTTTTTAGATTTAGATCTAATTTTGCAATTTTCATTAGCTTTCTTGAATAATAATAATAAAGAAGCTCTCCCTATTCTCCATACAAAAATGATACAAGTATAAAATACAAATTCACATAACATGTTTTTATCAATTTTTCCAAATTTTTATAGCATCATAAAAATAGATTATGAAAAACAAACCAATGAAAATCCCTCAAAAATCCACAATAATATACCAAATGGAGATTTTGTATGATGATGATATTTGATGTGAAGAATAAATGTGTCTAGTTGCATTCTAATTGCCCCATAGCTAGGGGCGTCTATCTATTTTATTAGGAGAAAAACTTGTGGAGCATAAAGGCAATGAGTTGATACCATAGCACGTGGCAACACATGGAAGTCTCATCATTCAGCGCAGACTATATTCGATATGGAAATGCAAAACTCTTAATAAATGCTTGGTGACGACTTAGGCGTCTAAAATACACAATCATGGGGAACAGATAATGACGCTGCCTTGTGGTGGGCCCACAGGACGCATTGAGCTGGTCATATGGGTCCCGCCACTACGGTCGTCGCTGATTGGCTGGTCGGTGGAACCTACCGCCACGTGGACTAGTCGGCGGATTGGAATCTTGCGGCACTGTAAACCGCCACGAAAACCGACAGTTGTAGGTTTACCATGGCAGTGTGCGGACATTATTGCAGGTGGTAACCGGGAGCATCCGTCAAGGTCTCCTAAACGTGGGATTCTTTGCAGAGAACGGACAAACCCATATTAATCGCGTGTGTTCTCAAGGAAGCTGGAAATTTGAATATTTTCGTATAATTTTGGAAACTTATATTATTTTTCAATTGTTGAAGGGGCAAAAACTAAAATATTTTATGATTCTATGAGATATGTGCTCATTAAGTTTAATGATATGAGATCACTATTGAGTTCATTTATCTTTGGAATGTATATAAAATTTAAAGATTAAGATTGAGATAAAATTTAACAAAGAAGTTGACATGGATAAGATAATGTATTTTTGTTAGTAATAAATGTATTTTGAAATTCAACTTAATTTTTATAATTTGAGACATTTATTCTTTAATAGTTATATAGGTATGCAGAGTGTTAATATCAAAATCAATCATTTTTAAAATTATTAAAAAACTGATAGGGTGAGCAATCAATGTTTAGTAATTGTATATCAATTTATTAAAAATAAAATTTTAATGATTGTTAATACTATTTTTTTTAATAATTAGGGGACAAATCATAATATTTTTAATTTTATATTTCTGATTTAGTTTAGTAGTCTTTAATGTTGTTAGTGTACTTTGATTATGTGTATTTGTATACATTATTTATGTTAGATTTGTATCAATTTCTTCCCTTCAAATTTGTGGGTTAAGATTTGATAAACATTATTTTCAATGTGAATTTTAATACGTAAATTAACATTTAGTTAATTTTTAAGAATGTTTATTTATTGGATGAATTCATTTGAGAACATAAACAAAATCTAAGAATCAGTCATGTTAATTTACTTCATAATTAGCAAAATCATATTTTCAAGCCTGTGTTAAGAATTGATGGAGTAATCCCCTTGGTCTAGCCAAAGTCAATTTTGTCCAATCTAAGAGAATCCTTAAAAGTTAAAGTGACAATTAATTTGTACACATCATAATGTTTAGATTTGTATAAACTCTTGTCATTTAGATATGTGAATTTGGAGTTGGTTTACATTATTTTTAATTTATTTTTTGATATTTAAATTTTATTATTTATATTTATATTAAGTTAAAAAAATAGTTGTCATAAATACATTTAACACACATTTGTACTTAAGAACATTTATCTATTAGATGGATTTACTTGAAAAAATAAAAAAAGAATTCAAGAATCATTAGAGTAAATTTATTAGATAGCAATATTGTTTGCCTCTTGTCACTAGTTCTAGAAGAATGTCTTAAAAAAGAAATATGACAAGAGTTTCTTGTTCAAACAATCAAAGACAGTCCCTAAACTTCAATATTTTAATTAGATGATTCCTATATAATTGGTCACTTTAAATCTAGCTAAATATCATCTTTAAAATTATTTATTTTTCACATTCAATTTAGCATTTAGTGCCTTAATTTCAATTTATATATTTAGTATAGAGTTTTTTAAATTAGAGATAATAAAGAAGTCCATTACATCATATAAAACCTCGCAATTTACAGAAACCAACAATGTATTTCGATCTGTGGTTCATTTAGATCCACCATATAATAGTGGGCCAATAAAAAAAAAGACCCAAAAAGCAACAAGTTATAAGCTACTAAACTATTTCCTTAATCCAAGTCGCCTAAGTACATGGGCCATTAAACCATACAAGCCTAAGTTTACCATCTCTAACCAAAAATATTGGGGAGTTCATCATAGCCATCCAAGGTAAGCCAAGGGCATGTGAAACAACACTGACCATAAGACATGGGGGCTTATCGTCATTGATTTCAGCAACATTTTCAATAACCACTATCATATTAGGAACATTGATGTTGTTAGCCAATCCATTGATAATGTGGCCAAGTCTTGTTTTGGCCTCTCTTGGTCTTGCAACTGCAACAAGGGTCGGGTTCCTTGCATTATCTTGATCATTCAACTCTTTAACCTCCCTTCTAATTTTGATCTTCTCAAGCATGTTCTTCAAAGTGCAGTCAAAGTCAAAGGGTGTGTTGTCCTTTCTTTTAACCTTATACAATACCCCTTCTTCCATGAGTATCCTGGTGCATGCATTGGTAACTTTCAGTGGTTGCTTCCTGCTCACCTTGTAGTTGAGATTGACTTGCACACAAAGTTTATGCATAGTGAGCCTCTGAAGAGACACAGTAAGGATTCTAGACCTACCTTTAAATATGTCATCATTCCCAATTAACCAAATAAACCAAAGCACATAAGCAGATAGAATAGCCCAGAAGATGACCAATGAAGGCTTGGAGGATATGGATATCTACACTTAGAGCAATACCAAACCAACGAGAAACTTCTTTGACAAAGTGGCAATCAGAGAATACGTGGAAGACATTTTCAAGCTGGGAGCAAACAGTATAGAGGTAAGGTTCACCATCTGGTTTAGAAAGAGGGAACTTGTGCAATAGGGCCTACCAAAGGAAGCACTAGATCTTGGGTTCATGATTGCAATATTGAGGGAAGGTATTTGGGTTAGTCTTTAGTTTCTATGTCCATGGTCCACCTGGCATTGAGGTGTTCAAAAACTTCATCATTGTCAGAAAGGAGGCAATAGAGATATTTGGCTTTGGTGGAGAAGAAAGGGGTATCATCAAACTAGGCTAAGGATGGAAGTTGGTTAGCAACATCTTCATAGACACTAGGGAGTCTAGCAGCATGTCATGCATCTTTGATCATGGCAAAGGTTCTCTTTTGAGTGGTAGGGAGGTTGAATTTAGCAACAAGGTCTTCCCAAAGAATCAACTTCCCATTTCTTATAAGGTCACTAAACTTATTGATTCCCACTCTAGCCCAAGCTTAGGTTGAGCAACACTGAATAAGAGCAAGGGGTTTCCCTTTTCTTTCGACATTCCACAATGGGGATCTCTCTCTGTAGATCTTGGATTTGTTGTCTATTATTCCTACCCCTGATATCCATACCTTCACACATTATTGTGATTTCCATATGGTTTTAAATGATACTGATCCTTTTACTCCAATTTTCCATTTACCTAAGAGGAGTTTATTAAGATGCAGGTTCTTCCAAGATTTTCCTTTACTTGGGGATCCCCTAGCAATGTTATTCCTGATAAGCACTTTCCATGGTTCATTCCTGTTAGTTGCTATGGCTATCCATTTAGTTTCCAATGCAATACCTTGTCATCTATGGTCTTTAATTCTAAGGACCCCAATTTCCTTTCTCATTGCACACCACTTCCACTTGACAATATGTCTTTTCCTATGCCCTCTTATGTCAAACCACAAAAATTCTCTAATAGTTATTTGCACATAATTGATAAGAGCTTGATTGAAGAGCCAAGCTGAAGAATAATATACTGTGTAGGCTGTTAGACATTTTTGACACACTTGTATTCTTCCTGCCAATGATAGGTAGTTGTTATTGCATTTGTTCAGTTTCTTTTCAATTCTACCTTTGACCCACTCCCACATGAAATTGATATTTGGTACAACAGAGAGTGACCACCCTAGGAAAAGCCAAATCTATTATACTAGGGGGATGTTCCTCGTAGCCAAGCGTGATTGACTTGGCAATAAACACTTTGCTTCCAAATGCTTTACAAAAGAGATCTAAATTGTTGGTAAGGTTATTGGTGTTGCTTTCTGACAGTTCAATAAGAAGAGAGGTGTCATCAGCAAATTGAACTTTATTCAACTATTCTTTATTAGTTAGGGTAATACCTTTGACCCTTGATGAAAGAGAGTCATCCCTAAGTATATCTAGTGTAGACTATCAACAACAACGACAAATAATGAAGGGGCAAGGGGACAACCTTGTCTGACTGACCTTGAGAGAGGGAAGGATTATGATCTTGAACTATTAATTCCAATTATTCCCGAGGCATTAGCCATGAGGAGTAGCACCATTTTGTTAAAAGACTCCAATAGAATTTAGAATAGTTTTTAATTAATAATGTTAATTAATTAATTTAACCAAGTATTATTTAAAAAATATGTTTTCCTTAGAATGAAAAAATTAAATGGAGTAATACACTAAAATATATTACGCTTTATTATATTTCTTCAAGGGCAAATGATTTACACATATAAATTATTATAATACTGAATCTATTTTATTTTTATTTAATTTTATTTACAAATTTGATATTACTAAATGCTTTGTAAATATGGCATTTGAATATTGAAAATAATTATTACATAATACAAATTTATATGAGTTGAAATTATAACTTTTTATTTATATGAATGAAATTTAAACCAATAAGAAATAAGATAGCATCTTTCAAATACATTAACAACATAGGATGAACCAATACCTACATTAGAGCTAAGACCAAAGTCAAGTAGTGAAGTAACAAACCAAGAACAAATATGATAATTAAAACAATGTCTACAAATGGAAGACATACACCCAAAACCATGCAAGGATGGTTGCCATCATTAGAATTTTGTTGGTCAAGAAGACCACCTTAAGCTCATGTGTCATTAGCTCTCCTAAATTGGAAATCCACCTCTTCGAGATGGTAAGCATTATTGGCATATCAAGCTCTAGCATATCCACCCTCCAATATTGCATCCTTTTAAATTGCATTTCATTATTTAGACCTCTCAACAACCTCATTTTATAGAGCCAAACATGTTAATAATGGGGGGTACACTTATGAAATACAAGGAAGGTCCTCCTAAGTAACATGACCTTAGTAATAAGCAGTCCTTGCCAAAGTTGTGGTATCCTCAAAGTGACAATCACATCATTGATCTACTTGTTTATAACGATTGAATTCTCACTCCAATGTGTGAACTAATTATTTATTGGAAATGTGGGCAGTATTAATAAGTTAGGTAATGTGATGTTGGTGCCAAGAAAGTTGTGTATGATTTTTTCATTTGTCCAATTTGGAGTAGAGTTTTCTAGTTGATCAATATGCTTATTGGCCTCCCTATAAACATGGCTTACTGCATAAACAAAGAAACCTCACAAAATCTCGAGAAGTGCATCTAGAAATGCATCAAGCTTGCATCTCGCATAGTCCCTTTTGAAGGGCATTAATTGCAAACATTTAGTTGCCAACAATCCCTAATTTTGAAATTTTAAGTTGTCAAGCCAATTTTAAACCCCACATAAGCACTTTTTATTTCATTGTGTTGTTTGATCCCTTTGGTAGGGGCTCAAAAAGATGTGCCACCTCATCTCATTTCTAATTTCTAATGTAGAAACCAACACTCAATGGGCTAGGATTGCCCCGAGAGGCTCCATCAAAATTAAGCTTGCTTCATCCATATTGTGATGGTTGTCATTATGTGTATTTTCTAACTTCTCAAGCCTCAATGCTACCAACCTCACTGAAGGGGTTTTTTTTTTGCCTAAAAGAAGATAAGTACTCACAAGTTAAGAGAGCATTATTGTGTAGCTTATAGGAATTGACTTGTGACAAAGAAATTTCAATACCCACAAAATTGATAAAGGTCCAAAAAGTGGTTGGCTTTCGCCTCTTTAACCCCAACATAAGAAATTCCATTTATTTAATTTCAGAGACCTCAAATGCAAATGATTTAGACTCTAAGCATTGACTTCCCATTTCCTACTCAATATAGAATTGATTTCTCCAACATTTTTTTTCACCTTATTTGAACCTTCTAAATGCTATATTTTCAAACTATGTAATAATATCATTAACTAAGACTCTCATATACTAACAAAAATGATGACAAGATGGATCTCAATCTAAATTCACAAAGAGAACACATAAATAACATATAACCAAACAACCGAATATTGACAGTTGCATATCAATTCTAAGGAGAAAATAGTTATAAATCATATCAAATGGATGGCAGGAAGTATCAATTAGAGTCTCAATCAAAATATGTAGCTTCACACTCTTGGTTAGTTCAGAATTGCAGATCTGATATTATCACACATTATTCAAACCTATGGGATGGCCTTGAAACCCTATAGATATTGCCAGTGACATCACCATCAGATTGGCGTTCCCCTAGAGATTTCTAGCAAAATGCATCCACACCGGCCAGCTAGCAGGTAGGTGTGGCTGCAGCTATCCAAGCTGTGAAATCTTTTTGCTCTCACGGAAACATTAGGGTTTCAATTCAATGGGTGGGTAAACTGTAATATCTCAATTACCGTTTCCAACGTACAAAAAGATAGGTAAGCAGCATGAGAATGGTCGGCTACAGTCCAATTCTTGTCCTGATCTACAATAGAAAATTGCCCGTTGGTGAGCTCTGAGTGGGCTTTGCAATGCAGATTTGACAGAGACGGTGGTCAGTAGGGTACACTTGGAATAGAAATGCCCCTTCCTCTGGCCATAAATAGCTCACATGCCATACCTTTTTCATCATCACACCTAGTCTTGCCTTTCTTCATCACACAAAACATTTTCGCTTCTTCATCCAGAAGTTTCTCTCTATAAACAAACCACGTTGTAAGATCGTGTAGAAGTGGTTATCTAGATAAAGGAAATGGCGAAGGAAGAAGCAGTGGAGCAGGGGGGTGTTGTGGCAAAGGATTACAAAGATCCCCCACCTGCTACTTTCTTTGATATGAATGAGTTCAAGCTCTGGTCTTTCTACCGTGCACTCATTGCAGAGTTCATTGCAACATTGTTGTTTTTGTACATAACAGTTGCAACTGTAATTGGGCACAAGAGAAACAGCGCTGGCTGTGGTAGTGTTGGGCTCTTGGGAATTGCTTGGTCTTTTGGGGGAATGATCTTTGTCCTTGTTTATTGCACTGCAGGAATCTCAGGTGAGAACTATCCATGTTCTGTATCGAAGATAGAAGATTTCCATAATTCATGAATCGTTCAGTTGTGTTTCTGTGTAAGTGTGTAAATTTTTAACCACCAACATTTTGGATCATATTCTATGATCTATCACCATGAGAGTGTAAGAATGCAAAATCACTCATGGAGTATAATCCGAGGCATTGGTGGTTAAAAATTTGCACACAATTATAACCCAGAAACACAACTAAACAGTCCACAGTATGCATTACTTCTGGTTTCTGGTTTGGTTTGGACTGTATGATTTGTTTTCCTCAACATATATGTTCTGTAATGAAAGAATAAAAATTCTACTGCTATTGTGAGCTATAATGGAAGATATATGGGTTGTGCGAGTTTTTTCCTCAACATCAAGGAACCCTCTCCATAGGAAGCTCCATAGAATTCATGCCCTGTTTTTGTTTCCATAGAAGTTTTGCCCCTGTTTTTGTTTCTAGCATTAGGAATTCTATTGCTGCAGAGACATATGGTTTCTACAGTTTATGGTGTTAGTATGGATTGCTTGTAGTTTTGATATTATAAGTTGGTTTCTTTTATGTTTTGGATCACACTCTGCAGTCTATAACACTTGGTGAAGGTTTTGCAAATGGGATTGCAAGTAGAGTGGGTTTAACCATGGAGGAAATTTAGTGTTCAAACTGAAGTAGTGCTAGGATAGGTGGCCTTGTGAAATGCTCCTTTTATTCTCCTAAAAAATAGATTTATAGAATCATGAATCATGAGTCAATGAATTTGATTTAAAAACTACGCACTTGAATCCTAATAACAATATCACAATTCTACTACTGTTATGTAGAAATCATACCCATATTTTTGTTTCTATCATTAGTAACCCTATAATCAGAAGGTAGGAATTCTACTACTTTCATGTAGAAATTATTAGTTATACCCCTACTTTTTCGTTTATAGCATTATACAGACACGATTTCAACAGTTTATGATGTTAGTATCTATTTCTCATTTCAACTGGTTTTCTTTAATGATATGAATCAAACTCCATGATTCATCATGAAAAAGTAGGAATTGTGATTGAAGATATTGGGTTGTTTCAATTCATTCTTAAGGATCACACTCCATAGAAATCATGCCCATGTTTTTGTTTGTAGCATTAGGAATTCTGTTACCACAGACATGATTTCAACAGTCTATGATGTTAGTATGCATTGATTCTTGTTTCAATCGAATAATCTGTTTCTTTAACAATTATAATATCGTAAGCATTGATTCTGGTTTTGACTCTATGATTTGTTCTTTTCAATATTTTGAAACATTAAGAAGTAGAAATTTTATCACGGTTTGGTTGAATCATGATTGATGATAAAGCTTTTCTTTGATGGATCTGTGCAGGTGGGCATATCAATCCAGCAGTGACATTTGGGCTGTTTTTAGCTAGGAAGGTATCGTTTCCAAGGGCTGTGCTTTACATGGTAGCCCAATGCTTGGGAGCCATATGTGGGTGTGGACTGGTGAAGGCCTTTCAGAAGTCCTTCTATGACAGATATGGAGGTGGTGCCAACACTGTTGCTCCTGGCTACTCAAAGGGTGTGGGCCTAGGTGCCGAGATTATTGGGACATTTGTACTTGTTTACACAGTCTTATCTGCCACAGATCCCAAGCGTAGCGCAAGGGACTCCCATGTTCCTGTAAGTTCCCTTTCTCCTCATACATTTGCTTTCATCTAATTCCGTAGGGCAGCCATGGAGATTCATTGAAGTATTGTTTTCCCCTCATACATTTACTTGTAGTTAAGCCCTCATGACTAGAAATTGACTGATTTGTTTTTAAAATGTTCAGGTTTTGGCTCCCTTGCCAATAGGGTTTGCTGTGTTCATGGTGCATTTGGCAACAATCCCCATCACAGGGACTGGCATCAACCCTGCAAGGAGCTTTGGAGCAGCCGTCATCTATGGCCACCAACAGCCCTGGGATGATCAGGTAAAAGCTCGAAGTTAAGATTAATTATTATGTGTTGCAATTAGCCGTCATTTATGGCCACCAACAGCCCTGGGATGATCAGGTAAAAGGTCGAAGTTAAGATTAATTATTATGTGTTGCAATTAATTAATATAAAGTAAACTCAAATCCAAAACCTCCTCCTGTTGCCGAGTGCCTATTATGCAAGGAGATTTAACTTTGTAAGACAAACTGTTAATATAGTTGTGGGTTCATGTGAATGCAGTGGATATTCTGGGTAGGCCCATTTGCTGGAGCAATTGCAGCAACAGCATACCACGAGTACATTTTAAGGGCATCACATTTGAAGGCCTTGGGATCCTTCATCAGCAACACGGCGGTCTAAATGTTTTGGAGCTTGCTTTTCTAAGCTATGTTTGTCTTCTGAGCCACACAGAAAAAATTGTGAATAAAACAGTTTTCTTGCTTTGGTTTTCTGTTGTTAAAAGCCACTTTTGTTGCTTCAGTCAGTATGTCCAATTTTTTGTTGTTGGTAACAGAGAATGTGTAAGATTATTGTCTATGTTTAATTGAAAGTTAGAGATCCCTTTGAGTAAACAGCAGAGTCTTGCTTGTGATCTTGTGTTGGCTCTTGTAGGCTTCTAAATCTGTAATTACTTTGCTTCTTTTAATTGAAAAAATCGGTTTCTATTTCAATTGTATTAGTGTAATTGACAATGATTAGAATTTGTTCATGTTTATTTCTCGTTGAAATTGGAAGTAGCTGAATTAACTATGAGTAGAATTTGTTCGTTTCTTGTTGAAATGGGAAGTAGTAGTTGGAAAAGTTAAATTGACTATAAAGTTGAATCAGATCACTATGAGAAGTTCACGGATTATTGATTTTCATGACAGAGATAAAATCATATGAATCACCATGTATAAAATTACGTCAACAAATTTTGACTAAAAGTTATGTAGTTGAATATTGATAACAACATCTTCATTTATTAAATTAAATATTACTTCTATAATTAATTCTTAAGTATTTTATTATGGATGCATGGTTTTATTCTTATCTAATCCTTATAATTATTCATATGATTCACCATTTATATAATTAGATTAATAAATTTTGACTAAAAAGTTATTTAGTTGAATCTTAATATATCATAATCTATTAAATTAAATATTAATTTTACTATAAAATTTTATTTTTATTATTGTTATTTTAACTTATTTTATAGTATTATTATTTGATGCATAGAATTATTCTTTCTAATTCTTTGCATACGTTATATTTAAACTTTCAAGACAAAATGTAGAGTTGAAAACATTAATTTATTGATAGCATTTTCATGAAAAAGATGTTGACTATCAATGGGCCTTATTGGTGAAGTTGAATGGTTCCAAGTGAGTCCACGAGTAATCAACTCTTGTTGAGAGCAAGGCTTCAAGATCATAAGCGATGATGCCAAGATTATGCCTAGGTGAATAGATTAAATTTGCAAAGAATCCATGAGTAATCAACTCTTGTTGAGAACAAGGCTTCAAGATCATAAGCGATGATGCCCAAGATTATGCCTAGGTGAATAGATTAAATTTGCAAAGAATCCATGAGTAATCAACTCTTGTTGAGAGCAAGGCTTCAAGATCATAAGCGATGATGCCAAGATTATGCCTAGGTGAAGAATAGATTAAATTTGCAAAGAATAGTTTTAAACATGCCTCTTTAGATTTTCCTATAACCTCAAAATTTTCTTATTCTCTAAGGGTTATACCCTCCAAGATAGAATAATATATGTTGAATTTTCCTAGGTGAATAGGTAAAATTTGCAAAGAATGGTTTTAAACAGGGCTCTTTAAATTTCCTATAATTTCAAATTTTTCTTCGTCTCCAAGGGTTAAACCCTCCAAGATAGAATATGTGTTAAGTTTTCCTAGGTGAATAGGTAAAATTTGCACAAAATGTTTTTAAACATGGCTCCTTAGATTTCCTATAATCTCAATTTTTTCTTAGTCTCCAAGGGTTACACCCTCCAATATAGAATAAATGTTGAATTTCCCTAGGTGAATAGGCAAAATTTGCAAAGAATGGTTTTAAACATGGCTCTTTAAATTTCCTATAATCTCAATTTTTTCGTAGTCTCTGTGGGTTATACCCTCCAAGATAGAATGTTTGTTGAGTTTTCCTAAGTGAATAGGTAAAATTTGCACATGATGGTTTTAAACTTGGCTCTTTAGATTTCCTATAACCTCAATTTTTTCTTAGTCTCCAAGAGTTATACCCTCCAAGATAGAATATATGTTGAATTTTTCTAGGTGAATAAGTAAAATTTGCAAAGAATGTTTTTAAACATGACTCTTTAAATTTCTAGTTTTTAAATATGACTCTTTAAATTTCCTATAATCTCAATTTTTTCTTAGTCTCCAAGGGTTTACCCTCCAAGATAGAATATATGTTGAGTTATCCTAGGTGAATAGGTAAAATTTGCACAGAATGGTTATAAACATGGCTCTTTAGATTTCCTATAACCTCAATTTGTTCTTAGTCTCCAAGGGTTATACCTTCCAAGATAGAATATATGTTGAATTTTCCACACTATCTTTTGCCTCCTAAGTCATGTTGTTTATGTTGGTCAAATATTTTTTTTATTTGTTCCTAAGAAAGGTTTTACATATTGAGGTCAATTTGTCTAAAGACAAGTCATAGATTATGTTGACACCTAGATGGTGAGCTCAATCTTATTCAAAGAGTTATCTTAGCTTACATAGCATGTATTGCAATTGTGAATTATATGCACAAAAAACTAGGGATTGTCCCCACATCATTTAATGAACTAAGCCAATTTATGAGCCTTTTAGTGAGGAAATTCCTAAAAAGATTAAAAAGCTAGCTAGACCACAATTACAATTAAGATGAATAATTGCAACAATTGAATGAGAGTGGTCTAGTTTCTTCAAGAGCTCAAAAGTAAGTTGTTGATCCATGAACCAAATCGTGGGCCTTTTAGGAAAGCTCCTTAAAAAAGTGAATAAGTAGCTAGATCACAATTAGACTTAGGAAGAGTAGTTGCAACAATTGAATGAAGGGTCTAGTTTCTAGTGGACCTCAAAATTAAAAAACAGGTCCACAAACCAATTTGTGAGCATTTCAGGGGAGTTCCTCAAAAGAGTGAAAAGGTAGCTAGGTCAAAGTTGAAATTAGGAAGAGTAGTTGCAACAATTCAATTTAAAGAATGTAGTTTCTAGTGGACCTCAAAACTACGTTACTAGTTCATAACTTTCAAAGCCTATTTAGCAAAGAAAAAGAGGGTGTTACGACTTCTTTGGGTCCATCCTCCAAACATGTGAGTGACATTATAAAATTGGTATAGTTTCTAGTAGACTTCAAAACTAAGTTGTTGGGCTATAAGTTCCAATTCTTGTTTGGGTCAATCCTCCAAAGAGGTGGGTAACTTAATCAAATATTACTATCAAACTACTACTTTAGTAGTTTCTGTTCAATCAAATATTAGGTCTTGCAATCGAAATCATGAGATGGAGGAAAGCAAGATTTTGCTAGATAAGTGTTAGCCCAAAGGCTCAAAAATTGATCTATGAGAAGCTATAAGTTGTGTAAAAGAAGTATAGATTTTTTTTTTAATAATAGTCATGAAACTCTAGATGAGCTAGCAAGGAGTGTTGACATGTCATTTGAGTTATATCCTCCATGTGTTTTCTTTAATGAAATGTTTATGGTCTAATGCACCTTATAATCATAAATTCTCAACCTCAACATTTTTAATTTTAAAAGAATCAAGCTTTTCAATCTTTTTAATTTTTTTGGTATATGTTGTACCATTTATGGTCTACTAACTATGGTATTCGTGGTGATCATGAATCAAGTTACGATGATGTTCCTATTATCATTTCTTCGAGATAAAAACATAATTTTGTTAATTAAGACTATGACCCCATTATCATGTTTTATAGACCCTTTCAAATATTGATAACCACATTTTATTTTTTATTATTATTATAAATATTTATGTTTTAATTGAAACCATTGAAAGATCTAACATGTGGTGTTGGTTCATAGAATTGTCTTGAATTGCTTCAAAGTTTTTTGTGGTGATTTTAATATTGTTGATTTGGCATTCAGATGCACATCTAGGCTCACAAGCAATTCTATATTACAAAAAGATAATTCCTTATGTTTAGATTTTTCTATATTGGTGTATATTGGAGCTTCAAGAGCATATTTTAGAGTGTTGAATAATAAGATATTACTTTTCTCAAGACTTAGCTTCCATTTCAAAAATTAGAGACAATGAGGGTGATTGATATGGTTTCAAGAGTATTATGATTTAGAATTTCAAAGTTTTAAGGGTTGAATGTATACATTGACATATTATAGAAATGAAAATTAGTCATTTTCTCAAATTTAGTGTTAATACATGTTTGTAGAAGGAAAGTGACCTTTGGAAATCCTTTCTTGTTTTATTCTTTGATTTCAAGAGCTTAAAATGAAGGGAACACTAGTGATTTTTGATAAAATAATTAAAGAATCTTTAATTTGTTGACAAGCACAACTTGGTTCTTGTTTTAATTTATTTTTATAGGTATTAACAACATCAAGTCAGTGGAAATATTTTATCAAGCTTTTCAAATCATTCAATAAGGAATTTCAAGCAAATCAAATATCATAAGATGACTAGTGGGAAATGAAAGGGAAAATTTGCATATCTCTTTTTGATTCTTCAAAAGTATTACACTAGCTATAAATTGCAACCTTTAATGGTGTTTAGATGTAGAAATCATCAACAAAAAGGTTGGAGAAAAAGCTTGTATTCTTTTCTAGAGAATTGTGCAATGAAGAGTGTAGGCAATTAGTTTTTCAAGAGGAGAAACATAGAAGAAGAAAAATTTGTAGGTGTGTTGGAGGTGTTCAAGGAGGCCATGCGTTGTATAATGAAGGGAAAATGATATTTCTAAATAGGAGTGTAACTAAGAAAGTTGAAGGGGATTCAAATATTTGAAGTCATGAGGTGCTTCAAATTTTGTAAAAAAATCTAATTTACATGTTTTATTTTACTATAATTTTTCATATAAATGTGATATTAATGCCAAGATTCAACTATATAGTTTTTGAATCAAACTCATTGATCAATATTTCATGAAAGAACTCATCTTTTATGAGAGTGAATGGTCTAGTTAGCAATCTTACATCTAGATGATGCTCATGGAGGTGAAGCATTGAGCCTTCCTAGGAGATAACCCATGCTAATACTACTCTAATGCGGGGACATGTTTAACCATGGAGTGTCATCTAAGGTTAAGCCCTCTTAGCTTGCTACCCTATTTACAAAACCTTAAAAACTTGTTGTCTTTATGAACCACTCATTATAGAGCCCATTTAGCTTATCAATTGATAAGTAGGAGACATTTTCCACATAATCAAACTTGAAGAATTTGTGTGATTATTCTTTAAGAATTTTGTAATGAATATATGATTCAAACTTTCTTGTTATATTTTTTGTTGTTGGTGGGTTGATATGTAAAGGCTGCAAGATTGAGTAGTTTTACAAGTCTTGATTACATCTCATCTAATAATGCAACAACCTTATTATGTGTTGAATGTATTATAAATGAGAATCTCGATGTTATGGGTGAGTGCAAGAAGTTGAGTCCACTTCTAGGGGAACTTTTGTGTATGAAACCCATTCTTGGTGGAAGATGTTTTGTAGGTTTTTTTTTCACAAAATTAAAACCCATTATAGATATGATTTTCCAAATTTAGAATATAATATTTTTATTTAGTCAGATTGATTTTTCTATTTTAAAATAATATCTAATAATATAGGTACATAAGCGTGAAATAAAAGCTCTTCTTGTTTTTTATAATTTTTAAAAAAAAAATTTCACATTTTTTAGAAAAATTAATTATATGACATCAAACAAAAGACAAGTTTTTTAACTTTGAAAAAGAAGAAGAAAAATGATGATTTTAGGTCAACTCATGTTTTTCATACACAAGGGATCTTGAAAATAGAAATTACATCGGAAAAAAAATAGTAGAAAAATTTATTAAAAACATTTAAAAAATAATATGCTCATCAATCTTATGTTTTAAAATCACCTGTAGATGGTACACAAAAAAATACTTTCATTTAGGCAAAATTTTTTTTTAGGTCAATTAGGATGACTTATGAAAAATAGTAAACATTTTTACTTTTAGACAAAAAAGTAGACTCAACTTCTTGTTGGAACTTGTGTCTAAAACATAATAAAATACAATCTTTTTTATACCAATATTTATTATGTTGATTCAAATATTTATATACCAATGTTTATTTATTAAGAGCTATACTGAGTGACTTGATAAGGACACACTATATAGTTTTCTGCTTTTCCATTATCCTTTGTAGTGTCCTAAATTGTGTTCTCCTCACAATTTAATGCAAAATTGGATACTCATTTTGGCCCTTGTAATTGATCTCATTACAATATCATTTGCCAAGATTAGAATGACAATATTGACAAAACCCTAAAATGTTAGGCCCTTTGAACTATCATATTGGATTGGCAAGGTAGTGCTAGCTGCTAGATCACTAATATGGATATATATTACTAGAAAATGAAGCTTGTGGAGTATTTTCATTTTTGAAACATTCATAGGTAAAAGTACAATGTTCATGTAAATAACATCCATGCAATTTAACATCATTCATGTATTGTACTAAATATATTGTAGTTGCTTCTTAAATTATAAATTCTCATCTTATTTTCTTAAATTCTTAATGATTGTTTTCCAATGGATATTACTTTATCATTTATAAGACCCCATTATAATGTCATAGATAAATTTAAGAATGATCAAATAAATTTTAAATAAATAATTATTTAAGTTTGATGTGAGAGCTTTGAGATTTTTTTATTAAAAATAATAATTATTATGGAGAATGTTATGGATGGCATTCCTTTTCTTCCGCAAATATCACATGCAATATAGGTAACTCAAATAAATGAATAATGGGTATCTTCCTCATCTATAATGAACACATTCTAATTTTCCTACTTTGGCATCTTGTTTCCTTAAATATTATTCAAAGATTCAATAAAAAATTTATCTTCTTTAGATTCAAATGATGAACTATTAGCTTGCTAAAAATGGTCTTGTTTTGTACAAAATGAGCAATTGCTAACAATTTCTTATAGTTGTGTAGAAATTCTTTTTGTTGGCTATTTGTATTCTTTCAAAATTAAATGGAAATCATTTTTTCACAAATGAAAGAATTGCATCTATCTATGTTTTAAGGGAGAGGAAGATCTCTAAGATATCAAAAAGATTTAGCACCAATTTAAAGGCAAGTTGATATTGAAAAAAAATGCAATACACATATAAATTGAATTTTCAGGACAAATTGTTAAAGAGAAAATATCATTTTAGTCCTACCTTTGCTAATAGACATTGTAGGGGCATATATCCTCCATGCAAAAAAGGAGATTTTCTCAATTTAGCCTATGTATATTATCTATATTTTTAATTTCTTTGATCTTGATCTCATGACCAAATACACCCAAATTACACTCTATTGCTTATTAACATTTCCATATCTTGTAACTTATACAACTTTCCACGTGTTCACTTAGCCACTCGGTGGCTAGTTTTAGTCCCTATAGTTTTTGGTATATACAATAAACACTCATAATCATTTTACTTTTATCTCTATAGATAATATTCTTTATATATTTTGATTTGATGTTAGTCAACTATAGAGTGTTAATATTTGGTTGATTGAGTGCTTAAGTTTCCTTGGATCTATTTGTGTTAAAAGTTCAACACCCTACTTTTGCTGCTTTTAATATAAAAACATGTATACATTGTTTACCAAAAAATATGTTTAACTAAGAATGTAGCATATATATAATAAAGAACTTCTAAAAAGTCACTCTTATCTAAAATGCCACTCTTATCTAAAAAGTCACCATTAAAACTTCATTTATTTGTTTTCAAATACTTAAAAAAACATTCTTCATTAAAAACAGCTTCATTTATAACACCAATTACCATTGATGCTAAGATTGATGACATTAGACCATAATAAGGTCTCCAACATAACCTTAAATATACCTATACAAAAAAGTCTTATAACTTGCATATACTATTATTACACATTGATATGGCTATTACATTTTTAGTTAGAATAAAATGAGAAGGAAAGAATTTTTATTTATTTATTTGAACAATTTACTGATCAAAAGAAAGATTGCAGCTCATATAGAGTTGCAAAAGAAGAAAATTTAAAATAGTCCTATTGCAGTGATTTTAAGATGAGAATTCCTTATTGACAAAATGCTACTAATATATAGTTGAGCATAGCAAGGGGCCGAGTCACATTTTTACACATTTCTCACGTTTGCAATCTGAAAATCCTGCAACACTGTAATAACTGTAATTCCCCTGTCCCCTTTTGCCCTGCAGTTGAAAAATATAATATAGTATTTTAATATTATATAATAAAAAATTAATGGTAGTTACGGTCAAACTTGACAAATGAAGCCCATCTCAAAATATTTTCTTGTCATAATGACCAACCCAGTCCTAATGAAATCAACAATACCAAGAACGGAAATAAAGCAGACAATGATTTGGAGTTTTGTTCATTAAGGCTACTCAGAAGAGAGAAAACAAAAGAAACAAAAACGCAGTTCAGAGAGCACAGAAGTCATTAAAATATATGCATATGCTGATTTTCCAATTAATGTCTCCATGCTGCTATTATTCTATCCTCACCATCCCTAAGGAAAAAATAAAGAAAAAATAAGGAAAAAAAAAAGTGAGAGCAAAAAAAAAGTTAGAGCAAAGTAGGGAAAGACATTTTTACAGCAGAAGTTCTTTTATTTATTTTTAACTTAGATAAGCTATTCTATATTTTAACAAGGATGAGATTAAAGAGATCAGACTTCCACAATCTATTGCATAATATATTTGTTTCTGGATTTGATTGTGTAGAGATTTTTACCATCAACATTTCAAATCACATTACGTGATCCATCATTTTTTGTTTTGCATCTCTTGCTCTCTTTTCATTCTGATGATGGATCACGTAGTGTGATTCGAAACGTTGATGGTAAAAATCTCTACACAATCAAATCTAGAAACAAATATATTAAGGATGAGATTGATGAACCGAAACAATCAAAACTATTAATTGTCTAAGGCAATCTAATCAAACTTTTAGTGGGTGGAGTTTTAGAAGTTGTAGAAACTAATTATAATTATTTTAAGTTCACACATAGGGTTTATTTAAAGAAATAATGCATTTAGCAATTTATTCTAATATACAAGTTGTACAAATGTAGCTACAAAACATTTCAAATGTACCTTTTAAGTTCACACATTGGAGTTCATCTATAGAAATAGGAGAGACGACCTAGTAGTCGCCCACACTAAATTCACACACCAAATTTACGAATGTTTTGGTGAACCTGTGTAGGTGAGTATAACCTCTTATGTTCATCCCCACTAGCTGTTCACCAAAAAGATAGTACTTTTTGCACAAATGGACTAATCAACAACCATGACAGTTAAAAAATGATCAACTATTAGTACATGTACGATTATTTTTTAAGGCTTTTTATAATTGTCTCCTTTAATTATTTAACAATTTATTCTAACATACAATGTGTAAAAATATAACTGCAAAAGATTTCAAATGTACTTTTAGTAACCTTTACTATTACTTGAATTATATAATTTGTTACTTGAATTATATAATTTGACATGACTGTAAGGTATTTATGATATAATTAAATATTGTTAAATCAATAGTTGTTTGGTTATATTAATGGATTGTTCTAGAAATTCTTGAAAAATGAAGCCCGTCTGACAAGATTTCTTGGCCTTCCATTCAAAGCTTGACAAGACAAATAACGTTTAACAAATTGTAGAGAAACTGAAATATAAGAGGAGAATCAATAGACTTAGAGAATTGTTGAGTATCTGGTGTGCAAACAAAGGAACCAGTTTTGCTTGTGGGGCCTTTTTGTTTTGGAAAAGCAAAAATAAATGTCAAGCACCCAACTTAATACACCTATTACATACGTCATTTAAATCCATGAACATGTCTTATAATCCAATGAATAATCTTAATCAACATAGGGGAATTGATTACTTAATGATCCATTAAGGTTTTTAACTTCGAGAGAGTTGGGATTTTATGAACTTCTCTGTGTAGTTGAAAATATAGTTTAAAGTAGATTTGGGTAGGATATTTTTCATTATGGTCATGAATAGTTTATAGTGTTAAAAGATATTATATTTTAATTATTCATGATAAGGATCTCAAATGATTTGATTTGACTATGTTAAATTATTGAAGTTTATAATATAATTTATAATTTATCATGGAGATAGATCATGTTATATGAGATAGATGATGTTATATGAATTTCATTCTCATGAATTATAAAATGTCACTTATAAATAATTTTAATATATATAAAAATGTAATTTATAGGAATAGTTTGTTGTGTATGTCAATTTTTTAATAGTTTACAAATATATTATATATTATATATTTATTTTGTCATTTGTTAACATTTTTATATTTAATAGTTTATACAATTTTTTTTTAAAAAAAAATTATATTGTTAATTTCAATATTGTTCAACTATATTCTCAAATGATGACAAAGATAAAGTGGTGATCAATACAAAAATAATATCAATTGAATCAACAATATAAATTATGAAAGGTAGAATGCCACTTAATATTTCATTACCACTAACATTGTATCAACATATAAATCATATAAAAGATAATGCCACTTAATATTCAATCACCGCTAACACTTTTGTTTATTCCTAGTAGTTAACATTGAGAAAGTTCTATTTTTGCCATTCTTTTGCCTAATATTATTGTTAGATAATAATTTTTTAGTTATTATTTACAAGAAAAATGAAAAATACTAAACATTATTCAGTTCAAATGTGTAGTTTTGGAGTCAGACTTATTGACTATGTGTTTCATTATTAGTCTCTCATGAGAATGAATAGTATATCTAGACAAGAGGTGAAGAATTGAGTCTTCTTGAAAGGTCATCCATTCCAATACTATATTTGGCATGGGCTTTGGGAATTGCCTATTCAGTACTGACTATCATGTACATAATTTGCAAGCGGTTACCTTACAAAATAAGATACCAAAATACACCTCTCTTATGCGCCTATGTGAAATGCACAATTAATCAGATTGGATGCTCCCAAGTATGCAAAAGCTTAAATAGTGTGGTGCATGACAAAACAGTGCCAAAATAAAAGATGTAGTAACACAAACCCGGGTTTGAGTGAAGCAAAATACCCAGTTGTCTTTATTATATGCAATCCAATATTGCAATAACACAGACCAAGATTTGGGGGAGCAAAATGCCCATTTTTCTTTATTACATGCAATCCAATATTGCAATAACAAGGATAGGATAATGTATTCAAATATATAGATTGCCACCAAGGTTTGGTCTTGCCAAGACAATCTTGACACAAATCTTATTACAATGAAATGAGGCCCTGGCTCAAATACACAAAATAGCTACAAAGACTTGCCTAGTAGGAGTACCCAGTTTTCTTCTCTGCTCCAAATCCCATTACCAAAATCCTTCACTGCTTAAATGTGAATTCTCTTCCATGTCCCAAATGAATGAGAAAGATCTCTTTAAATAGAGATGCCTTGAGCATGCATCCAAAACTAGTCGTTGCCAAAATGAGGTAGGACCCAATTGTCCCATCTCCTCAATCAATGCGTCCCACACATTATATTAATTAAGAATCCATAATAGCTATACCGGTTGGCTCCAAAAGAATAATCTTCAAGGTAAAAAAAAGTTACATGACTTTGTTAAGTGCTACCAAATTCTGATGCTAGGTGAAGAATGGGAACCCCACCATGAGACCAAATTACCCTTGCTCCAAAATCATGCAGGTCGGCCTCATATTCATGCCACCAAGTCAAGATATGAAGGAGCTAGTTGGATTCCATGCAAAAAAGATACCAAGTTAGACGTGCAAACAAGGAAAATGAGTTGGCATGGATGACTCAAAGTGTAGACCCTGATAGCCCTGTATTTCACTGTGCCAAAATTTTTGGAATTTTATTGTGAAAATATCTTGAAATATGTTGTACTGATTAGGGTTTGTTCTATATTGTTGTCTTTCTTTGGTGAAAACCTTAACCCGATACCATTGTGCCTTAGCCTAGTTTGAAATTTTTTCCCTAGTAGGATATTTTGATGTTCTAAGGATTATGTTTTGACCCTGTCATTGAGAAATTTCTTAGAATCCACAATTAGACATGAACTTTACCTTAGGTTTTGTGTTCAAGTGGGAGATCACATGCAATTTTCATATTTTCCATCTTACATTACAATCTTACGATTAGGGTTTTAAGCTCTAGTCGTAAGCCTAAGTTTTCCCTCTTTTGATGTTACAAAGTAAAGGCTAGCAAAAGGTCATAAAGATAAGTGTTGGTCTCTCAATGTTACGATATCCCATTTAATTATAACATCGTGGGTGTGTGTCTTGAAGTTTTCAATCTTACAATCATCCCATATTGTGTCATTGCAAGTGTCTTATGGTAAATAACAAGTGATACAATGTTAGGATAAGATGAAAAACATATAAGCGTAAAGGCTCAAAAGGGAATCCTCGACCATACAAGAGAAAAAGGATCATAAGATCATAGGATATGAAATGCTAAGGTTATGTATGGTTATGATCTTACAATGAATGCAAGATCATATAAGTGTAAAGGTTTTAAAAGAGACTTTCAAAGCTACAAAAGAGAGGATATAGTAAGATCATAAGCAAGGAAATGTCAAAGTCAAGTGATACGTTGCTATAAGGTGGGGCTAGGCACATAAGCATAAAGAAATTGAAGCACATGGCAATTGAATCTTTCAAAGATACAAAGAGCAGTAAAGCGTAAGATCGTAGGAGCAAGCTGTGATGGTTTCCAAAGCCACAATTTAATACAAGTGAGCGTAATGTCACAAGGGATAATTTATAAAGTGAATTCAAGAGTTTCAAAGTTACAACTAAGGGGAGATAACACCCAATGTATGATTAGGAGTTAAAGACAATAGTTGAAGGAAAGCTTTTGAATTCATGACAAGTGTTAGGTGACTGTGATCAAGAGATCATAAGAAAAGAAAAGACAAGGCCTAATGTTATGCAAAGTTGCAATTGTATGATCGTAAAGGTTTATATGTAAGGGAACAAAGATACAAAAAGGTTTGTAAATTACTTTGCATAATATCGTAGTTGTGGATAAGGTATTATGTTCAGTGTTATGATCTTATGATATAAATTTCAATCATAAGATCATAAGAGACTTGAAAGGGTTCGTCGCCAATACAATGAAGACTTCATCGTAAGATTATAAAGGTCAAAATCCTCACTTATTAGGATACAAAGGGTTTGAATTTTAAAGTGAATTGTAAGATTGCAAGCCCTCAAATAAGACATGAAAGCACTTTTTCCCTTTCCCTAAGCTAGAAAAGTGACATGGTTCTCGATCAATGAAGTTTGAGTAAAGTACAAGGAATTTTGAGCTGGATAGTTATGTCGATGCTCCATTGAGGTGATAGAAAATACTACATTTAAAGCTCATGCATGCAAGAAGTCACTGCATAGAAATGGTTGATCAAGTACACACAACATAAAGACATTCTCTAGGCCAATAATAGGTTACCGATTATAGAAAGAAAAGGTTTCCAACAGTTGCAGAGTTTTCAATGCGAACAATTCATAGTTTTCAGTGCTAATTATAGAGTTTTTAGAGTTTTAATTCACAACCAAGATGTTTGATAAAGAAGTAAAAGAGATTCAAGTTGCATATATGGAAGTTATTAATACTTCTACTTCTAAATGAGGACAAAATAGGTAGAGAAAACCAAATAGATTTGCAGATGAATGGATAAAGTTGTTCCCAGACTAATCAAATGTTATCTCTGTAAATGACAATGATTTCAGAGATTTGTATGCATTCTATAGGGATGTTATTTGCCCTAGTGTTGATGGTTATGAATTGTTCAAATATTTCTACAACAACATATTCGATAAGATTTCTATGTGTAATCCATGGAAGAAGAATCTGGCTAAGCTCATTTTCCTGGAGGTATTTGTAGATGTTGATCTTGTAAAATCCCTAATTAGATCTTACAACCCAACCACTAAATCTTTTCATATGCATGATGGGACTATTCTATGTAGACTACATCATGCTTCTTTCATTAAAGCTTTTGGGTTAGATGGTGCAATGGGCGAACCACTATACTTAGAAAAACTCTAAGAGAAGTTTGAGAGAAATACGAAAGCCTATACTAGAAAATCTATGATGCAACACATCCCAATGGACCTCAAGAAGGTTGGGGATTATCCAAAGAAGGTAGATAAGATGATGCCCCTGGAAAAATTCAAGATTTACTTTGTGAAGACTGTGTATGGTGTCCACAAAGTAGTAGATAGAGATGGTTCTAGTTCTGATATGGTATATGGTGTTGGAATTACAAGTGGGAAGAGAGTAAACTTCTAAGAGGCAGGGTTGGGGCGGGGCGGGGGGTGAATCGGGAGTTTAAACTTGGATCCATAAAAATTTCACCATCCATACATTACATGCATTAATATATTGAAATAACATATATGCATCAATCATGTAAACATGTAATCAAACACACACATAACACCAGATATGATTACCTAGAAACCCTCCAAATGAGAAGGTAAAATTGGGGTGGGGATGACACCCACAAATCTTCACTACTGTACCAATAAAGTGTATCTAATTAAGGTTACAATGGTTTGACCATGAATCATGATCTGCCCTGTTAAAGGCTTACAAAGACCATTAAGTCCCACCTTGTTAGAGGATTTCAACACCCTGTTAGTGTAGACACCTAAAAATCCTTTAGAAAATAAAGTATTTTTATTTTCTGAAAAATTCTCGATGACATCATCATTAATTAATTAATTAATTATTTAATTAATTAATTAATTAATTTTTATGCCATTAAATCCTTTTATCTTAATTAAAAATATTTAATTAAGGAATCCCTCCCAAAAATGTTTAAATCTTATTTAAACATTATTTCCTTATTTATTAATTATTTAATTAATAAATTGACCAAAAATCCTAAAATAAATAAAAAATTTATTTTTTTCCCAAAAGTTGGCCAATTTCCTTATGACCAATAACCTCTTCCAAAATCTTCTAATCCTTCTTTAATTTTGATTAAAGGCTAATCCCATCATTTCCTACCCCTAATCCCAACTCAAAATATTTAATTAAAATTAAATATTAATCCTCATGTTTATTAAAAAAGTTTTAATAAATATCTCCTCAACCCAAACCCTTGAAATAAATAAAACTTTATTTATTTCCTAAAAATCTAATTTATCCTCATCCTAAGAAGTTCTAGACTCTTCTAGAAAGTCTTCATCCTCATCCTAGGAAATTCTAGACTATTCTAGAAAGTCTTTATCCTCCTCCAAAATCTAGACTCTTCTAGAAGATGTCTTTAAACCTAATCCTAATCCCCTCCTAACCTTGTCACATTCCCTAAACATGGGTTAAGACTTACTAACCCAAGCCAAAGTTAACAAATATCTCCTCCTTCACCCACCCTCATTAAATGCCATCCACTTGCCTATCCCTAAGCTAATCCTAAACCATCCTAATCCATCCTCTAATCATTTGTACAAGCCTAAGCAAGCTTAAAACCTTCCTAATCAAGTCCAAGTCGAATTTGCTCTCATCACCCTCAAAATATCTCAACCATAAAACTTTATGAAGTCCACTAGGTCATAAATGACTCTTACAAGCCCTTTTATTGCTCTTACAAGTCATTATGAGGGTCTTTATGAAGATTTTATCTCTTGAGCCTCCTTTGTTGACTCATCCTTGCCCTTTCCTCCATCCTCTCACCATGTGACATGTGTCACTCCTTGATTGGCTTTAAGGAAGCACAATCCATGTGCTCTCCTCTCATGCAATCTGAGCCTTCCATAAGCTTTTTCCCATCCTTGCCTCTACCCTGTCTACCGTGAAGATCAATAACAAAGGTTGTGGAGAGTATAGTCTGTCAGATGCATTTGCTGTCGGGGCACTCCCACTTGATCCACATGCCCATGGACGACCGACATATCACAAAGCGAAGGAAATTCCACCTCCTCGATACAAACAGTTTGGCCCAACAACCTTTGTATCCTCGAAAATCCCTCTTCATGAGGAGCTCACTCCAGATATCAACAAATGGTTACATAAGGATGCACCTCAAAGAAATCAAGCACGCCTTGATCACTTCAGCCAAAAGTATCCCCAAGAACATAAGCTCATCACTGACAAATGGAACTATCAAGGTGGTGGTCTAGGACCAGAAGAAAGAGGCATGCAGTGCCCCATCGACGCACACAAGTGGGAATCGAAGTCAGGTCTTGGCTTTGGCATACCCACAACTGGGGGCACCAATGAGAACGGTCACGCTTTTTCAAACATTCACTGCGACCTTGTTGAAATTGAAGACATTCCTGAGGAAGTTGAAAAGAGAGCCTACGACGATATCCTAGACCAAATCTCCCTCGGAGACTCTGTTCTCCAAGAACTATCCATCCACCTCATTGACCTACCACTCGCCCATCCACAACTCATAGATTGGGACCAACCAAGTGTCATACACATCGATGAGTTCACATCAGAGGAGGCACTTCTAAGATTCATGGGAGCTGAAACTCCTCACAAGAAAACAAAGCCAGATTCTGCCTATATCTACAAGCTAGATCCCAAGGGGTATTTTGGAGAAAATCCCCAACCTAGTTCCGATACACCCAAAACTGGAACTAAGGTGAATCTGAGACTAGCTAAGGCAACGAAGAGAACCCCTCAGCAAGAAAATCTAGAGCCACAAGAAGAACATGAGGATTTAGCATTGCCTCCTCAAGATAATCGACCAGAGGTGTCTTCTATTCTAATTGAGGATACTCGAGAAGTCAACATTGGTTCTTCAAAGATCCCCAGACTTGTTCACATTGCTGCATCCCTATCACAAGACCAAGCTGACCTCCTCTTTGAGGTCTTAAGAGAGAATATTGGCCGATTTGCATGGTCATATCAGGACATGCTAGGACTTGATCCAAAGCTTGTAGTTCATCATCTTGCAGTTGATCCAAAGATCAAGCCCATTAGACAAAAGCTTAGAAAAATGCACCCCAAGGTGGCATTATTGGTCAAAGCTGAATTAGAAAGAATGTTAGCTGCTAAGGTTATCCGACCTATCGACTACTCAGAGTGGATCTCCAACATGGTCCCTGTCACTAAACCTTCCGGTGACATCAGAATCTGCACTGATTTTAGAGATCTTAACAAAGCTTGTCCAAAAGATGATTTTCCCTTGCCCAACATAGATATGATTGTAGATCTTACAGCTGGACATGAAATTTTGTCCCTCATGGATGGATTTTCTGGGTATAATCAAATCAAGATTGCAGAAGAGGATCAGCATAAGACAACATTCACTACCCCTTGGGGAACCTTTTGCTACAACATGATGCCTTTTGGCCTAAAGAATGCTGGGGCTACCTATCAAAGAGCTATGATAGCCATTTTTCATGATCTCATCCATAGCATTTTGGAGGATTATGTGGATGATATCTTGGTCAAGTCTCATACCTTCATGGATCATCTTGCTGACTTGGAGAAAGTCTTTGATAGGTTAGCCAAATATCATCTCATGCTGAATCCCAAGAAATGTGTCTTTGGGGTCACATCTGGCAAGCTTCTAGGCTTCATAGTTTCTAAACGAGGTATAGAGATCGACCCCAAGAAGGTCAAGGCTATCTTAGACATGCCTCCTCCCCAGACACTGCGACAACTTCGCTCTCTTCAAGGAAAGCTCCAATCTGTTCGGCGCTTCATCTCCCAGCTTGCAGATAAGTGTACACCATTTTCACATTTACTAAAGAAGGATGAGAACTTCAAGTGGGATCCTTTATGTCAGCGCAGCTTTGACCATCTCAAGCAGTATCTCATCAATCCCCCTATCTTGGTTCCACCAATTCCTGGTCGTCCCCTAATTTTGTACATATCAGCAACACCTACTGCTCTAGGGGCACTTCTAGCACAGCTTGATGACTACAAAAGAGAAAGAGCCATCTACTACATCAGTAGAACCCTAGTTGGTTATGAACTCAATTACACTCCTATGGAAAAAGCTTGTTTGGCAGTTGTCTTCTCAACTCAAAAGCTTCGCCATTACATGCTAAGTCATACCATCCAACTAGTCTCCAAGATTGACCCTCTCAAGTATATGCTCTCTAGAACAACACTTACAGGCCGTTTGGCCAAATGGGTTATGCTCCTTAGTGAATTTGACATCCAGTCTGTGGATAGAAAGGCAATCAAAGGGCAAGCTATAGCAGATCACCTAGCTGATGCACCTCTAATAGATGCTTATCCGTTGATCACAGAATTTCCAGATGAGCATATCTGTCTAATTGAAGAACAACCCCCATGGAAACTTTATTTTGATGGCTCATACACATCTCATGGATCAGGGGCAGGAATATTGTTGGTCACACCTCAAGGAGATTACATTCCAAAAGCCTTCAAGCTACAATTCCCTAGCACCAACAATATAGCTGAATATGAGGCCCTCATAGCAGGATTAAAGATAGCTGTAGAATGGAACATTGTTGAGCTACAAATCTTTGGCGATTCTCAGCTCATCATCAAGCAAGCCCTAAATGAATATCAAACCAAAGATGAAAAGCTATTACCCTACAAAGAGCTGGTTGATCAGCTAACCCAACATTTTACAAAGCTTCAGTTTACACAAGTGCCTCGAATACAGAACAAAGCAACAGATGCTATGGCTACTATAGGCTCGCTCTTGGAAATTCCCCAAGCAGCTACACAGTATGAGTTTTTAGTGGAGCAGCTCCTCACACCCACCTATGCGAATGAGGATTCAAACTATGTTTGTATCTTGGTTGGTCCCCAATCCCCTTGGTACCATGAGATTCACGCTTACCTTAACGATGGTATCATATTCCCTCACCTCACACGTACCCAACGCCAGAACCTCATCCGAAAATCATCCCGCTATGTTATCATAGCCAATACCCTATATCGTCGGGGTTATCACGATACTCTCTCTCGATGTTTAGACCAAAATGAGGCCGCGATGGTGTTAAAGGAAGTACACTCTGGACTTTGCGGTGCCCACACGAGTGGTATTGTCCTAGCGCGACAAATCCTTAGAGCAGGCTACTATTGGCCTACCATTGAAGAAGACTCCTGTGACTTTGTTAGAAAGTGTCTCCCATGTCAACAACATGCAAATCTTGTGCACGCTCCAGCACAGGATCTACAACCTATTGCACCACCTTGGCCTTTCGCTTGTTGGGGCCTTGATCTAGTTGGAACTATCACACCCCTCTCATCTGATGGACATAAATGGATAATAACAGCTACAGACTATTTCACTAAATGGGTGGAAGCAGTCCCCCTAGTCTCAGCTACAGGAGTTCAGGTCTCCAAGTTCATCTTGTACCACATTGTTTGCCGCTTCGGCATCCCATCCACCATCTTCACTGACCACAGAGGTAACTTTGAAAATCTCAACATGGAAGAATTATGCACTTCCCTCCGCATCCATCACCGCTTTTCTAGCCCATATTTCCCACAAGGTAATGGCCAGGAAGAGGCAACTAACAAAACCCTCCTCAAAATTCTAAAGAAAGTTGTCAATGATTCCGGCCGTGATTGGCACCTACAAATAAATCCAGCCCTATGGGCCTATCGAACTTCCTTCCGTACATCCACAGGCACAACTCCATACTCCCTAGTCTATGGTGCCGAAGCAGTACTACCTATAGAGGTTGAACTTCCCTCCTTGCGCATATCTTTGCAAGGGCAAATATCAGATGAAGAATATAGAGTAGCTCGGCTCACCCAGCTAGATCTCTTAGACAAGAAGCGAAAACAAGCCTATGATCATCTCATAGTCTATAAAACTCGTCTCAAAAGGAATTTCAACAAGAAGGTGCTTCCACGACACTTTCAGCCAGGTGACATGGTCCTTAAAGAAAACATGAAAGTCCAAGCAGATCGAGAAAAGAAAGGCAAGTTTGAACCTACATGGCTTGGTCCTTATGTTGTCACTGCTTCCTTTGGCTCTGGAGCTTATCAGCTATCTACACCAGAAGGAGAACTCTTGAATGATCCTACTAACATCATTCATCTCAAGAAGTTCTATGCTTGAAGATCCTTGGTATACCAGGCTTTTGAAAAATACAAAAGAAAAAAAAATAGTAAAGAGAAACAAGCGTCCAATGGTGAAAACTTGGCAATTCAAGCACCTTGGTGAAAACCTGGTAATTCAGGCGCCTTGTGTACTAAAGACTAATCCATTATCTATCACTATCCTATCCCTCATCCATTTACCCACCATCCCATAAGACACACTTGCTTGTTCCCTTGGTGTTCCAACCAAATATCCAAAATCTGATGAAGCTTGTAAATACCTCCTGTACAGCTTGTAAATCTTGTACCAAAGCTTGTATTATAGCTTGTAAATCTTGTACCATACCTTGTATATCCAAATCTTGTCCAAAGCTTGTACCATACTCCAAATTGTAGATAATCTTGTATCCTAGCTTGTATCCTATCACATGCACCCAAAGAATTCCATTTTCCTTAAGCTTTTCGCAAACCATCTACCTATCCACCTATCACCTATTATAGACATCCCATCCTTCACAAACATTTCCATCTCACAAAAACCAAAACATGAACAAACTTGTACATTTGTAACATATCTTGGTCCATCAGCTTGTACATCCTCTTTAACTTGGTACCATTGTATCTATCCAGCGTTCATGTCAGTTCGTCCTTGATCAGCATCTTGCACCCATCACACATCTTGGTTAGCTATTCCAACGCATCCTTTAGCTAGATTTCCTGTCACCAAAGTGTTATCTTTCTTAGTTCAGCTTGCCAGATGCATCACTCATCCAAATCCACCAGCTTCGATGCTCTCTAATAGGTCCTTGCATCATATAGCTTTCCTCATGTCTGATCTTGGTCCGTTAGTGCCTTGTCCTACCCATCTCGTTGGCAAATGGCTCTCTTTTGGATTTTCACTTTCTTTTGATTTGGGATCTTCCCTTTTGGGTCTTGAAGTATCTTTTCCAAGCAATCTCCTTGTTCCCTCCTCAAGGTTGCCACGATCTTCCATATCATGGTATGCTGCGAATGGGGCAATTAGAGCGTAAGGTCTTGATCAGGTCTTTCGTTTGTTTTTCTTTTCTGCTTGTGGGTTCTCCAGTGTCGTTTCCACGCTGCTTCCTTTAGGATTCATGTGTGATGCTGGGGCAATCCTTGTGTGTTTGTTTTGAGTTAGTTTGTCAGTCCTTTGGACGGTTGGTGAAAAGGCCTTGATGTTCTTGGTAACCTTGGCAATTAACCAATAGTCCTATAGCAAATCTAGTGCTCAACTACATGGTGGTACTTCTCTTTGAAGTATCCCCTCGCTCAAAAAGCTTCAATGGTTTTCCTTCATCTCCATTATCCCCCATCCATATCCAGCATCCGTCTCTCCTACCCCAGCTGATGCATCAGTATCTCTTTGAATCACTCATCACTCTTAGCTTTAGGGATCCACAATCCTAGTCTTAGGGATCCACCAATCCAAATCAACCCACCAAGCCTCATCTTTCGAGATCCACAATCCTAGTCCTAGGGATCTCCGAAACCCATCTTCCGCCAATCTAACTCTTTGAAATCCTGTTGCATCATCCTTATAATCCCCTCATCCATCTCCCTATCCTGGATTCTTTTTTATAGCGCTCCGCTCCTTCATCCTCTGCAATCCCTGAGATCTTAAGCTTGCTTCCTCTTGTGCCTCTGATTCTCCCTTTATCATTCTCCCATAGTAAGAGTTTGAGCTAACTAAACCTCTTCTCTTAATCCAATTTGAGTCTCCTTGCTCATCCCAGATTCTTGTATTTTTCAAGAAGCCACCAAGCCTCGCTTTCTCTCCCCGCTGCCTTCTTGAGGGGGCATCTCATAGTCCATTCTCTCCTCTTCTGCTCTAGCCTTGGGCATCTTATTTTCTTATCTTTGATGTCATGCCACTTGCGGCATCACATCAAAGAGGGGCAAAATGTAGACACCTAAAAATCCTTTAGAAAATAAAGTATTTTTATTTTCTGAAAAATTCTCGATGACATCATCATTAATTAATTAATTAATTATTTAATTAATTAATTAATTAATTTTTATGCCATTAAATCCTTTTATCTTAATTAAAAATATTTAATTAAGGAATCCCTCCCAAAAATGTTTAAATCTTATTTAAACATTATTTTCTTATTTATTAATTATTTAATTAATAAATTGACCAAAAATCCTAAAATAAATAAAAAATTTATTTTTTTCCCAAAAGTTGGCCAATTTCCTTATGACCAATAACCTCTTCCAAAATCTTCTAATCCTTCTTTAATTTTGATTAAAGGCTAATCCCATCATTTCCTACCCCTAATCCCAACTCAAAATATTTAATTAAAATTAAATATTAATCCTCATGTTTATTAAAAAAGTTTTATTAAATATCTCCTCAACCCAAACCCTTGAAATAAATAAAACTTTATTTATTTCCTAAAAATCTAATTTATCCTCATCCTAAGAAGTTCTAGACTCTTCTAGAAAGTCTTCATCCTCATCCTAGGAAATTCTAGACTATTCTAGAAAGTCTTTATCCTCCTCCAAAATCTAGACTCTTCTAGAAGATGTCTTTAAACCTAATCCTAATCCCCTCCTAACCTTGTCACATTCCCTAAACATGGGTTAAGACTTACTAACCCAAGCCAAAGTTAACAAATATCTCCTCCTTCACCCACCCTCATTAAATGCCATCCACTTGCCTATCCCTAAGCTAATCCTAAACCATCCTAATCCATCCTCTAATCATTTGTACAAGCTTAAGCAAGCTTAAAACCTTCCTAATCAAGTCCAAGTCTAATTTTCTCTCATCACCCTCAAAATATCTCAACCATAAAACTTTATGAAGTCCACTAGGTCATAAATGACTCTTACAAGCCCTTTTATTGCTCTTACAAGTCATTATGAGGGTCTTTATGAAGATTTTATCTCTTGAGCCTCCTTTGTTGACTCATCCTTTCCTTTTCCTCCATCCTCTCACCATGTGACATGTGTCACTCCTTGATTGGCTTTAAGGAAGCACAATCCATGTGCTCTCCTCTCATGCAATCTGAGCCTTCCATAAGCTTTTTCCCATCCTTGCATCTTAGCCCTCAATTCCTCAAGCCTCTTGCCTATAAATTGGATCCTTCCTCTTTACAAAAGAACACAATCCATGAAGTAAAGTTATAATGCTATTTTGAGAGCCAAATCCATACTAAAGCCATCTATCCACACCAAAAATCCACAATCATCCATTGAAGCCTTTGGAAGCATATTGAGCATACATCCTATCTTTTTAGACAAAGCTACTCAACAAGAGAGCTTCTCATTGAGAGAGCCCATTAATGGCTCATATTTTCAATTGAGAGCTCATCTTAGTCTATCTTGAAGTTTATGAATTTTGTTTAGTTTGTAGAAGCTTTATTTAAATTTGGTTTCTATTAGCATACTAACATTGCTCATATACAGTTAGAAGTGTGCTTGGTTAGAGGACTTCAACTTACAATTAAGTAAGCACCCTATTAAAGGATTTCATATAGCCTGTTAGGACTACTCTGTTAAGAGATTTAACTAAAATCACCTATTAAAATGTCTCAGCATAGATCCTGTGGTTGGCACTTGCTTGCCTGGCAATAAATCACCTCTACACAATCTTTGATTGATCCTTCACGATATGATGTTTCAATGTTGTATCCTTCTCTATCCTCTATTCTTTACTTAACTGATTTTGCAATTCACTCTTACTGCTAAGTCACCTTGAATACTTTGCAAACTATATTTGATCATTCACCCCTTGTACACTATTCTCTCATCATTGTTAAGATTTAGGGCTTCGTCCTCCTTAAGAAGACTTTAGTGGCTTAGGGTTAGGTATGAATCTATGGCTAAGATTCATCCATTTTTCCACTTAAACATTCCCATTTTTTAATTGGCTGCATGTAATTACATAAGGAATCCACATATAGATTCGTCCTTATCTCCAAAAGATCGAGATCTATCCTTAAGTCGGCTTGAAAATGATTTACATAGTTGTTTGTGCCATTACAGACAAATATGTCCAAACTATGTCATTTGGTATATGAAGTCTCTGATGCTCAACATACATTGTATTTATGCTTTTGACTTGACACCTGAATTGCTCGACATCCACTCTTTACTTGGCACTTGAATCACTTGACATGGTCTATCTTCTCAGCACTTGAGTGACTCGACACTCATTGTAACTCATCATGGTCTAGCATTTATATGTTGTGCTTGGCATGTATTACTAGTTTGGCATGAACTAAGTAAATGCCCTAAGTGTGTTGACACTCACTTGTCAAAACCAATCTGAGATCAACAATCTCCACTTTTGACATGAGTGTCAAAAACACTTAAATATACAATATTCTACTTAACTTCTCAAGCATAACATATCCATGACTTAACTTATATACAAAACTTTAAAATTTTCAAAATTTTGCAATAACCTATATACCTCAAACTTGACAACTCCCCTTGAGTTAATGTGTCTGTTTTGTATCCAAAATCTATGCTTCTGTCCTGACTTCAATGTGTTGTATTCGATACTCTTTCATTTGATCTGATATCTATATCTAGTTTACTATTTTCCTCAAAAATGTGTCTCCAAAAATGTATATGTATATCACCCCAATGATATATAACCTTATTTTATTGTCTACCTTTCTTTTATTCATTGCTCTCCCTTTGTTCATACTCCTTTTCTATATTTCTTTGTTTCTGGCCCCCCCTTTTCTTTATTCTCTCCCCCATGGTTTATCTATGCTTTATCACTCCCCATTTATCTCTCCCCAATGGTTTATCTCTCCCCGCTTTTGACACTCATGTCAAATGGGCTATACACATATAGTGTTTTTGTTCAAAAAGGATTTATGAACTTCCATTATGATTTTAAGAGCTGCATTCTAGTTGTCACATGCAACATCCAATGACTTGATTTGGATAGCAAGCTCGGCAACAAGGTGTACTAGGCCATCTAGAGTAGAAAGATTAGGGTCTTTCTTCAGTAGAGTTTCTACATAACCTAGTTCCTTGTGCAATATTTCCATGTATGGGGTGAGGGATGCCATATACATGTCAATTTGGCTCTTATACTAACCTCTTCTACTATTAACACAACCAATTGACTTTGTGACTAAAGAAATGTATGAAAATGCTTCTAACTCTGAGCAGGGTTTTGAGGTAACCTTGTACCTGATATATTGAGATTTCTCTCCAGGCTCAAAATATGATGTCTGGACTCTTGGATGAAGAGTGTAGGGTCACAAAATTTGGTGTACAATGAGAATATATTCTCAAGTACCTTCTTCACATCCTCAACCTTTATTGCCAATGCAACTTGAGTGAGTGCGTATGGGGCCTTTTTGTTTTGGAAAAGCAAAAATAAATGTCAAGCACTCAACTTAATACACCTATTATATACGTCATTTAAATCCATGAACATATCTTATAATCCAATGAATAATCTCAATCAACATAGGGGAATTGATTACTTAATGATCCATTAAGGTTTTTAACTTGGAGAGAGTTGGGATTTTATGAACTTCTCTGTGTAGTTGAAAATATAGTTTAAAGTAGATTTGGGTAGGATATTTTTCATTATGGTCATGAATAGTTTATAGTGTTAAAAGATATTATATTTTAATTATTCATGATAAGGATCTCAAATGATTTGATTTTACTATATGTTAAATTATTTAAGTCTATAATGTAATTTAAAATTTATCATAGAGATAGATCATGTTATATGAATTTCATTCTCATGGATTATAAAATGTCACCTGTAATATAAATGAATAATTTTAATATCTTTTTAATATATAAAAAATCACAATTTATAGGAACAATTTGTTGTGTATGTCAATCTTTAATAGTTTACAAATATTTTATATATTATATATTTATTTTGTCATTTGTTAATATTTTTATATTTAATTATTTATACAATTATTTAATTTTTTTATTATATTGTTAATTTCAATATTGTTCAACTATATTCTCAAATGATGACAAAGATAAAGTGGTGATCAATACACAAATAATATCAATTGAATCAACATTATAAATTATGAAAGGTAGAATGCCACTTAATATTTCATTACCACTAACATTGTATCAACATATAAATCATATAAAAGATAATGCCACTTAATATTCCATCACCGCTAACACTTTTATTTGTTCCTACTAGTTAACATTGAGAAAGTTCTATTTTTGCCCTCTTTTTGCCTAATATTATTGTTAGTTAATAATTTTTCAGTTATTGTTTACAAGAAAAAAGAAAAATACTAAACATCATTTAGTTCAAATGTGTAGTTTTGGAGTCAAACTTATTGACTATGTGTTTCATTATTAGTCTCTCATGAGAACAAATAGTATATCTAGACAAAAGGTGAAGATTTGAGTCTTCTTGAAAGGTCATCCATTCCAATACTATATTTGGCATGGGCTTTGGGAGTTGCCTATGCAACATCGACTATCATGTACATTATTTGCAAGAGGTTACCTTACAAAATAAGATACCAAAGTACACATCTCTTATGCACCTATGTAGAATGCACAATTAATCAGACTGGATGCTCCCAAGTAGACAAAAGCTTAAACAATGTAGTGCATGACAAAACAATGCCAAAATAAGAGATGTAGTAACACATAACAAGATTTGGGTGGAGAAAAATACCTAGTTGTCTTTATTATATGCAATCCAATATTGCAATAACATGGACCAAGATTTGGGGGAGTAAAATGCCCTTTTTTCTTTGTTACATGCAATCCAATATTGCAATAACAAGGATAGGATAATGTATTCAAAAATATAAATTTTTGCCAAGGTTTGGTCTTGCCAAGACAATATTGACATAAATCTTATTACAATGAAATGAGGCCTCAGCTCAAATACACATAATGGCTACAAAAAGACTTGCCTACTAGGAGTACCCAGTTTTGTCCTTTGCTCCAAATCCCATTACCAAAATCCTTCATTTCTTAAATGTGAATTCTCTTCCATGTCCCAAATGAATGAGAAAGACATCTTTAAAAGAGAAGCCTTGAGTATGCATCAAAAACTAGTCATTGCCAAAATGAGGTACGACCCAAATGTCCCATCTCCTCAATCAATGCATCCCACACATTATATTAATTAAGAAGCCATAAAAGCTACACCAGTTGGCTCCAAAAGAAAAATCTCCAAGGTAAAAAAAGTTTAATGATTCTGTGAAGCGCTACCAAATTTTGATGCTAGGATGAATGGGAACCCCACCATGAGACAAAATTAACCTTGCTTCAAAATCATGTAGGTCAGCCTCATATTGATGACACCAAGTCAAGACATGAAGGAGCTAGTTGGATTCCATGAAAGAAAGATACCAAGTTAGATGTGCAAACAAGGAAAATGAGTTGACATGGATGACTCAAAGTGTAGGCCCTGATAGCCCTTATTTTCACTATGCCAACATTTTTGGAATTTTATTATGAAAATATCTTGAAATATGTTGTATTGATTAGGGTTTGTTCTATATTGTTGTCTTTTCTTAGTGAAACCCTTAACCTAATACCATTGTGCCCTAGCCCAGTTTGAAATTTTTTCTCTAGTAGGATATTTTGATGTCCTAAGGATTATGTTTTGACCCTGTCATTGAGAAATTTCCTAAAATCCATGATTAGGCATGACCTTTACCATAGGTTTTGTGTTCAAGTGGGAGATCACATGTGATTTTCATATTTTACATCTTACATTATGATCTTATGATTGGGGTTTTAAGCTCTAGTCGTAAGCCTAAGTTTTCCCTCTTCCGATGTTACAAAGTAAAGGCTAGCAGAAGGTCATAAAGGTAGGTGTTGGGTCTCTCAATGTTATGGTATCCCATTTAATCACAACATCACGGGTGTGTGTCTTGAAGTTTTCAATCTAACAATCATCCCATACTATGTCATCATAAGCATCTTATGGTAAATAACAAGTGATACAATGTTAGGATAAGATGAAAAGCATATAAGCATAAAGGCTCAAAAGGTAATCCTCAACCATACAAGAGAAAAAGGATCATAAGATAATAGGACATGAAATGCTAAGGTTATGGAGGGTTATGATCTTACGATGAATGCAAGATCATATAAGCATAAAGGTTTTAAAAGAGACTTTTGAAGATATGAAAGTAAGGAGATTGTAAGATCATAAGCAGGGAAATGTCAAAGTTAAGTGATATGTTGGTAAGAGGTGGGGCTAGGCACATAAGCATAAAGAAATTGAAGCACATGGAAATTGAATCTTTCAAAGATACAAAGAGCAATAAAGCTTAAAATCACAGGAGCAAGCTTTGAGGGTTTCTGAAGCCATAAAATACAGGTGAGTGTATGGTCACAAGGGATAATTTATAAAGTGAATTCAAGAGTTTCGAAGTTACAACTAAGGGGATATAACACCAAACATATGATCAGGAGTTAAAGACAACAGTTAAAGGAAAGCTTTTGAAGTCATGACGAGTGTTAGTTGACTGTGATTGAGAGATCATAAGAAAAGAAAAGACAAGGCCTGATGCTATGCAAAGTTGTGATTGTATGATCGTAAAGGTTTATATGTAAGGGAATGAAGCTATGAGAAGGTTTGTAAAATTCTTTTCATAATATCATAGCTGTGGATAAGGTATTATGTTCAGTGTTCTAATCTTGCAATATAAATGTCAATTGTAAGATCATAAGACACTTGAAAGGGTTCCTCGCCGATATAATGAAGACTTAATCGTAAGATTGTAAAGGTCGAATTCATTACTTACGAGGATATGAAGGGTTTTAATTTTAAAGTGTATTGTAAGATTGCAAGCCCTCAAATAAGACATGAAAACACTTTTTGCCTTTTTTCTAAGCTAGAAATGTGACATGGTTCTTGGCCAATGAAGTTTGAGCAAAGTACAAGAAATTTTGAGCTAGATAGTTATGTCAACGGTCCATTGAGGTGATAGAAAACACAAAGTTTAAAGCTCATGCATGTAGGAGTTTAATGCATAGAAATGGTTGATGAAGTATACACAACATAAAGACATTCTCCAGGCCAACAATAGGTTATCGTTTATAGAAATAAAAGGTTTCCAATAGTTGTAGAGTTTTCAATGCAAAGGATTTATAGTTTTTAGTGCTAATTATAGAGTTTCTAGAGTTTTAATTCACAAACAAGATATTTGATAAAGAAGTAAAAGAGATTCAAGTTGCATATATGGAAGTTATTGAGAATTCTACTTCTAAAGGAGGGCAAAATAGGTAGAGGAAACCAAATAGATTTGTAGATAAATGGATAAAGTTGTTCCCAAACCCATCAAACGCTATCTCTACATATGACCATGATTTTAGAGATTTGTATGTATTTTGCAAGGATTCTATTTTCCCTAGTGTTGGTGGTTATGAAATGTTTAGATATTTCTAGAATAATAGATTTGATAAGATTTCTATGTGTAATCCATGAAAGAAGAATCTAGCTAAGCTCATTTTCCTAGAGGTATTTGTAGATGCTAATCTTGTAAAATCCCTAATCAGATCTTACAACCCAACCACTAAATCTTTTCATATGTATGATGGGACTATTTTGTGTAGATTGAATCATGCTTCTTTCATTGAAGCTTTTGGGTTAGATGGCATAATGGAAAAACCACTGTACTTAGAAGAACTGCAGGAGAAGTTTGAGAGAAATAAAAAAGCCTACATTGGAAAAGTTATGATGCAACACATCCTAATGGACCTCAAGAAGGTTGGGGATTATCCAAAGAAGGTAGATAAGATGATGCCCCTAGACAAATTCAAGAATTACTTTGTGAAGACTGTGTATGGTTTCCAAAAAGTATTAGACATAGATGCTTTTGATATGGTATATGGTGTTGGAATTACAAGTGGGAAGAGAGTAAACTTTTGAGAGGGGGGGTGAATCAGGAGTTTAAACTTGGACCCATAAAACTTTCACCATTCATACATTACATGAATTAATATACTAAAATAACATATATGCATCAATCATGTAAAAATGTAATCAAACACACACATAACACCAGATATGATTACCCAGAAATCCTCCAAATGAGAAGGTAAAACTGGGGTGGGGATGACACCCACAAATTTTCACTACTACATCAATAAAGTGTATCTAATTAAGGTTGTAATGGTTTGACCATGAATCATGGTTTTCCCTATGAAAGGCCTACCCTGTGAAAGGCTCACAAAGACTATTAAGTCCCACCTTGTTAGAGGATTTCAACACCCTGTTAGAAGAGTTCCTGGTTAGAGGACTTCAACTTTCAATTAAGTAAGCACCCTATCAAAGGATTTCATATAGCCTATTGGGACTACTCTGTTAAGAGATTTAACTAAAATCAATAGTTAAAATGTCTTAGCATAGATCCTGAGGTTGGTACTTGCTTGCCTAATAATAGATCACCTCTACACAATCTTTGATTGATCCTTCATGATTTGATGTATCGATGTTGTATCCTTCTCTATCCTCTGTTCTTCACTTAGCTAATTTTGTAATTCAATCTTATTGCTAAGTCACCTTGAATACTCTACAAACTATATGTGATCATTCACCCCTTGTACACTATTCTCTCATCATTGTTAAGATTTAGGGCTTCGTTCTCCTTAAGAAAACTCTGGTGGCTTAGGGTTAGGTATGAATCTACGAATGAGATTCATCCATTTCGCTACTTAAACCTTCCCATTTCTAATTGTCTACATGTAATTACGTAGGGAATCTACATATAGATTTGTCCTTATCTCCCAAAGATCAATGTCTATCCTTAAGTCAACTTGAAAATGGTTTACATAGTTGTTTGTGCCATTACAAAAAAAATGTCCAAACTATGTCACTTGGCATATGAAGTCTCTGATGCTTGGCATACATTGTATTTCTACTTTTGACTCGACATCTGAATTGCTCAACATGCACTATTTACTTGACACTTGAATCACTCAGCATGGTCTATCTGCTCAACACTCGAGTGACTCGACACTCATTGCAACTCAGCATGGTCTAACATTTATATGTTATACTCAACATGTATTGCTAGTTTGGCATGAACTAAGTAATGACTTAAGTGTGTTGACTCTCACTTGTCAAAACTAATTTGAGATCAACATATGGATCAATATACATTATTTATAGAGATGTACAGGATGCATATCATAGTGAAAAATATGATTATGTAGATTTTATCCTAGAGAAAATCAAAGGTAATATTGAACTGGCATGGAAAGGAGAAATGAGGAATTTTGGATTCAACCATTACTCATTACTTATGCTTTTGATTCTATATAAGAATGTGGGGTATATCAGCCCATATTTCATTGATTAAACATGAGATGGAAATGGAGAGATACCACTTCAATTGTGAACATGGTTATAGGATAGATTCTATCACTGCTTTGATCATGTTTCTTTTTTCAATAACTTTAGTTCTGTGATTATGAGAATGCTAGACCCTAGTTTCTTTAGGGCTCCTGAGATCTTGAAGAGTTTATTGAGACCAACCCTTCTACCTAAAAGAAAAAGGCTAGATCATAATTGGGATGACATTTTCTTGTTTCCAACTTTTTCACTCATGAGAGTATATGGTTGTCTTCAACCACCCCACATATTGCCCAAATATATCCCTCCCAGATTGGCCATCATTGAATTCATGTGGCAATTGATTTTGGTAAATAAGGAATACTTAGGTCCTAAGTTGCATAAAGTCACATTTATTTGTAGGTGTTTAAAAATAGGAGACTTTTCAATTGGAAAAGAATCCTTGGACCAAATCCATTCTTTCCTCTACCACTATTATTTGTCACTTATTCCCTATAGGATGTATGACCCAGATGGCTACATGAGGAACATCTTGAAAGAAATTAGGAATTATTTGTTACCAAGTAGAAAGGAATTACCACATGAGGACCTAATTCCAAACATTATAGCTAAGGGGGAAGTTGTTGAAATATTAGTTAAATTTGATGATGTTTTAAGGGTAGAGAGTGAGATGAAGAAAGTAGATCAAAATTTCAAGGGTTTTTATAAGGATATCCCTTATCCAAAAAGAATAAGGAAGATGGTGGATGATCATGCTAAGATCATGGCACAAATGCCTATATGGCCAATTGGAGAGGAGGAAAGAGTAAATCTTGATAACCTAGAGCCAGATGTAACTTTGGAAGTTTAAGAGGATGAGCCTGCTGAAGTATCATGGGTTACCAAGGGTAACAAAAGATATAAAGTGGTCCATATACCTAAAAAGGTAAAACAAAGGACACTTCAAATCATGCCTAGAAGAAATTAGTATTTTTTTGATCTGAGGTAGAGTTATGTACAAGACAGAGTGAATGCAGTAGAGAATTATCTGATTGATCTAGTGCTGGACACTACAAGATTGGATGAAAGGGTCATTCAAGCTTAGCAATTTATAGAGGATGATGAGTTTATAAACTCTACTAAGTTTAAAATTTTCCTCTACAAAGTAAAGTAGAGTGAATTGGTATTGGAACTTAAACTAGGAGAATCTAATGGAAGAAACAAGAATTGGTTGATAAGCTTCATGCCTATGACCTAGAGAGTGAGGTGATGACTCCTGTAGAGGCTAGAGACCTAGTAAATAGAAGTGGTATGCTTCTAGTGCTTGGCTAGGGTTTGGAGCAAGCTGTCATGCTTGACTAGATAAGAAGACAAGAAAATGCTATATCTTATGAAGCATATGGAGTTGATGGACTTCAGAAGGGATCAAGATTCAATATTGATTCCAAGTTTCTAGCATGGAGCATGGCTCCTACAAAAAATAAGCCTAATTTAATGGATGTAAAGAGTAATGACCAAGGAAACATGATAGTTTGGACTGTGTAGGGTACTTCAGGTACATATATTTCCAAGGCAATGAAACACTTCTCATTCATGAATGAGGCTAAAGTGGAGGAAATAGAGACAAGAATACTTAGAGCATTCCATGACTATATAGATGTTAGGAAAATCTATGAAGAAGAGCTCAGGAAGAGCCATGTTTATATATATAGGATAGAAGAACTAGAGGTTAAAGCTTAGGGGCTAGAGGTAGAAGTTGCATCTTTGAAAGAGAAACTAGCTAATGTAGAGCAACATAGGGTACAAGGCATCTAGGAACAACTAGCCATGGTCACAATGGAAATGTCCACTCAAATTGCAGAGCTAGAGAAAGAAGAAGCAAAACCTAGAAGGATGAGCATCGATGCTCCCTCTCCATATCAAGGTGGCGAGTTAAGGACAACTTTCTTAAAAAGCACGATAGGCCATAGTGTAGAAACTCTAAAGAAGATTTCTCAAAAGGCTCATGCTCTCTATATTTCTTTGGAAGATGCTAAGAAGCTTTGCAATGAAGCACTTGCATGGCTATCACCCACTTTTAGTCTATGGGATCCATATACACAATTCTTAGAGAGGCTAATCATGTTAATGGAAAAGAAGCCATATTTACCAGATAATATCATCATGGTAAAAGAAGGCCTGGAGATAGTTAAAGAATCAATAGGATTCTTTACTGATAAGTTGCAGACAATACAAGGCAAAATGAGAATCATGTCACAACATATTGCACCTTGTATCCCATCAATTTTATATGCTGATAGTAAACTGAAGGACTAGCAAGAGTGGTCAGATTATTTTGGTTGAATGTTAACTCAAGCTTGGACAACATTAGTTTTTGAAGATGATAGTGACATCCCTTTTAATAATCAGATTGATTCATTGTTCAAAGTTGAAATAGACTTCAATGAATTTTCAATAGAAGTAAAAGCCATCATAGTTTCCAGGTGGAAAAAGGAAACAAAAGATTTAGATGAAGTTGAAGGCACTGAATGGCCCACCAAAAGGAAGATTTAAGTATGGGAAGTGGTGGGGGAAATTAAGGCTTTGCTAATAGGGAACAGTTGAAGAATTTCAACAGAATGGCAGAAGAGACAAAGGGGCAATGAAAGAAATAGATAGTTAAAGACAAATAGAAATATGCTGAAGACGTCTATAGAAAGTGCCACCTACCAATTTTGCAACTACATATCAGTTTTGATTAAAATACAAAGAATTTTTGTAAAAATAACATGTGAAATATATTTATATTTTCTTTCTAGTAGAATTTTGACATTTGTTCTCCCATCTGAAGCTTGTTGCAATCCTTCTATAAAAGGATTTCCAAGATGTGGAGTGAGGGTCCAAATTTTGTATAATTTTTAGTGTTTATGCTATTTGTAGTTGGTCTAGTTTTTGTGTCAATGATATGTTGTTTCAAATTTGTATACCATATACATAATGAAAAGTGAATGACAAAATTTGTCATATTTTGAGTTATATTTTGAGTTTACACCAGTGATGTATTATTTTCAAAGAATATTAATATGAAGAGGGAGTTCTAAATGTCCATGTCTTTGAGTTCTGTCTCTATTTTCATATGCTTGTAATTTTGGAATTGAATGAGAAAATTTCATACAATTTAATGTAGCTAGGATAGGTTGTATGCCAATTTATTGTTGCTTTTAATTCAAGGAATTAAGTAAATGCTTCCATAAATTGAAAGGGTTAACAACTAATAATTCTAATTACAAGTCAATTAAATAGGTCAATTATTTATTGGTATAACTATTTATAGCAATGGATAAGGAATTTGTCACAAGTTGTGATGCAAACTGATGCAATTATTTGGTTACAAAAAATACATTTAAAATAAAAATCAATATTACTTTCTATAATGAAGAATTAAATTGTTGGTCATTACTTATTTGTAATAGCTTTCCTTTGAGTTGTAGTTGGCTATTATAATCAAGGAGTTAATTAAAAATCCACAAAGATTGTTGACCATTTTCTGCTATAGGGGATAGATGTGAAAGAAGAGTGTGAGTGAATTATTTTTGAATAATATCAAATAACCAATAATTTCAACCCCTAAGCTACACCCATCTTGGCCCTATAGAGCCTAAAGTGTAAAGAGTCTTTGTGCTTTATTGAAGTTGGTTTAGATCTAAGAAAAAATTGGTTGAATATAAGAAATAGCTAATCCTAGACTGAGTTTTATCTTTTGTATCTTGGTATTGGGTTTGTACAACCTGGTAGTTTTGAAACACCAACGAACCCCTAACATCATCCTCACTAAACTAGTGGTGGTGCCCTAAATGCCTATGCAAGTCTATTTTGCACCAAGTGGTCAACTATGAACTAATTACTTAGGTGTAGAAAGGTTCCTTGCCTCAATTATTGCATGATGATTTCCTCATCACACCATAATGTTTCACAATGCTCCCAAGTGGTTGTCTCTTTGCCTTGTCCATTGAACACAACCATGAACATCCATTTTCCTCCACCTTGGGTTCTCATTGCAAGCACATGTATTACATGATGATATGAATTATCAACTGCACTGGCTAGCCCCTTGTGTGCAATGTTTCTCATTAATTCCTCCTCATCAACATGATTTGCCTTAGTTGAGAAACATGAAAGACAAGATGGGTCCCCAAGTGAGAAGGCAAGTTGATCTTGTATGCTACTGGGCTTATCTTCTCAACCACCTCAAAAGGACCTTCAAACCATCTATTCAGTGAACCACTCAATCCCTTGGGCACTTTGAACTGATTTGGATCCCTATGTAGCAATACCTTATCAACAACATTGAACTCAAGTTTTTTCCTATGGTTGTCATTAAACTTCTTCATCCAATTAGAAGCATGTGTCAAATGATACCATGTCAAATCAACTCTTTCAAACCAAGATTGGAATAGTTCAATGGCATTCTTATCTACACCTTGATATCTGACCATCATAGTATAGGGTGTGAGTATTGTCTCATTGTCAACTCAAAAGGAATAAGCTTGGAAGGCTCACTAATTTGAAAATTGTAAGGAAAATGGGCCACATAAAGAAACCTCAAACAATTTCTCTAATATCATTCAAAAAAATGCCTCAAGTAGTCTTCAAGGATACTATTTATCCACTTAGTCAACCCATCAATCTGAGGATAAAACCCATAACTCATCAACAAGTGAGTTCTGATTATCTTGAACAAATCTTGCCAAAAAGATGAAGTGGACTGTGGGTCTCGGTCACTTACGATGTTCAAATGGATGCCCCAAGACTTGACCACATTATTGAAAAATAATTTAGCTACATCCTCAGTTTTACATGGCATCTTGCATGCAATAAAGATGTCATATTTACTAAAGTGGTCTACAAGAACTATTATGCTAGAAAATCCATCAACATTAGGAAATTATCTGATGAAGTCCATACTCACACTTGTTAAAGATCAAACTAATACTGGAAGAGGCTGTAGCACTCCTACAAGTTGCATCATCACTACTTTGGCTTGCTGGCAAGTGAGGCAAGTCCTCACATATCTATCAACATCATACCACGTGGTGAGCCAGTAGAAACCTCTCTCCAAAAATGGAATTGTTTGGCTTTGACCTAGATGATTTGCCCAAATAGAATCATGGCACTCATGTAGCACCTCTCTATGAACATATTCCCATTGTAGAAGGTAGAATTGACTGCTGACATAATTCAAGTACCATCTTGGATTGTGAATCACCTTGTTTATCTTGCTCAAGCTTGTAAAAAAAAATTCCATACTTGGGAGTCATTCTATAAGCCTCCCTTGATCTTCTCAATCATCTCATTAGACAACATAACTTGGCCTTGGCCCAACACCTCCAATTGTCCAAGTTGTTCCTTTTTGCTAAGTGTGTTGGAAACAAAATTATGTCATCCTGGGTTGTACACCAACTCAAAATTAATCTCCACTAGTAATTCTTTCCACTTTACATTCTTTGGGGTGAGCTAGACTATAGCTTGTAGTTTGTCGAGATGATAATATCCATTTTGAACACAAATAGGATGCCCAAAAAATAATGTCTCCAAATTCTTAGTTAATGCACAATAACAATCATTCCTTTGTCATGTGTCAAGTAGTTTTACTCTCTATCATTGAGTTTCCTAGAATCAAAGGTAATCAGATGTCCCTCCTACATAAGGATTCCTCCCATGGCATAATCAGATGCATCAGTTTGGACTTTGAACCATTCACCATATTTTTGCAAGGCTAAGACTGGCTCCTTAGTCAACTTCTCCTTCAAGGTGTCAAATATATGTTGTTATTTTTGTCCCCATCTCCAACTTTTGTCCTTCTTTAGAAAATCACTAAGGGGTCCTGTTATCTTGGAATATCCTGACCTACAAAATTCCTATAGTAGTTGGCTAGACCAAGAATTGCCTCACCTCATGAACATTATGAAGTGTCTCTCAATCATGAATTGCTACCAACTTCTTTGGATGTAGGTGGATTTGACTACGTCCCATAATGCGACCCAAAAATGACACTTCCTCTTGTGAAAATATGCACTTCTCTCTTTTTAGATACAAATAATGTATTTTGAGTAATTTGAACACTTTCTTGAGGTGTCCCTTGTGTACATTCAAGGCTCTATTGTACATAAGTATATCTAATGCAAGAGCATCCTGGGTGTATGAGAAATCTTGCATCACCCAAAAATATTTTTATTTTCAGCTTTTTCTATTTTAATAAGGACTAGTAGACAACGGGTTGCCATTTTTGGGAACTTGCTATTTTTAGTAAGTTTTTCATACGAGATCAAAATGTTCTCATTTTCTACATGAAGGTTCATTTTAGAGTTATAAGGCTCCCATAAAAATCTCATTGCTCTAGCTTAAGTATCAGAGAATTTATTGCATATTTTCAGTGGAAAATTGAGGAGAAAAATCTTCAAGCTCACTGTTGGAGGTCTTAGAGTGCCCAGATGAGGTCCAAAAACTCGATTGAAGGGCACTTGCACCATTCCAAGCATGTAGATCAGGAGCTAATGTTTCCAAAAAGTGGTTATAATAGCAAATAAGAGCAATAGTTTGAGACTTATGGCCTTCTAAAGTTAGGCTACTTGAAATTTCTAAAATAATTGTCAAAGATGTATTTGGCCGACTCTATATGTATTGTTAATGTCTCTCAGCCATAGGTATTAAGTTTGAATGTCTAGAACCTTCTTTGGTAGCATAAAATTGCCTCTATAAGGAAGGCCTGAACATTGTCTAGGACAACTCTAGGTGGTAGTTCACAACTTAGTCTTGTAGATTATTGTAATGAAGGTGCCCATGTGTGTTAGCATATTCTAGTTGTGAATTTTGTAATTTCACATTTGCGGCGATAATAAGAAGTTCATATTTTGTTCTCACATTTGTTGTTGTTTCTTTGTTTCTGTTATGGGTTTATGATATTAAGGGGAGTACCCTTCATCAATATCATCTAGATACACAACCACACACTTATTCAAAAAAAATCTAAATACATTGTACACCAAGGTATTGAATGTAGCAATGACATTAGTAAGACCAAAGGGCATAACCAAAAAATCATAACTCTCATTCCTAGTTGTTATGACTATTTTCTCTTCATAACCTTGTGTGATTTTGATTTGGTAGCATCCTTGTCTGAAGTCTAACTTACTGAATACATGTGCATCCACCAACTAGTTGAAACTATCTGTAGTGAGGGGAGTGGATATTTTTTCTTGATTGTCAACTTGTTCAATGCCTGATAATTGAAACACAATTTAAGTGTCCCTTTCTTCTTGCATCGAAACAACACTGAGGAAAAATAGGGAGATCTAGATTGATGTAATTATCAAGCCTCAATTAGATCTATCAACTGTCTCTTTAGTTCAACCATCTCCAGTCCTGAAAAATGACAAGGGACCGTTGTAGGTGGTTTTGCTCCATGTTCTAGCTCTATCCTATGATCTACATGTCTCTGTAATGGAAGTAATGCAAGAAGCTTGTTAGACACGAGAACTGTGTACTTTAGTAAACATTTTGGATAACTAAGGTGCTAGAGGTCCTAGACCATTGTCCTTCATTCCATCCTCTAAGCAATATAGCTAAGTATAATTCATCATTTCTAGTCTTATAGATATGCTTTACACTCAGTGTACTAAGTACCCATTTAGAATCCTTTCACTTTACTATAGGGATCATACAAGGTCTAACTAGATTGAGTACCAAAACACATCCAATGTGAGGCACAACTACTACTACTATAGTCCTTAGGAACTCCTGTCCAAGCATGAGATCAAACACACTCATCTCAATGGAAACAATGTCCATGATACCCTACCAAGGTCCAACTAGGATGATCTCCTTCCATATTTCTCCTCTCACCTTATGTGGAGCTATTGTAATAACTTGGAAATGAGTTGAGGTTGGTTCTATTTTTTGGCCAAGCTTTCTAGCTCACCCTATCAATATGTAGTTATGGGTCACCCCTGAATTGACCATCGCCATCACTTTCTTTCCCCCAAAGAATATCTCAACATAAAAAAGTTCATTCTTATTGGAAACATATGTACTTGGGGAACTATGCATTGAGTTAAGGAGTTGCAAGGTGGCTCATCCTAGGCATCTTCTTTTCCTCAACCAAAAGTGCATTGAGACTACTTCAATATGGACATTCATGTACCCAATGGTCATTCTTTCCATAAATAAAATAACAAGGATCACAATATTTATTCATCTCAACAAAAGCTTGATCCTTCTTCTCATTTCCACCATTTGATATTTTAGTCTTCTTACCCATTTGATCATCACCTTGATTCAAAGAGGTGCCACCCTTGTCATTATAGTGAAACTTCTTCCTATGGTTCTCAAATCAAACAACACCCAAGCCTTTTGCTGTGTCACCCTTATACTCAAGAAATCCATATGGATCTATGATAGCTTTGGCAAGGGTTTTTACCTTTTGACACCTCAATTCATCTTTGGCCTAGGGTTGCAAACCCTTGGTAAAAAGGAAAAACTTCTTAGAGTATCTAAGCTTAGTGCACTCCAGGTCCAAAACTTGGAATGTCTTCACATATTTTCAAATGGTGCTAGTGTGCTTCAAGTCATCAAAGCGAGATTGGATGATCCAATCCAAATTACCTGTCCTAAATTGATCATACAATGCTTTCTTCAACTCTTCCCATTTCTTTATTGACTTCACTGGTTTTCATGTACGCTTCTCTACTCAATGAGTTTTCCACCAAATATTTTCGTTTCTATTCAAATGAGTTGCAATCTCATTGACTTGAGCCCATCACTTAATTTTGGTGTGCATGCTAGATTCTCTTCTACATCCTAGAAGAAGTTATCCAATGTTTTTTCATTGCATTCACCATCAGAGGAACTAATTCATGTTGTCTTGGAAGTCTTCCCACCCCCTTGAGACAATGCATGATAGATCTATCGATCCTCTTTGAGAAAATAAACTCCTTCCTAAAAAGAGTGCATCTGATCACCCAGTTTAGGAAGTTCTTTAGTCCATCTATCTTCCAACCTTTCCTCTATGTTGGAATTCTCCAAAGCTTCCAATCTTGCTTGATGGTCTAGTAGCCAATCCTTATTTTCAAAGTCCCACTCTTACTCTTTACTCCATCATGAGTCTAAGGCTAGGGCTGGTCCACATCAAATCTATTGTCCACATCACCCATGCTTCCACTCAATTTTTAATCTGATCCTCAAGCAATTACTTTCTTCAAGGTAACTTACATAAATCCCAATTCTGATTTTCTAGAAAGGAGTGCATTTCTTCTAGCTACATAGCTTCATCATAACTTTCTAGTTCACCTACATGTGGTAATTAAATAGATTACAAAGAGGGAGAAAATATTTCTAGAGGCCTACTTAGCCTTGTTGACTATCTAACATTTACTGGGGTGTGTGGTATTTTTTGTTTCTATTTTTGCAAAGAATGAGGGACTACTAGAGCATTGTCTTTTGGAGTATCACCCAGTATTACATAATCATATGTCGCAACAAAATTTTTTTGTACAATACTTTCTCACTTTATATGAAATCCTTTCTTCTTAAATTTTTATGATTTTCAAAATCTTAAATTTTATAACCAAATTCATCAATGCCATGTCCAACGAATACACATCTCTTAGATTTAGCTCTTAGAGCTTGGTTCTATTTTTAGAATCTATATATGCAAATGCACAACCAAACATTCTGAGAAAATATTAACTCACCATCTTACCTGTCCATTCTTCCTTTGGAATACCACAACACAAAGGAGTAGAGGGACCTCAATTAATTAAATATACAATAGTATTAATTATTGTCCTCTTCATGCGTTTAGCCACTACATTTTATTATGGAGTCCTTGGAACAATTTTCTACCTATAGATACCATTAGAGGATTATCAGATCTGAGACATGTTAGCCTTTTATTAGTCTCATTCTCAAACAAGAATTTTTATTTCTTAAAAGTTTGAAATAGATCAGATTTTTTTATAAGGAAAGAAATCCATAATTTTCTAGTTGCATCATCAATAAATGTAGCATAATACAAAGAGCTACTAAGAGAAGATACCTGATATTATCCCCATTCATCTATATGCACAAACTCTAATTTCTTATTTTTCTTTTCTTTCCCACTCTTCACAAAAAATACTCTCTTTTTCTTTCCATATACACAAAGTTCACAAAAATCTATATTGGCACATTTAAGACTTAGTTAAACTTTATTTGAATGAAGTAATTTCATAAATTTTTCACTCATGTACCCAAGTCTATTGTGTCATAGTACTATTTTAGAATCTACAACAACTATTTGATGTTCTTCCTGCTCAATTGCAACAACTATTCTTGTACACTAGTTTTTTTATGTAATAATTAAAGTAGAAGGAAGAGTATGACCTATACAAAGATACAAGGTGCCTACTTTCCCACCTTTTTCTACTACTAAGGAACCTTATAATTTTTTTATTAAAAGTAATCTTGCAACCCTCATCACTCAATTTTCCTGCTAAAATTAAATTCCTACTCAACCTTGGAACATGTCTTACCTCTTGTAGTAGCCAATGATTCCTATTCTACAACTTTATCTTAATTTTTCCAGTTTGAATGATCTAAAGAGGTTCATTATCTCCCAAATGGCCTAGACCAAGTTCCCCTCGGACATATTCAAGAAAATAACTTCTATGGGGTGTAGCATGAAATGAAGCCCCTAAATTTGGAACCCATGAATCATCAACATTTTTTAAGGAAAGAAACAAAGAATCCTCTTTAGATTTATTACTTACAATATTCTCCTCCTTATTTCCTTCTTATTTGTCTCCTTAAATCTTTCTTCTTATGACCTATTTTTCCATAGTACCAACCGTAGATGCTAAAAAATAATTCACATCTACGATTTCATCACATTTTCATATTAACTCATTCCATTTTCTCATTCCACTAACTTTGATCTTTTGGCCAAATTGATCATATCTCAACAGTGTCTATTATCATTCATATCCTCTTTCACATCAATATCAAATCAACTCATAATCATATCAAACCAACTCAAAATCATATCAAATCAACTCAAAATCACACCAAATCAACCCAAAATCACTCAAAATTAGTCTTAGTCAACCCAAAACATGTCAAACATCCCAAATCAATCATCATCTATTCAATCCTAGGCATTGTTGCTACTTTCAGTGCCTTGGAAACTTATCAATCTATCAAATCTTATCAATCTGACCTTAGTACTATCATGGCTCTCAGTGCTAGTTCAAACTATCATTCACGTCATCCAATTTTTAACATTGTTGAGTCTCAATGTCAGATCATGGAATTATCAACCATTTAATAACAATGATAGTGTCCATCGATGTTATTATGATCAATCCTATCAACCAATCTCGATCCTATAGCATTTACAATGTTAGTTAAATGTTACATGTCTTTAATTCATGTCCAGTGTCCTTGGCATGTTATCAATTTCAATCAATCGATAAATTTGACCATGGATTTGGTCTACCTATCATCATCTTAGTCAATCTCCATCATTGTCACATTTTGTCAAAGGATACTGTCGCACTTATTTAATCAAATTGGCCAATCATCTACTAATTTTCTCTATAGGATTAAATGACCCATAATTTAATCCTATGTCATTTCACTAATTATTCTTCCTAACTAACCTTCTAAATTAATTAATTTTAATAATTAATTGATCCATCATTCATAAACCATGGAAATTCTTAATTTCCTAAGTCATGTTTTCTACCATTAATTCCATTTTTTACTAATTTCTTTTTGTGTGGAATAATAGATTTTTAATTCAAATATTTCACATGATATTGACATCATCATGACACATGGCCATGACACATCATGGATTCTCCATTTACACTTGGCTATGATATGTCATAATCCATATATTCTTATTCCCTTATGTATGTTTATATTTGGTTTCCATTGTCATAGATTCCTGGCTTTAAGTGGGTTTGAGGTGTCATATGATGCATCATAGATTCTCTTCCATTTATAACCACGTTTGACTTCCAAAGCATCATACAATCCTACATTTGGCATATTTTGTCATATGTGTCATGGATTCTCAAAAGAATCTCTTTCCAAGTCACATATCCAAGGTGAAAATTCCAATGCTCTCATCTAGTGAATTGATTATAAAATGAGAATTCTTCCTCTCATTTCTGGTCCTAATTCTTAAATCCTTGAGTCCTTCAGGTCCCTAGTTTCTTAGTCTTTGGATCTATCTCTCAAGCTTAAATCACATCTTCTAGTATTCTCATAGCATTATCACTATAATAGGCTTTTGGTTCATAATTGTATCCATTATAGGCAATTTGTAGCTACATCACATGGAGAAGAAAGAAGGACATGGGAGCTATAAATGAAAGAGGGGGTTTCTAACTTTGTGTTGCTTTGTTTTTGTTTATTTGGCTTTCATGGTAGACTAGAGGGTGTTGATGAATGTTTATTGAGTTTGTGATTCACTCATAGTATGTTAGACATCAACCCATTCTCGAGTTTTATAATTGGTGAACTCGACATGAACATGCTTAACTAATTTGGGTTTCTTGTGTTTGTACTTGTAGGTGCAAGGAAAGAGCTCACTTAGAGGGGTATATGACTTGTTCTCTCTCCTTTATCACACCTAATATAATTAGGGGGCTCAAGAATATGATTTTATGCTCTTTTTTAATACATTCTATTAGCTTGCTATCCTAGGGTGCACTCTTCTCTGTCAGGGCGCACTTGGGACCCTTAGGAGGCAATTTTAGGAGCCTAGGAGCCACCATAACCCCTGTCTGCTATTCCTAGCTTACCAAATACACTTAGAAACCACCAAATATGACCTTCTAGGCCCCAACTACACCATGGGAATAGTATGCACTATTTGTGTGCACTTGGGAGGGGAGGTTTCAAAATTTCACTTTTTGGGTATTATTTTTGGCCTATTTTCCCACACTTTGCAATTGGTCTCCCAACTGTGCCCATAAACTACCAACTATTCCCTTCTTTTCCCCAAGTGCACCATGGCTATATTTATCACTATCTAAATGCACTTGGGGATATTCTAGTTCATTTTGACCTTCTAGCGTGTAATTTGCTCTGTCAGAATGCACTTGGTTCGCAGAAAGAGCATACATAACTCATAATCTACATCTAGGGTTTCTATTTCTTTCTAGGACCTAGAGTAGTTTTTTTTGTGTTATTGATGGTCTATTTGTAGCATGTGGAAATTTTTGGATGAAGACATAATCATTAAAAACTACTAATTCTTGTTTGTAGGACATTGTCGAAGACCCTATGTGTTTGTCAAAACCATGTGTGTGGATTTCCTAGATTAGAGATCACTTCGTTTGGTGCATAAAATGAACTTTTTATATTTTTCTTGGTGTGTCTATGGTGTTTAAAACCCTAGGGGTTACATGGATGTATCCTCTCCCCTTGCCATTCATGGATCTTGGGTGTAAGATAATTTTGTCTGACTTTTATAGGAAGCCTGCCTTGGACGAAGATACCTAATATTGGATATGATAGGGTATGACTTCAGAGTAGTAATAGGCCAAAAGCTAGGTCAACATTCCAACCATTATATAAAAGTTGATTATGGTGAAAGCTATGTCAATGGTATTACATCGTGATAGCTCTCCTCCAGTACCCTTGTGGTGCATCAAACCCTAGTTCTTGGGGCTGGGAGACCTTTTGAGGAAGTTTATCATTCAGTTTCCAAATAGAATGCCCTTACTAAAAACCTTTTTTTATTGGCCAAAATACTTTCTATCCACTAGATCAAGGTGTCACCCATGCCTATGAAGACATCCTACATTCTTGTAGTCTTAGTAGAGATAATAGTCCCTTGGGAAGTCACACCCCTTAGGAAGTAGATCTTGGTAGCCCTAAGAAGTGAGTATGCTATAAGGGGGAGCCTATGGTGCCAAGATCCTAAGTTTTCCACTCTAGATAAGCATGAATAAACTTTAGTTCAAGTAGGAATTCAGTGGATATAGTCCTAAAGCCTAGGTTGTGGTGTGACTGTTCACTTTTAACAACAACTATTCTTATCTTAATGTATCTTGCATGTGTGTAAAACATTAATCAAGATAAAATAAAATTTGCAAATTTACACACTAGAAATTTCTAAAACCTTCTCAAAATATCAAACACTATAAAGACATTACAACCTTGGTCAAAACTTTGCAACCTTTGGTCCAATACATTCAAGACTTGGAAAACGTGGCAACTTGTGATCTTAAATGTGCTTGGCATAACATAGATTTCATCCTTGTATAGAACCCAATTTCATTTACCTTAGTTTGAACCTCATACTTGCATCATATAGGCTTCATATTGCATCTTTTAGTCCTCACTTAGCATCCCTTATCTTTGATATTTCATTCATTAGGGTTTAGTGTGCATCCCATAGTCTTTGCATTTCAACCTCAAAATTGCACTTCGCATTTTCCATCTTGCATCTTTGCATACCCAACCTTCATCTTGTACACTTTAACCATCATTCCAAGTGTCTTAACCTTCATTCTACTCCTTCATCTTGGTCTTAGCACTGTCCTGTGCTATTTAGCTCACTGTGACATCAATCTGGAAAGCCTAGCACTTAAAATTGCCTTAGTTTTAGCCTAGTTTACCAACTCCACCCTAAAACTACCAACTGCAACCAAATTGGCCCCAACTACACCATAGGGATAGTTGGTATTTTTTGAGCACACTTGGTGGTTTGAGTACCTAGTTTGGGCTTCCAGACAACATTCAGAGGCTTTAGAGGTGTCCTTAGGTACCTGGATAAGTCCTCCTATATTAACATGCCCTGATCTTCATTTTGCACCTCCTAACCTTCATTTTCTTCACTTAAGAAATCATTCCTTAGGTTGTAACCTTCATTCTACATCATTTATCCCATCATAACATCATCCCCAACATACTAACTCCCTGGTAGAATAACTTGGCAACCACACAACTCAAAATCAACAACCATTCAACCTAGCTTCCCAAATACGCCATGAAACTACCAATTATGCCCAAACTAGCCCCAACTCACCATAGGTCTAGTTGGTACTATTAGAGCACAATTGGTTCTTTCAAAGCATATTTGGGCACCTATATGACTATTTTGGGCCTCCAAACTACATTTTGGGACCCTAAAACTATATTTAGATGCCACTGTAGGTCCTCATTCTACATCTCACCCAAAATGACACCCTGCACCCAAAATCTCATTTTGCATCTTAGGAACTTTGAATATTTCATATTCACTCAAAATCACCATCATTTTGAGCCCCTTAAGCACCATTTTGAACCCAAAACCTTTGAATTTAGTAAAAAATCTGAACAAAGTATGAGTCCTGGGGTATCCCAACATTGATGGATGATGGATCTTGACAAGTACTTTTGTCTTTTTTATCATATTATTTGGTCAAAATATCTCTATTTCTTGAAATATTTGACCTTTTTTTCTTTATCAACTTGATCTTTTTGTCCTTTATCACTTTTTGGTCAAGATTCAAAGTCCATCTTCACAAGGTTAAACTCCTAGAAAAATACTTTCCAAAGATTTTGCCTAAGTTCAAAACCTTGCACATACGCTTATCATTAGCATAATCATATTCATAGTGTCCTTAAACATCATTTTTACTTACCCTAGTGGTATATCCAACCTCATCATGCATTTCTCAAAACCTTAACATCATTCCCACTATCAAACCCTATCAACTTGTCTATCAACGAACTTATCTCCTTGGTCACTTATCCTCTTTTTGCATAACCCAAATATCATTATCAACCTTAGCACACCATCCCTTTCATAGTCCACCTTGCATACATCGACCTCTAGCATCATTAACAAGCTAAAAAATCCAACCCTAACCTTCATTTTGCATACCCTAATCTTCATTTTTCATACCCTTTAGTCAAGATTTCACAACATTATTCACATTTGCATTTGCATAGTTTCCCTAGGACATTTGCACCTTTCATATCAAAAACATAGTTCATTTGGCATCTCCTTAGGTTTCATCACATCCCTAAGCACCTAAAAATCCAAAAAAATACTCATATCTTGTATACCCCCATCCTAATTATCAAAATTTGACCTATTTTACACCCTTGTTTTACCAACTGCACACTTCAGGTGTGTAGTTGGTAGTTTCAGTGTGTAGTTGATATTTTTAGAGCACATTTGGTAATTAGGTATTTTTTTCCTTAGGTTCTAGAACCCTAATATGAACTTCCATAGCTTGCATTGCATCCTTAAACCTTGGAAAACACTGAAAATCATCCATATTCTACATTTTAGTCACCTTAGCACCTCTGTTTACCAACTGCACACCTTCTGCTTACCTTTTTCTTAACTTTAGGGCCCCAAGTGTACCAAGAGTGCACTTGGTGCTATCTAAACATAGTTGGTAGTTTAAGTACACACTTGGGAGGCAAGGAGTCCATTTAGGTTTTCCTTCACTGCATCTACATCCTTAGGTATCATGCTAGCACTCACTAGGACACAATCAGCTGAAAGACCCAAAGAACTTTATCAAGCCTTATTTTCTGAGGTGTCAAAAAAATCAAAACCTCATCCAAGACAAAAGAAAAGTAAGAAGACCCAACAACCATTTGACAAAGACCAAATCAAGGCATCACAACCTTTACTTGCGAACCCCTTAAAGATGTATTCGCAAGATCACCATAATCAAGAGATGGTGCAACAAACCCTAAGCAATGCACCTAATATGAGGTTTCCTTCAAAAACTTACCCTACACATGGGATGGTTCAATGGAGTCCTAAATGTGAACCTATATTCATGTTGATACCACTCGGAGGTGGAAGTGTACCAACACACAAGAAGATGAATAAACACACTCCTTCGAATTTAGTAAACCCAACACAAGTACCTCTAACCCTAATACATCAAACACACAACAAGGTATTATACACCTAAGTGATGAATTTGACACTAATTACAATATCATTGATGAGCAAATGGCTAGGGCATGTCAAGACAAAAAATTTTGCAAAAATTTCAAACTTTTGGTAGCCCAATAAATTGTCAAGTTTAATCCACATTTAAAGGGACCTAAGTCCAAACATCAAACCAACACAACAACTAAAAACATACAACCCATGATCAATTTGGACCTAGATAAGGGCAAACAACATTTGGAGTTTTCAAACACAATAATGACACCTCTAAGGTCTCGTCAAGAATCAACCATCGAAATCCTCCAAAGTACATTTGAACACATCAACATTAATCCCTTGTTTGATGAACCACCACCAATAAAGGTAAACAAGACTCTTCCTAAATATCCTGAAAGGATGTTAAGACTTGATCTTAATCACATGATGAAACAACAATATGTGCCTAAAGGTACTTTTACTCTAGGTATGCCAAACATACCTCCTTTAGATGAAAATCAACAAAGTACACCTTTGCTCCTAACTCTTCCAAATGTTATGATGTCAAATAATATGGAGCCTCTCATGAGTACAACATGTGAAACATCAATTGCAACCATCCCTATCAATATACAAAATAAAAGTCTTATTGTCATTACATCCATTCCCAAAAGGAACATGTCTCATTGTCAAGTCAATATGATGTCCCAAGGAGAAACATCTAATAAACAAAGGTACCAAAACAACAATACAAACTTGATGTTCAATTCTCAAGGACATAACCAACTCCCCCGACAACATCAACCTACAATAGTACAATGAATTAATGTTTCCAAAACACATTCAACATATCAACAACAACTTCAACTACAACAACAACAACCTCAAGTGGTACACGAATCCAACATCACTATCACACAATCCAATGTAAACCCACTTGATTTACATCCAATGTATCAACAACAAGCCATATTTTCTAAACAATAAGAGCAACTCAAACAACAGTTGGAATACCAAAGACACCACAAGAAACAAATCATTTATCAACAACATTTGTTACAACAACAACATGTACCTCTACAAAAATAATCACATACACGGTCCCACATGCAAGCAATAGAGGTATCTCAACAAGAACCACAACAAATGGCACAACAATAACACATGGTACAACAATTGCAGTCAATACCACAACAAATACCACAAAATGTACCCCAACATGTACCACAATAAAGAACCTTTGTCTTTGAGGTACCAATATACCTCCACCACCTAGTGACACATCACTTGACTCTGTAGACATAGAAATGTTAGAACCGAGTAGACATAGTTCTCACCATAGCAAGCGATCTACTCATAGAAACAAAAGACTTGAAGAGAAATCTATCATGAAAAACCCTAATGAAGAATTACTAAAATAATTCAAAAAACTCTCCAAAAAAGTTGAGGCATTGGGAGTCCAGAAGAAATAGGCTCTATATATAGAATGAGACTTACATCCTAATCCATTTGATAAAAAATTGTAGATGCCTCCATTCCCAAAACACTTTGAGGCTCCAAGATTCAAAAAATACAGAGGAAAAGGAAACTTTATTGATCACATCCAAGAATTTTGTGCCTCTTGTATCGAACTCAGTGATGAGCCCAGTTACCTCATGAGATTGTTCCCTCATTCTCTAGGTGGGCTCACACTTGAATGGTATTCCAAACTTCCTGGTACTATCAAATCTTGGTCACAGTTAGAAAACAAGTTCATCTCCCACTTTTCCTTTAACATTACAAATGAGGTGACACTCTCTAATTTGTGCTCCAGTAAACAAAAGATGGGAGAACCATTTATCACATTATTACTACACTGGAGAAGCTTAGTTAGTCAATGCTCACTAGACATTCCTGAAGAACAAGTTAACTTGTGCATTGAGAACTTAGTCCCCAAATTAATGTATGAACTCAAAATTGAAAGTCAAAGAACCATTTCTAAATTGATGAAAAAAGGGGCTAGTATTGAAGATGCTCTTATTCATAAGGGAATCCTAAAGACAAACAAGAAAAACACGAACACAAACTCATCTAATGAAAAGGAAAAAAAATTCTCCAAAAAATAAGAATGTGACCAATGATGGCATTGTGGATGCACATATAACTAGCAACCTATGAATTCACAAACTACCAATCAAACATCACCTCCATAGTAGAAAAATAAGAAACCCACATAGGATGGACCTCAAAGAAATCCTAGAACCAAAGATAGAAAATTCACACCATTAGGGATACCTCTTGAGACTGCACTCCAATAGTTACTCAATAAATACTACTAGCATCCAAATCTAATCACACTATCTTTAAAGATCCTTTGGGTAATCACGACAAAGAGAAACCCTTCAGTTCAAACTCAAACTCATAAGCTACTGTGAATTACACACACTGAATATGACTACACCATCAACTGCTTCAATGAGTTTGATTCTCGCATATGCACATTCACCTTAAAGGCTAAAGACCCTCATTGTGCTATCACTACACATCATACCAATATCACCCTACTTGGAGCTCCATCTAGACCTATTGCTTGTACTAGACCTACACCCCCTAGTAGACCTATTGCTCCTACTTCATCTAATAATAGCCTTGTTGAATAGCTCGATAAAACCCCTGCACAAATATCCATCTTGGACCTACTGTGTGCATCTCCCCAACATCATAAGATCTTAGATCAAGCCTTTAAAGAGTCTGTAGTCCTAGATAACATTGATGTTTCCCAATTCCAAGCGATGGTTGGGAACCTATCTGTATCACAACATATCACCTTTTCCCCTCAGGATATTCCTAAAGATAGACCCAACCACAATGATCCCATTCATCTCAAAGTCTTTATCCATAATAACAAGGTAAGACATGTCCTAATAGATGGTGGAGTAGGACTAAACATTTGTACTCTTAAGGTTATCAAAATTTTGGGTTACTCTGAAGATGATGTAGATCCCTCTCATAAAATCATAATAAAAGCCTATGATGATGGTGAATGCTTCTCCAAGTTCATCATCATATTACCCATTAGAGTTGGTCTAGCTACTGAGAATACATTATTGCATGTCCTAGATATAGAAATAAATTGCAACATGATACTAGGATGCCCTTGGCTTCATGCTATGAAAGTAGTGCCCTCTACATATCATCAATGTCTGAAGCTTTCCCATAATAATGTAGAGGTTACCATCCCTGGTGATCCAGACCCTTTCCAATTTTGTGCTAATCCGAGAGATTCTACTTCTTACCAAGTCCTAACAAACAATGAAGCACAACCCACAGATTCCTCTAAGTATGTGGATGCTGATATACTCCTCAATAAGGCCAAGGAAAAAATGAAGATTGAAGACAATGGATGTGGAGAATACTTTATGTCTCAAGTATCCCACATTTGGGAGTCACCAGTTTCTCCCCAATATTATGGTAAATCACACCTATTGCAAGAAAAACATTCTAAGATCAGTACAAAGAATGCCACTTCTATCAATTTCATTAGTGGAAATGGCCTACCCAAAGAACATGTCAATGAGAATACATCTATCTGTATTAAGAAAGAAAAAGTAGAACACAAACCCATTTTTTATATCTCCTAACAAGTATGGACCTAGGTTTACTATCATGTAGACACATTGCTCTTGGATCTCATAAACAGGGAATGATTGAACCTGTCACTATGAAAGGACAACCTCCTAGTTTGGGGCTTGGATTCAAACCATTGCGAATAGGTCCTTCGAGTACTATGATACCTACATGTAAGAAAATGGATGATTTGAACAATGAGAAGGCATTTGAGGATACCCAACCTAAAACCAATAGTCATCTAGCTTCTGAATATGATCCCAATTATACCACTAGATTAGGTACAGATACCTTCAACCAAAGTCTATTCAACACTGATGATGATATCCCCTCAAGTTATCCTAAACTATTGAATTGGGACCAATATGGACCACCAATTTTTGATCGATTTGAAAATGATGATGCTCTAGCAACATGCTTTTAAATCTATGAAGACATTAAAATTGGTGATCATAAAGAAGCAATTTCTCCTAAAGTGAACACATTGGCATATTTTGGGGAGCCAACTCCACCTTCTAGTTGCAAAGAAAAAAGAGAAAAAAATGCCAAATGTAGGTCTCTTAGTGAAAATCGAAAGGTGCCATTAGAAAATCAAAATTCAAAATCTAAACACCTCCCAAGGATACAAGATGAAAAAGATGATGCCATGAAGATAAGTGTTCTAGTGTTCAACATGCCACAAAGTCTTTTTGAGCTCTCTTGATCAACCTTCATGTGGGAAATTATTGGTCTCAATCCTTTCAATCCTCCCTTAATATCCAATTGTTTATCCCCCAATCCTACTACCTAATCTATTCAAAACCCAAAATCAAATCTTTATCCAATAAGCCTTTGCATATGTCATCATTAGTGATATCCCATACAAAGAATCCTTTGACCCATTTATCCTCACATGCCTTTATTCACAAGGGACAAAAATTTTGTTACATATGGTACACAATGGTGTATCTTGAGGTCTTTCTAGTGGTTTGATCTTAGCTACAAACTCAGAACAAATCTTGCATAGTTATGGTCAATTGTGGGTTTAGATATTATCAGCTAGTAGTACCAACAACAACTTTCTTCTCAACATCTATCAAAAACATTCTTGATTCCATCTAAAAGTCTTGAAAAAATATTTAAAAAAAAAAAAAAATTCATGAAAAAAGAAAAGAAAAGAAGTGAAAAAAGTCATGAAAAAATGGATGCCTCGATGAAAACCTGGCAAACAAGCATCTTGGCACAAAAAATTGAGTCAAGAGAAAAATTTCGTCCAAAAGTGAAAACCTAGCAAACAGGTGCTTTGGGCAAGTACCATGGTGAAAACCTAGAAAATAGGCACCATGTGTAATTAATTGTTGCTCCTCCATCTAGTCTTTCCCCCCCTTTTTGTCATTTCTTGATCATATCCTTCGTATTGCAAGACATCCCTAGTCCTTGATCATGGCCCATGAACTAGTTAATATCCATTGTTATCTTACCTAAAGCATCACCAGTCTGTACATACTCTATCATTGGCCTTTGTACATAGTTTGCATCTTGTCTAGGGGCATATTGCCTACATGGTGCACAAGTTTGAACTTGAATTGGGGGCATAGTCCTAAGCACTTTTTATCCATTGGACTTATTGCATAACAGATTGGAGCTAACACTTGTTTATGCTTTTACGATCCTAAAAAAATCCTAAAAAATTGAAATATGATCCTAAAAAAATCTTACAAATTCGAATATGATCCTAAAATAACCACTAAAAATCATAAAACATCCTGAAGTAAATCCTAAAAATCATAAAATGTCCTAAAGAAACTAGTAACACAAAAAAATCAAATATCCCCAAAAATCCTAAAAATCACAAAACCCATAAAAAATTTGCAATAAACCTTGTACATAATCATCCTTTTTGCATAAACACTTGCACTTTGAAGACTGAAACTCAAATCACTACACTTTAATGAAAATCACACCTATTTGAGCAATGTGAACTGACAATCCATCTAATGTGTCACTATGAACCTATCAACTAAATCCACAAATAGAACTATCACATGATCAACCTGTCAAACACTATCAGAAGACTTAAAACACTAAAAGCAAGTAATAATGGACTAGAATAGCTATTGGGTCACACTATTTAGTGAGTGATTTAGTTTTTCTTTTTTTTTCTTTGATCATGTTCTAATGCCACTTGATGATATAAACTGATCTATGAGAGTGGTCAGGATGGTTCATGGTCATTTTTTGTTTTTTGTCTTTTAAAATTTACCTTTGAGAGTCTAGGGCATGTATATACACCTTAGGAAGGACAAGGTCATTTTTTGTCTGCATCATGCTTGTTTATGCAAAATGTTTGCATTTGTGCTCTTGCCCTTTATGCCATGATGTGTTGCATTCCATTTGCCATATCATAATAAAACTCCATTTGATATATAGTGCACTTTCCAAATTGCAAAAGTATTCAAATCAATCTAACTAGTCATCATCTTGCCTCCTTGGTCCTCTATCATTAATCTCTTCATCCATCACCATGATCATGTATTCTGATACACCAATTCATCTTCCTCCTTCATCTTGCATTCCTGCATCATCCTTTACTGTCTATCAACCTTCTATGGCTTTTCGCCCATTCTAGCCTTAGTTTGACCTTTGTTTTACCAAGATTAACCAAATCTAACCATGTTTGACTGGTTTCACCCATGTTAGGACCTCTTTCTACCATTTTGGGCATGCACACAAAGTTTCAAGTGAGTCAGGCAGATTTTGGCCCCTAGAGCCTTCTGGGGCACAGTCTACACTTTCAGAGTGTACTTGGGCTTCCCAAGTGTACCATGGGTGGACTTGGTACTATCATAGTGCACTTAGGCCTACCAAGTGCATACTAGGTGCACTTGGGTGCATTTTGGGTGCACTTGGGGTAGTTAAATGCCCATAACTACTCCCGTAGCCCCTATGTTGCACTTCGAAGACCATAACTTTTGCATTTCAAATTTGATTTGAAATCTATCAGTTGTGTTGGATTTGTATTTTTTTTTGTGAAAACATTCAGCTATAATTTTCATTATTTGGTCACTTTCTTGAGTAGTAACCCTTGAAACTACTCTTGGGCTCCCAATCAACCCCCCTTTTACACTCTAGAGCCCATAGCTTTTGTATTTGAGCTCTGATTTGTGATCTGTTAGTTGCTATGGTTTTTTCTTCTCATTGTTGAGAAATTGACCTATCATATGCTTATCTTAGTCAATTTCTCAAGGGTGCACCCATATACATCATCCCTACTGGGACATGTTGTCATGGCTTTCTCATTAGTTATTCTTTGACACAACGCTCTAAATCACATTGTATCAAAGAGGGGCAAAATGCAGATGCTAGAAAATGGTTTGCATCTATGGTTTCATCATATTTTCATACTAAATAATTCCATTTTCTCATTCTACTAACTTTGATCTTTTGGCCAACTTGATCATATCTTGACAGTGTCTATTATCATTCATATCCTCTTTCACATCAATATTAAATCAACTTAGAACCATATCAAATCAACTCTTAATTACCCCAAATCAACATGAAATCACTTAGAATTATTCTTAGTCAACCCAAAACATGTTAAATATCCCAAATCAATCATCATTTGTTCAATCCTAAGCATTGGTTCGGCATTCAGTGCCTTAGAAACCTATCAATCTGTCAAATCTTATCAATCTGACCTTAGTATTGTCATGGCTCTTAGTGCTAGGTCAAAATATCATTCACGTCATCTAATCTTTGACATTTTCAAGTCTCTTAGTGTTAGATCATGGTATTATCAACCATTTAATAACATTGACAATGTCTTTCGATTTTATTATGATCAATCCTACCAACCAATCTCAATCATGTAGCATTCTACAATGTCAATTAAATGTTACATGTCTTTAATTCATGTCATGTGTCCTTGGCATGTTATCAATTTAAATCAATCAATCAATTTGACCATGGCTTTGGTCTACCTACCATCATCCTAGTCAATCTCCATCATCGTCACATTTTGTCAATGGATACTGTCACACTTATTTAATCAAATTAGCCAATCATCTACTAATTTTCTCTATAGGATTAAATGACCCATAATTTAATCCTATGTCATTTCACTATTCATTCTTCCTACCTAACCTTCTCAATTAATTAATTTTATTAATTAATTGATCCATCATTCGTAAACCATGGAAATTCTTAATTTCCTAACTCATTTTTTCTACCATTAATTCTAATTTTTATTAATTTATATTTGTGTGGAATAATAGATTTTTAATTCAAATATTTCACATGCTATTGATATCATTGTGACACATAGGCATGAAACTTCATTGATTCTCCACTTACACTTGGCTATGATATGTCATAATCCATATATTCTTATTCCCTTATGCATGTCTATATTTGGTTTCCATTGTCATAGATTCCTAGATTTAAGTGGGTTTGAGGTGTCATATGACACGTCATAGATCCTCTTCCATTTATAGCCATGTTTGACTTCCAAAGCATCATACAATCCTACATTTGGAATATTATGTCATATGTGTCATGGATTCTCATCTTGCTAAGTCACATAACCAAGGTGACAATTCCAATGCTCTCATCTCATGAATTGATTATAAAACGAGCATTCTTCCTCTCATTTCTAGTCCTAATTGTTAAGTCCTTGAGTCCTTGAGTCCTTGAGTTCTTGAGGTTCCTAGTTTCTTAGTCTTTGGATCTATCTCTCAAGCTTAAATCACATCTCCTAGTATTCTCATAGCATTATCACTATCATAGGCATTTGCTTCATAATTGTATGCATTATAGGCAATTTGGAGCTACATAACATGGAGAAGAAAGAAGGACATGGGAGCTACAAATGAAAGAGGGGGTTTCTAACTTTTTGTTGCTTCCTTTTTGTTTATTTGGCTTTTATGGTAGACTAAAGGTTGTTGATGTATGTTTATTGAGTTTGTGATTTTCTCATAGTATGTTAGACATTAGCCTGTTCTCAGGTCCTACACCAACAATCTCTCGATGTCATAGATTGAGACCTCTTTCCCTTTGATTTTCCTCTTGATTTGCCACGATTTCTATAATTTTTTCCTTTCTCACTCTTTTTGCTTCTTCTTTGTGCATACAAGAATCTTCCTGATGTGGATCCACTTGAGTTTTTCCTATGGGTTTACTCACTTAGTATAACACCAATAACATCATCAAAATTTAGCATTTTAGAACTAGAAATAGAGTTGTAATTGCAAACATTACTAAGCCATTCTAGCTTCCAAGAAAAGAGCACATAATCAACAAAGTCTTAATTTGTTCATCAAAATTGACATTAATAGAAGATAATTGACTGGAAACTATATTAAACTATTTAAATGATAAAAAAAGAATAAACCTTCTACCATCTTCATATTAAATAAAATCTTCATGAGAAATACCTTGTTCCAAGTGCAACTTCTTCAAGTTCCTAGTGGTTTTGTATAGATGCCTCAACTAGGATAACTTGTGTAAGAGAGAATTCCAAAGTCACTCTATGTGTGTTATGTGTAATAGCAATGAGGAATTCTCTTTCCATTTTTTTTCTTGTTCCTCTCCTCCAACCATTTTTTTTTTTTTTGATAAGGGATTTGGAATAAGGAATGTTTCCATGCCTCTTCCTTGGTGGATTTTAAGGGTTATTTGGGGATCCCCCAACTTTGACTCATTTCCTACTTATAAATGTTAGAAATGCTTTCAACTAACTGTGAGGGGGGGTGAGTCAGTTATTTAAGGTCCAAATGTCCTAATAATTCTTTTTCGCTAAGTATAGTGAGCCCATTTAAACTATCTATGCATCCAAGCTAAAAATTCTTCTTAGCAAGTTACTGATAAATCAACATGCAGGAATAAGACATGAAAAATTAACACATGACACAGTGATTTACGTGGAAACCCAATTTGGGAAAAACCACCAGTAACATGCTACCTTATTTTTGACTCTTCTAGAGTGATGCCTTGTGAAAGACTTACCTTGTTAAAGGCTACAAAAAACACTATTAAATGTGACTTGATTAAGGGGTTTTAACCACCCTATTAGAAGTGGGCCTAGTTAAAGGACTTTAGAACATTCACTTTGAATGTCATCCTGTTAAATGATTTCTCAATGGCAGTTAGACCAACCTAAGTCCATAGAATTTTTTCCTAACTAATATAATTGCTAGAGAGTAACAATCAGGGCTTTTGATCTAATATAACTCACAACATAACTTGAAAATTTTAGATCTCAATTGAGTTCACAAATTTTCCTGGCTTTCAATCTCTGTAGCTTTGACAACTTGTCCTCCTTTTAAGCTTTGTCTCCTTGAGTCTCCATGCTCATTGTGCCAGTGCAATCACCTTTGTGGTCACCTATCGAAGTACAGTCTCTATACTCTATTCTTCCCTCTCAATACCTTCTCCTTGACACCACACACTCTCTCCAATCTCTTTTTGCTTCTTGACCTGTAACTCCTTAAGTAGGAGTTTGGAATACTTTTCTCGCTCTAATATTCCCTCTCTTATTTTGGGTTTGAATGGATAAGGTAAGATATGATGTATCTTCCTCTTATCATGTTTCTTCTAGAAACATCATGTGGAATCCACCTATATTTGCCTAAAAATGGTTAACCTAGAATTATGCACCACCAGCTCAACATCCTTATCTTCCATCTAGTTCACAAAATTTAAGGTAACAAACTTATTGGCTTAGATCTGATGAACCTTTGACTTTTCAAACCATGTAGCAACTCAAATCTATTTACTTTTTGATGCTCGACACATACTATGTTACTCAACATCTACTATGGATTCACTCGGCATCAACTAAGTTTTACTAATGCTCGAAACCTATTACATTTTATCTAGCTTAACACCTAAACTTGCTTGGCACTTACTATTTCACTTGACACACACTAGATTTTGCATTTTCTCAGCACTTACTGATAATCTGCTCAGCATGAACTAACTTGCTTGACACCCACTGATGAATTTAGTCAAGCTTTATAGATAGTTTTATTATAACTTATTCTTCTAGAGTTTCTAAGTGTGTCCAACCTCTGTATCTTTAAGTGTATTATCAATACATCACTTTACCATAGTCTTAACTAATCCTTGCACCTCATTACAAAATTATAACTCAACCTTTTCCCTAGGTGCTTTTGTTACATCTTATTGATTAAATCCTCTTCATCAATCAATTAAGTGATAGTACTTGAATCTTATAAGTAATTGTCATTCCAGAAAATAGTAGGTTTAATATCAGTGAAAAAACAATGATTGAAAATATTCTTTATCAACAATCTACTTTCTTTAATAATGATCTTTTCAATCAGATTTCAACAATCTCCCTCTTTGGCATTGATGGAAAACCAAACTGATCAACCAAGTTATCAAAATGCTAATTAGGTTTAAAAAGTATGTGAAATACAAAAAAGAAAACTTTGTATCCAAAATTATTCATTCTATTAGCAACTTTGAATTTCTTATGACTCCCTCTAAATTCTGTAAGTAACTCCCTCTTTCAAAGTATTAGGGATATCTCTTTTGCTGATACGCCATCTTCTCCTTTTTGTTCTACATCCTCTCTAATCTTGTCATCTTGATTGATTTCTATTTGTGTTATTTTCTCTCTCTTAATTGCTATTTACTTTCTCCTTCCTTTCTACTATTTATTCCTTTACACATTTGATCCTATAGATTTGATTAGTTTCTACTATTTATCCCTCTTTGAAAATAATGCCAAAGACATATTATTTATGCAAGTGTAGCATTTGAAGAAACTCCAATTTCTCCCTCTGTCACCTTGCCTATGACTTATTTAGAAATTTAGTATTTTAATTACTTTAGGAAAAACCTAAAGTATCCTTTGCACCAATTTATATAATTTTAGCAATCAACTCATTTGATGTAGGGCAGTCTTGCTATTACATAAACAACCTTGGATAGTGGTATCACCCCTAACTTACCTCTAAGATACTCAAATGCATCTTTAGGTAATGAGCTAAGAAGTGATATGAAATATGTAAGATAAGTTGTCTATTGTATTCAGGTCAAGATTTTATAATACTATCTAGCAATTGTATTAGATCTAAAAATCCTATGGACTTAGGTTGGCCTAACAACCATTTGTAAATCCTTTAATAGGGTGGCATTCCCAGTGAATGTTCTAAAACTCCTTTAACCAGGCCTAGTTCTAATAGGGTGGTTAAATCCTCTAACAAGGTCACATTTGATAGTGTGTTGTAAGCCTTTAACAGGGCATGCCTTTCATAAGAAATCACTTTAGAAGAGTGAGAATTGAGTAGCATGTTATTGGTGGTTTTTTCCAAATTGGGTTTCCACATAAATCACTATGTCATGTGTTGATTTCTTATGTGTTATGCTTGCATGTTGATTTACAATAACTTGTTGATTTGATAAGTTAAAACTTGGATGAATGAATGGTTGAATGGGCTCACTATACTTAGTGAGAAGTTTGAATAGGATGCTTGGACCTTGAATAACTGATTCACCCCTCCTCTCAGTTATTTTAAAGCAATTATAACAATTGGTATTAGAGCCATCTGCTGATTTAGTTTCAAGGTACTAGAAGCAAGAAGATCAAGATGTCCAAGAGAGAAGTTCCCAAGATCAACAAAGACAACTTTTCTATGTGGAAAAGTCTAATGAAATTTCAACTTGGATCAATAGAAGACTATGCACAAACCTCAATTAGAATAGAACATGTGACTCCAACAAGACCTCTGACTGCGGATGATTTGAACAAAAAGAAGGAGCACAATCAAGCAATGTTGGAGATTGCCTTTGCTCTTAATTATGAAGAATATGATGATATCAAAGACTATGACATAGCATTCAAAATGTAGAAAAACATATCAAAAATCTATGGAGGAGATCAAAATGTCCAAAGAGCAAAAAGAGAAAGCATAAGAGGAAAGTTTGATGACATGAAAATGGAGGAAGGTCAAAATACTGCCCAGTATGCTGCAAGAATGAAAGAAGTGGTAAGTGCAATAAGGAGTCTAAATGGTCAACTAAAAGAAGAAACTGAAATTAGTAAATACTTAAGAACTCTGCTCCCTATCTATGCTATTAGAGTCTCAACCATCCAAGAGCTAAGGTGTGTACAAGGAAACACACTAACCTTTGAAGGAATACTGGGAAGACTTACCACATTTGAGCTATCCAATTTTGATAACTAACAAACCTAAGAACCTTGAATCTATCTTCAAGGCCAAGATGACAATAAAAGACATTGAGGAGGACACATCAAGAAAGAAGAGAAGAAAAGGAAAACATGCATCCAGTGATAGCAGCACATATGAGGAAGATGTGGAATAGTTGGAAGCACTACTAGCTAGGAGATTCCATAGAGGCAAAGGTAAATTCAAAGGTAAGCTCCCTATCATATGTTTCAACTGTAGTGAAGTAGGTCATATTGCTACAAGATGTACACAGAAGAAGAACTACAAAGAAGGAAACAAGTATAGGAACAAAAGAGAAGATGACAAAAAAGATTACAAGGAGAAAGGCAAACGATGCTATATTGTTGAAGAAGACTTTAATGAGAATCATCCTTATCTTCCAACTCATTTAAAAAATTCAATGTAACTACTGTGTCGGCTTAGATTTGGTGAATCTTCATAATTTGAACTAATGCAGTAGCTTAGCACTATTGAAATACTGGTGCTCGGCACATACTGTGTTACTCGACACCCTCTACATTTTTCCTAATGCTCGGCACCTGAAGATCACTTGGCACCAACTAAGAATTTTCTAATTCTATGCACCTAATCTTTACTCGGCACTTGAAGATCACTTGGCACACACTAGAATTTTTTGTTACTCAGCTCCTACTAAAAATTTGCTCAGCTTCAACTAACTTACTCGACATCCACTAAAGATCTTAGTTTACGCTTTGCAATCATCCTGTTACAACTTCTTCCTCCAATGTTTCTAAGTGTGACCATCCTCTATATCTTTAAGTATGTCATCACTACATCATTTAACCATTGTCTTAATTGATCCTTGCATTTCATTACAACATCATAACTCAACCTTTCCCTTAGGTGCTCTTGTTACATCTTGTTGATCAAATCCTCTTCATCAATCAACTAAGTGATAGTACTTGAATCTTATAAGAAAATATCATCCCTACAAATAGCAAGTTTGACATCAATGACAAAATAATGATTGAAAACATTCTTTTGAAACAATCTCCCTCTTTGATCTTCAATAATGAGCTTTTCAATTAGATTTCCAAGAATCTCCCTCTTTGGCATTGATGGCAATCCAAAACTAATCAACCATCAGACTCAACTATTTAACCACAAGCTTTATCAAGTTAGAACAATAAGTCGAATGCCAAAAAGTAAATTTTAACTTCACATTTCCTTCTACTATTCTAATTGCTTTATTTAGCTTCTCCCTCTTTGCTATTGTGTCCTTGTTCTTTGACTTTATCCCTTTGTATTGCTTATCTTTTTTTGTTCTGATCAACCTCTCACAACTTCTCCTTCTTCTTTGATTCTTTCTCTTCAACTGTTGTTGATCAGTTGTCTACTTCTCCCTCTTCGACAACAATGCCAAAGACATATTAGCATCTTTAATATGAAAGTGTAGCTTTTACAAATTTATTTAATGTCTCTCTTTGTCACCTTTCTTGTGACTAAATTGCAACTTCAGCACTTCTACTACTTTAGGCATGAATCCCAAAGTAAACATCCTTTGCATCCTATGTAAACCATTTTTGGGTGAATTCTAAAGGATTATTCAAGACGTTTCTAGAGGAAATAGAATATGGGTTAGATGCAATGAATCCTACCTAGTCCATGTGAATTGGAAATTAAAGAATGGAAGAATTGAGTGGGAAGAGGAACTCCAAGACTTCTATTTAAGGAGTCATAGACCAAGAAGTAAAGAGATGTTGATACCGTTGCTGTTGAAGAGCCAAATTTGTGAAGTGGCTAGAAGGGTGTCAAGGAGGAGACATTTAGGAGAAGGAAGAGCACAAAGGATCTGCTTCTATGAGTGGTCATGAAGAGATGATATCACTGGTACATTGAGCAAGGAGACTCGTGGAGACAAAGCTTGAAAGAAGGGCAAGCTATCAAAGTTGCAGAGATTGAAGGCCAAGCAAGGGTATGAGCTAAGAAGTTATATGAAATCTGCAAGATAAGTTGTATGTTGTAGTTAGGTCAATATTTTCTAATACTCTCTAGCAATTGTATTAGATTTGAAAATCCTATGGACTTAGGTTGGCCTAATAGCCATTTGTAAATCCTTTAATAGGGTGACATTCTAAGTGAATGTTATAAAAGTCCTTTAACTAGGATGAGTTCTAATAGGGTTGTTAAATCCTCTAACAAGGTCACATTTGACAGTGTGTTGTAAGCCTTTAACAGGGAAGGCCTTTCATAGGGCATCACTTCAGAAGAGTGAGAATTGAGTAGCATGTTAATGGTGGTTTTTCCCAAGTTGGGTTTCCACATAAATCACTGTGTCATGTGTTGATTTCTTATGTGTTATGCTTGCATGTTGATTTATAGTAACTTGCTGATTAGATAAGTTAAAGCTTGGATGATTGAATGGTTGAATGGGCTCGCTATACTTAGTGAAAAGTTTGAATAGGAAACTTGGACCTTGAATAACTGATTCACACCCCACCCCCCCACCCCAGTTATTCTAAAGAAATTCTAACAAAACAAAGATTTTAGATATTAAAATGTCTTTACCTTTTTCTATCTTGATATACAGGTTTTTGTTGGCATCTGCTCTCTCAAAACCTATCTTTACAAGATATTTGTGAAGTCTCTCATACCAAGCTCTAGGAACTTGTTTCAAACCATAGAGTGCTTTATGTAGTTTCCAAACCATATCCTTGTCGTTGTCATTAACAAATCCCTCTAGTTGTTCTATGTAGACTTCCTCTTCCAGTATAACATTCAAAAAGTAGACTTTACATCCATTTGGTAGACTTTAAAACCTTTGTAAGCAGCATATTCTAGTAGAGTTCTTACTTCTTCCATCCTTGTAGTAGGGGAAAATGTTTCCCCATAGTCCAATCATTCTTCTTGAGCATAACCTTTATAGACTAGTGTAGCCTTATTTCTTGTGATCTCACCATTCTCATCTAACTTGTTCCTAAATACCCACTAAGCACCAATCACATTCTTATTAGTTGTTCTTGGAACTAAAGTTCAAGTTTTGTTCTTTTCTATCTACTCAATCTCCTCTTCCATAGCTTTATACCAATCATCATCTTGTAGTGCATCGTTCACTATTTTGGGTTCAATCATGCTTAGCAGACATGATTCATTTCTTAGTCTGTTCCTTGTCTTTGGTCTAGCTTCCTTGTCACCAATGATTTGTTTAACAGGGTGATGTTTTCTCACATACTTGGATAACCTTGGTTATGTCCTTATTTTTATGTCTGGTCTTTCAACTTCAGAGTCACTATGGACATCTCTTTCAGGTACCTTAGTATCTCTTTCATGTGGATTGATTTTAGAATCAGAATGTACATTTTCTTCATTCTGTAACTCGACTTATGAATGCAACTCAACATTCATTGGGTGTAACTTGGTTGATACTAAAACTTTTTGTTGATTCCCAACTTGATTGGTAGCTTCTTAGGTAGGCATTCCTTCATATAAGTATACAAAGGATCTGTACTCTTCTAGTTTCTTGATGGATTCATCAACTTGAACTTCTATATGCTCAACAAAAATTACATTTACACTCTCCACAATTTTGTTAGTCTTAGTATTTAAACACTTATATGCTTTACTTCTAGTTTAGCATTCAAGAAATATATCTTCATCACTCTTTGCATCAAACTTTCCATTTCTAGAATCTTTAAGAATATAACGCTTACAACCAAACATTTTGCAATGTTTTACATTGGGTGGGTGACCATACTATAATTCAAAAGGTATTGAATTTTTACCTTTCTTGATTTGTACTCAATTTAGGGTGTAGACAACTATACTTATAGCTTCTCTCTAGTACTTTAGAGCAACATTCTTCTCCATCATTAATATTCTGGCATAGTCCATTATTGATCTATTCCTCCTCTCTACAATTCCATTCTATGGGGGAGTTCTAGGTGCTGATGTTTGTCTCCCAATTCCTTTATCATTGCAAAATGTCTCAAATTATTTTAATGTGAACTCTCCTCCTCTATCTAATCTTAGGCACTTTAGACTCTTCCCTATTTCTTTCTCAACCCTAGCTGAATACCACTTAAACATTTGAAATACATCAGATTTTTTCTTTAAGAAAATGATAGTCATCAACAAACAACATTATATATTTATCTCATTTGTAGCTTTGCACTTCTATTGGGCCACATAAATTAGTATGGACTAACTCTAATACTTCTTTGGAAGTATGGGTTTTGCTTTTGAAACTTGACTTGGTCATCTTTCCTAGCTAACATTGTTTGCACATTGTAGTGTCAGGCTTCTTCAGTTTAGGTAAACCTTTAAATTTCTTCATATTGTTGATGCTAATTAGATTATCAAAGTTGACATGACATAGCCTTTTATGCCATAGCCACACATCATCAATTCTTACAATAAGACATGAAACATCCTCCATATCTAGGTAAAACAAATTACTCCTAGTTTGGTCCCCTTTTCTTATTAGATTTCCATCAGTGTCATAGATTTTGGTAGTTTTGTTTCCAAATTCTACTTTGCATCCTACATTGCCTAACTATGACACACTCATCAGATTGTAGTTCAATCCTTCAACATAATATGCATTATCACATGAAATTTTCTCTGTAAGCTTAATGAAACATTTTTACTTTGATTAGACATGGATCATCATTTCCAAATCTAACACTATTTCCATCATACTGAGTTAAGGTAAAAAAATTACTTTTGTCTCCTATCATGTGATGTGAGCACCCACTATCTATGATCCATTTTTCACTCTTATTTACATAGGTTACTAGTACTATTGCCTCATCTTCATCTGAATCATCCTTCATGGCCACATAGACTACCTCATTATCATTTTCATCAGAATTCCCTTCTTCAACAATGTATCACTTTTTGTCTTTGTCTTTGTAATCTCTGCTATCACCTTCTCTTCTATTTTTGTACTTGTTTCCTTCTCTACATAGTTCTTCTTCTGTATACACCTTGTAGCTATATGTCCTAGTTCATTGCAATTAAAACAAATGATAGGCAACTTACCTTTGAATTTACCTTTGCCTCTATGAAATCTTCTGGCCAACAATACTTCCAATTGTTCCTCATCTTCTTCATCTTTGTTGCTGTCACTGGATGCATATTTTGTCTTTTTTTTCTTCTTCTTTGGTTTCACCTCTTCATTGTCTTTCAACAATAGCTTGGCCTTGAAAGCATATTCAAGATTCTCAGGTTTGTAGTTATCAATGTTGGATAACTCAAATGCAATAAGTCTTCCCACTATAACTTCAAGATTTACTTTGTTTCATGGGATGCATCTCAACACTTGGATGACTGATACTCTAATAGCATAGATGGGGAGCAAGGTTCTTAAAACTTTTCTAATAACAGTTTCATCATCTAAATGACCAATCACACTTCTTATTGCACTTACTACTTCCTTCATTCTAGAGGCATATTGGGCAATGTTCCCACCTTCCTCCATTCTCGTATCATCAAACTTTCTTTTGATGCTTTCTACTTTAGCTCTTTGGATGTTCTGATCTCCTTCATTAATATTTGTAAAAGCTTCCCACATCTTGAATGCAGAGGTACATCCCTTGATGTCATCAAATTCAACATAGTTGAGAGCAGAGACAATCTCTAGCATTGTCTGATTGTGCTCCTTCTTTTTCTTCATATCTTCTACAATAGGGACACCAACTGGATCAACATGTTCCACTATGATTGAAGTTTGTGCATGATCACCTATTGATCCAAGGTGCAACTTCATTAAACTTTTCCATGCAGTAAAGTTATCTCTATTGAGCTTGGGAACTTCTCTTTTAGACATCTTAATCTTTCTACTTCTAGCACCTTTAAACCAAATCAATAGATGGCTCTAATAAAAATTGTTATAAATGTTTTAGAATAACTGAGAGGGGGGCTGAATCAATTACTCAAGCTCCAAATGTCCTAATAAAACTTTTTCACTAAATATGGTGAGCCCATTTAAACTATCCATGCATCCATGCCAAACATTCTTCTTAGAAAGTTACTGATAAATCAACAAATGACATAGTGATTTACATGGAAAACCAAATTGGGAAAAACCACTAGTAACATGTTACCTTGTTTCTTACTCTTTTGAAGTGATGCCCTGTGAAAAGCCCACCTTGTTAAAGGCTACAAAACACACTATTAAATGTGACCCAGTTAAGGTATTTCAACCACCATGTTAGAAGTGAGCCTAGTTAAAGGACTTTAGAACATTCAATTGGAATGTCACCCTATTAAAGGATTCCTCAATGGTAGTTAGACCAACCTAAGTCCATAGGATTTTTTCCTAACTAATACAATTACTAGAGAGTAACAATAAGGGCTTTTGATCTAATATAACTCACAACATAACTTATAGATTTCAGATCTCAATTCAGTTCACAAATTTTCACAGCTTTCAGTCTCTATAGCTCTGACAACTTGTCCTCCTTTCAAGCTTTGTCTCCTTGAGTCTCCATGCTCATTGTGCCAATGCAATCACCTTAGTGGCCACCTATCAAAGTAGAGTATCTATACTCTGTTCTTCCCTCTCAATGCCTTCTCCTTGACACCACATTCTCTCTCAAATCTCTTTTTGCTTCTTGACCTGTAACTCCTTAAGTAGGAGTTTGGAATACTTTTCCTACTCTAATCTTCTCTCTCTTATTTTGGGTTTCAATTGATTAGGTAAGATATGATGTATCTTCCCCTTATCTTGTTTCTTCTAGAAACATCACGTGGAATCTACCTATATTTTCCTAAAAATGGTTAACCTAGAATTATGCACCACTAGCTCAACATCCTTATCTTCCATTTGGTTCACAAAATTCAATGTAACAAACTTATTAGCTCAAATTTGGAAAATCTTTGACTTTTCAAATAATGCAACAGCTTGGCACTATTAACTTTCTAATGCTTGACACATATTATGTTACTCAACACCTACTATGGATTCACTTGGCATCAAATAAGTTTTATTGATGCTTGACACCTATTGCATTTTATCTAGCTTAGCACCTGAACTTGCTCGACACCTACTGTTTCACTCGGTGCATACTAGATTTTGCATTTACTTGGCACTTACTGATTATTTGCTTGGCATAAACTAACTTGATCCACACCCACTGATGAATTTAGTCAAGCTTTACAGACAATTTTTTTATAACTTATTCTTCTAGAGTTTCTAAGTGTGGCCAACCTCTGTATCTTCAAGTGTATATCAATATATCACTTTACCATAGTCTCAACTGATCCTTGTACTTCATTACAAAATCATAACTCAAACTTCTCTTAGGTATTTTTATTACATCTTATTTATTAAATCCTCTTCATCCATCAACTAAGTGATGGTACTTGGATCTTATAAGCAATTGTCATTCCAGCAAATAGAAGGTTTAACATCACTAACAAACAATGACTGAAAACATTCTTTAGCAACAATCTCCCTTCTTTAATAATGATCTTTTCAATCAAATTTCAACAATAAATATTAAATATTTTACCTTCATTTATTCTCTATAAAATGTGGTTTTAAATGAATACAAGGATTGGTTAGGATTTAAAAAGGAGATGAATAATCAATTAGGGATATGAATCATAATGGGTTATTAATACCCCTATGATGTAAATTTGATTTTCTTAGTAGTGCAGATTTGGGTGGTTTGGTTATTACTCAAAGGTTTACCTCAGAGGGTTGTGGGATGTATCATCCCTCTTCTAGAGTGGTTTGTAAGGTTAAGATCAAGGTTTATTTGGATGGTTTTTGGAAACCATCCCCTTGTGATATTTACAAATGAACAATGATGGTTCTTGTAGAGGTAATCATAGGCATGTTGGGACTAGGGGAATCCATGGAAATATTTTTGGGTTTGTTCATTTTCTAAAGTTTCTATCTATAAGGGAAACCATACTATCAACTTTACGAAAGATCTCACTATACTTTTTTTTTGCAGATATGTTGTGCCTTAGAAGCTAAAATATCTTATATGAAGCTTATTCACATGCTATGGACTTGATATGTAACAAGATTGATGAAGGGAAATAACTATAAATTGGCCATAAAGGTCAATTAGATTATGAGATTTTGGAAATCCTTAGATTCTATTACATATAAATGGAATAAATCATAAAATTGCTTGACCAAATAAGTTTCTTAGCACATGGGGATGTGGAATGTCAAGGATTGGGATCACTCGTCTATTGTACATGCCATAGATTTTTGGAAGAGTTTTTTATGGGGGCCAAGATAGATTATTTGGTCATCTTGATAGAGATTTAATTAGTTGTTTGTTTACTTTTGGTATTTCAATTGTCTCACCAACTATTTGAGCTGTTGATTTGAGTTACCTTGTTATATATATATATATATATATATATATAATACATGTTGTGGTTAATTATTAAGCTTTAGTAGACTTTAGGCTGAAGCCAATAATGTTCTTTAACCCTTGGTTGTAAGCACTATAGACAAGAAGCCCCACTATTTCACCAACGGTCCAAGTCAACAATTCTCAAATAAGAACCACAATAGAGAGTTCCCTTGTGGAGACTTGAACCTTGATTGTAAGAACTACAAGCAAGAAGCCCCATCATTTCTCCAACAACACAAGTCCTATAATACTTTCATGTTGATTTATATAAAAATCACCCAAAAATAATTGTAAATTTAATATATTATTATAAAATTTAACACCATGGTAATATGGTGATCACAATGACAAGTATTAATAAATCCTTACATATTTTTTACTATATTCTATTCTATTATTATTTATTTTTAATATTTAAATGAAAATATTTATCCCAAGTGTATTTCCATAATCCATAGTAATAATTTTTTTAATGTTGGCTCAAAAAGGAAACACAATTAAATATTGATGATTTTTTCATAAAATTTTAAACACTATAAAATATATTCTTGTGTTTGAATATTGATGAACCTTCTCATATAATTATAAATATTATAAAATATATTCTTAAAATAGTGTCACATAGGATGCATTTCAAATATTAAAGGAGTTTTAAATATTATTAAATTTGAATACATAAATACATATTGATAGTGGATCTATGAAATCCATGTAAACGAGCTTAATTGTATGACTAATCAAATGATCAAATTTAATTTTCACAATTTAGAAATTTAGGAAAGATGCATTATATCATACCAAAAAAATTCTATAATCAAATAAAAACTATTACATTTGTACAAACAAGGTTTTTAATCAAAGTTAAAGCAAGAAAAATAGAAAAGACTTTATAGACACCAACCATTGTGGTATATTTGAGTGCACTAAAATACATTTCTAAATAAATAAATAGTAAACAGATAAAGGCAAACAATTGAAAGTAAAATTATCAAATAAATGATTTGAAGATTTTTTTTCTTTATTGAAATACTAATTTTATTGTTTTCTATGATTATATTTTAATTAGATGCTTATAATATGTTGGCCTTTCTCCAAGAATAAGAGAACTTTTTGTGTCAAATCTTGAATTACCACTTAGGACAGGTTTAGGACTAGTTATTCTATAGTTTTACCCCAAAAGGTTTCATAAGTATCAAGAGAAACCCCAAGAAAGATTTTGAACCCTTGCTCCTTTTTGGCTTTAAGTTACTTTTACCATTAAGTTAGGAAGGTCATATTTTTTATAAGGAGGGGATTTTATGTCATAACCTAGTGAATTTGTAAACCCTACCACCCCATGAAAATACTAGTCCTTTGAGCCTTTGATGTGTCTATTTACAGGCGTGGACATGGTATTGTTCTTGGGCAAGTCTATTTTAAAAATAAAAGGATCAGGTCATATGATATATTAAGGTATTAGATCTAGTGATGTATTGATTATGCTAATATTTGTATTTTATAATATGTTGCCCTTGCAAATGCATCATTGAAGGTGTGCCCCAATAAAATGAGTGGACCTACAATGTTTGTTCTATGGACTGTTAGATCTTGGTAGGTCTAAGGGTCATTAGGATGTCTCTATGAAAGGACACAAGAAGTTTACTCTTTGTAACAATATGACATAATGACATGTGTCCTTGGTTGAGATTAATGTCTCATGTTTGATAACCATCTGATTTAACGAGATCCTAGGGCTATCACATTATCGCTAGAAAAAGGTGATCAAGCTTTAATGAATGTCACAAAGTAATGCATAGACATGCATATGTGATAGGGCCAGGAGATGATATAACACTTGTTCTTACAAATAGCTTGGTGTCATGTGTCATCACTAGAGAAGGATTTTAGGACACATAATTGTATCACAGGGTTATTTGGAACTATTTGAGAAAGATGCTTTGAAGGCTTGTCATGTTGTCATTATGTGAAACAATTTGTTTGTTATTTTTTGTGACAATATGGCATGTAAAAACATATCCTAGAGTGGGCCTTGATCCCTAAAGGCCTTCAGTACTATTTCTTTCACAATCATTATATTAAAGTAGATCTAAGGGTTATCATGTTGTTAACATAAGAATATGAGAAGATGTGAGGAGTTCACTTTTACGACAATGTGATGTGTGGACATGTTTCTTTGGTGGGACAAGCTTCAAGATGATGTATCTCTCTTTTGATCATCCAATCAAGTGAGATCAAGGGTTGTCACATTGTCTCTAGGAGAAGTTGCTTGTCTTTTACCAAATGTGACAAAGCGACATCATGACACATGTCTTGGAGGATTCAAAGGTTAAATATAGGTCCATAGAGGAGAGGTCATGTTTATTTGCCATCATGTTAATGGTTTGAATTCCTTGTCACCATGCAAAGGACCACTTAGCATATGATTATTAAATTAGGATCATTGGATTGCACATGGATCAATGGTTCACTTTTGGAGTAGCCTACGAGGTTTTGTACCTATTACTTACAATAAATTGATAGTAAATTAAAATTGAAATTCATGTGACTACCGTCAAGGATAAATTTGAGTTTGCATCACAAGTTTTTCTAAAAAGTGATAATGCGAAAGGATAAGAAATGTTCACTACCTAAGAGGATTGTGGAAAAGATATGGTTTTTGCCTGTGGGATTTATCACATAGATTATAATTTGAAAAAGTAGTAAGTGATTTGTAAAGAGATAATTGAAGATAGTTTTTTGTGTGTGAAATAATAAAAACCCTAAAATGCCTCCTCGAAGAGAATTCAATGGAAAAACTAAGTTCTAGGAGAGAAATGTGCATGATGATCTTTTAGAATAGTTAGATATGTCAACTAATGATTTCACTAAGGGAAAAATATTTATCCTTAAGTCTCCAAGGTTAAAAATTGATGAGGGTTTGTATGAAAAAGGGAATTTTCTCAGAGATGCGTGACCAACCATAAGTGGTTTTGAACTTTTCAAAAGGTCTTTCTCTTAGAGAAACCAAGAATCCCCTCATAGTAATATGTGGAATTTTGATTTAGGGAAGGTGGTTGTCCCAAGGGTTTTCATGGAGTCATACCTCTTAACCTTGCTTATGAAAAGAGATGATCCAGTGTTGCATTTGGCTAGGAATCATGCTAGAATTGGCCTTTTCAAAGTCACAACCAAATAAATTAGTGAGTTTTTAATGTTACACCCCCATTCTACCTACCATGAGACCATTGATTTTGATAAATTACAAGAAGTATACAAGGCTCATAGGGTTTATCTTGGAAGTGGGCCTTTGAAGGAGCACTTTGCAAAGATTGGAAATCTAACCCTAGTTTCATCATCTACACTTGAGCCATTACTGAAGAAATATTTCAACCCTTGAGCACAAGCTACATACATGTCATTATGTAAAGTTTTTTCTATGGACAAGAAAGACTATCTACCTATTACACTAATGGATAATATGATGGTTCAAATATTATAGTATGAGATGAATGCAACTTTTGATTTTTCTTCATATATTTCCAAGGAGATTCATAATGATTTAATTGGAATTGATAAAGGAAAAGTTGATAAACTATTTGGATGGTACTCCATAATCATGCACATGTGCCTCTTCAAAGGAGTTTTTTTCTTTGATAAAGAAATGAAGTTAAAAAGGGAGCGTGATGGAGAAAAGTTGCATGAACAAGGGAGTATTGATATGTCACGGGACATAATTGATGCTAGTTTTGTGAGATTTGATAGATAATTTGCATCTAAAATGAGAGTATTATTATCCTTTGACAACCCCAAGATCCCCAAAGAACTATTGGAATTTATTAGACCACATGAGTTTGCTTCAGGTTTAAAGGCAAGTCATACTTGGGGAGATATTATCCCATACCTTATTTCCACAGTTTTTAGAATATATAGTTTTCAAGGGACTCCTCATGTGTTACCATTCCAAGTTCCCCTTAAAGTTGGTGTTGCAAAATTCTAATGAAAAATTGGAGAATTGTAAGAGGAAGAGTTAGCTAATAGGTCAAGGGGTACCATCTTTCCCAATCACACTATTGTACACCAATTTGTAATCACAAAAGGAGGATGAAAACACTTGGATATTTTTTTGGACCATTATAACATGGCAAGATCCCACTCTAAGTTCATAGATCCTGAGGTTTTTTATTATATGTTTTAAATAAGGACCAAGGCAAAGACACATACCCATAATTTTTACTACCTTGAGGATGTTATCAGGAATGAATTCTCTCTGCAAGAGCAAGAGTTAAAGAAAGAGAAATGGAGAGTTTATAAGAAGGTTTTAGATTTTATCAATGCTTTTGATAGAATTTGTTTCCCCTTGAAAGATGAAAAATTATGGGATGATAAACTGAACAAACTAATGTCACACTTCATAGAAATCATTCAAGTTATGAATGATAAAAAAGTTTCCTTGATCAACACATATCCTAGTAGAGCAAGGGAGTTGATGCAAAGATCATCCATTGCCACTACTATAAATCCTAGACAATATATTCTCTAGAGAAAGACTAGATATACCATTATGAAAATGATGGATTCATAAGGCACTCCTCTTGCCACAATTTACAAAAGACCTCTATCTGAGAGTCCCCCCCATTGAAACCTCTTAATAAAGATAGAAAATGGAAGATGAGACATCTTCAAGGATTGAGATGCACCCAACCTCTCAAACTCCAATGAATTTTGATAATGAATAGGTAGTGGTTGAGTACTTGGGATAGGTGGGAGGCTAGAATGATGTTGTTGTTACTAATGCTGAATTAGAAGAGGGGATGTTGCAAGAAACTCCAATGTCGATCATGGATCTTAAAATAGAAGATTACAAAGGTAGGGAGTTGGATCTAGGGATAGAAAAGACAGGTCAACAATTTGTGGTAGATGATGAGTTTCTTAAATCTAGAGCTTTTTTTAAATTTTCTTGGAGATTAAGCATGCCACATTTTGAGCTAAATGCAAGAAGAGGAAAATATAGCAACTTGATAAAGAGGACTTTGTTATACAAGATGAGATAAAGGAAGAAATGATGAAAGATTTAAATAAAAGTATTCCAGAAGAAGGTAGGTTAATCCTTCCTAAACAGGATATTGCTAAAAGCTATAGTATTTGATTCTATTGGGAAAAAAAAAACACAATATATAGAATAGAAGAAGAAGCTAGGGAAGCCCATATGGGAGTAAAGTTTAGTGAAGATATGTAGCTTTGGTAATATGATAATTGTAGGAAGGTGACAAATCAAGATAGTAGAAGTTTTTCAACATAGACTAGATGGGAAGCCTGACAGTGTTTAGGGTGAAGGAAATTGACAATGTAGAATCAACCCTCATGAATAAAGAGATGACATATTTTAACTTATAGTTTTCTAGGAAAGACAAACATACATTTATTGATCTAAATGCCAAATATGAGAAGGTGTTGGAAGTATTGGCTTTTTTTTATCATGTGTTTTAATAACCAAGTATACAGGGTAAGATTGCATCTATGGGCAGCTATCTCCAATAATGGACACAATTCACCAAGAACTTGGGCCAACTATAAGGCTACACTCCTTCTTCACTTTAGGCTCTGCAAAACCTAGGCAGGTATACCTCTTAAGATCTGGTTATGTGACCAGTGCAATGAGAATAATCAGGATCTAGAATAACAGATGAAACCCCTAAATCTTCTATACTTAACTAGAAATCACAAACATGAAATAGCTAAGAACATGACTCATGAAATTGGCAAGCTAAGTGCGGGTTAAACTTTGAATAACTTTCAACATAAAAGGGAAAAAATGATTTAATATGTAGATATTAGCAAGACCCAAGTATGAGCAACAAAACCTAATGATCCTATCTTTGACCAGTGCCTTATCTATTGGGAAATTGAATGAATTACAACCATAAATCTCATTTAAATCTTTGACATAAATCCTACATCAAGATCTTTGATCTATCTTTCACCTTGTGAATAGACATCTACTTCAAATTTGAATCTCATACTCAAATTATCCCATCATGAAATCTGCAAACCCTGTGATAAACACTAACCAATTACATGGCTCTTTGTTCCATCAGCAAGATATTTCAACCACATACATTCCAAAATGAAATGCAACCTAATTTATGCTTTTGATTCACAAATTAGAAAAGATTGCATATCCATGAGTAGGAGACAAGATTCAAACTAAATTTGAAACCCTTTGCTACACTTTATTTGTTATCCTTGAAACCAAATACATGAAAGATGCACAAATAATGACTTACAAAATCACCTAAAAAATTAGAACTATCTGCATAAAACATAAATTGTTGTTCAATACAAGAGAGAAATGCTAGGTGTGTGGCTTTCATAGCTTGAGCAGAGCTCCTAGAACTAGAAATTGAAAACCAACCAACAACCTTTTTAAGAGAAGAAGAAAGAATATGTATAGAGAGGGCAATTCCTAGATTGAATTTGTAATCGACATCTGTCCCTTCAGAATTCTCCCTCAAGAAGCCGAAAAGAATCTTTCTACCTTCTCTTCTCAACTGTTAGAATCAAATCCTTGCATTTTACCTCTCAAAGGCATCAAAATGTTTTAGAAACCTGATGATGAAAGAATGTAACTGATTTTGGTGTTAAAATGAATTCACGGTAAAAGTGAAAAACTAGTTACAAATAACCTCAAGAAGCCAATATAACCTTTTCCAGATTGTTTTCTCCACATTCAGGCTTCAAAAGGTCTTCAAATCTGCCTTCTAACAAACTTTGATGCTCAATGATCAAATATGCTTGTTCTACTACCAATGCCTTAGATTCTAAAAATTGACCTATAGCATGAATTGGTGAATACTTGTGCACAATCTGACCTCAAATTTAGAAAGTTCATCTCATTCTATATTTGATGGTATATTGGAACACCCATTTCAGTTAAAAATTGCTCCTATTATGGCCTTCTAAAGATCGAAACTCTGTTATGGCTTTGCACAAATAAAATAATAAAAATGAAAAAATTAACATATTCTATAGTTTGAACTATAGAATTTTCAAAATTTGAAATCAAATTTTTCATTCTAAGAATGAACGTGCAGGGACAGAAATATTTTATTGAAATTATAACTCCATTGTATCCCTCAATCAATCGGGCAATGCCACTTGTTAACCTCTGATTTTCTCTGACCATCCAATAGCACCACATGTCACTTTGTGATTGGCTAATGTCTACATCCTTTGCTGCCATGTGTCCTCACCACTTCAACGCTTGCTATGTTGCTATGGTTAACCATCGTACATCTTCCTATGGCGAGGTAGTGACGATTGTCGGATCTTACATGTGTCAACATCTTTTTCTTCTGCTACATTTGCTTGCCACATCATTTCCTACTTGCCACATGTCATTCACTAGTTTGTTGATGGTGCCACATCATCTCCAAATGGGATCCATCACTGTTGTGCCAGATCTTGGGTTTTTCGATGATTTGCTATGTCGCTAGCCAGAAAGCCTTGGATTTTTTGGCTAGCGAGGTAGTGACTTGCCATATTTTTGACTTTTCTAGCAACCTACAACATTGATGATGTCATCTCTTTAATTGCATGTTCCTTCAAAATCTAACTCCTTTCTAGCCGACCATGGGCCAACCTGCTCAAGGTACTACCTTTAAAAAGCATTCTTTTTGGAACACTAATAAATTGCAATGAATATTATTTAAAGATTTATTATTTCCACCCATAGTGAATGTGGGACATATGTTATCTCAATGGTTTTTCCTCTCTATGTTTGCTGTGATTGCTAAATGCATAGGTTGTCTTCTTTTTATATTGGCGGATTGTGTCTTCAGCCTTTGACTGCTAGAATTGACTCCTTTTTAATTTAAATGCATCTTCATATATGGGGGTCGATCAACTCTATACATATTATTTTTAAAAATCTTTGAAAATGGTGAAGGACCCTATCCCAATGGTTCTGCCTTCCTTAACAAATCCTTATAGTGCAAATTTCCTTTTGAAATGACTCGCATGCTCTGCATGAGACTGTTCTATCTCCAAGCTGAGCGTGGGTTCTTTGTTTTTTTGGGTGGCTTGATTATCTTAAATTGTGGATGGCCTCTTTTCTTAATTCGTGGTCTTGCTCAATTTGGCATTTCCTTTGATGTCGGCTGTAGATTCTTGTGCTGTGGGTTTGACGTGCTACAGGTTCCCTTTTTCATGCATGGAACTGCCTTTTATGGCTTGGCAATGCTCTTCATACAATTGAGTCTTTAATCAACAGGTTCTCCTTTATGCAGGGTGCTCTGTCTTTGGCTAGCGGCTTTGTCTTTATGACGTAGATTTGGCATGGACTTCCCTTTTATCATTGTGGCTTCTTTTGTTTAAGACTAGCTGTGAACTTCTTCATTTATGTGGAGCTTCCTCTACAACTGTAGATTGGGAGCAAATTATTCAAGTCACAACCTTAGCATTTGAATGCATGTGATGTGAAATCACAAGCAATGGAGTCCACATGCCATGTGGCCTTCCAAAATCCTATTATAAATCTTCTTTGCATTCCCTAAGATTAGGTCCTTCTTTTCTCTGATGCATTGGGTGCCATGCTTTCCTTTTTCAGATCAATTCTACAATAATTATTCACATACCATGTCTACTCAAATCTCCTGCCCTTTCCTTTATATGAGGTGCTTTGGCTTACTAAAACTAATCAAATGCCATTTTAGAGCATTCTCATGGAGATGAATGCTAGTAATAGGGAGTAACTATGCCAAACTTAACTCCACACATACCACTCATTTCGTTTTGCCCACATCTTGGAAACACATATCGAATTGAGCTAGGAGTATCCATAATATTGATCTTTGTAACCTTGAACATTATTTCTGCATATTTATTGAATCCTCACTTAATGAAAAAGATCGTAGCACTTTGTTATTATGATGGAATCAACTAGGATCCAAAGTGGGTCTGGCTAAAAAAAATTTCATTTTTGAACAACTGAGTCATCAAACTAACCCACTAATCATCTTGAATTGATTAAAATCAAATTTGATCACTGACTGATCGTTAAAAACTCATTTTATCATTTTCTGCCAATTGTCAAATTTGCACTAGGAGGTCTATTGACTGGCCTTAAAAACTGACCAGAATACCTGATTGAGCTCTAAAAATTGGCACATTGACTCTTTGTTCTACATTCTTGCACCCTATTAAATCTTGTCTCATGATGAATTTGGGGTCAAAAGATATTCACTATCAAAGTTGACCTCTCAAAACTGCCTGCAAGAAAACATGTCAGAAAACCATAAATTGGGTTCAAATTTGGCTTTGAAAACTAGGTAAATTGACACTTGGGGAAATGAAACTTGGAGCGTTGGTTCATTTTCATGAGGAGACTATAAATGTGCAATTTGGGATCATGAAAAATAACAAGATGCATTTGGCGAGCAGTCAAAGTGGGCTACTTGGAATTTACAGATTGGGAACAATGGCAGAAAGTGATTTTTGCAAATGGAATTGACCTGGAAAAGTGTGCAAATGGATGCATCATGACTTGAAACTCAACACACTCAAATTATTTTCAGAGGAAAACATAGTGGTATAGTTCATTCAATCTTGGTAATCATAGATTTCATGTTATGATGTCATGAACAAGGGTACTGATCAATTTGCACTTTTTGACTCAAGTAAAAGTTAGAAATCTCGTTTGGAAGCGCGTTAGAAAACTAATTAAATGAATTCATCATATGCTAAAACTTGAAACATAAAAATTCTCTAACCTCTACAATACAATGAAAAAGGAATTTTAGCATTTTGATCAAATTGGTCAAAATTATAGCTCGTCAAACAGGGCTTCCCAGAATTATGTGCAAAGTGCATCAGCATGAAAACATTAAACTACCAACTTTGAGGGATTCAAAACCTAGTCAAATGAATTCAAAATGACTCAAAATCTAAAAGATAGGCTCTCAGGTAAGGACACTAAACTCTCCCAAAGTGGAAAGTCATGAAACATTACTGGGTGCGAGATATTTAATGACAAACATAGGCACCTGTTACTATTTGACAAAGGTGAAAAAGTAGATACAACCATTTGCTCAAAATGAGACTCCATGAAATGGCTCAGAAAGATGATTTAACATCATGGAACATGTAGACATGCTAAATGGAAGGTGTTAGAAGCATTGAACACCTCACAGGGCTCAAAGGTATAGTGAGGTACATGTGCGCTTGAAAGCATTTATAGGGCTCAATCACTTCTATGGTGCTGAAAATTTGGGCTATAATTTTGAGTGCCAATAAGAAGCTTATGATGAAAGGGGAAGAACGATTAGTGAGATGTCAATGATTATTTCTATGTATGAAAAATGAAAAGAGATGTAAAAACCAATTGTTGAATCATCTTAGATGATGATTGCATCATCACTGACTCCACCACCCCCCACTAGCCCAATCATTGAGCTTCCCCAGAATCTATTACACACTACAGGCTCATTAAGTGAAGGAATTGAAGAGGAAAAGAATAAGTTTAAGACAACTTAGATGGAGGTGATGCAAAGATATGAAGAGAAGGCAAGGGATATCATTTTAAACCTTACATCTAAAATTGGTACTAGATTGTGCCACCATGAGATATCAAAAATCCTAGTTATTGGGAAATCACTTGATGAGAATGAAGATATGCTAAGGTAGATTATGGATAGATGGGTTAGCTAAGAAGAAAAGATGATTAACATATGCATGACTATAATAGATAAAGACCATATTGATAATTCAATTAAAAATACATGTGATGAGGTAATGGGCTTGTCGGAGTTTGATGTAAACATGGAGTTGCTACAGAGGAAGATGAGATTCTATCTTTCCAACTATGAGAATAAGAGTTTCAACCTTTTTTCCTTAGTTTTCAATGATGATAACAGTCTCAAAAATTTTAAGGAATGGGATGAAGATTTGTATGCCTTACTGAGATACAGAATGAATGATATAATAAATAATACTAATAATAATTTATTTGCAAAGAAGGAAAGAGTTTTATAAATCTTACATTTTTTAGGTTAAATAGTTGAGGGCAAAGTGGTAAGATATTACTTGCATAGAAAAGGAGATTATGGAGTTTAATTAGTCTAATGATATTGTTTACAATGAGTGGTTAACAAGACACATTTCTAAAATAAAAGACCCATAGGTGACAATTGAAGATCAGGCATAGGGCAAGGATGAAACAAAAAAGGTTACACAACCGCTTGAGAAGGTTACCCCTGAAATTGAGAAGGATAGAGAACCAACAACTGAAAGAGAAATGCAAGAAAAAATAAGGAAAGAAGCAATTATCTAAATAAGGTGTTTTACTTTTGTGGTTTACCCACTATGGATATGCCTACTTAACAAATTATGAAACTACTTTCAAAATATGCAAACTGCTAGTTGTATGCCCAGTAACTATTTTGTAAAGTTGTTGATGTTGACATTTTTATCTCTTTCATAACTTTTTTTTACATTCTATTATTAGGATACATGTATCTATTACTCTCCCACATTTGAAGCTTGTTGCAATGCTTTCTTATAAAAGGATTTCCAAGATTGGGGTTGGAGGTTTGAATTTTAAGAAAGAGAATGTTATATTCATGTCTTTTGGTCAGTCCAATACTATGTATAAATTTTTTTTTGATTCAGTTCATATAATGGAAGTAAAGAATTATAGTGTTCTGAGTCTATTTGAGACATTTTACTGTATAGGGGATGATACATATCTAGTATTTTTTCAAGCAAATGAATACAAATGCAGAAATATCTGGTTGCTTATTTCAAATCTTATCTCTTCTTGTGTTACTTTTCAATTTTTTGAGATTTAATAACAAGTATCTTAAGTCTCTATTATAATTTTTTTTGAATTATATCTTGTTTAAAGTCTTTCTATTAATCAAATTGATTATGTAAATGCTTAGTGTGATTTGAGAAAGTTCAAGGTATTATAGGGAGATTCTAATGAGTATGAGTTTTGAAAATGAGCATTGATCTTATTTTGAAAAAGTGATAGAACAAATATGATATTGATGGGTCAAGCTTTGTGAGTAATTAGGCCAAATAGATAAGGCATTTATCATAGGTTGATATTGGACAATCATGTTAAGCTACTGTTGTCACAAAAGTGTGCACCCTTGCCTGAATTTTGACCTAAAGGCAACCTTGTGAAACATGGAAACAATCTACAAGTTATGGGACTTGAACAATGAGATTGAGTCTCCAAAAAAGTTCATCTTCCTTATTATTAGAGCACACCTAACTACTTATTGAGAGGAAAAGGGAGACGAAAATGCATGAAAATCATACTACCTAATCTAATCTAGAGGGGGTGATACAAAAAAATAGTATGTTCAATCTTATCTCTACCTAGAAATGCACAGTTCATCAATATAATCTCAAAATACACAAATTCAATCCTTTCTTAACTAAAGAACCACATGGAGATTGGAGACCAATAAAATGCTATAAGGAAGGAACTTCACTCTATATCATTCAAAGGCAAAATAGATATAATAATACAGTTGAAGAATGGAAGTAATACATCAAATAAGGCAAGCAGATATTGTATAATATATTAATGAAGAAAGAGGTACAATAGATAGATACATTCATTCAAAAGAAAAAGAAAATTATAGTAGTAGAACATGTAATACCAATGCTATAGAATCAGAGAAAAGACCAACCATTAGAAGGGTTACAAAAATTTCTTTTATAGCTCAAGCATAACTAAGAAAACTTTTAACGCAAGCCAAAAATTCAACTACTGCCTTTAAGTTGTAGAGAAGAATCACTTCCAATCCCAAGAATATTTGATCGGGGTACATGTCCATATGACAAAATTAGATCTTTATGTGTAATTCGATCCCTAAAGACACATAAATGATGGCCACGACTATTCTTATTGGGTAGATGGATAACCATGGTAGTGGCAAGAAGAAATTTGCATTCATCAAGCATGGAGATGTTAGAAACAGTAGTCCACCAAGATAATTGAGAGGGAGGGGTGAGGGTGAATCAATTATCAAACAATTAAATTTTTTATCTTCTTTAAAAAAACTTAACCATTCAACCAAAGTAAAAAAAAAACCATAATAAAATGCACATAGACAATTACACTAGATATGTTGACTAGGGAAACCCTTGATAAGAGGGAAAACCCCGATGAGAATGATGCCCACAAGATGATGTACTAATATAAAATATTCCTTGTTAGAGGATGGACCCTATTAGGAGTCTATTACAACATTTAATACATAAAGTCCCTATTAGGAGACTTTAAATCCCTATGAGGAGATTTCAACCCTATTAGGAGTTGTAGTACAATGTATGCAAGATGAGCTCACTTCCCAAACATGCAATTTCAACTACAAGAAGAGTTCACTGCTCAAACATGTAATTTACTATTATGTCATTCTTTCCTTTATTCTATCAACTAGACCAATCACTATCAAACCTTGTAGACTAGGTCGTGAACCTCTGATCCAAATATCAAACCTCAGATCACTTAGCAAAACCTCATCAATGAAGTTTCCTTCACTTTTGCACTACTCTGCTGAACTTTGAATTCTTCTCTCTCTCTGCTTAAAATCTCTTCGCATCAATATAATTACCTGTCATCCTTGATAAAGAAAAATTTCCTTCCTTTATATCAAGTCCTCAAAACAATTTCTTTAGTTGGCTGTTAGACCTTCTCAATCAATTATTATAGGACCACATTAAGAACACATTACACTTAGCGATGACATTAATCTTCCACTTTACAAATTGAATATATTTTCATATATACAATATTATGATGAGTGAGCTTAGCCATTTCATCACCAACATTTCTTCTTCATGTCCTCAACCTTGATCCTTAGAATATCAACTCTACTAAGAGATATAACAAGTTTAATAGAACATGCCTCTATAAACACTATCTCAGAACATACATCACCAAAACTTACATAACTTCTTCTAGACTTATTCTTTCTTCTTCCAATATTAACTGCATATACTAGATACTCCAAAGTATCTCCCATAACCTTAGATAGTTAGAATACTCAACTAGCTATTCCTACCAATTTGATCTTTCCACTGTTCTTCTGCAAGATACCATAGAAAACTGCTATGTTGACATCAATAACAAACTCAGTCATAAATGTAACATATCATGATAGTAACATATCTATAGTACTCCCCCATAGGAATATCATCAAAATTCATGCTTGCAAGAAATATTCTAAAAGGAGAATACTTAAAATAGTAGTTGCAAGTGATTAAGGACCTTTTTTCCATTAAAAAGCTACTTAATTGTGTGTTTGTGACCATGCCAGGTTAGCTATGTCATTATTCAATAGACTAATCATCAAATTCTCCATGTGGCCCTATAACCTTTAAGCATTCTACCACCCTGCCCAACCTTCTTTCTATTAGGTTGACCTATTGACTGCCCTATTCACAGATTTGTGACTTATTTTCATATTTAACTATTTAGTCTTGTGAAACAAAAATATCTTCTTTTTATGCCTTATTGCTACTTCATAGCCTAAAATAAGCTTAGCACATTGACTATTGTGACCCTAAAAACATCATAGAATTGACCACTTCATACCCCCAATAGGATTTGGACTTAACACCCTTTAACTTGTTAGGATAAACCACGGACAAAAATAAAAACTACATGCAAATATAACCAATAACAGAAAAATAATAGATCACACAGAAATGAACACAAGGCACCAAGATTTAACGTGGTTCACACAATCCCTAGGCTACGTCCACCAAACAATAAGTCTGATCTTATTACAATCCAGTGATTACAACCTGATTACAGTCTATAATCCCTTACAGCTCAATATCGCCGCAAGAAGCAATTTTGCATCACAACATAATAAAAATTTCCAACCCTAAACCCTTTTATACAAGTATTAAACCACTTTAGGGTTATAACATGTTAGCCATAACTTTAGTGGTGAATCTACGAATGGCGAATCTATGAATAGTACAATTTTTTTTTTTTTTGGCCGAACCCCACTTATTATGGAGTATGTACATTACTTTCCTGATCAGTCACCATAATCTAACATAATTGTGCAATGATGTGAAGCTTCATCTTTTCCTTTGTCACTCCATTGGAACCACCAAACATACAAGATGTTTTAACCATGCAACAATGTGAAGCCACCCTAGATGACCGCTAACTCCCTTCATAGCATCACAACTAGAATCATAATTACAAGCAAGTACATGTAATGTTGCGCTAGCTATTGAACTATTCCATGCCATTACAACCTCATGGCATGAAGCCTTAACCATAATATTAACCTTGCGAAGATGTGAACAATCATTTTGGATCACCACCTTAACTCTAGGTTAGTCTTAACTCCATGTGACACTATGACATTCACTTAATCAAATTATTTACTTATTATCATTGTTTCATAACATTAACCCTTGGTCAACTTTGATCATCTATGATGAAGCGACAAACCTCTACCTTGACCTTTCTTTGTTTGTGCACAGCCTCATAGCCTTGACCATGGGTTGACATTAAATAAATGTGATAGTACAAACAAAGAATTCTGCAACCTTGCAACCTAAACCTTAGGTAAGCCTTAACTGTGTGTGATGATGTGGAGGTATTGAATTTGACTATAGCTATTTGACTTTGCAACTTTTCAACGTGAAGCTTTGAAGTTTCTAATGGAATGATATCGATCTAATTTATCTATCCTCATTCAACAAGATACTCCTTCAAAATGATTAACATTAAAATGCCTTCTAACCCTTGTGATGATACAATGAAGAGAACTCAAATGATCTTGGCCCATTATGACACATGCCACATGCTCAGTTTCTCACTTTAGGTAAACTTCATTCAAATTTAAAAAGAGAGAATATGCCAGACATTGATCTGCTGAGATCTAACAACTAGGGAGGATTAACTGCAAATGCCCTTTGACCTTCACAACCTTGTAACCCAAAACTAGATGCTATCATTAAATATTGTAAAGCAACACTAATGGTTAACTTGATTGTGTTGCATCCTCATATCCCATTTGATGATTAAGTGTTAAATTGGAGTGACAAGGCAATGAAAGGCAGTCACATGATCGTGAATCGAAACATTCATAAGAACATAACTTGCAATATGAAGAATTTAAGACTTACGGATATAAAAGAAATGAATAAATTTTTTTCATATCCCTATCATGCTTGCATGGAATTAGATGAATAATTCAAAGAATTAAGGCATGTCTACCACCCTGGGTTTTTCATGAGACTAGTAACATTGGAAAAATAGGGTAGGGGGGCTAAAATGGCTAAAATTTCTAACAAGTTAGGGGGGATGCTTTCTTGCTAAGTATGGATCAATGGTCTCAAGAAATCCATTGGGCTATAGAGTCTCAAAAAATGAACCCCTACTTTGGAATCAACCAGAAAGAACTGCAACCTTTGCAACTATCAAAACTCATAACTTGCTATTTCATAGACAAATAGTTTGTGCTCATGCACTTCTTGGAAAATTGAAAACTACTGTACTATATATAGAAATTGCCTAACCTTCTTTAGAAGCAAGGATCAAGGTAAATTCCATTGACTAGAATTGGCAAAATATCACCATCAGGCTTGGATAATTGAAAACCATTGGCCTGTTTATAGCTGGTGATAACATATGGACCACTCCACATAGTATCAAACTTGGAGTCTTTGCCTAGCTTAGCTCTATTTCCATCCCACTTAAGGACAATGTCTCCCTCCTTGAAAACCCTAGCTTTAGCCTTTCTATCAAATTGTTTTTTTGACCTATTGTTGATGTGTCTCAAGCATCTGCATAACCTGTTGTCTTTTTTCCTCTAATTCCATCAATTTTGTCATTTTGACTATCATGGCATTATCTTCAATTAGCTCCAATTGATGAGATAATTCAAGAGATGGGAACTTTAGTGAAATAATAAGCCTTTCTTCTCTTCCATATACTAGCATGAAAGGTGAGTTCCCAATTTCTCTCTTAGGTCTAATCCTATTAGCCCAGAGAGTTGTCCTTAACTTTGAATGCCGACACTTTTGATTTTCCTCAATTGTCCTCTTGATAATCCTAATTAGGTTCTTATTGGAGGACTCAACCAAGTCATTCCCTTGAGGATAGTAATTTGAGTAAGTTCTCAAATAGATACCATGGTCAATTGCCTAGGAGAAAATTTGAGTCCCAACAAAGGATTTGGCATTATCTGATATTATTGTCGAAGGGACACCGAGCCTGGTAAGAATTCCATTAAGGAATTCCACTACTGAAGTATTTGTGGCATCCTTCAAAGCTATTACTTCTGTCCAACTTGTAAAGTAATCTATTGCAGCCAAGATCCACTTTTGATTATAGCTGGAATGTGGATTGATTGGATGAATAAAATCTAGCCCCTACTAGGAAAATGGTTGATCAATCTGAATAGGATGAAGGGGAAGATTTTTTAACCTTTGTTTACCTGAGAAGAAAGAACACTTCTCACATTTCCTCACATGTTTATGACAATCATGGAATAGAGTTGGCCAGTAAATAACTAGCTCTCATTATTTTCATGGTTGTTGTTCTAGTTCAGAAGTGCCCACCATTAGGACCATCATGAAACTCTTTGATCAGGATTAATGTTTCTTAATAGGACTCCATTTATATCTCTTCTAAAAATAATCCCATCCACTAGGACAAAAGGAATAGACTGCAATATGAATTGTCTTCTTTTAGCTTTGTCTAATCCATTTGGATATCCTCCTCCCAACAAGGAGGTTGATATGTCATGTATTCAATTGTTCAAATTTTCATCCCTTGTTGGTTGTTCATTAGCTACTAGAGCAACTTCTTCAATTATCTCCTAGGATGAAATCATCTGCTCACACAGTCCTTTTCCTCTCACAAGCTTTGTGATCTTGATATCAACATCATGTTCCATGACCTTGGTGACCCACCCAACTCTTTTCTCATTGATACCTTTGTTCAAGAGGAACTCCTTCATGCTTGCACGTGGAACTAGGAGCTGGACCCTGTTATATGATAACAAATGTCTTAATTTATTTAAAGCTCTTATGATAACAAGAAATTGCTTTTCCACATAACTATATTTGTCTTCATAATCCTTTATCCCTTCACTAAAAAAGGCTATAGGTTGTTCTTCATCTGCATCATTCAATTGTGTCAAGACAACTGATTTGCTTGACTTGTCCCCAAGGGTATAGAGAATGAAATCCTTATTGGAGTTAGGATTGATAATGACGGGGGCTGATGCTAAAGCTGCTTTGATCTCTTCAAAACTGGCTCTCCCTTCCTTTTTCTAGGTGAAAACCATATTCTTCCTCAACATGGCTATAAGAGGCTTGACCATGGTAGCAATATTAGGAATGAACATTCTTACAAAGTTGATTCTACCAAGGAAGCTTTGCAAATAAATAATTTCCCTTTTTCTTTCTGGATCAATGGTTAACCCATCCTTAAACAACACAATATGCCTTAGAAACTTTCCCTAGTTGGTGGCAAACATACACTTTCTTCGATTTAAGGACACACCATATTCCCTGCATTTGATGAACACTTTCCTTAGGTGACCAAAGTGGTCTACCACATTCTTTGAGTAGATTTTTATGTCATCAAGGTAGACCAACACAAAATTCTCAAGCATGCCCTTGAAAACCATCTCTATTACTTTTTGAAAGGTAGCATTTGTATTGGTTAGCCCAAAAGGCATTTTCCATAGGCATAAGTGCCTCGTTTAGTAGTGAAAGCTATCTTGTATCTATCAGGCTCTTGGACTAACACTTGGTTGTAACTTGAAAACCCATCTAGGAAGGAAAATGTTTCACTCTTGGACTAACATTATTGTAACATGAAAACTTGTCTAGGAAGGGAAATGTTTTAGAGCCGTTGACCTTGGATAATATTTTCTCCATGGAAGGGAGAGGATGGTGATCTTTGAGGGAGGCCCTATTTATGTCTCTAAAATCTACACATAATCTGATTTCTCCATTCTTCTTCCTAATAGGAACAAGGTTGGCTACGCAAGAGGAATTCTTAATAGGAAAAATAATAGCCTCTATAAGCTTGGATAGTTCCTTTCTCATTATAGGCTCAATCTTAGGATTGACTACTCTTTGCTTTTGTCTAATAGGCTTTGCATCACTACTTAAATCTATGGTATGCTAAAACAAACTTGGGTCAAAACACTTTAAATCATCATATGTCCATACAAATACATCATTGAATTCTTGACATAAATGAATTTTTTTTTCTTGTTTAGCTTTAGAGCATACCTTTCTCAAAATAAGAACCTTTTCATCAATAATGACAACTGGTATGTGATCATCCTTATTTGCAGCTAAGTTTAGCCCCCTACTCCTTGCTTGATCATCAGGATTGAAAATATTCTCTAATTTTATTAGCCCCTTAGGAAACTTGTTGGAGCTAAGGTTCATGCTTTGATCACCATATTGATTTTGTAGCTTAGATTGATTGCTGTTAGAAAATTCTTTCTCACTTTGCAAAAAGTTGACAATTTGCACATCAGAGTCAAACACCTTCCAATTGGCATGGTTATCCAGAACTATAGCTCTTGCAACTAGTTTGATGTGTTTCTCTTTTTTATCTTCAACATGCTCTGGTACATCATAGTGAGCACCTATTGCTTCAAGTCTATCAACATTTTTGTTATCTTTTCTTGGAATACTTTGGATATTGAATACTTGAAAGCCTTGAAGCAAATCAAAAACTTTGTATTTGTATGATTTGAGAAAATATTCTTTGTGATGTTCTATCTCCTTACTTGGTTAACAACCAAATCATTGTCCCCAAAGATCTCTAAGGATTTAATCCCTCTCCTTTGTGCAAGTTGGAGGCCTTGAATGAATACCTTATATTCTTCTATGTTGTTTGTGCAACTGAATTGGAGTTTATAAGAAAAATAAAACTTCTCCAAACTAGGGGAGACCATCATTACACCATCCCCTGGACCATTCTTGTTTCTTGAGCCATCAAAGAATATGATCTATACTCCATCAATGTCCTCTTTTGTTTTCATGAGACTAGGAATAGGAGTACCTTTCTCCAATATACAATATGTGCCAAGGCCTATCTCTAGAGCTTCTTGTGTTGGATCAAACTGAGATTTAGTGGCCCATTCATCTAAAAGATAATTAGAAACCATTGCTAAAGAATTCGTAGGTTCATGGGTCATGCCATCATCATCTATCTCATGAATTGTACAATTTATGTTTACAAGACTAGGTGTATAGGTCTTTATGTGATCACAGGCCAGAGGTTTTGCCCTTATAGAAGATTTTGTCCTAACGAATATATAAGATAAATCTGATGCAATATAACCACCTACATGTGCAGTGAAGTCTCTAGAAAGATAGATGGAAAAATGTGTCTCAACCTCAGCTACTGATATGTCTTGATTGACAGCACAACCTAACATGCATGCAATGCCATTTCCACATTTTTTAGGATTCCTATGATTTTAATAGAGCTACCATCCAACTGAAACATGTCTCTAACCATTGGTTCATACTTAATACGAAGGAGGTTAGCTATACATTTAGGCATTATTGAACTACTAGCTCCATAGTCAATCATGCAATTATGAACTATTTTTTCCCCTATAATCAAAGAGACATAAAAAGGAGGCTTGTTTTTTTTATTTGTGTCTCCTTCTTTTGTTGGCTGCACTAGACTTGTTGCATTATCCACATCGGCTAACTGATTTAATACCTTTATACTCTCAAACTCTTGTTGTATTAGCTCCATCCATGATGGTGTAGTGGTAATATCCCACATAGGAATGTTAACCATAGTCTTCTTCATCTAATCTACTACATTGAGAGGAGTGCCAATGACTTTGACTAGAGCCTTGGGGGCTATAGGGGTTGATGACTAATTTTGAGTAGTTTGAGGCTTGGTAGGCTTCATATTGCTTATATATTGCTTCTGTTGGGAGCAAAATTTGGTTGTGCACTTGTAATTGGAGTATGAGAGGCAACACTTGAGGTTGAAGCTTGATTTGATGGAGGAGGTGTTGCATTCTCAGTAGCTCTTCTTTTGCTTATGGTGTTATGAGCTATAACATCATAGTTATCATGATTGGCATGACAATGTTCCTCTGGCTAATGGTTAATGAAAGAACAATCACCCTACGGCTATGGATGAGAAGTATCAGTGGGTTGGCTGGCATTATATTGTTGTCTCGTTGCTTGATCTTGTGTGACTAATGCTTGGGATGGTTCTGCCCTATAGCACATAAATTTTTCATAAGAATAATTGCAAGAAGGAAAAAAATCTTTCTCATGAGAAAAATTGTTTTGAGGAACTAATGCCCTTGTTGTATTTGTGCTTGTATTTGCTACAGAGGCATTACCCATAGGCCTAATTTGATTGCGTGGAACATAGCCCTAACCTTGATTTGGTGGCTTATATGTAGGGTTGTGATAATGAGGCTAGAAAGTCCTGCTATTTTGAACCTATTACCTTTCCAAAGTCATCACCTTGTTGCTCGCTTTTTGCACCATTGATAAATTATCCTCTAGCTTCTTTTCCTGATCTTGCAACTTCTTGTCTATATTTTGCATTAGGACCTGCATCATGTCCTCCAACTCTCCTACTCATTAGAAGAATTAGAGGCTATTGGGGTTATGGAAAGGGGTTGACTTGTGGAGGGGGTAGGAATAGGGGCTACTGTAGGATGATGAGTAGGGATGTCAGGAAAGAAAGGGATTGGAGGCCTTAGAGCTAACTTCCCTCCTTGAATCAAGGTATTTTATGCTCTTGTGGAAATTTCATATGTAGCTGGTAAGGTATCCCCTCCCATGGTTTGTAAGGTAGTAGAAATATCACTATTGAAAGCTCTTAGGTAATATAAGAAAGCATTACCAGGGGAAAGTTTCACTGCAACAGGTATTCCATCCCATGTTTTTTGGAATCTATAATTAAAATCTATAATATATTCATGGGGTGCTCTCTTAATGGTAGTTAACTGCTATAAAAGTGATAGGTGATCACTTTTATCCTCAAAATGTTTGCACAACCCTTCTCCTAACTCATCCCAGTTAGTGATAGAATTATGTGGTAATCCCCTATACCACTATAAGGCTTTTCCCTTTAACGATGAGGCTAAAAGTCTAACAACAACATCATCCTTTGTAATACCTTGTATATTGTAGATGTTTCTTGAATATGTTGGATAGGAGAAATGCAAGTTTCACCAATAAAATCAAGTAGGATTTTAAGAGTAGATACTGGGATATCATGTCTTTGGGCTAAAATGAGAGGACTACCACCATTAAAGGTAGAAAACACCTAATTCCTAGGGAGAGTCATATGGAATAAGGGTCTGTTTGGATGGAAGGATGGTACCCTAGGTTGTGGTCTACCAACAAGAAGAGTAGAAAGAGATCTTGCAGGTGTATGTGCTACTTCTTAACCCCTAACTAGTGATAGAGAGAGTCTACTTCTTTTTATTCTTGAATTTGAAAATGAAAATTCAGTATACTGAAAAGTACCTCTAGAAGATTCCCTTGTTTGAGCCTTGGGCATGAATTACAATGATTTTGGTCTAGAAACCAAGATGTAGAAGTGGAGTTGCCAAGTGCTAAATGTGGGCCTCTTGAAGGCCTAAAATGCTTAAGAGCAATGCTATCTCCTTAGCATAAGTTGAAGTCCTTTTCTTTGACATCAGTAAACTAGTAGACTTCTTAGTAAGCTTGCATGTTGTCCCATTGGGCATGCCAAATATTGTTGTCACCAAAGGCTGCACCCTTGCCTTAAGTTTGACCTAAAAGCAACCTTGTGAAACATGGAAACAATCTCCAAGTTGTGGGACTTGAACAATGGGATTGAGTCTCTCGAGAAGGTCGACTTCCTTACTATTAGGGCACACCTAACTACTTCTTGAGAGGAAAAGGGAGAAGGAAATGCATGAAAATTGGACTACCTAATCTAATCTAGAGGGGGTGATACAAAAAAATAGTATGTTCAATCTTATCTCTGCCTAGAAATGCACAACTCATCAATATAACCTCAAAATACATAGATTAAATCCTTTCTTAACTCAAGAAACACATGGAGATCAGAGACTAATAAAATTCTATAAGGAAGGAACTTCACTCTATATCATTCAAAAGCCAAATAGATATAATCATATAGTCGAAGAACAGACGCAATACATTAGCATAAGATAAGAAGATCTATTGCACAATATATTAATGAAGAAAGAGGTACAATAGATAAATACATTCATTTAAAAGAAAAAAGGAAATTACAATAGTAGAGCATGCAATACAAATGCTATAGAATTAGAGAAAATACCGACCCTTAGAAGGGTTTAGAAAATTGGCTTTTACAGCTCAAGCATAATTGAGAAAACTTCTAATGAAAGCTAAAACACAACTACTACCTTTAAGTTGCAGAGAAAAATCACTGCCAATCCTAGGAAGATTTGATCAGGGTACACGTCCATATGTAGGAATCTAATCTTTGCATGTAATTCGAGCCTTGAAGAGATAGAAACAACTACCACGACTACTTTGATTGGGTAGATGGATAACCATGGTAGTGGCAGGAGGAAATCTACATTCATTAGGCATGGAGAACACTCAAAATAGTAGTTGCAAGTGATCCAGGACCTATTTTCCATTAAAGAGTTGCTTAATTCTATGTTCATGACCATGCCAGGTTAGTTATGTCACCATTCAAAAGAAATCAACCATCAAACTCACCACATGGCCCTATAACCTTTAAGAATTATGCCACATTGCCCAACCTTCTTTCTATTAGGTTGACCCATTGACTGCCTTGTTCATGGCTTTGTAACTTATTTTCTTATTTAACTATTTGGTCTTGCAAAACTATGATGGACCTTCTTTTTATGCCTTATTTCTATTTCACAGCCTGAAATCACCTTAGCCCACTGACTCTTGCGACCCTGGGAACATCATAGAAATGACCACTTTGCACCCTGGCAGTGTTTTGGACTTAACATCCCTTTAACCTTGTGATGATGTGAAGCTTAATCTTTTCCTTTGTCGCTCCATTGGAACTGCTAGATAGACAAGATATTTTAACCGTGCAATGATGCGAAGCCACCCTAGATGACCACTGCGTCCCTTTGCAACATCACAACCAGAATCATAATTGGAGGAAAGTACATGTGATGTTGTACTAGCTACTAATTGAATTGTTCCATGCCATCGCAATCTCACAGCCTGAATCCTTAATCATAATATTAATCTTGTGGAGATGCGAACAAGAATTTTGCATCATCGCCACATTAACTCCAGGTTAGTCTTAACTCCATGTGACACTGTGAAAATCACTTAACTTGATTATTTCCTTATTATTGTTGTTTCACAACATTAACCCTGGGTCAACTTTGATCATCTGTGATGAAGCAACAATCCTCTAGCTTGACCTTTCTTTGTTTGTTTGTAGCCTCACAACCTTGACCAAGGGTTAACATTAACTACATGCGACAATGCGAACAAAGCAATTCGCAACCTCGCAGCCTAAACCTCAAGTAAGCCTTAATCGTGCACAATGATGCAAAGGCACTAAATTTGATTGCAATTGTTTGATTCACAACTTTGCAACTTGAAGCTTTGAAGTTTTCGATGGAATGATATCAATCCAATTTATCAGTCCTCATTTGATAAGATACTCCTTCGAAATGATTAACATTAAACTACCTTCTGACCCTTGTGTCGATGCAATGAAGAGAACTCAAATGTGTTTTGCCCACCATGACATGCGTCACATGCTTGCTTTCTTGCTTCAGCTAAACTTTGCACATGTTTGGAAAGCGAGAATGTGCTAGACGTTGATCTGCTGAGATTTGACGACTGAGTAGGATTAAGTGTAGATGCCCTTTGACCTTTACAACCTCACAACCCAAAATTGCATGCTAGTGTTAACTGCTGCGAAGCCGTGCTAGCGGTTAACTTGATAGTGTCGCACCCTCGTAACCCATCCGATGGTTAAGTGTTAAATTAGAGCGATAAGGCGATGAAAGGGAGTCACATCTTCGTGACTTTAAACATTCATAAGAATATAACACACAATCTGAAGAATTTAAGACTTAGGGATATAAAAGAAAGGAATAAGGTTTTTATGTATCCCTATGATGCTTGCATGGCAATAAATGAATATTCAAAGAACGAAGACATGGCTACAACCTTGGTTTTTTCATGAGACTAGCAACATTGGAAAAACTGGGGGGCAAGGGGGCTAAAATGGCTAACAACTACATAGTGTTAAAATCCATAAATTAAATTCTTATAATTTCATGTTTTGTATATTGATTTATAAAGTTAGCCTATGCTTGATTTAGAATGATGCAGGGTATGGAGAACTAGCTATTGTGCATCTCTCCCCTGGTTTCTAAATTAGAAGAATCAAAGGTAATTATCTATTATAATGGAATTTATGATAAATACCAGTGTTTAGAAAATGGTGATAAATTCTAAGCTATACCTACTTGAATCTTTGAGAATTCAAAAGAAAGAAGACTTAAAAATCTTCTTAGTTGGTCCTATTGACTTGCATTGAATTACCCCTCCTGTAGGAGCAAACATAGTATTCACTAATTTTTTTAATTTCAACTTTAAAGCCTAATCTCTCTCTCTCTCTCTTTTTTTTGGTTAATTTTTATTCTAAAATATTACGGTTCTTTCAAGAAATCATGACCATACATTTGGATACATTTTTAGTATTGAATATTAAATCTAATAAAAAGGTATACTAAAAACAATTTTTAAAATGGAAAGAAACAAAGTACCTTTGATCCAAACAGATCAATCACACCTACTCAAAAATGTACAAGGCGGACTCACGAGACACCCAAAGAACACTTCTTAAACCTAGATTTGGTGGATATCATGAAACACTAAAAAATAGTTCACGGAAAGAAGAAAAACAGGTTGAATATACAAAACAGCAGGTAAGAAGTACATTGTTGACAATTAAAGAAGAAAAAACAAAAAGATTCAGTATTCTGCACGCGTTGATCTTTTTTCAAAAACGTGCTCTGTTTTGTTTGAATCCTCTCAAAATAAGAGAAGGTGTGATCTAATTATATAAAAAATATACATTTAAAAAAATCAATTAACTCTTTGGGCATGATCAGAATTTATTAGATATTAACAATAATTAGTTCTTGGTAAGATTATGTTTTTCGGGGAATTTTAATGATGGAATGAGGATGAAGATAATATAGTTTTGTGATTTAAAGCAATCATAGTTCATGATGGAAAAAAAACTCAATCTATAGAATTACCAGACGCCATTAATGATATGACACTAAGTACCATATAATTATAGACACGCATACTGCTCATAAACATATTTGATCTCCTACCAAATAGTTATAAAACAATTAGAATATTTTATTCTTATATGTTGTCTCTGCCTTCTCATAGTGATCTGAGAATATTTCCCAATTGGGAAGGTTTCCGATAAAATATATTAGGTCTGAAGCTAAAGTTTTTAATGGCAATAATAGAGCCTTTTTAAAGTGTAGTCCTCAAATAATGATTTGAAACACATAGGGGAAGACAATCATGTGGTTTCACTAAATTCAGGTGCAAAGAATAATATGTAATCATCACTATCTATCATATACAATGTGATTCACAGTTTTGTTTTAATGTATATGTTGTATCTGCCGACTTATTACAGACGTACATCTAAGGGATTCTAAGCCACTCAACATATTTTATTCCTGGCCTTATCTTACAAAGTATATTTTTTCATACCTGGTTTTTAGGGTTGTCTCTGGAATACATGACAAACGTTATATAATATGCCCAAAATGCTATCACTTGTGGTTCACTCACGAATTAAAATGAATTTAGTTTTGTATTTGATTCTTGTGGCGAGTGTTATTTAAATGAGTTCGGTTTTGTGTTTAACATTTGAGGTGACATTGGCACATTAATGTTTTTGGATGGTTGGAGTTAAACTCTTATGATAGTTGCAATTTGAAGAGGTTCTACCAAGCCAAAAACTTGGGCTCAAAACTTTGGAACAAAATGGAGATTAACGTATAAAAAGCTTTCAGCTGTTCTAATTTATTTGTATTTTAGTTAATATTTTTTAAAATTTTATTTGAATTACATTTTATAGATTTTGTGAGCATCACCTAGATCTATGAGTGCTAAGTGTTTCATTTCTTGAGAGATAGATTCATTTTAATTTTGGTTGGGACACAATCTTTTGCATCAATATTTTGGATCATTGTTGAGTCATTGTCAAGATGAAGGAGAGTATATGAGAGAGAAAATGTCGCATGACTAAGAGCCACTAGAGAGATATAAATGGTGGAAGAGACCACGATGCGAACAAATTACTAATGACAAAAAAATTAAGAGGAGGCCAAAAGAAAATGAAAGGGAAAATACTATATAAGCTAGAAAGTACATGTATGTGTGTGTGTATATATACACACACACAAAAGTGGATCACATGAGTATATATACAAATAATTATATACATACAAAAATATGTAAATAAACAAAATATATTAATTTAAATATATTACAAAAATTTGAATATGCATATACAAATAAAAAGTTAAATATCTAAAAGAATATAAAACTAATATCTACCTATCTATCTATCTACATACATTCATATATATGAGAGAGAGAAAATAAATAGAAATATGATGACGCATCAATGAAAAACTAAAAATATAAAAACAAAAAGAAAGCAAATATAACTAATAAATATCATCAAAGAACTAAAACTTCAAAAGTCATATGTAAACATATATTAAAAAAATAAATTATAGCAATTATATATAAATAAACAACAACATATAAATGCATAAGAAAACATTAAATCTAACTATATATATATATATGCATTTTTAGGTGTATGTTCAAAATATAGATATACTTTGAACATACACTTAAAAATGCATACAAATAAATAAATATACAACCAAAATAAAAGAATTCAACATATTTATTATTTTCTATAATCTCCATTCAACTACATATTTCACCTATTCTCTATTTTTGTAATTTTGAGCTTTAAAACATAATATTATTGTATTATGTTTCCTACCATGCATTGCCATAACTTTTCACTATTCAAATTAATAAAAAATATTTTGCTAAAAATAAATTTTAAAATGGAAAGAAACAAACTACCTTCAATCAATCACACCAACTAAAAAATGTACATGATGGACTCACGAGATACCAAAAGCACACTTCTTAAAAGCTAGATTTGATGGATATCATAAATCACCAGAGAATAGTTCACGGAGAGAAAAAGAAAGGGTTTACTATATAAAACATTAAGCAGTACATTGTAGACAGAAACAAACAAGGAAGAAAACAAAAAGATTTAGGTCTTTCTTTTTTGAGGGGCTCAATGCAATCAATGTAAAAGATGAAGAACCAAGATTTTTATCACTCCAAAATTCTTTATATTGTAGAGATGACAGCAAAAGAGCAATTTGCAGAGAGAAAAGATCATGTATGGAATTGTTTTAGTGATATATTTGGTAAATAAATTTTTTTTTTTTAAAAGACTTTTTTTTTTTAAGAAGTGCTCAGGTTGTTTGAGTTCTTTGAAAATGAGAAATGTTTGGATCTATTCATGAAAAATTATACTCTTAAATTTTAAAATACTGAAAGTTTAGGTAACTTTTTTTAGAAACATAATAAAATTTAATTTGAATTTAGCAAATTATTAATTATAAGTAAGATTAGGTTTTGAGAATTTAAAGATGGAATTAATATGATATTAATAAAAATGGTACTTATTTAAGAATTTAAACTTAATTTAGAAATTAAAGTAATTAATTGAAAGGTTTTTAATAAGAACAGTAGTAAAGTTCATGTATAAACATAGATACTCCTAATTGTTTTTAAATTAAAAGCAGCCAAAACTACGGGTTGGCCCTTAAACAATCAAACTGGTCAACAACCAACAGATACCAACCAAAACTACCCTTGTCACTTAATAAAACAAAAACAAGGTTCATAACCATAATTAAAAGAGTATCAATAGGCGTAACATACATACTGCATGTATTAAAACTAGTAAAACTACAAAAATATATAAACAAAGGCATGACAACGTTAAACCCTTTCAAGTTCAACAACCAACAGATTAACAACAAAAAAACAAAAATGAGAGAACCATAAAGACTTCTTAGCCTCCTTCTTCCCTAAGAGGATGTTTGCCTAGTCTTCCGCAAGGAAGTCAAACAACAATAATCTTATCTTGATGTTATTATCAATAAGATGTTTATGAAATAATCAAAATTCATTTATAAATCAAGATAAACTTTAGACGGTTCTTGTAATGTAAAATAGACTTATCTTAATATAAAATAAGACTTTTTCTATACTACAATGAAAAATTTAAAACACATTGATATAATACTGAATCCATAGAATTACTTGACACTATGGATATGGAAATCAGTCCATACTTCTAATAATAAACATTTATAATTGTTTTATGTTGGCAATGAGAATCTCGCAATAAAATAATAGTGGTGGTATCATATTCTTTGTGTGTGAGTCACTTTTATGTTTTATGTATATGTTGTATTTGCCGACTTAGTACGTACGTCTAGTGCATTCTTAGCCATGCACCAACAGCCCGTCATACCATATTTTATTCAATCTTACATCATCTATTTCATACCTGGTTTTAGGGAATAGTTGACAATAGGTACTTTTCACAAACATTATATAATATGCCCAAAATGCAATCAATTCTGATTGGCCAATATAGGTTCATCGAATAGTTATTTCTTACTAAAGTAAGTATTTATTAAAATAGTTTGGTTTTAGATTTGATGCTTGTGGATATGGGTATTATTAAAATGAATTTGATAATTGTGGGTGATTGTGTGGGAGATTTTAGTGGTTCATCTTTTTAATGTCTTTAAATTCAATGAGTGCTCAATGTTTCATTTATTCTCATGATGAATGATATCTATGCAATTCAATCCCCATAACTATTAGTTTTGGATTTAGCATCCATGATGATGTTGCTCAATTAAAAAAAATTTATTCATGAAAGTTGAAACTTTCATGATGGTTGCCATTCAATTTCAATTTGAAGAATTCGATATTATTAGGAATGATTATGTATTTTATATTTTTGAAGAAAAATAATCTTTTTGTTGTAATTTATTTGTATACAAAATCTTTAGCTTTCATCTATCATGAGTGATTTGTTTCTTTACGTAAATTTCTTGGTATTCAACTTGATTTGCATCTCCTTACTTTTTTCATTGATAGAGCCTCCTTCATATTGTTGATTTCTTTTGTATATTCTTTTTTCTCCTAATTAACATATACATTTTTCATTAAAAAAATGTTTTCAAAGAAGTGAAAAAAATAAGAAGATTGTTCTAGAATATGATTTCTTTTATCTTATTTTGTTGTTAATAATTTTTATTTTTATTTGATTTAGTACATTAAAATATTAAATCTATTGCGATACAAAAAAAAATAACAATAGAATACATACGATAATAAAAATAGATAAATTGATAATATTTTATAATTCAATATAATTATGCTCATTTGATACTCTTGTTCATTTTGGGTGTAGGAATCTAAATCTTATATTTTGTTTTTGTTTTATTTATCTATATACTTTGATGCCAAATAGTAAACTTGTATGTGGTCTTGTCTTATTTGGTGTCATGATGTTTGTATGTTCCCATCCTTTTCTATGCTTACATCTTGTACAAATTTAATGTGAGAAGGGTGGTGTGTTATGCACTTTCAAGATTTTTGAAAGCAAGATGAATAATACAACTCCTAAATACTAGGTTGGAATTTCTATAACTAATACTGATTTCATACTATATATTACACATGTGTTGCTAGATGCTATTATGTGTTGTTTCATTTCTATCCTTGTTTTAGTAGTGCATTCCCTTAATAAAAATAAAATGGTTTGTCATTTGATTAGACATGATTTACAAATATTTTATGAATTTACAAAGTCACATCGATTTTTTTTTTAAATCATTATGGATGCTACTATACATATGATATGTAGGAGAGGTGGAATCCAATGCTATCAAACATCTTGGATTGGGGTGGAAGATGATGTTTCAAGATTTCACTATTCTAAAAGATGAAAAGTGGAAATGAGCATTGTTTGTACATGTAAAATTATCTTAGCTAATCATTACTTCATTAAATGTAAGGCATACAAAATTGGATGCAATGCAAGAGGGAAAAGTGCCAAGAAAACACTTTTCATCTCTACAATTTATCTCAACTTTACATACACATGGCCAAGATATATATATATATATATATATATATATATATATATATATATATATATATATATATATATATATATATATATATATATATATATATATATAGTGTGTGTGTGTGTGTGTGTGTGTACCTTTTAATTCAAAAGCATATAGAATTAACTCTTGAAATAGATTCATCATGTTAATTGAATGGCTAACTCACATTGAATTTTTTTTATCATTATCAATGCTACTATGCATGATATGTAGGAGAGGTGGAATCTAGGGCTATCAAACATCTTGGATTGAGGTGGAAGATGATGTTTTGAAGATTTCACTATCCTAAAACATGAAAAGTGGAAATGAGCATTGTTTGTACATGTAAAATTGTCTTAACTAATCATTACTTCATTAAATGTAAGGCATACAAAATTGGATGCAATGCAAGAGGGAAAAGTGCCAAGAAAACACTTTTCATCTCTATATTTTGTCTCGACTTTACATACACATGGCCAAGAAAATTATATATATATATATATCCACTAAAAGTACTCAATTATCAATGATCTGTGTCTACCAACCATATATATATATATATATATATATATATATATATATATATATATATATATATATATATATATATATATATATATATATATGGTTGGTAGACACAGATCATTGATAATTGAGTACTTTTAGTGGAAAGATATATATACATATATATATATATATATATATATATATATATATATATATATATATATATATATATATATATATATAGAGAGAGAGAGAGAGAGAGAGAGAGAGAGAGAGAGAGTTGGTAGACACAGATCATTGATAATTGAGTACTTTTAGTGGAAAGATCAAGTTGGTACACACAGATCATTGATCATTGAGTATTTTTAGTAGTGAGATTAAAGAGAGATACTACTAAGTGTCTAATATATGCACCTAACCTCAAAGCATAATATATTAAGTCTGGAAGAAGTTATGCAAGTTTTGGTGAGGGTTATTTTGAGATAGAGTTTACATAGGCATGTTCTAGTAAACTTGTTATATCTCTTAGCAGAGTTATTATTCTAAGAAGCCGAAGTTAAAGATATGAAGAAGACATGTTAGTGATGATGTAGACAAGATCGCTCATCATAATGATACGTTTATGGAAAGTTTTTCAAGTTTCAAGGTGAAAGATTAATGTTATCGTTAGATGTAATGTGTTCTTAATGTGGTCCTATACTAATTAATTGAAAAGGTGTAACAAATGACTTAGGGAATTGTTTTATGGATTTAGTATAAAGGAAGGACATTTTCCTTTATCGTAAATGTGGATGTATGGATGAATGTGAATGATTGTAAGAAGCACAAAGAGAAGAATGTGAAGATAAGTAGAGTAGAGTGGAAGTGAAGGAAACTTTTGTTAGAAACAATAGTCCACCAAGATAGCTTCGGGGGGGGGGGGGGGGGGGGGGTGTGGTGAATTAGTTATCGAACAATTAAAACATTTATCTTCTTTAACCAAACTTAACCATTCAACCAAAGTAAACAACAACCATAATAAAATGCACATAGAAAATTACACCACATATGTTGACTAGGGAAACCTTTGGTCAGAGAGAAAACTCCAGTGGTAATGATGCCCACAAGATGATGTACTAATATAAATATTCTTTATTAGAGGATGGACCCTGTTAGGAGTCTATTACAATGTGGGTAAGTGCACCAAGTTGTGGTGCCAAAAGGGAGGTATAAGTGGACACCTTTTTCCTGAAATCAACAATTTCTAAACTTCAACAAGAATTTGAAGATAGTTACGCTCAAAATTTTAAGATATGACCAAAAAAAAAGTCGTAGTCCTTTGAATCTAGTTTCTAAACTACTAATTTTTTTTCAAAATGGTTTAGTTTTAGGTCCTCAAAAAAGGGGGCCACAAAAAGTGGTAATGTTTATTCCAAAAAAAATAACACAGTACAAAGTGTGGCCCCCCTAAAATTTTAACTTTTTTTTGAAATTCTTTAATCGTTTTGGTCAAAATTTACTTAACACTATGTAGTTTATCCCAGATTTTTTGGGTAATTTTATAATGTGTGTTTTTTTAAAATGAATTTTTTAACTAGACACATCCCAAAAATGTGAAATATCTATGTGTTCCCCCTAGAAATAATTAAAAACTAATCTAAAATCAAAACTTTTTTTTTTCAAAGTGTGTAGAATGGAGTCTAGTTTCTAAAAAACTAAGTTGTTGCAAAATTTGATGAATGAGCTAAAATCTATAGCTCAATTAGTACATGGTGGTTTTTGACAAAAAATGAACATACATTCAAAAGAAATTATAGATGAAAGGCTTGAAATAGTTTAAATTAAAAATAAATTATATGGTTAGATAGCTAACATAGAGACCTATAATGCCATGTAACCTGATCTTATCGATACCCAACCACGAGGAATCTTGAAGGAGAGCACATAATAAAAATCAATCCTTTTTTGTATGTTTGCTAGAAAACACGTCTCAGACCTATTTATAAACTCCAAACCTTTAGGTTGGATCTCCAAGGCAAAACCAAGCCTTAGGCTTGGTTTTAATGCAAAGCTTTCAATAGTGCGTGCGCCCTATAGCACGCACGCGCTATTAGAACCATTTGAATTCTCAGTAGCCCATGCATGCTATAGGGCGCACACATTATTGAGGCCTAAATTACAATGCAAGAGCAAGAGAGAGCTGGGGGGGCGAGGGAATGGATATGTGTGTGTGTGAGAGAGAGAAAGAGATAGAGAGAAAGTAGGGGATGGGAGAGGGGAAAGAGTATGGGATGGGAGAGACAGAGTGAGAAAGAGTAGGGATGGCAGAGAGAGTATGGGATGGGAGAGAGAGGAAGTTTGAGAGAGTAGGGGTGGCAGAGAGAGTATAGGATGGGAGAGAGAGAGTAGGGGTGGAAAAGAGAGATTACGGGATGCGGGAGAGAGATTGAAAGTAGGGGATGGGAGTAAGAGGAAGTGTGAGAGAGAGTATAGGTTGGGAGAGAGAGATTGAGAGTAGGGGATGGGGGGGAGAGATAGTAGGCAGTGGAAGATAGAGTGGGAGAGGGAGAATGAGAGAGAGGAGGAGGATGGGAGTGCATGTGTGTGAAAGAGAGAGAGTAGGGAATGGGAGAGGGGGGAGATAGAGTAGCTCAAGAGAGAGTAGGGGATGGGAGAGAGAGAGTAGGCGATGGGAGAGGGAGTGGTAGAGGGGGAGAGAGGGGGATGGAAATGTGTGTGTGTGTGTGTGTGTGTGTGTGAGAGAGAGAGAGAGAGAGAGAGAGAGAGAGAGAGAGAGACTGTGTGAGAGTGAGAGTGAGAGTGAGAGTGAGAGAGAGAGAGTAGGCGGTGGAGAGGGAGTGGGAGAGGGAGAGTGAGTGAGAGAAAAAGTAGGGGATGGGAGAGGAGAGAGGGGGGATGGGTGTGTGTGTAAAAGAGAGAGAGAGAGTAGGGAATGAGAAAGGGGAGAGAGACATAGTGAGAGAATAGGGGATGGGAGAGAAAGAGAGTAGACAATGGTAGAGGGAGTGGAAGAGGGAGAGAGAGGGGGGATGGGATGTGTGTAAGAGAGAAAGTAGGGGATGGGAGAGAGTGTGAGAGTGTGAGAGAGAGTAGGGGTGGTAGAGAGAGTGAGAGAGTAGGGGATGGGAGAGAGAGGGAGAGAGTGAGAGAGAGAGAGAGTAGGTAGTGGGAGAGGAAGTGGGAGGGAGAGAGAGGGGGAATGGAAGTGTGTAAGAGAGATAGAGTAGGGGATGGGAGAGAGTAGGTAGGGGGAGAGGGAGTGCGAGAGAGAGAGAGAGGGAATGGGAATGTGTATAAGAGAGATAGAGTAGGGGATGGGAGAGAGTGTGAGAGTTTGAGAGAGAGTAGGGGGTGGTAGAGAGAGCTTGTACAGGATAGGAGTGAGAGAGAGATAGAGAGAGAGAGAGAGTAGGGGATGGGAGAGAGTGTGAGAGAGAGTAGGGGATGGAAGAGAGAGAGTGAGAGTAGGGGATGGGAGAGAGAAAATAGAGAGGGGGAGAGAGATAGTACGTGGTGCAAGAGGGGGTGGGAGAGGGAGAGAGAGGGGGGATGGGAGTGTGTGTGAAAAATCTAGAGAGTAGGGGATGGGAGAGGAGAGAGAGAGGGGGGATGGGAGTGTGTGTGTCTGTGATAGAGAGAGAGTAGGGAGGATGGAGAGTGATGTGTTTTCACATAGTGCATATGCACTATAGTGCATATGTGCTTTATAGTGCATGCATACTTTGTGAAATCACCTAAAAATGGTCAAAAGGAAACTTTGGGGCCCATTTCATCCATTCTCTACTTTTGGTCTATTGTGCACTCTATTATTCCAACAAAAATCATGGATTTCAACATAGCAAACACTATTTTAACAATTTTTGAAGCTAGAAAACACCAAATTCAATCATTGGATACTCGATTTGAAGACTTTTTGAATATTCCTTGTATAGAAAAGGTTAGTACAATCCATTTTAAATATTTTTTGTTGATATATAGATACAAATTTTATTATAATTTGACATGTTGTTTAATATATAGTGAATTCATTGAAAATTGTATGTTTGAATGAAATGTTATTTCGAAATGGTTATAAATTTGACAAGTCGTTTGATATATATTGTGTATTCATTCAAATAATTATAATTTTTATATGTATTTGAATAATTTGTAATTTACACATTTTAAGTAATTCAGATGTTTGAATAATTTTTCATGTAGAAATCATCATCATGCCAAGGAAGAAACCAAAAACTCAAACAAATGAAGATAGGGAGAGAGATTTGGAAATTAAAAGAGATAAAATGAAATTACTATGTGAACAAAGAAAATTGCAAAGCAATAATGAAGAATTGACTTTCGAAGAGAATCAAGAACCACTGGTACAAAGAAACAAAGAGGAAGAATTGGAAAGACAAAGAGAATGAATGAGACTGTTACACTCAAGAAGACAATTGAATTATGAAGCTACACCATCTTCCAATGTTGGATTCATATAGTCTGCTACACCATCTTCCAATGTTGAATTCATATCATCCTCTCGTGTTGAAGAGACACTGATTTGTAGATCTGACAACATACACACTCCATCATGTCATGTTGAAGGCACAACATCAACACATCAAGTAGGTGATATTCCATCTTTTGCATCTTATTGCCAAGGCACATCATCTTTGGTTCAAAGTACACAATACACTCAACCTTATGTTGATGTTCAAAATGTTGAGGGAATTGAAGAGATTATAACACCTCCTAGAATTTGTTTTAGAAGACCAAAATATTTGATTGATATTGATACTAACATTTTCAAATCAATGCCTGACAAGATTAGCAAGTGTACTTGTCAAAGAAAAGTTAATCATATGTGGAGATTATTTTTTGAAGAATTAAATATTATAGGTCAATGCCAATTATTTGTTGAAATGATGATGAATTTGAAATTTAGGCCTATCATGAAGATTCTTGGGCTAAGAACGATGGACGATTGAAATGAAAAAAGTATTGTAAAGAATCTAATGAGTGCTTCTGACAAAGTGGGTTCTAAATCATGCACCAAAGATAGTAATATCACAAGATGAGTACTTACATCAACAATAGTAAGGATCCAAATGAAGAAAGCTTGACTCATGAGAAAGACAAGAAAAACATTAAAAATTGGTAGAGGTACTCTAAGGAGAGCCATGCTAAGGCGTGAGAGATTGGAAGATCTAACAAAAAATGAGTTATGGATATTTAGCAGTAGACTACCGTGAAAGGATAAATAAATTAGTGAAGCTTTGAAATCATTGATCAAAAACTTTTGAAAAAATAACACGTGTTTCCTCTAATTAAAGAGATGTTGTAAGAAGGAGGATTTGTAGCCAAAATTGCAACCCACATGCGAAACATTTTTTGGACTCAACTCAGACACAATTTTTTGCAAAATTTATTGATATGTATCTTCAAATTTGAATAAGTCAAAGATTTTTTGAGATGGGTAAACCTTTTTATATGAAGATAAATCACACATGCACAAATTTTTGTTGTAGGATACATATTGAATTTTCTAACCATTTTGATGTTTTTTAGGCATATATGTGTATTTTTGCATTCTGAGTTTGTTTTGCAGGATTGTGACATGAATGAGCCACCAAGATCTTCAAAGGAGTTCATATCTGACATTTTATGTGAAATAGGGGATGACCAACAATTTTACAAGACATCATGCTTGGACGGTACGTGCTTATTTTTTGGTTCTTTACAACTTTTATCAACTTATCAACATATGGATAGTACACATGCAATTGAAAATGAAATAGTAGATTACAAAAAATTTAAGACAGTGACATATGCTCTAAAAGATGGGAAACATGGTAAAATATGTGATTTAGTCATTGAAAAGATTTCAGTGTATGAGTTCATGAAGATCTTTCATGAAAAGATTATTTATGAGTATGAAAGGCATACCCATAGAGCTCAATGGCTGGATTTGCAATTCAAGTTGTGCAAGGATACATTTTCACTAGATTCCATTGTTTTAGTTGTAGATTTTGCAGAGACCTACACACTACAACCATAAAATGAGGTGCAAGCAAAGCTTTATACTTCTCAACAGGTTTCCATATTTGTTCACATAACATTCATGCATTCACCTACAAGTACAGAGGATGATAGGAAGATTTTGAGGGAGTACCATATTTACATCGGCGATGATTGATCACATTCTACAGGGTTCGTACATGGTTGTTTTCAACTATTTAATGGAGATTTGGCTAACAAGGGCATAACATATCATCAACACATCATTTGGTTAGACAATTGCGCATCTCAATTGAAGAATGCATGGATGTTCTATTGGTTGAGTAGGATGCACAGGTTGTGTAGAATTCAATATATGTAGAATTTCATAGAGGCTGGTCATGGAAAGGGAGAGCATAATGGTGTAGTCACATGCATCAAAAGAGCCCTAGCTCGTGAAGAACTAAAGTACAAAGATGGAGCAATATTGATAGATGCAAAATCCATTGTCTAATGGTGTAACACTACAATGGGTCTAGGTAAGGAAGGTGAGTCTACGGTTCATAGATTTTTTTGGTCAATAGATAATACTGACATTGCACCATATCAAGATTGTTGCACACTAACAGGATCTAGTGAGTTACACTCTTTTAGAAGCTTTGATGTAGGTTCATGGAGTATCCACACATGAAAAATGGCATGCTATTGTCCATCATGTGCAGAGGAAAATTGGGATGATTGTGAGTCAACTAAATGGGTGGACAAATGGGATATACAAGTTTTGGACCCAATTGACACCTATCATCCCCCACAAGCACTGGAAATGGCAGCGATGGATTTGTCTATTGACTTTGATTGCTTGTCAAATCTAGTGCAAGCTAGTAATATACATATTTATATATCTTTTTAATTTCAATATGTAACTTTATAACTATTACCTAAGTATTTTCTAAATTAATGACTGCATTTTGTACATTTGTCACTGTAGGCCATGTTTTTGCTATTATTGCACTTGAAGACAATGAAGAAGGGATAGATTATTATTTGTGCCATTGTGTCCAAGCCAAATTTTTTTTGGATTACTCAGTTATAGATGGTGAAGGTTTAGAGTACCATGTCGGTGTGGTGGTTGTAATCGACATATGGCTTAGACGATATTCTATGAAGAACCCTAACTTGTGGTTATTCGAGGATTGACAAACAAAGAGGAAGATTCTTCATTATTCAAACCTTGTTGTCACATCAAATGTCCACTTGATAAAATATGGTGGAAAACCACATAATAAGATTCTTTCAAAAGTTTGCGAGTCAAACCATGAGGCAATACTTGAGACATTAAAATGTCAAGCAAATCTAGTTGGCTCATTAGATTGAATAGGGAGAGAGGGAGAGAGAGAAAGAGTGATCAATTAGATCCAAATACAATGTTGCAACCTCTTCTCTAAGACTGTCCACATGACTAAGGTGGACCATATTGTTATGATGTGTAAGTGATGAGATTTAGTTTAAATAATAGATTTTATGTTTTGATTTGTTTAGAATCTAGATATATTATTTATATTTATATTAGATTCTTTAATAAGACCCATTTTTAGATTAGTCGTTTGAATAAGTGAAAGTTTAGAATTTATTTTTAAGATCAAAATCTAATGAAAGAACATGAAAATTGTTAGAATGTGAATGCTTTGTGATGTAAAGTCATGATTGTGTGCATGTAACCAAAAATTTCAAATTGGCAAAAGCAAGGATACAATGGGAGAAGTTTTCAATACTCATCAAGCAAGGCTTATCATACAACTCAGAAAGCAAGGATTTGTACAAATGGATAATTCTTAATCACAAGCCAAATTCAATTTTTGTCATTCTCTAATTTTAGTGGATTAATCTTATCTTAGATTTTTTACTGTGCTAATTCTTCATTTGTGATGCAGGAGCATCCAGAGGTATAAGGGCAATCCTGTGTCACCCAAAAAAAATGTACTTAGAATTAGTTTCTGTTTCATGTCTTTACATTTTTGGATACCCATTTGGCTCAAATAAGGGTTCCAACTCTCATAGTTCAACTATCAGCGCGTTTGAAAATCCCAAAAAAATAGGAGCATGTATTTGGGCCATCATTTCGATAAACTAGAAGGTGTGAATTGGCCAGATGAATGTAATCATGATTTAGAGCATTCCAAAAAAAGAATCAGGTCAATAGGCCCCACAGTTTGAAAGTTATTGCAATTTTTCAGGTTTTGGAGACCTCCTAAGAATGCTTCAAAGTCAGGTTTGGGGCATTAAATGACCTCGAAAAGGGTCAAAAAATGGGGGACAAGGAAAGCTTGTCCATAGGGCTATAGAACGCTTCAAGAGATTTTCAAAAATGTAAACGGTTCGTCAATCAGAGCTACGGTTCAAAAGTTATGCCTCCCAGAAGTTCGGTTACTATTTCTGGATTCTTCTAGATTTGCACCGACTTCTAACGCAGCTTTCGAAACCTTCTATTTCATCGGTGGATGCCTACTAGCACTTTCTAGAATGTACTCCTAGTCCTTAACCCTCCAGGGTCTATTTAAGGAGATTTCTGGCATTGTAAAAGGCAGTTCGGAGTGGAGTTTGAGAGGAGGTACCATAAGGAGAATTTATCTCCAGATTTATGCTATTGTAAGCCCTTAGGGCATGTTTTGAAATTTATTTTCTTGTACTATTTGTACTAGCTCATTTTTTCAGTTAATATAATTTCCTTTTTCTATTGTTTCCATTCTGTTCTTGGGTTGTGTCCCCATCAAGTGGTATCAGAGCCAGGTTTTCCTGACTGTGTAGACAGAGCACCGACTATGAGGCAGTTTGCACCAGGACTGTGTGGTTGTGGGTTTGAGTTAGAAGATGCCTCCATGAAGAGAGCGTGGCGGAAGGGCTAGAGCTATTGATCCTGAGGAGGTTAGAGCCCTCCAGAGGCAGGTACAAGCATTGCAAGAGGAGCTTTGTAGAGGAGCAAATGTTGCCACAGGTGACAATAGTGAGGATGACAATGAAGAGGAAGTAATGGGACCATAAGAGGAAGTTGACGGGGAAGTTCTAAATCCTATAGAGGAAAGGCTTTTTAGGGCCATTACTAAGTTTGGGAAAAGACCTACAATTGAAGTGGGTATATTTTCAGGAAATTTGAAACCATATGAGTTGATCGATTGGATCAATGAACTGGAAGAATACTTTGTGTATGAGGATATAAGGGACCCAGATAGGGTTAAGTTTGCAAAGGCCAAACTGAAAGGCCATGCCAAAATCTGGTGGCAAGAGGTTCAACTGGAAAGACTTAGAAGAGGAAAGGAGAAGATCACAAGATGGAATCGCATGGTGGACAAATTGAAGAAGCAGTTCATTCCTGTGGACTACGAGCTTGATTTGTTTAAGAAGATGCATGGATTAAAGCAAGCAGGAAGATCAGTCCAAGAATATACAGAGGAGTTTTACCGACTCTTGATTAGAGTGGGGCATGCAGAAGCAAATAAGGAGAAGGTTGCTTGTTATATCAGTGGGTTGCGACCTAGCATCTAGGAGGAATTAAGTCTGGTAAGAATGACCAGCGTTGAAGAAGCATACCACTTTGCCCTACAAGTTGAAGAGAAGCTGAGTAAAAGGTTTGAAGGAAGACAAAGAGGGCATGGTCAAGGAGGAATGGGAAGTGGTAGATCATCTGGAGGCCGCAATGAAACCCAAAAGAAAAATGAAGATGTGGGTACTAGCAGAAACCAGAGGAATGAGGGTTTCAACCGCTCCCATGATCAAGACTTTGGAAATCAAAGAGGAAGAGGTAGAGGACGTGGATAAGGAAGAGGAGGCTTCCATGGTACCTATTTCCATTGCAATGAAGAAGGTCATCGTGCCTTTGAATGCCCTCAACAACAAGGAAGGATAGATAGGAGAGCTGAGGGCCAAGCTAGGGTTGCTCATGTGGATGAGGATGCACAATCATCACATTCAGAGGATGCAGAAAGAGGAGAGACCTTGGTAAATGAAAGAATCCTACTAAGTGGTGAGAATGAACCAGGACAACGGAGGAGTTTGTTCCGTACCAGATGCAAGTGTGAGGATAAATGTTGTGATGTGATCACTGATGGTGGTAGCACTAATAACTTGGTATCAGAAGAGATGGTCTCTAAGCTGAAGCTCAAGAGGGAGAAACATCCCCAGCCCTATTGGATTTCTTGGGTAAAAGATGATCATAAGGTCCTAGTAAGTGAACAATGTTTAGTAAAATTCAAAATTGGGAGTTACCATGATGAAGTTCTCTGTGATGTTATTTCGATGGATGTTTGCCATCTATTGTTGGGTAGACCATGGTAGTTTGATAGACATGCAATACATGATGGACATGCAAACACATACTCTCTGAGAAAGGATGGAGTTTTCCACAAATTGAAGCCCATGAAGAAGGAAGGTGAAGAGGTATGTAGCAGTGCTAGGATTTGTCTTGTTGATGGAAGGAAGTTTTTAGATGGCATGAAACATCAGCATATGTGCTATGCTTTGATTCCTAGGAAAGATAAAGAAGGTAGTAGTGAAATACCATTTGAAGTTTCAGATTTACTAGGGGAATTTGGAGATATTATCTCTAATAATGTTCTAGATGGATTGCCACCAGTAAGGCAAATCAGTCATCAGATAGATCTGATTCCAGGAGCTAGTTTTCCTAACAAGGCTGCTCACAGGATGACTCCTACTGAAACAGAGGAGCTAAATAGATAGGTTCAGGAGTTGTTGAGGAAGGGCTTGATTCGAGAGAGCCTGAGTCCATGTGCAGTACCTGCAGTACTTGCACCAAAGAAGGATGGAGAGTGGAGGATGTGTACAGATTCTTGAGCTATAAATAGGATAACCATCAAGTACTAGTTTCCTTTACCAAGGATGGATGATCTTATGGATTGCTTGAGTGGAGCTCAGTACTTCACAAAGATAGATCTGAAGAGTGGCTATCATTAGATATGGATTCGAGAAGGAGATGAGTGAAAAATAGCCTTCAAGACCAAGGAGGGTCTTTATGAGTGGTTAGTCATGCCCTTTGGATTGACGAATGCCCCAAGCACCTTCATGCGACTCATGAATGAGGTACTTAAGAAGTTCTTGGGAAAATTTGTTATTGTCTATTTGGATGATATTTTAATTTTCAGCAAGACTTTGGAAGAACATTTACTGCATATTCGTAGTGTCCTTGAAAGGCTAAGGGAAGAGAAACTGTTAATTAATCTAAAGAAGTGTGTCTTTGCAAAAAGGGAGTTAGTCTATTTGGGATTTGTTATATCACCTGAAGGTCTCAAAATGGATCCAGAGAAGGTAAAAGTCATCTTGGAATGGCCTAATCCAAGGTCTGCTACTGAGGTAAGATTATTTCATGGTCTGGTTAGTTTTAACAAGAAGTTTATTAAGAATTTCAGTGGCATATGTGCACCCCTAACTGTTACAATAAGAGGGGATAGAAAAGAGTTCAAATGGACTGCAGCAGCTACGAGAAGTTTTGAATTGCTGAAGAAGAAGGTGATAGAACAGCCTGTGTTGGCACTTCCATATTTTAGAAAAGTGTTCCAGGTGGATTGTGATGCTAGTGGTAGCGCTATTGGGGCTGTATTAAGCCAAGAAGGTAAGCCTATTGCATATTTTAGTGAAAAATTGAATGATGCAAAGAAGAAGTATTCTGTTTATGATCAAGAATTCTATGCAATAATTCAGGCCTTAAAGAAATGGAGGCATTATTTATTGCCAAAGAAATTTGTTTTGTATACTGATCATCAGGCATTACAGTACCTAAATAGCCAAGGTAAATTGAATCAGAGGCATATGAAGTGGGTAGAATTCTTGCAGAGTTATACATTTGTGTTGAAGCATAGAAGTGGAAAATCTAACAGGGTTGCAGATGCACTAAGTAGGAGATAGTCACTACTTACAGTAATGTAGGTTGAAGTAGTTGGGTTTGATGAACTCAAGAATTTGTACCCCGAGGATCCTGATTTTGCTGAAGCATGGAAAGCTTGTAAAGAACCTGTTGCTGTAGATAGAACCAAGTGGTTAGACTATTTGATTCAGGATGGCATGTTGTTCAAAGGTAGTCAATTGTGCATTCCAAGGAGTTCCATGAGGGAAAATCTGATTAAGGAGAAACACAGTGGAGGGATGGCAGGACATTTTGGTTGAGATAAGACCATTTCCATTCTTAGAGAACATTATTTTTGGCCTCAAATTTCACAGGATGTGAAGAAGTTCGTACAAAGTTGCCAGGTTTGTCAAGTTGCCAAGGGGTTTAGTCACAATACGGGTCTTTATTAGTCGTTGCCTATTCCATCAAGGCCATGGGAGGACATAAGTATGGATTTTGTTCTTGGATTTCCAAGGACACAAAGGGGTAATGACTCAGTATTCGTGGTGGTTGATAGGTTCTCCAAAATGGCACATTTTATTCCATGCCACAAAACTCATGATGCTGTCCATATTGCAGACTTGTTTTTCAAAGAGGTGGTAAGACTACATGGTCTTCCAAGGAGTATAGTTTCTGACAGAGATACTAAATTTGTGGGGTTATTTTTGGAGGACATTGTGGAAGAAGTCGAGAACAGACCTAAAATTCAGTTCCACCCATCACCCACAGACTGATGGTCAAACAGAAGTGGTAAATAGAAGTTTGGGCAATTTGCTGAGATATTTAGTTGGGGATAAGCCCAAGGGATGGGATTTGATTCTACCACAAGTAGAGTTTTCTTACAATAACTCTATAAATAGGAGTACTGGAAAATCACCATTCCAAATTGTATATGGGAATAGCCCAAGGAGTGCACCAGAATTGAGGAAAATAGAACAAGGGGAGAGGACAAGTGCTGAAGCTGAGGAATTTTCTGAACATATCAAGCGTCTACATGAGGAGGTTCAAGCACACATTACCAAGATGAATCAAGAGTATAAAGCTAGGGCTGATCAAAGGAGAAGACATAAGGAATTCCAAGTAGGAGATCTAGTCATGGTGCACTTACGAAAAGAAAGATTTCCAGTTGGTACTTACAACAAGCTAAAAATGAAGAAATTTGGCCCCTGCAAAATTCTGAAGAAACATGACTCAGGAAATGCATATGAGGTGGAGCTACCAGAAGGTATTCACATTTCTCCCATCTTCAACATTGCAGATTTAAAAGAAATTTAATGATGATGGTGCAGATGAGGAGCTGGTTTTAGAGCCATGTCCAATTCCTACTTCTAAGAAGGAGGAGATAGAAGACATTCTAGATCATTGTGTGGGTAGGAGTACCAAAAACAGGCAGTATGAAGAGTATTTGGTCAAATGGAAAGGACGGCCGATCGAGGACTCAACTTGGATTTCAGCAGCTAAGGTTTCCCATTTGGGATTTCCTCTACCATCCATAAAGTGACAAGGTCACTTTTCAATCTACCCTGGGTGTCTGATGCAGGAGCATCCAGAGGTATAAGGGCAATCCTGTATCACCCAAAAAAAATATACTTAGACTTAGTTTCTATTTCATGTCTTTACATTTTTGGATACCCATTTGGCTCAAATAAAGGTTCCAACTCTCATAGTTCAACTATCAGTGTGTTTGAAAATCCCAAAAAAATAGGAGCATGTATTTGGGCCATCATTGCGATAAACTAGAAGGTGTGAATTGGCCAGATGAATGTAATCATGATTTAGAGCATTCTAGAAAAAGAATCAGGTCAATAGGCCCCATGGTTTGAAAGTTATTGCAATTTTTTGGGTTTTGGAGACGTCCTAAGAATGCTTCAAAGTCAGGTTTGGGGCACTAAATGACCTCAAAAAGGGTCAAAAAATGGGGGACGAGCAAAGCTGGTCCATAGGGCTATAGAGCACTTCGAGAGCTTTCCAAAAATGTAAACGGTTTGTCAATCAGAGCTATGGTTCAAAAGTTATGCCTCCCAAAAGTTCGATTACCGTTTCTGGATTCTTCTAGATTTGCACCGACTTCTAACGCATCTTTCGAAACCTTCTATTTCGTCGATGGATGCCTACTAGCACTTTCTAGAATGTACTCCTAGTCCTTAACCCTCTGGGGTCTATTTAAGGAGATTTCTGGCATTGTAAAAGGCAGTTCGGAGTGGAGTTTGAGAGGAGCTACCATAAGGAGCAATTATCTCCAGATTTATGCTATTGTAAGCCCATAGGGCATGTTTTGAAGTTTATTTTCCTGTACTATTTGTACTAGCTCATTTTCTCAGTTAATATAATTTCCTTTTTCTGTTGTTTCCATTCTGTTCTTGGGTTGTGTCCCCATCAATTTGCAAGTCACCAAAGAAGAGGGCTAATAAAGTCAAAGAACCATTGATAAAGGGTGAGATGCCAAAATCATCTACAAAATGGTATTATCAATTCACATCCTCAATATTAATTAGTACTTTTTGTTCAAGTACCATTGTGTGTTAATCATCTAATGCCTGGAATTGCAGAGGATCACAATCGTCAAAAAGTAAGAAGGAAAATAGGTCTCGATCTGATGATAGGTTTGTAACATTTTAAGATTTAATTTTGTGGGATTTTCCCTCATGTTGTACATGATAGGTTGAAGTGCTTTATGAAGTAAAAGGCTATTTAATGTAGCTATTTAAATCATGCATATTTGATGGCCATTTCCCTCTATTTTGTAGTCCTTTTTCACAACACTATTTCTAACATGGTGTTAGTTGTTCAAGTTCATGAATGATCACAATATCCGTGACTATACAACAAGTGTGTGTGTTTGATGCAGAGCCCTCCTATATTCCCCTAGGAACCACAACTCAACTATGGGATTCTCTTGTATTCTTGGAATCTACCCAAGGAATTAGACTCTACTAGGGTTCAAGAGGATGTCTCTGGCTTGGTAACATCTTCCTACAACCATGTCTAGGAGGTTATAACCCAAATCTTCTGTTTGTCTTCTAAACACTCACATTGTTCACCATGCACCTAGTGTACCCTAGTGCCTCCAACATACAAAAAATTGTCCTTGGCTTCATATCATGACCCCAACACCTTGGATCATCTCAACACATCCCATCTAACATTTTCCAACTCCTTGCACACTCTCAGCAACTCATCTATTACAGTTTCTCAATTTTGCCTCTTCTAGGCTTGTTCCATCTAGCCCTTGCTAGTCACTAATTTGTTGTCTTCTCCAAAATTTTCCACAGAACTTCCTAAACTATTGGGTGATTAAAATACCCTTTTCCTCACTCTAAAATATACTCCAAAACCAACTACACTTTTTTTGTAAAATATCTCTCAAAAATGGCTATTTCAGTCTGCCAATTAGGTCTAGTTTGAGGCCATTTACAAAGAAACTCACAATCCCTTGACTCTTGGAACTCCCATGGCCCAAAAAATTCTTAAGAAATGAATCAAATTCAAGTATTATTCTATTTTTTTGGTCTCATGATCAACTTTACAATGGTTTTTACAAAACCCTCCTTTCTAGCCCCTTTACCCTAGGGCTTTCTAGAAATCTTACTTTGCAACATCTCTAGAACCAAAAAATGATTCAAACACCTTCACTTTGGTTATATTAGACAACTTCCAACATAAAATTTAACTCTTGTTTGGAGAAAACACTAAATCCACCTTTGGAGCAATTACATACCCCTTTTTATGCACTCTTTCTCACTCAACCCCATACCATCAAAAACTCAACTCCAGGTTCTTCCCTGAACATGAATCATTAAAGAACATATTTTACAATATTCTTGACCCATTCCACAAGCCCAAGTAATCACATAAAGTAGAATGGGTTAGATTCACAAAATGACTCTCAAATCCCTCTTAAACTTTCACCTATAGCAGATTTTAGGACAGTCAATATGAAAAATAAAAAATGATTGATTAAAACTTCATAAAAATGCTAAATGAAAGTTACAACATTTACCTATCACCTTCAAAAAGAATCAGATCAAAATGTACTATGAAAATGAAATTACAGCAATTACAAGTTTAGATTTTTGATCAAAATTTTACGGAAAACTATGCATTCATTGCTCAAACTCGAAAACTCTTACATTACCAATGAATTTTGATCATCCAAACTTGTCTCTCACATGTGGAAATGAAGTTTTAAACTCATTTAGACTCTCAAAACCAAATGAAACCTCTCTAACTACCCCTCTAACCACCTTTGTGCATTAATCACCTTATTTTGTTGTCAAATTGACACTTTTAGTTGTCAATTGACAAGTTTTTGATCTTCCTTGCTACATGACTATCCCATTACATTAATATGGTAATTTGAGACTTTATTAAACACAAAAAATTAAACAAAACTCATATCTACCCTTTGAACCCCTTACATGACTCCATTAAGCCCATTTTTTACAAAATATTGCACTTTTAGTGTCTTTTACATCTTTTAGAGGCTTTGATAGCCTTATTACATTATTCAAGACCTTTTTGGGTCTTTTCTATCCACCCCTAACCTAGGATCAATCCAAATCGATTCCTACTGACCCCTAGGTACCTTGTAGGCTCAATAATGCCATTAAGGATTACATTAAAGCTTTCATTACAATATGATCAATCTATGATCAAAACAAGATCACATGTCCATGATTAAACTCATTACAAGTTTTAATGACCTTAAAAGGGAATTTGTCTTCCAATCCACCTAAGGATCCATCAATGTCCCAACTGCTCATCTTGCCTCCTACTTGTGACCTTGGTGCTCCTACACCAATGTTGGCCAACAATTGGAAAATTTGTGTTATCGATTTAGCTACTAGATCTTGTCATTTTCATTTTTTTTCCTTGAGAAAATTCTTACACTTAGCATAGCTACTATCTTTCAAAAGTTCTTCCTTATCCTTATAAATATTGGATTTAAGTGTAGTTTCAATATTTGGTAGCTTATTACCAAGAGTAGTCATCTCATAGAAAAAAAGTCTTCTAGCCTAAGCTTCTATTGAAACTTGTTTTATAGTTCTTAATTTGAAAATAGATATGACTTTTTCATTGTAACATGTAGGCAAAGATCTCATAATTTTACTCATGTTCATCATCATTGCTTAATGGTGTAGGGGCACCAGGTCATTCTATGAAGATACATTCATTGAAGACACCAAGGACTAAGGAGGAAATCTTGACAACACAACCAATAAATTGGAATATTTTGAAGCCTATTATGACCTTTTGTAATGAAAAATGCAATGTAATGAATAAATGTCCAAAAGGTCCTAATAGAGACCTTAGATCGAAAATGCAATGTAAATGGGCTAATAATGCCTTAGGAGTCTAGAAAGATTTATCAATAAGTTTAATCAAGTCATAGGATCAGTTGAAAGGTATTGGTATTCATTAGGAGTCAGTTAGAGTCTTTTTGTTAAAAAGTTTCAAATTTGAAATAAGCCTAATGGCTAGTTAGGATTATGGGCTTTTAAGGATTGTTTTAATGTTTTATTAGTTGTAAAGGCCCAAAATCGAATATAGGAGGTTAGGATAGGAATTTATAAAGCCTAGATAAGCCTAGGATCTGAACAAGAAGAAGAGTAAGAGGGTACTGTACAGATATTCTAGATTTGAGTGAATAAAGTTCAGTTTTTCTTGTCATTTGCACTATTTCTTTGAATGATTTCATTGTATCTTCATTGACTACAACATTCAACTCTCGTAGGTATGAATTAAGAGTTTCATACAGTCATTTCATGGTTGTTTAAAGTGATCTTGAAGCATTAAAAGTCTCATTGTCTTGTTATTTACACTAACAATGCTGTTACAGTCCCAAAAAATTAATTGTTTTGAGGGATTTTATGATGATCTGATCCATTATTTGGGTATTTTCTTTCTTTTTCATAGGTTATGGATCTATTATAACATGTTTCAAATGCTACTAACCGATTTGAGTGCAGGAAGAAACATTTAAGGGGTGATCACTATGACTAATAGTGGGAAAAAGAGAGGAAAATGCTGCTACAAGTACACCAGTAGAACACTTACCTTAATGAGCATATTATTTTATGTTTGGATGAGTTAGGGCATGTCCTAAATATGGTTTTTAGTCTTTAAGCGAGTCTTAGAAGTGATTGGAAGTGGGAGAACCATAAAACCCTTGTTTTTGCACCATTTAATGAGAGGGTTTGTTGGAAAGCATGCCTAGAAGAGTCAACTTGGAAAAAGGAATGTGGAATCCTTAGTTTGGCATCAAAATACCATAATGTAGAAAGTTTGGAAGTTTGGAGCTAAGTTTAAAGTACACTTGCTTTGTAAAAGTGGCCTAATTAGGCCTAATTATGAGACAAACTACCTAGTTCCGTACAATCTTTACAAAGGAGTGATATCTTGTTTTTAGATATGTTATACAACTTTGAAAAGGGTATCTGAAAAAAGTGTTTATTTTCTTGGTGTTTTGGAAAGTTTGTGAGATAAGTCCAAAAAATAGTGTTTACTGACCTAATAGAGAGAGCAACCTAGTCAAGTGGGGTAACTTGGTTTGTGCATGAACTTGAGTTTTGGTAACAAAGAATGTCCTAGTCATGTAGCATATAAAACTTTATACCTTATATATAGAATGATTCTTTCTCTCAACAACTCCATTCTACTATATATTATAAGGAATATTTCAATCTCTTTTGATTCCTTCCCTAGTATTCCCTTTGTACTAGATCAAGAACAACCTCAAATCTAGTGTCACTGATTAGAAAAGATGGTTTTGTAAACTTCCCCAAAAAATATCCTTTACATGCATCATAATGATCTGTGCTTATCTCTAGAATACATGTCACTATCAGTTGAAGAAATTTAAGTTATCCATGACAAATAAGGCCCATCCTCCTATTCCATCTCTCTAAGACAATGCTAATGGGTCATCATTAATTCATTCAACTAGACACTTAGCAAAGGGCCACACTATCTTTTCACCTCTTTAGACACCCTTTAACCACTTCTTAGAGATTCCAAAAGATCAAACTTTGACAAAGGAAGTATGAGTACTACCAATCCGTACAAGTCATACAAAATTGAAACAATAGAGAAAAAGGCAAAAATTCTAAGTTTTATTCAATGTTTTCTGCTCATTGGTCAAGTTGATCACATATACGTACGGATATCTAGTATGGTTGGATAAATTTTTGAATCTTCTTTCTATTGCACTTTGAATGAGGTTCTAATTCACTCTACAACTCAAGATATTCCCATTTTACTAACTACTGTCCCCATTTTGTGCCATTACCGAGGGTTTCATCTATTTTCCCTCATATCTTGAGATTCCACCATGGGAAATTAATGAACCTTGGTGGAATCTGAGTTAGGACAATTTTTTTAATGTTCCTTTTGGTTTTAGGTCAAAAGAATGAGGCTGGAGAGAAAAACTTGATACCCTAGGCATGCAAGATCCATGTGCATGCTAGAAATTCAGAACAACATCTTCCATAACTCACTATAGAGAAGGTTTCGAGGCTTGAAAATTAGTATGTGATCATCTTACATGATCCCCCTTATGTTCCAATTTTTTGTTTGAATATTTTCTCAAGGGGTAGGGTGCTTCCTTTGTTAAAGGATGCCTAATTGCTTACATTCCTAAGTGAGCCTTAAAAAACTTAGTTGCTGCATACTTCTCTTGAGATCCCAAGGTTTTAGTATGTTGTATAAAACCCAAAAGGGTATCCAAATTTATGATTATTTTCTTTGGGTTTTGAGGAGATGTTTGTGATTTTCCATGTTCAAGGCTACACGCCTAGTCTTGAGTTTGTGAAGTAACTAGCCAATGAAAGTTGCATAGTTTGAATATAATGTTGGATTCATGTTATTTTGGACCTAAATAGATGCTTTCCATGCTTGGAAGTCACCCTTGGTCATTATTTGTATTTGTGGGGTTTTGTGTCAGATATGCCTATGAGCCACTTTTTAGGCATAAAAATGAGCAATATAGGTGATTTTTCAAGGCAAAAAAGAATTTTATGTTTCTTAAAAGGTTATAAATTTAATTAGGGTCATTAGGTTAAGTTTTAGGCATCTAGGAGTTAAGATGTCAAAAATTGCAAAAAATTGCAAAAGTTGTCAAAGCAAAATTGCAAAAATGTTGACAACTTTGTAGGAGTTTGAAAATTGGTAAAGGGACGAGCATTTGGAAATAAGTTATTTTACTATTTTTGAACCTTTTCTAAGTAATAGAATTGGAATCAAGTGAAAAATGTAAAAATTGCACTTTTTGTGCAAAGTTGCATTGTTGAAGGTTGTAAAAGTTGCTCAAATTTGCAACTTAGTGGAAAAAGGGTTGTGGGATCAAATTGTCTATTCCATTAGCTCTGGGTGGCCGGGTAAACCCTATCCCCAACCTTATCCTATTCCCTTCAGTTCTTGAACATTCTCAAGCACATTGAATCGGAACATCCCTAAGGGTCACTAAATGCCATAGGGCTGCAATCTTTGATGAGGCATATCTCAGAGCTTGTGTGAGGTATGGATGCAATTCCAATTCCTATAGGACCATGTTGTGGAAACTTCCAATAACCTCTCTCACTTTTTGGAGATCACACTCCATTTTTATTTTATGATGCCATCTCAGGTGATGCTAAAACTTGTAGTCTTGGCCAGTAAAAAGTTGCCAACCGCCAAATCTCTCTCACCTTTTGTCATGGGATCAAATTGTCTGCTCCATTAGCTCTGGGTGGCCAGGTAAACCCTATCCCCAACCTTTTCCTATCCCCTTCAGTGCTCAAACATTCTTGGGCATGCCGAACTGGAATGTCCCTAAGGGTCACTAAATGCCATAGGGCTGCGATCTTTGATGGGGCATATCTTAGAGGTCATTCAAGGTATGGATGCGATTCTAGTTTCTATAGGACCATATTATGGAGACCTAAAATAGTCTCTCTCACTCTTTTGAGATCACACTTCATTTTCATTTTATGACGCCATCTCGGGTGATGCTAAAACTTACAGTGTTGGCTAGTACAAAGTTGCCAACTGCCAAATCTCTCTCACCTTTCGTCATGGGATCGAACTGTCTACTCTACTAGCTCTAGGCAGTCGGGTAAACCCTATCCCCAACCTCATCTTGTCCCCTTCAGCACTCGAATGTTCTCGGGCACGCCGAACCAAAATGTCCCTAAGGGTGACTAAATGCCATAGGATTGCGATCTTTGACGGGGCATATCTTAGAGCTTGTACAAGGTATGGATGCGATTCTAGTTCCTACAAGACCATGTTGTGGAGACCTACAATAACCTCTCTCACTTTTTGGAGATCACACTCCATTTTCATTTTACAATGCCATCTCAGGTAATGCTAAAACTTGTAGTGTTGGCCAATACAAAGTTTCCAACTGCCAAATCTCTCTCACCTTTCATCGTGGGATCAAACTATCTACTTTGTTAACTCCACGTGGCTGGGTAAACCTTATCCCCAACCTTGTTCTATCCTATTTAGCGCTCAAACGTTCTCGGGCACAATGAACTAGAACGTCCCTAAGGGTCACTAAATGCCATAAGGCTATAATCTTTGACGGGGCATATCTCGGAGCTTGTGCAAGGTATGGATGAGATTATAGTTCCTATAGGACCATGTTGTAGATACCTACAATAAACTCTCTATCTTTTTGGAGATCACACTCTATTTTCATTTTATGATGCCATTTTGGGTGATGCTAAAACTTGCAGTGTTGGCCAGTACAAAGTTGCCAACTGTCAAATCTCTCTCACCTTTTGTCATGGGATCCAATTGTCTACTCCATTAGCTCTAGGTGGCTGGGTAAACCCTATCCCCAACCTCATCATGTCCCCTTCAACACTCAAATGTTCTCGGGCATGCCAAATCAAAATGTCCCTAAGGGTCACTAAATGCCATAGGGCTGCGATCTTTGATGGGGCATATCTCAGAGCTTGTGCAAGGTATGGATGTGATTCTAGTTCCTACAGGACCTTTTTGTAGAGACATACAATAACCTCTCTTACATTTTGGAGATCAGACTTTGTTTTCATTTTACAATGCCATCTCGAGTGATGCTAAAACTTGCAATGTTGGCTAGTACAAAGTTGCCAATTGCCAAATTTATCTCACCTTTCATCGTGGGATCCAACTGTCTACTCCGTTAGCTCTGGGTGGCTGGGTAAACCCTATCCCCTTCAGTGCTCAAACATTCTCGGGCACGCTAAACCAGAATGTCCCTAAGGGTCACTAAATGCAATAGGGCTGCGATCTTTGATGGGGCATATCTCGGAGCTAGTATGAGGTATGGATGGAATTCTAGTTTCTACAAGAACATGTTGCAGAGACCTACAATAACCTCTCTAGCATTTTGGAGATCACACTTCATTTTCATTTTACGATGCCATCTTGGGTGATGCTGAAACTTGTAGTGTTGGCTAGTACAAAGTTGCCAACTGCCAAATCTGTCTCACCTTTCATCGTGGGATCTAACTCTCTACTCCATTAGCTCCAGGTGGCCAAGTAAACCCTATCCCCAACCTCCTCCTATCCACTTCAGCGCTCGAACATTCTCGGGCATGCTAAACTGGAATGTCCCTAAGGGCCACTAAATGACATAGGGTTGCGATCTTTGATGGGGCATATGTTGGAGCTCGTGTGAGGTATGGATGCGATTCTAGTTCCTATAAGACCATGTTGTAGAGACTTACAATAACTTCTCTCACTTTTTGGAGATCAAACTCCATTTTCATTTTACAATGCCATCTTAGGTGATGCTGAAACTTGCAGTGTTGGCCAGTACAAAGTTGCCAACTACCAAATCTCTTTCACCTTTCATCGTGCGATCAAATTGTCTACTCTATTAGCTTCAGGTGGCTGAGTAAACCCTATCCCCAACCTCATCCTATCCCCTTCAGTGCTCAAACATTCTCAGGCACGCCGAACCAGAATGTCCCTAAGGGTCACTAAATGCCATAGGGCTGTGATCTTTGATGGGGCACATCTCGAAGCTCGTACGAGGTATGGATGCGATTCTAGTTCCTACAGGACTATGTCGTAGAGACCTACAATAACCTCTCACTTTTTGGAGATCACACTCGATTTTCATTTTATGATGGCATCTCGGGTGATGCTAAAACTTGTAGTGTTGGCCAGTACAAAGTTGCCAATTGCCAAATCTCTCTCACCTTTCGTTGTGGGATCAAACTATCTACTCTGTTAGCTCTGGGTGGCTAGAAAAATTGGCTAAATCAATTTGGCCAAGTAAACATGCCAAATCTCTCTCACCTTTCATTTGTCTTTCTTGATGTGTTCCTAGATTCTAAATATCAATTTGAACTTAGTTGATGTGGCTATAATGATATGTAGGCAGTACTTTACAAAGTGTTTAATGGTTATCTAATTTCAACTTATTATATGATATAGCTGACCTATATGCACATAAAGGTCCTATTACTAGTATCACCATTGTAGGTAATGAAGATCTACCATAAGACAAGGAGCTACAAGACCTCCCTCAACCACCAATACAAGAAATTAAATGCATTCTAGACAAGAGGATAGCCAAACAAACCAAGAGGTCTACTTATTATGAATACCTAGTAAAATGGAAATACCATTTATTGGAGGATGCTACTTGGTTGACACTTAAAAACATTAAGAAGACTGTTTTCAATTTAGAAGAACTCCTAACTAAAGGGAGTTAAGTTATTTGGTCTTAGGGAGTATGGTTTTAGTTGTGCGATCATATCTATGGTGATTCTTACAAACTAAGTTGATTTTTTGAAGATCCTTTGTGTTATTTTGATATTTTAAATTGTTTTGAGATAGTTTAGTTTTGATTTAAAGTGTTTAAGGCAAGTTTTCTAGAAACAATCTAGGAAAAGGCTTGTTAAGAGCTCATTCCACAAATGAAGCCCTAACTAGTATTTGAACCAGTGGAACTCTCTAAGATTCTAGAAAATTCAAGTAAGCAGGGTATAATTATAGATTCCTAGAGCTCAGGAAGTGTCTCGATGGAAAAACCATGTTTGCATTAGTCCCTAAGTTGAATAGCTTAGTGTATTCAGGTAGGATTGAGACCAAAAAGATTTAAAAATGTTGAATTGAATTGATGGGTGTAGTTTAGTGGTGGATTTGAGTTATTTTTGGTTAGTAGAGGAGGTACGAGGCCATGCACCAATTCATGCACCAATTATCTAGTAATTACTTTGAAAACCAAACCTAGTGTGACCTTATTAGGTTTATGTACTTTACATGGGTTAGGTGCCACAGGAATGGAATTGGGAATCTAGGCTTTGGAGTCTTAAAAAAATTCCAAAAGGGTGTCTGAATCTACCCATGGAATAGTTAGATTTCAACCTAAGAGGAATTTAAGTCCAGAAAATCAGAGTAGGAGACCTACAAGGAATTCTATGATAATCAACATTTTGTACTACATGACAATTGGAGGGTTAAACCAAGAGTTGATTCTCGATTAGTTCAAAATAAGGAAGGTGTCCCAATAGAAACTTGGGGTTGGTGAAGCCATTGGTGAAGAGTTACAGTTATTGGCTTGGAATAGGGCTAGTGTCCCTAAAACAAAAAGGTGCAAGATCTTGATTGGAGAAGTACTCACCTTGGAGGAGTTCACAAATGACCCTATCACTTTGGATAGGCCACAAAAATGATATACTAAAGGAGTAAGATATTAGGAAGGCCACAAGTTTAGTTTGGTAGATTAGGAAGAAGAAAGTGCTTAAACCTCACTTCTTGCTCAACATCTATACATTAGTGAGGGGGAGATAAAGAGGATAGATGGCTACATAGATATGGAAAAAAATAGACATGGAAAAAATAGGAATATAAAGAGGGGGGGAATAAGAGAGAGTGAGATATAAGGATAGAGAGATATGAAAAAAATTTATATAGAGAGATAGAGATAGAGAAGTAGGGAAATATAATTATAAAGGGAGAAGGAGAGAGGGAGAGAAGGGAATATGCATAGAGATAGAGGGAAAAAGAAGAAGGTGTAGGTAGACATGAAGATTAAAGGAAATAAAAAGATAGTGATAAATGAATAGAGATATAAGAAGAGGATGAATTTGAGATAAAATAGAGAGAGTTAGGGAGACACAAAGAGACATCTAGATGGTGATATGGATTCATAGAGATCATCATATTAATACTTAGTTTTCTCTAATTCAAAAAATATTGAAGATATCATGCTAGAACTCTCTTATTGATTTTGTATTGACTTCATACTTAATTTTTCTTCTTTAGGTCATCCTTTTTAGGTTTAAGTGTATGTGCATACATTAATGATTATTAACAACTATAAAAATTGATCTTCTTCTTATGTAACAATATTTCTATTCGTAGATGAATACACTATTTATTTGATTATATATCTATAAAATTGGTCTGTACAATGAAGGTTAGCTATCTACAATCCAAGGTTTTAATTCAACTAACAAATGGAGAGCTTCGCAAGCTACTAATTTGTTTGATGGAGTTCCTAATAAATCTCAAGGTTCTCATTTAGGTGACCAATTGCCAGGAGGTCCATGAATAGACCCACTAATTTTCCACTTTTGGTGGTGGGAGGTCTTGGAACATCAAAACCTACTTTGTTACCTTGTGGGAAAAAGGTCATTGCTGATCCAATAAGGGGAAGTCAAATTCTTGTCTCCCTTGGGTGAGTGGAGTTTGTAACCTATTGGAAAGTTGTATTATCTATGTTGTATTCATTTGGAAGTGAGTCATAACCCTTGTTTAGTCCTTGTGGAGTTAGGAGAATTTGGATAGTAGGTTGATTTGTTTGGTGCTTCCTTGTGCATACTCTGCATCATCCCCCATCTTGAGTCCTTTCTATGACATGCAAGGGAAATCTTACATAGTCCAATTCTAACTTTTTAAATATTTAAATTGGTTATTAGCATTCTTCTCTCATAGCAATTTCAGAGTTGACTTAATGCATGTTTGTGCAATAATTTGTTATATGTTGGTAATACAATATATTAATTTGATAGCATTTAAGATTAACCTGAATAATTAAATTTACAAATTTTTTACATAGAAAGAATCATTTATAACCATTGCATTGTACTAAAATGAATCTAATCTACACATTAATCTAGGACACCTACATGGTTGATTATTGTTTCTATGAATACAAAGTTGGTGTAGTTGAAGAATTTGACCTTGGATAACACAAGATAACACAACTGTTGTGATCTAGTGATCCCTCCCAAGGTATTTTCCATACCACTAATCGTGATAGAAAACTTAAGACAAAATATATGGGTGAAATAGAGGGTAGGAACATAGTTATAATATCACTTTGTGCATTGGGTTAATACTATAAAGGGTAGGATTAGTGCAATGTTGATTTGTAGGTAATACCATTATAGATCTTGCATTGTTACTATCCTTATTAGGGCCTATTTTATATTATTAGCTATTTTATCTAATGTTCAGTGTATTTTGAATTTGATTGCTTCAATTTAGAATAAATTGGTAGCAAATATTATTTTTGTTAAGGGAAGTCTTAGGTATATTAGACTAATGGATTTCTTTCCAGGGTATTTGATCCTTTTGTGACTACCTCGAAAACAAGTCAAGCTATCAAGCAACAGCTCTTAAACTTTGTGAGATCAATCTTGATTGATAAAGTTTATTGCCAATCAATATTGTATCAAAAATTCAAACTAATTAGGTATTGAATTAAACTTGATAAACAAATGACAGAGAAGGGAAACTTTAAACATGAACAAGATCACAAATAATATGACGATGACATATTGGAAATTATTAACTTATGCTTAAACAGTGATAAAGTTTATTGTTAAGCAATATTCTATCAAAGTTTTGAACAGATTAGGTATTGAATTTAATGTCATATATGAACATATCTAATTTAATGTCATACATGCACATATCTAATTTAATGTCATACATGAACATATCTATATATTATGATAACCAATAATGTCATATATGAACAAACATATCATATATTAACCAATAATGTCATAAATCAAATAATGTCATACATCAAAAAAATGCCATACATCAAATATAAAATGTCATATATACATCAAATGTGTATCGAATATGTCCACTGATGCCTATATGTATACAAGTCTATCAACTATATCTTTTCCTTCCCACAAGGAGAAGGAAAAAAATCTCTCGAGGTCTTCTATCATCATGTGGAGGGAGACGGTAGAGATGATGGGGTCCTCTTGACATGCTTCTTCGTCCTCTTGTTGAGGCTCTTCTCTAACTTGAGCTGATAAAACTAAAGTAGATATGAATCAATATTTATTATATGTTGAAATCAAATATATGTACACACAAAATTAATTATTTTCTTACCACCATCAAATAGTCACTCTGTAAATCCACCTCAAAGGCTTGTGGACAATCAGGCATGACGAGACCCTACAACAATTCAATCAATATAATCACTTATAAATAACATTAGAAAATTTGAGGATTATGAAACATTTGAAAATTAGAAACTTAAGGATTATGAGCAGAATCTTAGAATGCTTATCAAGGAAAGTGGAACAAAAATTGAGCAAGTAATTTCAAGCATCTGTGCTACGGTGGCGAGCCTGGGCAAAAGAGAAAATGAAGGAACCATATCTTCAGAGGGCCCTAGCAAGAAGACAAGATAGAGTTTGAGGAAGAAAGATTTGATTGTTGTTGCTTCTTCGACTACTAACTCCATCCAAGATATGGCTAAGATTGGTAAGGAGGCAGTTAAGATGATCGCGGAATTGCAATAGTTTTTTTGGGTCTACTTTTCTAGTTGGGTTCCTATTCAGGTCCTTTTTGCTGGTTGTTACATCTGGTTCCTATGTTTGGTCCTATTTTCTAGTTTTTAGTTTTAAACTGTATTGGAGATTCTAGGTCCTTGTAAAACCTGGGTACTTTATTTGGACTATGTATGTGGTTTTAGGTCCCTGTAAAACCTAATTTTGGTGTTGCTTCTAGTAGGTTTAAGGATTATTTTCCTGATGGCTGTATTGCTTTTTCCTTTTTGAGGATGTGAAAGGGTTTTGGGGTCCCTTCAAAACCTATTTTTATCGTAATCTAAAACATTAGAAAATTTGATACTAATTATTATAAAAAACAACTAAAACCAAGAAAATTCTTTCATTCCTCAATCAATGGCTATGAGATAGCCATAGCTATGGCCACTCCATGATTGACGGATTGTCAGAGATGAGGAGTGTTTGACATCATGAGTTGCATGTCATATAATACACATTACATGTAACATGAAACATGAAACATGAAACAAATGTACCTAGACGTAGCTTGTATGATGTCTATGCTCTAAGTTCATAGTAATTGTTGATAGTCCTATAGAGAACTGATGCACATGCATAATTTTTTTTGTCAATCCTTAATATAATTACTTAATAAATATATGTATTAATTTAAATGATTAAATCGATACATACCTCTGGACTTGTGGATGGGACAAAAATTGGGGCTAGAGGATCGTTGCTAGGCCTACCAACACTCTGACCCTGAATTTTGAACAATGTCAATAGATGCTAATTAATTAATTCACTATACATATGAAATGTGATCAAATTAGTAAATTATAATTGTAATTTACCTTTGTGTTAATGCCAAATGTGTCGCTTAGTAACTGATCCGCGACAAGCCCATCATCCTCACCATCTCCAACATGAGTTCCAAATGTGCATAAGGATTCACATGAAGTGCACATGTGACCACAATGCATAGAAGGCTCCCCCTCAACTAATGGGCTCGTGGAATGGATGGGATTCTGTGTCAAAGCATTAATGGCCCCTAGAGCACTGGACTCTACATGTTCCTTCACAACTGAAAGAATAGTCACATGCTCGCATTGTGGCTTGACCACAGGTGCCCTAACTACATTAGGGTCACGACATGCTCCCAACCTCTCAAATGATGACTCCCCACCTCTACCTTGGGAGTCTAATATATCAGCATAATTGGGGATCTTCCCAAGGACAAAATCACAAAACAATTTCTTCAAAAATACATTGGGACCTCGTGATTGTTGCAAGGAGAGGCATCAAAAACCATCCACTATCTATCCCAAAAACTATTTCTAATAGCATTGTGTATGCACCAATGGATGGGAAACCGTTTAGTACCCTCTCTAACAATATTTTGCTCACCGAGTTTTCTAAATAATGCACATATTCTACCTTTTGGTATTTCTTTTCTTTTTTAACATCTTCATATGACAATTTATTTGCATAAAATATTTTTTGTTCATCCCTCTTAACCTGCAAAATATCTAATTGACCACTAACTAAGGCTATCTAGGTCTTAATGGATTCAAGGGATGATGTCGATTGAGCCCTCATTGGATTGGTTTGTCCAGATTCTTTCAATTGACCAATGAGTCCTTCTAATTCAGTTTTGCTTCTTTCTATTTCATTTATTATATTTTCTTGTGTGCTAGGCAGAGGTCTTGCAATTGTTTCAGGTTGCAAATTTTTTTTTTCTTCTTGGGGAGGGTTTTGGTTTTTAGGTTCTTGTGGATTTGCCTATTGATTATTGACATTTCCTAATAAAAAGTCAATTGAAATATAAATAAATAAACAAATATAAATAAAAATTGTAAAAACCGTACAAAACAATATAAAAAACCTACAAAACAATATGAAAAATGTATCAAACAATGCAAAATGAAGTTTAGATCACATACAGCATGGGCGCGGGTGTGCTTGTGATCTCGAATTTCACCAACGAGGAGGCATATCGGTAAAGAGGGTGGTGAAAAGTGTGGTTTTATGCAACTCACGTACATGCTACTATTGGAAGAAGCTAAAAAACTTAGATAAAATGAATGGGCTGTGGATATGTAGCCCATTTATAAAATTTTACTTTTTTCAAAGCACGTACGGGCTATTCAAAAATGGAAAAAAAAAAAGTTGTCACCTTTTTGACACCACAACTCGGTGCATATACCCAACATTTAGTACAATGAATCCCTGTTAGGATATTCCAACCCTGATAGGAGTTATGGCAAGCTTGTTAGGAGTTGTAGTACAATGTATGCAAGAAAAGCTCACTGCCCAAACATGCAATTTCAGCTACAAGAAGAGCTCACTACTCAAATTATCTTCTCCTTTCCTGTATTCTTTCCTTTATCTTGTCAGCCAAACCAATCATTGTCAGACCTTGTAGACCAGGTCACAAACCTCATATCCAAATACCAAACCTTAGATCACTCACCAAAACCTCGATAATGAAGTTTCCTTCACTTTCGCACTTCTCTAATCAACTTCACATTCTGCACTCTCTACTACTTATCATCAATTATCAAATCATATTTACACACTCCATGATAAAAGAAAATGCCCTTCTTTTATATTGAGTCCATGAAACAATTCCTTGAGTTGGCTATTAGTCTTTTACATTGAGAACACATTACACTTAGTGATAACATTAATCTTCTACCTTGCATCTTGAATATCTTTACGTACATGCAATATTATGATGAGAAAGCTTAGCCACATCATCCTCAACATGTCTTCTCTATGTTCTCAACCTTGATCATCAAGACATCAACTCTTCTAAGAGATATAACAAGTTTACTAGAACATGCCTACATAAACTCTATTTCAAAACATACATCACCAAAAATTACATAACTTCTTATATACTTATTCTTTCTTCTTCTGACATTAACTACATATACTAGATACTCATAAGTATCTCCCACAACTTTGAATAATTATAATACTCAACTAGTTGTCTATACCAACTTGATCTTTCCATTGTTCTTTTGTAAGATACCATAGAAAACTGCTATGTTGACATCAATGACAAACTTAGTCATGAATGTAATATATCATCATAGTAGTACTCCCCCATAGGAATATCATCAACATGCATGCTTCCAACAATCTTCCCAATCTTCCAAATCTTCCAACAATCTCCTCTTTTAGCATTGATGGAAACATAGATGAAAAACATCTAGTTCCAAGAATAAGAACAAAAGATTGTTCATCTTCAAATCTTCTTCATTAATCATACTCCCCCATTGATATACCTCAATGTGATCTATACCAAACTATCATTCCACATACTATTCTCATGCCAAACTTCTCCCCTATTGGCATCAATGTCCAAGGTAACCAACTCTATTGCATCAAACTCTAAAACAACTGATACTCACTAGCTCAAGTGTCCCAAGACACTATTTAAAACAATATCAACAAGAGTCCTAGATGACTCTGTCCATAACAGATACTCCCCCATTCAGGAAGCATCAACATTCAATCTAGGAAAACAACGGTGCTCTGTTACCCTAGAGTGATGCACTCTTGCATCTTCTACTTTGATGTAGGAAGGGGCATAACTCCAAGTATACCTCACAAATACTCAAAAGTATCTTTGGGAAGAGGCTTAGCGAATATATCTACAATCCGCTCTTTAGTGCTCACATACTCCAATCTGATTTCCTTTTTTGCAACTTTCTCTCTCAATATATGATACCTAATAGAAATGTGTTTAGTCCTTGAATTCAGCACTAGATTCATAGACATATTTACCATGCTTGTGTTGTCACTATGTATAGAAATAAGTTCACTAATTTCTATCCTTATATCCTTCAGCATTTGCTTCATCCAAAAGACTTGATTACAATTCTTTATTGTTGCAACATACTCTACTTCTACTATACTTTGAGATGTACAATCTTGCTTCTTGCTTAACCAAGAAACCAATCTTCCTCCAAAAAAGAAAGCTCCTCCACTGGTGCTCTTTCTATCATCCATACTACCTACCCAATCTACAGTAGTATAAGAACTTAGAGTAAAATCATTAGATCTATCATACCACAATCCATACTTGATGTTCCCTTCAAATATCTAAATATACTTTGTATTGCTCCATAATGTGCTTCTCTGAGATTAGCCTAGAATCTTACAAAAATTCCAATTGCATTTGCTATATCCAACCTTGTGTGAGTCAGATATTGCAATCTTCCAATCATAGATCTGTACTTCTTCTACTCAACAATAGGTGTCTCATCCTTTGTAGATAACTTGTGTCCAGTTACCATAGGTGCTCTAATGGGTTTGCATGTTTCCAAACCAAACCTTTTTAGTAAATACTTCAAGTACATAGTTTAAGAAATAAAGGTTCCTTCTTTATTCTATACAATCTGCAATCCTTGGAAATATTTCACCTCTCTTATCATACTCATTTCAAATTCTTTCTTCATTTCTTCCACAAAATTTTCACTTTCTTCATCATTTTCTCCAAATATAATGTCATCAACAGATATTACCAAAATCATCAAACCATCTTCGGTCTCTTTCCAATACAGATTACTATCTACCATACCTTTGCTATATCCAAGTGTTGTCAAATGTTTGTCTAACCTTAGATACTAGGTTTTGGATGCTTGCTTCAATCCATACAATGCTTTTCTTAGCTTGCACACTATATCTTTGTCATCTGTCAAAGAACATCCTTTAGGATGCTCAATGTATACCTCATCTTCAAGTTCTCCATTCAAAAATGTTGACTTGACATCCATTTGATATACTTTGAATTTATTTTGTGCTGCATAGGCTAAGAATAATCTTACTGGTTTTATTATAGCCACTGGAGCATAAGTATCCTCATAATCTATTCCTTCTTACTGTGAGTAACCTTTACATACCAATCTTGCTTTGTTCCTTACAACTTCTCCTTGCTCATTCATCTTGTTCTTGAATATCCATTTAGTTCCTATCACATTCTTGTCTCATTCTTTTCTATCTAATTTAGTTCCTCTTTCATAGCTTGCTTCTAATAGCTATCTTTACATGCTTCATCTACATTCTTATGCTCAAGTTGAGATATCAGTCAAGCTCTTCATTTACTTTGCTTCTTGTCATCATACCTTTGTCTTTTCTTCTGATGATCTATTCAGATGGGTGATTCTTTATCATATTCTTTCCTGAAGTAGGAGTTTCTATCTCAACTCTTGGCTCTACTAAAGGTTTCAAGCTTTTTTCCTACCTTGGCTCTCCTTCATTCTATAAATAATTTTTGCTCTCAAGAAATACCTCATCATTCCTTGGCTTAGTAATAACATCATCATCTAAATTGTAATCAACTATTCTCTCTTGTATTTTGAATCTCTCATCAATTCTTACATTTGTACTTTCCATAATAGTCTTAGTTCTCTGATTATAACATCTATAAGCCTTTCTTTTCAATGAATAACCAACAAAATTACCAATGTCATCATCTCTCTTTATGTGACACTTACTTCCAAATATTTTGAAGTACTTAACTGTAGGTGAGTGACCAAACCATAGTTCATAAGATGTCTTGTTTGTGTCCTTCCTTCTTGACTTGCACTCTATTCATAGTGTAGACTATTGTATTCACAACTTCTTTTTAAAATGTCTTGGATACATCATTCTCTACTACCATAGCTCTTGTAGCTTCTATAATTGACTTGTTCCTTCTCTCTGCAATGCCATTCTGTTCAAGGGTTCTTAGAGTTGATAGCTGTCTTTTGATTCTATTTTCTTCACAAAACATGTTAATCTCATTTGAAGTAAATTCTCCATGTTAATCTCATTTGAAGTAAATTATCCTCCTATATATAATCTAAAACATTCAATCTTCATACCAAATTCATTCTCAACCCTATTCTTGAATATCTTGAATTTATCAAATGCCTCAAATTTTTCTTTAAGAAATGCAACTCACATCATTCTAGAAAAGTCATCAACTAGAATCATAAAATACCTTTCACCATAGAATCCTTTAGTCTTTGTAGGACCACTAAGATATGTGTGTACAATTTCCAACTTTGTTATAGTGGTAAACTTCTTGCTGGGAAAAGAAGTTCTATTATGCTTAGCCAAAACACACTCCTTGCAAATTGTGTTAGTAGGCTTTATAATCTTTGTCAAATCTCTAACTGTAAACATTCTACTAGTCCTCACAATACTATAAAAGTTTATATCACAAAAATCTCTTATGCCATAACTAATTGTCATCTACCTTTGCAACCAAACATGTCATTTTAGTAGGATTCAACTGAAATACATTACCTCTAGATTTGGTTCCTATTCCAATTACCTTTCCATCTTTATCTTTGATCATGCATGTATTTTCTATGAACTACAATTGATAACCTTTGTCTACTAGTTGTCCAACACTCAAAAGATTGTGTTTTAAACTATCAACAAAGTATACATCCTCAGTGTTAGTTTTACCATCAAAAGTTATAGATCCAATACCTTTTACTTGACATGCTACATTGTTTCCAACTCTGACAATTCCTCCATCTTGACTTTTGAAGTCAAATCCACTCATATGATGTGAACAACCACTGTCAATTATCCAATTAGATTTCTTTCCAACCTATGATACCAAAGCTACCTTCTCTAGACTTTCTTCTTTAATTTTCACAAATCCAATTTCATCATCACTAGCACTTAATGCTTGTTCATCAAAATCATTATCTTCATTTGCATATAAACTCTCTCTATCTTTTCTAGGTTTATGATTTCCCTTATACAATTTCTCTCTTTTACGACACTTAGATGCATAATGACCATATTCATCACAAGTCCAACATTTAAAGATTTTCTTACCTCCATTTTCTCTTCTTACCAGAAGGGCTACTCCTTTAATTTTCTATTTTCTTCAGATCTGCTACTACTAGCAAAATCTCCTCTGGCACTTGTGTGTTAGATTATGGTGACTAAAGTTATGGCTAATTTATGGCTGACATGTTATAACCCTAAAGTGGTTTAATATTTGTATAAAAGGGTTTAGGGTTGGGTATTTTCATTATGTTGTGATGCGAAATTGCTTCTCGCAGTGGTATTGAGCTGTAAGGGATTATAGATTGTAATCAGGTTGTAATCACTAGATTGTAATAAGATCAGACTTGTTTTTTGATGGACGTAGCCCAGGGATTGGGTATCAGAGAGAGGTTGTCTTTCAATTATCCTCTATAGGAAAGTTTCATAGTTGAGTGGGAGCAATGGAAAATGAGGGTAAGCTGAGGGTTGACAGGTTTAATGGGTAGAACTTCTAGTTATGAAAGATGCAAATGGAAGATTAATTGTATCCCAACGATTTATGGAAGTCATTGGAAGGAAAAGCCAAGAATTAGGGATCTATGTCAGATGCTGAATGGGATCTTTTGGATAGAAAGGCACTTGGAAGCATTTGGTTATGCCTGGCACCATCGGTGGCATTTAATATTACAAAAGCGAAAATGACAGAAGAGTTGATGAAAGCCCGAGTGACACTATATGAAAAGACCTCCGCTTCAAAAAGGGTATTTCTCATGAAGCATTTATTTAATATGAAAATGGCAGAAGGTGGATCTGTTATAGATCATTTAAATGAGTTTAATACTATTACTAGTTAGTTATCTTTTGTGGGTATCAATTTTGATGAAGAAATTAGTGCTCTCTTGATTTTGTTTTCTTTGCTTGAAAGCTGGAATGGCTTGGTAATGGCTATGAATAATTCTGTTCCTGGATCTAATACCCTAAAATAAGATGATGTGATTGGTGTTGTTTTGAGTGAGGAAACTCGTAGGAAATCCTTAGGTGGATCTACATTAGGAAGTCCTTTGAATGCACAAAGTAGGGGCAGAACAACTGAGAGAGGAAGTAACTCTGGAAATCATGGAAAATCAAGAGGAAAGTCAAAGGGGAAGAGGTCTCAATTGAGAGGACCAAACGACTACTGGTACTGTGGGAAATCGGGGCACAAAAAGAAAGATTGCTAGAATCAAAAGAAAAATGAAGGAGATAAATCAGATGGGGACAGGGAGGCAAATGTGGTAAGTAACAAATTTGAAGAGGATGCTTTGCTTCTATCTTTAGAAAGTGTTGATGATTCATGGGTTTTAGATTCTGGTGCTTCATTTTATGCTACACCTCATAGAGGTTATTTCATTGATTATGTCCAAGAGGATTTTGGGCTTGTTTATTTTGGGGATAATGAACCCTGTCAAATTGTTTGAAAGGGAAAAATTAAGATTAAGTTGCAGAATGAGAATCATTGGCTACTACATGAGGTAAGACATATTCCAAGGTTGAGTAGAAATTTAATTTCAGCGGGGCAACTCGGTGATGAGGGTTGTGTAGTTACTTTTAATAATAAAAATTGGAAGGTTTCAAAAGGTTCCCTTGTAGTAGCAAAAGGTGTGAAAGTAGGCACCTTATATCTTTGTACAGGTCATATTGTTCCTTCTACTTTGATTGTTTCAGAGAAAAATGAATGTTCAGGAACAATTGCTGCAGTTGAGCAGGGAGAACAAATAGCTACTGTAAATTCTAATGCAGTGTTGTGGCACAATAGACTTGGGCACATGAGTGAGAAAAGTATGAAAGTACTTCATTCAAAGAAAGTTTTACCAGGTCTGAAATGTGTTAATATAGATTTTTGTGAAATTTGTGTGTATGGAAAAAAAAAGTGAGTGAATTTTGTAAAGACTAGGAAGGAAAACAAAAAAGAGAAATTAGAGCTTGTGCATATAGATGTATGGGGACCAGCTCAGGTATCTTCCCTTGGTGGCTCTCATTATTATGTTACATTTACTGATGACACAACTAGAAAAGTATGGGTTTATTTCCTTTGACATAAATCTGATGTATTTAAAACTTTTAAGAAATGGAAATGCTTGGTTGAAAATGAGATTGGTAAGAAATTAAAATGTGTCAGATCTAATTTAGGTGGTGATTATTGCAGTCATTAATTTGAAGATTATTGCTCCACTAATGGTATTCATAGATAGAAAACTATTCCAAGGACTCCATAGGAAAATGGAGTGGCTAAACACATGAATAGGACTATAATGGAGCCCGCAAGGAGCATGAGGTTGCATGCTGGGTTGCCCTTACAAATGTGGGCAGAGGCTATCAATACTATAGTATATTTGATTAATAGAGGTCCTTCTAGTCCTTTGGGCTATGGTATTCTAGAGGAAGCATGGACTGGTAAGAAGGTGAGTTATTCTTTTCTCAATACCTTCAGTTGTGAAGCTTTTGCTCATATAGACTCTGAAAATAGAACCAAGCTAGAAGCTAAATCAAAGAAATGTGTCTTTGTTGGATATGGAATTAATGAATTTGGTTATAGGCTTTGGGATTTTGAAAATCATAAAATTGTAAGAAGTTGGGATGTCATATTCAATGAGAATGTGTTGTACAAAGATTTGTTGCAGCAATATGAGAAGAAAGAAGATGATTATATAGTGTTGAATGATACTCCAAAAGCTGATGTTCTAGCCATTCCTCATGATGTGAAACAACCACAACAATAAATACGACACACACCAGTGAATTTTAGATGGTCAACGAGGAAAATTAGACCTCCACAAAGATTTTCTCCCTCTTTGTATTCTATTTTACTTACTGATGCTAGTGAACCTAAATTTTATGATGAAGCTATGCAGGTGGATACTAAGATTCAGTGGGAGTGTGCAATGAAAGGTGAAATGAACTCTTTGCTAAAGAATAAGACATGGGATTTGTGCAAGTTGCCTGTAGGTAAGAAGGCTTTACAAAATATGTGGGTTTACCGGTTGAAAGAAGAGGAAGGAGGTAACAAAAGATTTAAGGCTAGGTTAGTTGTAAAAGGATTTGCACAGAAACAGGGAATTGATTTTGATGAGATATTTTATCCTATGTTAAAATGACTTCTATCCGTACTGTTTGAAGTCTTGTGGCTACTAAAGATTTGCATTTAGAGAAGTTGGATGTTAAAACAACCTTCCTTCATGGTGATTTGGATGAAGAAATATATATGGCTCAGCCACGGGGATGTGAGGTCAAAGGTAAGGATAACTTAGTGTGCAAATTGAAGAAAAGTTTATATGGCTTGAAGCAAGCACCTCGAAAATGGTATCTAAAATTTGACAGGTTTATGCATGAGCATGGCTATAACAGGTGTCATTCAGATTATTGTGTTTATTTTAAGAGGTTGGATGATGATAGCTACATTATTTTATGTTTATATGTTGATGATATGCTTGTAGCTGGATCTAACATGGATCATATTAAGGGGCTAAAATACTAGTTAGCACAAGCATTTTCTATGAAGGATTTGGGGGAAGCAAAACAAATCCTTGGTATGAAGATTTGTAGAGATAGAGAGAACAGAACATTAATGCTATCTCAGGCTGATTATGTTGAGAAGGTGTTGCAATGTTTCTCTATGAAGAATGCTAAAGCTATTACCACACCTTTACCTGGTCATTTGAAGTTGACTAAGGAGATGTGTCCTAAGACATAGGAAGAGGAGGATAAGATTTCTAAGGTACCCTATGCTTTAGCTGTAGGAAGCTTGATGTATGCTATGGTATGCACTAGGCCAAATATTGCACATGTAGTGGGAGTCGTTAGAAGGTATATGAGTCATCCAGGATTTGAGCATTGGAGTGCTGTCAAGTGGATTCTCAGATATTTGAGAGGAACATCCAATAAGTGTTTATACTTTGGGGGCTCTACTACTGATTTGCAGGGCTATATTGACTCAGATTTGGCAGGGGATATTGATACCAAGTAGAGTACTATAGGTTATGTCTTTACTATTGGTGGGGCATTCGTGAGCTGGGTTTCTAGGTTACAAAAGATTAATGCTCTATCCACTATAGAGGCAAAGTATGTTGCTACTACAGAGGAAGCCAAGGAGATGATATGGTTTTAGTTCTTCTTGGAAGAATTGGGACATCCTCAAAAGGATAATTATTAGTTCATAGATAGTCAGAGTGCCATTCATCTTGCAAAGAATTCAGCTCTAATTTCTAAGACCAAACACATACAATTGCAGTACCATTTCATTCGGTCAGTTTTGGAGGATGGACAGTTAAATTTGGAGAAGATACATACAAATGACAATCTAGCAGATATGTTGACAAAGGTTGTCACAAGGGAGAAGCTAAACTCTTCAACTTCGGTTGGTCTTTTAGACTGACCATGAATAAAAGAATAGTAGAGTTCAGGATGGTTTGATCTAGTGGGAGCCCCATGTGGTAGTGGTATTGCTATAGGATCAATCTCCAAGTGGGAGCCCCATGTGGTAGTGGTATTGCTTTAGGATCAGTGTCCAAGTGGGAGATTGTTGTTTATTGTGGAGCCTGATCAGTCCCCAAGTGGGAGATTGTTAGATTATGGTGACTGATCAGGAAAGTACTATACATACTCCATAATTAGTGGGGTTTGAGGCATCACCCCAAATTTTTTTTTGGGTACTATTCATAGATTCACCATTCGTAGGTTCACCACTAAAGTTATGGCTAATTTATGGCCGACATGTTATAACCCTAAAGTGGTTTAATACTTGTATAAAAGGGTTTAGGGTTAGGTATTTTCATTATGTTATGATGCAAAATTACTTCTTGCAGTGGTATTGAGCTATAAGGGACTACAGACTATAATTAGGTTGTAATCACTGGATTGTAATAAGATCGAACTTGCTGTTTGGTGGATGTAACCCAGGGATTGGGTGAACCACTTTAAATCTTAGTGGCTTGTGTTCATTTCTATGTGATCTATTATTTTTATGTTATTGGTTATATTTGCAAGTAGTTTTTATTTCTGTCTGTGGTTTTATCCTAACATTGTGGTCCTTCATAAGTTGTGTCGAATATTCAAGGCACTGAAAGGTGTCTTAGTTCTAGTTTGTTCTCTAAACTGTCTAAGTTCATTCTCAACTACTTCAAGTCTTCCAAGTAATGTCTCCTTTGTGAAATCTTTCGTACAAGATATCAACAACTGTATCATCTAAACTGTTGACTTAAATGGTGGTATTAGAGTCTTCAATATCTTCCATATAACCTCATCATCTTCTTTGCTTCCTCCTCGAGCTTTAATACCTGTAGTAATTTTTGATATGTTGCCTATATATATACTTATAGATTCATCTGCCATCATTTTAGCATCTTGAAATAAACAAATCTTACTTTGTAGCCTCAACTTCTTAGAATGTGCATCACCTTTAAAACTATTTTTCAAATCTTTCCAAATCCAATGTGAAGTAGCAAGTTATTTTACCTGATTGTACTCAATTTCAGGAAGTGTAGTCAATAGTGCTTCTCTAGCTCTCATGTCACACATGAAAAGATCTCTCTCTACCTTAATGCAAATTTCCAAATCCATTTTAGCAATAATTTTCTTCACTGATTTTTTCAAGATCCAATATCCTAGACCCATACACAAAAAATGTGTCTTCATATTTTCTTTCTAGCTATCATAGTTTGTTCCATCAAACTTCAGACTATCTCTCTTGAACATGTTCACCATGGATCTTCCAAAGTTGTTAAGCTTTATCTTCAAAGGATTGATGCTCTGATACCAATTGTTAGAAACAATAGTACATCAAGATAACTAAGAGGGGGTGGGGTGTGTGGGGAATCAATTATCCAACAATTAAAATATTTATCTTTTTAAACCAAACTTAACCATTCAACCAAAGTAAACAAAAACCATAATAAAATGCACATAGATAATCACACCAGATATGTTGACCAAGGCAACCCTTGATTAGAGGGAATGTCTTGGTGGGAATGATGCCCACAAGATGATGTACTAATATAAATATTCCTTCTTAGAGGATGGACCCTATTAGGAGTCTATTACAAAATTTAGTACAATGAGTCCCTCTTAGGAGACTTTGAATCCCTATTAGGAGATTCCAACCATGTTAGGAGTTGTAGTAAAATGTATACAAGAGGAGCCCACTTCCCAGACATGCAATTTCATCTACAAGAAGAGCTCATTGCTCAAACACATAAATTACTATTATCTTCTCCTTTCCTCTATTCTTTCCTTTATCATGTCAACCAAACCAATCACTGTTAGACCTTGTAGACTAGGTCACAAACCTCATATCTAAACACCAAACCTTAGATCACTCATCAAAACCACGATAATGTAGTTTCCTTCACTTCTACACTGCTTTGCTCAACTTTGCATTCTACACTCTCTGATGCTTATCATCAATTATAAAATCATATTTTCACACTCCATGATAATAGAAAATTTCCTTCCTTTATATCATGTCCACAAAACAATTCTCTAAGTTGGTTGTTAGTCCTTCTTAATTAATTATTATAGGACCATATTAAGAACATGTTACACTTAGTGATAACATTAATCTTCTACCTTGCATCTTGAATATCTTTTTGTTCATGCAATATTATAATGACTAAGCTTAGACATGTTACCCTCAACATGTCTTCTCTATATTATCGAAATTGATCCTCAAGATACCAACTCTCGTAAGAGATATAACAAGTTTACTAGAATATGCCTTTGTAAACTCTATCTCAGAATAGACATCACCAAAACTTACATAAATTATTCTAGACTTATTCTATCTTCTTCTAACATTAACTGCATATACTTGATACTCATAAGTATCTCCCATAACTTTGGATGGTTATAATACTTAACTAGATATCTATACCAACTTGATCTTTACTCTATTCTTCTATTAGATACAATAGAAAATTGCTATGTTGACATCAATGACAAACTCAATCATGAATGTAACATATCACCATAGTAGTACTCCCCCATAAGATATCATCAGCATTTATGCTTCCAAAAATCTTCCCAATCTTCCAAATCTTCCAAAAACTTCATTACCAAGATTTTGTTATGTGATCCAAAGTTGGATACTTGGATCCAAGGTTCATGAATTGGTCTACAAGGTCTTATAGTGATTGGTCTAGTTAACAAGATGGAGGGAGGAAGTTTGAAGTACAATACACAATTATTCTACAAGGAATAGTTGAGAGATCAGTTGGATAGTGAGTTTAGTGGTCTTGCCCTAGAACCTATTTTGATAGTGGGTCCTTCTATCTTTTACAACTCCTAATAGGGTTGGCACAACTCTTAACAAGGTTGGAATCTTCTAACAAGGATTCAAATTCTCCTAATAGGGACTCATATGTACTAAATATTGTAATAGACTCCTAATAGGGAAAATTTATATTAGTACATCACCTTGTGAGAATCATTCCCACCAGGGTTTTTCCTCTGATTAAGGGTTTCCCTAGTTAACATATTGGGTGTAATTATCTATATGTATCTTGTTATGGTTGTTTCTTACTTTGGTTGAATGGTTAATATTGTTTAAGGTTGATAAATGTTTTAATTATTGGATAACTATTTGACCCCACCTCTTAGTTATCTTGGTGGACTATTGTTTCTACCAATTGGTATCAGAGCATCAAGTCCTTGAAGATAAAGTTTAACAACTTTGGGAGATCAATGGCAATCATGTTCAGGAAAGATAGTCCTACATTTGATAGAGGAAATTTTGACACCCAAATGGTGAAAATTCTTGATGAGTTATCAGATTTGTGTAAAGTAAAGAGCATTGAGTTTTTAGATTTTTAGAATCCTTCTATTGTATACAAAAGAATAGAATCACAAGAAAAGATAGATCTAGATACAAAGAAAACATAAAGATAAAGGAAGGTATTGATTTACTTATGAAGAGAGAACTAGAAGGTATGAAAATTTTTGTTTGTTGGACATGTAAAGAATTTGGTCATTTTTTGACTAGATGTCCTAAGAGATTAAGAAAAACTAGAAAGAGTTTACTTTATGATAAAGTTGAATAATTTAGAGCAAGTATGTAGAGATCCTTAAAAGACTGTGATAATAAGTCTAGATTTATTGATAAAGAGCAAGTGATAGAAGAAATAGTTTTGAAGACTATAATGGAAAGTAGAAATGTAAGAGTTTATGATAAATTTAGGATACAAGAAAGAATAGTTGATTACAATTTAGATGATTATGTTGTTACTAAACCAAGGATTGATGAAGTATTCCTTAAGACTAACAATGATTTTCAAAATAAAGGAGAGCCAAGGTAGGAACAAAGCTCAAAACCTTTAGTAGAGCCAAGATTTGAGATAATAAATCCTACTTTAGATAAGAATATAAAAAATAATCATCTGCCTAAATGGATCATCAAAAGTAGAGATAAAGGTGTGATGACAAGAAGTATAACCAATGAAGAATTATGTTTGATATCTCAAGTTGAACCTAACAATGTAGATGAAGCATATAGAGATTACTATTGGAAGAAAACTTTGAAAGAGGAATTGGATTAGATAGTAAAGAATGAGACATGGGAATTGGTCCCTAGACTAGCAAAAAAGAATGTGATAGGAACTAAATGGGTATTCAAAAACAAGATGAATGACCAATGTAAAGTTGTAAGGAACAAGGCAAATAGGAATAGACTATGATGAGACCTATGCTCTTGTGGCTAGAATTGAAGTAGTAAGGTTTTTCTTAGCATATGTAACATATAAAAAATTCAAAGTGTATCAAACGAATGCCAAGTCCAACATTTCTAAATGGAGAACTTGGAGAAGAGGTATATATAGAACAACTTGAAGGTTCTCCTTTAACAAATGCCAAGGAAATAGTATGCAAATTATATGGCTTGAAGCAAGCACTTAGAACCTAGTATGGAAGGTTGGACAAGCATTTGACAAAGCTTGGATATAGCAAAAGTATGGAAGATAGCAGTATCTATTGGAAAGAAATTTATGATGGATTGATGATCTTGGTAATATTTGTTGATGATATTGTACTTGGAGGAAATGATGATAAAAGTGACAAGTTTGCAGAAGTAATGAAGAAGGAATTTGAAATGAGTATGATCAGAGAAATGAAATATTTTGTAGGATTATAGGTTGTACAAGATAAAAAAAGAACATTTATTTCTTAGATTAAGTATTTGAAAGATTTACTGAAAAGGTTTTGTTTAGAAACATGTAAACCTATTGGAACACCTATGGTAACTAGACACAAGTTATCTATAAGGGATGAGACACCTATTGTTGAGTAAACTCTATGATCAAAGGATTGAAATATTTGACTCACACAAGGTCAGATATAGAAAAAAAAGTTGGAATTGTTGTAAGATTCCAAACTGATCTTAGAGACACACATTATGCAACAGTCAAAAGGATATTTAGATACTTGAAAGGAACACCAGAGTTCAGATTGTGGTATGATAAATCTAATGATTTCACTTTATGTTCTTATATCGATGTTGATTGGGCAAGCATTATGGATGATAAAAATAGCACTAGTGGTGAAGCATTCTTTCTTGGAGGAAGATTGGTTTCTTGGCTAAGAAAGAAGTAAGATTGTACCTCAAAAAGTACATCAAAAGAAAAATATGTTGTAGAAAAAAAACAACTGTAGTCAAGTTGTTTGGATAAAATAGATGTTGAAGGATATAAGGATAGAATTTAATGAACCCGTTGTTGTACAATGTGACAACACAAGCACAATAAATATGTCTAAGAATCTAGTGTTGTATTCTAAGACGAAGCACATTTCTATCAAGTATCACATGTTGAGAGAGATTTTTGTAGAAAAGGAAATTGGATTGGAGTATGTGAGCACAAAGGAGTAGATTGCAGATATTTTCACTAAGCCTCTTCCCAAAGAGACTTTTGAGTATTTGTGAGGTATGCTAGCGGTATGCCACTTCCTACATCAAAGTAGAAGATGCAAGAATGCATCAGTTTAGTGTAACAAAGTACCATTATTTGTCTGGACTAAATGTTGATTCTTCTTGTATGGGGGAGTATCTGTGATGAATAGAGTCATCTAGGACACTTGTTGGATTTTTTTTTTGAACAGTGTCTTTGGACACTTGAGCTAAGTAAGAATCAATTATTTTAGAGTTTGATGGTTGCTAAAACCTTTGACATTGATGTCAATGGGGGAGAAGTATTGCATGAAAAAAAAGTTGAGTACTTTGAAGGGAGAAGAAAATAGTTTAGGAGAAGTAAAACATGGGAGAATGATTGATGAGGAGGATTTCAAAAGAAGTGTTAACAATCTTTTGCAGTTGGTATTCTTGGAACTAGATGTTTTTCATCTATGTTGTCATCAATGCCGAAAGGGGAGATTGTTGGAAGCATGAATACCAATGATATTCCTATGGGGGATTATTGTATAAATATGAATAGATTGTTATCATTATGATATGTTACATTCATGACTATGTTTTTCATTGATGTCAAAATAGCAATTTTCTATGGTATTTGATAGAAGAACATCAAAAAGATCAAGTTGGTGCAGACAGATCATTGAGTACTTTTAGTAGAAAGGTTAAAGAGAGATACTACTAAGTGTCTAGTATATGAAACTAACCTCAAAAGCATAAGATATTAAGTCTCCAAGAAATTATGCAAGTTTTGGTAAAGACTATTATGAGATAGAGTTTATACAGTCATGTTCTGGTAAACTTTTTATATCTCTTAGCAGAATTATCATTCCAAGAAACTAAAGTTATAGATGTGAAGAAGACATGTTGATGATGACATGGACAAGCTCGCTCGTCATAATGATACATGTACGAAAAGTTATTCAAGTTGTAAGGAGAAAGATTAATATTATCACTAAGTGTAATGGGTTCTTAATGTGGTCCTATAATAATTAATTGAGAAGGTGTAACAATTGACTTAGGGAATTATATTATGGATTCAATATAAAGGAAGGAAATTTTCCTTTATCATAAGTGTGGATGTATGGATGAATGAAAATGATTGTAAGCAGCACAAAGAGAGGAATGTGAAGATATGTAGAGCAAAGTGGAAGTGAAGGAAACTTCATTTTTGAGGTCTTATTGTATGATCTGAAGTTGAATACTTCGATCTAAGGTTCATGACCTAGTCTACAAGGTCTTACAACAATTGGTTTGGTTGAAAAGATAGAGGAAATAAGTTTGAAATATAGTACACATAATTATTCTGCAAGGAATAGTTGAGAGATCAATTAGATAGTGAGTTTAGTGGCTTTGCCCCAGAAGCTATTTGGACAGTGGGTCCTTCTATCTTCTACAACTCCTAACAAGGTTGACACAACTCCTAACAAGGTTGACACAACTCCTAAGAGGGTTGGAATCTTCTAACAAGGATTCAAAGTCTACTAAGAGGGACTTGTATGCATTGAATGTTGTAATAGACTCCTAATAGGTTCCATCCTCTAACAAGGAATATTTATATTAGTACATCATCTTGTGGGCATCATTCCCAATAGGGTTTTCCCTCTGATCAAGGGTTTCCCTAGTTAACATATTTGGGAATGCTTCTGTTGGAAACAATTGTTCAATTGTGTGTTGTCTTTGATGTTCCACAAATGTCATATCAATTATCAGACAGAGTTTACCAAGCTTAGTTGGTCAGCAAAGAAAATTATAGAGTCTACTAAGCATTTCTGAAATTTACTCTATGGAAATAGTTTCTACCAAGCTCACTCAAGCATCAAAGGTTTCTAGAACAGAATTCAGTGTTCACTAAGCTCACAAGGTTAATTAAGGAAAGTCAGTGTTTTTACCAAGTTCACTCAGTCTCCAAAGGATTTTGCAGAGTTCGCAGTGTTCATCGAGCTTTAGTTGGTTAACACTAGAATTCATTTCTAGAACAATGCTTACTGAGCAAGGTCGGCCAATGAAGGATTTCATTATTTTGGGAAATAAAGTTTAATTGTTTCATGTAATGATTGTACCCAATTGATGTAATGATTATTGGTAATTGTAACTTGTAAATGATCTGACTTGACAAATTGTAAGGTATAAATAAGAGGTCAATGTTGTCACTTAGGTTTGCACCCTTGTCTAGAGCTTATGTGTGAGGACAACCTAGTGAAACATGGAAATAACCTCCAAGTTGTGGGACTTGAACTGTGAGGTTGAGTCTCTAGAGAAGGCCAACTTCCTCTTACTATTAGGATTCACCTAACTACTCTTGGAAGGGAAAAGGAAGAAGGAGAGTACGAAAGAAAATCTACGTAATCTAATCTAAAGAGGTGATGCACCAAAATAGAGTGTTCAAACCAATCTCTGCCCATATATGCACTATTGAACCATAATGAAACTAAGGATATTAAACATTCAGACTTATTTCAATCAGATAATCACATGCAGATCAGAAGAGCTAAATGAATGACACAAGGAAGAGAAGATTCACTTATATTTCATTCACAGGCTGAAAGGGATACAATCATGTAGATCACTGACTTCCAAAAAACACCAGTAGAGGCAGAGAGTTCTGCACTTTCATACCAATGGCTAAAGGAAAAATAGTAGAAATGTCATATGGTTCATAGGCAACGGAATTTACACTGGAGTTGCAAAGCAACAGTAGAGAAAACTTAGAGAAGGGTTTGACCTTAACAAAATGTACAAAAATTGCCTTTATAGTGCAGGCATAACTGAGATATCTTCCCTCCAAACTTACTCCTCAACCAATGCATTGAAGTCCTGTAGAGAACAATAATGGGGATCTAAGGAAAATCTGATCTAAGTATAGCTCTAAGTACCATGAAATTTGATCTTAACTACAACAAGGCCTTGAGAAGATAGAAGTGGTGCCATTACTGCACTCTGATCAAGTATATGGATCACTGGGGCGATGGAGTATTCTTAATGGTTCAGCATTCATTCTAGGGTGGTTAGAATTGATCATGAAGATTAGATTCACATGGCAAAACCTAATCTCCCTTGTCTCTATTTTGTGAATCAGCAAGTCAACCGCTCAATATAACCCTAGCACTAGGGTGAGCCACGTGGACCAACCGACTTTTATCTTTCCACCACCTTGCAAGTCTTCACACAGTTGACCTTTCCCATTCACCACTAACTGCACCATTCCCTTAAAACTTGACCACGATGGCCTCGCTAACTACTAGCCCTTTACTGTTAATGCTAACTGTGCTACCTTCCTAGGCCCATGCAAACACGTGTTGTTGAATTGCTAACTCGCTATGCCTAACCATCGAGCTCCTTTCCATAGCAAGAAAATGAAAACTGTAGATCTATTTTGATCCTATGGATGACAGTCGATGCAACCCCATGAGAATAGTGGTGGGTCCCTCACTCGCTAAGACACTATAAATATCTTTCGCGCATTTTCCCATGGCAATGTAACAAACACCGTTGATGTATTACCATCTAATGGTCCTGAATAATGTGCATCCAATCTGTCACCAATCCAAAAGGAAATAGGGCCCACAAGGACATGTGGCGCAAGGTCATTAACTCGCTATACTTATCTTTCTAGCAAATTCCCATGGTGAGTTGATGACGGCCATAGATCTGTGCTGATCTGATGGTAGTGAAGGACGTACTGAAAGGATTGGCCCACCATCTACACTGTCATCACCCTGGCCAATAAGAAATCCTCCAACTGCTAGCATGTTGCCCATCTGTACATTCATTCCTGACATGTCATCGGCTCGAGGTACACCATATGGCTCATAGAACAAACTTGGCCCCACAAGGACAGGAGGCAATGCATTGTCAACTCGCTATAGCTAAACTCTGAGCATCTTCTCATGGTGAGTCAATGAGATCCATAGATCTATTTTGATCCGATGGTAGACAACTGCCTTTGACATTCTAAACATCTGGTGGGACCACACTCACTAACTCGCTATGAATAAATAATCCGCAACTCTTCTTGGCGAGTCAGCGATGGCTGTCGATCTGAGATCCATCCAAAGGTGAGGAAGCCGCATGAAGCTTCTGAGAAGTAGTGGGCCACATCCTCGCTAAGTGAACATGAGTAAAATAGTCCACAACTCTCCATAGCAAGTCAGTGAGGATCGTTGATCTCGGATGATCCGATGGTCCTGAAACTTGCCTGAGCACCTGTTGCCCTTTCCACATCGCAGAGGTCCCACCAGCACTTATTTCATAGTGACTCGTTAACTTGCCAAAGGCAGGATGCTTGAGTTTCCCGGTGGTGAGGTAGCGAGCATCAATGAACTTATTAAACTTGGTGTCAAAGAAATAAAATAGACCACCTCCGCAATAATGGGCCTGTCGAGACATGTGTCAAACAATCGCTACGTTGTGATACATAAAGATCATGTAGCTTTCCTTGGCGACAAAGCGGTGATCGTCGATCTGGGAAGATCTGAAGGCGAGGAAATTTGCAAGCCTGCCTGAAAAAAACACAAGTTTGATCAGGCATTAAAATAATATAAAGGTGAGAACTAGCTATTGTTGAGCAGGAATTTAAAATTTAAATTTTTGGCGAGGCGTGAAAAATCGTAACTTTTTGGTGACTCACAGGGGATGCAAGCCAGCTATGCATCAGATCAATGGCTTGAAGCTTCCATTAGGCTATAGAGTCAAAAAATGGGTAGATTCTAAGCACTATTAAAAAACCCTAACCCTCTATCTAAGAGGAAAAACCCTGAAACCTTTGTCTCTACAACTGGAACTAGAGACCAAAACTCCATCTACAACCTTCAAAATTTCAAAACCTACTGTCTTACAGAGACAACTGTGCCCAGGCACTTCTTGAAAAAATAGGGAACAACTAGAAAAAAAAACAAAACTAACTATGTACATGAAATCTCAAACCCTCAGAAACATGGCTTGAGATAGATCCCATTGACTAAGATGGGCAGAATTTCACCACCAGACCTGCTTAACTGGAAAGCATTGGCCTATTTACAACTTTCAATGAGATAGGGACCACTCGACAATGTGTCAAATTTTGAGTATTTTCCTAGTTTTTCCCTATCTACATCCCATTTTAGGACCAAATCTCCCTCCCTAAAGATTTTGACCCTAGCCTTTTTGTCAAATCTCCTTTTGACCTGTTATTGGTGTGTCTCTAGGGTCTGCATGGCCTGATTTCTTTTCTCTTCTAGCTCCATCAGTTCTACCATTCTCACTATCATGGCATCATCTTGAATCAATTCCAACTAATGAGCTAACTCTAGGGCTGGGAACTCCAATGAGATTGGAAGCCTTGCTTCTCTACCATATACCAACATGAATGGAGAATTCCCTACTAATCTTTTAGGTGTTATCCTGTCAGCCCATAGAGCTGTCCTTAATTTTTTGTGCCAACACCTCTGGCTATCCTCTATTGTCCTTTTAATAATTTTAATGAAGTTTTTTTTAGATGATTCGGCTAGGCCATTACCTTGAGGATAGTAATTTGAGGAAGTGCTCAAATAGATATTATGGTCTACTGCCCATGCAAAAATATGAGCTCCCACAAAATATTTTGCATTATCTGAAATGATGGTTGAAGGGGAACCAAACCTAGTCACAATTCCATCAAGGAACTCAACAAATGAAGATTCAGTAGAATCCTTCAATGCAACTACCTCTATCCATCTGGTGAAGTAATCTGTAGCAGCCAAAATTCACTTGTGGCCAGAACTGGAAGGAGAGTTGATAGGACCTATGAAATCCAATCCCCACTGAGCAAAAGGTTGATCCACCTGGATAAGATGAAGGGGAAGAGCTACAAGTCTTTGTTTGCTAGAGAAGAAGGCACATTTTTTGCACTTCCTCACATACTTATGAAAATCATGGAACAAGGATGGCCAAAAATAACCAGCCCTCATGATTTTCATTGTAGTTGTTCTAGCTGAGAAATGACCACCATTAGGACCATCATGAAGCTCTTTAATCATTCTTTTAGCTTGGTCTGTATCAAGGCATCTTAATAGTGCTCCATTGAAATCTCTTCTGAAGAGGACACTATCAACTATGACATAAGGGATTGACTATAATCTATACTGTCTCCTTTTAGTTCTATCTAATCCCTGAGGGTATCCATTCCCTAATAAGAAACTCTTCATGTCATCCATCCAACTCCTTGGGTCACCATTTCTCACCTCTTGTTGCTCTAGTAGTATCATTGCAGCCTCCTCATCAGGTTCCTAAGATGATAACATCTGTTTACATAACCCCCTCCCTCTTACCAGCTTGGTAATCTTAATATCAACATCATATTCCATTACCTTAGTAATCTAGCCAGCCCTTTTCTCACTAATATCTTTATTCAAAAGGAAATCCTTCACACTGGCATGGGTACTAGCAAATGAATCTTGTTATGGGATAGGAGGTGTCTGAATTTCTTCAAAGCTCTAATGACTGCAAGGGCTTGCTTCTCAACATAGTTGTACTTATCTTCATATTCCTTAAGCCCTTCACTAAATAAAGCTATGGGTTGTTCTTCATCTTTATCATTTCTCTAAGTCAAGACAACAAAGATACTTGACTCAACACCTTGAGTATAAAGAATGAAATCCTTTTCAAATTTTTGATTCATGAGAGTAGGGGCTGAGGCTATGGCTATCTTGATTTCTTCAAAAATTTCCTTCCCTTCCTTGGTCCATGCAAAGACCATACCTTTCTTGAGCTTGGCTGTAAGAAGTTTCACCATGGTAGCAAGATTAGGGATAAATCTTCTCAAAAAATTTATCCTACCCAAGAAACTTTGCAGCCCTTTCTTGTGTTTAGGAAGAGGGAGGGAAAGTATTGCTTTTGTTCTCTCTTGATCAATAGTTAATCCATCCCTAGATACAATATGTCCTAATAATTTTCCTTGGCTAGTAGCAAAGACACACTTGCTTGGGTTAAGGGAAACCCCAAACTCTCTACATCTTAAGAATACCTGTCTTAGATGATCAAAATGATCTTCTACATTCTTTGAATATATAGTGATATCATAAAAGTAAACTAAGACAAAATTGTCAATCAAATTCTTGAAGGCCATCTCCATTTCCTTTTGAAATGTAGCACTTGCATTGGTTAGCCCAAATGGCATCTTGCAATAAGCATAGGTACCCCATTTAGTGGTAAATGCAGACTTGTATCTATCAGACTCTTTGACCAGCACTTGATTGTAACCAGAGAATCCATCAAGAAAGGAAAACCTCTTTGAACCACTAACCTTGGAAAAAATCTGCTCCATAGAAGGGAGAGGATGGTGATCTTTGAGGGAAGCTTGGTTAAGGTCCCTAAAGTCCACACACAATCTGATTTCTCCATTCTTCTTCCTAATAGGGACAAGGTTTGCTACCCATGATGAGTGTTTAATAGGGAAAATTATGTGGGCCTCAATCAATTTGGATAGCTCCTTTCTCATTAAGGGTTCAATTTTAGGATTCACTGGCCTTTGCTTTTGTCTTACTGGTTTTACATTATCAACTAGATCTATGGTATGCTGAAATAACCTTGGGCCAAAGCCCTTTAAATCATCATATGTCCAAGCAAATACATCATTAAATTCTTGACATAGATGAACAAATTTTTTTTGTTCAATCTTAGAGCATACCTTACCCACGTTTAAGGACTTTCCATCAACAACCATGACTGGAATATGATCATCTTCATCAGCAACTAGGTTCATGACTCTATTCCTTGCTTGATCATCAGGATTGAAAAAACTTTCTAAGGTAGTGAGGCCCTTAGGAAACTTATTAGAGCTGAGATGAATGATTTGATCACCATACTGATCCTGTAGTCTTGACTAATTTTTGCTTCAAAACTCTGCCTCATTCTGCAAGAAGCTCAAAATTTGCTCATCAAATTCAAAAACTTGCCAATGGGTGTTATTATCAGGGATGCCAGGCCTTACTACCACTCTAATTTTTTGCTTCTCCTCCTCCTCAAGATTTCCTGGCACATCATAAGATGCACCTATTGCTGCAAGTCTATCAGCATGTCTATTTTCATCTCTAGGGATGTTTTGAATAATAAATGCATTGAAACCTTCAAGCAAATCCCACACTCTATTTTTATAGGACTTAAGCAAACCATTCTTGGTTATATTCTAATTTCTCACTTGGTTGACCACCAACTCACTATCTCCATACACCCTTAAGGTTTGGATTCCTCTTTTTTGAGCAAGCAAGAGACCTTGGATTAAGGATTCATTCTCGGCCACATTATTAGTGCAACTAAATTGGAGCCTAAAGGAGAAGTAGTACCTTAGTTGTGTAGGAGAAATCAACATCACACCAGCTCCTGATCCATTTTTATTTCTTGAGCCATCAAAGTACATACTCCGTATCCCATTTGTATCTTCTTTAGTTTTCACAAGGTTGGGAATTAAAGCATCTTTTTCCACTATACAATATGTAATGAGGCCTATCTCAATTGTTTTTGACATAGGGTCAAATTTATATGCATTAGCCCACTCATCCAAGAAAAAATTAGGTATCTCTGCTAGGGAAGTAGTTGGCTCATTCACTATGTCATTCTCATTCATCTCTAGAATAGGGAAAACCATGTTGATGGGGTTAGGGGTGTAAGATTCAGTATGATGAAGGGCTTGAGGCTCTACTCTAATTGATGCATTTGTTCCATATCTTGTTTTGAAAGACATATATGACTAATCATAAGATATGAAACCACCTATTTGGGCAGTAAAGTCTCTTGACAGACAGATGGCAAAATATGGCTTGACCTCAGCAAAAGAGATATCTTGGGTTATAGTACAACCAGGTCATGCATGTAAGGCCATCTCCACATTCCTAAGGATTCCTATAGTCTTAATAGTACTACCATCCAACTATAATACATCCCTAAAAATGGGCTCATATTTCATTCCTAAACCATCAGCAACACATCTTGGCATCGCTGAACTGCTAGCCCTTGAATCAATCATGTAATTATGGATTAGTTTACCTCCTATAATTAAAGAAACATAGAATGGAGGAGGTCTAACCTTTTTTCTTATTTATACCCCCTTTGATGGTTGTACTAGACTTTTGGCACTTTCCATGCTGAGTGTCTGATCCTTTGGTTCAATTCTTTCCAAATCTTGCTGCAGCAATCTCTTTTGCATGGGTATAGTGGTAACAACATCCCACATAGAGATATTAAAATTTGTCTTCTTCATTTGTTCTACCACACTGAATGGCATAGCAGGTGCTTTGGTAGGAACTTTGGGAGCTTCATTTGTATGGCGTTGAGATGGAATCACTTGAGGATCACTTGTATCTTTTCTGCCATGATTTTGTCTTTGCTACTGAAAGGTACTTGATTGGTTATTTGTTTCTTGCTCATGAGATATTGCACTTGAAGTTGAGGCCTGATTGGTAGGAGGAGGGATAGCATCTTCCATAGCTCTTCTTTTACTTCTAGTGTTGTGAGCAATGGAATCCTAGTTTACATTACAATGCTCCTCCATTTGATGATTCATAAAAGAGCAATCACCTTGTCTTTGCATATCTGAGGAATTTTTAAATTGGTCCTCCTTGTATTATTTTTTTGCTGCAGGTTCTTGGATAGTCAAGGCCATAAAAGATTCAGCCTTCTAACACATGCAATAGGCATAGGAGTAGTTGTAGGATGGACAAAAATCTTGATCTTGAGCCATATTATTTTGAGGGACTATAACCCTACTTTGGTTTACATTTGAGGTTGAAGCATGACTGCCCTGCCTACTCTGATGAAAAGAATTATTCCAATGATTAGGATTTGGAGGCCTACCACTGCTTGGAGTCTAATATTGCAATTGATGAGGCTTACTATCCTTCTAAAGTTACCACCTTGTTGTTCATTTTCTGAACCATAGAGAAATTATCCTCCAGCCTCTTTCCTTGATCTTTTAACTCCTTCCCATGATCTTGCAATTTTTTCTCTAGGTTTTTTTCTTTTCTATCCATGTTTTGCATTAGAGATTACATCATCTCTTTAATTTCATCTATCCCATTTGAGGATGTGAAAGCTTGAGGGACTGGGACAAGGGATTGAGATGTAGAAGTTGTGGGAAGAGGAGCCACTATTGGTTGATGATTTGGAACATCAGGAAAGAAGGGCATAGGAAGCCTTGGGGCTAACTTACCTCCTTGTATTAGGATATTTTTTTGATTTTATTGCTATTTCATAAGCATTAGGTAAGGTATTTTCTCCCATAGTTTGGATTGTGGTGGCAATATCACTATTAAAAGCTCTAAGATAATGCAAGAAGGCATTACCAAGGGTAGGCTTCACTGAAGCTAGTATTCTATCCCATGTCTTTTGAAATCTATATTTAAAATCAATCATACATTCATGGGGGCCTCTTTTTATAGTAGTCAATTGTTCTAAAATCAACAAGTAGTCACTTTTATCCTCAAAATGTTTGCACAATCCTGCTCTTAATCCATCCCAATCTGTTATAAAACCATGAGCTAAACCTCTATACCATTGTAGTGCTTTTCCTCTCAAGGATGAGGCTAAGAGTCTAACTACAACATCATCCTCTATAACACCATGAATATTCTAGACATTTGCAACCTCTTGAATATGTTCTAAGGGAGAGATAGAAGTCTCACCAGTAAACTCAGGTATACTTTTGAGAATAGCTACTGGTATATCATGTCTTTTGGCTAATAGGAGAGGGCTCCCACCATTAAAGGTGGCAAAAGTATGAGCTCTAGGCAACACCATATAGACAAGTGATCTATTGATATGTATTGATGGCAGTCTAGGCTGAGATCTAATAGCAGGAGGAGTAGAGATAGATCTTGTCGGGGTATTTGTTATCACTGCACTCCTAACCAGTGATAAAGATATTCTAGTCTTCCTTCTTCTAGGATTTGAAAGTGAGAGTTCTTGATAATGAAACTTACCTTTAGAAGATGCCCTTCTTTCAGCTCTGGGCATGAATCACTGCAACTTTGGTCTGGAACCAGATATGTATTGAAGCTCAGAGTCCCCAAGTACTTTGAAGAATGAGCCTCTTAAAGGCTTGAACACTGAAACTAGTACTATCTTTTCAATATTAATCTTGAAATCTTCCCTTTTGACACCAGTAGGCTTGAAGTTTTAAGCTTTGATTTTGTCCCACTGGGCATGCCAAAAACTATTCTCACTCAAGTTTGCACCCTTGTCTAGAGCCTATGCGTGAGGACAATCTAGTGAAACATGGAAACAACCTCCAAGCTGTGGGACTTGAACTGTGAGGTTGAGTCTTCGGAGAAGGACGACTTCCTCTTACTATCAAGATGAACCTAACCACTCTTGGAAGGGAAAAGGAAGAAGGAGAGCATGAAAGAAAATCTACCTAATCTAATCTAAAGAGTTGATGCACCAAAATAGAGTGTTCAAACTAATCTCTGCCCATATATGCACTATTGAACCTGAATGAAACTAAGGATATTACACATTCAGAATTATTTCAATCAGATAATCACATGCAAATTAGAAGAGCTAAATGAATGACACAAGGAAGAGATGAGTCACTTATATTTCATTCATAGGCTAAAAGGTATACAATCATGCAGATCACTAACTTCCACAAAACACCAGTAGAGGTAGAGAGTTCTGCACTTTCATACCAATGGTTGAAGCAGAAATAAAAAAAATGTCATATGGTTCAGAGGTAGGGGAATTTACACTGGAGGTGTAGAGAAATAGTAGAGAAAAGTCAGAGAAGGGTTCGACCTTAACAAAATGTACAAAAATTGCCTTTATAGTGTAGGCATAACTGAGATATCTTCCCTCCAAAATTACTCCTCAACCATTGCATTGAAGTCTTGTAGAGAACAATCATGGGGATCTAAGAAAAATCCAATCTAAGTATACCTCTAAGTACGATGAAATCTAATCTTAACTAAAATAGGGCCTCGAGAAGATAGAAGCGGCGCCATTACTGTGCTTAGATTAGGTAGATGGATCACTGGGGCAATGAAGTATTCTTTCTGGTTCAACATTCATTCTAGGGTGGTTAGAATCGATCATGAAGATCAGATTCGTGTAGCAAAACCCAATCTCCCTTGTCTTTGTTTCAAAAATCAGCAAGTCAACCGGTCAATATAACCCTGGCACCAGGGTGAGCCGCGTGGACCAACCGACTTTTATCTTTCCACCACCTTGCAAGTCTTCACATGGTTGACCATGCCCAATCACCACTAACTATGCCATCCCCTTAAAACTTGACCACGATGGCCTCACTAATTGCTAGCCCTTTACCGTTAATGTTAATTGTGCTACCGTCTTGGGCCCATGCAAACACTTGTCGTTGAATCGCTAACTCACTATACCTAACCATCGAGCTCCTTTCCATAGCGAGCAAATGAGAACCATATATCTGTTTTGATACTATGGATGATAGTCGATGCAACCCCATGAGAATAGTAGTGGGTCCCTCGCTCGCTAAGTTGCTATAAATATATTTAGCATATTTTTCCATGGTGATGTAACAAACACTATTGATCTGTTACCATCTGACAGTCCTGAATAATGTGCATCCAATCTGTCAGTAGTCCACAAGGAAACAGGGCCCATAGGGACATGTGGTGCAAGGTTGTTAACTCACCATACTTATCTTTCTAGCAACTTCCCATGGCGAGTTGACGACGACCATAGATCTGTGGTGATTATACGGTAGTGAAGGATGTGCTAAAAGGACTGGCCCACCATTTGCACTATCATCACCTTGGCCAATAAGAAATCCTCCACCTGCCAGCGTGTCGCCCATCTATACATTCATTCCTAATATGTCATCGACTCAGGGTCCACCATATGGCTCATGGAATAGACCTGGCCCCACAAGGACATGTGGTAATGCATCGTCAACTCGCTATAGCTAAACTCTAAGCATCTTCTCATGGTGAGTCAATGAGAGCCATAGATCTATTTTGATCCAACGGTAGAGAACTACCTTCGAAATTCTAAACATATGGTGGGACCACACTCGCTAACTCGCTATGAATAAATAATCTACAACTCTTCTTGGCAAGTCAGCGATGGTTGTTGATCTAAGATCCATCCAAAGGTGAGGAAGCTACACGAAGCTTCTGAGAAGTAGTGGGCCCCATCCTCACTAAGTCACCATTAGTAAAATAGTTTGCAAATCTCCATAGCGAGTCAGTGAGGATCATTGATCTTGCATTATTCGACGGTCCTAAAACTCTCCTGAGCACCTATTTCCCTTTCCATGTTGTAGAGGTCCCACCAGCACTTATTTCACGGTGACTCGCTAACTTGCCAGTGGCAGGACACTTGAGTTTCCCAGTAGCGAGGTAGCGAGTGTTGGTGACCTTATCAAACTTAGCACCAAAGAAATAAAACAGACCACCTCTACAATACTGGGCCTACCAAGACATGTGTCAAACAATCGCTATGTCGCGATACATAAAGATCAAGTAGCTTTCCTTAGCGACAAAGCGGCGATCATCGATCTGGGAAGATCTGAAGGCAAGGAAAGTTGCAGGCCTGCCTAAAAACAAAACACAAGTTTGATCAAGCATTAAAATAATATAAAGATGAAAACTAGCCGTTGTTGGGTAGGAATTTAAAACTTAGATTTTTGGTGGGGCGCAAAAAATGGTAACAGTCAAGTTGTGAATTCAAAAGTATGGGTGAGTGTAATGAGTGAGCATGCAAGTGTGTTGATTATTTGAAGAGGAATGTGTGAGAAAATTTTGGAGAAGGATTAGATATCCTTGAGGAGCAACAAAGTTGTATCTGATCAGAAGAGGATCTAGTAAAGCAAGAACAAAGATCTGTATAAGCAATTCAGTTGCATCTCATTTAGGTCAATTCATTGTTACTTTCTCACCATTGTAGCAGTAATTTCTAAATCTCTTAATAGAGTTGGTCTCACAACCATTTTGTAAATCCTCTAACAAGGTGACAATTCTATTGAATTGTTCTAAAGTCCTCTAGCAAGGCCACTCCTAGTAGGGTGATTAAATCCTTTAACAAGGTCACACCTAATATTGTGTTTTGTAACCTTTAACAAGGTTGGCTCCTAACAGGGCTCACTTTAGAAGAGTGAAAATTGGTAGCTAGTTACTTGGTGGTTTTTCTCATATTGGGTTTCCATGTTAAATATGGTGTCTCATGTGTTCATGTTATTTCTTTTATGCATGCATGTTAATCACTATGAATGTTCAAGATCTATTAAAAAAATAACATACACTGCATCTACCGAGTTACAACATTTTCTATATGGCTATCGAGTGATAGCAGTAATTAGTTTTTAAAGAAATCTAAGGGATTTGTGGATTTTTTTTCATGGTAACTGATTCACCCCCCCCCTCAGTTACTCCATCTATATTTCCAATATCTTCTTAATGATATTGCTTTATTATATTTTGAATTTGGCTTAGGCATGACCTAAACCACATTCCCCTCATTTTTCCTGTAAGTGCAATGCTTCTTGATGATATTCCTCAAGAAATAACTATACATATCAATGTTAGTATAAAGGCTTAACATTTGGCATAAATTAAAAATCAATCTAGTCAATGCAAAGGAAATTCCTTGATGATATTGTTGAAGCTCTATTTTAACTGTGGTTTATTCAACTCACAAATCTTGTACATTTGAAAGTTAGTATTTAGGCTTTGTGAGTTTAGTAAGCCTTCTGAATTCTGATTACATGTGGAATATACAACTTCTAATGGAAAAATGTCTTCCAAATAGGAATTATAAAAGATATGATTTTGACAACTAATTGCAATGGTTGATTTTTCCTAAACTTGGTAGCAACATCTTTAATCTAGACCTTCCTAATGTTAATGTCAGCGCTTGACCTCTTTTAGGTTTTCATGCAATTTATTGTAATCAATATACATGATAGAAAATTATTTCAACACAAATTTTATTCCTCACTAGCTAGAAAGCAAAAATGATTAGAGCCCTACCATAAGGGATGTTAATGTCCCAAACATTATAAGTTGGGGTTACACTAGCAGTTATGGTAATATTTCCTAAGAAGAGACTTTTTGGGGATATTTTTGGGCCACCTCTAGGATTATTGACTTATACCCTTTTCTATTTATGTAGAAGATAGAAGTATTTCCTACATGGAGTTTTTATTCTAGTCATGATTTTTATATCACTTATGGTGTTCTGTTCTCCATTTTAAGAGAGTTGTTTCTTCAAGTAGAAGGTGTATAATAAATTATGTGGGATGGAAATTCATGATTAATTGTGGTAACATTTCTTCTCTTTCTCCTTGGCATATGGGAAAGGGAAAATTGCATAACATCTCTACAAACATATGACATTAAAATGATGTGAGATGATGTCTACAAAAGCCCACATCTAAGTGCATTCTAAAAGCAAATTGTTCATTTGTATTTATTACACCAACCATAGTATACTAGACCATGGAAAATGCACCATAATCTCTCTTGGAACTGACTATAATAATTGAATCTAATACCATATCAAACTTTTGAAGTTTAAACTCTTATAAACAGTGAAATTGAAAATCTAGATCAGCTTGTATCCATGTATCTAAATCATGATATATTTATTGTTGTTTTCATAATGCTATTATGGTTTATTTATTAGTAAATGTTTTAATGCTATTTTTCTTCAACGGATTTTTGGCCATTGGAGAGATGGGTTAAGGAAGTTTGAAATGCCCATATATGCCTTAGGGATGCCCCCACATAAGTTTCATAGCATCTCCAATTGTATGGACATGTTTTTGAGCATTTCCAAATTTTCTCAATTGGGAGGACAACCCCAAAAGTCCCCTCATCCCAAGGTAATTGATCATTTTCATTATTTCTTTTGATTTTCCTTTTTCCCTCTCATTTATAACTTTAGATTTTTGCCTATGTTATGTATTTCATAATATTTTGTTTAGCAAGAGAAAGGAAACATCATGCAAGCCATTAATCCAAACAATAATATTCTTGGTAAGTATTTTTTTAATTTGTAAAAGGTGTGTAGTGTTCAATATTTTTAGTTATATGATTTTGTACTTATTACATCGCTAGTGATTATCTTTATAGAGTTTTCTAAAGAAAATGTGACATACATTTAAATTGGTAATAATATGGAACCAATATGAAATCAGTTAGGTAGAATAGTAAATTACTAATGATATGGAATAGATAAATATGAAATGGTTTGATTAGAATAGAAACTCTTGTACTTTGAGAGTGTAGTTTTTTCCAAAGAAATTTACAATGACCCTTTAATTTTGCTTCTTTTTTGTGATGATTTTAACTATTTTTTTATTGCTACAAGCTAGTGATTTCTAACTATATCTTCTCCTCAATTACTCTATATCCAACTCAACAAAGGTCTCAAGGTTAAATATCCCATTAATATTAAACAATATTGCACTTAGCTTCTAATAGATTAGGGGAATCCATAAACCCATTATGTTGTAGGGGCCTTTGCCGATTCTAAGCTTACATGGAGATTTATAATTTCTATTTATTATGTGATAATGTTATATATAATTTGTGATAGTCTTGGGGACACTAGTGACACTAGATTTTTTTTGTGTAGAAAATGATTTACATAGATGTGTTATATGTTATTTCATACTTGTTAAAGTTTTACGTGACTCTACAAAACCTCCATGATCAAATGAAAGACCAAGATAACTTCCACAAGAGATTGGCAAGATAGTTGCATGAAGGTGCTAGAATGCTATTATTGATAATAGACTTGATTGACATTTAATGGATTGATTTAAAATGTACATAATAGGCCTCCTTATATAGTAGAGGTAATAAGAGACAATGATAAGGAGAGGATAAGCTATCACCCACAAAAGGTGGAATCACATGTCCACCAAAGGTGGATCATCCTCCATTATGCAATGAAGTATGTGTGATGATGAGGATGATGATGTGATATGTGCACCAAAGGTGGAATGAGATAACAATTATGACCACCTGGATTGGAATTCTCCTACACCATGTGTTTAATCACAAGTGTCTCAATTACAAACTACTATGCAATGCATTATCCTAAGTGAGCTTAGGTAAGTGTAATTAGTTAATATCTAATTACACCAACACTGACCTTAAGTGTAACTTATAGGAATGCACTTAAACTCACAATGTAAGATAGGTCCCAACTACTAGGCCACTTTAGGTATCCATGTACAATATGCAATGCAATACATGAAATGTAATCTCTCATAAAGTGGAGAAAGAGAGAAAACCTCATGGGAAAAAACCTCCAAAAAGAGAAATAAAAACAAGATATGTGGATGGATGGAGTACTCAAGGCCCCCCAAAAATTGCATACATCATGTATATACAAAGAATGATCCCCCATAGGAAGGAAATAAGGAGACATGATATCCTGCCATAATGAAGAAGCTCCAATGTAGATGAAGAGTACCTACAAATAAGAAATAATCCAATGCTTGCAAGAAACATGTATCTCCTTACAAAGAGATAAATAAATCAAATGATGAAGAAGCCACTCCATGTAAAAAGTGAGGAAGGAGGAAGAAGGTCTCCATGCATGCATCTTTAAAGAATGAATAGGTGTCTCCAAGCTCAAAGATTTTATCACACCATCAAGCTGACCTATGAGATGTGAAAAAATTAGAGAACATGAGGAGTTGGGAAATCCAATCTCCAAAGAAGGTGAAGAAGTATCTTGAAAAGAAACCTCCTCAGATGTATTAACCAAATCTACAATATGAGACTCATCTGAAAGAGCATCCAGGAACTCATCCCACACTGCAAGATCTGAAGCATTAAGATCATCTTGCTAAATAGAAGAGCTCATGTCTAAAGAAGTACGAGGTGGAGGAGTAGGAAGTTCAACACTTATATAATGAAAAAAATGATTCAAGTGTGCAATGTTCTCCTCACATGAATTATTCACCCTTGATAAAGGGTTAGGTACATCATGAATATCATCATCATTATCAACAAAATGTGCAAAAGAATACAAGCATGATGTATGATCAACAACTCCCATAGCTATGACATCTCTAGTCTCCATGTCCCTAATATAGACATAATTAGGAGTGAACTCAACAATTTTACCTTGTGCCCCATGCATAATTTGGTAAATGGAAAGAAAATTAGTGGTTAAGGAGGGTACACAAAGAAGATCATTAAATGTACCCTCTCCCATAGGAATAGAACCTTTCCCACAAAATTCTATGTATGTATTATTACCCATCAATATAGGTGGAGAAGTACAAGGCTCAATAGAAGAAAATATATCCATAAAAGATGCCCTATGATGTGGTGCATCTAAATCAAGAAGCCATTTACCTTGCTCAGGATGTGTGGAAGCAATGAGTGCTTGTCCTTTGCCTCTACATAATGATGTAGATGTAGCAACTACTTGATATTAAGAAGAAGGAGAAGATACTAGAAATTGGATATTGTTCTTTTCAAGAATGTGAGTGAGCTCAGCAATCTTCTTACGGAAACATTTATGCTCATCATATCCTAAGTTTTTGCAATAAGAACATTTATCTCTCATTCTTCTAGATGTTTCCTCTATTGAAGAGGACTTAGATTCAATATTATGTTGTGAAGGAGAGTCATCACCATTTTCATGTTTGTTGGGATCCTTATTTTGTTCATTTCCCTTTCCTTTGGGAGCTTTTGGAGAGGAGTCACTTGAAACCAACACTTGATACTTGGAAGGCTTCAATTGACTCATGCGTGTTAACTTTGCTTGTTCCCTTGTGAGTTGAGCTATAAATTAATCATACAAGGCATTTTGTAAGCACTACCAAGAGCATCCATAGTAACATAGAATGTGGAAACAAAGATTGGACATTCTAGACCTAGCTTGGAAAGAATAGATAATATCAATTGCTCATCATCTTTAGTAATACCACAATTAGAAAGCTCCAATCTAATGGAATTGAACTTAGAGAAAAAGTATTGAATATTGTCAAAATCACATAGACTCAGACCTATAAGCTCATTCTCTAATTTGATTTTTCTTATTCTATCAGGTTTTCCAAGGATTCCTTCCAATGTAGTCCACGCATCACAAGGATGTATGTAGGATGCAATATGATATAACAAATCATTGGAGATGGTAGATCTAAGAGAGCCAAGTGCTTTATCCCTTCTATCAAACCATTTCCTTACTTTTGCAACACCTATAGTTGGTTATAGATCCTATCCAAGAATCATTCTAAGAAATCTAATACTCATCAATTGATTAGAAACTGCTTGTTTCCATTCAAGATAGTTATATGAAGTGAGTAATGGAACTTATGAAAAATCCATAATTAACCCAAAGAATGACTAAAATAAACTAATAAATCCTATAAATTATTGATTCAATTAATAAAATTGAACTCCAAGTATTCACCAAGTGCAAATATAGCCAAAAAAGACCGATTTCTGAAAGTGATATGCCCACTCCAAATCACTAAAATATGATTATAGATATGGAAAGTAAAGGAAAAATCATGCATTTAAAAAAAAAAATTGCACCTAAAAAATATTACTAGATGTGCCCAAACAAAGCCTTGGAAATTACAAAAAATGGGATTTGCAATTTTCATAAAAAAATGAAGACAAAGACCCAGAATCACCTGCACCACTTCGTAGATCATAAAATTCTACCCCAAAACAAAAACTATTACTTAAAAAAAGGAGTCTGTATGAGGGAGATATCACTGTTTGAAAATTGTCTCTAATTTTTTTTTTCCCAAATCACTGCCACCACACCTTCAAAAATCAAATGGCTATAGATTTGGCCCCAGATGTCTAATTTGGATGAAAGAAAATTTGATTTAGGGATTTTTGAACCTCCTATATATGATGTCAACCTCTAATTGCACCAACAAGCTCCAATTTTTGCTTACAATAGGAGGTCACAAAATATGACTCCCAAAATCTCCTCCAAATTGTGATGTCCAAATTGTCAATGCTACACGAACAATAAGTCAAACAAAGATTGTGCTTCTTGAGAAGAGGTTTCACACCATGAGAGCTCTAATACCATGTTAAAGTTTTAGATGACTTTACAACACCTCCAGGATCAAATGAAAGACCAAGATAACTTTTGTAAGAGATTGGAAAGACAATTGCATAAAGATGCAAGAATGCTATTATTGATAATGGACTTGATTGGAATCTAATGGATTTATTTAAAATGTACAAAATAGTCCTCATTATGTAGAAGAGAAAATAAAAGACAATGGTAAGGAGAAGATAAGCTATCACTTACACAAGGTGGAATCACATGTCCACCAAAGGTGGATCATCCCCCTTTATACAATGATGTATGTGTGATGATAAGGATGATAATGTGATATGTGCACTAAAGGTGGAATGAGATAACAATTATGACCACCTAGAGTAAAATTCTCCTACAATATGTGTTTAATTAACTTAAAAACTCTCAATTGTATCAATCACAAACTACTATGCAATGCATTATCCTAAGCAAGCTTAAGTAAGTGTAATTAGTGTAATTAGTGAATATTATGATTTCCACTTATTGAAGGATGAGCCCCTAGACTCAATGACCCCATCAACAATGAGAGTTAGATCATACTCTTGCCTATTGTGGAAATGGGCTGAAAATACAACAGAGGTTTATTTGATTTCTAATGTAGCTATAAAACAATCTTCCTCTTATTCCATTAGGAAACCTCTTTCTTGAATTTTTGATTTGATGTGAATTATTGTTGTTCTCAAATTTTGGTATGTTTTGCCAACTTGTGGAATATTATTGCATTGATTTCTTGTTTATGATTCCATTTTGCCTCAAGGACATGACTCGGTTTAATTAATGATTTATCATTGTGGTCACATTAGTGTTGTTTCCTTTCAATTGGTTATTTTATGTTGGTTTAAAAAGTTATTTATGAGGCATTTTCTATTGAATAGTGTTGATAATTGTGTTGTTCTATGATTTATGAGATGGTTATACCAAGAAGTATTTTTTGATAATTCATGTGAGAAATTGGGACACCATAAGGTGACCTTGTTATGAGATATGAATCTGTTAGATAGAGTCCTTGGAACACCAATATACCTTCTTATATCATAAATATGAACTCATTCAAACCACATATAGCATAGAAATAGATTGTCCTTTAACTGGTTATGGTGTGAATAGACACCACCTTAAGGACCTTTAGCAAGGGTGTTAAAAGTCATAAAAATATTTAATGGGCACTTGAGCATTTAGACCTAGGCAAGGTGTGTAATCATTACAATAGTGGAGAAGATGAAGTGATCAAAATAAGACTAAGAAATTTGGAGTAGAATCTACGTGATGTCAATATTGACCAAACATAGTGAAACACATGTTCATTGTTTTTGTCTTAAAATAATATAAGAAAGTACATTCCAAGTATGATTATTCATATAAGGAGATTTCATCATGCATTGGATTAAATAGGAAGATTAATCTAAAAGATTCATTCTACCTAGGAAAGGATTCATCTAATTGATTTCATAGTTGATCTTGTACAAAGATAATTTGAAACTCCAACTATGGTCTTATAAAAGGTAATAGATTTGATTCCTCAAGTTTTAAATCTCAAATAGATTCTGATAAGTTTCAATAAAGTATTCAAATTGGTGCATCAATTAGAATACTAGTATTGTTAGGATTAAACTAGGGACAAAAATAATAATTACATGCAAATATAAACAATATCAAAAAATAATAGATCACATAGAACAAAAACACAAACTAACAATCTCCCACTTGGGGCTGATCATACTCCACACTAGACAACAATCTCTCACTTGGAGACTAATCCTGTAGCAATACCACTACCACATGGGGCTCCCACTAGATCAAACCACCCTAGACTTTGCTATTCTATTATTCCTATTTAGTCTAGAAGACCAACCAAAGCTAAAAAGGAATTCAACTTCTCCCTTGTCACTACCTTTGTAAACATATCCGCTAGATTGTCATCTATATGTATCTTGTCCAAATTTAACTATCCATCATCCAAAACTAAAAAAATGAAATGGTACCACAACTATATGTGTTTTGTCTTTGAATGTACAACTGAATTTTTTGCAAGATGAATGACACTCTAACTATATTTTAATAAATAATTATCCTTTTGAGGGTGTCCCAATTTTGCTAAGAAGAACTAAAGCCATATCATCTCCTTGGCTACCTCTGTAATAGCAACATACTCTGCCTCTATAGTGGATAAAGCATTAACCTTCTATAAACTATAAATCTAGCTCATGGTTGCCCCTCCAACAATAAATACATAACCTATAGTACTCCACTTGGTATCAATATCCCCTACAAAACTTAAGTCAACATAGCCCTATAAGTTAGTAGTAGAGCCTCCAAAGTGTAAACACTTATTGAATGTTCCTCTCAAATATTTGAGAATCTATTTGATTGCATTCCAACGCTCAATTCCTAGATGACTCATATACCTGCTAACAACTCCCACTACATGTGCAATGTCTGGCCTTGTACATACCATAACATACATCAAGCTTCCTAAAGTTGAAGCATAGGGTACCTTCAACATCTTATCCTCCTCTTGTTGTGTCTTGGGACTCATCTCCTTAGTCAACTTCAAATGACTAGGTAAAGGTGTGATAATAATTTTAGCATTCTCCATAGCTTCATCATAACATTTAGGTTCACCAACATCAGTAAGTAAAATAGAATACAAAGAGGGAGAAAATATTTCTGGAGGTCTACTCATCCTTGTTGACCATCTAACTTTCATTGGCATGTGTGGTATTTGTTGTTACAATTATTTCACATCGTGAGGAATGGCTAGAACATCATCTTTTGGAGCATCATCCAACACTACATAATCATCTACTTTCTTCTCATGTTGCTGCAATAGATCTTTGTACAACACTTTCTTATTGAATATGACATCCCTGCTTCTTATAATTTTATGATTTTTAAAATCCCAAAGTCTATAACCAAATTCATTTATGCCATATCCAAAAAATACACATTTCTTTGACTTAGCTTCCAACTTGGTTCTATTTTCAAAATCTATGAGTAAATGCTTCAGAATCGAAAGTTTTGATAAAAGAATAACTCACCTTCTTACTAGTCTATGCTTCCTCTAGAATACTAAAACTGAAAGGAGTAGAAGGACCTATATTAATCAAATATATAGTAGTATTGACAGTCTCTACCCACATGTGTAAGGGCAACCCAACATGCAACCTCATGCTCCTTACACACTCCATTATAGTCCTGTTCATGTGTTCAACCACTCCATTTTCCTGTGGAACCCTTGGAATAATTTTTTGTCTATGAATACTATTAGTGGAGTAGTAATCTTCACATTCATGACTACAATACTCACCACCATTATCAGATTTGAGACATTTTAATTTTTTACTAGTCTCATTTTCAACACAGCATTTCCATTTCTTGAAGGTTTGAAATACATTAGATTTTTTTCCAAGGAAATAAATCCATACTTCTCTAGTTGCATCATCAATAAATGTAACATAATAATGAGAACCACCAAGGGAAGATACCTAAGCTAGTACCCATACATCATTATGCACAAGCCCTAATTTCTCCTTTTTATTTTCCTTCCCAGTGTTCACAAAATTCACTCTCTTTTGTTTTCCATACACACTACTTTCACAAAAATCCATATTAACACATTTCAGACGTGGTAAAATTTTCTTTAAATGAATTACTTTCGTATCTTTCTCACTCATGTGCCCAAGTTTGTTGTGCCACAACACTGTATTAGAATCTATAGTAGCTATTTGTTCTCCTCACTCAACTATAGCAATTTTTCTTGAACGTTCATTTTTCTCTAAAAAAATTAAAGTAGAAGGAACAATATGACCTGTCCAAATATATAAGGTGCCTACTTTCACACCTTTAGCTACTATAAGGGAACCTTTTGAAACCTTCTAGTTTTTATCATTAAAAGTAACTACAAAACCCTCATCACCAAGTTGCCCTGCTGAAATTAAATTCCTACTCAGCCTTGGAACATGTCTTACCTCATGCATTAGCCAATGATTCCCATTTTGCAACTTAATCTTAACTTTTCCCTTTCCAAAAATCTAACAAGGTTCATTATCCACCAAATAAATAAGTCCAAAATCCCCTTGGACATAATCAATGAAATAACCTCTATGAGGTGTAACATGAAATGAAGCACCAAAATCTAAAACCCATGAATCATCAAAACTTTCTAAAGAAAGAAGTAAAGCATCCTCTTCAGATTTGTTACTTACCACATTTGCCTCCTTATCTCCATCTAGTTTATATCCGTCATTTTTCTTATGAGTCCAACAATAATTCTGTTTATGCCCTAGTTTTCCATAGTACTAGTAGTCATTCAGTCCTCTTGATTGAGACCACCTCCCCTTTGAATTTCCTCTTGATTTTTCATGATTTTTGGAATTACTTCCTCTCTTAGTCATTCTGCCTCTGCTTTGTGCATTCAAAGAACTTCCTGATGTGGATCAACTCAAGGATTTCCTATGAGTTTCCTCACTCAAAATAACACTGATCACATCATCATATTTTAGGGTACTAGATTTAGGAATATAATTACTCATAGCCACTACCAAGCCATTCCAGCTTTTAAGCAAAGACACAAAATCAAGAGAGCCCTAATTTCTTCATTAAAATTGATACCCATAGAAGATAACTGACTAGTAATAGTATTAAATTCATTTAAATGATCTGCAATAGATCCACCTTCTATCATTTTCATATTAAATAAATGCTTCATGAGAAATACCTTGTTTGAAGCAAAGGGTTTTTCATACAGTATTTCTAGGGCTTTCATCAACTCTTCTATTGTCTTTACTTTTGTAATATTAAATACCACCGATGGTGCTAAGCATAATCAAATGCTTCCAAGTACCTTTCTATCCAAAAAATCCTAGTCATTATTTAAGATTGATCTATGATTATTGGTTTTTCCTTCCAACAATTTCCACAAATCCTTTTGATAAAGATAGTCTTCCATTTACATCTTCCATAACTAAAAGTTTTTCCCATTAAACTTGTCAACCCTCAGCTTACCAGCATCTACCATCGCTCCCACTCAAATGTGAGACTTCCACTCAACCATGATACTTTCTTATAGAGGATAATTGAAAGAACAACTAGGCTCTGATACCGCTTGTTAGGATTAAACCACAGACAAAAATAACAATTACATGCAAATATAAACAATATTAGAAAATAATAGATCATAGAGAAAAAAAAAAAAAGACACCAAGATTTAACGTGGTTGATCCAATCCCTAGGCTATGCCCACCAAACAAGTCCAATATTATTACAATCCATTGATTACAACTTGATTACAATTTGTAATCCCTTATAGCTCAATACTACAACAAGAAATTTTTTTTGCATCACAACACGGAAACAATCCCTAACCCTAAGCCCTTTTATACAAGTATTTTTACCACTTTAGGGTTATAATTAATAATTACATGTTGGCCCAAAATCTTGATAAAATAGGGCCCAAATTTGTTTAGGGCAATGTCCCAAGCCCTAATGAATTTATGAAGTATGTACAGTACTTTCCTGATCAGTCACCACAAACTAACAGGTATTAACACTAACATTCAACACTATAGTTGACTTCCATGCCACAAAACCTTTAGTGAGAGACAATAATAAAATTTAGTCAATGCTAAGGAGAGTGAATAACTTAGGCTAGTAAAGAAAAATAATAATTAAAAATAAAATAAAATAAAATAAATTTAGTCTATAAGAATGAGAGAAGATGAAAACATTAAAAAATATATGGAAAGGATCAAGGCCAGTGTAAGTGCAATCAAAGCATCCAGAGGATACATTAAGGAGGAAACTCTTGTAAGTAAAGTTCTCAGAGCTCTTCTTCCTATTTATGCAATTAGAGTATCTACTATTCAAGAAATGAGATGTGATCCAAATAATAAAATAGGCTTAGATGCTCTAGTTGGAAGATTAATAGCTTTTGAATTAGACAATTATGATAACTATGTTCCTACTTCAAAGAATATTGAATTTGCATTGAAAGAAAAACTCTCACTCAAAAAAAAAGGGTAAGAAATCAAATTCTAGTCAATCAACAAGTGAAGAAGATGGATCAATAGAAGAAAGTTTAGATAGTGATCTTGAAGTTGTTGAAGCCCTTCTTGCAAAGAAATTTTCTAAAGGAAGAGGAAAGTACAAAGGTAAAGTTCCTCTAATCTTCTTTTCTTGTGAAGAAATTGGTCACATTACTACTAGGTGTCCAAATAAGGAAATCAAGGATGAGAAGAAAAGCAATAAGCATAAAAGAAAAAAGGACTCAAAGAACTAGAAGAACTACAAGGACAAAGGTAAGAAATCTTGTTTTATAGCTAAAGATTCTAATAACAACGAATATGAAATGGTATATATAGCTGTGAAAGATGATTCTAATGATGAAGGAGATAAGATGGCACTTATCTCTCATGTTAGAAAAAAATGATGTATGGATTATTGACAGTGGCTACTGACATCATATGACTGGAGACAAAAAAAATTTGATCATATGGAATATTATGATGGAGGTAGTGTAAGATTTGGAAACAATGAACCTTGTAACATAAAAGGAAAATGATGTATCTTGTTGACTAAAGAACTTATATGTGACAATATTTATTGGGTTGAAGGACTAAAGCATAATCTAGTGACTGTGGCATAGCTAATAACATTGGATTTAAGGTAAAATTCATGAATGGACAGGCCAAACTGATGGGTAGGAAAGGAAATTTGGTTGGATCTAGCAAGCAAACAAAAGGTAATCTATTTTATCTTGATCTTAGTGATCGCTCATATTTTATTGCTCAAGTAGAGGAAAGTTGGTTATGACACAAAAGGCTATGTCATGTGAATTTTGATAATCTAGTTAATATAAGAAAACATAGAAGAGTAAGAGGTATTCCTAGTTTGAAGAAGCATGCAATGGGTCTATGCAAGAATTGCCAAATTGGGAAGATGGGAAAGACTAGCTTTAAAAGAAAAGACTATCAGTCATAAGATGTCTTATAAATTATTCATACATATTTATGTGGACTTATTGGAATAGGAAGTTATAGTGGAGAAATTTCTTTCTTTTTTTTTTGTTGATGACTATTCTAGAATGATGATAGTAATGTACCTAAAAGAAAAATTAGAAGCCTTTCAAAATTTCAAGTGATATCTGGCAAGAGTAGAAAAATAAATTGGAAAGAAGTTGAACTGCTTAAGATTAGACAAAGGTGGTGAATTCATCTCCCATGAATTCAATAATTTTTGCATTGAAAGAGGAATCAAAAGACAAGTATCAGCCCTTAGTACACCACACTAGAATGGTATAGATGAAAGAAGAAATAGATCTATCATGGACTATCCAAGAACACTGATGATTGAAAATAATGTTGCTCTCAGATACTGGAAGGAAGCTATTAGCACTGCAGTTCATACCTTGAATAGAGTTCAATTGAAGAAAGATTCAAATAAAACACCTTATCAACTATGGTATCGCTACAAACCTAATGTAGGTTACTTAAAAGTATTTGGGAACAAATGTTATATATTGAAAGAATCTAGAAAAGGAAAATTTGAAGTAAAAGGTGATGAAGGCATATTTCTAGCATACTCCTACAGAAGTAAAGAATACAAATGTTTGAATTTGTGTACTCACAAAATCATAGAAAGTGCAAATGTTAGAATTGATGAATTTGAAGAAAAGAATGAAGAAGAATGCCGCGAGGAACCTAAAGATTATAGAAGATTACCAAGTTTTAAATAGTGCAATCCAAGCTACAAGGACTCGAGTCACAATCAGAGGCTACCAAGCTAGTTCAAACTGAGCTTGATGGACCCAAGTCACAAATAGAAGGACCCAAGCTTGAAACAAAAATTCAAGAAGATGATGGACTTCATTCAAAGACCAAAGAGCATATGTTAGCAAGATATGTTAGAAGGCATCATGCACTTGATCAGATCATTATAGAGAAATCTGATCGAATAATGACAAGAAGAAAATTAAAAGGTACATGTTTACTTGCTAAATTTAAACCTAGAAGTGTTAAGGATGCTCTAGAAAATGAAAGTTGGATTGAAGCAATGAATGAAGAAATAGAACAAATAGAAAAGAACAAAACTTGGACTCTTGTTTCTAGACCCAAGGATAAAAATGTAATTGGTACAAAGTGGGTATTTAGAAAAAAGATAAATGAAGATAGAAAGTATCCAAAAATTAGAACATTTATCTTCTTTAAAAAAACTTACCAATTCAACCAAAGTAAATAGAAACCATAATAAGATGAACATATACAATTACACTAGATATATTAACCAGGGAAACCCTTGATTAGAGGGAAAACCCCTGTGGGAATGATGCCCACAAGATGATATAGAAACATATAAGTTCCTTGTTAGAGGATGGACCCTATTCGAAGTCTATTACAACATTCAGTACATATGAGTCCCTATTAGGAGATTCCAACCATATTAGGAGTTGTGCCAACCTTGTTAGGATTTGTAGTACAATGTATGCAAGAAAACCCCACTGTCCAAACATGCAATTTCAACTACAAGAAGATCTCACTACTCAAACATGTAATTTGATATTATGTTCTTATTTCCTTTTTTTCTTTTTCTTTTGAACCAATCACTATCAAACCTTGTAGAGTAGTCACAAACCTTGGATCCAAATATCAAACCTCAGATCACTCACTAAAACCTCAGTAATGAATTTTCTTTCACTACCACTCTGCTCTGCTCAACTTCTTATTCCACTCTCTTTGTTGCTCACAATCACTTCTTTATGTCATATATCTCTAGCTTATGACAAAAAAAAATGTCCTTCCTATATATTGAGTCCATAAAACAATTCTTTGAGTCAGCTGTTACACCTTCTCAAATAATCATTATAGAACCACATTAAGAATATGTTACACTTAGCGATAACATTAATCTTCTACCTTGCAACTTGAATATCTTTACAAACACATAATATCATGATGAGAGAACTTAGCCACATCATCACCAACATGTCTTCTTCACATTCTTAACCTTTATTCTTAGAATAATAACTCTGCTAAGAGATATAACAAGTTTTCCAAAAGATGCCTTTGTAAACTCTATCTCAAAATAGACATCACAAAAACTTACATAACTTCTTCCAAACTTATCATTTCTTCTTTTGATGCTAACTACATATATGACATACTTAGAAGTATCTCCCATAACCTCAAATAGTTAGAATACTCAACTAGCAATCCATACCAACTTGATCTTTCTAATGTACTTTTGTCAAATATCATAGAAGACTACTATGGTGACATCAATGAAAAACTTAGTCATGAATGTAACATATCATCATAGTAATATATCTACAATACTCCCCCATAGGAATATCATCATAATTCATGCTTCCAAAAATATCTCAAAAATATCCCCCTTTGGCATTCATGGAAATATGGATGAAAAATATCTAGTTCTGAGAATATCAACAAAAGATTGTTCATCTTTTCTTTTCAAATCCTCTTTATCAATCATTCTCCCCATTGATATACATCAATGTGCTTCTTGTCAAACTTTCTTTCCATGTTGTACTTGCTCTTTCTTGTCTTTTCCTTATGATGTTCTTCCTCATGATCTTCTCATGATGTTTTTTATGCCAAACTCCTCCCTCATTAACATCAATGTCAAAGGTTTTAGCAACCAACTTTATTGCATAAAGATCTACAACAACTGATTCTTACTAAGCTCAAGTGTCCAAAGACACTATTCAAAAACAACATCCAGCAAGAGTCTTAGATGACTTTGTCCATCATAGATGCTCCCCCATACAGGAAGCATTAACATTCAAACCCAAAAAACAATGGTGCTCTATTATATTGGATTGATACACTCTTACACCATCTATTCTAATATAGGAAGGGGCATAACCCCTAGCATACCTTACAAATGTTGGATACAATTGTTCAATTGTGTGTTATCTTTGATGTTACACAAATGTCATAGTAGTCATCAGAAAGAGTCTACCGAGCTTAGTTGGTCAGGAAGGCAAAATATAGAGTCTACCTAGCTTAGAAGGTTAGCAAAGAAGGTTTACAGTGTCTACTGAGCATTCTCAAGCTTTACCTTGTGTATTCATTTACTACCGAGCTTTCAAGGTTAGCAAAGAAAATTTAGTCGCTACTGAGAAAACTCAGTCATCAAGAGAAAATAGTGCAGGAAATAGTTCTAACTGAGCTTTCATGGATAGTGAAGGAAATTTAGTTCTTACAAAGTTAGCTCGACAGCCAAAGGATTTTGAAAATTTTGCAATGTTAACCGAGTTAAGATGGTTAACTTAGGAAATTATTTCTAGGAGCAGCATTTACTGAGTAGGGTCAGCTAGTGAAGGATTCCATTATTTTGTGAAATAAAGTTTATTTGTTTAAAGTAATATTTGTAGCTGACTGATGTATGGTTTATTGGTAAACGTAACTTATGAATGAGCTAATTTGATAGTCTAAATGGTATATATAAGAGGTCAAGTTGCAAATTCTAAGTGGAAGTGATGGATTTGATGTAATGAGAATGAGAAGGAAGATTGATTATTGTGAAAGAAAATTTTGAAGGATTATTAGAGATCATTGAGGAGCAACAAATCTATATTTGATCGAAAAGGATCTAATAGTGCAGAATAGAGATCTATAATCAGAAAATTCAGTTGCATCTTATTCAAATTAATTCATTGTTACTTTCTAATCATTGTAGTAGTGATTTCAAAATCTCTTAACAGAGTTGGTTTAACAACCATTTTTGTAAATCCTCTAACAAGGTGATAGTTCAGTTGAATTGTTCTAAAGACCTTTCACAAGGCCACTCCTAACAGGGTCACACCTAAGAATGTGTATTGTAACCTTTAATAGGGTTGGATCCTAACAGGGCTCACTTAAGAAGAGTAAAAATTGGTAGCTAGTTACTTGGTAGTTTTTCCCATATTGGGTTTCCACGTTAAATCTGGTGTCTCTCGTATTTATTTACTTTTCCATGCATGAATGCTTGAAGATTAGTAACAAGTTAATTTACTGAGTTACAACATTTTTTATAGTGTTTACCGAGTATCAACAATAACTAGTCATTTAGGACATCTAAGGGATTTGTGAATTATTTTTGTAGTAACTAATTCACCCCCACTCTTAGTTACTCCATCTATAATCCCAATAATTGGTATCAGAGCTCTGGGTGCTTTTAGGAAAATATTTCAAGGATCTAAGCTAAAGATCAAAATGTCTTACAAGAGGAAAATTCCAAGACTTAACAGGGACAACTTCTCAGCATGGCAGGGATTGATGAGACTTCATTTGGCTTCTATTGGTGATTCAAGACTAAAGTACCTTGATGAAAAATATGCAGAACCTATTGGTACATTATTTGTCAATGATATTGCTGAAAAGAAGACTCACAACAACATGATGATAGATATAGCATCTAATCTAAGTTATGAAGAATTTGATGACATCAAGGATTGCAAAACTGCCTTTGAAATGTGGAACAAGTTGAAAGAGATCTATGGAGGAGATGATAATGTGAGAAGAGCCAAAGCAAAAAGTTTGAGAGGACAATTTTATCAAATGAGGATGAAAGAGGATGAAAATATTGCAAAATATGTTGAAAGAGTTAAAGCATGTGTTAGTGCAATCAAAGCATCTGGAGGAGATATCAAGGAGAAGACAGTTATAAGTAAAGTTCTTAGAACTCTACTTCCTATTTATGCAATCAGAGTCTCTACAATTAAAGAAAGAAGATGTGAAGAAAATCATAAGATAAATTTAGAGGCCATAGTTGGAAGATTGACTGCATTCATAGTTGGAAGATTGACTGCATTCGAGCTAGACAAATATGATAATTATGTTCCAGCTCCCAAGAACATTGAATCAGCATTTGAAGCCAAGCTTTCACTCAAAGAAAAAGGCAAGAAGATAAAGGATCCTCAGTTAGATAGTGATGAAGAATCAGAATAGAGTTTAGACAGTGATCTTGAGGTGGTTGAAGCTCTGCTAGCAAGGAAATATTCAAGAGGCAAAGGGAAATACAAAGGTAAAGTTCCTCTAATCTATTTTTCTTGTGAAGAAATTGGACATATTGCTACTAGGTGCCCAACTAAGAAAAACACAGATGAGAAGAAAGGTCACAAGTGCAATGGCAAGAAAGACTTCAAATCATTCAAGGATAAAGGTAAGAAAACATGTTTCACGGCTAAAGATTCTAATGAATCTGATAATGAAGAAGATTAAATTGTTTACATATCCATAAAAGATGAGTTTGATAATGATGAAGAAATGGCACTCATTTCGGAAATGAGCATAAATGATACATGGCTTATAGATAGTGGTTGTTATCATCACATGAATAGTGATAAAACTAGGTTTGAACATTTTGAAGACTATGATGGTGGCAGTGTAAGATTTGGTAACATTGAACCTTGTTGTATAAAAGGAAAAGGAAGAATCTCACTAACCAGGGAACTTCTATGTGATAATGCATATTGGGTAGAAGGACTAAAGCACAATCTATTGAGTGTGGCATAGCTACTCAATAATGGATTTAAAGTAGAATTCATGCATGAAAAAGCAAGACTGCTGGATGGAAAAGGTAAGTTGATTAGATCAGGCACTCAAACAAAAGGTAACTTGTTTTATCTTGAACTTGGTGAATGTTCATATTTTATTGCTCAAGTTGAAGAAAGTTGGTTATGGCATAGGAGGTTATGTCATGTAAACTTTGACATTTTCATAAAAATAAGTAAATTCAGGAAAGTAAGAGGCATTCCTAACATAAAGAAACTTGAGGTTAGTCTATGCAAGAATTGTCAAATTGGCAAAATGGAAAAGACTAGCTTTAAAAGAAAGAACTATCAGTCTAAAGAAATTCTAAAAATTGTGCATACTGATTTGTGTGGACCTATTGGCATTGAAATTTATACTGGTGAAAAAAATTTCATTTTCTTTGTTGATGATTATTCAAGAATGATGACTGTCATGTACCTAGGAGAGAAATTAGAAGCATTTGAAAAGTTCAAATGGTATTTGGCCAAAGTAGAAAAGGAAATAGGAAAAAGACTAAAATGCTTGAGGTCTGACAAAGGTGGTGAATTCATTTCACATGAGTTCAATAACTTTTTCATTGAAAAGGGAATCAAAAGATAGGTTTTAGCACCTGGAACTCCTAAACAAAATGGAATAGCATAAAGAAGGAACAGATCTATCGTGGATTGTGCAAGAACCTTAATGATTGAGAAGAGCATTGCCATCAAATACTAGAAGGAAGCTATTAGCACTGTAGTTCATACCTTGAATCGAGTATAGCTGAAAAAGGACTCATTCAAAACCTCCTATGAATTATGGTATGGCTACAAACCCAATGTAAGTTACCTAATAGTATTTGGAAGAAAATGTTACATTTTGAAAGAATCTAGAAAGGTAAATTTGATGTTAAGGGTGATGAAGGAATATTTTTGGGATATTCTTGCAAAAGTAAAGCATATAGATGTTTGAATTTGTCTACTCAGAAAGTCATAGAAAGTGCATATGTGAAAGTTGATGAGTTTGTAGAAAAAGTGAAGAAGAAAGCAAAAGGGAACTTGAAGACTATAGGAGATTTCATTACATTGAACTTGATATAATTCCAAATACACCTCTCAATCAAGAATCTTCAACTCCTGAGTCTTTAGTAACTGAGTCGTAAGAAGTTCAAATTGAGCTAATACCTACTGAGTTGCAAGATCTCAACTTGCAAAAAGAAGCTACCAAATCAACACCTATCGAGCCCGAGCAACTAGAACTAGAACCAAAAGTTGAAGCACAAAAGGATAACAATGCAAGTCACTTAAAAGGCAAGGAGACTATGTTAGCCAAGTATGTTAGGAAGAATCATGCACCAAATTAGATCATTGGAGATAAATTAGAAGGAACAATGATAAGAAGTAAGTTGAAAGGCACTTGTTTACTTGCTAATTTTGAACCTAGAAATGTCAAAGATGCATTAGAAAATGAAAGTTGGATTGAAGCTATGAATGAAGAGATAGAATAGATAGAGAAAATCAAAACATGGACTCTTGTACCTAGACCTAAATAACAAAATGTGATTTGAACTAAGTGGGTATTCAGAAACAAGTTAAATGAAGATGGTAAGGTGTCAAGGAACAAAGCTAGATTGGTATGCAAAGGATACTCTCAAGAAGAAGGTGTAGACTATGGAGAGACTTTTTTCATGTTGCAAGATTGGAAGGTGTCAGAACCTTAGTTGCATATGTTATATACAAAGGATTCAAAGTTTATCAGATGGATGTCAAGTCAGCATTTCTCAATGGCATATTGGATGAAGAGGTTTACATTGAACAACCTGAAGGTTTTGTTGATCCAGACAAGAAGGACATGGTCTGCAAATTGCATAAAGCATTGTATGGTCTGAAACAAGCACCTAGAGCATTGTATGAAAGATTGCATAACTATCTTATTCATATTGGTTTTTGAAGAACTAATGATAACAATAGTTTGTACATAAAGGAAGGACCAGATAATAAGATTGTTTTGGCAGAGATATTGTAGATGATACTTTGTTCATAGGAAATGATGATCTTTGCAAAGAATTTTCAAAACAAATGAACAAGGAATTTGAAATATCAATATTTGGAAAAATCAAATTCTTTGTTGGTCTTCAAATTCATGAGAGTAAGAATGGTATCTACATCACTCAATCTAAGTACATCAAGAAAATACTAAAAAAGTCTGGTATGGAAGACTACAAACCAGTTGAAACTCTTATGTGTACTGGATTGAAACTTACCAAGGATGATGAATCAAAGGAAGTGGATCAGACATTGTATAGATCTATGATTGGAAAGTTGCAGTATGTAGTGCACACAAGACTAGACATTGCCCTTGCAGTAGGAATTGTAGCAAGATTCTCAACAAAACCAAAAGAAAATCACATGATGGAAATCAAAAGGATCATGAGATACTTAAAAGGAACTGAAGATTATGAATTATGTTATAAACTTGCAGGAAATCTAGATTTAAAAGTGTTCACTGATGCAGATTGGGCAAGGAATGTTGGTGACAAAAAGAGTACAAGTGGAGGAGCTTTCTTTCTTTGAAAGAGGTTGGTTTCTGTGACAAGTAAGAAGAAAAACTGTACATCCCAATCCATAGAAGAGGCTAAATATGTTGCTGCAGCAGTAAATTGCTCAAACATTGTGCAGTTCAAATAATTATTGGAAGGTATGAAGCAAGAAATCAAAGAACCTGTTGTTATGTTTTGTGACAACACGAGTGCAATTAAAAAATCCAAGAATCTAGTGATGCATTCAAAGACCAAGTATATTGCTATAAAGTATCACTTTGTTAGAGAATTGGTACAAGAAAATGAAATAAGATTGGAATATGTCCATACAAAGGAACAAATTACTGACATAATCACAAAGCCTTTACCTAAGGATGCATTCTTGTATCTAAGAGGTAAGTTAGGGGTCATTAAACTATCTAAAGCTCACTAAAATACAGTTTTAGTGATGCATCAACAAGAATAGAATTGAAGATCTATTAGTTGATGTAGCATAGTAATGAAGACATTGCATATGAATTAGTAAATAGTCACAATGCTATTCATTTAATTTGTGCTATCCTTGGCATGTGTTGTCAAAGAGGGAGAGTATTATGTCATATCTTTTTGAAATTTGTAAGAAAATAAGAGTTTGTGTAAGAGGGAGAGATTATTATGAAAGAAGGAGATTACTTTATTTGAGGAAGAGGGTTAAGTATTCTGTCAGTAAAGACCTATTTTAAAATTTCATTCTGCTATGACATATTGTGTTGCCATCAATGCCAAAGAGGGAGATTTTTTGATACAATTGTTCAATTGTGTGTTGTCTTTGATGTAACACAAATTTCATCTTAATCATCAGATAGAGTCTACCAAGCTCAGTTGGTCAGCAAGGCAAAAGGTAGAGTCTATCAAGCTTAGAAGGTTAGCAAATAAGGTTTATAGTGTCTACCAAGCGTTCTCAGGCTTTACCTTTTGTATTCAATCACTACCAAGCTTTCAAGGTTAGCAAAGGAAATTTAGTTACTACCAAGAAAACTCGGTCATCAAGAGAAAATAGTGCAGGAAATAGTTCTAACTGAGCTTTCCTGGATAGTGAGGGAAAATTTAGTTCTTATCGAGTTAGCTCGACAGCCAAAGGATTTTGCAAATTTTGTAATGTTAACCAAGTTAAGATGGTTAACTTAGGAAATTATTTCTAGGAGCAATATTTACCAAGCAAGGTCGGCCAGTGAAGGATTTCATTGTTTTGTGAAATAAAGTTTTTTTTTTAAAGTAATATTTGTAGCCAACTGATGTATGGTTTATTGGTAAATGTAACTTATGAATGAGCTAACTTGATAGTCTAAATGGTATATATAAGAGGTCAAGTTGTAAATTCTAAGTAGAAGTGATGGATTTGATGTAATGAGAATGAGAAGGAACACTAATTATTGTGAAAGCAAATTTTGAAGGATGATCAGAGATCATTGAGGAGCAACAAAGCTATATTTGATTGCAATGGATCTAATAGTGCAGAATAGAGATTTGTAATCAAAAAATTCAATTGCATCTTATTCAGATCAATTCATTGTTACTTTCTAACCATTGTAGCAGTGATTTCAAAATCTCTTAACAGAGTTGGTTTAACAACCATTTTTGTAAATCCTCTAATAAGGTGATAGTTTAGTTGAATTGTTCTAAAGACCTCTAGCAAGGCCACCCCTAACAAGATGATTAAATCCTCTAACAAGGTCACACCTAACAGTGTGTATTGTAACCTTGAATAGGGTTGGCTCCTAATAGGGCCCACTTCAGAAGAGTGAAAATTGGTAGCTAGTTACTTGGTGGTCTTTCCCATATTGGGTTTCCATGTTAAATCTGGTGTCTCTCATGTTCAATTACTTTTGCATGCATGAATGCTTGAAGATTAATAACAAGTTAATTTATCAAGTTATAGCCTTTTTTTTAGTGTTTATCGAGTATTAGCAATAACTAGTCATTTAAGACATCTAAGGGATCTATGAATTGTTTTTGTAGTAACTAATTCACTCCCCCTCTTAGTTACTCCATCTATAATCCCAACAAAAAATACTCAAAAGTCTCTTTGGGAGGAGTCTTAGTAAATATATCTACAATCTACTCTTTAGTGCTTGCATACTACAATAGAATTTCCCTTTTTGTAACTTTCTCTCTCAACATGTGATACCTAATAGAAATGTGCATGGTCTTCAAATGCAACACTATATTCTTAGACATATTTACTATGCTTGTGTTATCATAATGTTTGACAATAGGTTCGTTGATTTCTATCTTTATATCCTTTAGCATCTACTTCATCCAAATATCTTGATTGCAATTATTTGTTGTTGTAACATATTCTTCTTCCGCTATACTTTATGATGTACAATCCTACTTCTAGCTTAGCCAAAAAACCAATCTTCCTCCAAGAAATAAGGCTCCACCACTAGTGTTAGTTTTTTCATCCATACTACCTACCCAATCAATATCTGTATAAGCACATAACGTGAAATCTTTAGATCTATCATACCACAATACAAAATCTGATGATCCTTTCAGATATCTAAATATCATTTTGACTATTGCATAATGTGCTTTTTTGGGATTAGCTTGAAATCTTGCGACAATTCCAACTACATTTTCTATATTTGTCCTTGTGTGAGTCAGGTATTGCAAACCTCCAATCATAGATGTGTACTTCTTCTGCTCAATAGTAGGTGTCTCATCCTTTGAAAATAACTTATGTATAGTTACCATAGGTGTTCCAATGGGTTAACATCTTTCTAAACCAAGCTTTTTTAGTAAATCCTTCAAATACTTACTCTGAGAAATAAAGATTCCTTCTTTATTCTATACAATCTATAATCTTAGAAAATATTTTATTTCTCCTATCATAATCATTTCAAATTCTTTCTTCATCTCTTCTACAAACTTACCAATATCATCATCTCTTTTAATATAATACTTACTACTAAAAATTATGAAATAGTTAATTATAGGTGAGTGACCAAACCACAGTTCATATGGAGTCTTGACACTTTGTTCATAGTGTAGATTTTTGTATTCGCAGCTTCCCTCCAAAACATCTTGGATACATCATTCTCTACTAACATAGCTCTTTTTGCTTCTATAACTGACCTATTCCTTCTCTCTACAATTTCATTCTATTTAGGGGTTCTTGGAGTTGATAACTATCTTTTGATTCCATTTTCTTCACAAAACATCATAAACTCATTTGAAGTAAATTGTCCTCCTCTACCTAATCTTAAACATTTAATCTTCATACTAGATTCATTCTCAACTATATTCTTGAATATCTTGAACTTATCAAATACCTTAGATTTCTCTTTAAAAAATGGAACCCACATCATTGTAGAAAAGTCATCAACTAAAAATACATTTCTCCATACAATCCTTTAGTCTTCATAGGACCATTGAGATATATGTGTACAATCTCCAATTTTTTAGTAGTAGTAGTAAACTTCTTGTAGGAAAAAGAAGTTTTTTTATGCTTTGCCCACACACATTCCTTGCAAATTGTGTTAGTAGGCTTTACAATCTTGGGAAAATCTCTAACTATAAACATACTACTCTTCTTCACAATACTATCAAAGTCTAGATGACAAAATCTCTTATGCGATAACCAACTATCATCTACCTTTATAACCAAACATGTAATCCAGTAGGATTAAACTCAAATACATTACCTCTAGATCAGGTTCCTATTCTAATTACCTTTACATCTTTGTCTTTGATCATGCATGTCTTCTCTATGAATTATAATTGATAACCTTTATCTACTAGTTATCCAAATTCTAATCCTCTATCTGATCTTAAACATTTAATCTTCATCCTAGATTCATTCTCAACTCTATTCTTGAATATCTTGAACTTATTAAATACCTCAAATTTCTCTTTAAGAAATATAACCCACATCATTCTAGAAAAATCATCAACTAAAAGTACCTTTCTCCATAGAATCCTTTAGTCCTCATAGGATTGTTGAGATCTCTATGTACAATCTCCATTTTTTTAGTAGTAGTAAACTTCTTGCAAGGAAAAAAAATTATGTTATGCTTTGCCAACACACATTCCTCACAAATTGTGTTAGTAGGCTTTACAATCTTAGGCAAATCTCTAACTATAAACATACTACTAGTTTTCACAATACTATCAAAGTCTATATGATAAAATCCCTTATGCCATAACCAACTATCATCTACCATTATAAGCAAACATGTAATTTTAGTAGGATTCAATTGAAATCCATTACCTCTAGATCCGGTTCCTATTCTAATTACATTTCCATCTTTGTCTTTGATCATTCTCTATGAACTACAATTGATAACCTCTATCTACTAGTTGTCCAACACTCAAAATATTGTGCTTTAAACCATTAAAAAAATACACATATTCAGTGTTAGTTTTACCATCAAGAGTTATGGATCCAACACCTTTAACTTGGCATGTTGCATTGTTTCCAACTCTGACAATGCGTCCATCCTGACTTTTGAAGTCAATAAACTTGTTCATATCACCAATCATATGATGTGAACAACCACTGCTAATTGTCTAATTAGATTTCTTTGCAACAAGTGACACCAAATCTACTTTCTCTAGACTTTCTTCTTTAATTACCAATAATCCAATTTCATCATTGTTGGTGTAAATAAGTATTTACTTATTACACTTAAGTTTTACTTAGGTTAATACATTATTTAATTGTTTTGCATTATTTTATTATTATTTTAGGTGAGACACTTAGGAGTTTGTCAATTCTCATTGAGTTACACAACTCTAATTATGCACATGATGTCTACAACACAAGAGTATGCATCATTCACTAAGTTGTTATGATGACAACAGAGTTTTCCACACTCCTTATTTAGCACATGTTGTCTACTCCACTAATTTGCATGCTACACCATTGTAGGCTTATTCTCACATCATTGCATTTAATCCCGTGCTTAATGGAGGATAATCCATAGTTGGTGGACATGTGCCTAGTTGTATGACATATCATGGTGCTGACTTCTATGCATTCTAGAAGCTCTCTTGAGGCCTTTATATTCAGGCACTCCTAGTGTACTCTTATATCCAATTATTGAATGAATATCATCATTCTGATCATACTCTACCTATTTTGGTCTACTATGTGCTTGTGTTGAGTTCTTTTTTTCTTGGGTGAATTCTGGTAAAAGCCAAATTCTTACATGGTATCAAAGCTGAGGAGGATTCTCATCACGTAGCCATTCAAGACTGTTCATACTTCAACACCTCGATTCTAAAGGATCTGCACAAATTGGGAGCATCTAGAGCCAGATCTGACCTCTCCATTGCATCTGGAGCATTGATTCGGTGAAGATTGACTATAAATTCACCTATCTTGGGTGAAAGTTGATTGTGAGGCAAATTGTTTTTACAAACCAGCACCCAAAGTCACCGATTTGCAAATTGGGTATGATAAATTTATTGATCTGATTATTATTTTTTGAATCTTTGATTATTCTCGAAATTATTTCAAAATTATTTTTCAAAATTTTTTATATCATTAGCCAGAGAAATTTTTTTTACAGACTTGGGCGATCAAATCCTGGATCTGTATTGTTGGTAGTATTTATTTACCGCAAGGTTATTATTTATACTTCGGGCTATACTCTGCAATCAATTACCAGCCACCAACCCAACATCCCAGTAGAATATTCCTCCAACGGTCGACTTTATTACATTTTCAGTTAGCTACCAAATCACCTCTGCTATAAATTTTGGTAGCCCTCAACAATCTACTCATTGATGGCAAGAAACCCATTCCAGCAAACGTCGACCGCATTCTACTATTCGGCGGCTTGTTGTTTGATTCTTTGCTGCAGTGCTTTTCTTTTAAAAGGCACAGAGTTCTTAGATCCCATCAATGTAGGACTAAGTGTAGAAAAATTGGTGCCCATTGTTTCCATTTTGATCGTCGTTAACACAAAATTTGGCAACGCTCTACAAAATTCTATGATTGTGAGTCTCGGCCACGTCAGAGACAGTCAGCGCCGATAGCGCCAATCTCTGCCCACCTCGTGGCACACTACCACAAGCCAATAGCCATGTCTCTAGCCATGTGGCCTTGGTCAGACCTCCCATGCCATGTCCACTGTAGACGTGGAGTACAATCCGTATGGTACGACCAGCCCAGTCAGCTGCCACATCATCTAGTGGGCCTTTTTTTTTCTCAAATCATCATTTTACAAGCCTAAATTTGATGCCCATCTGGACATCATCCTAGGCCAATTTACAATTTCTATGAAAGTGATATGACTGTCAAATTTAACCCCATCTTTTGCTGGTGTAACCCCTTACCAAATTGATTTTTATTTTTACAGTCCGACTTCAAGAGGCCATAACTCACACATTCGGACTCCAAATCAGGTACAATTTTTTTTGAAATTGGGTAAAACTTACTAAATTTTTTAGTGGTGTAGCTATTTTTTGGTTTTGGTGTACAAATTATTCAGAATTTGCATTTTTTGGTGAATGTACCTGAATAATCTTGCATTTTGCAACTTCAAATGCTCCATATGGGCACATCTGGAATCAAAAATAGGTTCCATTTTTTTTGAAAGTGCATATTTTGTTGTCTACTTTCCAGATCTAGCATCAAATTATAGTAATGTGTGGACAAAATTGTCACTTTCAGCATAGGGCCTTTCTTTACTTTGTAATGCTTCAGTATTGTAGCACATTGTAAAGTTCTAGATTTGTACTCTATCAAGAGGTTGTAACAAGAAAAATTAGAATTCTACAAAGGCCAAAATTGGCAAGTGGCCCATTGTAATTGTACTACTGATAAAGTGCCCAAAGCATCTATTTTGGGGTGGTTTCTTGATTTAGTGAAAAGGGGGGGTATTCTTGGTGTTGTGTTCTCTCTTTTCAACAATTTTCTTTCATTTTCTGCATTATGGGCAACTTTAAGTTTCCTAAGTTAACTACTCATAACTATGCTATGTGGTCAATCAAAATGTTGTATCACTTAATGCATAATGGAGTTTCACAATGTGTAGATGGTACTCTTCCTAAACCAATAGGTAATAATGTATCAACCAGTGAAATTTTAGATTGGGTAGCCATGGATAGGAAAGCCTTAGGTGATATATGTTTGGGGGTGGATGATAAAATCATGTATCAAATTAAGAAATGTACTACATCCAAGGAAGCTTGGGATACCCTCGAAAGCCTTTATGGTAAAGTGTCTAAAGAAGATGTGTTCAAAATAGAAGATGAGCTTGTATGCTTAGATCCTAAGTCGTATGACTCAATATAGGACTTCATCATCAAGGTGAATGAATTAAGGACAAAGCTTACTGATTGTGGGAGTTCTATAAAAGATGACAGACTGATCTATCTCATCCATAACAAGCTGCCATTAGAATATTCCACCTTTGTATCTTCTTTTAACACCTCAAAGACTACCTTAGGGTCTACCTACAAGAAATTCACTTTTGATGAATATGCTAAACTGTTGGATGATGAAGAAAAGAAGTTGAAAACAATGGGGATTCTCAAATCACCTAAGTCCAAAGCATTGGTGGCCAATGAGGGTTCTCAATATTCAGTTGGACAATCTTCAAATAAAGGAAAGGGTAAGAACAAATGGAAGAGAAAATTTGAGGATGCAAAACATACAATACCTCAATCCAATCAACAAGGCAAGTCCTTGCATTCGAACAAGAAAGGGGACAATAATAAGGAGAAGAAGAAGTGTGCTTATTGCAAGAAATTGATCATGAAGAGCATGAGTGTTATCGCAAACAAATTGATGAATTGACCAACATCATGAAGAAGCATAATGTTTCATTGCCTAATGCTTACAAGGAGAAGGGATCTTCTTCAAATTCAAAGGGCAAAGGGAAAGTACTCATGGCAAATGAAAAGTCTTCTAAAGAATGGATATTTGACTCCAGTGCCTCATATCATATGGGTTCTTCAAAGGAGAATTTTTCTTCATTGAATCACTCAAGGGTACCATACATCTTCATGCGGAATGATAGCAAAATGGAAGTTGAAGGAAAAGGCAACGTGGAAATAGAAAATAGAGAGTTTCAAGAGGTTCTCTATGTTCCAAACCTAAGTTTGAATCTCCTTTCAATCTACCAAATCATTCACCTTGGAGATGGACATAGAGTTGAGTTCCTTCCTAACTTGATTCAAGTGCACAGTCTTAAAGATAATTCCTTGGTTGTAGTGGGGAAAGTGAATGATCACAAGAGGTTGTACTCTTTCTCACATTTGGTGCCCAAGTCTCCTTCAAAGGCCTTGTTATCTCAATCACTTTCAAACATGCAACTATGGCATGAGCAGTATGGTCATCTTCACTACCGCTATCTTCAGCAACTTTGCACATACCAAATGGTGAAAGGTCCACCTCAAATAAACTTTTCTAAGGGTAAATGTTCATCAGATTTAGTGGATATGCATCTAGAGGGGAAGTTACAAAGAGGGAAGTCTTCTAGAGCAACAAGTGTTCTTCAAATGGTTCACATGGTATTAGCAGGTCCTTTTGCATTCAGCCAAGGTCGCTATATACTTACCTTTGTTGATGAATTTTCAAGGTTCACTTGGGTCTACTTTCTGCATAGTAAGGGTGAAGTTTTGGATGCATTTCTAGACTTCAAGGCTTATGTAGAACAAAAATCCAAGAAAGCCATCAAAGTACTTCACATAGATAATGGAAACATGGATGTGAACAAAAGACTTAAAGACTTTTGCAGACATGAGGGCATTGCATAAGACAGATGTTGTAGCTTTAAGGATTATAACTCTTAAGTCTATGGAAAGTTGCATGATTCATACCAAGTCTCTCGATCCATCATTAGAAGTCAAAGCAATCTCAACTACCACTCACATTCTTAATCGTTCTCCTCATCTAGCCTTAGATGGCAAAACTCCTTTTGAGACATAGTGCAGCAGAAAACTTATTGTGACACACTTCAGAGTCTTTAGTTGTCCTGCATGGGCAAACAGATCTTCCATGGGTTGCAAGGCACAGACATCTTAGCCTTGTACCTTCATTGGTTATGAAGATAGTGTGAAGGAATACAAACTTCTTGATCCTGAGACACATCAAATTTTTGTGGAGAAGGATGTACATTTTGAGGAAAGTTCTCCGAGCTTGTCCTCTACTCCTCTTCACAGATCATATAGCATGGATACTGATAGTGACACCAGTGATAGTGCTTCAATAGATTCAAACACATGGAATTCTATCGACAGATACAGTGAGAGTTTACTTCTTCAGTTCAGTCCACATGCATACATCACCACAGTGATAGGTCTAGAATAGCAAGGTACTTCTAGTCTTCTAGATACAAATTCAGTGACAGATTTGGGGGACAGTATTCATGATCTGCCTCTACTTCTTGATGCAGAATTACCTTCTTTAGTTGTCATGAGGGTTTCAGACTCTCTTGTTCATTCCCTATAGGATCAATCATTACAGGTTGAAGTGATTGTGGATACTTATGATCAGTAGTTGCAGTAAGGTTCTTGATCAGTTGCAAGGATAGTCAGTTCTTTGGGACAGGTTCTTTAGATAGTTGAGTAGGTTTTAGAGACATCACTTATCTATGGGATTCTTTCAACACACAGTGGAAGCGTCTCATTTGTACCCTTGGCATTATTTCTTTGTAAGGGGAGGAACACCATTCTGCAGTCTTGGATCAGCTTCTTCATTGGAGCATTCACTGTTCGACATTCTTCTTTTGGGGGGGGGAGCCTATTCTGTCTCTCCTCTTCTAATCATTCTCTTATGTATATACTGGATGTATGTCATAATGGGGGAGTCTTGATTACTCCATCCATCGATGTATCCTATTTATCTCTCTTTTTAGGGGAGGGTTTTTCCCATAAGGTTTTCCCTCTTTCCCCACTTTATGGGAGATTGCATATCATTATGTACATGGGTACCTAACATGGCCTAGTAGTCGGGACCCATATTGCATTTCATCCTAGATTGCGTAAGCTTAAGGGCATTCCCCTAACTTGCACTTAAGGGGGGGTGTTGGTGTAAATAAGTATTTACTTATTACACTTACTTAAGTTTTACTTAGGTTAATGCATTATTTAATTATTTTGCATTATTTTATTATTATTTTAGCTGAGACACTTAGGAGTTTGTCAACTCTCATTGAGTTACGCAACTCTAATTATGCACATGGTGTCTACAACACAGGAGTATGCATCATTCACTAAGTTGTTATGATGACAACAGAGTTTTCCGGACTAGTTATTCAACACATGTTGTCTACTCCACTGATTTGCATGCTACACCATTGTATGCTTATCCTCACATCATTGCACTTAATCCCATGCTTAATGGAGGATAATCCATATCTGGTTGACATGTTCCTAGTTGTATGACATATCATGGTGCTAACTTCTATGCATTCTAGAAGCTCTCTTGAGGCCTTTATATTCAGGCACTCCTAGTGTGCCCTTGTATCCAATTATTGAATGAATATCATCATTCTAATCATACTCTGCCTATTTTGGTCTACTGTGTGCTTGTGTTGAGCTCTTTTGTTCTTGGGTGAATTTTGGCCTAAGCTAAATTCTTACAATCATCACTAGCACTTATTTCTTGTTCATCAGAATTATTTTCTTCATTTCCATACAAACACTTTCTATCTTTTCTAGGTTAGTAATTTCCTTTATACTTTTTCTCTCTTTTAGGAAACTAAGATGCATAATGACCATATTCATCACAATTCCAAAATTTAAAGATTTTCTTACCTCCTTTTTCTCTTCTTATTGGAAGGGAAACTCATTTAATTTTTTTGTATTCCTTAGATCTGTTATTGCTAGAAAAATCTCCTCTAGCACTTGTATGCTTTGATAAACTAGGTCAAATATTCAAGGCACTAAAAGATATCTCTATTTGGGTTAATTCTCTAGACTTTATAAGCTCATTCTCAACTGCTTCAAGTCTTTCAAGCAATGTCTCCTTTGTGAAATATTTGGTACAAGATATCAACAACTATATCATTTGAACTTTTGGCTTAAATGGTGGTATTAAACTCCTCAATATCTTCCATATAACATCATCATCTTATTTGGTTCCTCCTTGAGAGATACATGAAATAATTTCTAATATTTTTCCTACAAATGTTCTTATAGATTCATCTTCCATCATTTTAGCATCTTGGAATGCACAAATCCAACTTTGTAATTCCAATTTCTTAGAATGTGCATCACCTTCAAAACTAGTTTCCAAAGCTTTCCAAATCAAATGTGAAGTAGCAAGTGACTTTATCTAATTGTATTCAATTTTAGGAAGTGTAGTCAATAGGGATTTTTGACTCTCATGTCACACATAAAAAAATCTCTTTCTACCTCAGTATAAGTTTCCAAATCATTTTAATCAATGATTGTCTTTGTTGATTTTGTCAAGATCCAATATCTTGGACCCATACACAACAAATGTATCTTCATCTTTTCCTTCCACCTATCATAATTTGTTCCATAAAACTTCAAACTATCTTTCCTAAACATGCTTTCCATGGATCTCCCAAAGTTTTTAAAATTTATCTTTAAGGACTTGAGGCTCTAATACAAATTTTTAGAAACAATATTCCAACAAGATAACTGAGAAAGGGGCGGGTGGGGTGGTGGTTGAATCAATTATACAATAATTAAAACATTTATATTCTTTAAGGGTCTATTTGGTTCTTGGAAGATGACAAGAATTGGCTTTTTCAAAACCTGAATTTGAAAATTTGTGCATTTGTTTCAAAATTTGCAAAATGGAATTAGCATACAAGACTTCCAATTTTTCCTCAAAACTAGGTTTTCCAACTTCTTAAAAAAAGTAGAAATTGAATATCAAAACCTAGTTTTATTATTTAAGGAGTATAAAAAACAATAGATTGGACTACTTTTTGAAAATTTCCTTCAACTCCAAGCTTACACCTAAAAATGTGTCTTCACGCATGTCTTTTGAGGGAAACATATAGTTTCAGTAAAATCGCAAAAATCAAAATGAAGATATACAAAACTTTGATTTGGCTAAACTGAGGTTTATAGAAATCTAGGGTTTTTTAATTCCATGAACCAAATGGACCCTAAAAAAATTAACCATTCAAATAAAGTAAACTTAAACTATAATAAGATGCCCATAGAAAATTACACTAGATATGCTAACTAGGAAAACCCTTGAACAAAGGGAAAACCCTGGTGGGAATGATGCCCAAAAGATGATAAACTAATACATAAGTTCCTTGCTAGAGGATAGACCCTATTAAGAATCTATTATAACATTCAATACATATGAATCCCTATTAGGAGAATTTAAATCCCTATTAGGAGATTCCAACCTTGTTAGGAGTTGTAGTACAATGTACGCAAGAAGAGCCCACTGCCCAAACATGCAACTTCAACTACAAGAAGAGCTCACTTCTCAAACATATAATTTACTATTATGTTCTTCTTTCCTCTATTCTATCAGCCAAACCAATCACTATCATACCTTTTAGACTAGGTCACGAACCTTGGATCCAAATATCAAACCTTAGATCACCCATCAAAACCTTAGCAACGAAGTTTCCTTCACTTTTGCTATGTTTTGCTCAACTTCGCATTCCACTCTCTCTGTTGCTCACAATAACTTCTTCATGTCATATATATCTAACTTATGACAAAGTAAAATGTCCTTCCTTCATACTGAGTCCATAGAAAAATTCTCTGAGTCAGTAGTTAGACATTCTAAATTAATCATTATAGGACCAAATTAAGAACATGTTGCACTTAGCAATAACATTAATCTTCCACCTTGCAAGTTGGATATCTTTCCATACATGTAATATAATTATGAGTGAACTTAGACACATCATCACCAACATATTTTATTTACATACTTAACCTCATTTCTCATAATAACAACTCTGCTAAGAGATATAACAAGTTTACCTAAACATGCCTCTATAAACTCTATCTCGAAAAAAACATCAAGAAAACTTACATAACTTCTTCCAGACTTATCATTTATTATTTTGACATTAAATTCATATAATAGATACTTAGAAGTATCTCCCATAACCTTGGATATTTAGAATTTTCAACTAGTCGTCCATACCAACTTCATCTATCCACTACTCTTCTGTCAAATACCATAGAAGACTGCTATGTTGACATCAATGAAAAAATCAATCATGAATGTAACATATCATCATAGAAACATATCTACAATTCTCCCCCATAGAAATATCATCATCATTCATTCTTTCAACAATCTCTCAACAAAACCACCTACGGAGGTGTGCACGTGAGAATGTGCGCACCCTCAATAGGTACACATATGCATTCTAGAAACCAAATTGAGTCCCCTTATTAACATAGATTCAACCACATCTTTATGTGTGCAATTATGCACATGTGCGTACATTATTTTTTAAAGGTTGTACTCATGTGCACTATGTGCTCTTGGTGCACATGTGTGCATATTAGACTTTGGGGGGATTTTGATGATTTTCTCCTTTTTTTTCTCTATTTCTTTCCAATCCAAGTTCTTTATGAAGTTCATCATAGTCTTCTAACATTAGACTACTTACATTTCTCCCTTTTTGTGTAGATATAATGGAGTCATCCTCATCCTCCATGGCATCAAAAATGTAAGAAAAGCTCAAGTACCAAGGAGCACTAAAGAAATATTGATTCCAAGATAAACAAATGGAGATCTAGGATACTGAATTGGGATACATTGATTGGAATTTATTTATTGCACTATGACAAAAACCCAAGGAAAGGTTAGCTATGATATTAGCTTTGATACAAAATGGGTTGGTGAATGTTTCTTCTCACCCAAGATCAATTCAATCATCTAAGTTGATCATGACATTGGTTGAGCACTATGTACTAGAGGAGAAGGTTGTTAAGAGTTTAACAAGGGAGATTGTCCTTGATCTTACCCCTTGAAAAATTGAAACCTTCTTCCACCTCCAAAGGGAAGATCAATACCTTCAAATCACTTATGATGGTGTGGACAAATGATATAAAAAAACTGAGATAGAGGCTAAAGAGTTGGTACAATCAAAGTACCTAATTGACAAGACACCCTTGGGAAGAAGAGTTAGAAAGGTGGATATGAGACATGGTTATATTATTGATGATAATAGAAACTCAATAGTTTTCTTGAGTAGAGCCATGGGCCTTCCTACAGTAAACCATTTGGAGACATGGATGGTACAGTTTATCAAAACTATCAAGAAAGGCAAGATGCCTATCGACTGGGCTACGATTCTCAATGAAGAATGACCCCAATTTTAATATGATCTTATATATGGTTTATCTCTTGGTAGTAAGGACTGGGGATTATCTAGGATTGTATATAAAGGGAAGCATGCAAGATACAAATGGTTGGCCCTATGTATTATATCCATCGCTAGTAAAGAAGAAGCTCTCACTACAAAGTTCAGAATATAAGGTAGTCAATTATGGTTTCATATTCACCATCACACTATTCATAGAAGGGGACTATGCAAAGAGAATGTCAATATAGGCTATAGCTCAAATAACACAACTAAAATCATATTATATGTTAGCTCCAAATTTTTCTTGTCAATTATAGATACTAATACACAAAATTTTTCTAAAATGAAGTTGAACTTGAATCTAGTACCCATTTATATAAAAACCTACTTAAAGTCAGTATCTTTCATGCAAATGTTGAATCCTTCTTCCCATTTCTTTGATAGTCCAATGGGTCTCATGCAAAGAAGGATTTGGAGTTGAAGCAAGAAAATGTAGCTTCAACTTCAACTTCATCCTTTTTATTTCTGACGATTTCAATTGTTTTCTTCCCGTAAGGATTTAGTTTACAAAAGAATGCACATTTTGCTTAAGGGAGAACACACTTCCTTGCCATGTGTCAAATATGTAAAAGGAAATAAATGTGATAGTTAAGCAACATGTGTCAAAATTACCAGTAAATTCTTCAAAATTAAAAGTAATAATTATATGGCATCATAAAATGTTTATGTGATGAAGATGGTCAATGATAAATGATTAGAAAGTCTTGTCAAAAAAATTTGCATGTTGATATTAATGATTTCACACACTCTATATCTATCCTTTATTTTTTGAAATCTTATGCCTTAAAATCCTTCCTTTTCTATTTAATTACCTACCTTACTATGTCAGAGCACAAAACATCAAGTTGGTAAGAACAAAACAAGAAGTGCTTGACTTAGCAGAAACTAGTGAGTCCACATTTCAGCTTCCCCTATATATTTTTCTTTCTTGCTCCTATTTCTCTTGATTAAAGTTTTCTTTTTAAGAATTTAAGTTTTTGGTTCCCTATCAAGGTAGGCATGACTCTTTTCCAACCCAAGCTCCCTAAACTTGAGAAGCCATGTTTGTTAAGCTCTATGTCTAAGATTTGGGATACTGTCCTAGTCAATGTAGACCTAACCCAACTAGTAGAGAGAGTAAAGAATGCACAAGTTGGACCCATTTACTAAAAACTCACTAGTAGTGGTTTGATAGAAGTTACCACTTTCCTAACTGGCATAGGGTGTCCAAAGTTGATTGTTGAGTGTGAAAATCATTATGATCCTCATACTAGATGTATAAAGAAGGTCACAAGTGAAGCATTGGTTAGAATTGATAGAATTATAGTCAGTTCCTCCTTAAGGATACCTCATAAATAACCCTATGAGTCATGAAATTTTGAAGAATCTAGATGCTTATATGAAAAAAAAAGAGAAAGATCATGATTCTATTGTGGGACAGACCTGACTTTTAAAACCATCACTAGGAGGCTCAAGGTTACCCAAACCACTACCTATTGAGTATTTTATTAAAGAGTTTGCTGATATAGTTTTTCGGCTCAATAGTGTAAAAGGAAATGAGCATGATTTTCATTGGGATGACTGGATGTATTTTTTCATTCAAAAAATTGTTGAGGGATAGAAATTCATTGATTGGGTGGATTTGATAGTCGAACAATTTCACTCAAGTCTTATAGGTTTGAATTATTTTGGTCCTTTCTTCATGTCCTCTTTTTTGGTTTACATCTTGGCTATGTGAAAAGAATGGGAAGGTTTGCCACATAAACCCTAGATAGAAGACATGACCATATATCAATATTATAAAATTCTACAAGAAAAGTAACCCTACAAAGAGTTCACAAGGATTAATGATGTGTTTCTAGGGAGACTAGTGTTTGAGCTCTAAGGTCAGGAGAATTGTAGGATCTTTGAAGAATCTATGCAAGATATTAATATTTATGGTTGTTTTTATATATAGTTCTCTAGATTGCCCTATATCAGAGTCAGGGGTTTTGTTGGTGAAACTCTTAAATTTCCTTGCTATTGTCTTGATGACATTGTCCTTTCTGAAATCTATAGGCAAATCCTACATGTCACTAATTTGTCTAAAAATATTTAAAAGACTTTTGTTGCCTTGTTTCTTATAGAAATCAGCCACTATAGATGTCCTAATTTGAAACAAGCTATGTTGATAGATTTAGCATTGTCCAAAATGTGCTTCAAGCTCTACCTTGGTAGAGACAAATTTGATTATGTAGGATTTGACAAGGAAAATCTAAAATATGTGTCCTCCCTCAATCATGTCCCTCACTTAGAAGACTACTGGGAGAATGATATGATGAGTTTGAATTGAGAAAAAGATTGTGATCGAGGTTGACCATAAGCCAAATACAAGCATTCAAAGTTCAACTTGACGTCAGTGAGATAAAAGAAAATGATAAAGAGGAGGTGGTAGATCCTCTATATATTGAAAAAAATGAATGTCTCCATATCCCTGAGCTAGATTGGAACAAGAGAGAAGAAGATGATTTGCATTCTTGCATGACTAGAGTTTTGATGAGAATAGAAAATTGGCTAGCTCAAAAGATGAATCAAGTGTCAATTCAAAAAGAGCCCAAAAAGAACTCAAGAGCTAAAAAGAGAAGCCTTCAAGAAAGTTGACTATGCTCTCTAATGTTGCTATTGGTGATTCAAATATAGTTCAATAGGAAGTTGAAGTTGAAGTATTTATTCCTCTAGTTCAACTTCAAGTTCAACTTCAAATAGTGAGCACTAAAATAACTACTCACTCATACACCCAAAGCAAGAAGGTTGTGAAAAATAAAGCAGAGAGTGGGATTACGATAAACATGGATTCCTTAGAAACCAAAGTGGTAACAGATTATATCATTGCCCCTAATATGTTTGACTCAATAGAAGTCTAGCAGAAAATGGTAGATGGAGATAATGCATCAATGAATACTCTAGCTCTAACTAACAACAATTCCACACTTGCAAAGGAGCCTATGACACCTAAGTGGTTAGAGACTTATGTAGGAAAGAAACAAAGCATGGTACCACTCTCCATGCCAGTGGATGAATTGGTGAGTAAATTCCTTGGAAGGTCTTCTCAAGTTAAGAAAGAAAAAATGGAGACTTGGACTAGTTTTGACAAGGACACAGGAGGATGGTTGGCAAAAATTACCATACTTTCATAGGATAAGCTTCAAGAAGAACTCATGCCTCAAGATTATTAGGGATCAAAAATAGACATGGGTAAAGATAGTAGGGTCATAGACATGAAAATATTTGTGGTGTCTAACAAGAAGATTGCAAACCAGGTATGGAAAGATGATAAAGATAAGTAAGATATGAACGATTCTATGGGAAGCATGGCCCAATATGAATGCAATTCTACATCCTCAAATAAAGCCAATCAGTGAAATGTCATCCATTGTTGATTTCAAGTCTCCAACCAATAAAAAAATTCCTAGATAATTTACAAAAGTGTAAAGGCGCAACTAAGACATTTGAAGAATGGATTTAGACTATGTGAACTGAAGCAACAACAAAAGTGAATCTCTTGAGTGATACTCGTAAAGAGACTTCATTTGTAACTAAGAAGGTTGAATCAAATATCAAGGGATATGTGAAGGAGAAAAATAATTGGACAAAAGTGATATTGTCAATTGATGAAATATAGGAGTATGGCCTATAGAAATTCCTCTTTGAATGCACTATGGCTAGTCTTGATGATAAAACTATCCATGTCATCTAAGAATGCATTGAATGGAGAAATGAAGCAATTGCACAAGGTGTAATTGAAGTCAAAGGGATGCTATCTAAGCTTGGGGTCATAGATGATATAATTTGTGGTGACCCAAAATGGTTTTATAAGCAATGTGTTGAAGGAGAAGGTGACTCTATCTTAACCACAAAAGATATCATCAAAAAAGTACAAAAAGAGATTCTTAGAGCTTCAAGAAAAGAAATTGCTTGTGAAACAATACCTTTTGACATCACCCATGTCAAAGTCATGTTGATAATAAATCAGAAACATCTAGAGATGCATGAAGGAAAGATAGTAGAGATGAAGAGGGAAAAAAGTCTGGAAGTAGAGGATCATTTTTCTCTATCTACCACATCATTCAATCATCTCATCCTTTACTACCATATATGAAAGCTTAAAAGCTATAAGGATTGCTATTGTCATGGACAAAGCCTTGTGACACTTGGAATTTCTTAGTTGTGCACTTTCTAGTTTTTATTTTCTCTACTTTGTTTTAGTCAATTAGCTTGGTTAAGTAACTAAATAACTATCTACTCCTTGTAGGGTGATTTTGGATTTTTTTATCCAGACCCAAAGGGTATATATGTAATAATTATTTTCAAAAAGCCTCTCTCAGTGGATGCGAAACTAGAAATACTTTTGATTCAGTATCTTCTTTTAAAAAGAAAAACTTGGATGCAAAATTTTGGTTGTGATAGGAAAATATAAGATTCTATAGTTTTATGATTTGAAGCTTTTTCTGGAATGGATAATATTATTTGTTCTATGATTTTTTATATCCTTTAGAAGATTGGTCATTTTTGAAAAGGTTTACATTATCTTATTGCAATTTAGGATTTTGATGTTGAAATTGAGAATTCGAAAAGATAGTAGTAAAGGTAAACTTCAAAACATTTTCATCTATAGGGATTAATCATGTGGATGATCTTGGTTATCAAATTTAAATGGATTTTAAATCTATAGATTCTTTTCATTTTAATGAATTTATTGATTAAACCTTTTCAATACTTTCTTAAAAATACTCATTGGGAAGGTTTTTACTCAAAAAAGGAATTAAAAAATATCTATCCAAACTGGTTGCTACACCTTATAGTATTGTGAAATAATACTAAGTAGAGAATTACTTACACATTTTGGGGAATTTCAATCTGTTAATCCATTAAAAAGTTCTCTCTTTGAAGTTTAAAATTAAAGGGAAAAAACTATTGACTAACATTATACACAATTCAAGACCTTCATCTATCTCTAGGTGATTGGTACTCTCTTGTGCCCAAAGAAGCTCCCACGATATCCATAAGATAGGATGATATTATTGGAGATAGCTTAATAAATTTCTTTGGTATATTACAAATTGAGGAAACAACATAAGAAGACTTGGGTATGGGTAATCACCATTGGAGTCTTTTAGGTGAAGCAAAAGCAATATATTGCTACATTTGATTCATAGTGGGATCAATATCCTCTCAAGGATTACCAAGAACCTCGTTCATATTTCAACAACATTGGGATGGTGAAACACCTAGTGGAGAAGTAATTTATACTAGAAGAATCCTTAAAATACACTGGATGAATGTTGTAGATGACTATGATGTTTGTATTAGGGACTATTGTACAATGAGTCTATAACTCACAAAAAAATTGTTGAATATGGAGATACCCCTCAAGCCCTGGGACAAGGATGTCCCTAAGATCATGGATCCTTTGTATAATAGGGAAAAGATCTATGAAAGACCTATTATGATTATCAAAATTGGGCATGAGGAGAATGATGATATTAATCATTGGGGTCAGCATGTGGTGGAATTGACAAAGGAAATAGATTAGTGGACCCAATTCCCCAAGCCTTACCTCCTTAGGCTACTTATAAACCTAACAAGGGAAAAGGAGAAAAGATTACTATACTAACCTGTACCCTAAAAAATCACTAGTTAGACCCAAATTGGTGCATTAACATGAGTAGGAGGTCGAGTATTTTGAGACATGAAAATGTAGTGGAAAGAAGAGAAAAGGAGCCCTTAGTGTAAGAGAAAAAGAAGTAGAGGCTCAAGAAGAATTGACTTCTCAAGAAGAAGAAGCCCAATAAGATCCAAAAAAAGCTCAATAAGAACAAGAATAGGTGTAACCAAAACATGAAAGAGTTCCACCACCTTGACCCTTAGCAAAAGAACCTCCTCATTGGTGCCCAAAAGAACCTAAACAAAGATGACAATCGTAGGTGTAAAGAGAAGGAGATTAAAGAAGAAGAGTATTCCCTCACCACAAATGCCAAAAACTATTCCTAAGGTGGAAGATAAGGAGGAATGGAAACCAACTTAAGTTTTTACCTTTAAATAAGATGACTCATTTAGCTATTATGGCTGAAGAAGGGAGGAGAACAAGTTCAATTTGGGCACCTCCTTCTATTCCTAGGGAACCCATCTAGGTTGATACCTTTGAAGCTAAACAACCAAAATAGATTATAGCAATAGAGGGTAGGAGGCATACATTTTTTACCTCTCAAATTTTTATTTCATTCATGTAAGCATGAAGATGGTAGGAGAGAAAATAGGGGACACCCCTAGGAATGAGTCACTGGGAGAAGATTGGAATCAACTACCTTTGCTACAATAGAGACCCCTAAGAATTCCTCCTCCACTAGCATAGGGCATTATTGGAGTGATGGATCAAGGATCAGTTGCTCCACCTCCACCAGAGATTGATTCTAAAAGTCAAAATCCAAAAGAAGGAGAATTTGTTCAGCTGCATGCTAATGAAATTTTTGAGGAAGGGAAGATAGCAGGAGAAAGGAAAAAGGATCCTATAGATATAGAGGTTGGGTCTCTAGCCCATGAAAATATAAAAAATCACTCTAGCGTCCTTCCTCGGCACAAGAAGACTCCAAAGAGGAGTGATAAGGGAAAGAAGCTTGCAGTAGAATCAACTTCTTTGGCATATTACATGTCACCAATGCATATGTCACCATCATGGTTGAAGAATGAGGTTAGAATTTGATAAAAGAGATAGATGTAATTAACTGAAATAAGAGGGAATGGTGGAATTATTAATGGTGATCCAGAAACTTGAGCCACCTAAGGGTGATGCTAGAATCCTTGTCTTCATAATGAAGAATCAAGATCAAGACTTCTAGCACACATCATCATTCTACCTCCCCATGTAGAAACCAAAGAGTTGACTCCTAAGTACTATTAAATGAAGGAGGTCATTTTGGGAAATCCAACAGTGGATAAACTAAAGGTCTCAATTACCATGTGCCTCAAGAAACTATTTTCACACCTAGAAAAGGATTAGTTAGAGCTAATAATGATGTGGAAGTAGAACCAATTATTGAGGGGATACTTGAATGAAGTGGTAGGTCTAATAGACCTACCTAATCTTGAAATTTCTCTTGGAGCTGCATTAGAAAGGAAATAGACAGGGTCACCAATGGATTTATTTTTGGACACTTGTTAGAAATAGCATCACAATTTTTAGGAAAGGGGAGTTCAAATAATGGATGGTAATTTGAACCTTCTGCACAAATATAGACTAATGTCAAAAAATTGATTTATTATAAACTAATATTTTGGACTAATTCATGAGGTATGTACCGGGGCCAATAATTTACAAGAGCTCAAATCTATTATAGGAAAAGATACTTGA